>CM033445.1:21707500-22946638 GCA_019425775.1 Rafetus swinhoei | reverse complement strand
CTCTGACAGGGGATCCTGACTGGCTTTGGAAGGAAGCTTATCAAGCACTGGCACATCAGTTGCCCTCCCCCCCCCCCCACTGTCATGCTGCTCCTGCCCTCTGCCTTGGATCTGCCCCCCCGGGAGCCTCCTGCTTGCTGTGCAGGGTGTGGGAGGGAGAAGGGGGGGTGCTGATGTCAGGGTGTCCTTGCTCTTCCCCACTCCTGTACCCTGACTCTACACAGAGAGAAGGGGATGGAGGAAGCGTGGCAGTGCAAATCTGTCACTCTCTCACATTGTGTGCATCTGTCATCCTCACAAACACACACTGTCCGTCCCTCTCCTCTCCTGACCCAACATGTACATGGGGGGGTTGTTACTTTTACTGCTTGCGAAGTGGGTTCTTTTGGGGTTTGACTGGTCTGTGCATTTCATAACTTTCATTTCTCCCTACACTTACATTTAATTCTTTGAGGAGTGAGTTCTAAAATGCCAAACCCGTTGTGGCTGGAGTCATTATCCCTGTGGTAATTGCTGCTCCTGGAAGTGACTGGCATGTCCCTGCAGCCCCTGAGAAAGGCAAGACCAGGGGGTCTCCGCATGCTGTCCTTGCCTGTGGACACCGCTCCTGTAGCTCCCACTGATCAATAACGGGGAACCGTGGCCAGTAGAAGCTGTGAGCTCAGTGCCTGGAGATGAGGGGCAGCACATGGTGCCATGGAGCCATTGCTGTACATGCCAGCTGCTTTCGGGAGTGGTGCAGGGCCACGACAGGAGCAAGCCTGCCTTAACCCCACTGTTCCACCACCCGGAAGCCATCTCAGCCTGCATCCTCAGCCCCTGTCCTAGCCTTGAACCTCATCCTACCCCAAACTTCTGCCCCAAGCGTGAGTCCCCCTGCACCCAAGCTCCTTCCCAGAGCTTGCACCCTGAAAGCCCTCCTGGACCCCAATCCCCCACCCTGGGCTCCTCCCACACTCCAAATCCCAGACCAGAGCCTGCATCTCAACCCCCTACCCCAGCCCGGTGCAAGTGAGGATGGGGGAGGAAAGGGGATGGAGCGAGCAGGGTGAGGCCTCGGCGCAGGGGTGGAGCAGGGGCGGAGCTTCAAAGAAGGGGCGGGAAGGAAGCCGGGCAAAGGTAGTTGGATTTGAGGTGGATCCTACATTGCACTTAGATTGAAAAAGTGATCTTGTGATTAAAAAGGATGGAGACCTCTGCCCTACTGCATTTCTCCTCACAGCACCCGTGTGAGGCAGGTGAGCACTGATCCCCACAAACAGCAAATTGAGGCATGCGGGGCGGGGCCGGGCAGCCAGCCGGAGCGCCACCTGGAGTGTGGTGCCCCCCTCAGAGCTGCACAGAGTGTGTGACGCAGGACCCTGGCAGCCATTTAGAGGGCCCAGGGCTCTGGCTGCTGCTGCCGTAGCAGTGGAGATTGGGAGCCCTAGGCCCCTTTGAATCCTCAGGCCCTGGAGCAACCACCCTCTTTGCCCTCCCTCTCCTGTCGGCTGGCCCGATTCTGTGTTACTTCTCAAGGAGGCAAATAGCCTCCTTGAGGAATCCCAGGCTAGGTCTCCACTACAAAGAAAAGTCAGAAAAAGATGTGCAAATTGCAAAGTGCAATTTGCGCATCTTTTCCCACTTTTCTTTCGAAAAAGGCTTTTCTGAAATTTGGCGCATCTACATCGTGGCAAATTTTGGAAAACCGTCTCTTTCGCGCCATTCCTTCTTCCTCGTGAAACAAGGTTTACAGGGATGGTGAAAGAACATGTCCGCTTTTCCAAAATTTTTTTTTGGAAAAGCGGACACATTCCTTGGACGCGGCATAGCTTTTCCGGGATGCCTCTGGTATCCCAGAAAAGAGCTGCAGTCTAGACGTAGCCCTAGTCTGTAGAGTAGGTGGGATAGATTTGCCCGTGGGGTACCAGATTGAATCTCATTGCCAAGCCGGACAGTTAGGAATTCAGATTCACTGGCTGATGTCTGAATAGTTTGCAATGGTAACATCATGCACAATGAGACACACAAAAGGAATAATGGAACATTCCAGGATGGCAAGGAATCGAATCTGCCTGGAGTTATTTTGTGATACAGACGAGATGAGCTCATTTAACAGAGGGTCTTACAAAGCCCTGAGCAAAGTCTGAAGAAGCCAGCGTGCTCTGAGAGCAAGTTGTGGGCTCCATCTTGTGCATCCAGAAACACAAATTGCCCTTAGGGCAAGCCCAAGCTTCCTGGCTAACAAGATGCAGTTGGATATTGTGATGTATTGGATACTGATAAAATGACAAGCTATCACTTTAAAATTCGCAAGGGTTTTCCTTCTGCTGCTGGTGCAGGTAGGGAGTCTGTTGGGAACCATGCGACATGGAGTTTTCAGGAATCTGTCTGTTAAGAGCCTAGTGAGTTTTGTCCCTCTGTCTTAGAGAGCAGCCTTCTTTGTGTGTCTGCTTTTTGGGTTCTTGGGTGTTGTCATACTGGATTCTAAGACATAAAGTGGTGTTACATTGCAGACTTCAAGAAGGTTCATGTGTAGATTCCCTCTACTATAGGAGCCTCTGATTTTTACTGGGAGGATCCTTTGTGCTGCAATCTAACCCTAGCGACTACAACTCCCTTGATGCCTTGGGGAAAAGGAGGGAAACTGGTTTCTCTTCCAGGCAGTGCAGGGAGAAAGTTGGTGGGCTCCAGTTTGGAGAGGAGCCAGACTACTGGTGTGGAGCCTTTTCCAGGCCAGGAGCTGCTGCTGGAATGTAGAGCCTGCTGCTGAGCGCCTACAGGAACTTGGCTCTAGCAGGCTGCTTCAGGGCTGTTGGTGATTGTCACTGGAGGCAAGAGCCTGGCTATGCCTATGGCTTGAGAAGGGCCTACATAGAAGGTGCTGTGAGTAACTGTGGCTACTGGGGAAAATGCCGCTTGGGATGACGCACAGAAGACTGACTGAGGCTATGTCTACACTACGGGGGGGGCGGCATTCCGGAGGTATCCCAGAAAAACTCTGCCGTGTCCAGGGAACGCGTCTGCTCTTCCACTATTTTGCAGACTGCTCTTTTGGAAGCCCTGTCTTCCTCATTCCATGAGGAAGAAGGGCTCTTCCAAAAGAGGAGGCTTGTCCGAAATTTGGCCCAGTGTAGACAGGCCAAATTTCGGAAAAGCCTCTTCCAACGAAACTATTGGAAAAAGGTACGCAAATTGCTTGTTGCAATGAAAGACGTTGCTGGATAGACAGAATGGTTTGAGTTGCTTCATCTTTAAATTCAGATATGGCCAATCAGCTCTAAAACAAACACTGTTACCTTTTACGGTTGCAAAGCGAATTGAATTCTCCAAGCTAGCATTAGCTATGTTATCATTGTATTGTGCCTGAACTGGTTTAAGATGCTGGCTGAAGTATCATTTGGGATTGTTCAGACAAGCAAAAAAGCATTCTCGTTTGGTAACCTTTTTCTAGGGTGAACTTGCAAGTCAAGAACATTCAGGCTGTCTGAATTCAGGTTTTATATATGAGTTTCTTAAGGATCCAGGGCTCTTCAGTAGAAAGCCTTGCTATCACCAGGTCTAAAATTACACCCAGTCTTCCTCTAAGCCAAGGCTGACTTTCTTCGCCTGCACTCGAATACTAAGGAAAAAAGACTCTTAAGACGCTACGACAGGCACTTATTCCAGCAAGTGCACATTTTGAAAGCACTATCTTTAGTGCACGCTGAAACTTGACACCTTTTTCAATGCCTTTTACAGGCAGACACTGATGTGTTAAAAGGCAGCAAGATTGTTTATTATGAACCCTCACATTTTTGTGTCACCGTTGCTGGGTTGTATGCCCAGCAGAAATATAGTCGGAAAGGGTTTTGATTTTCAGGCAGGTATTGTCCTGTTTTATTCTGGAACTGGGACAGTAGGGAATTAATTTTCCTCAGAGTAGATACTTGTGTGATAATCTTTAATTCAGTGGTGGGGAACCTGCAGGCTGCATATGGCCCATCGGGGTTCTATGTGTGGCCCAGGAGACATTTTGTTCCTCGTTGCCTTGGTTACCGCAGTCTTGCAGCCCACTGAGAGGAAGGCGGGTCACTCGTACAGTCCACTGTCTAGCCCAGGTTGCCCATCGCTATTTTAATTGGTAGCTGCCCCAGCATAAATGACTTTGCCTTAAGTTTTAACGGCTGTATGCTGAATCAGATTCCTGACTAAAATGCTGGAGCTAAAGAATTGCTGCATCATTGGGGGTCAGTGGCCTCCTTCTGGCAAATAATATGATGCTCTTCATGCAGAACAATGTCTCAGGTACTTACAGCCACCCCTGCCATAGTATGAAAACTCCTCACAATCTCTAGTGTACTTCCCCTCACAACTCTTCTGTGAGGTCGGGAATTTCTATTGGCCTTTCAGTTCCTAGCTGTGAAATGGGGCTAAGTGACTTGCCCAGGTTTCCTAGGAAGTCTGTGGCAGAGCTGGGAATTGAAGCCACGTTGCCCAAATGCCAGGCTAGCAATATAACCGATGGGCAATTCAGCAGGGTTCCTGTGAGATGCCCTGGTTTGGGAGACTGCCGGGGTGCTCTTCGGGGTGGGATACTGCAGTGTTTTTAAAGGAGCTGGGAAGCACTAACGAGGGGGTGACAGCTGCAGCGCACAGTGAGAACTGGAGCTCAGTCAGGCATGTGGCAAGGGGAGCTATGGCTAAAGTAGGGGAGGTTTTTTGTTTCTTTTGTGCTCTGCCAGATCAACCTGTAGATTAGCATGAGGCCCGATAGCTTCCCTTGTGCTGGACAGACAAGCTGTCGTCTGGCTTGTCTGGCTCCTTCAAGGTGCCTGCAGCAGGCTCTGAGACATCCGCTGTTTGATGGAGCCCTGTTCTGAAGCGGTAGATCCCAGTGAACCAGGCTGAACGGCAGCGTGCTTAAAAGAAGGTGCTCCGTTACGGGAGATGTTTCCGTGAATGTCTAGCTGGAAACACGCAAGTAGCAAGTGGCAGCTAGTAGGAGACACAGCAGGGAAGGAAGGTTTTATGTAGAACATGTATTAATCACGGGGTTTGTGATGGATCATTGATACTCAAAGGGGAAAGATCTGTTTTATTTTAGCTCTCTTGGTTAAGTCTTTAATTATGAAGAAGCTTGGAGACACAACAGGGACCTGTCGATGCAGAGAAGCAGACGCAGAAGATGGTTATATTTAGTCCTGTGGTTTTCAAATATTTCACTGAGAAGAATTTGCTGACGTCAGGCTGGGAATAATTAGAAGTGACACTAAGTGCAGCAGTGACTGGGCTTCAGGGCTCTCGAGTCCTATTGGTGACTCTCTGGTTCAAACTATGCCAGCTTGCTGCATGGCCAGGAGTAAGTTGCTTCTGGTCTATTGTTCTGTGGGGTGAGCACCCACTGACTTCAGTGAGAATCGGACGTCCTCGGCGCTTTTGAAAATCAGACCCTCGATTTTTGTCTAAGAGTCTTCTAGCTGTAAAATGGGCTGCACTTCTGTGGTAAAGGGGTGCTGGGAGAGTCAGTTGCTTGCACTTCGGTAGTGGTATTGCCCGTCCTACGTGTTCAAAAATCATAAGCTTGGCTTAATAGAAAATCATGAGACTTAAAAATGTTAACTGGGGGAGGGGGTGTCCTCTTTATACCTCGGTCTGACTTTTGAATCTTTAGGATGGACTTTTGTTTTTAAACTTTTCTTTTTGATCACGAGGACTAGAAACTCATTATTAAAAACAAAAAAAAAAGACAGCTGAATTTCTGTGTTACTCACAAGAGTCCAGGAGCTTGGAATTTAAGGAACGTTGCAAGACCTGTGATAAAATACAAGTCAGCTGTGTTGCTTTCGTCATACTTTTTTTTTTTTAAACGGGGAATATTTCTAGAGATAACCATGGCAGCGACAAACACATGTTGGTCATGTCATGCAGTTGTGGAAGCAAAAGCTTTTATGTCTGCTCATCAGCCATATTAAAAACCAAAAAGGTAAGTCGCAACAATTGTAGTGGTTGGCTACAGAAACACTTAGTTCATGGCAAGCTGAGGTGTAAATCTCCACCATACTAGCCTGCCACAGACTAAGCGCTGACGCACTAAAAGTTCCCTTGTGCACTTCAGTCTGTTTATGTTTCAAAGCAGGGTTGATCAAAATGCGCTAGGGAGCTTTTAATGTGTGTCAGCAGGGTCCACACAGATGCATAATACAGGGTAGGCAAGATAGATTTATGCCCCTGTTTGCCTCAAACTAGGTGTTCATGTAGATGAGCCCTTAAATTTGTAATTTTGGGGATTAGGAGTAAGAACAAGAATGATTTAAAAACCCCTAACCAGAGGGCAGGGCGAGTGGGGCAGCTGCCCCGGGCCCCGCGCTTCAATAGGCCCCACGCATGCGCTACTACCTGTCAGCTGTGGCCGTGGCGCATGCGCGAAATTGTGCTGCCCCAGGCCCCACGCTTCAATAGGCCCCACGCCCTCGGTCCCACAAAACTCTCATCCGCCCCTGACCCTAACATGTTTAAAGTGTATACTTGGATCCTTGTTCCAACATGCTAGTCTGATTAGATGCAAAATGAAGAGGAGTATATTTGAGAACTGGTACATCTCATTATGGGGCAGTTGATAATTACGGTTTCAGGATGATTATCTGACAGATGGATTATTTGCCTTTCCTGTATTACATTTATACCTTAACTATGGAGTACGATAATCTTCATTTTTTCTTCTCTCTTGGGCCTGGTTCAATAAAAACTCCCTGCACTCTGCATGCTGTATATGCCCAGTACTTTAGCGAGGAGGGAGATTCTGTAGCATGGATGCCAGATGGAGTATTAGAGAACCTGGCCCCAAACCTTGCCCATTTTGCCGTCTGTAATGATATGCTGCAATATGATGCAAGTGCCACTGCAGTAAAGTGCGGCTGCAATATGATATTACTCTTGCTGGGGAAAAAAGAGTCAAGGTCTGAAATTCCTGTTCCTGCTGCTCTGAGCGACTAGGCCCTGGAAACTGCCAGCTGAACATTGTGCCTTCAGTGTCAGTCCTCAGCACAGTATGTTTCCTAAGCCTCACCAACCCAGGAGGCGGTATGAGCTAGTAGGTAGTGGCTGGAATAGAGTCAGGAGACTTGGGGTCTAGTCCTGGCTCTGCCACTGACTGGCTTTGAGACCTTGGGCAAATCACTTTACCCCATGTCATCTTCAGAGGTGGTGTTGGCATGTTGTATCCTCCACAACATTGTGGAGAGGAAGGGGCAGGCCTTCCTACCTGGGTGGGGGGCAGAGGCTGGCCACGAAGGGAGATCCTTAGGGCAGCCGCGGACAACTTACTACATTTAAAATGCAGAGCCGCAGTGCATGTGGCTCCCGGAGCCAGCACGAGCCAGTCCTGGCTCAAGCCAGCTCCTGAAGCTACTCCCACTGCAGCTCAGCAGAGCGGTCCTTATCGGCTAATCGTGTAGTCGATACAAATATCGACTACACGATTAGTCAGATAACCGCAATTTAACATCCCTAGTTCTGGGTGCCACGTTTCAGGAAAGATGAGGACAAACTGGAGAAGGTCCAGAGAGGAGCAAAAAAATTACTAAAGGTCTAGAAAATATGAGCTATGATGGAAGATTGAAAGAATTTGCCTTGTTTAGTTTGGAAAAGAGAAGACAGAGAGGGGACATAACAGCTTTCAAGTACTTATAAGGTTGTTTCAAGGAGGAGGGTGAAAAATTATTCTCCTTGGCCTCGGAAGCTAGGATAAGAAGCAACGGGCTTAAATGTGCAGCAAGGTTGGTTTAGGTTGGACGTTATGAAAACCTTCCTAACTGTCAGGGTGGTTAAGCACTGGAATAATTTGCCTAGGGAGGTTGTGGAATCTCCATCATTGGAGGTTTTTAAGACCGAGTTAGACAAACATCTGTCAGGGGTGGTCTAGATGGTGCTTGGTTCTGACGTGAGTGCAGGGGCCTGGACTTGATGACCTTTAAATTCCTTCCAGTTCTATGATTCTATGAAATTCTACATGGGTGGCTATTCAGAATATTAGTAATTTGGGGTCAAATCCTGACTCCAGAAATTGGAGGGAAGTTGATGAGCCTACTTCCATGAATATGTACATCAGGCTGAACCCTGGATCTCCTTTGCTTCTTTCTATGTCTTTTCTTGAGAATGTAAGTAAAGCGACCGATGCCATGGAGGAAAAGAATTCACGCTGTGCTCCTGGAAAGGTAGGTATCACTTAGATCTATACAGCAGCTCTCCAAACGCCTCGGTAGGTTAAAAAGAGACGTCACTTCTCTTGCCTCTGCAGAGTGGCCATCCCAAAGGTGGACTGTGGCACTTTTAACGGCTCTCGAGCTTTGCATATTGCTTATGACAGGAAGCAGAGTATGCTGCTTATCCAGATGAAATGGAGGTAGGCAGAAGGACTCTCCTTCCTGAGGAGCAAGGATGCTGTTTTGGGAGAGCAGGGGGGCAGCAGCCGTGCATCCCGGGATGTGGCTGGCTTTTCTTTCCACTCCCCTGACAATAAGGGAGAGAGGGGAAAGTACAGGTTGTATCTCCAAAATCCGGGACACTCTGGTCCGGCAACATCCATGGTCTGGCAGGACCTCAGATGCTCCTGGAGCAGAGAGTCTGGGAGCCTAATGGCAGGAGGGCCACCTGGGTGGAACATCAGAGTTGGCAGCCCGTTTTGGGGCAACGTGGGACTGGGGACGGAGACCTCCAGCAGCCCCAGGAGCATGGAGCTGGAGCCTCGTGGCTTCCCCCCGGCTGTGTGGGGCTGGGCTCAGACTGCGCAGGGCAAGGGCTGGGGCTGGGCAGGACCCCAGCCCCATGGCTGCTCCCAGCTGCACAGGAACGGAGCCCCGTGGCAGGAGCTGGAGCCTGTGCCGCCCAGAGCGCCAGCAGCAGCTGGGCAAGCAGCCCAGCCAGGTTGGGGGGAGGGCCAGGCAGGGTTGCCTGCTGGGGCAGCCTGCCAGCAGGAGATGACGGGCGTGGGAGCTGGTGGCAGGAGACCTTCCCCTGGCCCGGCAAATTCTCTTGTTTGGGACCGGTCGGGTCCCGATGCTGCCGGACCAGAGAGATCCAACCTGTCCTTGGATTCCCTGCCCCCTCCCTTCACGAGGCAGGAGTGAGAGGCATGCACAGAACCCAAGTACTTCCCCTCGCTCCCTCCCGGTGTGCACAGCCCCCGCTTTCCTGAAACGGTGCCCTGCTGATGAGGCTTCCTCTTTGCCGCGTAGCCACCAACGCCTCCTGCAGCACACAAAGATCCTTGATTTTTTTTCCCCATCAAACCACTGACCTAGGTTGCACTGACATTAAAAACTTCCTGTGTGGTGTGATTAGATCGGGCTGGGCTCTTACACTGGGAACTCGGATGGATGAAACTCCTGTATTCAGTAAGGGCTGAAATGACTGGTGTCCGAGTAGCAAGAATGGTTCTTTGCTAGTGATAATATTTTTGCCACGGGCCCAAGCCTGCTAAGATGTATGCATATGCTTGATTTCATTGGCTTCAATAGGTCAACACACACGAATCAACGGAAAACAGGTGCATTTTTCCAGGATCAGGCCTCTGATGATACTGCTCCTATGAGGGAAAACAACTAGTAGAAAGGAAAGGCAGGAAATTATGCAGAGGCGTAATTAGTGACTGTTCTCCCCACAATGCTATTCTTGGTCGACTTCTCTGTCTCCCTTTTCTAATGGCTTTACCATACGTGGTTTTTTTTATCTCCAGGAATTTTTATGCATGCTGATAATATAATCCTCACCTCTGGGGCAGCCATCTGGGAGTTTAAACTGCTGTCCCCATGCTAAATTTCATCCTCTTTGCCAAGGGCTCAGATTGGATCAGCTGTTTAAATCATTTTAGCACTAAATACATGTTACTTAGAAAACAGAGAAAGCGTCAGACGTGAGTAATTAGCCACTAAATGCTCCATTCCCGTTCAGTGGATTGCCCCAGGAATGAGAAGATGCTTGTTAAATGTATTGGTACTTACACCGCCCCCAAGTGGTTGCCCTATTGTGGGCAACTTCTAATTTCTCCTGAATGAGGTTGCTCATGGGCAACTAGGAGATTAGAAACAAAGTTACTGTCTACTTTACAGGATGCCTTTGCTTCCATTTCAGCCAGCCGTGACCAGCCAGTAGTACAAAACTCCTTGTGCAGACAGACAAATCTCCTATGTACAAGAGCTTGAAACCAGGTCAAGCTACGCTGGTGCAAATCAAGGTGTCTCTGCACAAAGGATTAGCTATGGTGCAGCTATGCTTGTGGCTAAAATCTCTGCCCCTCTCCAGAGAGGACAAGGACTGGATTTTTGCAGGAGAAAATGTTGCTATATTTCTTTGCTAATTACACGGAGAATATGGAACTTGGCTTTGAAATATTTTTCAGGGAAGCAAGCCTCTTCCGCTCTAGTTTTGAGTACGGCCTGACAAAGTTCAGGAAGTTCCCCTGTCTTGGGCCAAGGGGTCGGCGTGTGGGAGGGGACACCCTGAAGGTAGGGGGGAGGGGCATCAGTGGCTGGAGCACAGGGTGGTGGACTCGAGTCTCCCCCGGCCCCCATTCCACCCACTCAGTCAGCGTCCTGGCAGCCAACACCAGTTGCCCCAGGGTGGAGCTGGCTCCTGCATTAGGAGGCCAGGATAAGGGACACTCTAAAGGTAGGGAGGTGGGGTGGGTTCTGGAGTGGCTTAGGGTATGTCTACACAGCACACTTAATTCGAAATAACAGCCATTATTTCGAATTAACTTTAATAGCATCTATACAGACAAACCGCTATTTTGAAATAAATTTGAAATAGCGGAGCGCTTAATTCAAATTAGTTAAACCTCATTCTACGAGGAATAATGCCAAATTTGAAATAGCTAATTCGAAATAAGTGCTGTGTAGATGCTTATTTCGAAATAGGGGGCCTCCAGCCCTTCCCAGGGAGCCCTGGTGGCTACTCTGGGCCAAACCAGGAAAACTCCTCTCCTCTTCCCCAGCCCCAGAGCCCTTAAAGGGATAGACTCTGGCCACACTACATGTGCCAGCTACAGGCCTGCCAACACAGAGCCAGCAGTCACTGACCCTGACCCAGTGGCCCCAACATGAGCCGGGCAGCCAGATCCAGCCAGCCCTCCACCCTCCACCCCCCAGTCCCCCAGCTCCCAAGAGCCAACCAGGGGCCGGAGAAGGCGGGCGCCATCCTGGAGTAGTGCAGAGATCATGGACCTCATTGAGGTTTGGAGGGAGGCCTTCAACGTCCATGATCTCTGCACTAGACGAAGGAACGCGGCCGTCTACAGCTGCATAGCTGCCACCATGGCCACTAAAGGCCACGTGTGCACCCAAGAACAGGTGCGCATGAAAATTAAAGAATTGAGGCAGGGATATGCCAGGGCCACATGGGGCAGCTCCCCAACAAGGGCACACACCTGCCCCTATTTTGAGGCCCTGGACCTCATCCTGGGGGTTGGGGCGGTCCGTGCCACCCCAGGGGGCAGCGAGCCAGGAGCAGAGGGCCCTGACCAGGGTGCGGAGGAGGAGCCACCAGGGAGGGTGCCACAGAGGGTGCCACACCGGCCAGACCCCCAAGCTGTCCCAGCAGCGGAGTCACCAGGGTCGTCCGGGGAGGCCACACCATGTAAGTGCCATCACTGTCCCCTTCCTGGGGGGGTGGGGAGGGAGACCAGGGACCACACGCGTGGGCCTTGCTTACCACAGATCACACAGCAACCTGTGCACGTGCACGCACGTGCCGTGCCACCCCTGGGCAGGTGGCTCCAGCTGTGAGCCACACAGGGGCTGTGGCCTGATAGCCACACACATGTGAGAGAGAGACCTGACATGCTCCTGACCCCGGGGCGGGACACAGCAGGATGCCCTCCCTTCACAAGCCCCCTCTACACAGAGGCAGGGGACATCTCCCCCCCCACCTCGGTCGCACTATACACAGCACAGGGGCATAGGTGAGGTCTCGGGGCAGCTCCCACTCCCAGGGATAGCTGGACCATGGGACCATGGCCTCTGTGCAAGCACATCAGCTCTGACAGTGCAGGGCACGGTCATCCTCACCTCGCAGAGGGTGGCTGGGCTTCACCCACTGTCCCCACAGGGAGAACTGACCACTGCTCTTCTTTCTCCACAGCCGCACGTGCAGGGCGCACCACCCCGCCTGGGACATGCTCCCGCACACGAGGGCTCCGCAGGAGGACCAGCTAAACACTGCAGGGGTATCGAGAGCAGCACCTGGGGGCACTGTGAGCCCTATACCGCACCCTTGACCGCTGGGTGGAACTAGATTTGGAGCTCCGGCAGAAGCAGCTTGCCCAGGGTCGTGCCATCTGTACCCATCTGCAGACCCTGGTGCAGCATGTACTGCCTCGTGCTGCTCCAGCACCTGCTGCCTCCCCAGCTCCCTCTCCTCCTCCCACTCCTTCTCCCAGTCCCGCCTCTCCCTCCTCAACCTCCACACCCCCCCAGCTCAACCTCCACACTCTCCTTCCCACCCACCCGGGGACACTGAGGCCCCCGCACCCGCAGTGCTGGGAGACAGTTGGCCCGGCGAGGCCCTGAGCCCTGAGCTTCCCTTCCCCCTTCTTTCCCTTTCTTAACCCTTCCAGCTCCCTCCTCCCAGTTTTCCCCCTCCTGTCTCCTTCCCTCTCCCGCCTCCTTTCCTCAGTCTCCCCAGAGTTTCATACCCCCCCCTTTTTGTTAAATAAACAGAGTTTATATTTTTGAAAATACGTGTATTTTATTTGACATCAGGAAGGGGGCTAGGATGGGGTAAGTGGAAGGATGTGAGGGTGGAATAAGGCCCCAGTGGGGCATGCCAGGGAGACTTCAATCCTGTTCCGTGTGGAAGGTCTCCCACAGGGTCTCCCAGATATGGACAGCCCCCCGATGGACCGCCCGGCTAGCAGCCGTGCGGGGCTGCGCGTACAGGCCAACCAAGTGGTCAGCCTCTGCCATCCAGGCTGGCAGGAAAGCCTCCCCCTTCCGCTCACACAAATTGTGCAGCACACAGCATGCCACCACCACGTGCGGAATATTCCTCTCGGAGAGGTCGAGGCGGGTGAGGAGGCATCAAAATCGGGCCTTCAGCCGGCCGAAGGCCCCCTCCACCACAATGCGGGCCCTGCTGAGCCTGGCATTAAAGGCCTGCCGGGAGGGGTTGAGGTGTCCTGTGTAGGGCTTCATGAGCCAGGGTTGTAGCGGGTAAGCCACATCCCCCACCAGGCAGACAGGCATGTCCACGTCCCCAACCCTGATGTGGCGGTCGGGGAAGAAGGACCCAGCGTGCAGCCTCTGGCACATGGAGGAGTTGCGGTAAACCTGTGCGTCGTGTGCTTTGCCAGACCAGCCCACACTGACGTCCAGGAAGTGGCCCCGGTGGTCAGACACGGCCTGCAGGATGACCGAGAAGTTCCCCTTCCGGTTAATGTAGGGGGAGGCCTGATGTTCCAGGGCACGGATGGGGATGTGCGTCCTGTCAATTGCCCCCTCACAGTTGGGGAAGCCCAGGGCGCCAAACCCCTCGATAACCGTGTCCAGGTTGGTGAGGCGGACAACTCTGTGGAGCAGCACTCTATTGATGGCCTTGACCACCTGCAGAGAGAGACACAAAATCGAGAGTCACTGGGGTGCCAGGGTGGCTGAGAGTGCTCCTTTCCCCACCACTGCCCCGCGCCCCCACTCCCCAGGAGCAACCCCGCAATCCTGGCCACAGTGTGCGGTCCGAAGTGCGGCTGGGACAGAACAAACCCTCCTATGGAGGGGACTTGCACCCCCTTTTCCTGGGGCAGCCCATCCATTCCTTGCCCCCTTCCCCTGGCACAATGGCTGGAGACTGCCATACCTGCATGAGCACTGCGCCGACGGTGGATCTCCCTACGCTGAACTGGTTCCCCACGGATTGGTAGCTATCTGGCATGGAGAGCTTCCAGAAGGCGATGGCCACACGCTTGTGGAGGGGAATGGCGGGGCTCATGTGCGTGTCCCGTCGCCGCAGAGCAGGGGCACAAGGAAGGTGTCCTCCTTCATCCTGAAGTTCTGGATCCACTGTTGATCTCCCCAGCACTCCAGGACAAGGTGGTCCCACCAGTCACTGCTGGTGTCCAGGTGCCAGATGCGGCAGGGCACGCTGGTGTCTGGCCGCTGCTCCTACATAGCCCCCATAGGGGTCCGGAAGAGGAGCTGGGGGTTGGGCTGCCGCAGATGCTGCCAGGCAGTCTCCAGCACTTATCATAGAACCATAGAGCTGGAAGAGACCTTAGAAGGTCATCAAGTCCAGCCCCCTGCTCTAGGCAGGACCAATCCCAACTAAATCAACCCGGCCAGGGCTTGGTCAAGCCTACACTTAAACACCTCCAGGGATGAAGATTCCACTACCTCCCTAGGTAACCCATTCCAGTGCTTCACTACCCTCCTAGTGAAATAGTTTTTCCTAATATCCAACCTGGACCTCTCCCACCACAACTTGAGACCATTGCTCCTTGTTCTGCCATCCACTACTGTGAACAGCCTCTCTCCATCCTCTTTGGAACTCCCCTGCAGGAAGTTGAAGGCTGCTATCGAATCCCCCCTCACTCTTCGCTTCTGCAGACTAAACAGACCCAACTCCCTCAGCCTCTCCTCATAAGTCATATGCTCCAGCCCCCTAATCATTTTGGTTGCCCTCCGCTGGACCCTCTCCAATGCGTCCACATCCTTTTTGTAGCGGGGGGCCCAGAACTGGACACAATACTGCAGATGTGGCCTCACCAAAGCTGAATAAAGGGGAATAATGACATCTCTGGATCTGCTGGCAAGGCTCCTCTTAACGCAACCTAATATGCCATTAGCCTTCTTGGCTACAAGGGCACACTGTTGACTCATATCCAGCTTCTCATCCACTGTAACCCCCAGGTCCTTTTCTGCAGAACTACTACTTAACTGGTTGGTCCCCAGCTTGTAACTGTGCTTGGGATTCTTCCCTCCCAAGTGCAGGACTCTGCACTTGTCCTTGTTGAACTTCATCAGATTTCTTGTGGCCCAATCCTCCAATTTGTCTAAGTCACTCTGGACCCTATCTCTGCTCTCAAGCATATCTACCTCTTCCCCTAGCTTAGTGTCATCCGCAAACTTGCTGATGATGCAATCCATCCCCTCATCCAGGTCATTAATAAAGATATTGAACAAAACCGGTCCTAGAACCGAACCTTGGGGCACTCCGCTAGAAACCGACCGCCATCCTGACATCGAGCCGTTGATCACTACCCGCTGGGCCCGGCCTTCTAGCCAGCTTGCTATCCATCTTACCGTCCATTTATCCAATCCACATTCCCTTAACTTGCTGGCAAGAGTATTGTGGGAGACCGTATCAAAAGCCTTGCTAAAGTCAAGGTATATCACATCCTCTGACTTTCCCACGTCCACAGAGCCAGTTACCTCATCATAGAAGCTAATCAGATTGGTCAGGCACGACTTGCCCTTTGTGAATCCATGCTGACTATTCCTAATCACTTTCCTCTCTTCCAAGTGCCTCAAAATGGATTCCTTGAGGATCCCTTCCATGATTTTTCCAGGAACCGAGGTAAGACTGACCGGCCTATAGTTCCCTGGATCGTCCTTCTTCCCTTTTTTGAAGATGGGCACTACATTTACCTTTTTCCAATCATCCGGGATTTCTCCCGATCTCCACAACTTTTCAAAGATAATGGCCAAAGGCTCCTCAATGACATTTGCCAACTCCCTCAGATGCATTAAGTCCGGACCCATGGATTTGTGTACGTTTAGCTTTTCTAAATAATTCCTAACCTATTCTTTACCCACCACGGGCTGTCCATCTTCATCCCATCTTGCATCACTTAGCGCAGAAGTCCAGGAGCCGACCTTGTCCGTGAATACAGAGGCAAAGAAAGCATTGAGTACTTCAGCTTTCCCCACATCATCTGTCACTAGGTTACCTCCTTCATCCAGTAGGGGCCGCACACCCTCTCTGATCACCTTCTTCTTGTTAACATGCCTGTAGAAACCTTTCTTGTTATCCTTCACATCCTTAGCCAGTCGCAATTCCATTTGCGCTTTCGCCTTCCTGATAACCCCCCGGCGTTCTCGAGCGATACATTTAAACCCCTCCCTGGTCATTTGTCCAAGTTTCCACTTTTTGTAAGCTTCCTTTTTGTGCTTAAGTTCACCAAGGATTTCCCCCGTAAGCCAATCCGGTCTCCTACCATGTTTGCCTCTCTTGCTACATGTTGGGATGGTTTCTTTCTGTGTCTTCAATAAGGCTTCTTTAAAATACTGCCAGGTGTCCTGGACTCCTTTCCCCTTCATGTTAGCATCCCAGGATTCTGTCCATCAGATCTCTGAGGAGTGAAAATCTGCTTTTTGAAGTCCAAGGTGTGTATTTTACTACTCTCTTTTCTTCCTTTGGTCAGGATCCTGAAATCTACCATCTCATGATCACTGCTTCCCAGGTTGTCACCCACCTCTACTTCCCCTATTAGTTCCTCCTGTTTGTGAGCAGAAGGTCAAGCTGCGCACGGCTCCTGGTCGGATCCTTCAGCACTTGAGTCAGAAGTTATCCCCAACATTCTCCAAAAACTTCCTGGATTGCCTGTGTACTGCCGTATTGGTTTCCCAACAGATGTCAGGGTGATTAAAGTCCCCACGAGAACCAGGGCCTGCAATCCGGAAGCTTCTCTCAGTTGTCGAAGAAAGCCTCATCTACCTCATCCACCTGATTCGGTGGCCTGTAGCAGACACCAACCACAACATCACTGCTGTTGTTTGCTCCTTTAAACTTAACCCATAGACTCTCAACAGGTTTTCTCCTCTTTATACTGGAGTTCAGAGCAATCATAGTGCTCTCTTACATATAGTGCAACTCCTCCTCCTTTTCTCCCCTGCCTGTTCTTCCTGAACAGTCTATGCCCTTCCATGACAGCGCTCCAGTCATGCGAGTCATCCCACCAAGTCTCTGTTATCCCAATTAAATCATATTACTTGGACTGGGCCAGGGCCTCCAGTTCTTCCTGTTTGTTGCCCAGGCTTCTCGCATTAGTGTACAAACACCTCAGATACCAGTTGATCGCCCTATCTTCTCCATTCGAAACAGGGTCCTCCTTTCTTGCTCGTTCCTCTCTGCATTTCTTCCCGGTATCCGACTTTCCCACTCCCCTCAGGGTTTTGGTCACCGTCCCCAGAACCTAGTTTAAAGCCCTCCTCACTAGGTTTGCAAGCCTGCCCGCGAAGATGCTCCTTCCTCTCTTCGTTAGGTGGATCCCATCTCTTCCTAACAATCCTTGTGCCCGGAACAGAGTCCCATGGTTGAAGAAACCAAAGCCCTCTCTGCGACACCTCCTGCGCAACCACACATTTACGTCCTCAATTCGACGATCCCTGCCCAGTCCTTTCCCTTCAACAGGGAGGATGGACGAGAACACCACTTGCGCTCCAAATTCTTGGATCCTTCTTCCCAGCGCTACATAATCTGCAGTTACCTGCTCAAGGTCATTCTTGGCCGTATCGTTAGTTCCCACGTGGAGAAGCAGGAAGGGGTAGCGATCCGAAGGTTTGATCAGTTTGGTAAGCCTTTCAGTCACATCCTTAATGTGAGCTCCCAGTAAGCAGCACACCTCTCGAGATTCCAGGTCCGGACGGCAGAGGGATGGCTCAGTCCCTCTTAGGAGGGAGTCCCCGACCACCACCACCCGTTGTTTTCTTTTGGGGGTGGTGGCCGTGGAACCCCCATCCTTAGGACTACGCATCCCATGCCTTCCCGTAGATGGTGTTCCCTTGGGGTTTCTTCCTTGTGAGGTCCCTTCCAAAGCATTCAGCACTGCAGAGCCTGTGGAGAGAGCCTGAAAGCGATTACTTACCTCTGTAGCATTGGGGGATTCCCTTGCTGGCCTTTTTCCCCTTCTAGAAGTTACATGCTGCCAGTTCTCTTCCTGGTCACGTACTGCCCTCTCCAGATCTTCCACCTGCCGTGCTTGAAGGATTGAACGCTGCCTTCGATCGAGGAAGTCTTCATCCTCTCTGATCGAGCATAGGGTCGACACTTGGGCCTCCAGCCCTCTAATTTTTTCTTCCAAAATGGCGACCAGCTTGCACTTAGTGCAGATGAAATCCGTTCTTTCTTCTGGGAGGAAGACAAACATGGCACACTCTGTGCAGGTAACAACAGCAGAACCATCACCATCCATCCCTGCTGTCCTGGAGAAGGGATTTAAAAAGAAAGGCAAGAGAACCTCGCCCCCTTCCCAATTCCCTCTCTAAACTCCCGTTAGCACTCACCTGTTAAGCTCCTTGGTCGCTTGCCCAAGGAGCCTTATAAGCCCTGGACTGCCTGAAAGTCCCTCCCCCTACCAAGGCTCAGCCAATCAGCAGAGGCTTCTAGAATTCAAACTTTAATTAGAAGCCAACAGTTTCCACCTGCCAATCACAGCCCCTGCCAATCACAGCACACACTCCATGAAGGGGAGGGGGAGGACAAAGGGGAAGTGAGGGGGAAAAAAAAGCAAAAAAAAGCCTCACTCAGAAACACAGGGGAAAAAACAAACAAACAAACAAAAACACACACCACCCCTCACTCACAAACACAAGCTCAGCACACAGCAAGAAAGCCCCAAACACAACACACACTTCCCTCAAGAGTCCTGATTTCTGCTTCTCCTCTACCTGGAGAACTCCCTCTCTAAAGCCTCACTCAAAAACACAGAGAAGGGGGGAAAAAAACAAACCCACCCCACAACCACTCCACCACCAACAAACACAAGCTCCGCACACAGAAAGAAAGCCCCAATAACAACACACACTTCCCTCAAGAGTCCTGTATCTGCTTCTCCTTTACCTGGAGAACTCCCTCTCTAAACTCCCGGTTAGCACTCACCTGTTCGCAAGCTCTGTGAGACCAGGCTTGCAGCAAAAGATCCAAAAGAAGCACCAGAGTGCCCGGGACAGCTCTGGCTCCATGGTGCCGAGTGTTGTGGTGTCCCGAGTGAGGGCAACCAAGCAGGTAGAGAGAAAAATGCTTTGCTGTCCCACATTGAGGTAAGCAAGCAAGCAGGGAAAGCTGAGAACCGGCTGTCCAGGGGGGTCCCTTTAAGCACAGACCTCAGATAGCCTCAGACAGCAGCCACACAAAGCAAAACGCTATTTCAAAATGCATTTTATGTGTAGATGCGTTATTTCGAAATAACTTATTTCGAATTAACTATTTTGAAATAAGATATTTCAAAATAACGCTGTAGTGTAGACATACCCTTAGGGAATAGAGCATTAGCCTGGTGGTGGGTTCAAGTCCTGCCTCCCACCCCAGCAGCAACCAGACAGCCAACACGGGATAGGGGACCCCCCAGGAGGTGGGGTGAGCCTGGGAGCAGCCGAGGGGACAGGGTACCCACCTGGGGAGAGCAGGGCTGGGGGCTCAATTCCCTCCCCTCTCCCCACCATGGGAGCAGCCAGACAGCTACTACAGGCTGTGTCAGGGATGGAGCTGGCTCGTGCATTAGGAAGACAGAATAAGGGACCTGCTGAAAATAGGGAGGTGGGGTGGGCTCTCCAGTGAACTCAGGGATAGGGCATCAGCCTCTGGAGCACAGGGTCGTGGGCTCCTTCCTTCCAGGCAGCAGCTGGGCAGCCAGCACCAGCTGCTCCAGGGATGGAGCTGGCTCCTGCATTCGGAAAGCAGGATAAGGGACCCTCTGAAGGTAGGGAGGTGGGGTGGGTTCCTGAATGGCTTAGGGGGATAGGGCATTTGCCTGGGGAGGGCAGCACTGTGGGCTTGAGCCCTACCCATCCTGGGAGTGGCCAGACCAGACAGCTGCCCCAGGGATGGAGCCAGGGATGGAGCAGTGCTAAGGCAGGCCCACTCCTTCCCTGGCCCTGGCCCTGGCCCTGGCCCTGCCCCTGCCCCTGCCCCACTCCTGAAAGCAGCTGGCATGTAGAGCAATGGCTCCATGTGCTGCCCCTCATCTACAGGCACATCCAGGGACATGCCAGCCACATCCAGGAGCACAATTGCCACAGGGATAATGACTCCAGACATCACAGGTTCGGCGTTTTAGAACTCACTCCTCAAAGAATTAAATTTAAGTGTAAGAGAGAAATGAAAGTTATGAAATGCCCAGACCAGTCAAAGACCAAAAATAATCCACTTTGCAAGTAGTAAAAGTAGTCAGGAGAGGAGAGGGACGGACAGTGCGTGTTTGTGAGAATGACAGAGACACACACGGTGTGAGAGTGACAGATTTGCATTGCCAAGCTCCCTCCAGCCCCTTCTCTCTGTGTGGAGTCAGGGTACAGGAGTGGGGGGAGGATGGACACCCTGACAGCCGCACACACCCCCCTTCTCTCTCCCACACCCTGCACAGCAAGCAGGAGGCTCCCAAGGGGCAGCTCCAAGGCAGCTCCCAAGGGGCAGCTCCAAAGCAGGAGCAGCATGACAGTGGGGGGAGGGGCAACTGAAGTGCCAGAGTTTGATAGCTTCCCGGCCAAACCAGTCAGGATCACCTGTCAGAGGCTCCAAGATCTACTGATAGATCCCGATCTACTGGTTGGTGACCCCTGCCCTAGACAGTACATTGATATGGGAGGAATTGATGTGTTTGGGTGTCCCATTTATCATGTCTACACTATCCTACAACAATCTTATGCAGCTTGCAGAGACGTTGCACTGACTCCCTTCCACTTTGCAGTCAGCACTGGACGCTTCATTTGTTTCTCCACCTTTTCTTGTGTCTCACCCCAAAGCAACTGGCTTCAGAAGTGAGGGAAAACCCTCAAGAGAGGATAATGATCCACCAAGTCTATTGCACTTAGCTTGACGTAATGTCTGTTGTTCCTTTACAGCGGGGGGGGGGGGGAACCTTTTTTGGGTCAAGGGCCACTCACAGAAAAATCAGCCGGGGGCCACACACCAGTGAGAAGTGAGGGGAAAAATCCTCACTGACATGGCTCCCCAACTGAGGAGAGAGACTCTCCCCCACATTCCCCTCGCACACCAGAGCCTAGCAGGGCCCAGGCGAGTAGCTTTTGTGTGCTCCAGCCCCACAGGGAAACTGCAGGGGGCTGGAGTGCCAGCATGGGCTCCCCAATACTGGGTGGGGAGCACTAAGCCTTGGGGGCCAGATCCAGGCAATCTGGGGTCCGCATCTGGTCCCTGGGTCTTAGATTCCCCACCCTGCTTTATAGTGTAGAGGCAGAGCATTGTCTCGCTCAGGTCCTGGGGCAGTTTTCAAACTGCATCATGCGCAAATTCTTGACTTGTCTGGCTTCAACACTGGACATAAGCCTGTCCTCTAGTTTCAACGGCCACGTCTACACTTGCGGAGCATCTACACTGCATGCACAATCTTGCGCAAGTAAATTTACAGTAAAGCATCAGAAGAGAGGGCTTCTTGCTCAAGAGTTATTCCTCTCCCCACGAGGAATAAGCGCAAGAAGGCAGTATGGACGGGCAACAGGGGTTTCTTGTGCAAGAAACCCCTATGGCTATAATGGCCATCAGAGCTTTCTTGCGCAAGAGCACATCTCTTGCGCAAAAGCACATGGCCGTGTGGATGCATTCTTGCGCAAGAATTTTTGCGCAGAAACTCTTGCACAAAACAGTTCTTGTGCAAGAAGCCTGCAGTGTAGACGTAGCCTAAGAGTATGTCTAGACAGCGGCGTTATTTCGGAATGATTGATTTTATTCCAAAATAACGTAGTGCGCGTCTACACTACAAGCCTTTATTTCAAAATAATGTCGAGCTGGGGGACGACTTACTCCCGCTCACGGTAATCCTCATTTCATGAGGAGTAAGGGAAGTCGAAAGAAGAGTTTTCTTCCTTCGACTTCCTGCTGTGGAGCCAGCACCAAATGCTGAATTAAGCTATTTCGACTTCAGCTTCGCAACTGATGTAGCTGACGTTACGTAACTTAATTCGACTTTAGCCCTGCTGTGTAGACGCTCCCTAAGTGCACTTATGTCGTGGCTAGGACTGCTAGAAACAATCATAATATAAAACATGACAGCCAGAGCACAGATATGCAAGCAGAATTTGGCCGTCAGCAACTTGGAGTGGGTGGTAGGTTAAGCATTTAGAACACTGAGTGCTCTTAACTTTCAGTTTCCCATTCTGTGTAAAGTCTGGCTTCTGAAAAGTGTATCACCAGCCCCCGGAGGGCAGAATTGAACCTGGGATTTCTGGAGCTTACTTCCTGAGCCGCTACCCTATGAGCTAAGGCTATATTGCAGCTTCCTTATTCTCTGTAAGTAGCCTCAGTGCCACTGTACGGGACAGTGCACCATGCCCAGAGGGTGTGAGAGTTACAAAAGCACCATGATTTTATCTTGTATTTTACAGCATCCGGCATAAGAGAGTCCCGATCCATGACTGAGTCTCCTAGCCATTACTGCAATACAAATACCTACTTTAGCAAACCACTGACATTCTTTATGCTGTTGTTTACTGTTCTTTAATCATTATCAATTACACTTGATGACTGTTGGAGTCTGAAAAAGTTGTTTTCCTGTGTGACCTCCCTTGCGTAAGTAATTGAGATCTCTTTGACGAAATGTAGCTCTCAAATATCTTTCAGCTATCCAAGCAATCCAATTACAAGATTAAATATTCGGGTTCATGCTGTCGATCTGTGACAGCTGTGCAGATTTTGGGTCCCTCTGCCAATTAGTAGATTAAAATGAAGGATAAACATCGTCTGTGCTTGGTATAACCTTGTAGCCAGGTTGGTCCTAGGACATTAGAGAGCCAAAGTGGGTGAAATAATACCGTTTTTTGAACCAACTCTTTGTGGTGACAGAGATAAGCTTGCTGAGGGACAAGCCCAAGAAAGAAACCAACAGAACACCGCTGGCCATCACCTACAGTCCTCAGCTAAAACCTCTCCAACGCATCATCAGTGATCTACAACCCATCCTGGACAATGATCCCTCACTTTCACAGGCCTTGGGAGGCAGGCCAGTCCTCGGCCACAGACAACCCGTCAACCTGAAGCATATTCTCACCAGCAACTATACACTGCACCATAGTAACTCAGGAACCAGTCCCTGCAACAAACCTCGGTGCCAACTCTGCCCACATAGCTACACCAGCGACACCATCACAGGACCTAACCAGATCAGCCACACCATCACTGGTTCATTCACCTGCACATCTACCAATGTAATATACGCCATCATGTGCCAGCAATGCCCCTCTGCTATATACATCGGCCAAACTGGACAGTCCCCACGTAAAAGAATAAATGGAATCAAATCAGATATTAGGAATGGCAATACAGTAATTCCTCATTTAACACTATAGATATGTTTCAGAAAATGATTGTGTTAAGTGAAAACGTGTTATGCAGGGTCAATTTTCCCATTGAAAATAATGGAAAAGGTGGGGGGTTGCATTTCAAGCGGTGGTGTCTGTTGGGACTGGGACATAAGGTTGGGGGAGAAAGGGGACTGGGTTACAGCAGGGAGGGGAGGTGTTTGGCTCTGGAGAAGGGAAGGGGAGGAGAGGGGACGGGGATTGGGTTGGAAGTATGCCCCTGTGACGGGTCTGCCAGGACCCGCACTGCGTCCGGCGAGGGGGGGTCGCCAGGGAACGGCATGGCGAGCAACCCTCCGTCGCTTTGCAGGGAGGTGGGGGAAGCCCCGCGCAGCTGCCGGCAATGGTCCGGCTAGGGAAATTGTGTTATTCCGGGGACGGTCGTGTAATTCAAAAAATGTTCCCTAAAAAAAAAATCATGCTATCGTGAAAACGTATTAAGCGGGGCACGTGTTAAATGAGGAATTACTGTATACAAAAACCTGTAGGAGGACATTTCAGTCTCCTTGGACACACAGTAGCAGATTTAAAGGTAGCCATCCTGCAGCAAAAAACCTTCAAGACCAGACTTCAAAGAGAAACTGCTAAGCTACAGTTCATCTGCAAGTTTGACACCATCAGCTCAGGATTAAACAAAGACTGTGAATGGCTAGCTAACTACAAAAGCAGTTTCTCCTCTCTTGGTGTTCACACCTCCAGATCAGCTGCTAGAATTGGGCCTTATCTTCCCTCATTGAATTAACCTCGTCATCTCTAGCCTGATTCTGGCCTGCATATTTATACCTGCCTCTGGATATTTCCACTACATGCATCTGACGAAGTGGGTCTTTGCCCACGAAAGCTTATGCTCCAATACATCTGTTAGTCTATAAGGTGCTACAGGACTCCTTGTCACGTTCATACAGACACTTTGCTAAAATCCTAGTCAACTTGTAAGTTTTCTACCTTTTTGGCCCTTTGTGTTCCTTGCTAGCACAGGAACAGGATGCTTGTTCTTGACAGTTGATTTGCTGTTGCTCTCCCCTTCTCATCTGAAGTCAGAAGAGCCCACCTGTTCCCATGAGGGCTGCAGTTGGCTTTGATTTGCTAGAGATGAGCCTGCTCTGCAAAATCCAGCAAGGCTAAACTGATATTTCCCACCTTGCAGAGGTGGGGATGACAGCCACCATGCACACAGAAGCAATCTGGAGGGTGGTAGAGGGGGAGGTGGCTCCATGCCCTGGAAGGGGCGGGGCCTCAGATGGAAGGGGCGGGGCATCAGATGGAAGGGGCGGGGCCTCAGATGGAAGGGGTGGGGCAGAGGGCACTCAGCCCTTTGTGCTGCCCAGACAGTGGCACCCCCCCTTGCCACATGGAGTGGCGTTCCGGTGGCAATTCAAAGGGACTCGGGGCTCCAGCTCCTGGGGCAGTTGCCTCCTTTGCCCCCTCTCCCTCCCCCCGGTTGGTGGGCCTGCCTTGCAGAGATTATTCATCCTTCCTATGTCCTTTAGCTGTGTCTTGTTTTATGGGTCAGGTGATTTCCAAGGCCAGCTGAAGACTGATGGCTTCCCATTGCTTAACTAGCCTTTCCCCCAGGGTGGGACCTCTTTGTTCTGCACTCCCCATCCCCATGGAAAAATACCAGGTTTAGGATGGCATGGTCACATGTCTTTCTAGGGCCAACCACAGTGTGGGCTTATGGGACAAGCATGGTCACTCAGAGGTTGCTGGTGCGAGTACAGAGTCATTGAATCCCTGAAGTATTGCTCATGGCCCTGGTTAGCACAGTTAGACCTACACACAAATTCCCACGTCAGATTTCTAACCTCGCAGATGAGCGATACACGTGGATATTGGATATACACATTCAGCAGATTGTGACACTGAAATCCACATGTAACACGAGGTGCTTTGTCAAATGAGTCTTCAAGTTGTGCATATTCATAAGCCCATTCTCATAAAATGGGGGGGCATGACAACGGTTGCATGCGCTGATCTAGTAAGAAGCTTTGCCTCAGCAAAGAGGTCCACCTGCATACAGCTCCCGGAAGGATCCCGGCCTCAATTCTTAAAAAAAACAACAACCCTCCTCAGACACACTCCATTCAGCTCTGCGCCTTGTCCGTGTCTTTGTCAGCCAGCAAGTGGCCACAAAGAACATCACCGATCTGCATGGTTCTCCGTTTGAGGGCTGGCAGGTTCTGACATCTTCTAGCAAAACCTGCATTCTAGTAAATGGGTTGCCGGATTTACCCAGACCTTCAGGGTAGCTAGTAGTTAAAATGTTTGAATCCCTTACGTGAGTTCTCTCTAATTGTCTCTACACCATTCTAGAATGACAGACTATAGATCTCTTTCTCTCTCTCTCTCTCTTTATCCATTTTAGGGTTTCAGAAGTTTTTAAAGAATAAGAAAATAGATACTATCAATCGTATCTCTACAATATGGAGAAAAAAGTGTAGGGACCTTATTTCATCGAAACACCGATGTTTAGTTTGTGTGAAGATGATATAGAGAATTCTGTGTTTATTTCATTCCTCCAATCATATTTATGATTAACATGATTCAAATCAAGAAATGGCAATATTTACAAATTCTCTGATTGCTTTCAAATAAACTACACTATAATATACATTTCGTAACTCTTCCCATTGACAGAAGCATTCTCAAGTTACATTAGTCACTCATTGTACAGGCAAAGCTGCCTTTATGAACATGGTTTACTTATATTTTTTTTAAATTGCTGCTTGAAAGTCTTGAAATAGCTACAGAGAAACTTTGCATTGCAGTCCACATTGTATGCAAATGCCTGGTTCTCCTTTTTATTTCTTCCCAGAATGGACCCTTTTTCCATTCCCTGGTGCCACAAAGAAAGCTCTGCAGAGACAATGTGGATTTTAGTCCATCTCTATACACAAAGACAAGCCAATCGTATTGTGATTAAATGGAGTGTAATTTGGGTTTGTTCAGTTTATTGTTACTCCATCTTCTCATTGAGCAATGGGAAGGTCAGATAGAATAGATTGTTCTATGAAACACAACCTCGAGAAGCTTCTGATGAGCAATGCTCTGTATTGGCAGCTGCAAGCAAAAGAAAACTTTAAAATATCCAGTTACAAAACATTGTGGGTTGCCTATTTCTCATTCTTCTGGGCTGGGGGAGGGAGGGTGGCATTTCTGTAAAGCAGATTCCTCCCCCTTTCAAAAAGGTAAAGTACATCTCCCCTCTCTAAAGAGATTTAGCCTTAACTTGGCATTTCTCTTTGCCATTTTTGGCCACATGACTGGCCTCAAATCCTGCTTTCCCATTATCATAGGCCACGTCTTCACTAACCGGAAGAAGGACGCAGCCACAATGGATCTTCTGGAGTTCCAGTTAGTATGTCTACTTAAAACTCGCTCAAGCGAACGAAGAGGGCAGCCGGTACTCCTGCTTACGGTGAGGAGGAAGGGAATTCAACGTTGCTGCTGTTGGTGCGGAAACCTTGAAACAAGGTACGTTGCTTCCGGCTGTGTAATTAATGCAGCTGGAGTTGCGGATTTTGATTCAACCTTCCCTTTGTACAGACCAGGCCATAGAAAGAGGCATTTTGCCAGCATACAAACATGAGGAGAGAAAGAACGAGGAGTCCTGTGGCACCTGAAAGACTAACAAATGTCTTTGGACAGAAGCTTTCCTGGTCGTAGCTCACTTCCTAGACGTATGCAGTGGAAATTCCAGTTTGGCAGGGATACATACAGACAAAGATGGAAGTGTTACATTAATATGCGTCGGACCAGTGCTAATGAGGCCAATTCAGTCAGGGCGGCAAATTACCAGCCAGCCACTCCCAGGCTACGTCTACACTGCAGCCTTTTGCCGGCAGAGCGTATGCTAATGAAGTGCTCATTAGCATTTGTTGCGCTGTCATTTGCATATTCTCTGCCAATGTTTTTTGTGCAAGAGGTTTTTGCGCAAAAACAAGCAGTTTAGACGGGTCCACTTCGCACATACCGCCCCCCCCCTTTTTTGAGGTATAAGGATCTTGCCCAAAAGGGATTTTTGCACAAAACGGACCCGTTTACACTGCTTGTTTTTGCGAAAAGCATCGGCAGAGAATATGCAAATGACAGCGTGATAAATGCTAATGAGCGCTTCATTAGCATACTCTCTGCCAGCAAAAGGCTGCAGTGTAGACGTAGCCCCAGTGTCTATTCAAACCAGCGAGGGTGTTGTCCCTGGGGGCAAAGGCAAAATTTATGCCCCCTTCCCCCGCAGCCACTGCCGTGTGGCGGGGCCCCGAACCTGGCACACGGCTAAACCCAACCCTGGGAGGAGGGGGGAGCTTGTACCGTGACTTCCGCCACCCTCTCGAGTTTGGGGCCGGGCCCCTGCACGCACTCACCCGCCAGTAGAGATGGAGGAGGGTCGGGCTGGAGGCTCAGAGGCAGGGAGGAGGCTCCAGCCACCGGCGGCAGGTGGAGGAGGAGCAGGCGAGCTGAGGGACGATGGGGAGCGGAGGGGACTAAATTGACGCCCCCCTAGCGTGGCGCCTGGGGGCAACTGCCCCCCCACCTCCCCCTCGCTACACCACTGATGCAAACCCAGCCTGATCCTGTCAAGTTCCCTTTATGAATTCCAGCTGTGCAGTGTCGCGCCGCAGTCTGGTTTGGAAGTGTTGTGGTCCAGTGTGGCAACTTTCCGGTCTGTTCCTGAGTGTCCAGGCAGACTGAGACGCTCTCCCACTGGGTTTTGAACGTTACGGTGCTCGATGTCCGATTTGTGTCCAGTGGTTCTTTTGCATAGAACCAGTCCGACTTGGCTCAATGTGCAGGGCAGAGGGGTGTGGCTGGCATGCGCAGGCTTTGAGGATAGCAGGAGTCCACTTGTTAGGACACTTGCTTGGAAAGTTGGAGGCCTGGGTTCAACTCCCTGCTCAGACCTGATTCAGAAGGGACGTGGCTGCTGTAATGCTCCACTGCAGCCGGCCCTCCTCTGCTTGTGCTGCCAGGCATCCAAACGGCCCAGCTTCCCTTTGCCCTAATGCAGCCTCCACAATGGGCAGCTGGCTTCGTCCAGGCACATGGCAGACTATGCCACCGAAAGATCTGAAATTTCTCCCGCTGTCACCCCTGCACGGTACCTCACATGCTGCAGAGACAGCGCTCCGAGAAGTCTGGACAAATGGCATGTAGGCCCTTGGCTCAGGTTTTATTGTAATGGTTAATGTTCAATGTTGCTGCTGTAAACTATTGTACGGGGAGGCTGAATCTGAATTCCCAGCTGGGTCGCGGTCCTCAAAGCTTCTGTAGAAATGAGAGGGTTTCAAAAGCATCCGTGTTGTTTGAGTGTGTTGGGTTGATTTACATGATAATAGAGAGAGCTGTCATTTCCAGCACTGCCTACTGACAGCGCACTGCCTTGCACTGGGCCCGGTGTATTTTGCATGCATGACACTTACAAAATGGCTAATAAATAAAAATCAGCTTCAGGATCATCATGTAGGAGTGACACTAGTTTGCATATTTTAAACCGAGTGCTAGGGACTGTGGAGGAATGCTAATGTGATTCAGTCTCATCCCAGGGGGCTGCAGTGTGAATGATTCAATACATCATCCATATATTATAGAAACCAACTTTATAGATCAGTTCCGCGAAAAATAAATATCAGTGGAGTGTCCGTGCAGAAGGCGAGGTAATGAATCCAAGAGGATTGCCATGAATCTGAAAATTAGTATGGTAATAATAAAATATTGTTCTGTGGTAGCAGGCTTATGGCATTATAACTAAAGCTGCTCTGGTACAATATTTAGTCTTGTTTAGAGAGACCCGCAATAGCCTAATCCCTTGTTCGCTTCTCATTTCAGCTGCTAAAATCTGCTTGGAATGAAACATTTTGTCTCCTTTTAAGCAAATCATCTACCCGAGACATTAAATGCCTTCGAGAAACAGTAGCGAGAAAATACAACCACGGAACACCAAGTTCATTTCCAGCTGGAACAGCTGGAAAACTGCATGAGGATAAAATGGGGAGAAACTCCTATAATTTTCAGTTTCCAGCAAACTTTACTAGCCTAGCTAAGATTCTGGAGTCTCAGAAAGCCCTCCCTGTGTTGGGCATGTTCCCAGCATGATGTTAGAACATTGATGGTCCATTTACTACCAGATGCTCTGGAGGTAATTTGATGACAGAGTTCCGCTATTAGCGTGTATGGTAGGTAATGGAACAGTACGCAGTCTAAAGTAACCCATCTGCACACCATAAATTGGGAAAGCAGTGCAGTCAAAGGTAGCGAGGCAGGTAATTACAGCAGAGGTATGTCACTGTGACAGTCTCCTTTGATGGGGAGCGCAGCTAGAGCATATGCACTCATGTTACTGTAGTGTCCTGCCTACTGTCCCTACTCTGTAAGAATGTGTCATTTAATTCCTTTTTGTTTTTTGCATGGCCTATGCTTGTGTGTCAGGAGCCCCATCGAGCCCCATCTCTCCACTCCTCTCCCAGTTACTCATCCTTAAAAACCTTGGTAACCCACCAGCGGAGAGTAGGAGCTATCTTTAAGGGTATGTCTACACTACAGTGCTATTTCGAATTAACTTATTTTGAATTAGTTAATTCGAAATAAGCTAATTCGAAATAACGCATCTAGACACAAAAACTAATTCAAAATAGCGTTTTTCTAATTCAAAATAGTGCGTCCACATTGAGTGGACCCTGAATCGAAGGTAAGCCTGGCCGGAACCAGTGCCGGCAGGGCATCAGCATCGGATTTAGTGTGTGGGGCTGCTGCCTCAGGCTATTCGAGGTCTGTGCTTAAAGGGACCCGACCCCCCATCCCGGACAGACAGTTCTCAGGTTTCTCTGCTTGCTGGGCTACCTCGCTGAGGGACAGCAAAGCATTTGTGTCTCGGAGTGCTCTGCTTGCCCTCACTCGGGACACCATGGCACTCTGCAACATGGAACCAGACCTGCCCCCGGGGACTCTGCTGCGTCTCGTGGACACGTTGCCAGCAGCCTGGCTGCACTGTCTGCAGGCTGCCATCTGGGAGGACCATCGAGGGCATGTCAGGATCCAGGGGGCCTGCGGGAGAGCTTCCACCCTGAGGAGCGCTAACCGTCTCCCCGGTCTGCGGCTCGTGCCCCATTCCTCCCTCTCGTCCTTCCACTTACCCTTCCCTAGCCCCCCCTTCCTGATGTCAAATAAAATAAGCGTATTTTCAGAACTAAAAACTGTCTTTATTTAACACAACTGGGGCGGGGGGGAGGATGAACCTCTGGTGAGACGGGGGAAAGGAGGCGGGAGAGGGCAGGAGAGAGGGTGGGAGAGGGGAGGGGGAAAACTGGGAGGAGGGAGCTGGAAGGGGGAAGCCAGGGGAAGAAGGGGGAGAAGCTTAGCGCTCAGGGCTGGGGGTCTCGCCGGGCCAACCGCCTCCCAGCACGGCGGAGGAGGGGCCTCGGGGTCCCTGGGGGACGGGGAGAAGGCAGTGCGGAGGTTGAGGTGGGGGTGGAGGTTGAGGAGGAAGAGGTGGGGGGGGGCAGGAGTGGGAGGAGGAACAGTAGCCAGGGGGGCAGCAGGCGCAGGACCGGCACGGGGCAGCACGCTCTGCAGCAGGGCCTGCAGGTGTGAGCACATGGCACGGTCCTGAGCAAGCTGCTCCCGGCGGAGCTGCAGGTCCTCCTGCATGCAGGCCTGGAGGGTTGCGGTGCAGGGCTCCAGGGCCCCCAGGTGCTGGTCCCCGGTATCCCTGCCGCGTGCTGGTGGTCCGGAGGAGCCCTTGGGTGCGGGAGCATGTCCCAGGCGGGGTGGTGCGCCCTGCACGTGCAGCTGGCGCGGCTGTGGAGAAAGAAGGGGAGTGCTCAGTTCTCCCTGGGGACGCAGTGGATGATGCCCAGCGCCCCCTGCAAGGTGCAGATGACCGTGCCCTGCAGCATCAGAGCCAACGCACTTGCACAGAGGCCATGGTCGGGATGTCTGGCTCTCCCTGGGAGTGTGAGCTGCCCCGAGACCACACCCGTGCCCCTGTGCCGTGTATAGTGCCGAGACGGGGGGGATATGTCCCCTGCCTTTGTGTAGAGGGGGTGTGTGAAGGGAGGGTGTCCTGCTGGGTCCCGCCCCGTGGTCAGGAGCGTGTCAGGTCTCTTCACACATGCGTGTGCCTATCAGGCCACGGCCCCTGGGTGTCACACAGCTGGAGCCACCTGCCCAAAGGTGGCATGGCACATGCTCGCACGTGCACAGGTGGCTGTGTGATCCGTGGGAGGCATGGCCCACGCGCGCGGTCCCTGGTCTCCCTCGCCGCCTCTCCCCCAGGTAGGGGACAGTGCTGGCACTTACGTGGTATGGCCTCCCTGGACGACCCTGCCGACTCCGGTGCCGGGACAGCTGGTGGTGGCCCCTCTGGTGCGCCCGGGTCAGGGCCCTCAGCTCCCGGCTCGCTGCCTCCCAGGCTGGTGCGGACCACTCCGCCCCCCAGGATTCGGTCGTGGGCAGGGAAGTAGGGGCAGGTGGCCTGGCATACGCCTGCCACAGCTTCTTGACTTTCAGGCGCACCTGCTCCTGGGTGCGCTTGTGGCCCTTTCTGGCCATGGTGGCCGCTATGTTCCTCCGCCTAGTGCGGAGATCATGGACATTGGGGGCCTCCCCCCAAACCTCAATGAGGTCCATGATCTCCGCACTAGTCCATGAGGGCGCCCGCCGTCTACGGCCCCTGGCTGGCCCCTGGGTACTGGGGGACTGGGCGGGGGATGGCTGGCTGCCACTGGCTGACATTGTGCGGCCACTCTGCGGCTGCTGGCAGGCCTGGCTCTTGCACGTGCCCAGTGGCCAGACTCTACCACTTTAAGGGCCCCAGGGCTGGGGGAGAGGAGAAGAGTTTTCCTGGTTGTGCCCAGAGTGGCCACCAGGGGAAACTGGGAAGGGCTGGAGGCCCCTTAATTCGAAATAACTGTCTACACAGCACTTATTTCAAATTAGCTATTTCGAATTTGGTGTTATTCCTCGTAGAATGAGGTTTACCAAATTCGAAATAAGGGCTCCACTATTTTGAATTTATTTCGAAATAGTGGTTTGTATGTGTAGATGCTATTAAAGTTAATTCGAAATAATGGCTGTTATTTCGAATTAACTTTGTAGTGTAGACATACCCTAAGAGTGTGCTGCTTGTCACATTGGGGTATTGGATATTGACTTGGAGGAAGCATATTTGCCAGTTGTAGCTTTCTTCGACCATGTCTACACTGGGAAGATTTGGCGACAAAAGTGCTGTTGACATGCAAAAGTCTCCAAAAATCAAACCAGTTTTTCTGCCTCCAATTGTCGACATTTCATGGCCACATTGCTAGCACCTTGTGGACAGATAGAGCAAAATATGTGGGTAAACATCTCACCATGCAGTGTTGTGGGAAGGCAGAGCTATTCCCTGCGCGTCTTGGGATTCCTTGTAGCTCTGTGAGCTTTCCCTGCCGTGGAATGTTAAAGCAGCACAGCAGTCTCTCCAGCCGTCCCCCTTCAGCAGCAGTCTGCCTGCTGCTGTGTTCCTAGCAGAGCAGAACAGAAGCATTCCAATGGTTTGTTCTATGTTCCCTAAAGGGAGCAGCTCTCAGATACTTCCTGTAGCTTTGAAAGGGGAGGGAGCATGCCTGCAGGGCAGCAGAGATCACAAAAGACTGAGCACAGCCATCAGGGCAGGCACTGTAGAATACAGGCAGAAGCCAGCTCTTTCAACGGAACAAACAGCAGAGTCCACACTGGCTCTTTGTCAACAATAAAGGGAGGGGAAAGGACAGAAGTCTTTCAGAGGGCTGGAAGTTTTTTGTTGCCAAAACTGGCAAGGTCCCTGGGGGCAGGCATAGTCTTTTATAGTACCTAGCACAGTGGAGTCTTCATCCCTGATTTGAGCTTCTAGGCCAGGGGTGGCCAACCCACGGCTCACGAGCCGCATGCGGCTCTTCAAAGAAAAAATTTCAGCTCCCGCACCCACACCCACGGCTCTGAAAGGGGCAGCGTGTTTCTGTCTGCACGGGATGCTGGTGCAGACTTCAAAATGGCCACCCTTGCACGACCAAACGGCGGCTGGGCCTTTTTGTTTGTTTGTTTTTGCTCAACAACTTTTTCCCCTTGACTCTTTGCACTGTATCCACCACTATTTTGGCTCTTCATCTGTAACGGGCTGGCCACCCCTGTTCTAGGCACTACTGCAGCACAATAATAATGGTGACTCATAATATTGAGATATTAGTTGTTCTCATCAGCCTTACTTTCTGAGGCTTCTTGGCTTTTCTTAAAGAGGCCTATGATGGGGTGAGGTCACAGATGACTCTTTGGGGGTGATTCCCAGGGTGCTGACAAGGCCACTGCCACCCTCCTTTTTGCTCTCTGGGGCTTTTCACCACCCTGTCCTGCTGGGCCAGGTCCCTGGTCTCCCCCAGCCAAGACCCTGAGCTAAGAATCATGCCCCACCCCGAGGAGCAGTACAGACACTGAACCTCTTCAGACCCCAGGAAAATGCAGTTTTGGGCCCAGCTTCCTGGGATACCACTCCCCAAATGGGATCAAACCCCCCAATTAATTATTTGGGTGAGCCCTCTTTAACAATGAAAGAGAGAATGTACACACTGATTGCTCCCCCAGGTATCAATTATTTACACTGGACTTGGTAGAAAATAAAAGTGATTTTATTAAGCACAAGCAGTAGGATTTAAGTGGTAATAGGTGAGAACAGGCAGAGCAAAGTAGGTTACAAATGCATAGACTAAAACTCCAATACAAACTTATTACAAACTCACCCTAAAACTGTTTCTTTCCCGGCCAAGCCTTCCAAACCAGGACAGTTGCCTTTTCCCTGGGGTCTCTGGTTCCCTTCCTTGGCTGTCCCAGCCAAAGCTCCTCTTTTTCTATTGTTTTTAAAGATTCCCATTTTTCATGGGAAGTCACCTAACCCGTCCCTACCAACCACTGCTTAGACCTAAGGACCAAAGGCTATTTGCATATGATTGCCCAGACACTGAGGCCTCCTTTGAAGACTTTAATTCACACATTAAAAACCCATGACGTATTCCCTACTCCATGGCTGCGTCTAGATCAGCAAGATTTTGCGCAAATACTTTTAACGGAAAAGTTTTTCTGTTAAAAGTATTTGCACAAGAGAGCGTCTAGACTGGCATGTGCCTTTGCGCAAAAGATTTGCTTTTGCGCAAAAGCATCCATGCCCAGTGTAGACGCTCTCTTGCGCAAGAAAGCTCCGATGGCCATTTTAGCCATCGGGCTTTCTTGCACAAGAAATAAACGTGGCTATCTACACTGGCCCTCTTGCGCAAGAATACTTGCGCAAGAGGGCTTATCCCTGAGCGGGAGCGTCAGAGTATTTGCGCAAGAACCACTGATTTGGACATTACAAAGTCAGTGTTCTTGCGCAAATACAAACGGCCAGTGTAGACAGCCGGCAAGTTTTTGCGCAAAAGCGGCCACTTTTGCACAAAATCTTGCCAGTCTAGACACACCCAAAATGTCTAACTTTACACACAAGAATGATACGTGCACCAAAATAAGATAAGCAGATCCAGTGGATTAAGACATGAAGGTTGATTGGTTACATGAAGTAATTTGCGCAAAGCCCCTGGGAGCTATGTACATTGATGGCCCCGCGCCCATTTCATAAAGCATGGGGCGGGGGAGGGTGAACCGTCACATGGCCTCTTACCCACCTGGATATTTCCACCTGGTAAGAGCTGGTGAAGCTACATGACATGCTATTGTTACGCCCATGCTCACAGGATCCCAGGAGTGTGAGGGGCTGAGCATCCTCCCACCAATTGTTTTGTGGGAGCCGCGGGCAAACCGGGATGACCGGAGCCTTTCGCTGTAACCTTGCTTGAGTGGAGGTTTGATTATCCGGGAGCACAGCTGTTAGTGACAGCTCCAGCTGGGGGTCTCATTCATTTCTAAAAGAAAGGCAGTTCAGTGTGTCTCCGGGCTGATCTTGCTAGACCCTCTGAAGGCTCCGTGGTGCCCCCATAGCAGATGTGGCTGTTGAGAATTTTCCCGTCTGGTTACACGGAGGAGGCAGAGCACCGCGAAGTGCCTGGGGCACTGGTTAGTGAATTACTGTTTGTGCTTTGGGAGGGCTCCCATGTTGTCACATCGAGGCGCTCTCTCAGTGTCCTTATGGAGCCCCTCCAGGATGCACGGCCAACCCGATCTGCTAGGTCTGATGCTCCTGTTACTCTAGAGGAAAGGAAAGCACAGTCCAATCTGTCTGCCTTGTGGGAGCTGCATATGCAGCCAACGTGGTTTGGAATTAGAAGCCATGGGAGAAATGGAAAAGCCAGGCAGGAAGTGGTTTATTTCTAGAAAACCCATAAGCGCAATTAAAACTTTGCAAAAGGAATAGGATGCTCTTGTGGTTATAGCATGAACTGGGACTCAGAAGATGTAGGTTCAGTCTGCCTCTGCCACAGACTTCCCGTGTGGCCTTGGGCAAGCCACCTATCCAGTACCTAATTTGTAAAGAAAGAGGTATCAGGATCAAGTAATTAGGTGCTGGGGCTTAAGCAATTCTTTTACTTTCATAGCTGATGCAGCAAGCCCAGAGGTGGCAGGGCTGGGAACTTCCAAGCCAAAGGTGCTGCACACATTAAGCTCTGCATCTGTCCTCTTTCCCCAGATCCCCATCTGTAACATGAGAATTATGCTTCCTTTCTCCCTCCTTAGCCTTGGCTGCTTAGGCTGTGCACTTTGTGTCAGGGATGTTCTGTTATTGTATGTTGATGTAGCGCCTGTGGCCCCGATCCAAGTGGATCCACGGCTAAAAGCAAGATCAAGGGAGGATTCCAGGTTTGATCCTGAGTGGTCAATGGGAGTTAAGAGTAGCAGGGATCTCCTCTCACAGCCGTGTGTAGTTGCATACACTAGATCCCCACCCCCATGACCCTCCTGCATGGGTATAGCCACCAGTGTAGGTGGTGAGATACTGAGAGTAGGGCATTGGCCTGGGGTGCACAGGGTAGTGGGTTCAAGTCCTGCCTCCCACCTAAGCGACAGCCAGCATAGGATAAGTGATCCCCAGGAGGCAGGCCAGGCCCTGGAGCAGCCCAGGGGACAGAGCACCTGCCTGGGGAGTGCAGGGTTGGAATCTCAAGCCCCCCCGCCCCTTCTCCTCCTCTTTCCTTATTTCCCCCCCCCCCATACCATGGGAGCAGCCAGATAGCTCCCATAGGCTGTGTCAGGGAGGGAGCTGGTAGGATAAGGGACCTGCTGGGGAAAAAAAGGAGGGAGGTGTGGTGGGCTCTCTAGTGAACTCAGGGAGTGGGCATCAGCCTCTGGAGTACAGGGTGGTGGGCTCCTTGCCTTCACCTCCCCTTCCCCCCTGGCAGCAGCTGGGCAGCTGCCCCAGGGATAGAGCTGCATTTGGAAAGCAGGATAAGGGACCCTCTGGAGGTAGGGTGGGTGGGTTCTTGAATGGCCTGGGGGTTAGGCCATTTGCCTGGGGAGGGCAGAGCTGTGCACTTGAGTCCCACCCACCCTGGGAGAGGTGAGACAGCTGCCCCAGGGATGGAGTGGTGCTAAGGCAGGCCTGGCCCTGCCCCACTCCTGAAAGCAGCTGGCATGTAGAGCAATGGCTCCATGTGCTGCCCCTCATCTACAGGCACCAACCCCACAGCTTCTACTGGCCATGGTTCTCTATTATTGATCAATGGGGAGCTGCAGTGTTGCAGCAGTGTCCACAGGCAAGGACAGCATGTGGGGACTCCCCTCAGGGGCTGCAGGGACATGCCAGCCAGCCACCTCCAGGAGCACTATGACCACAAGGGTAATTACTCCTGACAGGTTTGGTGTTTGGTGTTTTAGAACTCACTGCTCAAAGAAAGAATTAAATTTAAGGATGAAAGTTATGAAATGCACAGACCAGTCAAAGACCAAAAATAGCTCACTTTGCAAGTAGTAAAAGTAACAACAACCCGGCATGTACGTGTTGGGTCGGGAGAGAAGAGGGAAGGACAGTGTGTGTTTGTGAGGATGACAGAGACACACGGTGTGAGAGTGACAGATTTGCATTGCCAAGCTCCCTCCATCCCCTTCTCTCTGTGTGATACAAGTGTGGGGGGAGGAGGGACACCCTGACATCAGCGCTCCCCCCCTTCTCCCTCCCACACCCTGCACAGTAAGCAGCAGGCTCCCAGGGGGGCAGCTCCAAGGCAGAGGGCAGGAGCAGCATGAAGTGCCAGCACTTGATAGCTTCCCGGCCAAACCAGTCAGGATCCTCTGTCAGTGGCTCCAAGATCTACCGGCAGATGCCGATCTACTGGTTGGTGACCACTGTTCTAAAGTAATCTCTTTGTAAGTCAATGGCAATTCTGTCTAAAATCTGAGGAGGATGTTTGGCCTGTTGTGTGTGGAAATGGCTTGTGCAACTTGACACTCTGAAGAGATCTATTATTTCTGCTGCCTACAAGCCCCAGACAAGCTATGGGCCCCGTTGCTCTAGGTACTATGCAAAGACATAGTCCCCCAAACTGCACGTGTTTGACGAGGAGGAGACCGCAAGTAAGTGATGTGCCCTCTGAATAGATGAGGAACTGAGCTGCACAGAGAGTGAGGGTAACATTTTCAAAAGCACCTAAGTGCCTTGGTCAGTTTTGAATGAAAGACATCATTCCTCAGTGCTCTGGAAAATATTACCCTACATAACGTGCCCAGGGTCACCCTGGAAGTGTGCGTTGCGGTGCTGGGAATTGGCCAGACTGCAGAATTCCAGCTGTCACCACAAAACCATCCTACCTCTTTAAGCCCTCATTCCACGCTTGCCTTTCCTCCCTAAGGTGCTAATAGGTTCACAGCTAATGCCTCCTCTCTTTCCTAAGCCTTGCTAATAGCAAGGGGCTGGCTTAATCACTTTGCCTCATCTACAGTAATGTAAACTCATTTAAATCAATGGTACTCAATTACAAAAGACAACCCTTAATACCAGAGCTTATTACACACATCCCTATCCTCCCTCGGGGCATTGTACTTTCACTCATTTTGTGGTATATCTTGTTTGAGATTAACCTTACCAATAAGAAACTTTAGGCAAAGGACTTCGACACACAGACTGCCGTACGACAGCTGCAGATGCTTGTGAGCTTGCTGAGGCATGTGAATTACCAACAGGCTTTGAACCAGAACTAGCGTGTGTGCGGCAAAAGAAGCAATAGTTCGCATATGAAGCAAAAGACAAATTAGTTCAGAATCCAACACAGAAATGTAAAGTAAACGTCTACTGTTCAGTCCTGGGTACTGCAAACCAGTCAGTTACAGAATGATTTCAGCAGAAACAGCAGCTTGATTCAATGTGTGGTTTTCTCACTGATGTGCACAGTTTGCAAAACAAGACTTCAACACAGATATTAGAACATTGCTTGAAGCTCGAGTCAGCATTACAACATGGAAAGTCCAAAGCAGATTTGTGCTATTTCACAGCGACTTCCGAGATGTCTTACACCTCAAGATGCATTGAAGTTTAATCTGAACACAGACTCACAGGCAACTTCCCCATCTCTTCACCTCCATACACCTCTTCCCCATCTCTTCATCTCTTCACCTCTATATGCTATAGAGGTAAGTAATCGCTTTCAGGCTCTCTCCACAGGCTCTGCGGTGCTGAATGCTTTGGAAGGGACCTCACAAGGAAGAAACCCCAAGGGAACACCATCTACTGGAAGGCATGGGATGCGTAGTCCTAGGGATGGGGGTTCCACGGCCACCACCCCCAAAAGAAAACGACAGGTGGTGGTGGTCGGAGACTCCCTCCTAAGAGGGACTGAGCCATCCCTCTGCCGTCCGGACCTGGAATCTCGAGAGGTGTGCTGCTTACCGAGCTCGTGATTCAGGATGTGACTGAGAGGCTTACCAAACTGATCAAACCTTCGGATCGCTACCCCTTCCTGCTTCTCCACGTGGGAACTAACGATAAGGCCAAGAATGACCTCGAGCGGGTTACTGCAGATTATGTAGCGCTGGGAAGAAGGATCCAAGAATTCGGAGAGCAAGTGGTGTTCTCATCCATCCTCCCTGTTGAAGGGAAAGGACTGGGCAGGGATCGTCGAATTGAGGACATAAATGCATGGTTGCGCAGGTGGTGTCGCAGAGAGGGCTTTGGTTTCTTCGACCATGGGACTCTGTTCCGGGCACGAGGATTGTTAGGAAGAGATGGGATCCACCTAACGAAGAAAGGAAGGAGCATCTTTGCGGGCAGGCTTGCAAACCTAGTGAGGAGGGCTTTAAACTAGGTTCGTCAGGGGACGGTGACCAAAACCCTGAGGGGAGTTGGATAGTCGGATACCGGGAAGAAATGCAGAGAGGAACAAGCAAGAAAGGAGGACCCCTGTTTCGAATGGAGAAGATAGGGCGATCAACTGGTTATCTGAGGTGTTTGTACACCAATGCGAGAAGCCTGGGCAACAAACAGGAAGAACTGGAGGCCCTGGCCCAGTCCAAGAAATATGATTTATTTGGGACAACAGAGACTTGGTGGGATGACTCGCATGACTGGAGCGCTGTCATGGAAGGGTATAAACTGTTCAGGAAGAACAGGCAGGGGAGAAAAGGAGGAGGAGTTGCACTATGTGTAAGAGAGCACTATGATTGCTCTGAACTCCAGTATAAAGAGGGAGAAAAACCTGTTGAGAGTCTATGGGTTAAGTTTAAAGGAGCAAACAACAGCAGTGATGTTGTGGCTGGTGTCTGCTAGAGGCCACCGAATCAGGTGGATGAGGTAGATGAGGCTTTCTTCGGGCAACTGAGAGAAGCTTCCAGATCGCAGGCCCTGGTTCTCGTGGGGGACTTTAATCACCCTGACATCTGTTGGGAAACAAATACGGTGGTACACAGGCAATCCAGGAAGTTTTTGGAGAATGTTGGGGATAACTTCTTGACACAAGTGCTGAAGGATCCGACCAGGGGCCGTGCGCAGCTTGACCTTCTGCTCACAAACAGGGAGGAACTAATAGGGAAGTAGAGGTGGGTGACAACCTGGGAAGCAGTGATCATGAGATGGTAGATTTCAGGATCCTGACCAAAGGAAGAAAGAGAGTAGTAAAATACACACCTTGGACTTCAAAAAGCAGATTTTGACTCCTCAGAGATCTGATGGGCAGAATCCCTGGGATGCTAACATGAAGGGAAAGGAGTCCAGGAAAGCTGGCAGTATTTTAAAGAAGCCTTATTGAAGGCACAGAAAGAAACCATCCCGACGCGTAGCAAGAGAGGCAAACATGGTAGGAGACCGGATTGGCTTCAGGGAAATCCTTGGTGAACTTAAGCACAAAAGGAAGCTTACAAAAGTGGAAACTTGGACAAATGACCAGGAGGGGTTTAAATGTATCGCTCAAGAATGCCGGGGTTATCAGGAAGGAAAGCGCAAATGGAATTGCGACTGGCTAAGGATGTGAAGGATAACAAGAAAGGTTTCTACAGGCATGTTAACAAGAAGAAGGTGATCAGAGAGGGTGTGCGGCCCCTACTGGATGAAGGAGGTAACCTAGTGACAGATGATGTGGGGAAAGCTGAAGTACTCAATGCTTTCTTTGCCTCTGTATTCACGGACAAGGTTGGCTCCTGGACTTCTGCGCTAAGTGATGCAAGATGGGATGAAGATGGACAGCCCGTGGTGGGTAAAGAATAGGTTAGGAATTATTTAGAAAAGCTAAACGTACACAAATCCATGGGTCGGACTTAATGCATCCGAGGGTACTGAGGAGTTGGCAAATGTCATTGAGAGCCTTTGGCCATTATCTTTGAAAAATTGTGGAGATCGGAGAAATCCCGGATGATTGGAAAAAGGCAAATGTAGTGCCCATCTTCAAAAAAGGGAAGAAGGGCGATCCAGGGAACTATAGGCGGTCAGTCTTACCTCGGTTCCTGGAAAAATCATGGAAGGGATCCTTAAGGAATCCATTTTGAGGCACTTGGAAGAGAGGAAAGTGATCAGGAATAGTCAGCATGGATTCCCAAAGGGCAAGTCGTGCCTGACCAATCTGATTAGCTTCTATGTTGAGGTAACTGGCTCTGTGGACGTGGGAAAGTCAGAGGATGTGATATACCTTGACTTTAGCAAGGCTTTTGATACGGTCTCCCACAATATTCTTGCCAGCAAGTTAAGGGAATGTGGATTGGATAAATGGACGGTAAGATGGATAGAAAGCTGGCTAGAAGGCCGGGCCCAGCGGGTAGTGATCAACGGCTTGATGTCAGGATGGCGGTCGGTTTCTAGCGGAGTGCCCCAAGGTTCGGTTCTAGGACCGGTTTTGTTCAATATCTTTATTAATGACCTGGATGAGGGGATGGATTGCACCCTCAGCAAGTTTGCAGATGACACTAAGCTAGGGGGAGAGGTAGATACGCTCCAGGGCACAGATCGGGTCCAGAGTGACTTAGACAAATTGGAGGATTGGGCCACAAGAAATCTGATGAAGTTCAACAAGGACAAGTGCAGAGTCCTGCACTTGGGGCGGAAGAATCCCAAGCATAGTTACAAGCTGGGGACCAACCAGTTAAGTAGTAGTTCTGCAGAAAAGGACCTGGGGGTTACAGTGGATGAGAAGCTGGATATGAGTCAACAGTGTGCCCTTGTAGCCAAGAAGGCTAATGGCATATTAGGTTGCATTAAGAGGAGCCTTGCCAGCAGATCCAGAGATGTCATTATTCCCCTTTATTCGGCTCTGGTGAGGCCACATCTGCAGTATTGTGTCCAGTTCTGGGCCCCCCGCTACAAAAAGGATGTGGACCCATTGGAGAGGGTCCAGCGGAGGGCAACCAAAATGATTAGGGGGCTGGAGCATATGACTTATGAGGAGAGGCTGAGGGAGTTGGGTCTGTTTAGTCTGCAGAAGTGAAGAGTGAGGGGGGATTTGATAGCAGCCTTCAACTTCCTGAAGGGAGGTTCCAAAGAGGATGGAGAGAGGCTGTTCTCAGTAGTGACAGATGGCAGAACAAGGAGCAATGGTCTCAAGTTGTGGTGGGAGAGGTCCAGGTTGGATATTAGGAAAAACTATTTCACTAGGCAGGTGGTGAAGCACTAGAATGGGTTACCTAGGGAAGTAGTGGAGTCTCCATCCCTAGAGATTTTTAAGTCTCAGCTTGACAAAGCCCTGGCTGGGTTGATTTAGTTGGGATTGGTCCTGCCTAGAGCAGGGGGCTGGACTTGATGACCTTCTGAGGTCTCTTCCAGCTCTATGGTTCTATGATTCTATGATTCACTGCTCTTTGAGTTCTTTTGATGCTTCCAGTGCCTTTGGAAGGAAGACAATTGCAACTTGAAATGCAACTGTTCATAGCGCTAGGTGGAAACACTGTGTACAATTTAAAATGGTTAAAACTTTAAGTGCCAACTACTGGGCAGTGTACCCTATACCGGGGGGTGGGCAAAAGGGCCTCTGGGGTCCAGATCTAGCCCACCAAGCAAGTTGATCCTGCCCACGGAGGCCCTGACCCTCCCCGGCCCCCAGGCCAATGAGCGCCTGGGGCCGGGGGGAAGTGCACAGTCTCCTCCCGCCCTGTCCCCACCCTGCAAGGAGGGTGCTTAGATGCTCCACGCATTCCTGGCAGGGCAGGAAGAGACTTTGCACGTTTCCCCTGCCCCCAAGCTCTGACTGGCCTGGGGGCAGGAGGACCATGTGAAGTCTCTTCCCCCCCTGCAAGGGGCGTGGTGTTTTTAAGTGCCTTGCAATATGGGGGCAGGGTGGGAGGAGACTTCATGTGCTCCCTGAGCCCCCAGGCCAATCAGGGCTTGAGGGTGAGGGTAGCGCATGACGTGTCCTCCCGCCCTGCAGAGGCGCTCAGCACTTATAGTCAACCGCCAGCTGCTGCTCAGTGGGTGGCTGACTCTAAGCGCGGTGCTTCCTTGCAGGGCGGGGCAGAGAGAAAGAGACTTCACGTGCTCCCTCTCCCCAGGCCCTGATTGCCCTGGGGGCAGCAGCGGGGAGCACGCAAAGTCTCCTCCCACTGCTAGGGGCATGGAGGGAACCGCCGGCTGTTCAGAACAGCTGGTGGTTCTCTTTGGGAGGGGCAAAGACTTTGCGCGCTCCCCCACCACCGGACCAATCAGGGTTGGTGGGTGGGGAAGTGCGGAAGTGCCCTCGCCCCGCTCCTTCTGCCTGAGGCCCCGCCCCCTTCTGGGGTGGCCTGGGGCCACTTCAAAAATTTCTGAATTGGCCCCTGGTCAAAATGTCCCCCCCCCCTCCCCGCCCTTGCCCTATACAATATAGTTGTGTTAGGATGAATGAAAAGTAGACAAAAACTCCAATAAAATAGTTATTTTTACATTGTTCATTTCAAATGCCAAGTAAATAAAGGTAACATTTCATTCTAGATGGCTAATTTTCTCTCCATTGAATGTGGCTGTGGGGGGAGCAACAGCATAGTTTTCCTAGGGTGCCAAAAACCCTGGGACGGGCCTTGCACCCGCTGCTATTACCAGCAGAGGCACACGGCTTGCAAGTGACGAGTCTGGTTTGTTCGGAGTATAGTCAAGGCCTTGGGGATTGGCCACAGAACTCAAGTGGCACCCCTACAGGCTGCGGAAGGAATGTGAACGTGGCCTATTTCCACTGCGCCAGCTTTTCTTTAAAACCTGACTTTTGCCCTAACTGGTGCCAAAACTTCCTACTGCCTTCACTGGGAGCAGCCTCAGGCTGTCAGTTACTAGCTCTATAAATTCAGACACTCCATCTAGTTAGCGCTTGGGGCCCAGGCATTCCATCAATGGTTATTGCTTTTCCTAGATACCCCTGGCTCAAGAGCCAAGCCAATATACTTGCCTCAAATCTCCTCTAAGGCTTTTATAACAAGAAGCCAGATTTACTATTGCCTGCAAAGACTGAGGAAGGAGTTGTCTTTGTCTGATCGTTGCTGTTTACCTGCCTTGAAGTTATAGGGATGTGTCTGTCAGGGTTTTTGTGATAAGTCCCTGTGCTTGCTGTTTTATGGCTTGGCTGAAAAATGTTTGCTGTGGGCTCAGAATTTAGTTAAAGCAGCCTTTAAGGCCCTACTGAAAAACAAACAAAAGCAACAAAGCCTTTCGTTTGCCAAAATAAGGCAAATTGTGAGCGGTTCTGGCCTGTTCTTCACAGCTGCTGATTACCTGTAAGTCTCATTGGCTTTAATGGGTGTGTTGGTTCAGCTTCTGGTCTCGCTGTTTTCATTGTGCTGATGTTGGGTGAGAGCAAGAGCAGGCAAAATGCCATTTTGAAAAATGAAAAATATGAAAATAGCGAATCTGGGGCCTGTCCCAATTCGCCTTCCTTAGAGGGGCTTTCTTGTTCACTCAATGGGCTAAGGATATGAAAGGGGTGTTAAGAATTCAGGGTCCAGGATGCACATACAGTTGTAACACCAAATAATAATAATAATATAGTGGACAGGTTGAAACTGTCTAAACTGGGACTCTCTTCTCCGGCAACATCCATGGTCCAGCGCGGATGTTACAGGACCAGAGAATCCTGGTGGCGGGCCATCAGCAGGACAGCTGGCTTATGGCTGCCTAGCAGGGCTGGGAGCCACAGCCATGGCCATGGCTGCCCGGTGGGGCCCGGAGCCATGGGGCGCAGCCCAGTGGGCCGGGAGTCCTGGTATGCAGCTGCCCAGCAGGGTTGGCAGGGCAGTGAAGCCAGCAGCAGGTGGGGAGCCGGCCAGGAGGCAGTGGACTGAGCTAGGGCTGGGAGGATCAGTGGCAGGGGGCCAGAAATGTCAGGTCCAGTGGGTGCTGGACCAGGGAGTGTGCTTTAAGAGAGCCGCCCTTGCAACTTTGCGCTTGACACCCTCCTTAGAATGACAAGAACGCCCCTGAACAGGGATATGCCTTGTGAGCCGATTCGTTTCTGTCTTTAGAGGTTCTGAGAGTCTGCGTGTCCAGTGGGTGCAATCTGACGTCAGCCCACTAATGCATATTCACACGATCGCCTGGCGTGGCTGGTCTGTGGGAGGCAGATGCATTTGTATGTGGTTTTAAGATGTTTAATGTTTACCCAGCAGACTGGAACAGCTCCTTGGGAGCTGCCCCTGAGCTAAGCTGCATCTAGTTTCAAGCACCATAATAGCACAGTGCTGCACGTTTTGTTTGTCCTGTATACTACTTACTTATTTAAACCCGTGTTTATGCAGGGGGACCTAAGGACAAGACACAGGCAGTTCTTAACTTCTTGTACTTCCCTTTGTCATATTACATACCTCTTCTATGTGTAACTCTTCTGCCAACTCTTCAGAGCTGGCAGCCAGGTTCAGCACCTAAGGGATCTTTTTCTACCATACACATAAAACTGCTTAGAGCCCCAGGGGCGGGTTCGTAGGATAAGAGATGCTCTGAAGGTAAGGCTGTGAGGCGGGTTGTGTGCCCTAGGGGATCTGGCATTCACCTGGGAAGGGTAGAGTACTGGGTTTGAGTCCCCCCACAGAAGGGACAGGAAAATAACATCCAGGCTGCCCCAGTGGAAGGTGGGATAAGGGGCAGGGCCTTGGGCAAAATGGGTGGAGGCAGGGCAGCAAGTGCACAACACCAGCCCCCAGTCCCTCTAGAGTAGCAGCACCCAGAGTAGTCCTCCTGTGGCAATTTAAAGGGCCTGGAATGCTGGGCACTGCCCCTGCCATGGCAGCAGTGGCTGGGGGCCCCCAGGGCAATTGCTTCCTCTGTCCACCCCCTCCCCATTATCAGGCCCATCAAAACCCCACCTGGGACAATTACACTCCACCCCTAGGTGCCTCCAAGAGGCAAAATTTCCTCTCTCTCAACTCAAGCAGAATCTGAATACAGCAAAAGCCTTTAATAAAAGGAGGGAAGTAACACAGAAGGGAAAACACCACTAGCGTTCCTAAGCCATGAGGAAAAGACCTACCCCCAAGTAAGATGGACCATGTCCTTTTCCTCCAGGTTCTTAAGTCCAGAACCCAAAAGTACCTGTAATCTGCCCATCCCTGCTTTGCACCCCACCCACAGTTGCTGTCCTTGGTCAGTGCAGCCCCAGAGTTCAGACGTTCACCTGCAGTTCAACAATGCTTGAAATCAAAATATTTTTTTTAAACTTTTCAATTTGCTGAATATTTTTAAAATGTTTGAGTTTGGGTTGGTCCAAAATGTTTTTTTCCTGAATTGCCAGTGAATGGAAAAATCAATAATTCACACACCTTTAGAGCCTGCTAGAGAATTGTCAAACACCCAACCATATGGAAAGATAAATAAGGAGACAAAAGTTAGGGGAAGGGAAACAGCAATGGGGAATAGGCAATTTATACACAAGTCATCTCAGTTCATTGTAAGCAAGGCAGCAGAAGTGGGTCTTTAAGAGGAATTAATAATTTATCGCCACTTTTTACCTTAATTCTTTGTTTCCATTAAGATTTGGCACCTTTGGGATTCACTGTTTGCAGCAGAACAGCTTGTTTCTTTGGAAATGTAGCTCATGTTCAAGGTGCAGCTCCAATAAAAGCTGTCAAATGTGTACTTTGGCTCCCCTGAGATTTGGCAAAACAGTTTTTTTAAAGTCAGCATTTTTTCCCCTACTACACTCCTCAATCACATTAATGGTTCTGTCTCTTTCTGGAGCATCATGCTAAAAGACTGGCACTCCTTCCTGTGGTGTTTAACTGCTGGGGTCTCTCCTAAGACTGCTAATGAAGGTCAGAAATAAAGACTGCAGCCCTGACAATAAATTTAGTTTTTTGTTTGTTCCTTTTTTGGGCTGGTTCCCACCGTGTAAGTGCAAATTTGAGTATCTGGTTGACTGGAGCAGAGCCAGGAACTGCAGCACTGTTCACTAGCATTATATAAACTGTATAATTATGGGAAGATAGTGCTGTGTAGCAAACGTAGCTGCGTTGAAGGGAATGAATGAGGTAGGCGCAGTGAGAGACTTATGTATTCCACCAAACAAAACTCTTCTTTCAAAACAGCCTGGATTTCTCAAGTGCATAAGTCCAAACAGAACCATAAAAGATGGAGGAAGATGATTTGTTAAGTCTCCAATAGAATACTGGTCTGTTAGTTTCTAACCCCTCAGCATGGTTGGAGATAAAGACAGCACATTTTTGCATGGAGGGGTAAGTTGGAGGTGTGTGGTGGGAGTGAGGTAAAGTAAAAGTCAAATTGTATTTGTAGATCGCAAGGGTGAGGACTCAACAAATGATTTCCTAGGCTCTTTTATTTGAGATGGTCACTGTTGAGTCCAAGTTGATCATCTCCCAAAGGTCCAATCCTGTTGAAAGGTCCTGTCCTTAATGTAAGGATGGCCATCAGGTTTGTAGTATGGGAGTGACGGTGTAAACATCTGTGTCAAGTTTCTGAGTGTGCTGCGTATGCAGGAGACATTTCCAAACACTTGACTTGTGAGCCACATCCTTGTGCAGGTGACAGGCATGCTCTGTCTTCCCTCGTCACCATCTGACCGCGTACGGCCCCTTGCACAACATTTTCAAACCTAGTAGTGATTTGCGGTGCCTCCATTTTTGCATGTGTAACATGCAACTCCTTAAAGAGGACTGGTTTTAAACAATGGCTTGAGCATCTACCTTCGGGTATCAGGCATCCCAAAAGTGTTCCAGCGTAGGCACCCCAAATCGGTGATGGCTTTTGAAAAATTTGGTCTTGAGGGTCGATCTACCAAAGAGCTGACAAAATCAGTCCTTGCCGATCGTCAAGCAGTAAATATTAGAAAATACTTATTTTAAAAGCTTAAGTTTCAATAATAATTGGAACACGTAACATTTCTTTTTATGCTTCTGTCTGTCTATCTGAGGTGCCTCTATAGCCCCTTTCATCCTACTGTCCAAGAAGCTCACAATTATAATTACCCATTGTGGATTTTGTTTGCAGTAAACTCATTTTGCAGTTATATCATTATTTAGAGGGAAGTATTGTCTTATAATGTAGCATTACGTACCTTACCTGAATTCCTGTCTGGATGGTACCTTGTTCTTTCTCTTCCTCCTCCCCGTAAAGGTCTTTTGTTCATGTCTTCAGACATTTCTTCTTTTTCTTTTCTTCTTCTCCCCACCTAAGATTAAAGAGAGAATGCAGAGAATATCCAGAATCTTTTGAACAATACTTGTAAGGCTCTGAGCTCTTCAAAGGCATTGTTTGATGTTTGATTTAAAAGATGCCATGCAGATTTCATTTAAGCATGATTTCAAGGCAATGTTGTGGGACGTTACAAGTTTGTGGCACTATAGCTAGATTCCTTTGGTTAAACTACATTCAGTCTTCTTAGATTCTGCATATACGACTGGGGCTGGACTTAATGATCACTTTGCTTTTTTTCCTCCTACTAACCCCAAAACAGTAAAGGTATGGAGAAAGAAACCACTGGCACAAAATTATTCTTAATTATGACTCTCAGAATAGACAGGAGGAAGCATCTTGCATTCACTGTAACAATGAAGTTTGTTTCCAGAGCTCAGATACCAGCATGGAGTTACTGGAACAGCACAGTGAGTTGGTGGAGGAGTCTGGGTAGCACAATTCAAATGAACACATGAAGCAACCCCATTCGTTGCAGTCTCCGTGGAGCTCCCCTAATGAAGGCTGAGTTGCAGTAGTCTAGCCTGATGGTTAGGTACTTCTCAATGAAAAGGGAGTGGTGTGATCTCCACATGGTCAACTTTAGTTAGTCCTTCCCTGGTGTTATATGTGAACCAAGGCGCTAGAGGTGCAAGACTCCATTTCCTAATAGGTGCGGGCCTTCGAACCATCCCCTGCATGTCTGCAAGGTAAACTTTCTGCCCCACCTGTCCACATGCCACTCTTTATACCACACCTGGTAAAAAGATGCCAGTGCCCGAGCACTGGGACAGTTCTGCTTATTTCAACATCAGCAATTTACTGTAGTGCTTCCTACTTTGGCGATAATTACAATCTGACACTGTGTTTTAGTGATGGCTGGTTTGCAAAGGGTATATTGGCAGCTGACAAGAAGCTAGTGATTTTGCATATGTGGCGCTGTGAGTATACTTTCTTCTGTGGCCAGACACCTTTAATAGAGAAGAAACGTCTTTGATAGGGTCAGAAGCTTTTGTGAAATCCTCTAAGACTTCTGTGCAACTCGTTTTTCTGCATGAAGCATTTACAAAGTGCTCCTGACAATACATTAGTCTTGCCACAGTTTAAGTGTGCCCGTATTTTAATATAAAATAGAAACTAGAATGAAATATAGCCGCATGTTTATTTTTCTATTTTCTTATATAATGGTCCATTAAGTCAATATTTTCATTATCATAAAAGAAATAACCTGAAGTGACATGCGTGCAAATAGAGCTATTTATATATTTATATTGCTGCTTATGGTCTCCACTTTCTATAAATAAAAGAACTGCAGGGTAGGCCACTTTCTTGCTCTCTGAAGAATTCCTTAATGAGGCTCTAAATTTTAATTGAAGTAGAAGAGATTATTTCTGTAGGGGTGCAGGCAATAATGGATTACTTGTCATGGTGAATGTACATCAATTTTTCTTCCTTTGTGTAAAAACATTTATCCTGACATTTCATTAAATGTAAATTGTGCTTTGTTAAATTTAAAATGAAGCTTTTCAACTTTCATGATGGAGATCAAGAGATCATGTACTCGCAGGGTTGGAAATTTGATTTGATAAGAGTTCACATCCTTTGCCTTATTTTTAAAAAACATTTGTAGTTTCTGTGCATTTTTACCAGGTAACATGAGAATGCTTTGCCCGGCTTTCATACCTCCCACCTGCTAACGTTAATGAACTATGCTTCCCAACCCTGCTGTGTAGTAAGTGATATTATTATTGCTGTTCATATTCCAGTAGTGCTTAGAGGGCCCAGCTGTGATCAGGGCCTCATTGTGTTAAGCTCTGGACACATACAGGAAAAAGACAGCCTCAGCCCCAAAGAAGTTAGTTTTGCATAGAGAGCAAAAAGAAAAAAAGGTGGGAGATAGGAAGTGTTGCATTTTACAGTTGGGGAAGATGAGGCCAGAGATGTCAAGAGCCTCGCTGGGTTCCTGGGGGACCTGCTCTGTGCCCCAGAAGGGGCGGAGCCTCAGACAGAAGAGGCGGAGCCTCGGACAGAAGGGGCGGAGCCTCAGACAGAAGGGGTGGGGCTGGGGCTAGGCAGCCCTTAGTGCTGCCCGGAGTGCACCTCATGGTGATCTGGCTGCTGTCTCAGTAGTGGTGGTGCTCCAGGCCCTTTTGTATCTCTGGGCCCTGGGGCAACTGCTCCCTTTGTACCCTCCCTCCCCACTCATCAGCGGGCCTAGCTGAGGCACAGGATTTAGGGTGGTGGTTCTCAAACTTTTGACCCCCTTTCATATAGTAATCTGCTGACTGCAGCGCCCCTTGTTAATTCAGAGCCCTTCTTTGCACATGTAGCACCATTACAGATGCTGAATGCAAAGCAGGTTTGGGGTGGAAGCTGACAGCTCGGAACCTCCCCCATGTAATAATTTTGCAACCCACTGAGGTGTTCTCCTGCCCCCCAGTTTGAGAACCTGGCTTTAGGGAACTGTTACCAGGGGTTCTGAGCAGCTCCCATTCATTTCTATTTGCGAATTTGACCCTAAGGGTACATCCCCCACACTGCCGCTGGGAGCATGCAGCTATCTCTTCTCCAGCGAATGTACTCAAAGGAGCAGTGCTGGTGTTCCAGCAAGGCAGGGCCATCCGTAGGACTTATGGGGCCCTACACTGTACTATTAAAGTGATGCCCCTATGCAGAGACACATGAATGCCCAGGCATCAGCTTTTTCAAGATAGGCCCAACAAAGAAAACAACAGAACACCCTGGTCATCAGCCACAGTCCCCAACTTAAACCCCTCCAGCGCATCATTAACAATCTGCAACCTACCCTGGAAAATGACCCCTCACTCTCACAGGCCTTGGGGACAGGCCAATCCTCGCCTACAGACAGCCCCTGAACCCGAAACAAATTCTTTCCAGCAACCACATAGCCCACTCCATCATACTCACCAGGAACCTACCCCTGCAATCAACCCTGGTGCCAACTCTGTCCACACCTCTATACAAGAGACATCATCACAGGACCTAACCTCGTAAGCTACCACATTAGAGGCTCATCTACCTGCACATCCACTGACCTGATCTAGGCCATCAGGTGCTAGCAATGCCCCTCTGCCATGGATATTGGCCAAACTGGACGGTCTCTACGACAAAGGATTAATGGACACAAATCAGATATTCGAAATGGTAACACACAGAAACCTGTTGGGGAACATTTCAACTTGCCCGGGCCCTCGTTAATGGATCTCAAAGTGACAATATTATGAAAAGCAATTTCAAAAACCTGCCGGAGAGAGAAGCTGCAGAACTTGGGTTTCATTTACAAGTTTGACACCTGGAATTGAGGTCTGAACAAAGACCTGAACTGGATGAGCTGCTACATTCCTCACCCTAACGACATCAAAAGCTAAGCACTGGGTACTGAGAGCCCACTCACTTAGCCTCATTTAGCACGGGCACTCTAACTGACAATATTTTTTCCCCCATTTTTTTCCTTTTCTTTCCTTCGCCATCCCCTCTCGTTCTCTGCTATTTATTTGTACCCTGGACTCCTTAACTCCAGTCATCTGAAGAAGTGCCCACGAAAGCTCAGGATCCCATCTACATTTGTTGTTAGTCTCTAAGATGCTGCAGGACTATTCGCTGTTTTTTAAAAATTTAACAGTAAATTCAGAAGCTGACAGGGGTTGGCAAATGCCTGTTGAAAGGATTCATTGCCAACTGAATGGCTCTCTTCCAGGTTCTGGCAGGTTTTGTCGCTCTTATGTTAACTAGCCCCTCTCCAGAGGAAGCAGAGCCGCAGAACAGGGGTAGGGAGAGGCAGGTAAAAGAACATTAAGACTCAGTGGTACCCCAAATTTTCAGGTGCCCCCTGTACCTGCATATTCTGAGTAGGGGCAAGGATGGTTCTGGGGCAAGGACTATCCGCCTGAGTACATGCTCACCTGCCACCTGGGGTCCATGCTGCGATGCGTAGCCCATGCTGCCTTCACACTGCTGTTTTTAGCACACAGCTAACAGGTGTTTGTCTACCTGTGCTGGGAGACACACGCCCTGCTGCAGAGTAGACAGACCCTGAGTGTGCCTCCCAGTGCAGGTAGACAGATAGAAAGTCTGCGATAGAACCCAGGATAGATCACACAGGTCCTGCCTTCTAGCCCTGTGCTTTTACTAGAAGGCTTGTTTTGTTTTAGATAGCGGAAATTGAATCTCGTGGCTTAGCAATGCCCTCTGCTCACCTTCAGGAGTCAGGAAGGAATTTCTCATTCGATAGATAAAGGGTCAGGGACACTCTGTTAGAATCAGCATTTTTCTGAACCATCTTGCTGGAGGCTGACTATCAGAGGAGAAGGGATTAAGTGGTCCCTTCTAGTTCAGTAAGTCCAATGCGCCTGTTAAAGAGAAGTCTGAGACACAACATCTGAGGATGCAAAGAGCTGACGGGCTTTTTGCAGTGGCCCATCTAGAATTCCTAGAGACCTGGTTTTGCCACGTGCTAAGCACTCTTAATGCCCTCAGGTGCCTGCAGAGATATGAGGTCCTCCCCCTTGCAATATTGGACCCTATATTGGAAGTATCAACCCCCTTCCTTCTATTCTCAGATTCTGTATTCTGCAGGCTTCCCTCCTTTGCCATGGGGAGGAAGTATTTTCTGTTGGACCCTTTTCTACAATTTTCAAGGTAATGACTCAGACTGTTCTTCCACTCTGCTGTGCTAATTTTTAAAGCATCCGGCTTCGTAGCTGTATGTTTGCTGAGCACATACTGCTGTTTCCCATGCACCAAATGGGATGGGTCAGTTTTCTCCAAAGTGCATGGTTAGCTTTCTTTTATTGCAAACATGGCCTTGATATCGCTGCTATAAGTGGTAAACTTTTCCAAAAGACCATTTCAGGTCAGTAAATTTGATCCAGTTATGTGGGGAAAAAGCAATCAGCACTCCTCCCCTTTTTTCTCCTGGGAGCGTGTTTCTCAGGATTATGTGATTAAACAAAGACTTAAGAGGAATCTTCCTTAAACAGATTTTGAAGAAATCTGTTCTTAAAAATTCGGATAAAGGGAATTAAGAGAGGGTCAGCAATGATAGAATACTAGATCTGTATGAACCTCGAAAGGTCATCGAGTCCAGTCCCCTGCCCTCATGGCAGGACCAAGCACCATCTCTAGACCGTCCCTGATAGTTGTTTTATCTATCCTGCTCTTAAAAATCCACAGTGATGGAGATTGCGAACAGGTGAGTGCTAACAGGGGAGTTTAGAGAGGGAGTTCTCCAGGTAAAGGAGTAGCAGATACAGGACACTTGAGGGAAGTGGCTGTCTGCAGCGTGTGTTGTGTTTGGGGCTTTCTTGCTGTGTGCTGAGCTTGTGTTTGTGAGTGAGGGCTTTTTTTCCCCTGTGTTTGTGAGTGAGGCTTTCCCCCCCCGTTTTCCCCCCCCCTTCCTCTTCCCCCTCCCCTTCCCCTTCACGGAGTGTGTGCTGTGACTGGCAGGTGGAAACTGTTGGCTTCTAATTAAAGTTTGAATTGTAGAAGCCTCTGTTGATTGGCTGAGCCTTGGTAGGGGGAGGGACTTTCAGGCAGTCCAGGGCTTTATAAAGCAGTGAGCAAGCGACCAAGGAGCTTGCGAACAGGTGAGTGCTATCAGGGAGTTTAGAGAGGGGAGTTGGAAAGGAGGCGAGGTTCTCTTGCCTTTCTTTTAAATCATTTCTCCAGGACAGCAGGTATGCATGGTGATAGGTCTGCTGTTGTTACCTGCACAGCGTGTGCCATGTTTGTCTTCCTCCCAGAAGAAAGAAGGGATTTCATCTGCACTAAGTGCAAACTGGTTGCCATTTTCGAAGAAAAAATTAGAGGGCTGAAGGCCCAAGTGTCGACCCTATGCTCGATCAGAGAGGATGAAGACTTCCTCAATAGAAGGCAGCATTTAATCCTGCAAGCACGGCAGGTGGAAGAGCCAGAGAGGGGCCAGGAAGAGAACTGGCAGCATGTAACTTCTAGAAGGGGAAAAAGGCCAGCACAGGAATCCCCCAATGCTATAGAGGTAAGTAATCGCTTTCAGGCTCTCTCCACAGGCTCTGCAGTGGTGAATGCTTTGGAAGGGACCTCACAAGGAAGAAACCAGAAGGGAATACCATCTACTGGAAGACATGGGATGCGTAGTCCTAGGGATGGGGGTTCCACGACCATGGCGGTGGTTGGGGACTCCCTCCTAAGAGGGACTGAGCCATCCATCTGCCGTCCGAACTTGGACTCTCGAGAGGTGTGCTGCTTACCAGGAGCTCGAATTCAGGATGTGACTGAGAGGCTTACAAAACTGATCAAACCTTCAGATAGCTACCCCTTCCTGCTTCTCCATGTGGGAACTAATGATACGGCCAAGAATGACCTTGAGCGGGTTACTGCGGATTATGTAGCACTGGGAAGAAGGATCATATAATTCAGAGTGCAAGTGGTGTTCTCGTCCATCCTCCCTGTTGAAGGGAAAAGACTGGGCAGGGATCGTCGAATTGAGGAAGTAAATGCGTGGTTGTGCAGGTGGTGTCGACCATGGGACTCTGTTCTGGGCACAAGGATTGTTAGGAAGAGATGGGATCCACCTAACCAAGAGAGGAAGGAGCATCTTTGGGGCCAGGCTTGCAAACCTAGTGAGGAGGGCTTTAAACTAGGTTCATTGGGGGACGGTGACCAAAACCTTGAGGGGAGTGGGAAAGTCAGATACCAGGAAGAAATGCAAAGAGGAACGAGCAAGAAAGGAGGACCCTTGATTCAAATGGAGAAGATAGAGCGATCAACTGGTTATCTGAGGTATTTGTACACTAATGTGAGAAGCCTGGGCAACAAACAGGAAGAACTGGAGGCCCTGGCCCAGTCCAAGAAATATGATTTATTTGGGATAACAGAGACTTGGTAGGATGACGCGCATGACTGGAGCGCTGTCATGGAAGGGTATAGATGGTTTAGGAAGAACAGGCAGGGGAGAAAAGGAGGAGGAGTTGCACTATATGTAAGAGAGCACTATGATTGCTCAGAACTCCAGTATATAGAGGGAGAAGAACCTGTTGAAAGTCTATGGATTAAGTTTAGAGGGGCAAACAACAGCAGTGATGTTGTGGTTGGTGTCTACTACAGGCCACCGAATCAGGTGGATGAGGCAGATGAGGCTTTCTTTGGACAACTGAGAGAAGCTTCCAGATTGCAGGCCCTGGTTCTCGTGGGGAACTTTAATCACCCTGACATCTGTTGGGAGACCAATACGGCAGTACACAGGCAATCCAGGAAGTTTTTGGAGAATGTTGGGGATAACTTCTTGGTACAAGTGCTGAAGGATCTGACCAGGGGCCGTGCGCAGCTTGACCTTCTGCTCACAAACAGGGAGGAACTAATAGGGGAAGTAGAGGAGGTGACAACCTGGGAAGCAGTGATCACGAGATGGTAGATTTCAGGATCCTGACCAAAGGAAGAAAAGAGAGTAGTAAAATACACACCTTGGACTTCAGAAAAGCAGATTTTGATTCCCTCAGAGATCTGATGGGCAGAATCCCCTGGGATGCTAACATGAAGGGGAAAGGAGCCCAGGAAAGCTGGCAGTATTTTAAAGAAGACTTATTGAAGGCACAGAAAGAAACCATCCCGATGCGTAGCAAGAGAGGCAAACATGGTAGGAGACCGGATTGGCTTACGGGGGAAATCCTTGGTGAACTTAAGCACAAAAAGGAAGCTTACAAAAGTGGAAACTTGGACAAATGACCAGGAGGGGTTTAAATGTATAGCTCGAGAATGCCGGGGGGTTATCAGGAAGGCGAAAGCGCAATTGGAATTGCGACTGGCAAAGGATGTGAAGGATAACAAGAAAGATTTCTACAGGCATGTTAACAAGAAGAAGGTGATCAGAGAGGGTGTGGGACCCCTACTGGATGAAGGGGGTAACCTAGTGACAGATGATGTGGGGATAGCTGAAGTACTCAATGCTTTCTTTACCTCTGTATTCACGGACAAGGTCGGCTCCCGGACTAGTGCGCTAAGTGATGCAAGATGGGATGAAGATGGACAGCCCTTGGTGGGTAAAGAACAGGTTAGGAACTATTTAGAAAAGCTAAACGTACACAAATCCATGAGTCCGGACTTGAGGCATCCAAGGGTACTGAGGGAGTTGGCAAACGTCATTGAGGAGACTTTGGCCATTATCTTTGAAAAATTGTGGTGATCAGGAGAGATCCTGGATGATTGGATAAAGGCAAATGTAGTGCCCATCATCAAAAAAGGGAAGAAGGACGATCCAGGGAACTATAGGCCGGTCAGTCTTACCTCGGTTCCTGGAAAAATCATGGAAGGGATCCTTAAGGAATCCATTTTGAGGCACTTGGAAGAGAGGAAAGTGATCAGGAATAGTCAGCATGGATTCCCAAAGGGCAAGTCATGCCTGACCAATCTGATTAGCTTCTATGATGAGGTAACTGTCTCTGTGGACATGCGAAAATCAGTGGACGTGATATACCTTGACTTTAGCAAGGCTTTTGATACGGTCTCCCACAATATTCTTGCCAGCAAGATAAGCAAGTGTGGATTGGATAAATGGACGGTAAGATGGATAGAAAGCTGGCTAGAAGGCCGGGACCAGCGGGTAGTGATCAACGGCTCGGTGTCAGGATGGCGGTTGGTTTCTAGCGGAGTGCCCCAAGGTTCAGTTCTAGGACTGGTTTTGTTCAACATCTTTATTAATGACCTGGATGAGGGGATGGATTGCACCCTCAGCAAGTTTGCAGATGACACCAAACTAGGGGGAGAGGTAGATACACTTGAGGGCAGAGATAGGGTCCAGAGTGACTTAGACAAATTGGAGGATTGGGCCACAAGAAATCTGATGAGGTTCAACAAGGACAAGTGCAGAGTCCTGCACTTGGGACGGAAGAATCCCAAGCAATGTTACAGGCTGGGGACCAACCAGCTAAGTAGTAGTTCTGCAGAAAAGGACCTGGGGGTTACAGTGGATGAGAAGCTGGATATGAGTCTACAGTGTGCCCTTGTAGCCAGGAAGGCTAATGGCATATTAGGTTGCGTTAAGAGGAGCATTGCCAGCAGATCCAGAGATGTGATTATTCCCCTTTATTCGGCTCTGGTGAGGCCACATCTGCAGTATTGTGTCCAGTTCTGGGCCCCCCACTACAAAAAGGCTGTGGACCCATTGGAGAGGGTCCAGCGGAGGGCAACCAAAATGATTAGGGGGCTGGAGCATTTGACCTAGGAGGAGAGGCTGAGGGAGTTGGGTCTGTTTAGTCTGCAGAAGTGAAGAGTGAGGGGGGATTTGATAGCAGCCTTCAACTTCCTGAAGGGAGGTTCCAAAGAGGATGGAGAGAGGCTGTTCTCAGTAGTGACAGATGGCAGAACAAGGAACAGTGGTCTCAAGTTACGGTGGGAGAGGTCCAGGTTGGATATTAGGAAAAACTATTTCACTAGGAGAGTGGTGAGGAACTGGAATGGGTTACCTAGGGAAGTAGTGGAGTCTCCATCCCTAGAGGTGTTTATGTCTCGGCTTGACAAAGCCCTTGCTGGGTTGATTTAATTGGGATTGGTCCTGCCTAGGGCAAGGGGCTGGACTTGATGACCTTCTGAAGTCTCTTCCAGCTCTTTGGTTCTATGATTCTATGAGATTCCAGGCCCCCTTTCCTCCCGGCAATTTATTCCAGTGGTAACCAGCCTGACAGGAATTTTTTTCCTAATCTCCAATTAAAACCTCCCTTGCTGCAATGTAGGCCCTTTGCTTCTTGTCTTATCATCAGATGGTAAAGAGAACAATATTTTTCCTCTTTGGAGGGAGGTTCTTGAAACTGTTACTTTGTCCCCTCTCAGTCTTCTCTATTCCAATGCAGTAAGTTAGTGATTTTGTCTTGTGAGGCCCCAGTCTGAGGCTATGTCTATACTACAATCCTCTTCTGCAAGAGAAAATGCAAATGGAATGCTCATTTGCATATGTTGCGCTCATTTGCATTTCCTCCTCAGATCCCTTTTGCACAAGAGGTTTCTGTGCAAAAAAGCGCTGTGTAGACTCTGTGCAAAAAAGCGCTGTGTAGACGGTTCCTTTTTGTGCAAAAACCCCCTTTTGCGCAAGAGCCATTCTTCCTGAAAAAATGAGGATGAACGGCTCTTGAACAAAAGGGGGGTTTTTGCACAAAAAGGTGCCGTCTACACCGTGCTTTACTGTGACAGGTGCAGTCACAGAGGATGCCTTGGGGTGCTTCCTGGAGTGCTGACAAAGCCACTGACACTTGTCTCCTTGCTCTGGGGCTTCTCACCACCCTGTCCTGAGGGGCCAGCTCAGCTGGTCTCCCGCAGGCAAGGCAGGGAGCTGAGATCGCTGCCCCTCCCCCCAAAGAGCAATATAGACACTGGACCTCTTCAGATCAGAGGAAAATGCAGTTTCGTGCCCAGCAATCAGGAGACCCACTCCCCAAATGGGATCAGAACCCCCAATTAAATCATTCAGGTAAGCATCCGTTAACAATGAAAGGAGGATGTACACACTGATTGCTCCCCCAGGTAACAATTATTTACACTCGGCTTGATGGTAAATAAAAGTGATTTTATTAAGTACAAGCAGTAGGATTTAAGTGGTTGCAAGTGAAAACAGGGAGAGCAAAGTAGATTGCAAATTTAAAATAACAAAAAATGCAGAGCGAGTTCTAACACACTAACGCTTATAACAAACTTCCCCTAAAAGTGTTCTTCTTTTAGCTACACCTCCAAGCCAGGGACGATCTTTTTTCCCTGGGGTCTCTGGTTATCCTCTTGGGTGTGACATGCCAGCCAAAGACAGAGAGACAGCTCGTTTCCCATTGTTTTACAGATTCCACTCTGGGTGGGAACTTGGAATTTTTTTCTCCCACCTGCTATGGAAAATTACCTGGTCAGACCCTGCCAGTTGGAGTGATCACAAGACTTCCTAAGGCCAACCACTGCTTAGACTCAAAGGATAGAAGAGGCTGTTTACAGGTGATCACCCAGACATTGAAAGAAAACCCTTGATGGCTTTCATTTGCACATTTAAAACCATAAACCATTCCATGCTCCATATTTCTAACTTTACACACAAGAGTGATACATACACCAAAATAAGATCTACAGATCCAGCAGATTATGACATTAAGAGTAATAGGTTGCATGAAGTATTTTCTCCAAATCCTCTTCAAGTTACGCATATTTGTGTCCATAAATCCATTTAATAAAGCATGAGGGTGGGGACTGTCACACCTGCATGGGTACAGGCATCTGCTTATGTAGAAGTGGTTGCAGAACTGAGGCCTTAGTTAATGTTTTTGATTAATCCTGATGTCTTTATGGTTGAATCCTGAGCCATTGGATCAGTGGGTGTCAGCACCCTCTCTCCTGCTGGGTGGATTTGAATCCCTTCTGTATTTTTAGTAGGATGGGATCGTGCTTTTAGTGGGGTTGACTTGAGAAAGGAGGCATGATTAGTGGGTAGGGTGCTAGCCTCAGGCTTGAATCATTTGGTTCCAATTCTATGCTTTGCCACATACTTGTGACCTTGGGCAGGTCACTTAGTCTCTCTCTGCTTCAGTTCCCTCTATGTGAAATGGGAATAATAGCACTGTCCTGCCTCATAAGGGTGTCATGAAGATAAATGGGGACAGTGAGATGCTCACTATGGTAATGGGGGTCATAGAAATACAATAGATTGTGCTCATTATAATTATTGGATTCGGGAGCAGTACTCATGCTTTGTATCCAAATCTCCGAGCACGTTACAAAGCCTCTTGACACATCCGTGAAATTAATGCTAATCTATTATGTTTAAAAATTCATGCCGTAATAAAAAAATTATCCTCATTTTGCAGATGGTGAAACTAAAACGCTGAGCTACGTGCACAAGTTCTGTGCATCTTGGAGACATACCTGGGAATTGAACCCAGGTGTCCAGATACCCTTTTTCAAAGTCTAACTATGGCATCATGAAGCTTGCCTCTCTCCTGTGCCCTTGACCCTGAGTTTTATTATACCTTCAACACCATGTACTACCCTTCAATATCGTTAGTGGATTGCTTTCAGGATCACGCTTATCTTATGCAGACAACAAAGTGGCCTCTCTCCCTGGTCTGAATATCGTGCTATCCTGTTGCTAGCATTATTGATCGCTACACCCCTGGAAAAAAGATTTCCAATGATTAAAGGGAGAGAAGGAGAAAACAGATTAATAGGCCTATAGGGCTCATCCACTCTTTTTAGTCTGGAGGGAGGTGACCCTGCTCTGCTTTTGAAGTACCAAGATGGATTCTGCTGCCATTCGCCTGGTCTGAATTCCGCAATCACAGCACTGGCCGGAGAGTCATAGTCGGGCGCACCAGATGGAGCAGTGCGGGAGCTGCCTCTCTGGGATATGCACAGAACATTTTTAGCTCCGGTAAGGCTGCGGAACCTTAATTAACAGCGGCAAGGCATCGCAGGGAGGAAGGTCTCTGTCGTGCTCCCTGCCACAGGGCAAGTCTCACAACGCCTGGAGACTGGCTGGCAATTCTTTCAGTTTAGCAAGTGGTGCTGCATTCAGGCCTGACTTTGCTGGCTTGTTTCAGATATTTTGTACAGGCGCTTTTCCTGTCTGATGGCTCAGTGCTTTGAATGCACTGTTATGGGGGGAGGGAGGGGGGAGCATGGCTTTGTGCTTGAGGCACTGGATGGGGAGCGAGGGGCAGCTCAGTTCAATTCCAGATTCTGCCACAGACTTGCATTGGGTGCTTAGGTGAGTCACTTAGGGAACGGCCTGTGGCTGCCTGTAGCAGTGTGCCTCCCAGCCCAGATTGAGACGTGTGGTGGTGACAGACTTTGCTGGGCCCTGGGCAATGTGTGTATGGGCTTGATTCCAGGCCCCCCTGAATGGGCGGGGCCTCAGATGGAAGGGGTGGAGCTAGGGGCAGCCAGCCCTCAGAGCTTCCTAGACCGCACTGTGCCTCCCGCAGTGCCACCCAAACTGTGCCATGTGCAGCCTGGGTGGTGATTATAGGGCCCAGGGCTCCAGCGGCGTGGGAGTGGCCTCAAGCCATAGGCACTTTTAAATTGCTGGGCTCCAGGGCAACTATCCTCTTTGCCCCTCCCCCCATCGATGGCCCTGTTTGGGCTAGTGCTCGAAAAATAGCTGTGCAGACAGCGATTTGAGGTTACAGCTCCTGCCCTCTCTGAGTCTACGGCTACACTGTATCCTTCTTCCAGAAAAAAATCATGCAAATGAAGCGTGGCGTGGACTATCACCGTGCTTCATTTGCATAATTAATTAGCAGCTGCTTTTGCGCAAGAGACTTCCTGAAAAAACGAGGAAACATGGCTCTTGCGCAAGAGGGGGTTTTTGCGCAAAAAGGAGCCGTCCACACAGCTCCTTTCTGCGCAAAAGTCTCTTGAGCAAAAGCAGCTGCTAATTAATTATGCAAATGAAGCACAGCAATATTCCACGCCGTGCTTCATTTGCATAAGCTTTTCCCGGAAGAAGGCTACAGTGTAACCGTAGCCTGAGCTACAGCCTGGGCCACAACTCCTAAGCACTGTCTACCTATGTATGCACTGGGATGGGTTCCCTAGGGAGGGGGTGGAATCTCCATCCCTAGAGGTTTTTAAGTCCTGGCTTGACAAAGCCCTGGCTGGGATGATTTAGTTGCAATTGGTCCTGCTTTGGGCAGGGGGCTGGACTCGATGACTCCTGAGGTCTCTTCCTGCCCTAGGAGTCTATGATTCTATGTTTTAGAGGGCTAAAGAGAGCCACCCTGAGTGTGTTGCCCCAGCTGGGAAGGTCATTGCCACAGGCCGTGCGCACACACGCTGAGGGTAAAATTATTTAGAAGTGTCTTTGTGACTTTGAAACACCTGCCTCCTCTGAAAGCTCATCTCCATGCCCATTCCCTACTGCAGGGGTGGCCAACGCGTCACAGACAAAGAGCCAAAAGAGTGGTGGATACAGCGCAAAGAGCGGAGGGAAAGAAGAGGTTGAGAAAAAAAAACCCCAACAACGCTGCCCCTTTAAGAGCTGTGTGTGGCCCAAGCAGGCTTCCGTAGGCTGCAATGTCAGAGCTTGCTGCCCCAAGGGGCGCCCTGACCAGACAAGGAAAAACGGTCAGAGCAGGGGAACGCAGAACAGCTGTGGGTGCAGAAGTCGCAATTTTTCCTTTGAAGAGTCGATGCGGCTCGTGAGCCACGGGTTGGCCACCCCTGCCCCACTGACTCTACTCTGAACACTTCTGAATGGGTTTGTTTCAACAATTACACTGAAGGGAAACTGTGAAACAAAACCCTATATTGACCCAGGACGTCGATAACAAAATCTTTCCCTTTTTCCCCTTAGGCTTTTCTAGAGATTTTAGCGAAAGGAACAATCTGGTGAAACCAAAGCGCATTCACAAAATGGGTTGGTGTCACTGAATCTGTACTTTTCAGCTCCCCCTCCCAAAAGGGAAGTTTAACTGGAAATGTTGGCCCAGCACTAATGGCGGCTGTCCTCCTGGCAAACAAAAGAGCACCCCCTGCAGCATATGGGTGCTTCTCGGTGTGTGGGGTGATCAGCATCACCTCAGAGCCTGGCATTGGACTTCCCCGCTCTCCGGGGACTGAGCTGATGTTGCCACAGCACATCCCGCTTAGCACAGCTCCATTGTTTTGGACAAAGATGGGCAAACGTGGTGATGGCTTTGGCTGTGCAGAGCCCTGCTGGTCACAGCCTTGTTCTTCAAGCTGAAGCCTGGGGTGACACACACCTGGGTCCCAGTGTGATGGAACCCTCCCATTTCTCTCCTCACACACAACTTTCAGGGACTCGTGTTGGGCCCATCTTCCTCTGGATGCATGTGCTGGAGAGGCAGACAAAAGAACTAGCAACGGGGTACTCCATCATGCCCCCTCCCTGTCCCTCTAGGTGGCCCTCCCCACACCCTCTTCCCCACAGGCACCAGTTGCAGATCCCCTGCCCCATAACAACAAAGTGGTTCCTATCACTGATGATCATAATGGGCAGAATACTGGGACCCAATGGCCTGTCAAAGGAAAGGATAAAGCAGGAGCAGGGAACCTTTTATGGCTGCTGACCCATAGGGGCCGCACACAAGTGAGAAGCAAAAAAACCCCCAAACCTCTCACCAATATGGCCCTCAACTGAGAAGCAGAAAGACACTCCCCTCGTATGTCAGAGCCTAGGGGGGCCCAGGCTAATAGATTTTGTGTGCTGCAGCCCCATGGGGCTCAGTGGGAGGGGGGGCTGGAGCACACAAAATCCCTGAGCCTCAGAGGCCAGACCCAGGCAAGCTGAGGGCCACATCTAGCTCCCGGGGCCTTAGGTGCCACACTCCTGGGTTACAGGGGCAGGTGGTGTTATAAAAACATCAGGAGCAGAAGCAAATGTCTGGGACTTTAGGAAGGCAGGCTGGCTCTCACCCTTTACCTGGGATCTTGACCTAGCATCCCCTGCAAGGTTTGAATGTGGGCGGTTTGCGTGTGGGTGGTGAACGGATGTGTGCCAGTGGGCAAGCACTGACATACTACCACAGCCGCCTGATCTTGAGGAGGAAAAAAGCACCAGACAGGTCTGAGGATTCCATCTGACTGGAAAATCAAGTGCGCTTTGCAGCAGATGAGATTAGTGGAAGTACATGTTAGCCAGCAGGGAATACTGCTGTCCTCAAAAAACAGCCGTTCGGATGTACTTAGCCGTAGCGAGACTGTTGCATCAGAGAATGCCTGCAGGCCGGAAAAAAGCAAGTTACTCTGGAAAAGTACTGACCTCAAAAGGTCGGTTGTAATAGACCAGCTGCTTGTTTTGCCAGAGAATAACCCAAATGGCTGGGCTTGCCTGTTGCCTCTTGCTTCAGACAGTGGTAGCTGTAAGGGAGCATATTGAGGGTCACCAGTGTGTCGATGCACATGTAGTTGCATAGTGAAGGGTTCTGCACCAGCTACTTGCGGGTATTGGGTAGCCGGGAAGGCTTGTTTCCATGTGGCCCGGCCGACATGGACATTCAAGCAGGAGGCTTCCCTTATTATGTGATATGAGTCCTCATCCACACATGGTCCTCAGCGAAGGCCATCTGCGTATTCTGTGCCACTCTAGAGGAATCGGTGAAAGCTGAGAGCAAGAGGAAGAGAAAATTAGAGCACGCTGACCCCAAATTAAATCCTTCTCGTGCCCAGAGGAGAGAAAGTGATGCTTGATGTTTCAGGTGACTGGTTCGGTGGGAACTGCACTGAGGCAGAACAGCACCGGACCTGAGGGCCCACTTCGGAACTGGGTGTTCTGAGGACTGTTTGCCTCTCTGCAGCATGGTCTGGTTGCTGAGCATGGGTCGGATAAGCCCTCTTCTGCTTTTCCTGTATCAAAGGAGTTTATGGCGTAGGGGGTGGCTGGGGGACCAAAACGGTGAGATGCTTTTATTTCACACACACGGATTGTTTAGTGCCGCCCACATACCATGCCTCTGCCATTGTTACTTTAATGACATAGCATGTTTATTACTGGGCTCCCATGAGACAGTGGGTAGTCCAAGGGATTTTCGGTTCTCAGGCCCTGTGGAAAGCCAGGTCAGTGCTGTGGGCAAATTGTGGTCTGATAGGTGGATGAAACGCTGACATTTTTGTTGCTGCATGGAGCGAAGAGAGTTCGGTTGTGGGCAGATGTGTCTTCCCGCTAGATTGGGTGTGGAGGATTCCGAGGAGCAGAGTTGAGACATGAGGTTGCTGTGGCTGAAATCCATTTCATCCAGAGCATCAAATGCTGTACTTTTTGTAGCTAAAACCTGCCAACAATTCTGGCACAGAGGGGAGGGGAAAAGGCTTCCTTTGAATAAAATCTGAGTTCTCATGCAAAGTCACTAGGGATTAGCAATCCCCTTCCTGCAGGGAACCCCATGGGAAGGAGCCAGGGGGAAGAAGATCTTCCCCCATATGGTTCTATTGCAATGGAGGAAAAGGAGCTAAGGATCCTGGGGACACTCTCTTGACTGATTGACACAGTTAATGATAATGCCCACAGGTTCAGATCCTTCCAAGACTTACTTTTATGCCCCCTTGAGAAATCCTTCTGAGCTAGCCCCTGAATACAGTGAAACATACAGGTAAGACTGGGCAGGGTTAGTGCGTGGGCTTGTAATTATAGAGTGTGGAGTTGACCCTCACTAGAAGTGGAATAGCTCAGAACATACTACAGCCCTCACCTCAAGGTCGGACCATCTCGTCTGTCGAAGCATTGAGGCCAAAAGTATCACTAAGACACGCAAACCGCCCCACGAAGATGTTAAGTCCAATTCTCCTCTACTACTTGCCACAGTCTCTCCCTCTGGCATGAATGCTGCTTGAGGCTGGCTGGTATTTTCTTTCCGCTGACGTCAGATAAGGCAGGTCCCATCAACTGCGCTGAAGTTTTTCCAGGGCTCAAAGGACTGTGCATTAGAGCTTGCTCCCCTCCCTGCTTTTTCATGAATGTACTATTAACCATGACAATGCAGCAGCAAGAGATAGCGGGCACTGAGCGAGTGTGTGTGTGTGTGCACAGAGCAAAGAGAGAGCAAGGAATTGAAAAAGATACGCATCTCCCAGGAGTCTGTGCTGGAGGAAGACATTAAGCTTGGAAGAATGATGGGCAAGATAAAGAAGCCCAGGGACTGATGAGAAGTAGGTGGGCAAAAGGAGCTAGATGTGGGGAAGCAGAGAAGAGAGAGACGCAGAACAGCAGTGATGTTATTTCATGGCAGATTTGATGCTTGCAAGAACCCCCACCTAGTCCCCAAACACCTGATGGCGAAAATTAAAGCAAACCCCAAGGGAGATACTGGACTCCTCCGTAATATTATTTTAGTTGTATTGTGCACACAAGCATGTGTGTGTGTGTGAAGTTCCAGGATAGCCACTAAACGGCATCCCAGTATTCTGACAAGACCCCCTCCCGCTGCTGTTTGAAGCCCTACTTTGGGCAAGTCAACTCTTAACCTTACTGCAGCTGGACTGCGAAAATCTAATTTCGATGAAGATTATAAAATGGGGCGGGGGAGTGGAAGACAGAGAGACTCAGTGAGGCTCCCAAGATTATAGCTGGGATAAAGACATGTTTGATGGTCTCAAAAGTTCAGGAGGCTACAAAAGGCACAGAAAGAACAGTTCAGAGGCTATTGAGCACTGCCTCTTTAAAGGCAGACAATGAGCTGACACCTCCAACCAGGACAGCAGGCAAAAGTGGGATGGTCAGGCTAGAACGGAAGAGGAAGGGGGAGCTGTCTACTGGAAATAGGATACAAGAAAGGCAGTGGGGATGGCAGGGCAGACAGGATTCCAGTCTGGTTTTCCAAAGAGCCACAACTACAATAGTAAATCACACGGGAGAACAGACCTTGACTTTGGCGGGGGAGAGAGGCTGCAAGATCCCCTCTGTGGGGTGGCCTTTGGGTGGGTGGGAAGTATCTGCTCTGTAGACAAGACACGTCAAATGTTCCTGAAAGCTCCAAGTCAAATAGAGGATAAGCTGAGACACCTGGACTTGGACATGTTGCTAGGGTTAATGTGTCAGACATCCAGGGTGGCAAAGGAGAGGGTGCAGGTTCAACAAGATATTGCTTATTCCCTGTAAGGACACAAAGGGCACACCTACACAGCAGGGCTAAAGCTGAAATAAGCTACACAAATGGAGCTATGTCAATTTGCACAGCTTAAGTTGAATTAGCTTATTTTGGCGTTTGGCGCTTTCTACACAGCAGGAAGTCTGAGGTAGAGCGCTCCTCCCCCGACTTTCCTTACTCCTCGTACAATGAGGGTTACAGGAGTCGGAGTAAGATGTCCTCCAGCTTGACATCATTTCGACATTATGTCGAACTAACTGCCAGCTGTGTGGATGTGGACTATGTTATGAAATAACGCTGCTGTGTAGAAGTGCCAAAGTGGGCCTATCTAGAGGAACCTTTGCAGCTTTTTCAGAGGGTAACATTTTCAGTAATGCCTAAGTGATTTAGCCATGTAAATCCTATTGAAATCAGGTGGACATGGCTCTAAGTGTCTTAGGCACATTTGAAACTAACCCTGGATTTATTAGACAGAGCATTGTGTTTGGTTGTAATACGTCTCTTCCTTGTTTTGCTATGACCCAGGTAGGAATTTTAGACAATCTAGGAAATTCCCACAAGGCATTTTCAAGAGATAAACCAACCTTCAGCCTCTGAGCAGAGGCAGGGAAGAGAAGCTTTCTCAAGAGTCCTCTACTCAAGATTCATGGTCACTATGGCAGATGCTAAGCATTCCTTGCCCCATGCGTGTACTGTCTTCAGGGATCTGGGATTCGGCATGCATGAGAAGGGCCTGATGACCATGAAAGCCTCGAGAATTGAGTTGATGGAGTAAAACGATTTTCCAGGATATGAGTGATGGAGGCCCACTTACTAACAGGCCTGTGGGAAATTAGGGGGAGTTACAGGGAAGGAGCTTCTTTGGAAATCTGTGCCAAAGTCCTGGGCACCTCATCTACTATCTATTTGAGAGCGTTTGTCTGTGTATCTATCTGTTCAAGAAGTCCTCCTAAATAGTAAGACCACCAAATTCTGAATACAGCTTCCTCTGATCATAACGTAAAGCAAGGTCAGGGGTTGGTTGGGATAGTAAAATGGGATGTGCCTGGAACGGGGTTGCTTGTTACAAACTGGAAAGGGAGTTCCCCACAGCTCCCATCTCCTGCAGAGAGTGCTCCATAGCTCCTGAACTAACCGCCGTTCCATGGGGAGACCCCACAAGTAGCGATTCCACGGGTCACAAGGCTCTCCTGTAACGCTTCCTGCTTCCCTCAGAACTCTTCCCTGGAGATGTTGAGAATGAACCTTTTGCAAGTTTCTGAAGTGTCTGGAAAAAGTTTTGCTCTCCATGCCCAAGTTGCAACCGGAACTGGAATAGAAACGCATGAGATGCCACAAGAAATACTCTTCGGGCAGATATTCCCATTAGTGAAATTCTACAATAGACCCTTTTCTTACCCATTTCCAGGCTTGTTTTCCAGGCTCATGATATTTGGAAACTTTGGAGAAGTTTTGGGCAAGGAGAAGAGACCCTCCCCCCCAGCTTTGTGCCACCAGAAGGGGCAGGGCCTGCGGCAGAAGGGGCGGCCAGGGATAGCCAGCCCTCAGCGTCTCCTGGAGTGCAGCTCCCCTCCCGCCCAGCCCTTAGAGCTGCCTGGAACGTGCTGCGCAGGGCTCAGACTGTGATTGAAAGGGCCTGGGATTCTATCCCATTTTGAATTGCCAGGCCCCGGTGCAGCTGCTCCCTTTGCCCCTCTCCCTCTACCCCCTCAGCAGGCCTGGTCTGACCTTTCAGATACTTATCTGAATGGAACCCATCACTTGTGCCAAATCAGTCACGTTTGTATGCAGACAGGGTCAATAACCCGTTCTGCTATGAAGAAAAGGCACTTTGATTCATCCCTTCAAGTTCCAATAAAGAACAAAGCTAAGATCCTCAGGTGGTGTAAATTGTCAGAGTCCATTTGAAGTCAATCTAGGTTAATTTACACCCATTCAGGATCTGACCTAAATAGTTTTCATGATACTGGTGCCTTAGAAAATATTGAAATTTGGCACAGTTTGGAGGAGGGCAGGGGATATGCCCTGGTCAGCCACGCTCCTTTGGCTAGATGATCTATTGCTTTTCTCTTCTCCTTTGTTGTGATCTGAAAGAAGATTACCCAGTGTCAGGGTGACTCTAGTGGCAGAGAACCAATGCTGCCACTCCTTTCCTCTGGTTTGATTAGCCATTTTGCTCTTAGCCTGCATTTTCAGTTCTTCCGAGTGCTTGCAGCCTGGCTTCTGGTAGAGCAGCTTTGGGGTTTCTCTAACATGGTTAGGGGCAACTGGCTGTTTGCAGAGAAGTACCATGATCAAGAGGATACAAAGGTGAGCTTTTGAGCCCCTGTAGCATACACAGCACTTCCTGACCTGTATTCAGTGCAACTCCACCAAACCCCAGGACCTGACTTTTTCTTCACTGTAAAATATTAACAATGTGGAAGAAATGGAGATGGCAGATACCTGAGCTGGCCATGCATTTTGACCTGCGGAGGACTATATGCATACTTTAAAAGTAGTTTCCCAGCAGAAATATTCTTCAGGAAGTAGCTATGCTATGACACTCCCTTGTTTTTGTTTGGAAAACTGTGGGTCTGTGCGCAGGCCAGTCCAACAGACGTGTGTGGCGTTTGGGGGATGTTCTGCAGTGTGGGGGCATCAGGAGTAATTTTTGCTCCGCACGGGCTTGAGGTAGTGACTCAGATTGTGACCTAGGCAACTCTGGAATGATGTTTGTACAAAAAATAATGTTTGTGCACGCTACTGGAATAATGTTTGTACAAATCATGCCTGTGAGAGATCACGGGAAATCTAAAACGCTGTTTATTCATAGTGTTAGATGCATCTTTTTAACTGTACATGTGAAGTTATGAACTCCCTCTGTATGATGTTACTAGAATATATGTAAGATTGGATTGCCTAGCCAGGATAAGGGTGATGAACAGATCTGTCCGAGACAAAGGGCTTTCCTCAGTTTACAAATTAGCAGTAAACAAAGCCATCAAGCTAAACTAGCACTGAATGCAAAGGAGGCCTTCCTGATTTGTAAGACAGACATGCCTTAGGAATAAGAAACAGAGAGAGATTCCATCTTTATCCTTCTTCCTAGGAGACAAAAAGACTCTGTGATTTGGTCTCTGTGATGTTTTCTGACTAGTAGAGGAGACTAGGGGGGAGAAAATCCATCTTAAATAAAGACTATACATTGCTAGATTAAATTTTAGTCTTTTATGTGTGTATTTTCCTTTTATTTACTTGTAAACATCTTCACCTTTCTCTCTTTCACTTGGCCTTACATAATCTATGATTCCTTTGTTAAAAACTTGTTTTGCTTTTGTTATAAATCATTGGTTCTGGGTAAGTTTAGGAAAGTGTGTGCTTCTAGAGAGCTAACAGGTCGGAGTGTTTTACTGTCTCTCGAAAGTCTCAGGGGGTAACTGTGTTAGTCTGTATCTGCAGAGAGGATGTGGAGCTCTGTGGCACAGCATATAAGCTCTCATGGATAAAAACCACTTCATCAGATGCAAAAGGCAGCAAATGAGCATTTTCTCTGTGAGGGTCCAGGGTGAGGAACGGGTCCCTGTGGTAGGTTGATTTGGGGACAAATTTGAGGCTGGAAAGAGCCAACATTCAGTCTGCATGGTGTAAACAAGTTGGGCAAAACTAGGACAAGAAGCAATGGGCTTAAACTACAGCAAGGGAGGTTTAGGTTGGACATTAGGAAAAACTTCCTACCTGTGTGGGTGGTTTAACACTGGAATAAGTTGCCTAGGGAGGTTGTAGAATCTCCTTCTCTGGAGATATTTAAGAGCAGGTTAGATAGACATCTGTCAGGGATGGTCTAGAGAAGGTACTGGGTCCTGCCATGAGGGCAGGGGACTGGACTCGATGACCTCTCGAGGTCCTTTCCAGTTCTAGTGTTCTAGGATTCTAGGGTGAAACTTTCGGGCTGCTGGCAGAACTCTGGTGTAATGCTGCACAGCCATAAGAGGGCCGGGGTTACAAGGCAGATGCTGAACCACATGCTGGCCTACGTCAACTCCAGAACATCACTCTGGGGACACGTGGAAGTGATGAAAAAGAGAGAGAATGGAGGTAATATTTAGGAACCGTCCTGCAGAGGCATGTAGGCCAAGCTCATCACTTGCTGAAAGAGAGATGCTTATGGCCCATATCTGAGTCCAGTGCTTTCCTCATTCCTTGATTAAAATGTGCAAATCCCTTACTGATAACACTCAGCTTTAATTTGGAATCGATTTTACGACATTCTCAAAGGCCAGCCTCGCACTGAGTTTTCAAAGCTGCGTACCAGCTTATTTAAGCAGTTCTTTGTTTAATGCAGCAAGAAAATAATGGAGGAAAAAATAAATTTCAAATAAATTTATTTAGTGAGAAAACAAGAGCAGTTCTTTTATAAATGAAACAAGAACAAATAAAAACATCCACCATAATAGAAGGAATCACCCCAGAGCTATGCTTTTCCTGCAACAATTTGGCAAATTTCACTAGTTCTGAAAAGTTCACTTTTGCGATTCGGAATAAAAACATGTGATTAGTCTCTCCACATTTTTCAAGTCATCTAGGCACCTGACTCCCATGGACATTTGGGCTTAAGTCACTTTTGAAAATGGCACATTGGAGCCTGAGTTACTTTTGAAAAGGTGGGGCCGAGCTGTGATCTGAGAACATTCAGCTGAGCTACAGGGAACCAGCTAGTTCAATTAGTTTACTCTTTAGAACATTTCTTTACCCTTTAGGTTATTTGGGGCTTCTTGTGAATCTAGGTAACTTTACTGATTCAGCTTAACACAGGAAGCTTTCTGCACTTTTTAAAATGTACACATAGCCGGACTGCTATGCTCTTGAATAGATTTTGACCAATAAGCAGTTTCTTTGTGTAAGCGGGGGAATGGTCCCACTATTGTGGGGAACTTTCCTGGCTTCTATACTACCCCAGTGAAATGGACTAGCGAAAGGATCTGAGTCCCTGCTCCCACTTCTTTTACCCAAAGGCCTCCCTGATCCTGAGGGCTCCCCTTCCACTCTCCTGAGTAGCAGAGTCCTCGAAATCTCAAAAGGCTGGGCCCTTGTAGTCACTTGGGGCAGGGGCTAGGGTGTCCCCACTCCGGGGTGCTCTCTGCACACTGGATGCTTTTTTGACCCAGTGATCATTTCATACAGTTCAAAGCAGATACAATGTATTAAACTGCAACTGATTAAAAAGAAAAGAATAAGGAAAAAATGAGAGAGGTTAAATGAGAACACACAGTCCTGCTCTGTAGCACGGCAACATCACAAACAGCAGTTTGCAGAGCGTAAAGACAGTTCACAGTCTGTTCCTTATAAGTCCCAGGGCTCGCTCTCAGGCACTGGCTGTGCTGGGGGGGGAGAGGGGGGGCCTGCAAGTTGGACACGCTTGCTCTGGCAGTGACCATACGACTTCAGGCGCCAGGTGGCAGGACCCCTCTCCCAGTTGGAGTTACAATCCCTCTCCAAGTCTGGCCTGCAGGGCCTCTTGGCTGGTGGTGTCTCCCTGCCCGGAGCCTCTCCCCCCACTTTGCTGGTCCCAGCTGCTCATCACACCCAGCTGTAGACTGTGCTGCTTTGCCAGCCTCCAGCTCCTTGTGTTGCTTCTCTGACCCCTTTGGCTCTGGTCACTGCCGGCCTGCTTCTCACCACAGGGTCTGCATTCCTTGGGCTGTGTGTGTCTGGCTCTGGCACTGCAGGACTGCCCCTCAGCACAGCTTGCGCTCCATGGCTGTGTGTGTCTGGCTCTGGCACTGCAGGACTGCCCCTCAGCACAGCTTGCACTCCATGGCTGTGTGTGTCTGGCTCTGACCCTGCAGGACTGCCCCTCAGCACAGCTTGCTCTCCATGGCTGTGTGTGTCTGGCTCTGGCACTGCAGGACTGCCCCTCAGCACAGCTTGCACTCCATGGCTGTGTGTGTCTGGCTCTGACCCTGCAGGACTGCCCCTCAGCACAGCTTGCTCTCCATGGCTGTGTGTGTCTGGCTCTGACACTGCAGGACTGCCCCTCAGCACAGCTTGCACTCCATGGCTGTGTGTGTCTGGCTCTGACCCTGCAGGACTGCCCCTCAGCACAGCTTGCACTCCATGGCTGTGTGTGTCTGGCTCTGACCCTGCAGGACTGCCCCTCAGCACAGCTTGCTCTCCATGGGTGTGTGTGTCTGGCTCTGGCACTGCAGGACTGCCCCTCAGCACAGCTTGCACTCCATGGCTGTATGTGTCTGGCTCTGGCACTGCAGGACTGCCCCTCAGCACAGCTTGCACTCCATGGCTGTGTGTGTCTGGCTCTGGCACTGCAGGACTGCCCCTCAGCACAGCTTGCACTCCATGGCTGTATGTGTCTGGCTCTGGCACTGCAGGACTGCCCCTCAGCACAGCTTGCACTCCATGGCTGTGTGTGTCTGGCTCTGACCCTGCAGGACTGCCCCTCAGCACAGCTTGCTCTCCATGGCTGTGTGTGTCTGGCTCTGACACTGCAGGACTGCCCCTCAGCACAGCTTGCTCTCCATGGGTGTGTGTGTCTGGCTCTGGCACTGCAGGACTGTCCCTCAGCACAGCTTGCACTCCATGGCTGTGAGTGTCTGGCTCTGACCCTGCAGGACTGCCCCTCAGCACAGCTTGCACTCCATGGCTGTGTGTGTCTGGCTCTGACCCTGCAGGACTGCCCCTCAGCACAGCTTGCTCTCCATGGGTGTGTGTGTCTGGCTCTGGCACTGCAGGACTGCCCCTCAGCACAGCTTGCACTCCATGGCTGTGAGTGTCTGGCTCTGACCCTGCAGGACTGCCCCTCAGCACAGCTTGCACTCCATGGGTGTGTGTGTCTGGCTCTGACCCTGCAGGACTGCCCCTCAGCACAGCTTGCTCTCCATGGCTGTGTGTGTCTGGCTCTGACACTGCAGGACTGCCCCTCAGCACAGCTTGCACTCCATGGCTGTGTGTGTCTGGCTCTGACCCTGCAGGACTGCCCCTCAGCACAGCTTGCACTCCATGGCTGTGTGTGTCTGGCTCTGACCCTGCAGGACTGCCCCTCAGCACAGCTTGCTCTCCATGGGTGTGTGTGTCTGGCTCTGGCACTGCAGGACTGCCCCTCAGCACAGCTTGCACTCCATGGCTGTGTGTGTCTGGCTCTGGCACTGCAGGACTGCCCCTCAGCACAGCTTGCACTCCATGGCTGTATGTGTCTGGCTCTGGCACTGCAGGACTGCCCCTCAGCACAGCTTGCACTCCATGGCTGTGTGTGTCTGGCTCTGACCCTGCAGGACTGCCCCTCAGCACAGCTTGCTCTCCATGGCTGTGTGTGTCTGGCTCTGACACTGCAGGACTGCCCCTCAGCACAGCTTGCACTCCATGGCTGTGTGTGTCTGGCTCTGGCACTGCAGGACTGCCCCTCAGCACAGCTTGCACTCCATGGCTGTGTGTGTCTGGCTCTGACCCTGCAGGACTGCCCCTCAGCACAGCTTGCTCTCCATGGGTGTGTGTGTCTGGCTCTGGCACTGCAGGACTGCCCCTCAGCACAGCTTGCACTCCATGGCTGTGAGTGTCTGGCTCTGACCCTGCAGGACTGCCCCTCAGCACAGCTTGCTCTCCATGGGTGTGTGTGTCTGGCTCTGGCACTGCAGGACTGCCCCTCAGCACAGCTTGCACTCCATGGCTGTGAGTGTCTGGCTCTGACCCTGCAGGACTGCCCCTCAGCACAGCTTGCTCTCCATGGGTGTGTGTGTCTGGCTCTGGCACTGCAGGACTGCCCCTCAGCACAGCTTGCACTCCATGGCTGTGAGTGTCTGGCTCTGACCCTGCAGGACTGCCCCTCAGCACAGCTTGCTCTTCTTGCTGCTCTTCTCAGCTCTCTCTCCTTTTCTCAGAGAGACCCAGAAAAGCCCAGCTCACACGGAGGATGGGACCTGGCCTCCTAATTTCCTCATTGGACTGTCCAACCTGTCAATCAGGCTGAGCTGGAGTTTTGGCCTCTTTCCATTGTCCCTGGGGTCTGTCAGTCTCAGGGTCCTGATTTCTCATGGACCCTTCCCCTTTTGGTACTGGGAGCTGGCCAACCAAAAACTCCCACTGAGTTTTAGTAAGGGGCTAACAGTCCCCTTACATTTGATCTGTATTAAGGCAGCCAAACCTGTCTTCTTGTAAGTGGACTTGTTACTTTGATTTCATATATTCAGCAATGGCCCACATTTTCCTAGGAGTGCAGCAGTGTTCCCTCTATTCTTTCCATGTCGATTTTTTCCATCTATGTACAAAATACTTTTTATGTGCAGCAAGGAATGTTCGAATGTGCACCACCAGGAGAAACACAAGTCTAGCTGTGGGCGCTCTGCTAATCAGCTGGGCATCATTTGGAACTCTCCTGAGTGGCTGCACAGATGCACAGCTGACAAGGAACACGAGTGGGCAGTGATTTTTGGATGCTGCATTTGTTGGGTGCCCAACTTGAGGGCTAACCTCAAGGAACTGGGTAGTCCCTACTGGCGTTGGTGCCCTACACAGACCAGCACCGGCACTTCCCCTTCCCCCCGCCATGTGGCCGCTCCGCATGTGGGAGGGGGAGCTGAAGCTGTGGGCATTGTTCACCACTGCTTGTTAAGCGGGGGCTGGGCATTGGGGGATGAGGTCAGGGCTGCCAAAGCCCTGGCATTGAGACTATGGGGAGGGTGGGGGATGGCGGCTATTGGAGCCCCAGCTGTGTGTGTGTGTGTGTGAGAGAGAACGCGAGAGCGAGAGAGAGCGAGAGCAAGAGAGCGAGAGAGAGAGCGAGAGCAAGAGAGCGAGCAAGCAAGAGAGCGAGCGAGAGAGAGCGAGCGAGCGTGAGAGCGAGCGAGCGTGAGAGAGAGCGAGCGTGAGAACAAGAGAGAGAGCGCGCGCGCGAGAGAGAGAGAGCGAGTGCTGGGCCTGGGAGCTGCAGGAGCCCATAGGCAGCATGTAGATGCATAAGGCACCATGAAATTTGGGGCAATTTGGTGCCCCAAATTTCATGGTGCCCTACGAGGCTGCATGTTTTGTATATGGGTAGGGACAGGCCTGTTTATGAAAGCCAGATTTTCCAAGAGTGGGTGCTTAGCACGTGCTGAAAATCAGGGCCCTCTAAGGTCTCACAAATTGAGGATCCAAAATTTTCAGGCACCCAGGAGTTATTAGTCAGTTTTTAAATGTTGGGTCAGTATTATCATACATCTGTAGAATACTGAAAGTTTAGTGTTGCATGTGTTATTGGAAAATACATTTATCTGATAACTGATCAGTTTAGATACTTAGGTGGCGTAAGATGCCAATGAGACTGAAACTAATGAAAACAGAGTTTTAAAGATTATGAATGAACATTTTTATTTTTCTAGTTGGTGTAATAATCCTACTAAATTTCCAGTAGCCCACGGATTCCTCCAACGTATATAAGACCCGAATTATTATTGTAAACTAACAAGCATGGGGTAACCCCACTTCCCAAACCTTCCCCCCAAATCTTTCAGATGTTTTAATCTATGCATTTGAGAGAGTGAATCAGTCTGTTTGTCTGTTGAAGAACTCATTCTGAATGGTAAGAGCTAGGACCACCAAATTTGAGGTATATCTACATGACACAGTTTTTTCAGAAAAATGGCCATTTTTCCAAAAAAACTTCAATCACGTCCACACTGCAATCGCATTCTTTCGAAAAAAAAATCAAAAGAACAGAGGGGTTTTTCCGACATTGGTAAACCTCTTTCTACAAGGAAGAAGCCTTTTTCCGAAAGATCTCTTTTTCCAAAAGAGATCTTTCGGAAAAAGGCGTGTGTGGACGGGGAAGAGGGAGTTCTTTTGGAAGAAGAGGAAAAAGGAAAAAGCGCAGGTGCCCTGGTGGCCACTCCATCCATAGTAATCACAGCTTACATGCAAGATAGCGCCCATTCAGTGTGGACACTAGTTTTCAAAAAAGCAGATCACTTTTTCGATGTGCTTTGGCAGTGTGGATGCTCTCTTTTGGAAGAAGGTTTTTTTGGAAGATCTCTTCTGGAAAAGCTTCTTCTAAAAGAAGCCTGCAGTTTAGACGTAGCCAGAGTTTCATTTTGTGTTTGATTGGAACTAAGCGGCTGTGTCTAGACTGGCAAGTTTTTCCGGAAAATCAGCCGCTTTTCTGGAAAAACTTGCCAGCTGTCTACACTGGCCGCTTGATTTTCCACAAAAGCAATGACGATCTAGTGTGCGAAATCAGCCGCTTTTCCGGAAAAGTTTTGCCGCTCCCGTTCGGGCAAAAGTCCTTTTTCCGAAAAACTGTTGCGGAAAAGGGCCAGTGTAGACAGCTAGCTAATGCTTTTCGAAAAAGCAGAATAAATGGAAAAAGCGGTTTGGACGCCTGGAGACCCGTAGGAGCCGGACTTCCTGGTAACCCGAGCTCTTAAAGCAGTCGCAGGCTGCTGAGTGCACGTGGCAGGAGCGTGCCTCAGGCCTGCGACTGAGGTCTGCCACCTTGCCCCTGCTGTGACCAGCAGCCATCAGAGCCCTGCCATGGCAGCTCTGGGCGGTGAGCCACCTGCACCCCCAACGCAGGAGGCCCCCAGGGGCCGCAAAAAACGGGCTCCCTCCTGACCCCCAGGGAGCTGGAGACCCTCCTGACCTATGGCAGGAGGAGGAGGGTCTCCATGATACCCGGTCCCGGCGCCGCAATGCGGATATATTTGGCCGCATGGCCGAGGCTCTGGCCCACCAGGGACACCCTGCCCGGAACATTGAGCAAGTCCGGGCAAAGATGAAGGAGCTCCGGCTCGGGTACGTGAGGGCCAGCGAGGGCAGGGGGGCAGGACCAGCCACCTGCCCCCATTACGACCGGCTGCATGCCATCCTGGGCCAGCCAGCCCCGCAAAGCCCGGACGTGCCAGTGGACACCTGCCAGCGCCCCCCCGTCATCCGAACCACCGAGGCAGGGGAGGGAGAGGACAGCAGCACTTCGGGAGAGGAGGCCAGCGTTGCCACCCAGCAGGCCCCCTCCAGCAGCTCCTCCGAGGCCGGGGAAGGATCCACCGGTGAGTCTTTGCAGTTTGCACTCACAAGGGTGGAGGGCGGGGGGGGGAGCCAGGCGCCCAGAGGGGGAAGGGGGGGAAGCATGTCACTCAGGCCACGTGAGCTGCATGCTGTGTAGCATTAGGCAGCAAGCAGCACGTGCCACCACGTGCAGCCTGGTGACCGAGCGGCACGTGGCCGCGGCAGGCAGCTGCAGGGCACGCCTGGGACCGTGCTGCTCACACATGCGGCGGACCAGGGGAAGGGTGGATGCCGGCTGGAACCGGCCGGGCCCCAGGGACTCAGCCCAGAGCCCACACCTCCGCCAAGGGTGCAGCACGGAGAACGGCACACTGTCCCATGCCTGGCTGTGAGGCACAGCCAGCTGCTCTTCGGTAAACCGCAGCGTCACAGTCCTGTGACCGTGACCCCCACTGAGCCCCTCGCCTGCTCCCGGTGCCTTGGCTGGCTCCCCGAGGGAAGTCCCCACTGTGGCCACACATGTCCCTGGGCTACCGGGGTTGTGGGAGGGATAGTGGGAGGGAGAAGGGCCGCCCTGAGTTTTGCTGCAAGGATGGGACACCCCCCCCCAGTCACTCTTCTGGTTCCGTCCAGGAGATATCCCACGCTATGGGATCTGAGAGCCCAGACCACCTCTGCTAGATGTGCTCCCAGGCACTGTGTGGGGATGCATCTTGCTCCGTGTCAAACACCAGTGATTAGCCCAAAGCTTTCACAGTCTTCACCGGCAGGGAGTTCCACAGGTGAACGCAACACAAGCGCCCCTCCTGCCCTCCACGGGGCCAGGACACAGACCAGTGGTTACAATACCTGGAGGAGGACCCTACTCCAGGGGCGGTCCTCCTTGCAAACATACAACACAGGGGGCAAGGGGGGAACCGAGTGGGCCCAAGCCACACAACTGTGGGGTCACCTGGGCTCAGGGGTGGAGGGCATGAGGTGTGGGGACAGTGGACGGCCTGCCTGACTGACCCATCCTTTCTTCTCTTCCCTGCAGTGGGACCGAGCACAAGCCGGGGACCCTCCAGTCTGGCAGCAGCGGCAACCCCAGCTGGCCAACCACAGAGGCGCAGGCTCCGCCACCGGGACCAGCTGCTTCGCCGCCACGTCCTAGCGGTGGAGGCAATCCAGGGCTCCATTAGGGAGCGCGTCCAGGGGTACCTGCAGTGGTGGCAGGAGGCCTGGGGTGCCTTCCAGGCACAATGCACGCGGGATGGCCAACTCCATGGCCATCCTCACAACACATCATGCACGCCATCCACTATGGCATGGCCGCACTCCCATGCCCCGCCATCCCTCCCGTAGCAGTGCCCATGCCCCTCCTGCCCCTGCAATGGCCCCTGCTCCTATCCCAGCTCCTGCCCCTGCTCCTGCCGCCCCTGCTTCTATGCCCCCAGCTCCTGCCCCTGCTCCTGCCGCCCCGCTCCTATGCCCCGAGCTCCTGCCCACCTCCCCGTGCAGCCTGCCCCGATGCGGCGTGCCCCGCATGTGCAGGTCTGCCCCCGCAGGAGCACTCGCAGGGGCCACCCGTACCAGTAGCTCCTCCCCTTCCCCGTCCCAGTTGAAGGTCTCCTCCCCTTCCCCCTTGTAAATAAAAAGTCTATTGTTCAGTTGATTATTGTGTTGGTTAGTATGTTACTCAAGGTAACTGTAAGAAATGATTTGAGATGCCAATTAGCCACCTAAATTTAAAAGGGTTACAAAATGCGGACACCAAATTCTGTATTCTATCACCGGTGGTCCCTTTAAGTGGTCATTGGTTTGTGGCGCATAAATAAATACTGAGACTTTTAAGTAAAATTTAAACCACAAACTATATTAACATAGATAACAAACAAGCAAGAAAGGTTAAAAGATGCACACTAAAGATTATGTAACATAGTCTAGACGCAGGGGGACGATTGGTAGTGTTGCTGGCAACCTCAATCCTTTGGTCCTTCCAGGCCTCGGGAGAGGAACAGCCAGGAGATCCCTCGAAGACGACTGGAATTGGGTACGCTGACTCGAGCCTTCCGCACGAATCACGAATCCTCTTTCCTGTTCTTCGGGACAGCTCAGACAGGCGATGGTGGCCTAAACCCTAGCCTAAACTAAAAGAAAAACCCTAACTACGTCCGACGCACCCGACGAACAGTCACGATGACGGCCGATGTGCTTGGAACTGACGCTTGGAACTGACGCTTTACAATTGGGGGGAGGTAAGGGGAGGGGGTGGGGAAGGGTAGGGGATGGGAGGGAGTCGTATGGGGAGACCCAGGCGACCCTACTACGGGGCTTGTGTGAACATGTCCACCAGGGCCTCTCTGATGCGCACCCCATCCTGGCGCGCCTGGCGGACGGCAGCTGTGTGGGGCTGTTCGAATGTCTGTGCCTCGGCTGCCATCTATGCAGGGAGGAAGGCCTCCCCACTGCGCTCCACAATGTTGTGGAGCATGCAGCATGCGGCCAGTACCTCTGTTGCATTCCGCTCACCCATCTCGAGACGGGTGAGCAAACAACGGAAGCGGGCTTTCAAACGTCCGAAGGCAAGCTCCACCGGATTTCGGGCCTGGTTGAGGCGGTCGTTGAACCGGGCCCAGTTCTGCTCCAGCCGCCCCGTGTAGGGCCGCATTAGCCAGGGCAGCAGGGGGTAGGCCGCATCCCCGATGATGCAGATGGGCATAGGCACAGGGCTGCCATGGCCTCCCTGGTGAGGGAGTTGAACGCGATCTCTGCCTCCTGGTCCTGGAACAGCAGGGCACCGGCCTGCAGCACGAGCTGCAGGCACTTGCACATGTCCAACAGGGGCCCGAGCAGGCACATGGCCACCCACGGCTCCATGGCAGACAGGGCAGGACAGAAGAAAGAAAACGCAGGAAAAAGCAGTTGGGGGCAAAAGGGTGGTGTCCCCAAAAGTCAGAGGGCAACCACCAAACCTGCTAAGGGTGTCAGTCCCTGCCAGAGGTTCCAGCGCACGGGAGCAGGAGACAAACGGCTGTCCGGCGAGACCCCTTTAAGCACGTGTCTGAACGGAGCTCCGGCCCCGCCCCCGGAAAGGTCTGGTGGCCTTTGCCCTCTTCAAAATGGTTCCGGGCTTCTGCTTTTGCAAAAAAGCGCGCTGCCAATCTAGATGCGCTTTTCCGCAAAAGCGCATCGTTATAACGATAACTCCGGGACCAATCTAGACGTGCTTTTCCGGAAATACTTTTAACGGAAAACCTTTTCCGTTAAAAGTATTTCCGGAAAATCATGCCAGTCTAGACGTAGCCAGCATGTATAAAGTCACCTGACTGTGTCCATGTTAACTGTGCTACTGCTCTGCGGTTTGGGGTTCCCATTGCTGGGGAAGACAGAAACTGGGGGGAAAAATGAATTCAGTGAGTAACATTGCTGATGTTTTGAGCCTGATCCCAGACTATTTGATAGCAATGGGATTTTGTTCAGGCCCTTAAATCTGTTGTTCTTAATATAATACATCTGGGGGCTGTGCCATCACAAAAATACACTCTCAGCAAGGTAAGTTGGGTCAAAAAAGCTCAGAACAAGTGTCCAAAATGCCATCAAGCATCTGAAAAGTAGAGCTTTGGAACTGTGTTCTTGTGATGGATTCACTCTGCACACTGCACAGACACAGCTGCACTTCAGATCTGCTCACAATGCTTTGATGACATATTGGTTTTTAATGGCTTTCAACAAAAATTGATTTCTTTTCTGGAGGAATTTCACTTTGGATGAAATTTTCAATTTTATTTTCCTTGTTAAAATCTGGAAACTGAAAATCTGGAAATGAAATGTTTGGGATAACATGTTTCTGTAAAAAGTTTCTGGGGTTTGATTCAAAACCTAATTTTTTTAAACCGAGAGTGATTTAAAAAACACACAGATATTTTCAGTTTTCAGTCAAAAATGTTTGTGTAAAGAATCTGGCGGGTTTTGACCCATTTTATTTACAAACAACTAAGTGCAAACGCTATTCTCCTCTTTCAGAAACTCTCTTTATTCTTGCTTTTCGGAGTTTTCCAAGCCTATAACTAAACATTGGTGCTAATAGCTTATCGGCAGGTGGGGAGACTGATTGGCCGGAACAGAGGGTTTAACAGATCTGGCAGGCTGTGCAGCACAACTCTCTAGGGTATGGAGCCGCTGGGAGCCGTCAGTATCTTCTACTGGAGACTCTATTGCACAGGCAATTACAGCGTTTATTGGTGTGCTGCTCTTGCTATAACTACACTTGGTTAGTTTTCACTTTGTTGAGTTGTAGCCGCTTCCTTTCTCCCCCCTTGTAACCTGACACAACAATCCTACCCGGATTCCTGGATCCGGCCCCTGAGGCTCAGGGCTCCTCCCCTGCACTGGGCAGACCGCAGGACTGGAACACACAAAATCATCTACCCTGGGTCCCACTGGGCTCTGGTGTGTGAGGGGAACGTGGGGAGCGTCTTTCTTCTCGGTCGGGGGCTACGTCAGTGAGGATTTTTTTGTTTGTTTCTCATTTGTGTGCGGCCCCTGATGGATTTTTCTGTGGGTCAGTGGCCCCCGACCCAAACAAGGTTCCTCACCCTTGGGCTATAGATTCAGTGCAAGGGCAACTGGACGGAATTCTATGGCCTCTGTAATTACAGGAGGTCAAACTAGATGATCGATTGTACGTTCTGCCCTTTAATATTTATGAATGTATCTTCCTTGATCATTTTAAATGCCAGGAAGGGGGACTTTGAAACAGTATATGCTCACTATTTATGTTCTATTGAGAGCAGGGTGGGAACTCCCTCTGCTTTCACTTAGTTTTATAATGTTTCTTAATCAGACTTTTGTTGGGTTTCTAAACAATGGGGTACACCCTGAAGATGAGAGTTCATGCAAGCCCAAGTGAGCACTCAGAGTCCCAAATCTCTTTCGTCAAAACAAGCTTGACTGCTAGGATGAAGGCATTTTTTAATTAAAATCCAAAAGCCTTCCAATCCCTTGTAATGTTTCTACATTCTCAAGGAAATGCACCAAGGGATGAATTTGATGGTAGCATTGAATCATAGTATGAGCCAGGGGAATTTTACACAGATGTTTAATAAAGCCATGTTCACTTGGAATAGCATCACCTTGATTTTGATGGACACTTTAATTTAATGAGAGCTCTCTGAAGGAACACAGCCCCCATCGGGTGCTCCTAGAAAGCTTGCAAATGGACTAGTGCTAGCAAATCCTGCTCTGGATAGTTTGCAAAACTGCTACAGACCACAAACCGGCCAACCTGAACACCTATAAGTGGATGAGTTCACCTGTAGATGGTGAGATACTTGTTCTTCTGACTTCTCATTGGCATGATAATCCGGAGCTGCGATATGCCTGAGGTGAAAGTCTACTCCACAGTGTTTTCCTCTCCACAATGCTGCTCTTTCATTAGGAAAACATAATGAGAATCTCCTTCTTTTGAAAACTAGCTTTAAAAAATGAGTGTGATAATTGTGGCAGATATTCGTTTCGACCCTAGAAGCTGCTTCTCTCTTTTGGTGCACAGATTGAGAGGTGCTTAGGGACAGTCTGATTTTCCCTTTAGTGCCTCACCGATGTTTCTGGAGGAACTATATCTAGAGATGAGAGGATGGCTCTGTCTCGGTGGCCCATCCAGGCCTTGACTCTCAAGAATGCCTTTGTTTTGTACTATGGGAGCATGTCCACTAAGAGCTGGGCTAAGTGCCAGCCCCAAACTCGCTTTGTGTGTACATAGCACGCTGGTCAGAGTGTGTTTTGTGTTCCCTGCTGTGCCAGATCCTTGGAGAAAACAGATCATGTGCGGCCCCCAGATAGAGAGTTTGCTTGAAGTGTGAAGATTTGCGACTTTAGCTTTGGAGGTCCCTGGTTCAGGTTCCTGGTATCTCTCAAGCAGAGCGCTGTAACCAGTGTTATAACAGAAGAGGGGAACATAACACTTGCTGATTGGTGGTGTGTTACATGTACAGAGCCAGGCTGTCAAGCAGAGAAACCTTCACAGACTCTTCTATCCATTGTGCAAAGGGGTATAGCATATGCTGACCAATAGGTGGCAATAGGTGTCTGGTAAGCTATCCCTATGGATTGTGGATCCCGGCAGATGGCCTGGAAATAAGCTGATCTGTGACTAGGGTTGCCAGATACTTTCACAAAAAATACCGCACATGGCAGGGACCAAACTTAAGCAAAAAAAACCCAACAAAAAAACGGGGACCAAACTTGTTGAGGAAAAAAAAAGAGTCACTGTGCCTTTAAATCCCCATGTGTCCCGCTCCCTCCATCCCCGCCAGATGCAGCAGGGGAAGAATGGCCCCCTCACTGGCCATCCTTCCGGTGTTTTCAGGTTTTTTTACCCGACAGAGGCCACACATACCGGACTGTCCGGATGAAAACCGGACACCTAGCAACCCTAGCTGTGACTTCTGGCATAGCACATTGAAACATCTGGTTGCACAGCAATTTTTATTCTGAAGAGAAAGTGATGTTGTCTATAGTCAGTTAGAAGGCTCAGCAGTGTTCCTAAAGACCACTCTTCCAAACCAAACCCACAATTACATTCATCAACATTTTGCTCCCCTTGTGAGATCCTGACCATTGGACTCCGAGTCGTTTGAAACACTGGGATCAATGCAAGATTTGCAGTTTCAGAGATGTGTTGATTTTGGTTGCCTGACATGACACCTTCAAGGAGACCTGATTTCCAGACTGTGCCACACGTTCTGAAATCCAGGCCACTTTCGGTTTTTAGGAACCTTACACCATTAGTGACTTCAGAAAATCTTGCTTTACCTGTGCAAACCTTTCTGTGATTTCTCAATTGTTAAACCTTCCAGGGTAAGAGATATCTACAAATAATGGTGATTGTTGCTCCTTAAAAACCAAAGAAGGTGAGAGATAAAAGTGCAGTATGAATCCTGCAGGAAAAGAAGGAACTTCTATACATTAGCAAGCCCTTATAATAGTAATATTTAGCAACATTCACCCATCCCTTTGAAGTATGTCACTATTCCCAGCCTGTTGGGAATGGAAAACAACTCCTCTCTGATTTTTGGCTGTGACTGGTTGTGAATTTTGCAGATGCAGAGAATGACTATCTCAGGATGGTTGAACTGGTTTAGTGAGACTTGGAAATTCCCCTTGACGCTCATCAGAACTCCAACTAAACCTGTTCTCATGCTCACCAGAGCTGATTGAGGAGCAAATTCTGCCCCTGCTCTCACCACTTATTCAAGAGGGTCCTGCCTGCAGAGGAACTGATGGGCTGGTAGAGTCAGGATTTGGATCGTTCACATATGCAGCAGTGCATAGCCCCATATATTGTAGCACCCACTTTGAGCCATGTCCCCTGCAGTTGAGAGAGAGACAATGAGGCAAGGACAGGGCCAGCTACTGGCAGAGCAAGGGTGTAGTCCTAAATGTAGAACTGCAGTAGTCTCCAAGGTCTGGGATGTGGAAAAATTTTCCAGTCGCTTCATAAAGTCTCAATTTGAACAACACTAAATTCTCTGAACATGGGAAAGTTCAGAGCCAGATATGGTGGCCCAAGCCTGTTTCTGTTTCTATAATGCACCATTTATTGTGTCTGTTTTTATTATTTATTTTGCCCCAGGAGAGATTAGGGCTCCATTGTGGAAGGTGTTGTACAAACACATAGGAAAAAGATGAACTCTACTCCGATAAAACTACCATCTAAGTAAGATTATAATGATCTGACATAGCTCAGACCCAAAGCGCCATAAAGATACTAAGGAGTACATGCTGCTGAAGGTGCCTTTTGAATGAAATTTGAAATGGAAGTAGGGACAGAATTCAGAGGGTTACAGCTTTGAGCCAAATGTGACAGCTATTCCTTATGCATGTTTACTGCTCTACTGGAAGGCACTGAGCTAGTGCAGTGACAAGGGAGGTCTGAGAACCTAGGTGGAATAAACTAGAACATAAATGAGAAAATGCAAAACTTGATGGTTTCACTTCCTGTTCTGAACCATTGTCGAGCTGTGATTGTTAAACAGCTGCTGTTGTTCACAGGTGGCTGTGTTTTCTTAGTGAGCGAAAAGATATCTATACACTAGACATGCTCGCATAATGAGTGTAAAGCACTTCGGGAGCTGTTAGGATGAAAGATGCTCTAATGCCATGGAGATTCAAAGAGTCACGTTGATCACTGGTTCAACTGGAATGAAATGAACAGCGTTGCAGCAGTGATGAATCTGGACTAAGACCACAAGCATCAATGTGGACTGTGCTCCCCTAACTTACCCTCTTACAGGGGTCCTTCGAATTGTTGGCATCCACACACAGGAATGTCATTTCCTTGGCTAGGCTTGCTCCCATGTTCTCCTTTTTATTTGCGTTCTTCTGGGTCTCTAAGATAATTTTTCCATGATGTACTTTAAGGCTCAAAGGGAACCCCCAGTGTGTCAATTAGCAGGCTTTAAATGGATAAACCTCTTTTACTTCTATGGATGCCTTCCAGCTTATTGCACTGAAAGCCAAAATCAGATGAGTGTTTTCTCTTCAAAGGTCTTGTTTTCACTTACTAGTTCAATTATTTTGTCTTCCTCTACCATTTACTTTCTTATTTTATCCTATAATAGGCTCACTATTCCCACAAATCTTTTCATCACTTATGACAATAAAAAAATACTCTTGGCACAACCTGCACGCATGTGATCATTTCTGTTGCGTTCCTAATATCAGAGTTACATGTGATCATGGAGAGTGTTTTGACATCTTTTCCTTTTTACCTCCCAAAGATGAATTGCCAGTATTATGATAATAGAATCTCTCACTGAGGGGTAACTAGAATATACACAAGTTGATTTGGGTACTGCTTGGCAATCCAAGAGTCCTCTGGGTAGAAATAGGTTACCACCTAAAGGTTCTGAACAGATGAATACACAGAAGAACCCCAATCTTAACACTTCTCTTCTTTAAATTATTATTAGTAGTAATAGTAATAGTAGTAATAGTAGTCGAGCATTATTAGTTTAGTATTTAGTATTTATTATCATATTATGTATTTATTCTATGGTTAGGCCTAACTGTGCCAATCTGAGATCAAGGCCCTCTTGTGGTAGGCACTGTACAGACACATAGTAAGAGACAGACCTCTGAAGATCTTAGGGCAGGTCTACATTAGGAAATTATTTTGAAATAACTAAATTCGAAATAAACTTAAATAACAACAAATAGTCTGGTAGCACTTTATAGACTAACAAAACATGTAGAAGGTATCATGAGCTTTCGTGGGTACAACCCACTTCTTCAGATGACCGGAGTGTTGGAAATAATAATTGTTATTGTGGTGGAAATAATTCGCAATAATAACTCCCGGAATAACAAAATCAAACTAGTGCGTCCACACTAATTGGAGCCTGCCTCAAACTTAGAGCCCTTGGAAGCACTCTGGGGGGGGCACCGGGAGGGCAGACACTTCCTCTGGCTGCTTGGTCAGGCACACTGCGACATGTGCTTTCAGGCGCTCCTCTCTATGGCCGCATCTCACACGCCACTTCTCCACAGCCTCCCTCTCACGGGACACAAAGCGGGCGCAGCGTGCTCTGGTTGCCCTTGCAGATGCCTCAGCACTCAAGGCATGGAACCAGAGCTGCTGCAAAGTAGCGCCAGGCTCATGGGCCTTGTGCTGCGCCTCATGGTGCAGTACTTCCAAACTGTCTGCATGCTGCTCCAGGACGACGAGGACCAGTCTGGACTGCAGGCCCTCCTCACCTAGATCCTGGTGCTCCTGCTGCTGCGCATGCCCCTCAATCCCTTGGACACCCTGGAACGCTGCTTCTGGTGGTGGGAGACGAGCTCGGACTGGTGGGACCACATTGTCCTGCAGTGATGGGACGACCAGCAGTGACTGCAGAACGCCTGCATGCGGAAAGCCATTTCCCTTCAGTTTTGTGAGTGGTTCGCCCCTGCCCTCCAGCGACAGGACACCCGATTGAGACCCGCCACCCCCCCTGCAGAAGCGCGTCACCATCGCCCTCTGGTAGCTCGCCACGCTGAACAGCTGCTGTTCCATCAGGAACCCAGAAAAATCATGGAGGGAATCCTCAAGGAATCCATTTTGAAGCACTTGGAAGAGGGGAAAGTGATCAGGAATAGTCAACATGGATTCACCAAGGGCAAGTTGTGCCTGACCAATCTGATTAGCTTCTATGATGAGGTAACTGGCTCTGTGGACATGGGTAAGTCAGTGGATGTGATATACCTTGACTTTAGCAAAGCTTTTGATACGGTCTCCCACAATGTTCTTGCCAGCAAGTTAAGGGAGTATGGATTGGATAAATGGACAGTAAGATGGATAGCAAGCTGGCTAGACTGTTGGGCCCAAAGGGTAGTGATCAATGGCTCGGTATCAGGTTGGCGGTCGGTTTCTAGCGGAATGCCCCAAGGATTAGTTCTAGGGACGGTTTTGTTCAACATTTTTATTAATGACCTGGATGAAGGGATGGATTGTACCCTCAGCAAACTTGCAGATTACACTAAGCTAGGAGGAGAGGTAGATACGCTGGAGGGCAGGGATAGGGTCCAGAGTGACCTAGACAGATTAGAGTATTGGGCCAAAAGAAATCTGATGAAGTTCAACAAGGACAAGTGTAGAGTCCTGCACTTGGGACGGAAGAATCCCAAGCATTGTTACAGGCTGGCAACTGACTGGCTAAGTAGCAGTTCTGCAGAAAAGGACCTGGGGGTTACAGTGGATGAGAAGCTGGATATGAGTCAACAGTGTGCCCTTGTAGCCAAGAAGGCTAATGGCATATTAGGTTGCATTAGGTGGAGCATTGCCAGCAGATCTAAAGAAGTGATTTTTCTCCTTTATTCGTCACTAGTGAGGCCACATCTGGAGTATTGTGTCCAGTTCTGGGCCCCCCACTATAGAAAGGATGTGGACGCATTGGAGAGGGTCCAGCGGAGGGTAACCAAAATGATGAGGGGGCTGGAGCACATGACCTATGAGGAGAGATTGAGGGATTTGAGTTTGTTTAGTCTGCAGAAGAGAAGAGTGAGGGGGGATTTGATAGCAGCCTTCAACTTCCTGAAGGGAAGTTCCAAAGAGGATGGACAAAGGCTGTTCACAGTAGTGAGGGATGGCAGAACAAGGAGCAATGGTCTCAGGTTACAGTGAGAGAGGTCTGAGTTGGATATCAGGAAAAACTATTTCACTAGAGGGTGGTGAAGTACTGGAATGGGTTCCCTAGGGAGGTGGTGGAATCTCCATCCCTAGAGGTTTTTAAGTCACAGCTTGACAAAGCCCTGGCTGGGATGATTGAGTTGGGGTTGGTCCTTCTCTGGGCAGGGAGCTGGACTTGATGACCTCCTGAAGTTTCTTCCAGCCCTAGAATTCTATAATTCTATGACCTTAAACCAAGCTGCCAGATCTAGTGTAGACCTGGCCTTAATGTCTCGTTTTTTTTTTTTTTTAAATAGGACTTAGACACTCTTAAGTCACTTAAGGGCTTTTGAAAACGTTACCCTTTTCCTCTTCCTGTATGGTTTTTGTTTTTCTAGGCCATTTTACTGTACAAAACTCTCTTTTCAATTTTCCTTTCTTTTTAATTTAGGTGCTAATTATTTTTCTCACAGCAACGAGTACTTCAGTGCTCTCCAAAACCAAGTTACTCCTCCTTTGCACTTCCCTTCAAACAAATATTTATACTAGTCTTTGCTACTTGATTTCTGTCTCCACATACCCAATTAGTAGTGCACTAAAAAGACCATTTCACTTTTGCATATCTGTCTCTTTTGTGTGCTTCAGAGTTAATTCCTGAAACCCCATTTTGATTGTAACTTTCTCTCTAGAGAGCAGAACTCTTCTTGGTTTCTATTCAGTATAGCAATCAAATCCTTTATGAGGCTAGTTCTCTCTTCTAATTGTAGAAGCTCTTTTGGTAATTATCCATATCACATCTGGATTGAACCGTTTTTCCCCTTACTAAAATGGAATTGAGGAAGAATCAGTCAATAGTTCCTACGTGTCTTTATTTCAGCTGGTGAGGAAAGGGGATTTCTAAGCCTGAACACTGTTGACCCTAGGTGAATAGTGGTGATTTCTGGCTCTCATTTTGACCTCTCTTCTGAAAACTCTGTGATTCTACCTGGCAGACCATCTCATTCAAAAATGTTGCTATAAAAATACTAATAGAACTGCTGTTTTCCTCAAGTTATCTCTCCATTTTACTTTTGGTGTCACTTAAGAATGTAAGAACGGCCATACTGGGTCAGACCAAAGGTCCATCTAGCCCAGTATCCTGTCTGACGACAGTGGCCAATGTGAGATGCCCTAGAGGGAGTGAACAGAACTGGTTATCATCAAGTGATCCCTCCCCTGTCATCCGTTTCTAGCCTCTGACAAACAGAGGCTAGACACCATTCCTACCTATCTTGACTAATAAGTATTGATGGATCTTACCTCCATGAATTTATCTAGTTCTTTTTTGAACCCTGTTAAAGCCCTGGTCTTCACAACATCCTCTGGCAAGGAGTTCCACAAGTTAACTGTGCGCTGCATGAAGAAAAACTTCCTTTTGTTTGTTTTAAACCTGCTACCTAATAACTTCATTTGGTGACTCCTGTTATGGGAACAAATAACTTTTTCTTATTCATTTTCTCCAAACCTGTCATGATTTTATAGACCTCTATAGATTTTAAGTATTTTCGGTCAGTAAAAAAACAGTACATTAGTGTTAGCTCCTCCAGCGATCTCACTAGCAGGTTAGGCAGCCATCTTGCCCTCAGACAGAGTGACAGCTCCATAAACCTCACCTTGGCCTTTATAACATGGAAGAGCTTTCAACCAGAAGTGACCTTGCTAGTGAGCATTTAAAGGCCCAAGAGGCAGGTCAGGTGTGGGCTTTAGCCTTAGGTTATATTCTGGCAGCTAAGTGGGGCAATCCAGTTCTTATTGGGAGGGACTCCCGTGCTCTCCTACTTTGTCACACTAGGGAATCTTTTCTGACAACTCCCAGATAGATGCTGACAGTCTGTAGGAGACCAGATCCAGATTTTGACATTCAGGCCTCTCTCTGTTGCTAACGTAGGAAAATACATTTTATTAATATGTATTAAAATATAAATTAATAAATCCTCTTAATGTGCAATTATCCTAATGCAAGTCCAGAGTAATTCACTGACTCCACATTTACACCATGCATTGGAAAGCAGGATAATTGATTTTTCAACTTAGCAGCATCCATTTCAGTAATGGAAGTTTGTGATGTGGGAGCTAATGCTCCGAGGTGGTTGGGGGTTTATTTGATTTTTTGGGGGAGAAAAAGGCTGATTTATCAAAAACAAAACTTTCCACAGAAATGTATTGGTTTTGATGTCATTTTCAACTGAAGGGTGTCTCTGGTTCAGGGGGGGATGTTGAAGGGAGGGAAGGAAGGAGAGAGGGGGCACCACGCCCAACTAGTCAAGAGCCTTGTGGTTAGGGGCATTCTGCTGGGATGTGGTACACCTTTGTGCATGCCCCTACTCTGCCTGATTTGGAGAAGGGACTTGAACCTGCCTCTCCCACATGCCAAGGGAGATCGCTAAATATCAGGCCGCTCTCTGTTGTGGGACGAGCCTGTCTGCCTTTTCCTGAAAAGTTTGGAGAGGTTCCGTTTTATTCCAACAGGGAACGCAAACAAGTGTCAAAACTTCAGAATTGTTTATGAAACCGTTTTCTTGTTTTCCAGACAGCCCTGCCAGCGTTCCATTATGTGCTGTTATATCACGGGGCCCATGAGAAATGGTATGAAAGGGTTTTTAAATGCTTAGTAGCTTCTAAAATGATCGCCTCTTAAATGGATCAGGTAACCGCACAAATACTTTGCTTAGCCATTGTTGAAGTAAAGTGAATTGGATTTTTAATTGTATTTCATTTTCAAGACCCTTTTGCAAAACCTAAACTTTCCTCACTTAAGCATGCACCAGAGGGCACTGTGTGATGTGCTGAAAAATGCATCACACTCTAATCTTAATACAGCCGCGAATTGTTTTCCCCTAATACAGAAAGTACTCATACGAACTGATTCATGCAAAAGAAGTGGTGGGAGAATTGTTGCAGGGTGAGACTGCAGCTACAGTCGCCGTTCGTCTCAGCTAATGTTCTGATTTCCCTAGCGTCGGGCCCAAGGGCTAAGCTTTGTACTGTACGTGCCGGAGGACAGTGTGTGCATGTGTGGGTGCTAGGGAATATTCCGAGCTTCGCTGACAGGAGGAGAGTATGATGAGGCAGAAGCTACATACTTTTTACTTGGTGTAGGTTTTCTTTAAATTGTACCTTGTTTAGAACTCAGTAAAAAAAATGGGGAGGGAAAAAGGGCATGAAGAAATCCCCCTCAGTGAAGTTGCCCTCTGGCTCAGGTCACAGAGGTATTGTCCTCGCATCTAGGGGATCTTGGTTCACCTTGCCCCTGGCTGGGGCTCATGCTACTTCTCACCAGAGGTGTAGAACTGTCTCACCCTGTTATTTTGTTTGGAATGAGAAATTGGGGTTGAGTAGAAAAGAAGGTGAGTGGCTTAGTGCTTAGGGCATTGGACTTGGATGTAGGACATCTCAGTTCAGTTCATGGCAGAGACACAGACTTCCTGTGTGACTTTGGGAAAGTCACTTAATTTACCATAAGCCTCAGTTCCCCCTTCTGTAAAATTGGTCTGGCCCTACCTCGCAGAGGTGTTGTAAGGACAAAACCATGAATGATTGCAAGGAGCTCAGATAATACAGTGACAGAAGCTACCTAGACTAAAAATGGCTCTGTTTCTCCCCTTCGGCTGACATCCATAGGCTTACTCCTGACTTTTCCAGTGCAAGTGAAAGAAGGACCAGTCCTGCTACATCTGAACTTTGAATAACTTCTGCTCTGTGTTCAGTTCTTGATCTGAATTAGGCAGCTTGGGTCTGTCTCTATTCTGGGCCTAAAATGGGACATGCAGCTTTGTAGGACTGTGACCTTGGGCAGATTTTGGGTTCTGATTTGAGCTCTGAACCTTGGCCCTGCCTCTGTCAAAACTGGCATCACTGGCATCAAGTGATGACAAGGATGACCAGGTCTAGCGCAGTGGGGAGAACAATATGAGCATGGAAACGATTTTATGTTTAGCTGAAGCAAATATGAGGTTGGCAGATTCAACAGATTGTCTCTGCTACTGGGCTGGGCAAGCTATGATCCAGTCGGTGGGTGTCAGGGACTGGAGGCTCTTGTAAATTACACAGAGATTGTATTAATCTTGTCTCCCTGGAAGAGTGATTTTGGAAACTGAGTGGAAGTAGGATGAGTTAAGATGACTGAAGTCCAAATTGAAAATCTAGGTGCAGCTGTTCCGCTACCTTGCAGCATCTGTATTCAATCAACGTGCAATCTGTAAACTTCCCCCTTGACTGGGGTGCTGAGGCTCAGTGTTTGAACCTGAGGTCAGGTCCAGATTTTTGAACCTTTCTCCCTCACCATGGTCTGGAATGTATATCGGTTTGTATCTGAGTCTAATCACTGTGTCTACCTTGTGGCCAGTATCTGAATGTATTAAACATATACAGGGCCAGTTTCATGTAGGCCCAAGCTGTGTTTGAGATCTCCTTGTGCCTCATTCCGAGGGATATCTGTATTCAGGCATGACTCACTGCTTAGAGATCTCAACATTGTACTTATTTATCTAATTCATGGCACACTTGGAAACAATGACCAGGGCTAGCACAGTAGATGTTGGGGATGCCTGTATATTAAGAACGGCCATACAGGGTTAGACCAATGGTTATTCTAATCCAGTATCCTGTCTTCCAACAGTGGCCAGTGCCAGATGATTCAGAGGGAATGAGCAGAACAGGCCAATTATTGAGGGATTCATCCCCTGTTGTCCCTACTATTTAGGGACAGCCAGAACATGGGATTTGATCGCAGACACTCTTGGATAATAGCCATTGATTAACCTACCCTCCAGGAACTTATCTAATTCTTTTTTGAATCCAGTTGTAATTGACCTTCATAACTTACCCTGGCAATGAGTTCCACAGATTAACTGTATGTTGTGTGAATAAATACATCCTTACGTTGTTTTGCAACCTTTGCCTAATAATTTCATTGGTGACCACTGGTTCTTGGTGTTATGTGAAGAGGTGAATACCACTTCTTTGTTCGCTCTTTCCATACCAATCATGATTTTATCAGGCTCTATCCCATCCCTACTTAGTCATCTCTTTTCTAAGATGAGTAGTGTCAATCTTTTTAATTTCTCCTTTTATGGAAGCTGTTCTGTATCCTTAATAATTTTTGTTGCCCTTCTCTGTACTTTTCCAATTCTAATATATTTATAAAATGGAGCAACCCAAACTGCATGCCGTGTTCAAGGTGTGGGTGAACTGTGGATTTCTATACAGACATTATGATATTTTCTGTTTTATCTATCCCTTTCCTAATGCTTTCTAATATACCGTTACCTTTTTTTTACCACTGTTGCACATTGAGCAGATGTTTTCAGAGAACTATCCACAGTGACTCCACGTGAATCATTCTTGAGTGCTCACAGCTAATTGGGACTTTATTATTTTGTATGTTTCGTTGAGAAAATGTTTTTCAATATTCATTTTATTGCACGTAGCAATGTTGACTTTCATCTGCTATTTTGTTGCCCTGTTCTGTGAAATCCCTTTGAAACTCTTCACAGCTGGCTTTGGGCTTAACCATCTTGAGTCACTGTGTTATCTGCAAACTTTGCCACCCCACTATTTACTAACTTTTCCAGATTATTTATGAATTGCTGAACAGTACTGGTTCCAGAACAGATCCTTGGGGGACCCTGCTATTTACGTTTCTCCACTCTCAAGATTGACCATTTATTCTTACCATTTGTTTTGATTGTTGACAACCTCAAAGACTTCTGTAGGTTGAACCTCTCTAGTCCGGCACACATCCATGGTCTGGAATGATTTAGTTAGCCAGGCGTCCACTTATCATGGGTGTGGCCAAGTCTCCCGCAGTTTGTTTGTAACCACCAGTCCTGGCTTTCAGTGTTCTGTGCTGTTATTTAGCTCTAATTTACTCCTAATGTATTGACCTTCAGTGGTTCAGCAAATTCTCTGGTTCAGCATTGGTCAGGTCCTGAGGGTGTCGGACTAGAGAGGCTCAACCTGTAATAGATTGGTGAGGCATGGTTTTCCTTTACAAAAGCTGTGTTGACTCTTCCCCAACATGCTCGGATCATCTATGTGTCTGATCATTCTGTTTTCACTATAGTTTTTTCAACTCAAGTACTGAAGTGAGGCTTGCTGCTCTTTAATTGCCAGGATTGCCCTTGAAGCCTTTTTAAAAAATTGGCGTTACATGAGTTATCCTCCTGTTACATGAGTTATCCTGGTATAAAGGCTGATCGATGTTATTTGGAAAGACAAGAAGTATGGCAAGCCCTAGGCTGGGTTTGTAACTCTTTCCCCGCTGCTGAAAGTTCCTTTTTCAAAATGTCCTCTCTGTCTTTTCCATTTCCCTTGAAAGTCCCGTAAATCAGTTTTAGTCGTTTATTTTTCTCAGGCGGCAGCCTTATATTGCAGCATGTTTACATGCATTTTAAATCAAGATGGGTTGTCTCTCTGTAACAGATGGTCTGGCTGAGGCATAAATTATTGGGCTCAATGCAGGAACCGTTGGATGGACTTCTCTGGGCTATGCTGTACTGGAGGTCAGAGTGGATGGTCATAAAGGCCTCGTCTGGCCTCAGAACCTATTAATCTGCATTTTGCAGATGGACAGCATCCCAAGTCCCTGTGCATGAGATGCTCAGCTGATAAAATGACCATTGGGTATCTGCAGTGTTGATAGCAGGTTAATAAGCAACGAACGGCAATAATACAACAACAACAGAAGGGAAACGCTAATCAGAAACTCTTCCTATTGTGGGACAGCGCTGCTGCCCTGAAATTTCCATCATTCCTTCAAAGCTTTTCCTGTAGATTGAGTTTCTGTTAGAAAAGTCAGGGTTTCCAGCACACAGCTCGCTAATGGAACAGACAGCGCCTGTCTGTTCTAACCTCGACAGAGGTGGCTCTTACTGATCTTTCTTTGCACGGAATCATTCCAGCAATCTGAATAAAATGTACAGACTTGGCCTGGCATTTGTAGTGTACTATGATTCGGTAGGATGTCAGGCAAGCTTGACTGGAGCTGCCAGAAGCTACAAGAGTAACTGGAAGTGGCAAATGTCTTCTCCTCCTGCACCTGGTTCATATCCTCTGGGAGCAAAGTTCTGAGACCACTCGTCAGGTTCAGACCCACCCTTTGGTCTGACCCGGTATGGCTGTTCTTATGTTCCTATGTTCTCCTTACATCCTTAGGAGGAGGTGTAAGGAGAACATAAGAACATAAGAATGGCCATACTGGGTCAGACCAATGGTCCATCTAGCCCAGTATCCTGTCTGCTGACAGTGGCCAAGGAGGATTTCTCAGCACGGAGCATCCCACAGATATCTCCCGAAATAATCCCCTTTTTGGGGTGGGCCTGTTTGGGTAAATCAGGAAATCTTCATTGTGTTCCTGCTGTCCACCCACATCAAGGTCCAGGTTGATCGGGTGCTAATCTCCATTCATATACCCACAGCACCCCATTCTGTTCACACAGGTGATGTAGCTGTTTGGAAAGGCCACACGTCTTCCTAATTTTTATCAGCACAATGCTTGCTCCTCTCTGCATGTCATTGCCAAGATGTTTTCTTTGTGCCTCTTATTTAAAACATACTCACAGCTCATTGGGCAAGGGTGGCGGGTATAAGAGGAAAGGGGAGGCAATGTCTTCCCTGGGTCTTAGTGCTCAACCTCTTTCCCCTTCCGATGTCTGTCCTGTCCCTTCCTGCAGGTTCCCACAGCAGTCTGGAGCAGCCTGGTTTGCCCTCCCCCCACCTCCCACCAGTGGATCTAGTAATTTAAAAGTGAAAACGCTTCCAACTTGCCAGATCTTTAGCATGACACTGAACCTGTGAAAGAGCCATTATGTGGTAATGTAGCCACTTACCAGGCATGTGCCAATCCAGAGGTATATACTGTCAGTTTCTGACTAAAGCAGTGGTGCGTTACTCTAATATGTCAACAGGGTCTTAGGTGTAAAATTTGCTTTAAATATTTCATTCGTTTGTTGCTGAAGATGGTAAAATCACACCCCTAAAAATCCTTGCTTAGATTTTTAGATTCACAGTCTGAGTATTCAGCTTTAGTCTTTAATTGCTTGGATCTTCATTTTTTAAAATAGACATTTTAATGTTAATGACTATAGTACACTACTATTACTGTAGTACAAAAACTTGCTTCCAAATTCTTTGGCTACGTCTACACGACACGTTTTTTTCCGGCAGAAAATATGCTAATGATGTCGTGACTTATGCTAATGAGTCCCTCATTAGCATATTTTCTGCCAAAAAAATGTGTTGTGTAGACGTAGCCTTTCTGTCCATCCCTGCTCGCCTTTAACCCCCTATTAAAGAGAGCCCTTCGTGGGACAATGTCCCTTTTCTTCCAGATACCTGGACAAATGAGTTTCCCTTTCTTTTACTTCTGACTGTTTGGGGAATTAGTTTTAAGAGTGCCCTCCACCAAAATCAGTACCTAAGTAAAATATAAAATCCTTTGTTATGCCTACAATCTTTGGAAACATATTTTTAACATAAACATATGGTGACATTTCATAAACATGTCTATTGTTATGGAAATCACACAAACTAAATTAGTGTTCCCTTTTTCTGAAAGCAATGAACTTTGTTATAAACACAGTAAACTGCTCTGACTGGTTCATTTAAAATTATGTCTTTGTTTCAGTGTGTTAAATATGTAGTAATCTGGAATGATAACACTTGAAAATGTAATATTAGCTTAGAAATGCTGATTAAAAATGTAAAACAGGGAAGAGCTGTGTCATGTATTCCATAATATTTAATGTTGTATTGAGCAGGACAGCTGACTTGCCTTCACTGCAAAGTTTTTGCAAATAAATCTCTGACAAACTTCAGGTATCTCAGAAACCTGTGACTGACATTTTTTTTATTCCCAACTTTAGTGTAACGTTCACAATAGCATTACGTTGACTGAGCCCCCACTAAAAACACACTGCATTATTATCTGTCTGTGTATTTTAGAAATGTGCAGCTGCCTGTCTGTCCATCCCTCCGTCTGTGAGTCCATTTGTTCACAAACTCCTCCTAAACAAGGGGTGGGCAAAAAAACGGCGGCGGTTCTCCAGGGTTAGCCCCTGCCACTATATTTACCTGCCTATCCGCAGGTAGCGGCAATTGCAGCTCCCATGTGCCAGGAATGGCAATCCACAGCCAATGGGAGCTGTGATCCCCTGTACTGCGGACACTGAGGTAAATAGGCTTGTGTGGGGGTCCACCAGGAACTAACCCTGGCAGACTGGATCTGGCCCATGGGCTGGTATTTATCCCTCTCTGTCCTAAATGGTTACAGCCACCAGCCCTACCAGCCACTGGCCCCAGAGCTGTGGCCCCTTTGGGACCACCCCCAGGGCTGGACAGTGCAACCCCATTCCTCAAGGATACTAGAGGGTGGAAGGGGGGGAGGCTCCCTAAGAGGTTGCCAGGGGGCAGCCATGCTGCCAAACTGGGGCAACCAGATCACCACCCCCCTGTCAGCAGCCACCCGCCGGGGGGAGCCAGACAGCCCCACTCTAATAACTGCTGGCTGTGGGGGGCTGGAAAGTGCAGCACCAGCCCCCCTGAGATAAGCCACCACCCCTCCCAGCGTTCATGGAGCAGCACCACCCTCGCCACAATGGGCAGCTCTGTTAACCCCCCACCTCCCATCCCTCTACCCTGAGTCCCCGGCCCTGAAGCCCCTTCCCGTATTCCTGCATGCCCTCTGCCCTGAGCCCCCGCCTTGACTTCTGCACCCCATCCTTGGCCCTCAACCCCCCTACACCTTCCACCCCCTGCCCTGAGTCCCCCCTCACACCTTCCAGCTCCCAACCCAGACTGCCACATCCACCACCTCCTACCCTGAACTCCACAAGGACTGGGCAACTCTGGCTGAATCCTCTAGTAACTAATAAAAGGAAAAAAATGAAAATACATATTTGCAATTAAGTGGTTACTGCTTTTTAGAGGTGCCCATATCGTCCTCATCTTGTTTCCTCCACAGTGTGATGCTTCTTGTGGACTGTATTTGCCATGTAAATCCATTTTTCAAAGGATCCATTTGTTTTTTAGCAACTTGTCATAAAATGTAGCAGTCTAGGTCAAACTTCACTCACGTAAATCAAATTCCTGTGAGAAACTTCGAGACTTAATTTTTCAGGTGACCAAACTGTATTCAGACTGAAACGACATGTTCAACAGGAGCTGTGGTGCCTGGCAAGCAGAAAATAAACTCAACATGCTTTCCAAAGCCAAGTATTCTACTGCTTCATTGTCCATCAAAAACATTCCGCCCTCTTTCAGAAATGGGGGTTTTCTGAGTGTCCCCATCAGACGTGTGACAGGATAGTACTAGGTTTGCATTTGTCCATCTGTCAAAAATTTGGCTCTCGTCTATTGTCATGTCATCTAGGGTGGGAATGCTTTGTACATTATCTCACATCAGCATCCTTCTCAACAAGAACCACTCCAGTTGTCTGTGTTCTCAAAGGCAGGTTTCTAGTGTTCCAAGTACTTCAGAGGTGTTGAATAATAATTCTTGACTGCATTGTAAAATTCCTGTTCCTTAATTTCCCCCCCAGTGCCTGATTACAGCCCTGCAGGGGTTGCCAGGGCAAGTGGCTTCAGCCCTTCGGGGAGAGACGTGTGAGGGATTGGGGCTTCAGCTGGGGGGGAGGGGCACACTGAGGATCGGACCGCTACCTGGGGAGAGGGGTGTTCTAAGGATCAGGGCTTCAGCCTAGCTGGTACTGGGAATTCAAGGGTGCACCATGGATCAGAGCTTCAGCTTGGGGGTGCTGGGAATTCAGTACAGGAGAGGCCACCGGGCATCAAGATTTCAAGCTCCACAGCAGAAGTTGGGGATCGTGGTTTCACTCCTGCAGTCTGAAAGAGCTGACAGACCCCTCCCCCCGCCCCTTGGGAATCCCTGCTTTAGGGTGCACATGGGTTGAGGTGATGCACACCCCTCGCTCATCCCCTGACCCTTCTATCACACACAGGCGGCCTCTCCTACTGGCTGCCTGTCTCTCTGCCGCTGAACCCTGCCTGAGAGCGCCACCTGCTGGCCACCACCTGCTGCATTCACCTGCCAGCCACAAGCAGGAGGCTGATGGCTGCACAGACACCAACTGACCAGCGGGGGGAGCGCTGGAGCTGACAATGCAGGACAAAAGTGTCAGAGGGGTAGCCCAGTGAGTCTGTAACAGGAAAAACTTAAAAAACAACGAATATTCTGGTAGCACCTTACAGACTAACAAAACATGTAGCTGGTACCATGAGCTTTCGTGGGCACAGCCCACTTCTTCAGATGACTGAAGTATTAGAAGTCCAGATCCAAGAATAAATAAGGGAAGGGGGGCCGGGGGAGGAGGAGGGAAAAAAAGAAGACAGTGCATAGATTGTTCAAGTAGTTACAAGAGGCTGTTAAGAACAATTAGCACCTCCTTTGGTTGGTTGGTTAAGTCATTAGGATGTGGAAGGTAGTGTGAGAGCTAGCCGATGTCCCTGTTCTTTCCGTTCACATAAGAATTAAACTTGTAATACAGGACAATTTGCCCATTCTTTAAAAAAAGTCAGGACATCTTCATGAAGGCTTAACTAGGGGAGTGTCCTGTTAAAAACGGGACAGATGGTCATCCTAACAATCTGGCATACAGCAGGAAACATGCTCCATTTTCTTTAGAAAGAAATGTTAGAAGAGTTTCCCTTTTTTCAAATATCGTTTGCTATATTTGGGTTTGAGGATATGGTTGGAAAGGGTGAGCAGGGCGGGGAAGAGACGCGGGCGACACGAAGGGGGAGGGTCTAGCCAAAGTAGGGGCGGGGCCTGAGGCAGAGCAGAGGTGGAGTATGGGCGGGGCCACAGGCGGGAGCCGTTAGGGTAGGGTGGAGGGAATGATGAGCTTTGAAAAAGATCCTGATGAAGGGATGTGGTTAATCTCTGTTCTTCCCTACTTGAATTGGACTGATATAATCCTGCATCTGTGAATGGGAAGCTCTGCATGAAGCTATTAGCAGTCGTCACATCCTAGTCCTACCATTATTTGATTTGTTCCTATTTAATGTAAATTCAGGATTAGCCTAAGAACAGAGTTTTACAAGGGAAACGTCTTTTCGTTTAGTTCAATGTAAGAGGATTCGCACGTCGCACTGTGGCTTTCGCTTGTGATGGTTTAGAAAGGGGAGGACGCAGGAGGATGCTGGCACAGCAGAGGAAAAAGGACAGCGACAGAGATCCAGGGATGCAGGCAGCCATTATGTTCCATAATTCTACAAAACTGCCCTGGTGGATTAACACCGAGTAGATCCTGGATCAGTAACAATACTGGGCATTTGGGGACTCCTAAGAGCATCAGTCAACTCTAACTCCCTCCTCTTTGCTTTCAAAGCCCCCACAAATAGGTTCTTTCTCCCTCTCTCACTCACTCTAGCTTGGGAAGTCCCTCTTTCTTCTGTCACTGCACATTAAGCCCCTTAACAGCCTCCCCCAAGAGGAGTTTACTCACTGCATTACTGGACTCCTTAGATTCCCGTCCTGGGTGCCCAATGACTCTCCCTTGATTTACCCATGAAAAATCACCTTTTATTTTCTTGCATGCACGCACGCACCTTCTTTCACAATTTACTTCCTGGGGACTCTATTAGCATATGAATTGGGACAGATTAACGTTGATACTGCATCTTTCTGCACAACAGGTGCAAAATGAGAGAGAATTATCCTGCCTGTCACGGTGCACTTTCTCAACCCTGCTGATGAGGAGCCGAGCAATGGGAGTGAAAGAGGCTCTGTCTGCCTGGTAGGCATGATATCAGAGTGCCAGATGAGCAGGGCGTCCAACTCTGGAAAACACGCATGATCTTGTGTTTGGGTTGCCTCCCTTCTCCACAGCTACTATTTGATCCTAAATCAAGGCAAGTGGATTCTTTCTGGACTAGAAAAAGTTTCATACTGAGCATGAGCGGAGGACATTGCCAAAGACACAAATGGCAAGTAGGCTCCTAACTTCTGTTGGCCTTTTGCATAAGATGTTTGCAAAGGACAGTCTGGCCTATTTGTACTTTTCCCTGGGATGACACTGATGCACTGGCTTCCTCAGTGATTTCACCAACATCACAGCCTGTTGGTGTCACTTGCGTGACCTGCAGCACAATTTTGGAGGAGTTTGCACCTTGTGCAATTTGTGTTATGGTTTTGGGTGTTCTTTGGAGCCAATACGGAAGCCAGCTGAAACTGAGGAGTAATTTTAAGCATTATAGCACACAAAGAAACCAGAATACGCCTCTAATAAAATGTCAATGCTGGATTCTCCTGACAGAGGATGCCATTTGCTCCCCTTCCCTCCAGGGACAGGACAATGCCTCTGGACTGACTACAGTTTTAGGACTGCTTTAAATTTCACTGCAAGGTCATTTTGGCTCCTGGACAGCCAGGATCCATAGGCTACGGCTACACTGCTGTGCTATTTTGAGATACCGGAGAAATAGCTATTCCGCCTCTTTTGAGCGTGCCCATTATTTCAAAGGAAGGAGTACGGGACGTGTCGGAACAGCACTGTATTTCGAAGTAAGTGCTGGGTAGACAGTGTTCCCTGTAAGCTGTGCCCTGGGGTGGCCACCCAGGAGAGTTTCAGGTGCCACCCAGCTGAGTAGCAGAGCACCCACAGCTGGCAGCAGGTGTTCACTACTGATGGTTCACTTCCACACATGCCTCGGTGCACATAGAACCCCAGGGCTGGAAGAGACCTCAGGAGTCATCGAGTCCAGCCCCCTACCCAAAGCAGGACCAACCCCAACTAAACTATCCCAGCCAGGGCTTTGTGAAGCCAAGACTTAAAAACCTCTAGGGATGGAGATTCCACCCCCTCCCTAGGTAACCCATTCCAGTACTTCACCATCCTCCTAGTGAAATAGCTTTTCCTAATATCCAACCTAGACCTCCCCCACTGTAACTTGAGACCATTGCTCCTTGTTCTGCCATCTGTCACTACTGTGAACAGCCTTTCTCTTTGGTATCTCCCTTCAGGAAGTTGAAGGCTGCTAGCAAATCCCCCCTCACTCTTCTTTTATGCAGACTAAACAACTCAAATCCCTCAATCTCTCCTCATAGGTCATGTGCTCTAGTCCCCTCATCATTTTTGTTGCCCTCTGCTGGACCCTCTCCAATGCGTCCACATCCTTTCTATAGTGGGGTCTCCAGAATTGGACTCAATACTCCAGATCTGACCGCACCAGTGCCGAATAAATGGGAGTTATCAATTCTCTAGATCTGCTGGCAATGCTCCTCCTAATGCAACCTAATATGCCATTAGCCTTCTTGGCTACAAGGGGACACTGTTGACTCATATACAGCTTCTCATCCACTGTAATCCCCAGGTCCTTTTCTGCAGAACTGCTACTTAGCCAGTCAGTTGCCAGCCTGTAACAATGCTTGGGATTCTTCCATCCCAAGTGCAGGACTCTGCGCTTGTCCTTGTTGAACCTCATCAGATTTCTTTTGGCCCAATCCTCCAATTTGTCTAGGTCGCTCTGGACCCTATCCCTGCCCTCCAGCATATCTACCTCTCCCCCTAGCTTAGTGTCATCTGTAAACTTGCTGAGGGTGCAATCCATCCCCTCATCCAGATGTTGAACAAAAGTGGACCTAGAACTGACCCTTGGGGCACTCCGCTTGATACCTACCGCCAACCAGGCATTGAGCCGTTGATCACTACCCATTGAGCCCAACAATCTAGCCAGCTTTCTATCCACCTTACAGTCCATTTATCCTATCCATACTTCCTTGACTCATTGGCACGAATGCATAAATTTATTCCACACGTTGATGGAAAAAATTGGAGGGAACATTGCTGTGGACCCCAAACAACTTCCACAAGGAGGGCTGCTGGCTTCATTTCCAGGTTGGAAGCCCAGACTACACAAGCTCTTGCACAGTTTTGGGTTTCCATTGTGAAAGGATGATGCAACTCTGCTCACCATGGCAACAGAAAGCGAAGGTAGAGTCCACGCTGTTCTTGGCAACATCCTGTGGGTAATGGATTTCATTCACAGTACTGCTGCATCCCCAGCGTGCACTAAAAAATACCAGCACAGAAAGCTTTCCTACAGTTATAAACATGCAATTAATCTTTGCCGTCAGATTCACTTGCCACTTTTATTTTAGACAAATACCTTGGATCCATTTGAAGTGTTAACAGTCAAGTATGGGGTGCAGTCTTTCCTACTCTATCTCCTGTTCACAATCCTATGTCAGATGTATGTGTAAGAGAATATGATTTGATTTATTTTATTTATGGCTGAACACAAGCTACATAATTTGTTAGCATTAAATCTCACTTAATGTTTGGAAGAGAACAGCTGCACTTCAAAGCAGAGCTTAATGATTCCCGCCTCCATCCCCAGTCCTCAAAGTCACTTAAGAGAGATACAGAAACTCACAGAACCTAACTGGTGATTGCAAAAGCTCTTTGGATACTGGAGTCAAGGACGAGGTTTTATACAGACCAGTGGGAGTCTGCAATCATGCCTCCATTGGACTATTATTTGCAATTGCATGAATGGTGGTGAACGTGGTCCACAAGCATAAGAGCTCCCGACAGCAAAAATAGCTCAAGCCAGAAATGCGACAGTAAAACCCTTCCTACGGTCGGGATTTCTCAATCACACGGAATGGAAAATTGTTTCAGTGGCCTCTTTATCATGCAAAAACATTTTCTCCTCCTAAGTGAGTATGGATTGAAAATTACACTAACTGATTGCAATGGGATGTGTGTGTGAGAAGTGCATACAGCTTGTGTATCAGCAGCTGTCTTGCTGTTAACATGAAACCCTTTTCTTGGCTCACCCTAGAATGGGACCTGCAGGCTGCTCAAAGTCATGCTGAAAGGGAGCCGAACAGACTAAAGAATCATTGAAATGGAGAGGTGGAAGGGGCCTGGAAAAGCCATCGAACGTGCCACAGAGAGTGCTGGCAAACGTCCCTTTGGGATAATAAAGGGAGTTGTTCTGTACCCAGGTCTTTGTTGGTTTTGTGGTTGTAGCTGGTGACTCTTGGCCCGGGGCAAGCGATGAAGCAGCAGTGACCCTATGACAATGTACAGAGGCACATAGGAATTGCTATAATGGCGCAGGTCTAATGTAGGGATATAAGCGAGTAGTCGACTACTCGCATAAGCTTAGCAGGCAGTCGAGTGGAGTACTTCACTGCTCACTTTCCCCCTCCCCCTTGCTGCTTCTGTGTGAGAGGAAGCAAGTGAGGGGGTGGAAAGAGGAGCCGGTGCCACCTCTCCCGCCTCCCTGCTGCTTCTATCAGAGGCAGCGGGGAAGGGGGAGAGTAGGGGAGGCTGCTGCAAAGCAGCCTTTACCCATGGTAGTGAGAGGCTCACCACAGGCAGACGCTGCTCTTGCAACAGCCCCTGTCTGTGGGGGTCCCAGCAGTCTTGGCTGGCTTGCTCCAGGACTGCTGCACCTCTGCATGTTAAATGTAGTAAGAGCCCGGCAGCTTTACTACCTTTAAAATGCAGAGGCGCAGTGGTCCTGGAGCAAGCCTCCCTTTATTGACTAATCGTGTCGTCGATACAAATTGCATCGACGACACGATTAGCGAAGTACCTGTTCCTTAACATCCTCCATCTGAGCTCCATCTACTCCCCTGTCCTCCACTCACCATTAAAAGTTGGCAAGAGAGGTTCAGCTCAGCAGTAGATTTGGTTGGGGTAAAACCATAATTTATTAAATGAAAACGTTCTTGATATTGTTGGAAAAGTGTTTGAAATTTTGGAAATTTCCAATCACTTCTCTTGCTGGTTTAAGCGGGGAGAAATTTAACAAAAATGGTATTAACATTTTCCCGATTTTTTTGTGTGTTTTTAATTTTTTTGACCAAATCTACCCTTCAGCCCGCAGTTCTGGATTACTCCTCCTATGAACAAAGTTTCTTCCTAAACCCTATGAGAGTCTGATGTAATAAATCTGTTAGTCTCTATGTAAGAGTGTTTATATCCTTCCCAAAATCCTCCTCCTCTAAAAAATCCCTATGTTAACTAGATATTCTTGTTATTCATATAGATGGCCAATCCTTTTATACATCCTGCAAAGCTCTTGACCTCATTGATATCTTGTAGCACTGAATTCTAAAGGCTTAACTGTGCAAAATAATTGCTCCGTCAATTTTAAATTCAGTTTAATTGAATGTGCACTTGAGAGTGAGATATAGCACCCAGCCTACCTCTTCTGTATAATTTATTATTTTGTGTATGTTTATTTTGTCCCTTCTTACTCATCTTACCTTAGAGGTGAATGTTCCCAGACTTTTCAGTCTCTCATCGTATGGATGCTTTTTCAGGTTTCTAATTCTTGTCACCTCCCTGTGGACCGCCTCTATTTCTGCTTCCCAAATAGGGTGACTAGCACCGAACACAACATTTCAGGAGAAGATGGTATTTTCTATAAACAGTAATTCCTGGCATTCTTCCTCTTGGTCAGTGACTTCAGTATCTTACTCAAAAGAAAATTTGTCTCTTTAAAACCTGTTTTTATATATCTTCTTACCTATGATTTTTCTGAAGTATTTATCATTGCAACCAGCACTTTGAAAATAATAATCTGTTATGGAAATTGGTCAAATACCCACTCACCCAGATTGGCAGAACAGAGCTTCTAACATGTCTAGATTTCAGACACATTTGTTTGCCACATGCCAGAACAATTTGCTAAGCCAGTAAAGTGCAGGATAGGGGGCAAATTTACAAAAAAGTGTTAAGAATTGGCTTATCTCTATGCTTAATTATATTTTTGTTTCAAAATTCCTTTGGAAATCCTAAACAATCCTTTGTGATACTTGGGTAAAACAAACAAGGTGTTCAAGTCTACAAACAGGGCGTGTTTTCTGGTAACTTTTATTCCCTTTCCTTTTTTTCACTAGCAGAATGAAACTTGTATAATAAATATACATGGGGAACGTCTATACTTGGTTTTGTTGGTTTAGCATAATCCTGCCTTTCAGGCTTTCACTCGCCCTCATGAGCAGTTGTGCTTGGCCCTTCTCCCGTTTGACAGGAAACAAGCATAACATGGTGTGACGTTGCATCGGGGTTCCCCCGCCTCCTGCACCCCCGTAGTGGCACGAACAGACTCCACCAGCTGGTAGAATAGAGGGAGTTTATTGCTTCTCCAGGATACAGCACAGCATAAATGTAATCTGGTTACAGGGCCAGGCCTAGGATGCCTCAGCTCCCCTTGAGATGGGGGAGACTGAGCCCCTAAATCCCAGCCCCTTGCTTAGGCTGCTTCCTCCATGATTCCAGACAGAAACTCAGCAACTCTCTTCCAGCCCTGCCCCCCAGCCAGGTGTTGGTCTCCGCCTTCCTTCCTTTGTCTCCCTCCATGGGAGGCTGAGCCTGGGTGTCTGGGTTAATACACATTTGGGAGAGTCAGTGAGACTCTCCCATCACAGCGCAGGGGGACCCTGGGTCACAGAGCAGACAGCCCCCCACTACATCACACATGGGAAACCCAAAACAAACTCCAGCCCCTTTTATTATGATTGTTAATATTTATTATGGTTGCACTTGGAGACCTCTGAGGTTAGGTCCAGTGTTCGCTCTAAGCTGCGCGGTAGCACAGCTTCACAGGTGACAGCTTCACAGGTGATTAATCAGCTCCGCCCATGGAGCCCTGAGCCCTCTGGGTGGGGCTGATTAATCACCGGTGCTGCCGTGCTGCTGTGCACCTTAGAGGGAATACTGGTTCGGTCCCATTCCACTAGGCTCTGTGCAGACAAGTAACGGGGGTGCATGCCTTTGGCCTGTGTTATGCAGCAAACTAGATGATCGTAGTTGTGCCTGCTGACCTTAAAATCCATGAGAGTGAGAGGGAAGACACTTCTTGCCCTGGAGAGTTCACATTTGAGATGGCCGACAAGCTGCAACAGGAAAGGCATGTGGGGGAAAGATGAGGTAACTACACCAAATGAACCAGGTTTAGCATAAGAGCAGAAGTCTCAGCTCTCCTATTCAACTGGACATGGCAGTGATTTGCAGGCAGCATGGCAGGTCAGGTTTAAAGAGAGATATGAAAGATAAAGAGGTGGCTTTGGATAAGAATTTACATAGTTCTGTTAATAAATATTAACAATCATAAACACGTCCTGCCTACTGTATATATCCTCACTTGTCACCTTGTGCTCCCAGATCTGCCTCAATGCTCAGCTTTGCTCCTTTCCCACCCAGGGTAATAATAACATGGAATAAGAACCTCAAGAATTTTTATAAGGGAGCTTAAACTGGAAGGAACAATCAGTTTCACACATGCAAAATGGGAAGTGACTGCAGAGCACTGTGTGTATAGTAGGGGTGGGCAAAATGGCCTCCCTAGGCCAGATTCGGCCTGCCAAGTGGGTTGATCTGGCCCACGGAGGCCCTGCCACTCCCCAACCCCCAGGCCAATCAAGACCTGAGGGCTGGGGGAAGCGCATGAAGTTTCCTTCACTCTGCCCCTTCCCCCCCACCAGGAGGAGACTCTATCCTCTCCCCTGATTGGCCTTGGGCAGAAGGGGGAGCACACAAAATCTCCTCCCACTGCCAGGGGCACGGGCACCTAGGGGGACCCTCGGGGGGGGGGGAGGGCAAAGACTTCACATGCTCCCCCACCGCCAGACCAATCATATTCTGTGGGTGGGGAAGCAGAAAAGTATGGCCCTGCCCTTCTGCCTGAGGCCCCGCCCCTTCCAGTGCAGCCCAGGGCACTTAAAACATTTCTGAAATGGCCCCTGGTAAAAAATTATTGCCTACCCCGATGTAAAGGGATCAGGGGTCACAATGGCCCACAAGCTATGAATCAACAGTGTGACACTTTTGCAAAAAAGCAAATGTGATTCTGAGATGTATCAGCAGGAGTGTCGTGAGCAAGCCACAATAAGTAATTAGGTGATTAGGCCTCAGCTGGAGTACTGTGTCCAGTTCTGGGCACCACATTTCTGGAAAGATGTGGAGAAATTGAAGAAAGTCCAGACAAGAACAACAAAAATTATTAAAGGTCTAGAGAACATTAGCTATGAGGCAAGATTGAAAAAACTGGGTTTATTTAGTCTAAAAAGGAGAAGACTGAGAGGGGACAAGATGAAATGGGCTTACATTGGAGCAAGGGATGGAGGGTAGGAAACATTTCCTGTTAGGGTGGTTAAACATGGGAATAAATTGCCTAGGGAGGTTGCGGAATCTCCATCACTGGAGATAGTTAAGAGTAGGTTAGAAAAACACCTGTCAGGGATGATTTAGATGGTACTTGGTCCTGCTATGAGTGCAGAGGACTGGACTAGATGCCTTCTCAAGGTCTCTTACAGTCCTATAATTCTATGATTCTATAAACTAGCTTCTAGTTCATATGGGGGTTAGGAAGAAATTAGGTTTTTTTGTTTTGTTTCCGTGTCATGCTTGACTATGTAAAAAGTGCACCCCCGTCTGCTCTTTCAAACTTCACCACAATCTCCTATTTCATGATCCGCTAATGTAAAAAAATCAATTTAATTTCTATTTTAAACAAAGAACCTCACCCCTCCCCTCAAAAAAATAGGTGCCAAGAGCTACTGTACCAATCAAACAGCTCTGTGGTTTTCTGCATTTTATCCCTCCTTCCACTCCTCACCCCACGTCACAATCAATGAGATGGTAACCTTGTTTGTATAGGCTCCATGGATGAAACCCAGACTTCTCTGAAGTCAGTGCAATCTGGATTTGACCCCATGTCTTTTATCTTCACATAACATCTATTGTGCTAAAGCTCAAATATCAATGTTACTACAGTTTGAACCTCTTTAGTCCAGCACACTCTGGTCTGGCAACAGCTGTCATCTGGTGTGATTTTAATTAGCTGGATCCACTTATCATGGGTGTGGCCAAGTTTTCCCCGGTCCTGTAAAGTCTGTTTACAGCCACCTGGCCTGGCTCTCAGGGTTCTGTGTTGTTATTTAGCTCTTATTTACCCCTAATGTCTTCTAAGAGCCCAGTAAGCAGTGGCAGTGTTGGTAATGCTGCTAGACAATATTGACCTCCCATGGTTCGACAAATTCTCTGGTTTGGTACCGGTCAGGTCCCAAGGGTGCTGGACTAGAGAGGTTCAACCTGTAGCTCATTCTGGCTCCCAAAGCACAATAAACCTGATGAATGTTTACTAATAAAGAATTCAGCTGATGACAACACTGTGAGCAGTTCGCTATCTCTTAATGTAGCGTGTGATGCACACCAAAGTTATGAGACCACTCTGAGAAGCACAAGAATTGCTGAGTGAATGTGTGCATTGTAGCAAGGCTTGCCTGTATATTAAAACAAACATCTCTCATCTTTGAACGTACCTCAGCAGGCTTCATTGCTTAAAGAGATAATGCCATATAAATTGGACACCGTATTTAAGTTTTGTTTGTTTGTTTTTCAAAATCTGCATGAATAGAAATATCAAGACATTAAATTACACATTAAATAAGAACTGTTTTTAATATGGATTTAATTAATGATGGGCTCCAGGGGACGAGTTTCACATCTCAGTTCTGAAGTGCTGAAGTGTTTGCTATGACTTTGGTTCAATTCAGTTCTGGATTTTAGACATTTTCAAAGTTCAGGGATGTTCTTTGAGATTTAACAGGGCTCTTAACTAGTTGTCTGGGAGTCAGTGTCTTTAATTTTTCATCCAGTCTAACTGGGAAGAATTGAATGAATGACCCATTTAAAAAAAAAATCTGTTAGCTTGCACTCGAAGCTGAGGAACGAAAGCAATGCTGAACGGCCTTCTAAAAGCTCCATTATTTAATTGATAACACATTCCTGACTATCAGATCAAACCATTAGCGTGGTGACTGCAGAGAAGCCTGTGATAACATTGTCAGCAAAAGGATCTTATCGGGAAATTAGATTCCACACATGAAGGCCTGTCTCAGTTCTATCATTTGTATCACACTTCAGTATGTGATGCAGTTTTAAACTTTCAGGTTGGGTTCTTTAATTTAAATGCTTAATATGTTTAATCTTAGGCTGGAAAGACAATGTGCCGGGCCATGGGATGTAGACAAGTCAAATCACGTGACCATGTATTTTTCGTTTTTTGGTGAGCACCCGTTCGAGGTCCCTACGAATTCACATACATCGGTGCCCAGATTTATAATTCAAGGAACAGCTACTGAATGTCTCTGAGGGCACATCTACACAGCAGCGTTATTTCGAAATAACTAGGTGAGCCCGTCTACCCAGCACACCCGTTATTTTGAAATAACTTCAAAATAACGTTATTCTGAAATAATTTCGAAATAACGGGCTTCTTATTTCAAAATCTGTAACCCTCATTTCATGAGGAATTACTCCTATTTCGAAATAGGGGATGTGTGGACAGGGCAGCTGAGATTATTCGAAATGACTGGCCTCTAGGGCTTCTTCTCATGGGTACCCTGGTGGCCACTCTGTCCACTCCCATCAGAACTCTATAGCTCCCCTTCCCCTGCAGCCCTTAGAGTTGCAGCCACAGGAGAAAGAGTCTGTGGCATGACGCGAGCCCCACTGGCACTGCGTCACACTGAGTGCCCAGCTTTGCGTTCCTTGCTGCCATGGCAGAGCCCAGCACGCCACCTCAGCCCTCCACGGCTGCCAGCACAGCTGCAGGCAGCTCCCAAGCCCCTGTCCAGGGCGGAAGACTGGCTTGGACTGGTGCGGAGATCCTGGCTCTCATTGAGGTCAGGGGAGAGGAGCAAACCTCCAGGATAAGAACAGCCATACTGGGTCAGACCAAAGGTCCATCTAGCCCAGTATCCTGTCTGCCGACAGTGGCCTCTGCCAGGTGCCCCAGAGGGCGTGGACTGAAGACAATGATTAAGCAATTTGTCTCCTGCCATCCTTCTCCAGCCTTTGACAAACAGAGGCCAGGGGCACCATTCCTTACCCCCTGGCTAATAGCCTTTTATGGACCTAACCTCCATGAATTTATCTAGCTCTTTTTAAACTCTGTTATAGTCCTAGCCTTCACTACCTCCTCTGGCAAGGAGTTCCACAGGTTGACTGTGCATGAAGAAGAACTTTCTTTTATTAGTTTTAAACCTGCTACCCATTAATTTCATTTGGTGTCCTATAGTTCTTATATTATGGGAACAAGAAAATAACTTTTCTTTATTCACTCTCTCCACACCACTCATGATTTTATATACCTCTAGCATATACCCCCCCTCTGCACCAGGCGCAGGAACACCGACGTCTATGGTCTGGGCCAGAGGGGACACATGCACACCCAGGAGCAGGTGCGCATGAAAGTGAAAGAACTCCAGCAGGCCTACACCACAGTCAGGGAGCACAGCTTCCACTCAGGGGCAGCACCCCAGACCTGCCCCTACTTCGACCAGCTCCACTGCATCCTGGGAGAGGGGTCAGTCCTTTCCCCCCCTTGTTGTGGACTCTGGGCTGGAGACGCCTATTGTCACTCTCCTGGAGGGTGGGCCTGCGGCTGGGGAGGAGCAGGAGCAGGACCAGGACACTGAAAGCACAATGCCTGCCAGCCAGGAGCTCAGCCTATCCCTGGAGCCGGTCCCCCCCTCCCAGGATGTTGTCCAGGGTTTGGACGAAGAGGGGTCAGGCCCATCAGGCGAGTTCCATGACTTTCCCTAGACACACGGGGGGGAGGTGGCAGGCGGTGAGGGGGCTGCATGCTCCTTGCTCGGCCTTCTCAGCCTGAGGTTCGCGCGGCGGCAGCCGGTGCACACAAAGGCACGTGGAGCGTCAGTCCAGGCCACAGCTCAGGAGGCTGCCATAGAGGATCCTTGTGCTCCTGCTCACAGGGTTTCTGGAGAGGCTGGCCTTACTCCCAACTCTGCAGTGAGACACCCTCCTCCCACAAGCTGCTACTACGGAGTCTGGGGTCATGGACACACACAGACAGCAGTGCTGCACATGGCACACAGTGAGGCCTGCACTCGCGGGGCAGCATCTGCTCCCGGGCAAGCACAGCGAGGCGGAGGACACCGAGCCCCTGCTAGGGGAGCCTGCTGGGAGGGGAAGGAAGTGGAGGGGACCCCAGTAGCACCCTCCCTGGCAAGTGGCATTTGTCACTGACGCACAACTCCTCTCCTCTTTCCTCCCCCCAGGCCTGTGAAAACTAGATGAATCAACCAATCCAATAGCCAATGGAATTTCCATCGACTATTCGATTAGTCGATACGGGGGCTTCTGCTTTGAAATGTAGCGAGAGCCCACGGGGCTGTTGCTACTTTTCAAAGGAGGAAGTGCCGCGCGGTGTTCCGCCTTTGAGCTGTACAAGAGCCCCAGCAGGATTGAAACGCCGCATGGAGCGTGGGGCCGGTGGGGGACTCTCAGTATGTCCACTTTGAAATGTACAAGAGCCACCATCAGCTTCCCGAGGGATGCATCTGGCGCCATTGGAAGGTAGGGCCGGGGGAGCAGGTGGCGGCTGAGCAGGAAACTGGTGGTAACCGAGCAGGAAGCTGGTGGTGGCTGAGCATTGGAGTTTCTGATAGAGGCAGCAGCGGGGGGAGTGGCTAGTTGACTAGCGTGTTGACTATCTGAGAAGCTTTTGCTGTCGATTAGTCGCTTACATCTCCCCTCCCCCAGTGGGCAGGGATAGAAGTCCTCTTCCTGCAGGATGCCACCACTGCTAGACCCAGCATGTGCACGGCATGGAGGAAAGCCGAGCTGCCCCATCGTCCCCCCACCCCCGCCCGCAAGCTCCTAGCCCGGCCCGCACCTTCTCATGCCTGCTTTTCCCTGGGACATGTGGGTAGCAAGGCTCCCCCCGGGAACATCTGTACCCCTGCAGGAAGGGGCCCGCTGTGTAGGCCACAGAGGCCTTGCTCTAAGCACATCGTCTGAACGGAGACCTTTTGGTGTCGGCTCAGAGAGGAGGGCTGGCTTCAGGCACCCTGTCACTTGGAGTGACTGCCCTTCTCTTCGTTCTTCAGAGCTGGGCCAGCTGTGAGTGTGGCACCTGCAACACCTCCCGCGCCAGCCTCCCGCCCCCGCAAGAGCCACCGCCGCAGACGAGTCCATGAGGACCTGGAGTGGGAACGTGTCGCCTGCCTGCGTGGCCTCCAGTGGTCTCTGGAGTGGCAGGACCAGCAGTGGGAAGTGGATCAGGAGCACCACCTGGCAGGAGCTGGCACAAGAGACCCGCAGCACGTGTGCGGCATACACAGCTGCCATTGAGTGGTCCAGCTTCCGCTCCCACCCCTGCTCCTGCCCCTCTGACTTCTCCCCCTAGCGTCCCCCCGTGACCCCCCAGTCCTTCACACAAGAGGCGGTGGGACCACCTGAGGCAGGTGCCACTCCCAGACCCAACCCTGAGTCCCACCTCCCCATTCCTCCCCCTTCCACCTCCCTCTTCTCCCCCAGGTTCTTTCCCCAGTCCCTCCCCACATTTATTTACTCAAATAAAATAAAAGGGAGATCATTGTTTCAAACCACAAAGTCTGCTTTCTTGTACCTGCAGGGGAGGGCAAATGGGGAAGGGGAGGAGGAAGGGCAGGGGAAGGGAGGGGTGGGAAGGAAAGGCACAAAGGGGCACTGTACAGGCCCCCTTGTGGGAAAGCCCAGGGGAGAGTCTCACAGGCATCCTTGTCTGAAACTCTCCCTCAGGGCCTCCCAGATGCACACAGCCCCTTGAGGGACATGCCGGATGGCAGCCATGTGCGGCTGCTCAAAAGCTCTGGCAAGCTGCTCAGCCTCTGCCCCTCCACCCTGGCAGAACCCTTGTTCTTGCACAGGTTGTGTGGGACACAACTCACCACCCCCACCTGTGGGACGTTCTGGTCACTGAGGCCCAGCTGGGTGAGGAGACAGTGGAACCTCCCTTTTAAATGGCTGAAGTCACCCTCCACCACAATGCGGGCCCTGTGGAGCCTGTCATTGAAATGTTCCTTGCTGGGGTCCAGGTGTCCAGTGTAGGACTTCATAAGCCTGGGCAGCAAAGGGCAGGTTGCATGCCCCACAATGCACATGGGCATGTCCATGTCCCTGACCTTGATGGTGTGGTCAGGGAAAAATGTGCCAGTGGGCAGCTTCTGGTAGAGCCTAGAGTTGTGGAAGACATGGGCGTCATGCACCTTCTCCGGCCACCCAACATCAATGTCCATGAAGCAGCCATGGTGGTCCACGATGGCCTGCAGGACCATGGAAAAGTACCCCTTGCGGGCAATGTAGTTGGATGCCTGATGGTCAGGGGCCCGGATGGGAATGTGGGTGCAGTCAGTGGTGCACCCTACAGTTGGGGAAGCCCATGACAGCAAAGCTGGCGACGATGGGGTCCATGTCGCCCAGGAGGATGACCTTGTGCAGTAGCATGGTGTTGATGGCCCTTGCCTCCCAGAGAACGAGACAGAGAATCACAGGGTTGCCAGAGCCCTTGGGAGGTCCCTGAGATCAACTGCTCTTCCCCCACCACACCAGGCCCAGCCTCAACTAACCCCTTCCCCCGGCAGGGCTTTGTGAAGCCGGGACTGGAAAACCTCCTGGGAAGGGAGCTTCCACCACCACCACCCTTTCCGCAACTCTAGCCTCTACCAGAAGCTGCCCACTGGCACATTTTTCCCTGACCACACCATCAAGGTCAGGAATGTGGACATGCCCATGTGCATTGTGGGGCATGCAGCCTGCCCTTTGCTGCCCGGGCTTATGAAGTCCTACGCTGGACACCTGCACCCCAGCAAGGAACATTTCAATGACAGGCCCCACAGGGCCCGCATTGTGGTGGAGGGTGACTTCAGCCGTTCCAACAGTTCACCCCTCTCCCAATAACGTAAGAGAGTCATACCTGCATGAGCACGGCCCTGATGGTCGATCTCCCCCCGCCGAACTGGTTCCAGACGGAGCGGTAGCTGTCTGGCACGGCAACTTCCAAAGTATGATGCCGACCCGTTTTTAGAGGGGGATGGCGAGTCGCATGTGGGTGCCCTGTCACCTGAGGGCAGGGATGAGCCACTTCCTGGAGTGTAAGGTGGCCTTCCACATGCGGAAATTCTGGAGCCACTGCTGGTCTTCCCATCGCTCCATGACGATCTGGTCCCACCAGTCGGAACTGGCGGAAGCACGGTGCGCAGAGCAGGGCAGGAGGGGCTGTGCTGCATGCGTAGCATGTGGAGGGAGGTGAGGAGGTGCCCCCAGGTGTGGCAGGTCTTGGTTCTGCAGTGCCACGAGGGCAGCCTGAAGTAACTGCACCCAGAGGTGCAGCACGAGGTCCAGGAGCTGGAGACTGCTTTGCAGCAGGTCTGGCTCCATGGCTGAGTGCTGTGGTGTCTGCAAGGGCAACTAGAGCAGGCAGTGGGATGGGTTTGCTGTCCCTCGAGGAGGTAGGTGAAGGAGAGGAGCCTGAGACACGGCTGTACAGGGGGTCCCTTTAAGCACAAGCCTCAGACAGCCTCAATTCGCAGCTCCAGAAAGTGATTGCTATCCTGCTGCCCTGCTCAAAGTGCTTCCAAGGGGGCCTTAAATGTGATTGAGGCTCCAGTCAGTGAGGCTATTTTGAATAGCTCAGCACTGTTTTGAAGGGCCTTGGCAGTGGAGATGCTATTTTGAAATACGTCATTTCAGAGTTTTTATTCCGAAATAGCTTATTTTGAAATAACGCTGCTGTGTAGATGTACCCAAGACTTATAAAAGAAAGCAACGTGTCCCAGGTTAGATTGGAGGCCAGGATCTCTGGCATTTTACCTCTGTTTTGCAAAGTGCTTTTGTACCAGGCTTTTCCAAGGAACATATTTAACTAGCAACTTACAGCTGATGGTTTACCCCCACCAGAGGAAGAGGGCTAGCTAGCTCAGGAAATTACATCTGTGTTCTAAGTGAATTTGGAAAGAAGAGGCAGACAGGAAGGTTACCAGTATTCCGGAGCAGTGCGACAATTGTAATATGATGCTCACTTGGAGTCAGGAGGAATTACTAGATTTTGGATCAGGCCCCAGATATTTTAGAGGGACTGATTTTTAGAAGGATCAGTAGATGCTGCAAATGGAAACTCTGGATGCTAGACTCCTCTGAAAATTTGGCTTCAAATTTGCTTTCTCTTAAATTCTCTGAGCCAGATGGGTGTCAAGAAGTTATTGTAAATTCATGGAAGCTATTTCAATCCAAGGAGAATGGAGAGACTCCAAATTTAGGTCTAAATTCTCCATTATGCAGAACTCTCTCATCTATAATGCGATGTTATAATACACTGGTTCTCTGCTAGGAGTGCCTGTTGATGTTACCAAGAGCTCCGCTCTCTGCACAAGCCAAAAGATGGATCAGAAAGTGAGAACTTTGCCCCTCAATCTCAACATTGCAGCGTGGGCCCATCTCTAAATTTGATGGATTTGTTCTGGAATGTGAATGAAACCCACAAGTAACTTGTGACCCTTTCTTCCCATCTCTTAGTTCCTCCATTCCGCTGGTTTTCTTCATTCGTTTCTAACCTGCTAAGTATCTCAGGAGCTTGGAACTGGTTCACAATCTCAAATTCAAGCAAGCATTTTTTGCAATTTTCCTGCAATTTCAAGAAATCCCCAACAAGAAAGAGGAGGAACATTCTTTCTTTTCCTGCTTCTCCACTCCCTTTTTTAAACTCAAGATTTGGCAAAACCAGGACTGAAGTGTGCTGATTCAATATTCAGTACTTTGTAGGAAATCTTCAGGAGCTATTTGCTAGGGCAAAAGTGAGAAAACGACCCAGGACAGTTAGGAAACATGCTTCTATCATAACTGCCATGCCTAAGGAAATGGAGACATTGTAGCTTTAAGGAATGTTGTACACTGGAATTCTGATATCCATTGTGAGAACAATTGAAGGACCGACTGTACTTGCTGAAGGAGTAGCCTGGGAAATCCAAGGAAGAGCAAGTATTGTTGTAATATGGGCATTTAGAAATCAGTGCATAAGTTGGGTCTGATTCCTTACTGCCTTGGGCAGAAACAATACTTCCAGATCAGAGAGGGAGCTTTTCCAGGTCCCCGTGCACAGATGTAAATGACAAGGGGCCAAGAGGGTGATAAACTAGGGCCTCATCTATGTGCTTGCCAGGCCGGAAGCATGAGAATTGTATCTGTTTCAGCTGCAGGTTCCTTTACCCCTCACTTTGTTTGGACCACTTACTGGCCTTATTCGGCCAAAACGCCAACAGATTTCAGTGAGGGATTTGCCCTAGGCTACAGGGTCAGCTCCACTGATATTAAAGAGATGCAGCATTTTAGCCACTAGGACAGAGCTAAAGAAACCTGATCCCAACCTGAAAAAGCTGGAAAGCATTTGTGGATTGCGAGTGTCCTTTCGCTCCCTCCTGCTCCTCATATGCTTCAGGTCACCTCGTCGACATGTTTGCCAGCGTCGCTGCTCACACTTCATGGCTTGCTAGCCTCCATGCCTAGGCCTCGTAGCTTCCATTTACAATGTGTTGTTGCTGCTGCCGCCGGGTAAGTGTGCTTGCTGCTTACCCCCCACTCACTGTATTGCCAGCAGTCTCTGCAGACTCTGCTGTACTGCTGCAGCTGATGGGCTGGAGTGAGAGAAGATCGCTCCTAGGGGAGCAACAAAACCAAAGTGGGATTCTAGCTCTTTAAATCACTTTAAAAAAAGATCCTCCAGGCTCTTTTAATTACAGCTTGTACTATCTTCAAGTAGCTGCAGTTGCTCTAGCTTCTTCAGAGCAGTTTACTTCCCTGGCCCCACAGCATGGATTTTGGAAGCTGTTCACCTGAGAGCAACTGGAAGAGGTATGCTGTTTTCTGATGGCCTTTGGGGGGCTTTTCTATTGAAAGTGGGCTGATAGCATGCTTTCTTCCTCTTCTAATGGCCAAGCTGAAAGTGTCCCCATTTTTCATCTCCTTCTGGTTTCTGGGTATAAATGTACCTGATTTCTTTTTTGGCTCCTTGCCTTGTTCTGATTACAAATGGATCACAAGGGGAGTGTGAGTTGTCCTCCTTTAGGGCATAGTTATATGTCTCGAACCCCCCCTTCCTCCCCCGCTCTTGTTTAAAAATAATTAATTGCATGACCTAGAGTTTTGATTGCCCCTTAAATCAATGATCTGCCACTCAGTGGAAGATCAGTGGAGCTGCCTCATTCATAAATTACTGGAGAACTCATTCCCTGTCACTGACTCTATAAATTGCCCCAGCTGAACTACAATGGGTTTTTTCTCCTCTCTGTGCTTTCCTTTTTAAGACTCTCGGGGTAAGAGACTTGTGCCATATTCTTTCATGCGCATTGCACTCTTAATGCAGAGCATTTCTTGAGAGCCTAACAGCTGAACATTAGGTCTGTGTTGTGTTTGTATTGGAGTTTGATATACTCAGGAGCATAACCAGAGTGGATTTATCTAGCCTTATAAATTGCCTTTTAGTGAGAACAGAGAACAGTTAACTGTGACCCATCACATTCGCCAATTGATTTTTCTTCCCCCACCACTGTCTCTCTCTGAGTGATATCTTAATTCCTAGTGTCCAACTGCAGAGCTGTTTCTTTAAATGATGGACTGACGTTCCTTCATTTCTATCTCTGAGAGGCCGGTTATGAGCACAGTTAAGATGCTTTAATCTTAATGAGCAATTCTCTTTATCTTTGCAGTCAGATCCCAGGTGAGCTGCCAGTCCTCAGAAGCTGTTATGTTGTGTGGTTCCCTGAAGGAGAAGGCTTAGGAAGAAAAGTATTTTCACTGATGCCTATCTTAAGTTAATAACACTTTTGACAAATAACAGACTGTCTTGAAGTTGGACTGAAAAAGCAGCCACTAATCTTCCAGGAAAAGGCTAGAATTTTAACCACATGTTTCAGCATATAATGAGACAGGTTGTTTGTACGTGGAGTGTTGGCACAGCCAAAACTCTGCCGTTAATTCACGGGCAGAAAACTACACCTTACGATGGCCACGCTCGTTTGATAAATAGCACACCCATTTAAGAAATTCTGTCAATTCAGCATGTATCTAAGTACACAGGAACATATGGATTGCCATGCAGGGTAAGACCAGTGTACTTTCTCTCTCTGAAGCTACGTCTAGTCTGCAAGCCTCTTTTGAAAAAGAGCGTCTAGACTACAATCAGTACTTTTGAAAAAGCAAGCTGCTTTTTCGAAAGAGAGCACGCAGGCAGTCTGGATGCTCTCTTTCGAAAAAGCACAGTTTGCATTACATAGCGCCTTTTTTCGAAAGAGCAGTTTCGAAAAAAGGTGTTATTCCTCGTAAAACAAGGTTTTCCTCAGTCGAAAAAACTGCCACATTCTTTTGATTTACTTTTGAAAGAATGCAGTAGCAGTTTAGACGCTGGGGAAGTTTTTTGGAAAAAAGCCCTGTAGTCTAGACCCTGACTGGGTAAGGTATCAGATGCTTTGGAGTTAGAAGGAGCAAGAAAGTGAGTAATATAGTTCAGAGTAATATACCAATAGCTGTTGCACAAAGAATACAGGTTCAGCTCTACCATCTGTCTTCTGTCCACCAAGAGTTAGCTGCAGGTGCCATGATTTGAATAGTTAAAGGAGTAAATGTAGTGAGGGGATGCATTCCCTGCAAGCCAAAGCTAAAGATGCCAGAACACAGTGAGAACTGTGCTGCAGACTCTGTTATGGACCATTAAAACAGGAGGCCTGCAGAAGATGCACAGTTTTTGTGCCATTGGTGTTTAACAAGTTTCCGCCGTCGTGGTATCCCTTAGCATTTGCTCTGTCATCTGTGAATTGTTTAATTGTAAAGTGTGAAATGTTTGTTTGTGCTGATAAAGATATAAAGGGGCTTGGCCCTCACGATAGGGCTGCTGCTTTCAATTTGCAGAGATTTCCTGGCAGGGAAACCTGAAACTGCTTTTTAATTCTATAGTTCAAAAAAAAAAAAAAGATCTGACCCAGGCTGGCAGCTTTTCAGGTGTAAATTCATGTTTCTTGTGCAGCGCCCCTCCATTCCCTTGGGAGTTAGCGGAGTTTGACCCCACTACATTCATACCCATAGTATAGATCTCTACCGCTGAGTAAAAGGAGTGACTCTGTTAGCTAGTAGCTATAGTAGGCTTTATCAAGCATGTACATTGGGGTTTCTTTTTTTTTTTTGGACCAGGAGGGACCATTCTGATCATCTAGTTGACCTCCCAGGCCAGAGAACTTCAGCAAGTGGCTTTTGCATCAAGCCCATAACACGAGACACCAGAGGGGTCCCCGGCATGGGCTGTGTCAGGGGGTATCTACACAGCACAGTTATTTCAAAATAACGGCCGTTATTTACAAATCACAATGCAAGTGTCTACAGGGCAATTTCAAAATAATTTCGAAATAACGGACGGCTTATTTCAAAATCTGTAAACCTCATTCCACGAGGAATAATTCTTATTCCAACATAGCTATTTCGGAATAGCTGCGTGTGGACGCGCCACTGCCGCTATTTCGAAATAGCGCCTCCCAAGGGCCATTCAGAGTAATTACTCCCCAGTGCCTCCTGGGGCTCTAATTTGAGGTAGCATGTCCACATTAGAGAAGCCTGCCTCGGACCAATTTTGAGGCTTCTCTGTTGTGTAGACGTGCTATTTTTGAAATAAGCTATTTTGGAAAAAATATTTCAAAATAGCTTATTTTGAAATAAGCGTGCTGCATAGACGTACGCGCCGGGTGTGCTGCAGGGACTCAAAAGGCCAAATTCAGCACTAAGTGGCTCTCGCACAACTCCATGGTTGCAGGGAGGAAACGGAATGCCCAGTTTGGTCTGTGCTATGCACAACTTAACATAAGATGTTCCAAAATGGTAACAACTGTATTTTGCTTATTCAGGTGCTCTACCAATATGTTACAAGACAAGTGTATTCGGATTCCCATTTGCTGAACCTAAGATTGGCCATACTGGTCAGACCAGTGGTCCATCTAGTCCTTATCCAGTCTTCCGACAGTGGCCAATGAACAGAACAGGAAATCATCAAGTGATCCATCCTCTGTAGCCCATTCCCAGCTTCTGACACAGAGAAGCTAGGGACACCATTCCTGCCCATCCTGGCCAATAGCCATTGATAGTCCTAGCCTTCATGTATTTATTTAGTTATAATCCTGCTGACCCATCTCTTAAATTAGGAAAGACTGTAACTGTGGCGATCTCACTGGATTTATAGGCTTACTTTTAAAAAAGCACTGATCTGCTGACACTTACTCAGTAGCTCCAGCAGCAACTTTGTTCGGCTCTCAAACTGTTGCTACCTGTAGAGGTTGCTTTGGGCCCCACTGCCATTGTGACTGGAGTTAGAGCGTCTGCTACATATCTGGAGATCCTAGAGCAGAGAGCAGGGACCAGCAAGGAGTCTGCCATGGATCAGCGCTGGTCCAGAGACCGGTCACAGAGAACTGCACAAGCCTATTCTGTTTTTCAGAGCAAGGGATAGGTATCAAACCCACTTGATATTTCTGGCAGGATCATAGACTCATAGAATCATAGAGCTGGAAGAGACCTCAGGAGGTCATCAAGTTCAGCCCCCTGCCCAAGGCAGGACCAATCCCAACTAAATCAACCCAGCCACGGCTTTGTCAAGCCAAGACTTAAAAACCTCTAGGGATGGAGATTCCACTCCCTTCCTAGGTAACCCATTCCAGTACTTCACCACCCTCCTAGGGAAATAGTTTTTCCTAATATCCAACCTAGACCTCCCCCACTGTAACTTGAGACCATTGCTCCTTGTTCTGCCATCTGTCACTACTGTGAACAGCCTCTCTTCATCCTCTTTGGAACCTCCTTTCAGGAAGTTGAAGGCTGCTATCAAATCCCCCCTCACTCTTCTCTTCTTCAGAATAAACAAACCCAAATCCCTCAGCCTCTTCCATTTAAATTAGTAGAATAAATGTAGTCATAAAAGTGCACAGCAGTCTTCAATTATTAAAATGTATTGTCTGAGTGAAATTACAATCATTAACGTATGTGTTTTAACTAGAAACATTAACATGAACCTGCAACTGGGAGGATCAGGAAAACCTCACGTCAAGAGAAAACGAAGGGATCCAGATGTGGAATAATCTTTACTAATAATCTGAATGTGTTAAAGAGAGTCAGGTCCCCTTTCAATACAGGCTAGTCCTCCATCTGCTGGGGTATTTTCTTTCTGGAGTTTGATCTTTTTTACGCAGGGACTGATGTATTCTCCCCTTTAAATGTAAAGCTACTTTGAGGTGTACTTGGAAATGTGTTTTGGAGGGTGGAGAGAAAAAAACATATAGGGGATATTAAAAACGTTGTCCTCGGTGACTGCTCAGGAGAGCAGCAAAAATCAATTGCCTGGTTGGGGCTGCTCTTTAAATAAAGTGAAACAAAATGGTAATGAAGGCTTTGGGGCTGCTTTAAAATAGCTGTTCAAGGAGTGTGTGTATAGGAGGTGGTGCTTAATCTCACAGAGGCTGAAGAGGTTGACTCTTCCTTTTGTGTTGGGGCCTGATGTTCTGAGCAGCTGAACACTGCTGCATTCAGGGCCTAGCTAGAAGACTGATTCCAGATATGGGGGCAAATTGTCACAGGCACCTATGGGTACGTCTGCACAGCAACATTATTTCAAATATAACTTAGTCTTAGGGTTGCCAGGTGTCTGGTATTCAACTGGACAGTCCGTTTTTTGGGCCCTCTGTCTGGTAAAAAAATTCAGAAAATACCAGACATGTGCAATGTCCGGTATTTCCTGGTTTTCCGGCTGGGCGCCTGATGGAAGCCTGGTGGGGGCAGGGGGAGTGGCTGGGTGGCGGGGCGCGATCAGCGTTGGGAGCCTCTGGTTGTGTCCTCTTGGGGAGGAGGAGAAGCCCTGTCCATGCTCCTGAGTGCTGTTCAAGCGCATTGTGTAGCTGTAGCCGGACTCGCTCGTGCTTCGCCGGGACCGTGCGCGGGACGGGCAGCGCCCTGGGATCTGCATGTGCCCGGGTCAGTCCCACTCCCCCGACCCCTCCTGACTAGCCCCGCTCCCCCCGACCCCTCCCAGCCAGCCCTGCTGGCTGGTTCTCCTCCTCCCGATCTCCCCCGGCCAGCCCTGCTGTCCCCGACACCCGCCCACAACCAGCCCTGCTTTCCGCCAGCCACCCCCGATCTACCCCGGCCAGCCCTGCTGTCCCCAACTCTCCCCCAGCCCTGCTTCCTGTCCCCCCACCTCCTTCTGGCCAGCCCCACTCCCCTCCTGTCCCATCCCTTCCCATCAAGTGTGTCCGGTATTTTTTCTGAAGCTACCTGGTAACCCTACTTAGTCTGCACCTACACAGCAGGCAGTTATTTTGAAATAGTGTCAAAATACTGTCAAGCTGGAGGATTTCTTACTCCGACTCCTGGAACCCTCATTGTATGAGGAGTAGGGGAAGTCGGAGGAAGAGTGCTCGGTTTCGAAATAAGTGCCGTGTAGATGCTCCCAATTTCAAAATAAGCTATTTTGAAATAAGCTACGCAATCGCTGTCACTCATTTTGTGTAGCTTATTCTGAGTGATGCCCTGCTGTGTAGACGCGCCCTAAGTGATTTAAGAGACCCATTTTTGATGGGGACTTAGGGGAAACCTCCTTAAAATCTCCTTAAAATCAAAGGGACTCAGGCTCCTAAGTCACACGGATGCTTTTCAGAGTGGTACCCTTAGTCCTGTTGTTATGGGACCAAAGATACTTCCTGAGCAACGCTGCGCAACTCTGAGATTTAGGGAAGCATCTCTGTGTGGCGTGTTTGTCCAGCATCTCGCACAAAGGGACCCCGGTCCACGACTAGGCCACCCAGGCCCATGGTAATGCCAATAGCAATAAAGCTCTCCCCTTATATAATGACGCTCAAGGGCCTCTCTCTCTATTCCACAGCTTCTGGAAGGCCTGCCCGTGAAAGTGATTTCTCTCTCTGTGCTAGTGTGCTCAACACAGCCCCATCCGGGGAGGTATTCGAGAACAGATTAGCTGAGACTAATAGTGACAATTCCGTAACAAAATTGCCCTGTGCAGAGCAGGAGGGGGGGTCAAACTAGCGGATTGGCTGGTTGTTTCCCTTACTATTGGATTAATAGTTTGTCTAAACTTTGATGTACCTGAAAACTGGTGGGGGCAGATGGAAACTGTCTTCCAAGTTTGAACTGTCCAAGGAGGAGGCGAAGGGAAGACATCATTTTCTCCCTGTCTCCCACAGCAGGAACCCTTTGCATATCTCAGGGCATTGCACAGACACCATGCCGCTGCACTGGAGACCTCATCTGAACCCCTCTGCCTAGCTCTGTGGGTGTTGCTACAGCCCCTGGCTCAAAGACGTTTCCATCACCTGCAGGGTTTATGGTTTGGTTCAGAGGTAGCAATGGGATCCAGTAGATGGAGCACTGGACTGGGATGCAGGAAACCTGTCTTCTATTTCCCACTACATCACAGCCTTGCTGTGCGGCCTTTGACCTCTGTACCTCAGTGTCCCCCTCTGCATAAGGATAAGGAGACTGATGTGTGAGAGCTAAGTAGCATTATCAGCAGGAGGGATTGCGGGGAGAGGGGGGGGAATCAAACATCTCAGTTGGAGAGCAATGTTGCCTCCATTTTTTTCCATCCATGTGCAGAACAAATTTTGTTATATGCACCAAGGCATGTGCAGATGTGCACCACAGATTGAAACACATGCTGCCAGCTGTGGGAGGCAGGGGGCGGCACTTGAATCCCAACTAGATGGCTGCCCAAGTGCTCAGCTTACAGGGAACACTGCTTGAGCGAGACACCATTTCGGCAGTTCTCACGCTAGACACGACGACTGTGCAGGCGTATCCAAACTGTACTGAAACGTTGGAAAGAAAATGAATTCAAGTTGGTAGGATCAGTCTTAAACAAGCTTCCCTAGCAGCCGGCAGAAGAAGAATTGGAGAAAAATTACAGCAATCTATGAACGATGACTCTGGTGCTTAATTTAAACAAAACATTAATTAAATAGGAGCAGGCGAGAGAGAGAGAACGCGCCAGTAGTTAATCAAGATACAGCAACTAAGCGATAAAGCCGAGCGCTGTTGATATTGCCGGTAGCAGGATGCCAGCAGTTTAGCACGGAACGTGTTTGGGTTTTCCAGCAAATGGAGCACCCAAGCAGAGGCCTAACTTGCACTGAAGTCAGGGGGACGTAAGCATGTGCCTAGAGACATGGGCGGTGGGTGTAAGAGGCAGAGGAAGGCAATTCCTCCTCAGAGTGCCTGGCTGGCCTCACCCACACTCTGCCCCCAAAACCTCCCGTTCAGCGTGGCCTGGGCCTCAGTCCTGCACTGCGCTCCCCCCCCACCTCTCCACGGCTCAGGTGGGGGAGGACCCTTTGCCCATCTGCCCAACCTCCCCATGCTCCCAGAGGTAGGCTTGCCAGGTGCTTTCAACAAAAATCCCGAACATGGCAAACTTGGTTGAGCAAAAAAAAAAAAAAAGCCCCTCACTCGTCACACCGCTGCCCCCGCCCCACATGCGGCAGGGGAAAACTGTCCCCGCCGGGCTTCCGTCTGAGGGAAGCAGGAATTACTGGACATTTCCGGTATTTTCTGTGTTTTTTTTTACTGGACGGGGGGACCCGAATACCGAACTGACTGGGCAAAAACCGGACACCTGGCAACCCTACCATGAGGGCTGGGGCTATGCATGTCTGTCCTCCCTGTACTGGGCTGGAGGGGGGCAGGGAAGGCTGGGGCTGTGGGCCCTACAGTGCGTGGGCTTGGGTCCCACGGGATTCGTGCGTAGCAGGGGCAGGGCCTTGGGTGGAAGAGGTGGGTGCGAGCTTGCCTCTCCCAGCCTTAAATTCCCCCATCGCCAATGCTTCAAGATAAGCAAAAGCTTGTGTTGCCCTGAACAGGGACGGATTTAAGCACATGTTCCTGAATCAAGCACAAAGTCTTTGGCATATGCAGTCCCATAACCAGCCCAGAACTCTCTGAAGTCAATTCTAATTTTGCTAATGGCCTCAAAAGCAGCAGTATTAGACCAATGTTATGACCTGCCCCAGCTAGAGTTGATCTTTTATTCGCTGCTATTATCACTTTAGGGCTGTGTCTAGACTGGCAAGTTTTTCCGCAAAAGCAGCTGCTTTTGTGGAAAAACTTGCCAGCTGTCTACACTGGCCGCTTGAATTTGCGCAATAGCACTGACTTTGTAATGTACAAAATCAGTGCTTCTTGCACAAATACAATGACGCTCCCATTCGGGCAAAAGCCCTCTTGCGCAAATGCTTTTGCGCAAGAGGGCCAGTGTAGACAACCCAGAATTGTTTTGCGCAAAAAAGCCCCGATGGCTAAAATGGCGATCGGGGCTTTCTTCTTATAAAGCGCATCTAGATTGGCACGGACGCTTTTCCGCAAAAAGTGCTTTTGCACAAAAGCGTCCGTGCCAATCTAGACGCTCATTTCTGCAAATGCTTTTAACGGAAAAACTTTTCCGTTAAAAGCATTTGCGGAAAATCATGCCAGTCTAGACGTAGCCTAGGGGTATTAATTGTACTTATCTCATTAGCCCTGGGGCTGGTCATGGGCAATGATCCCTCTAATCTACCCCATCCCTGTGCGGATAGTTTCCATCCATGTGTGGTATGAATGTTGTTATGTGCACTGAGGCATGTGTGGAGGTGCACCACCAAGAGAAACACAAACCTGGCTGTGGGTGCTCTGCTAATCATCTGGGCAGCATTGGACCCTCTCCTGGGCAGCTGCACAAGTGCACAGCTTACAGGGAACACTGGTCATGGAGATAGTGAGGTAAGGGGAGGATCGCAAGTGTGCACAGAGCTAAATTGTTAAAATTATGTATTTTGGCTCCTTCCGGGGGAGTGGGGCACATAAGAATGGGTCAGACCAAAGGTCCATCTATCCCAGTATCCTGCCTTCTGACAGTGGCCAATTCCAGGTGCCCCGGAGGGAATGAACAGAACCTGATCCCTCTCCCGTCATCCATTCCCAGGTTCTGGCAAATAGAGACTAGAGACACTGTCCCTGCCCAGCCACTCATGGACCTATCCTCCATGAATGTATCTCGTTCCAATAGCGGGGCCCGGTTGGTTAGAACGAGAAGCTCTCCAGCCTTACTTTCTTGTGACAGGTACTAGCTTGTTTTTGAATCAGATCCATTCTGGTCTGCCCTTGTGCAGTAGGTTGGCTCTGAATGCACCTGTGTGGATCTGTTTCATCTCCCTGCTTTCTGATATTAGTCCGCTCCATGGTGACGGCCTGGGAGATTTATTAAGTTCCAGAAGAGGTCCCGAATAGGTAAGGAGAATACAAACGTGCATTGATGTGCAGGGGCCACCAAATGAGGGCGAGAGGAGCTAAATTCTGGTCCCCACTCAGCCTCTCCGCTCGCAGCTATACCAGTCAGCAGTCTTGCTTTGGAGGGCGGTCTTTGTACTGGGGACACGAGTCCACTGGGAACCGGACGGAGCCCCGCCAACTCATTCAACAAAGCCCCCCTCGCAGTATTCCTATGGCAACGAATACCTGCATGGAAAGCCGTCTGTTTGGGTGGGTGAGGATCACGAAAGGGAAATCCGTGCCGATAAAGTGAGGACTGTTTAAGGTGTGTGAATGACAGCACTCCGGGAGCAGAAAGTTGAGACTACAGGTGACCCCCATGTGTGGAATGAATGTTGTTATGTGCACTGAGGCATGTGTGGAGGTGCACCACCAAGAGAAACACAAACCTGGCTGTGGGTGCTCTGCTAAATTGTGACTTACAACCGCCTGACCTACGACCCCCTGCACTTATGACTGCCTTGCTCCAGCCACCGCCTGCCCTGGCACAGCCCCAAGCTGGCCCTGGGAGCAGCTCGCGCCGCGAACTACAACTTCCAGTAGGCAAAGTGGGCCAGGAACCCCCATTGTGCCTATGGGAAAAAAGGGTTCGACTTATGATCGCTTGACTTACGCCAGTTCTTCAGGAACCCGTTAGGTTGGAAGTGCGGGGGTCACCTGGACAGCTTCACTCCTACCTAAAGCAATAAGACCGGTGCTGAGATTTAGCGGCGAAGGGTTATTTTATGGCACTAAGGCTCTGGCTGGCTCCCTTCGGTTTTAATTTTCAGACTTTGCAAGGTCCGAGGTTTCTACAAGCTGGGAAATGTTTGTGTAACTTGGACTCCATGGAAACGCACGTTCCATTGCAAGTTGTCCCTAAGAAAGTTTTTCATTTAGCATGTATATGTGTGAGTGCTAGCCCTGGGCAGTAGGGGGGGCTCCAGGCTCCCAGAGGGGGCAGGGGTGGAGGCAGCCAGGCCTCCGTGCTTCCTGTATCGTGCCGTGCCTCCCCCAGCCTCCCCCAAGTGCTGCCGAGCCCATGCCTGTCCTGGTGGTGATTTAAAGGGCCCAGGACTCTGGCCATTTCTGTAGCTGTGGTAGTGGTGGTGGCAGCCCTTTTAAATTGGTGGGCTCTGGGGCAAATGTCCCCTTTGCCTTCCCCTCCCTTGGCAGCCCTGGGTGTGTGAGTTAACAGACTAGAGAGCAAATCTTGACAAAGATTCTGATGCAGTTGTGCTGAGTTATGGGACATTGTGCGTATGTCTAGACTGCATCCCTCTGTCGGCAGAGGGATGCAGATTAGGCAGGTTGACATTGCAAATGAGGCAGGGATTTAAATATCCTGCGCCTAATTTGCATAAATATGGCCACCGCGTTTTGCCGACTCAGCACTTTGTCGGCAAAAAGTGGCAGTCTAGAGGGGGATCTGTCGAGAAAGAAAGCCTTTTTCGACAGATCCTGTAAACCTTCTTGCAGGAGGCAACGTTGACCTGCCTAATCTGCATCCCTCTGCTGACAGAGGGATGCAGTCTAGACATACCCTGTGTGTTGAGTTTTGACCCAGATGGGAGCCATTTATGGTAGTGGGTGGAAACCCTGGGAAATGGTGGGTCTGATCAGAGTTAGGTTGTAACCTGAATTGTAGTCCTGACCTCTTTGAATTTCACTGGCCTCTGACCTCCCCCAAGGGGGATGGTGAAAACTCTGAGCCGAACCCAGAAAGGATTGATTTCCCCAGTTCTGGCCTGGCTGTTCTTGCAAGACTTTTGGCCCAAGAGAGGAAAGGTGATCCATTGATTAAGGCACTAGTCTGGTGCATGAGACATGAAGGCTCAATTCCCTGGTGCACTGCAAACTAGTTGTGTGATCTTGGGCTGCTCAGTCTCACTGTGCCTCAGTTTCCCCTCTATGGACAGAGGGAGAGGGGATAATAGCATTTCCCTACTTGACAGGAGTGTTTGTAAGGCGGTCAAATGAGTACATACGAGAAATAAATAGGCAGAAAGCAGCACAGCTGACCTCATGGTGTTTCCATCATTGTTGGCCAAAATGTTGCCAGAACAGCTCACAAGATTTTGGTGCTGTTACATCAATATCTGGGCTCTGGTTGCACCCTGATTTGGAGCTCTAAACTGCAACTTCAGTCTGACCCAGGCAGGAAAACTTTCTCATTGGCCAGCCTATGATTTTGATCCAAATCCAGGGAGAGATGGTGGTTTTGTCTGAATTCAAATCCCAGGGGAAGGATGGTGAACTCACGTGCATGCCACCCAAAAATATACAGTCAAAAGCTTTGCACATACTTGTGCGAGTCGGATCAGCCGCACTCATGTAGAGGAGAGAGGCCAGGCTACTAAAGCCACGAGGAACCCATTAGTTGGATATATGTATGTGCTAATGAATATTAACACTGTCCAGTTAAGCTCAGCCAATATTTGTACAGGGCTGTACTCCATGAAAAGGCCTTTGTGCTGTCTTTGGCTGTTAGCATTTGCAGCTTTGAATTCAGAATAACTATGTATTGCTCCTTTAGGCTCATTTATAAGATTGCACTAAAATTCATTGACCTTTCAGTATAACTCCTCTTGTCATCAAACACTTAATCTAAACAGAGATTCAGTACTGCAAATATTGACTGCCCCCCTTCTTTAATACTGGACTTTTTGAGTCCCTTCCTACCCCCAAAATCTTTCCCTAGTCCTTTTGAGACTGGACCTGTTTGGCTCTATGTCAGATCCTTAATTGGTAGTTCCGTGTTAGCAGCAGCAGTATCTCTGGTGAGTTAGCGTCAGCACACAGCAATTACTTTACAGAAGGTGGGTGAAAGGGGGCAGTAATGATGTGCAAGTCATTTAGTCGGTGCTGCCAACAAAATTTCTTTCATTCTTATTGGTTCTTTCTTTTTTCATGCAGCTTGGCAAGTTTCTCTTGTGTTTTTCTTTCATTATGTTGCAATTGCACAATGAGAACAGTAGGTCATTTGACCTAAACCCTTGTTTCATAATTGTCCTGACATTGCCAGTTGCTTTTTCAAAAGCCCATACATAATATAAGATCTCCTTGTGAGGAAACAGTTATTCTTAGATGCTTGCCAAACTGCTCAGTTTTTTAGGAGTTTTCTGGATATTCAGCAAAATCTCTTCCTAGCATCCTGTAGTTCCAGATTTTAGCTAATACACGGAATGGCATCCAACTGACCCTAAAACACCCTCTGCAGACTGGAAGAGCTATTACTTGGAGACAACAAGTAGCTTGAAGGGAAGTTTCCCTATAAGTGTCCCTTGTTGTCTCAGTTCATTTTGAAACATAGGTGTGGGAAGTGTGGGGGGGGGGGGAGGGAGGAGGGGAAGGGAGGGGAGGGGTGTGTGTCAAGAGGCTGCTGAAGCACCCCCAAGTTTTGGGTGTCCTCACCCACACCCTTGCCACTTGGGGTCCCAGCTGCTGCCCGGAGGCTCTGCTGCCTGCCCAGGGTTCCATATGGCTGCTAGCCCCTGTCTGCTGCTGGCCCCAGGGGTTTTCCCATTCACAAGCCCCACATGCGGGTTCCCAGCTACTGATCCCAACTCTAAGGCGCGATGGGGGGTGCAGATAGGAGTAAGGGGGAGGTTCAGGTGGGCACTCCCACTCCAAGAGCTGTTCCAGCACCACTGCTATGAAACAAGAAATGGTTTTGAAATGCGTGGCCCCAGATGATCTGTCAGGGTCTGTTTCGGTTATTGCTGACCCTGGTGGGAAGCAGTACTGACTCCACTGACGAGAATAGGGATATGCTGGTGTGGAACTGGAGTAAGATTATTATCAGGCCCATTATGTCACGTAATCCTCCGGAATCTTGCTCTTTCTGTTGCAATGGAATTGTGTTTTGGAGAATGCCATTTCCAGGAAGGGAGATAAACAAGGCAGGCCATGCAACCCTTCCATAACTATTCTAGTAGATCTTCTCAGTTGGGGGGTCACAGAATGAAGCCAAATATTGGTACAGATGAAAAGGGCAAGAAGGATAGTAGCTGTAGGTCAGTAGGGTGGAAGAATAAGTCCTGTTGTACATGGAAAATGTGTAGGTGTAACCTGTGAGGGTTTAAGTGAGTGAATCATCAATTGTATTGGGATCAGATGGGCAAGTCAGGGAAAAGCTCTCAGGCCAAGTATACACTTAGGGAGAAAGTCGAGATACACAGCTCCAGCTACGAGACTTGCGTAGCTGGAATCAGTATATGTTATGCCGAATTTCTCTGGCATCCCCATAGCAGGAGGTCAATGGGAGAAACTCTCCTGTTGACTTCCCCTACTCCTCATGACCCCATGGGAGTCAACAGGGCTGCTATCAGTGTTCGATTTAGCAAGTCCTTACTAGACCCACTAAATCGAGCCCTGGAAGCTCGATCTCCAGAGCCTCGATCTCTAGGTAAGTATGGACAAGCCCTCAACCACAACACCACTGCTCTGCCACCCCAGCCCTATTATCTATTATCAAGGTCAAATAAACCCAGGCAGGAGAAGGAACTTTCTCAGGAGCTGATTCTAGACTTTGAACGAATGAATTCTTAGAGGCACCAAGGACCATTACAAACCTCACCACCTTCCACCCACCGTCAGTGTTCCAAATGCAAAGTGTGCTGTGCCGACCTGCCATGCACGCAGAGCAGTGTGTGTGGTTAAAAAAAGTCCCCCAAACCAAAACACGTGTCACTGGAAGGAGCTCAGTGCATAGGGGTGCCAGGTGTCCGGTATTGGCTCCGACAGTTCAGTATTTGCAGCTTCTGTCTGGTAAAAAACCCAGAAAATACCAGACATGTAAAATGTCTGGTATCTTCTGTTTTTCTTGGATGGAAGGCCGCTTGGGATATTCTTCCCCTGCTGCGCCTGGTGGGGGTATGGGGAGCGGGGAGCATGGGGATTTAAAGGAGCCGGGACTCTTTTTTTGTGTGCGGTGTTTGGGTTTTTTTTTTTGCTCAACTAATTTTTTTCCCGCCATGTTCTGTATTTTTTGTTAAACTATCTGGCAACCTATCAGTGCGCTACTGGAAACTGTTCAGATACGACAGTGATGAGGGTGACATAAAGCTTGTATGTAAAACAGAGCCACAGAGAAATGAATTAAAACTACCCAAAATAAGGTAGCAATCCAGCAGCCTCAATATCACAGAGCGATTACAAAACAGGATTCTTTTTCTAGACCTTTGTAATAAAGGGCTCCGGATCCAATGAATGAACTGACCAAAGCCTTCTACATGGGCTGAGTTCAGACATCATCTGCTTTCCAAAGAGAGCACGCCTGGAACAGCTGTTGATTTCCATGATAATAGTATTAGGTTTAGAGCTATTAATAAGGCTAGAAATAACCACAATTTTTTTGAATAGCAGAACAGATGTTAAAATCCCCACTGTGTAGATTTGTCCCTCCCATGGAAGCCGTGATATTGAGATCTTTGAAGTGGTTCTCCTCTATCAACATTTTGCAATTGCATCTCTGCTGTTACAGAAAAAAAGTTCTTGTTCCATCAGATTATATCATCTATTGTAGAATTAATTCAGATGCTCTCCCTTAATTGGCTTAATACTGGTTGTACTGTATGTTTAGGAGTTTCTTGCCTTTTCTCAGCATAATACTTTTAAGGCAGTACCAACTAAAATGAAACCCTGTTGAAAGAAAACATTGGGATGAAGAAATGCTGAATGGGTTGGCATGTTTTGTGGCACAGTCCGGGGTTTTTACATTTGGAATGGGAGGCTGAAAAGAAAAAGAAAAAAAGAAAACTTTAGACAAGAAGCTGGGGAGCCAACTGAACTTGCTTAGTGATCACTTTCATTCTCAACAGTATAAAGGCTGATGCTGTCACCCCAAAAACTGAAGAGCTGTTGCTTTTACAGCTACAAGCGAGCTCAGTTCAACTACAGTTAATTATATCTCAAGCAAGTCTTCAAAGGACCAGACAGAAATTGGACCTATTTGGAAAGATAAGAAGTATGTTTGCCATGCGGGTTTTTTTAATTAATTGTATAAGTCTGGAAAAGGCTGAGGTCTTTTTATTTCTTCTTAAATTTCCTTTTCTGGTTGTTTTGTTTTAACCTTGCAAAAATATACCAGAAATATCAAATCTTGTCTTTGCTTGTTCTGTTGGAGGGTATCATGGAAGATTGAGAAGCTTTCTCAGCATTTATCTAGGGGTGTATGTTTAATCTTTATCAAAGTATTTTTTTTCAGGCAATGGGTTGTTAGTTGTTTCAATAAACTAGGTTTAATCATAATTAAACAAAACAAAGGGGTTTTTTTTTACAGTCTGAAAATGTATTTCTTTCTCCTCTCCATCAGGCTACATTGTTTGTTAGTTGTCACATTATATTACTGTTACTTCTCCAGTCATCCATCTTTCAAGACAAGAACTGAACTTTTGAATATTAAAGATAGAGGCAAGAATTTTTTTCTGGCTCCCTGAATATATTGGAGGAACATAAACTTAATGTGCAGGGACTTCCCTTTTGATAACGAGAGAGCAGAACTGTAATCAATACATGACGGGGTACTTTTGGCAGTCCTCTTAAGACAGGAGTTTATAAGTGCGGTTTGTGGTACAGGTGTCAATAAGTTCATGAAACAGTTTCCAAAGAGGGTCATAATTTGTTCAACATCCAGATTAGTGAAGCATATAATCTAAAGAAGCCATTACATTCTTGTACTAGAGATAGTTTGCTCTCTCTGAGTGGTGGCTTCATTTAGATGCAATGCTAAACCTTTTTGTCTGAAATCGGCTTTAACATTGTCTCAGATACAGATACTATCCTGGCAACTTAAAGCATTGCTTTATTGGTGTGAACCAAAGCATATCCTTTTCTCACAACAATGCTTTTGGGGAAACTTTGCTCAAATGTGGACAGGCTTGTAAAAGAAAATTCCCACTGTGAGTGTTCAGTTGTTTTGTCCCTATCAGGCTATGTCTAGACTATGGAGTTTTTTCAGGATACTTCCAAGCTTAACCAAGATTCCAGTATCCTGGAAAAACTCCACATCCAGAGAATGAGTCTGCTCTTCTGACATTTTTTGCAGAAGAGCAGATGCACTCATTCGGAAGCCCTGTCTTCCTCATTTCTTGAGGAAGAAGGACTCTTCTAAAAGAGGACGCTTTTCTGAAATTTGGCTCAGTGTAGATGGGGCAAATTTCGGAAAAGCCTCTTCTGAAAAAACAATCGGAAAAAGGAATGCAAATTGCACTCTGCGTACCACTTAGCCTCACCTTTTGTCCCTATCGCATGGCAGTGATAGAAATATTTGTAAAGAGAAGTCCTTTGAACCACTTTGAATTCTGTCCTTATTTTCCACTCACTCTTCCAGAGTCAAGGAAATTGCTACAAGAAGGGTTTAGTAAAGGTATGTAAAGTTCAACAGAATTGTGGATGGAATGAAACCCTCTTGGGTAACCAGGGTTTAGTCTAGATGGTCTGCTAAGAGGCTTAGGTTCAGAAACTTCATAGAAAGAATTCTGCTAGAGCTGCCTGTTAGCCTTTTTAACCGAGATTAAAACTTGGGACATGAGGTATAGCACAGGTGGACAGGTGTGAATGACGATAGGACGCCCTTCCTCAAAGCAGGGGTGGGGAACCTTTTTTGGCTCAGGTGCCGCTGACCCACAGAAAAATCAGCCAGGGGCCACACAAAAGTAAGAAGCAAAAAAACCCCTCACTGATGTGGCCCCCAACGGATGGAGAAAGTCACTCCCCACATTTCCCTTGCCCACCACAGCCTAGGGGGGCCCAGCCTAGTAGATTTTGTGTGCTCCAGCCCTGCGGTGGGGGAGCCGGGGGGATGGGGCTGGAGCACCAGCGTAGGCTCCCTAATGCTGGGGGGGAGGGCTGAGCCTCAGGGGCTGGATCCAGGCAAGCCAGGGGCTGTACCCGGCCCCCGGGCCTGAAGTTCTTCACCCCATCTTGAAGGGACAGGCCAGAGGACCATCTCACCCTGGGCTGGGGGATTTCAATAGAAACAGGAAGCTGTCAAGGCAGAGGGGAGAGGGGTGTAGGCTACCGCCGGTGGTGGTTTCTTTCTCAGACTGTAGGTGACAGGCCTGATCAAATTCAGAGAGGGGTTTTTTTTGGAGGCCTTTGTATGGGAGCACTGAACAGGGGCCAGGAGAGAACCTTCTGAACCAGTTGTTACAATTATTCCTATCCTGAAACCTTATTACAGAGTTCTGGTACTTCAACAGTGTGTGTCCGCTTCACCTTTCCCGGATCTGCTAACGTGAATGTATTAAACACAGGAACATAAGAACGGCCAGACTGGGTCACACCAAAGGTCCATCCAGCCCAGTACCCTGTCTGCCGACAGTGACCAGTGCCAGGTGCCCCAGAGGGGGTGGACCGAAGACAATGATCAAGCAATTTGTCTCCTGCCATCCTTCTCCAGCCTTTGACAAACAGAGGCTAGGGACATCATTCCTTACCCATACTGGCTAATAGCCATTTATGGACTTAACCTCCATGAATTTATCTAGTTCTCTTTTAAACCCTGTTATAGTCCTAGCCTTCACAACCTCCTCAGGCAAGGAGTTCCACAGATTGACTATGCGCTGTGTGAAGAAGAACTTCCTTTTATTTGTTTTAAATCTGCTGCCCATTAGTTTCATTTGGTGGCCCCTAGTTCTTATATTATGGGAACAAGTAAATAACTTTTCCTTATTCACTTACTCCGCACCACTCATGATTTTATAGACCTCTATCATATCCCCCCTTAGTCTCCTCTTTTCCAAGCTGAAAAGTCCCAGTCGCTTTAATCTCTCCTCATATGGGACCCGTTCCAAACCCCTAATCATTTGAGTTGCCCTTCTCTGAACCTTTTTGATGCCCATTGAGGAAAGAAAGGTGAGTCTCACCTTTAATGCCACACCTCGGCATATGAGGCTATCCACAGACCACAAGATCTCTCTGAGGTTCTCTTTAGTGCAGTCTTGAACAGCCATTGCCCTCTGTGTTACCTTCTGTGTTGTTCAGTGCTCCCTACTGATTGATGAGTTCTAAATGTGACTTTGATTAGCTATCCGATCTTGACGAGCAGCGGCTAGCTATAAAAAGCAATTTCTGGCTGGCATTAAGTGTCTGGGTAGCAGAGTGAAACACTCATTTTTTAAAAACTGAGACGCAGACAGTATTAGTAAGAAAATTCCATCACAAGTGCTATGTCTGTGCAAGTACGATGACCGGCAGAGAGAGGGAAGCATCCTGTTCTCAGAGATCTCCAAAGCCCAACGTTGCAGTAAGTAGGGATGGACAAAACTATTTGAAAAATGTGAGAGCCTCTCCAGAGCTCAGAAAAAACCCTTAGGAGTCTAGTATTAATGTTGTTGTCATCTTTAGTTATTATTTGTATTACCATCATGCCGAGGACAATAGTCATAGCCCACTGTTCCCAGCACTGTACAAACACTTCAAAAAGATGGTCCCTGCCCCAAAGGACTTGCCATCTAAGTATAAGACAAGAGATGGATACAGTGGTGCAAGGGGACAGCGAGATACTGCTTAGCATGGCGGGCAGTGGCTTCTTTTTTCTGTTTTCAAGTTTTTTGGTAGGCATCACAGTCCAGGAAAGCGTTGAAGGAGGGCAATGAGGTAGCTTTGCAGAGATTTACGGAGAGCGTGAGGGGCAGCATGGGAGAAAGGACAAAGGTGCTTGTGTAACCCACACACCTAGTGTGGTTCACTGTCCCATGCAGTGGCACCTAGACCCCAGCAACAGCTAAGAGCTAGTGACCACTACAGCAGGGGCTGGGAGCCACCTGGCTTTTAGTGCAAAGGATAGAGGCTCCTATACTAAGCTCCAGAGGTCCCAGGTTCAACTCTACCGGGTGACGGTTACACTTATTTGAATATTTAACACAGGAGGGGGGGGAATCTTTTTGGGATTAGGGGTCACTGACCCACCGAAAAAATCAGTTGGTGGTTGCACACAAGCAGGGGAGGAATTGGATTGCCAACGTGGGCTCCCCAACACTAGGGGATCCTGAGCTTTGGGGGGCTGGATCCAGGCAAGCTGGGGGCCACATCCAGCCCCCAGACCTGAGGTTCCCCACCCTGACTTAACAAGTGGGTGCTGCAGGGAGGCATCGTGGATTGATTGGAGGTGAGAGTCCGTCTCTCGATAGCGAATGAGCAAGGATAGGGAGAAGCATAGAATCATAGAATACTAGGACTGGAAGGGACCTCGCGAGGTCATCGAGTCCAGTCCCCTGCCCTCACGGCAGGTCCAAGCACTGTCTAGACCATCCCTGATAGACATTTATCTAACCTGCTCTTAAGTATCTCCAGAGATGGAGATTCCACAACCTCCCTGGGCAATTTATTCCAGTGTTTAACCACCCTGACAGTTAGGAACTTTTTCCTAATGTCCAACCTAAACCTCCCTTGCTGCAGTTTAAGCCCATTGCTTCTTGTTCTATCCTCAGAGGCCAGGAAGAACAAGTTTTCTCCCTCTTCCTTGTGACACCCTTTTAGATACCTGAAAACTGCTATCATGTCCCCTTTTAATCTTCTCTTTTTCCAAACTAAACAAGCCCAATTCTTTCAGTCTTCCTTCATAGGTCATGTTCTCTAGATCTTTAATCATTCTTGTTGCTCTTCTCTGGACCTTCTCCAATTTCTCCACATCCTTCTTGAAATGTGGTGCCCAGAACTGGACACAATACTCCAACTGAGGCCTAATCAGTACAGAGTAGAACGGAAGAATGACTTCTTGGCTGTGTCTACATTGGCACCCCTTTCCGAAAAAGGGATGCTAATGAGACACTTCAGAATTGCAAATCCGCGGGGGATTTAAATATCCCCCGTGGCATTTGCATTTACATGGCTGCTGCTTTTTTTCGTCTCGGGCTTTGCCGAAAGCGCCAGTCTAGACAGGATCTTGCGGAAAATAAACCCTTTTCCGAAGATCTCTTATTCCTACTTTCAAGTAGGAATAAGAGATCTTCCGGAAAAGGGCTTATTTTCCGCAAGATCGTCTAGACTGGCCCTTTCTCCGCCAAAACCCCGAGCCGGAAAAAAGCGGCAGTTATGTAAATGCAAATGCCGCGGGGATATTTAAATCCCCCGCGGATTTGCAATTCCGAAGTGTCTCATTAGCATCCCTTTTCCGGAAAGGGGTGCCAGTGTAGACACAGCCTATGTGTGAAACTGACTGTTCCTTCCTAAGTGGAGCACTTTGCATTTGTCCTTATTAAACTTCAACCTGTTTACCTCAGACCATTTCTCCAGTTTGTCCAGATCATTTTGAATGATGACCCTATCCTCCAGAGCAGTCGCAACCCCTCCCAGCTTGGTATCATCTGCAAACTTAATAAGCATACTCTGTATGCCGATATCTAAATCGTTGATGAAGATATTGAACAGAACCGGTCCCAAAACAGACCCCTGCAGAACCCCACTTGTTACTCCTTTCCAGGGAGGGTGGGGATTGGCTGTGATGGGCGATGAAGGTGAAGACATATAACTTATGGCTGATGCTATAGAGAAGAGGGAGTCCGTGAAAGGGGGTGGGGGATGACCAGAATGAGGGGCCTAGGTAAATTATCTTTGCAGCAGCCTTCTGAATGGATGTAAATGGGGCAAGATGGAATTTATCAAAGCCCAAGAGAAAGGCGAGCTGATGAGAGTTTTAGCTGTGTGGATGGACGAGAAGTGACCAAGGGCTAGTGATGCCGTGCAGACAAAACTGGCAAGGTTCCGACGTAGGCTGGATATGAGCTCCTGGGACTGAGATTTGAGCTGAAGATGCTGCCCAGGTTCTGGCCTGAGCGATGGCCAGGATGGTGGTGGTGGTGTCCACAGTGATCAAGAAAAAAGGCAGTGGGGAGAGCTTGATGGGGGAGGGGAAGATTCTGGACTCTCTTTTAACCGTTTCTCTGACTGCTCGATATCCACAAGGAGGCATCAGAGAAACCAGTGTGGGCAGAATGAGGCAGGCCTGGAACGACTCTGTGCTTTGTCTGCGGGGAGATGGTAGCAGTGGAGATGTCCCAGAGATAAAGGGTGGAGGAAGTACAGAAGGGGACCAAGGACAGAGCCCTGTTGAAACACCAGGGAAAGTCGTAGGCAGATGAGGAAGCTCCTCTGAAGGACACGCTGCAGGAGCAACTGGAGAGGCAGGAGGCGAAGCAGGAGAGGACAGAGTCATGGAAGCCAGGGGAGGGCAAGCTTTGAAGAGGAGCCCAGTTGGCCATATTGGAGGTGACTAGTCAAGGAGGGTGGAGTACTGGCTCCGAGCTGTGGCTTCTGAAGGTGTCATGGAGATACTTTGGCGTGAGCAGTTTCAGGGGAGCGCCAGGCCTGGAAGCCGGACCGGAGGGGGTCTAGGATGGAAATGAAGGAGCAGAGCTCCAGAAAGCTGTGGAAAAGAGCGTGTTCAGTGAGTTTAGAGATGCAGGAGAGAAGAAAGGCGGGAGGAATGGGGCTGAAGGCGAATATGCTCCCAGTGCGAAAGGAAACAGCCAGGGGAGAAGGAGAGGTTAAGGAGGAGAGGAAGGGAGGGGATATGAGTAGGTGCTGTAGAGGTCCGGAGATGGGATGGGGTGTCTGGGGCATAGAGGAGGAGAGCTGATGAGAAACTTCATCTGTCTCAGGATAGATGGAAGTGAGACTTGTTGATAAACTCTGCAGACAGTTGCTTGACCACACTTCGGTTCAGTATGAAATATAGTCAAGAGCCCAAATACCCACTGTCATTCATTTTTATGATTAAAAACCAATAATAGTGTAGTAGAGGAATGAAGATTCAATATGACACCAGTTCCTGGGAAGCTGCCTTGGGCAGTGTTAAATTCACCTTCCCTCTATTTTTTCCATCTATGTGTGGAATACATTATGTTATGTGCACCAAGGCAAGTGCAGATGTGCACTACCCATACAAACACATGCTGATGGCTGTGGGTATTCTACTAATCATTTGGGTGGTATCTGAATCTCTTCTGAGTGGCTACCCAAGTGCTCAGTTTTTAAGAAACACTACTTATGAAGAAGGTGTGCTGTCAAAGTTACATTCCTAAAGCTATCCTTTTTATGCTCATCTTTTTAAACGTAAAAAGGGACTGGTGTACATCACCTGGAGTTAGATTTAACCAATCAGCTTCCTACTTTGCTTGTCTACCCCTTATCTCTTTTTTTGGAACGTGCATTCCAGGTACCCAGGGGCATGGTGGCACCTTTTCATGATTGGGGGAGTTGGACCAGGGAAGCAGGATAAATGAAGTGTCCAGGAAAGGTACAGCTATGGGGTCAGAAGTGTTGGTAAGGTAGACAGAGAGTCAGTGTGGTGGCAAATATACCCAGAGCTGTAGGGGAGGAGTCAGAGAACGATGCGGATCTGAGCTCTGGATTTGTACTGGTGGCAAGGATGGAGTGGGGAAGATGAGCATGTAGAGTTGGTGGGAACTAAAAAAGGGTGAGGGTCCCTAGGATGGAAAGATAGGGTCAGTGGGAGGGGGCGGGGCAGAAGAGGACAGACGCGCTGACGCACAAGAGGGGTGTGGTGAGGAGTGGCAGATGGACGAGGTTACAATAAACCAGAACTGGAGACCTGCAGAATGCTCTGGTGGTGACCCTTGCAGCAGGACCTCAGGAAAAGGTCTCTTTTGTGGTACTTTTGGCCAGACCAGAAGTAGGGGCTATAAGAGACCTACCAAGAAGTCTCTGCCCCTGAGTATCCCCTGAGTTATGGAGAGAGTTTGGGTTAAGTACCAGGAACAATCTAAACCTCCCCAGTTACTGAGGTTCATCCTTTGGTAAGGAATCCAAAGGCCTGGTCCTACACTCGCTGAAGGACTCCATTTGAGTTCAGCGGGTGCAGGGTCAGGCCCGAGTTAGTCTCAATGAGTTCACAGCCATTGTGCCTCTATCTGGCCCAGGGCTACTGAGAACATCTTAACAGGGGCTGCACTTCTAACAGCCCCATCACTGTGGGGTGAATCCAGCCCTGCATGTGTCATTTTGTCTAGGCCGACGTTGTTTGCAATGAAAACAAATGGGCAAGGATCCCTGTGTACCTGTAAATAGCGGGGCTGTCCGGGAAAGCACGTCATTTAACCGGTGTTCGAATATTCTATCAAGCTTTTATTAATAACTAAACCTCTGTTCCAGCTGCAAGGACTCACCGTTTGGGTCACTGGGGTACTGCCGCGGCTGTCCTGCTGCCCACTGAGCGGGTGGCCTGCATTATTAAGAGGTCTAGTTTAAATACAATATAACCGAATACAGCGTGTGCAGTAAGTTTCTGTCAACTCCTTGCAGAGGCACGTTGCTGGCTTTGATGTCTGCCTGACATGGTCACCCAACTTCTGGACCCCTCTGACTCATCTGCTGGATGGGGCTGGTTAGAGAACATGGGGAGAAGCAGACAAAGTGCGAAGATGATCAAGCGGGAGAGTCCCCCAGAGGAACGGAGAAGATCTCAGAGCCTCTTCAGAGAAGCAGGCAATCGGCAGTCTCTGTCTGGCAAGTCTCTAATCACAGACTATTCCATGCATGGGCAGTGGGTATAACAGGTTAAGCCTCCGCTAACCCAGGCCCTTTCCTGGCTGATGCTCCACCTTCACCCTCCAGCAGTTGGGAGCTGATCTCCAGCTGGAGGCCTGGGTCTGGAGACGACCCTGCACTGGAGGGCGGGGGGAAGGGAGGGTTGGTGCTGATGCCAGCCTGCTCAAGGCACTTTGGCTGGGGGCTCTTCCGGCTGCAGGGGAGGATGGGGGTGGGGTCCAGTGGACCATGGGGATGAGGTGGGGCCGCGTGGTCAGCCTCCCAGAAGGGGAGGCCTATGTGTCTTCCATGAAGTAATGCTAGCTTTCCTGCTTACAAAAGGCAATCAGTGTATTGTGAGAATAACAGCAGGGGAAGGGAGGAAATTGGTATTGGTCATGGGCTCAGCCCAGTTTCCAGGACTGAGTTCCCTACTCTTGGGTGGTGGTTGAACACAAATCTTCCAGCCTTGGGTTGTTGCTTTTTCCTACTCAAGCATTGCTTCTCCTGCAATGATTATGCATTATGATAAGGCAGGAGAGGGCAGGCTGGATGCAGTTCACCATGGATAGCCCCAGACAGGCCACTGGCATTTTATGTACCTCAGTGTCCACAGGTACGGCTGCTTGCAGCTCCCATTGGCCGCGGATTGCCATTTCCAGCCAATGGGAGCTGCGGGAAGCAGTGTGTTGGTCTGAGCTGCTTCCTGCAGCTCCCATTGGCCAGGAACAATGACCCACGGCCAATGAGAGCTGCAAGCAGCTGGACATGTAGATGAATAAAGGGCCAGCGACCCACCAGGGTTAACCAGGGTGAACTGCCTCCAGTTTCAGAGAGGTAGCCGTGTTAGTCTGAATCTGCAAAAGCAGCGAGGAGTCCTGTGGCACCTTGTAGACTAACCGAAGTGTTGGAGCATAAGCTTTCGTGGGCAAAGACCCACTTCGTCAGATGCATGCAAGCTTATGCTCCAACACTTCGGTTAGTCTACAAGGTGCCATAGGACTTCTCACCGCTTTTGCCTCCAGTTTATTGCCCACCCGTGTTACAGGGAATTGCCCTGGGAATCAGATAGGAAGGTGGCTGAGGATAATGCTGAGGATTGGTTCTGGAGGTAACAGTAGCTATGTCTGAAAGTTGAATATGTTCTGGATGACTGTGAGTGATGGCAGGAGATGGCACAGAGGGTTTGATTGGGCAGGGACTGGTGGAAACTTGCTCATATACAGTTTGGATTAACATAAATCACAGTGTTCTTCCCACTGTAGTAGCAATTTCCTTCCGACTGTAATATTACAATAAAACTGATGCTGATGAGCTTTAATCAGACTCTTCTTCTTCTGTGGCGTGTCCGTGAGTGGATGTTTGCAGCTAGGGCAGCCCATTCTGTGTGATGCCCTGGAGATCCTTTGGGGATGAACAGTTCTGTTATTCCACCCAGCACACTAAGCTTTTCTTCTTCTGCCTTGTGTTCTTTTGTCATCCATATTTCCTTCCAGCACCCATAAACACACTTTACCTGCTGAACCTCTGAAAATACACCTGCAAATTGAATCTTTCTGTTTATTAAACCCCTGACTGGCGTTTGCGCAGTTCCAGTCTGCCTCCAGTAATTTTCCATTGATCACACAGTCTATCCATGAGATTTTCAGAATGATTCTGCAACACCATAATTTGAAGGATTATAATTTCTTTATTATCAATTGTTTGAGTGCCCCTATTTCACAGCCATAATTTGACACGGATCGTAGGTAAGTTTTGAAGAATCAAATTTAGTTTACTGATTGTCTCCCTTCTCATCAGATGTCTGTTGTGCTCTTGCGATTCTGATGCTACTTCAGTATCTTCCCAGGCAGCAATAATCACAGAATCATAGAACACTAGAACTGGAAGGGACCTTGAGAGGTCATTGAATGCTCTCACGGCAGGACCAAGCACTGTCTAGATCAGTATTTCTTAAACTGTGTGCCGCGAGGCAGTCGGAGGAGTGCCGCAGAGAACAACAGAGTTCAAAATGGCCACCCTTAAAGGGGCAGGTGACCCTTCCCCCCCCCCAATAACTTTCCTCCTGACCCCCCCCCCTTTTTTTTTGCTCAACAAAAAATCCTTGGGGTTCCTCATTTAAAAAAAAAGTATTGTTTGGTGTTCCTCAGTCTTAAAAAGTTTAAGAAACACTGGTCTAGATCATCCCTGACAGGTGTCTGTCTGACTTGCTCTTAAATGTCTCCAGTGATGGAGATTCCACAATACCCCCTAGGCAATTTATTCCAGTTTTTAAACACCCGGACAGGCAGGAAGTTTTTCCTGGTGTCCAAACTAAACCTCCCTTGCTGCATTTTAAGCCCATTGCTTCTTGTCCTATCTTCAAAGTCCAAGGAGAACAATTTTTCTCCCTCCCCTTTTGGATACTTGAAAATTGCTATCATGTCCCCCCATCTTCTCTTTTCTAAACTAAATAAACCCAGTTCTTTCAGTCTTCCCTCATAGCTCATGTTCTCTAGACCTTTAATCATTCTTGTTGCTCTTCTCTGGACCTTCTCCAATTTCTCCACATCTTTCTTGAAATGTGGTGCCCAGAACTGGACACAAATACTCCAATTGAGGCCTAATCAGTGCAGAGCAGAGTGGAAGAATGACTTCTCGTGTCTTGCTCATAACACTTCTGTTAATGCATCCCAGAATCATGTTTGCTTTTTTTGCAACAGCATCACACTGTTGACGCATGTTTAACTTGTCATCCACTATGACCCCTAAATCCCTTTCAGCAGTACTCCTTCCCAGACCGTCGCTTCCCATTCTGTATGTGTGAAACGGATTGTTCCTTCCTAAGTGGAGTACTTTGCATTTGTCTTTATTAAAAGTCATCCTGTTTACCTCAGACCATTTCTTCAGTTTGTCCAGATCATTTTGAATTTTGACCCTATCCTCCAAACCCCGCCCAGCTTGGTATCATCTGCAAACTTAATAATTGTACTCTCTATGGTATCATATATATCATTCATGAAGATATTGAACAGAACTGGCCTCAAAACAGACCCCTGCAGAACCCCACTTGTTATGCCCTTCCAGCATGATTGTGAACCATTAATAACTACTCTCTAAGAATGGTTATCCAGCCAGTTATGCACCCACCTTATAGTAGCCCCATCTAGGTGATATTTCCCTAGTTTATTGATAAGAAGGTCATGTGAGACCGTGTCAAATGCCTTATTAAAGTCTAGGTATAACACATCCACCACTTCTTCCTTATCCACAAGACTGGTTATCCTATCAAAAAAAGGATTGCTTTGACATGATTTGTTCTTTACAAATCCATGCTGGCTGTTACCTATCATCTTATTTTCTTCCAGATGTTTGCAGATGAATTCCTTAATTACTTGCTACATTATCTTCCCTGGCACAGAAGTTAAACTGACTGGTCTGTAGTTTCCTGGGTTGTTCTTATTTCCCTTTTTATAGATGGGCACTATATTTGCCCTTTTCCAGTCTTCTGGAATCTCTCCCGACCTCCATGATTTTTCAGAGATGATAGCTAAAGGCTCAGATACCTCCCCTATCAGCTCCTTGAGTATTCTAGGATGCATTTCATCAGGCCCTGGTTACTTGAAGACATCTAACTTTTCTAAGTGATTTTTAACTTTTTCTTTAATTTTAACTTGTAAACCCACCCCATTTCCACTAGCATTCACTATGTTAGGCATTCCATCGCTATCCATCTTCTTAACGAAAACCAAAACAAAGAAGTCATTAAGTACCTCTGCAATTTCCAGGTTTCCTATTCTTGTTTCTCCCTCTTCACTGACCAATGGGCCTATCCTGTCCTTGGTCTTCCTCTTGTTCTACTTGTAGAACATCTTCTTGTTACCCATTGGCTGTGTCTACACTGGACTCCTTTTCCGGAAAAGGGATGCAGATGAGACAAGTCGGAATTGCAAATGCAGCGGAGATTTAAATTTTCCCCGCTCCATTTGCATGAACATAGCTGCCGCTTTTTTCCGGCTCTGGGCTTTGCCGGAAAAAAGCACCAGTCTAGACAGGGACCTTTCGGAAAATAAAGCCTTTTCCGAAAGGTCCCTTATTCCTGATTTTAAGAGGAATAAGGGACCTTTCGGAAAAGGCTTTATTTTCCGAAGATCCTGTCTAGACTGGCGATTTTTCCGCAAAGCCCGAGCCGGAAAAAGCGGCAGTTATGTTCATGCAAATGGAGTGGGAAAATTTAAATCCCGCTGCATTTGCAATTCCGACTTGTCTCATCTGCATCCCTTTTCCGGAAAAGGGGTCCAGTGTAGACACAGCCTTTATGTATCTAGCTAGATTTAGCTCTTTTTGTGCCTTTGCCTTTATAATCTTGCCCCTGCATGCCTGTGCTGTTTGCTTATATTCATCCTTTGTAATTTGACCTAGTTTCCACTTTTTATATGACTCCTTTTTGATTTTTAGATCATGTAAGATCTCCCGGTTGATCTAAGATGGTCTCCTGCCATATTTTTTATCTTTCCTATGCAGTGGAATAGTTTGCGTTTGGGCCCTTAATAATGTCCCTTTAAAAAACTGCCAACTCTCTTCAGTTGTTTTTCCTCCTAGTCTTGCTTCCCATGGGACCTCACCTACCAGTTCTCTGAGTTTACTAAAATCTGCCTTCCTGAAATTCACTGTCTCTATTTTGCTGTTCTTCCTTCTACCATTCCTTAGAATCATGAACTCTATGATTTCATGTCACTTTCTCCCAAGCTGCCTTCCACTTTCAAATTCTCAACCAGTTCCTCCCTATTTGTTAAAATCAAATCTAGGACAGCTTCCCCACAGTAGCTTTCTCAACCTTCTGAAATAAAAAATTGTCTCCAATGCAGTCCAAGAACTTGTTGGATAGTCTGTGCCCCGCTGTGTTATTTTCCCAACATATATCTGGATAGTTGAAGTCCCCCATCACCACCAAATCCTGCGTTTTGGATGATTTTGTGAGTTGTTTAAAAAAAGCCTCATTCACCTCTTCTGGCTGGGTAGGTAGTCTGTAGTAGACCCCTAGCATGACATCACCCTGGTTTTTTTATCCCTTTTAACCTAACCCAGAGTCTCTCAACAAGTCTGTCTTCTATGTTCATCTCCACCTCAGTCCAAGTGTATTCATTTTTAATATATAAGGCAACATCTTCTCCCTTTTTTCCTTGCCTATCCTTCCTGAGCAAGCTGTACCCTCTATACCAATATTCCAGTCATATGTATTATCCCACCAAGTCTCTGTGATACCATGGTTGTCATGGTTGTGTTTATTTACTAGCACTTCAAGTTCTTCCTGCTTATTCCCCATAGTTCCTGCATTTGTATACAGGCATCTGAGATACTGATTTGATTTTGCCCCCCAGTTCTGCCTTCTCCTCCTTTATCTCTCCTATTATAGCCCATGCTCCCTCCCATTTCTGACCCATTTCCCAGGTCTCCATAATTCCTCACTTTGTTTCACAGCTCTGTCCTTTGCTGGAATATTGCATTGTTTTCATAGAATCATAGAACTGGAAAGAACCTGAAGAGGTCATCAAGTCCAATCCCCTGAACTCACGGAAGGACCAAGACCATCTCCAACAGGCATTTGTCTAACCTGCTCTTCAAAATCTCCAATTATGGAGATTCCACAGCCTCCCTAGACAATTTATTCCAGGGTTTAACCACCCCAACAGTTAGAGAGTTTTTCCTAATGTTCAACCTAAATGTCACTTGCTGCAATTTAAGTCCATTGCTTCTTGTCCTATCATCACAGCTGTCATCATAAAAACTGTCATCATTCCTCTTTCAGGGTGCGTCTACACAGCAGGGCTTAACTCAAAATAAGCGACACAAATTGAGCTACGTCAATCGCGTAGCTTATTTCGAAATTGGGAGTGTTTACACAGCACTTATTTTGAAATACAGCACTCTTCCTCTGACTTCCCTTACTCCTCGTACAATGAGGGTTACAGGAGTCGGAGTAAGAAGTCCTCCAGCTTGACAGTATTTTGACATTATTTAGCAATAACTGCCTGCTGTATAGATATGGACTAAGTTATTCTGAAATGTATCAGAGGGGTAGCTGTGTTAGTCTGAATCTGCATAAACAACAAGAAGTCCTGTGGCACCTTATAGACTAACAGATTTATTGGAGCATAAGCTTTCGTGGGCAAAGACCCACTTTGTCAGATGTATCTTTGCCCACGAAAGCTTATGCTCCAATAAATTTGTTAGTCTATAAGGTGCCACAGGACTTCTCGTTGTTTATGGAGATTCAGACTAACACGGCTACCCCTCTGATACTGGTCATTTTTGTTGCTTTTCTCTGGACTGTCTCCAGTTTTTCCGAGGATCCATGTAGTTGTTGTCTTTATTGTGTTAGGGGAGCTTATTTAGCTCCGAGTTGAATAGTGGGTTTGGAACAGCCCCATTTATGTTGAACAGGAACTGGGAAGTCCAAAGGGATTCCTGGAAGGCTGGAAATCTCCAAATGGGTTCTTCATTATTTTTTTAAATGGTTTGACTCACATTAATTGCATGAAGCTGTGGAGGAGTCACAGAAGACCATCTGTTTCAGCTGTTTGCAGGCTATAATTTTTATACATTTTTGCATTTTGGAAAAATATGTTCTTGGGTGACTTCAGAGTTGCTTCCATTTTTTGGAGAAAATCACAATAGATACAGTTGTTATAAAATATATTTATTTCATTGGATTTTTTAGATGGAGATTTTGTCTTTGGTGGCAGGAAGAATGAAGGACACTGTGTACTGACTGTACATTTCCTCTTCACTGCTAAGCTCTGTCACAATGCACTTAGGAAGATTTTTTTCTGGCTTTGATTTGATGTTAGAAGGATTTCATTGCATCAGGATCTCTTTCTTTCTTTCTTTCTTTCTTTCTTTCTCCATTAAATTTCAGTGGTTGATTACTGAGGCACTTTGATTAAATTAATCCTTTGCCTCCAATTATTCTACTCTGAAATTAGCTAATTCCTTGATGGATATTGACAGTAAAATTTTCAGTTTGTGACTGGGCATGTCACACAATAAGTACAGGACAAATCAGTCTTAATCACACTGGTCAGGTGCAAACACTTACATCCATGCTTAATTTTATGCATGTGAGCAATGCCATATATTGAGATCCTGGTCTCGGGATTCTGATGATATCTACAATTCTGTGATAGTAGGGGACAGATGTATTTCTTGGCAGGGTACTATCTGTTTGTCACATCTATTTTAAAAACTGTTACCTAATATTGTTACAAGAAGCACCTGAAATCACTACAGCTGATAGATATTGGAATTTTATTTTGGTCTATTGAGTTTGTTTGTTTGGAGCGCATAACCACCACCAGGGAGATTTGAACCTGGGACCTCTAGAGCTTAGTGTAGTAACATCTACAGCTTGCCCTATGAACCACACTAGGGCTACAGCTACACTACAAATTTTGCCCGAAGAGGCAATGCAAATGAAGTGCAGCTTAGCATTTTCTTGCGCTTCATTTGCATAATCTCTTTCGATCTGTTTTTGCACAAGGGTTTTTTGCGCAAAAACAAGCAGTGTGGACGTTTCTTTTTTGCGCAAAACCCCCCTTTTGCGCAAGATCCTTATGCCTCAAAAAAGGAGGTATCACGATCTTGCACAAGAGGGGGGTTTTGCACAAAAAATAAACATTCACACTGCTTGTTTTTGTGCAAAAACAGATTGGAAGAGATTATGCAAATGAAGTGTGAGAAAATGCTAATCTGTGCTTCACTTGCATTGCCTCTTCCTGCAAAATCGTAGTGTAGAAGTAGCCTAGGTGTGTGGGTTACAATAGCACTTTGTAATAGGCCATGTGTAGTTGTAAAATCACAAAAATTGACTGCCGGGAGAGGAGGAAGCCTAGTTTAAAACTCCTTTTCTGAAAGACTGGTGCATAGAGCAGTTGCATTCCAGGTAGTCAGTAGCCATCCCTGTCTGTCTTAGAGATCCCGACATGCTTTGGGAGCTAGGTGTCAAATTCAAAAGCGATCTCTTGACAGTAAAACTTCCCATTAACATAAAATCTGAATGGAGTTTCTCCCCTGGCCTCCCAAAAAAGTCTCTTGCTGTCGGGAAATCTGAAAATCAGCACATTCTCAACAAAACATTTAAAATGAAAAGCAGCACAAGATTTAGAATGTGCGACTCATTAAAATACAGAGGTATCTTTGATAACAGGAAAAACTCCAGTGTGTGTGTGTGTGTGTGTGTGTGTGTATACATATACAGTGTATATATATATATGTATACACACACACACAAATATGTATCTCCTTATAGGGTGTTGTCTGTACTGCAAGCAAACACCTGTGGTTGGCCTGTGCCTGCTAACTCAGGTTTAATTGCATGTAAATGTTCTGGTTTGGGTTTTTGCGTTGGGAATTGTCAGGCCCCAAGGCAACTGCTCCCTTTACCCCTCCCCCCCATCAGTGGGCCTGGATTGTACCCATATGTCCCTGACATGCAACCGGATGTGGATCTGCTAGACATTTTGTAGCTCAGGCCCATTTTTAGTGAGAATCCCCTCTGCCATCTACACACACTCTATGTAATGTGGCAGTTGGATAATTTAGGCCTGATGTTGCAACCCTTACTTTTGCTGAGTAGCATCTTATTCTCTGAGTAATCACAATCAGCCCTTTTTTTGGAAGGTGTACTCTTCAGTGTGAGCAAGGGCAGCAGCACTGGGTTATTAAAAAGCTGGGCCAGGTCTGCCTTATCTCTCTTCCCACAAAAAAAGCTCTGTTAACTGTTTCCTAAACTAATAACGATCTTTCATGTGATTCCTCTTCTGCCCTATTGCAAATACCTAATCAATCAACATCAGTTACATGAGTTGGCACACACAATAAGCACTGCACAGAAGGATCATAAATCCTCAAGCAGAACCTACTCACTAATTATTAAAGCTAGCTATTTAGCTCTAACAATTTCTGATTAAACTTCAAAATAAATCATCCAATAGAGAAGTGACATAAAGGAGAACGCTTAAGAACAATTTTCTCTGGAATAATTAACCATTTTTAGAAGGATATAACTATCCAGGTATTTGGGATAGTGCACTGGGGTGGAATTAGGAATAATGAGATGAAATTAGGCAAAAAGAAAATAGAGGGGGAAAGTTAGAAAATGTGTCCCAACTGAGAGACTATTAAGGTATGAAGTATTAGCAGCAATGTTCCCTCAAATCTTTTCCCTCCATGTGCGATTTTTTCCATCCAGGTGCGGAATACACTATTTTATGTGCACCCCCAGTAGAAACACAAAACCTAGCTGTGGGTGGTCTGCTAATCAGCCGGGCAGCACTTGAACCTATCCTGAGCGGCCGCACAAGTGCACAGCTTCCAGGGAGCCCTGGACAAGAGCACTGAGTATACTGCAGGGCAGTGGTGCTCAACCTTTTTAATTTTGCGACCCCCACGGCCGGGAACATTTTTGTTCCCGCTGCTGTAGGGAACAATTCTGCACTGTAAGGCTGACAGCCTCAGCAGACCTAGTAGACCTTTTCTGGTTTTAATTTCCTCATCTGAGCAAAACTCCTGTTAATTTCAATGGAAGATCAACTGTGTAAAGAACTTTACAATTTGATCAGTTGAGTTGGTAGAATCATTACATAAAGGAGATATTTTTAAAAGGTCAGTCCTTATTAAAATTTTCACATTGGCTTCGTTCTGCCGCAGGTTGACCAATGATCTAATCTGGTGTGACAAATACTGCTGGTATGTTCCTGGGAGTGGTAGAGACTTGTTAAATGATAGCTCATAGCTATGTATCCGTAGTGTTGGTTGGTCTGTGCTTCACCATGAATTGTGCGGCTCAAAAGCTGGGCATAGATTAAAATAACCAATCACCCCACAACACTACTCTAGTCCTGGGCTTACTGAGCTGTTGGCTCTGATCTGGGTGAGATGCAGCGTTTGATTAAGCGTGTTGGTTGATCTGCAGCATGTTTATGACAAATTACATCAAACCATGATGTACTTGTTAGTAGAGCGATGGCTCAGTGCTGACAGTGACAACTATCACCAATTACCAGCGGCAGCTAGACCCGTCTGTGACAACAACTTTCTTTGTCTTTAATAATTTTTCACTGTATTACTTTGTCACATTGGTATTATAGTGTCTCTCTCTGTATTATTTGCAGAAACAGAATGCTGATGACATACTTGTGATGAAACTTCCATCCCTTAATGAAAAACACACATTTCCATGTACTTGTGCCTTGTTTTATACACAAAGAACTTTCATATGTGTCCATATGTAGGAACAAAATTGGTAATTACTATTTATTCTTATAAAACACAAGGTTTTACAGAGCCAATAATATGTTTTGAAGGACACGGAGTAAAAGAGAGAGAGGACCAGATTCAGGTTTTGTTTTTGTAGTCTGAAATCCAGAGATAGTGGAGTTACTTTGGAGTTATGCAGGTGTAGCAGAGATTGGAATCTGGTCCTGGAACAATTTAAAAAATAAAACACTCATTTTCAGATTGCTGTTTTCAAGCCACAAGGCAGATGCTTTTGTTACTAGGTGGCAGGGATTTGGTTACTATCTTTGGTAATTTATGGGGAAGGGTATAAGCCTAAAGAGGGAATTAAGTTCTATGAATCGACTAGAACAATAATGGGCCAAATCCTGCTTGTTTTACTTATTCCAGTATCAGAGGGGTAGGCGTGTTAGTCTGAATCTGCAAAAGCGGCGAGGAGTCCTGTGGCACCTTATAGACTCCAACACTTCGGTTAGTCTATAAAGTGCCACAGGACTCCTCGCTGCTTTTACTTATTCCTGTAGTTGTATTAAAATTGATAGGTAACATGTAAGCAAAGCAGACTTGATCCCTTTAAGAGTGAACCAAATTAGAAAGGAAAATCAAAGGGATGAAAAAACAACGTATCTCAACTCCACGCTGGTATAAGTGTAATGAAAACGTAGCCAACCTATGATCTATCGGCTCCATTCCCATTGACATCAGGGACAGCTACGTTCATGGATCAACAGCTGACGTGTTTTCATTGGCCATGGAAATGTGCAATGATAATGCAATGCTGGATTGTGCCCCATAAATGTTGTACGAAGGAGTAAGACAATCTCCATGCTCCTGCATGGCCCCTGAGGTCACACAGCCTTTGCTTCATATTAATGTGATTGTCAAAGTGAATACCATGCACACCGTTCTACTTGGCTCAGAGAGGGGGCTTCCATTGGAAACTAGGGCCCAGTTCTGCTGGTTAGAACAGTTCTCCAGATATCAGCTTAAATATTCTTTTGTTTTATTTAATCACACTGTAGCTTCCCTTTGTTCCTTGCGTACTGCTCACTCAATGGGAGTTCGGAGTGACAGTGGCACAGGATGCATTCCCAAGCAAGCCCCATGCCTGCCTTCCCAGGAGAATGGAGCACCATGTAGAATACCTTTCATGGAGAACAAAAGGAAGTGGAAGCAAACCAGCTGCTCGGTCACATTAGAGTGGCCGTGTCAATGCTCTTCAAACACAGAGGGTGCGTCTAGACTGGCAAGATTTTGCGCAAAAGCGGCAAAAACTTGCCAGCTGTCTACACTGGCCGCTTGAATTTGCGCAAGAACACTGACGTTCTAAAGTAAGAATTCAGTGCTTCTTGTGCAAATACTTTGACGCTCCCACTCAGGGATAAGCCCTCTTGCGCAAGAATACTTGCACAAGAGGGCCACTGTAGACAGGCACCTTAATTTTTTGCGCAAGAAAGCCCGATGGCTAAAATGGCCATCGGCGCTTTCTTCTTATTCTATACTGGGCATGGATGCTTTTGCGCCAAAGCACTTTTTGTGCAAAAGCATCCGTGCCAATCTAGATGCTTTTTTGCAGAAATACTTTTAACGGAAAAACTTTTCCGTTAAAAGTATTTCCGCAAAATCATGCCAGTCTAGACGCAGCCAGAGAGAGCCTCCTTCCCAGGCTGTGTGAGTACGGGAAGGAGAGAAGGGGAAAAGGAAACTCTACGTATCCCAGATATCTCGTCTGGTTAAAAGTCAGTGGTCTCTTCTGGCTGATCTAAAGTGGCTGGGAAGCCATAAGTCTCCAGCTTAAGGTGACACTTAATAAACCGTGATGCACAAAAGGTAGCTCTGATAAGAACGGCCAGACTGGGTCAGACCAAAGGTCCATCTAGCCCAGTGTCCTGTCTGCCCACAGTGGCCAATGCCAGTTGCCCCAGAGGGAGGGAACACATCAGGTAATCCTCATGGGATCCCTCCCCTGTCTCCCACTTCCAGACAAACAGCGGCTAGAGACACCATTCCTACCCATCCTGGCTAATAGCCATTGATGGACCTAACCTCCATGAATTTATCTAGCTCATTTTTGAACCCAGTTAAAGTTCTAGCCTTCACTGCATCCTCTGGCAAGTCTATCCCTGCATGACACATGCCATAGAACTGTGGAGAATTTGGAACCATTTCAAAGGGCTGCCTGCCTGGTTGGAACTGTGACTAGTGATCATTTGGCAACCCCTTACCTTCTTTGCCTTCAGCAGTATCGCCTGTATTGAAACACAGAGAGACCGCTGCATATTGTCAAGAAGTAAGGGTGCAGCTGGTAGGTATGTCCTGTAACAGACAGACACACTGGTCATTCAGGAGTCAGGCGGAAATGCCTTTTTTTCTTTTGGTTATAAAAAATGCTGGTGTCTGATGCGACACTCGCTTACGTCAGCCCATCAGACATGTCTTCTGTGAGCTATTGTGAAGCTCTGTGGGTTTTCATAGTCAGTCAGAAACAAAATGATTGGGCACCTGGGTGTTTAGAACTGCAACCAATTAGTAATATGCAGTGTTTGGCTTTGTGTCCTGCGTGTTGAGTGAGTCTTTGGTCTAAAGACAGGGAAGATGATTTGGTGGTTTGTATGATAGTCTGGGACTCAGAACACCTCCCTGGCACTGGATAAGGAACATGCCTCGGGAGCGGGATGTTGCGGGTTTGAGACCTGCCTGTCCTGGGCAAACCTTGCCACTAGCTTCCCAAGGGATAGAGTTGGCACACTTAGAAGGTAGGGAGGATAAGGGGGCCCCTGAAGGGAGGGAGATTGGGGCTCTTCCAGTGACACAATGGATAAGGTGCCTCCCCCCCCAGTGAATGAGGTTAAGGGTTCAAGGCCTGCCAGCCATAGGGGAACCCCTCCCCACTCCTCTCCTCCCCCCCCCCCCAAGGGATAGAGCTAGCACAACCTGGAAGGAAGGTACCTAGGGACAATCAGGCCTCCCTCCCAGTGGCTCAATGGATAAAATTCAATTCCTGCTCTTCCACAGACTTACTGTATGACCTAGGCCAAGTCATTTAGTCTCTGTGCATCTATTCCCAATCTGTAAAATGGAGATATTCCCTCCTATGGGTTCTGTGAGGTTAAATAGATTTAAGATTGTGAGTTGCTCTATACTGTGGCAAAGGAGGCCATATAAATGCCTAAGATATTTGATAATTAATATCTTGTCGTGAAATATGCAACATGTACAACCCTGAGCTTCCACATGATATATCTGCACAGCAACTAGATACCTGTGGCTGCCCCATGCCAGATAACTCAGGCTTGCAGGGCTCAGACTGCGAGGCTGTTTCATTGTTGTGTAAAATGCCAGTGGCTCTGGGACCCGACAAGGGGGAAGGGACTTTGAATGAGTTCTTTAAATATTGGCCTTGCACCGTGTTTAGTGAATTGTGCTGCTAGCCAGTTAGAGGGTTGGTGAAAAGTTGCAACCTAAAATTGGACTATAAGTTTCTCCTTCCACCTCATTCAGAGTCACTTTCTTCACTGGCTGTAACGCTTTCTGCCTATGCTCATTTTCTCCCCTCTTGTGTCTCTTCTCCTTCCTGCTCTATTCCCCGGGACTCTCTATCTCAGCAGTTCTCAAACTTCATTGCACCGCGACCACCTTCTGACAACAGAAAGTACTACTGGAGCCCAGGACCTGCCACTCCAAGTAAGGTGGGGCTCTAAGCCCCCCCTCAATGGCAGGGGAAGGGGGGGAAAAGAAGGGAAGGAGGGGACCAATGTTTCCTCTGATCTTTCCATCCATGTGTGGAATAAATTTGTATGTGCACTGAAGGAATGTGTGGATGTGTACCACCAGGAAATCAAAAAAACCTAGCAGTGGACCCTCTCCTAGTCAGTTGGGAGGCATGTGAATTAGGGATGTGAATGGTTAACAGGTAACCCTCACCTTTAGAGTGAGGTTTACCGGTTCTCCGGTTAACCTGTTGGGACTGGAGCAGGTGGCTGCTTCAGTCCCATAGGGCCCACTACAGGCAGGGGCCGCTCTGGCCAGCAGCCCCTGTCCATGGCAGGCCCCGTTGGGTCTCCCTGTCACAGGTTACACACTGGCTCCCCGCAAGCGAGGCCGGCAGCCCTTGCTGGGCCTGCTCACGGGCAGGCTTCGCTGAGGGCTCTGCAGTGTAAAGCTTATGTGAGCTCGCAGGGCATGTAACCACTAGGACTTTTAGTGGTTACACGGTTACATTGTTAAACGACTTTTACACCCCTTCTTCGAATCTCTCTTGAGCGGCCGCACAAGAGCAGAGCTTACAGGGAAGACTGGCTAGGACCCGCTTTGGGTTCCCAGGCCACCATTGAGAAGTGCTGTGAGTCTGTCCCCTTGGCTCTCTCCCCAGTGTTTTCTACACCCTTGCACCTCCCTCCCCTCTCTTGGGGTCCCCACATTGCTTTCTCCTGGGATGCTCCCTCAGGCTCCCGATTTGCCCCCCCCTCCTGTCAGCTCTCCATCTCTCCTGTCCAAACATGCCCCCAGCTCTCCTCTCGCCTCTGCCCCCCACTGCCGCCGTGGCTCTGCTCCCAGGCCCCTCTCCCCCCTGCCTGTCTTGCCCTGCCCCCTCGCCCCTCTCCCAGGCCTCCCGCTGCCGCTGCACAGCCCGGGAGGCAGAGGGTGCCCCCGTGGGGAGGAAAGGGTTACTCCGGGCCCTGGTGCAAGGTGTCCAATATGAAGCGGCTCCAGCGTGCAGGAGTTTTACGTGGGCAGCTTCTCATTAGGGGGCGAGGTTGCTGGCGCTCGCTGCCGGCTCTGCGTGTGCGCGCTGGCGCGGAGGCCAGGCGCTTCTTGGCTGCAGAGCGGGGCAGGGCAAAGCGGCGCCGGCTGCGCCCAGGTGCTGAGCCAGGAGCAGGGGGCGGATGGGGGGCGGCTCCCGGCCGGCGGGGAGCCAGGCAGGGCCAGGGCGGGCGCTGTGACTTGGCCATGGGCTGGCGGAGGCGCGCAGCGGCTCGATGGAGTGTCCCGGGCGCTGGGGGGCACTGAGCGCGCCGGGGCGCACATGGACTGAGCGGGGGCTGGCTCGTCCCGCTCCCGGGGACTGAGACAAACTCTGCCCGCAGGCGCGTCCCGCCCTGCCCCCTGGCAGCCCGGACTCGGGGCTTCGCCGGAGCGCGCTGGGAGCCCGCAGCCCCGCGCCCCTCGGGCTGCATGTTCGCTGCCCGCTGCCTGCGCGGCCGGGGAGTCCGCCGCGGGGCCGGGGAGCGCTAAACCCGGAGCCCGGCTCGGGGGGAGCAAACCTGTAGCCGCGGAGCCGCCTGCGTGGAAGGTGAGTGCCGGGGCCGCTGCCGGGCGTCGGTCCCCCCCTCTTGCGATGCAGCCCTGGCCCCGGCGATCCGCCAGCCCGGGGTCTCTGCGGGCGGTGTTGGAAACCCCCCGGTGTGAAGCAGCGGCGGGTGTGTGGATTGTGCTGGTGGCTGGGGACCATCGTTTGCTTCCATCCGTGTGCGAGGGCGATTGCTAGCGAGGTGCATGGGGTGGGCTCCGCCAAGACCTTTTTCTGAAAGGGAGCGTGTGTGTGTGTGTGCTTACACAGAATCCCGTGTGTGTGTGTGTGTGTGCGCGCGCGTTTACACACAATCCCGTCTGTGTGTGTGCGTGCGCGCGTTTACACACAATCCCCTGTATGGGTGTGTGTGCTTACACACAATCTCGTCTGGGTGTGTGTTTACACACAATCCCGTGTGTGTGTGCGCACTTACACACAATCCCGTGTATGTGTGTATTTACACATAATCCCCCGTGTGTGTGTGCGCGCTAACACACAATCCCCTGTATGTGTGTGCTTACTCACAATCCCCTGTGTGTGTGTGTCTGTGTGTTTACACAGTCCCTGTGTGTGTGCTTACACACAGTCCCCTGTGTGTGTGTGCTAACACACAATCCCCTGTATGTGTGTGTGTGTGCTTACACACAATCCTCTGTGTGTGCTGACACACAATCCTGTGTGTGTGTGTCTCCATGGAATACATACATCTCCCTCGGCTAGTATTAACCATGCCCAGAAAGGGGTCCTATCCTGGCCATCCGGATGCTTGGCAGGCAACTAATGAGGCGCAGAGAGGTTGCAGGCTGGAAGATTTTGCACTGGCTGGTTTCAAAGGGGGGGGGTGTCTGGTGAGTGATGGGGGCGCAGGGCTGCAGCTCCTTCCGCTAGTTTTGGATGTGCTGCTCTCACTCCCCCGTCTCCACAGAAGGCTGAGATCCACATTTCCCCCCCACCTGGGCACACAGCGCAGTGGGGCAGGGCTGGGCTGCTGCCCATGCGGTGCCAGGTGGGAGGAGGGGAAGTGGCCCACTTGGCTCTTTGTATCGGACTGGGCTTTGGGGGATGCTGGGCACAATTAGAACTTGGTAACTTAATTTAGCTGGGGAGCCACAGGTCGTGCTGCACCTGGTGGAGGAGGGGAGGCTCCATGCAGTAGGTCAGTGTTGCTGTGGGAGTGAGGAGGCTGCACCGACCTTAACACAGTGAAAGGTTCCGCCAGCTGTGGCATAGGGTAAAGGAAACGTAGAAAGCAGAGACACCCCCTGCATAGCTACACGAGTAATAAACTGTGTCTGTGATATACCTGTGCACTGGTGCACACGCATGCTCATTTAACTGTGTCCAGCTAGTGTTTGTTGTATTTCCAAACAGCCCCAAGAAGGAAGACATATGATTGTTCGGGATGTAATATACAACAATTGTAGGTATATAAGTAGCTGTATGGAGAGAATCTGAAAACAAAGAGGTATGATTTGCCATCCATTTGAACACCCCGGCCCAAATTAGTCCATGGAAGTCAGGGAAGTCACATCATGGATGAATTTGGTCCATAATGTCCCCTAACCTTAATGGCAGTAATCAAAAGGCGATGATCTTATTTGGCACATGCACACGTATATTAATAGCTTTCATGTATTTAAGCATATGTTGGTTCATTTTATTTTAAATATAATTTCTGTCACCGAATTGAGAAGATAATTTGTAGTGATTGAATCCTGATTTGTCTACTAAAAATGCAAAAGGAATACTTTTAAGAAAGCCTCTGCTTTCTTGCTTTTTTTTGGTCTTAAGGTAGTACCATTTCTCCTGACACTGATAAGCAGCTCAAACTTCTTCCATTCAAAGAAGTTGCTGCTAACGTTTCCCAGCATGTGGAAGCTGCATCTTTCTTAGTGGCTGTGTCTACACTCAAAGAAAAGTTGGAAAAGATACGCAAATGCAAATTGTGAACTGCAATTTGCGTATCTTTTTCTGCTTTTCTTCCGAAAGAGGCTTTTCCAACATTTGGCCCGTCTACCCGGGGTCGAATGTTGAAAAAACCCCTCTTCCGGAACATCCCTTCTTCTTCGTAAAAAGAGGTTTACAGAGATGCCAAAAAAACGCACCTGCTTTTCCGAATTTTTTTACCTCCGGTATCCCGGAAAAGCTCTGTATTTTAGATGTACCCGGTATTAGCTAAGTGTTTCAATTCTTACTTGTGCACAGTGGCGAATTGCACCATTTTAGTGTGGTAGTGGTCATTTGTGTTTTGAAATTCAGGATACTGGATGCATTAATGAGAAAAATATAGTAGAACCCAATCCATTGTGAAAAGCTGTCCAAGGTACCATTTGTCTAAATTATCTGTATCGATATAATCTATATCTGTATTAAAATAGAAGGAACATGCCATATTATATTTATTGTGCTTGCCAGGCTATTAAAAACTCCTGCTGTAATTGGAAATGAGATTTCTCTGTTTGCTGTAAAACAGATGTACTGGATGTGATTGGTTATGGATTTGACTAGATTGCTTACATCATGTAGGCGACTGACATCAGATTGACAAAGGAACCATATAAGCTAAATTATCTGCAGTTATATGACATCTTAATACAAATAAAAAAGTCTCTTAATCTCCCTTCCCCAGTATTGTTTTGTAATGAGTCTTCCTTTTCAGGGATAACATTTAGGTCACATTGGCTATTTTTTTACATTGAATTCATACTGATGTATACTTCCTTGACTTGAAAGAATTTATGTTCCATTCTCATACAATAATCAATGGAAGGTCTACATTTTAGATATACTGGCCACCTGGAATATAAAGTCCATTAGGTGAGCACCCTGAAAGTTTTCATTTTAAAAAGACAGTTCCAGGTGTTTTACTTTATATTTCTGTGAAAATTCTATGAAAGGTAAGGCAACTTATTACTTCATGTGTGTGGCAGGAGAAGTTTTGATGTGACAGATTTACCCTTAGTCAAGTTTTCAAACTCATTCTAGATCCTGTACTGTTTCCTTGGCATACGCACTGCACCTATAGAGCCAAATCTTGTCCTGACATCAGTGATGTAGCATGGGATGTAAGTCAAGGCAAAATTCGAATCACACTGTACATGAATCTCAGTGATGGTACTTGTGGGCTAGATTTTCCTCATGTAAAATATCCATTTGCAGAAAGGACAACAGGATCAGACCTTTTACAGTCAGCTCTGTCTTGCAAGGATCCTATGGGATCCAGTCTGATTGTTACTAACAGTCTCCCAGTAACTTCAGTAGTGTAATAAGAAGGCTTGTAATAAAATATGCTTCTTTATGCAGATGAATTACATTATAGCGCAGGGCATTATAGAAGCTAGATATATTATGGAATGTCTGGCCTGCAACATACACTGCAAATCCTGTATTATATTTAAAAATACTAGTTGCATAAGCCACTCTTATTTTTATAGAGAAGTCTGCTTTCTCTCTTTCTCTTATTTTACACTAGGCAAAGTTATAATCTCTCTCCCCCTCCAGCATGTCAACGTCTTAGTCCAATCATAATGTGGTTCAGATTTATGTTGTTGCAGTTGACATATTCTCTCTGTCTCTGTCCAGTCTCTGTCTGTCTGTCTGTCTGTCTCACGCACACACACACATTTATTTTATCCTGTGGTCAGTTCCAGCCTTTACTTCAACAGAACCAATGCAAACTCAGTCTTAATACTTTCGAATAGCTGGTCTGCTTCTGTGTCAATCTCCAGAAAACCTCCTCCTTTAACTTGTAGCGCAAAGCAAAACCCTTCCTCCCCTCTTCCCCAAATGATCTGATTGTTAAGGCAGATGAAAACATTGCTTAACGAGTGGCAAGATAATAGCACCTAGTTAGTATTCAGGTTTAATCTTCAACAGTGATTTGTAAATTGAAAAAATAATGCCCATGTAAAAATTGTTTGCATTAGCAATGCTAGGGTGCATCATTTTAGCCAATTTCTGCACAAACAACATTACTGAGTCTGCAGGAGATGTGGCTGACAAAATCTGTTGATCGATATAAAAGAAAATGGGAACTTTTAAAATACATCATGGGGATATGGAATGTGTTTTAGAATGTTTTATTCAGTGGGATTGGGTTGTGGCTTCTAAAGCAATGATTGTATGGATAGTATAAATAATGCCAAGTCTATTTTATATAGTAAGCAGTGCAATAAAATGCATTTAGCTGGGATATTAACTGGAGGAACTGATATCTATAGAGAGACTTTCTGAAGGTAGATACCCCCTGATTATACTTTGCATCTGTGAATTTTACTTTGTACTCTAAGCAAAAGTAAGCAAGGAACTGTAGAAAACACAGGCAGTTACATAACAGGTCTTGGATTGTCATTAACGTGATGCAATAGAAGCACTCCAGTTTACATTACTACTTGCAATTAAATGCATCCTGCTTTGCTAAAAGGCTTAAAGGATTAAAATGTGGCCTAGAATAAAGATGCTAAACAATAGTAATCAAAATCACACTGTGGATTTAGTCTTTTGAATCAAAAGTCCTCGGGTATGGCATGAAAAATGTACAGAAATAATGACGGTAGTTTTAAAACTGCCCTTTCATTCACTGAACTTAATTTCTATTTATGCGCTCTATGTGGGCATAATTGCACATGACTTTTTACAGCATAATAAAAGAAAACCTTAAAATCGGCACCGCATACTGTCATTAAGCCTGGTCTCATGGCTGTAGCATACACACAGTATACCTCCCCTTTTCATTAGAAGTGACAGTACTATTTAGTCTGGATCTGAGGTTTAGGATTCATGTCATTCATTGCCTGCAGCCATAACGCTTTGTGCTGTGATCCTACCAGCATAAATGGAAAACCTCCAAGGAACACTGAAGATATTCCAGGGCATGGCATTGGGTGATTTATTAGTTATCACTCTTGTCTCCTGAACTAGCAGTTAACCAGTGCCCCAAGGTGATGTTAAGTGGTAGTTTGGGGTCAGGCTCTGATTTGATCTCTCTGTCTCTCTGCCTTCAAGAGCTTTCGTGGTATCTGACGACATTCATACAATGGAGTGGCCCCAGATTTTCACAGATGTAATTAAGAGAATCTGGCCGTCTACCTTTCAGGACAGGCCGAAACAGAAGACGCGATCACGTATGATCGTTAAGACTCCTGTGGTATTTTTTTACAAGAGTAAGGTGGACTGGTACCCTCAGCATCAAGAAAGGTGGGACATAAATGTGTGGCAAGACCAAGAATGAGGCGTGAACATTTGTGCATGCGTGTGCAGCCGCACAAAAAGTATTAATGCAAAACCTTTAACGTACCATGAGATCCGCTTCTCTAGCATACATGGCTTTGTTGCCGTGCTTAATGACCCTTTGCTTCTGATATCAGCCGCTTTCAGCAACGAGCGAGGGGAAGGAGGGCTGTTTGGACTGTAGGTGTAATCTTAGGGCTCAGGTGAATGACTTTCCTTGAAATGAGGAACAGTTGAATGATGTGATGCCCTTGGCGTCCTGGCCAAAATCCAGTGCAGGTAATTATATTTCTACCTCCATTCCACCTGCATCTGGAGACACTAGAGGTGTTGGATGAACACGTTTAAATGGCTATTTGGTCTTCCCAAACCCTACTAAAGGTAACTAGTTCTTGTCCATGCAAATAATTCCACTGGCTTCATTTTGGGACAGCAGATGGGCACAGTGTCTCTCATTGAAGTTAATTGGTGTTTTGCCATTGACTTGAGTAATGATGGCAGCATGTGGGGAAGGTTTGTTTCTGTGAGTATGGACCAGGACTTGAACAATACACTTGTTAGCTTTCAGAGGTGCTATCTAGATGAAAGATGCTATAAAATATCAGATTGGTGTGTGTGTGTGTGTGTTGATACTCACTGACCCATTTTATAGAATGCCTTGTTGTTACATATGCTGTTTTGTCTCCTTCTAAAAATTGTAATTTAAGAGAAATGCCTTTTTCATATTAGTTATTTTATTTTTTGGCAAGTATGACATCCTCCAGGGCAGTGGTGGACAACGTGAGGCCCATCGGGGTTCTGTGTGTGGCCCACGATACAGTTTGTTTATTGTTGCTCACACGCAGGGTTGTCAGATTCCGCTGGTTTTTGTCTGTGTCATTTTTCCCTATGGGTATTACTACAGTGACGCACATGTAAAGCAAGGGGCTGTGAAGTGAAGAGAGTGCGGGTTGCGCACAACATTGGATGCCGTGCGCTCCCTCAGCAGCCAATCACAGCACTGCTACAGTGCCATCCGCACACCCTGAACATTCTAGGTACGCAAATGCCGTTAGCAAAACTACCCCATCCCAGGAGACTGTCTTGATTATGACAATCTTGAGCCCATTGAGATGAAAGAAGGCCACTCATGTGGCCTACTTTTTGGCCTAGGTTGCCAATCGCTGCTCCAGGGCAATAATCGACCCTGTAGGATTGTCAATATGACGACTGTATGTAAATGAGATTCCAAATAGTTAATTGACCCTGCCAGGTATTACAGTTAAGAGCAAGAAAGCACAGAGTTAAGCCCAGGGAAAACAAGGAACTGAAATCTACATAACTGTTTTCAGTTGTTCAGTCTCAGTGATCCTTTATATATTTCCAGAAGCGATATGAAAATCTCTCTGGAGCTAACGTGTTTACAGAGCACCAGCAGGTTTTAAAGCGCTGCCAGCATCCGACCTTTCTCTTGTACATTTCCTTCAAATAAATACTGAATAAAAATAAGAATCCCATAATTTGGCCGCCCAAAGAGCTAAACACTATGCTTCAGCAGGAAATTATCATTTCTTGGGACAGCTTTGTGACAATCTTCCAAGGATCAATACCCCGAGAGAAAAGAACTGCATACTTTCTAAAGAATTTCAGCGCTTTACTATAGAGTCTGATTATCCCATAATTATCACTTCTGCTTTTAGGCCCTGATTCAACAAAGCACTTAGGCAAGTGCTGGAGTGTGATTGAAATCAGTAGGACTTAAGCATGTATTTAAGGACATTGCTGAATTGGGTACTAATTGCATAAATCCTATTGACTTCAGTGGAACTGTAGCAATTGCTTAAGTGCTTTGCTGAATGGGCCTTAATCCTGAAAATGTTCCCATGCCAGCAGAACTCTGTACCCAGGTAACGTTTATTGTAAGATGAAAACCTAAGTATATATTCTTCCCCTTAAGCACTGAGCAGGTTAGGTTCTATGGTAACTGGAGCTATATATAAATTCCACAGAAGGACAGGCACTACTAAGCTCTTCTCCATTGGGGGGGCATTATGACAACCTTCGACAGTGGTATAAAAACCACAATTTTAAATCTTTGGAATCCTCTTCATTGTCTCAATGCACTCTGTTAGTCCACCCAGAAAGGTCTCCTGTAATAATAAATAGCCTTACCATTTTGGAAGTTTGGTGTTAGCGTACATCAGATGTCCTGGCTTGATCAATCTGGGATGTTTGGAGTCTACATCGACATCCTAATTTAAGGACTGGCGACTTTCCCAAAAGCCTAGATCGGTGGTGGGCAACCTGTGGCTAAGGGCCACATGCGACCCATCAGGGTTCTGTGTGCGGCCTGCGAGACATTTTCTTTACTGTTGTCTATGAGCAGGGTTGCCAGATTCTGCTGGTTTCCTTCCAGAGAGGTTTTTTCCTACCAGTATTACTAAAGTGACACGCACCTAAAACAAGGGCACGTGAAGTGTGGTGGGTGCTGATTGCACACAACATTGACTGCGAGAGCCGGGCGCTCCCTCTGAAGCCAATCACAGTGCTGCTACGGTTCAGTCGGCACCCCCTGCAAATTCTAGGCACGCAGAGCAGGTAGCAAACTACCCTGTCCCAGGAGACTGTTTTGGGCATGGCAATCTTGTGGGCCTCTGAGATGAAAGAGGGCTACTCATGCGACCCACTCTCTAGCCTAGTTTGCCCATCACTGGCCCAGATCCTTCACCCCATGACTTTGAAATTCAGATCTGCATTTGAATTTTGTGTTACGTTTCATCTCTAGTTATTCCAACTTCATAATTTTCCTCCGCTGTTTTACTACTTTCTAGCTCATTTATGATATTTGCCTGGCCCCTAACTACCATAGCATTGGGGCAGCTCACAGTCAGAGTTACCTGCTGTTGCTTTTAGTACTGAACGCATGCAAGCTGTCCAATTGCTTTCTTTCAGGAAGGGGGCTGGCAAAATCACAACACTGGGAGTAATTAATTGTCCCACTATTAAACTTAACTGTTTTGGCACTATATTAATAACACACCATCAACCCTGAGGCTCTGTGTAGTGCCATCCTGTTTTGTTAAATCTGTTGTACAAGTTCTGCATTATGGATTTATTTCCCATTCATTATTACTCAGCTACGATATGTTCTATTCTGAATAATAACTTGTGTGTCATGGGTGGTGGGTGAAGGTAAGGCTGGCGGAGGCAAGCCCCCAGCGCTGCCCCCAGCCCTGCCCCTTCTGCCCTGCCCCTCACAGGAGCCAAGCTGCCACCCCCCTCCCACACCACCACGGGGAGGGTGGGCGGCATGCAGCCTCAGCCTCCGCGGCCCTAGAGCACGGGGAGGGCGGGTTCCTGGGGGCAGCAACACTCTGACCCCAGTTCGCCTACAGGAGGTGTTCTATGGGCAGAGTGTGGGCAGGGCCAAGCTGGTGGGTTGGGAAGGCAAAGCCTTCCCCCGCCTCGCGTTCCCGCCGCCCGTGTTGTGTGTATATATATTGTGACAGGGTCAGGCCAGAGGGCTAGTTTAGAAGGGGAGAGAGGCAGCGCTAGAAAACAGAAGTGGCCCTGGCTAATCAAGAAGGGGTTACTTCAGAGGAGCCCGGTGCAGCTGACCTGGAGTTATCGTGGGCGGAGTAGGAGCAGTGGCGATGGGGCTGCTATAAATCAGTTAGGGCCGGCTGATCTCACTTCAGGCTGCCACCAGGCCTTTTTAAAAAGCCTCCCCCCGCCGGGGGAAGGGGAAAGAGTGGGGGGGGAAGCTGGAGTGAGACAGAGCGTCACAGGTAAGGAGAGAGTCAGAAAAACGGAGGGAGAACGTGGCGTTGCCAGAGACAGCAAGGGGGGTGAGGAGCACCAAGAAGGAGCGTTTGGGATCCCTTCCCAGGTAGCATGAGATTTCAGCTGGTAGCCGGGGAGGACTGTTTACCCCAGGCTCACCAGAGGGCGCCTGCCCCAAGGGACAGAAGCCCAAACCCCAGCAAGGGCAAACGAGATCTGTGCTGCAGTACCTGGACTGTGAGATTGAGGACTGAACGGGGGTCTGGGACCAGGAGTAGGACTGGCCTTGCCCCTGTGTATGTATATGTAGAAGGAGGCTTTTTTCTTCAGTGCACTAGTGCAGATAGGGAATACTTTGAATTCATGTTTTCAACTATGTTGCAGCTCCTCGAAATGAAGGCGACGGAGCACGGGAAAATGAACAGAAACATGCGGAAACATGCAAGAGCCCTTATAACATTTGTGATAAACAAACTCACAACTGCCCTATCTCCTATTGGCAGTGGAAGATATGGAAAGCTCCATGAGCGCACAACATTTGTAGCCGCATCCATATCTGTATCTTCAAAAAATGAGCCCCGGTCACCGCATGTACATTCACAGATGTGGGTACCTGTCGTTATAAAGCAGGTATCTGCGGATTTGCAGGCCTCTAAAGATAAGGCCTTTCAACAGCTTAAGAGAAGATGTAGAATTGTATAACAGGAAATTTAAAGAGGCACAAGTGATATTTCCTTGCTACTTTGATATTCTCTTAGCAAAATCTTTTAAACACAATTGTTTTTTCTTGTTGCTAATGACAATCTTCTTATTCCATGTTATGTTAAGTCTGTATCATCTTATCGTGTCAACATTCTTCCCCTTTCCTGGCCTTGATCCTTCAATGAGCTCTGCACGGGCAAAACGGCATAAATTGCTCCAGAAGGAGACAGATTTCAGGGTTTTTGGACTTAAACAGAGAAAATCCTTGGAGTGTTTGCTGGCATAAAGGGTTGCACAAAGGAAGAGGATAGTACAAAGACTCTGTTGCACTGGTGACCTTTGATGGCCCAATTTGTTCAGCTAGCTGTTATCGCTGTTGACTTGGTTTATTTCTCTGTACACCAAGTGCTCTGCTGGTGAGGGGGAAATTGTTGATTGCCTAGATGAGAGGAAAGAGAAACAGCAATGACTACCACCTCATGCCAATAAGGGGAAAAACAGTAAGTGATTGCTGGGCATGGATACAGAGAGATCTCTGCTGGCATCATCATCCATTAGCAGGATAACCTGCTTTGGGCAGAGTCTAAAGAGAGCCACAGCAGGAGACAGCGAGGAGATAATGCTTTGCACAGGTGCAAGTAAACACACAGAGTTGGTCTACACTACATTGGAGGGTTAAAGTAAGATGTGCAACTCCAGCTATGTAAATTATGTAGCTGAAGTCGACATATCTTCCATCATGCTTCTGCGTGGTCCAAACAGTGGGAGCAGAATAACCAATGCAGATGAGGGTGCCCTCTGAGTTCTATTTAGCGGGTCTATACTAGACCTGCTAAATCAAATACCGGAAGATTGATCGTGGCAGCGTTGATCTTCCATGTAATGTAGATGTGCCTTCAGTGTAACATTTAAGTTCCTTCAAAGTAGATATTCTAGGACCTGGGCATTTATATGTGCTATAGATGTGGTATCTTCGTAGTCATAGTAAAGCCAGAAGCCACCATTAGGTTACTTATGTACACAGCAAAGAAAAAAATCTGTGAGCCAGGCTCTCTCTAAGCTGTGTGGCAGCACAGCCCCACAGCTGTTTAATCAGTTCCACCTAATCAGGCAGCTCCATGCATGGAGCCCTGAGCCCTGATTGGTGGGGCTGATTAAGCAGCTGCAGGGCTATGCTGCTGCACAGCTTAGAGGGAACCTTTCCTGTGGGGCTTGGGCTGGGGGCTGTTTCTTTGCTGGGTAGAATTCCAGACTCGGGCTAGGGTCTGGGCTATGGGAACTGGGTGGGAGTGTCCCAGAGTTTGTCCTCCACCCCAAACCAGAAGTTTACACAGCCAGAATCCTGGGAGATCTGAGTCATTTGGCATGGAAGAGCTGTGGGGTTTTCTTTGCTGTGCAGACACACTCGTAGTCTGATCACTTGTATAATTTGGGTAATTAAACTGAAACCAGTTAACTTTGTACCCTTGTAGCCAAGAAGGCTAATGGCATATTAGGGTGCATTAGGAGGAGCATTGCCAGCAGATCTAGAGAAGTGATTATTCCCCTTTATTCGGCTCTGGTGAGGCCACATCTGGAGCATTGTGTCCAGTTCTGGGCCCCCCACTACAGAAAGGATGTGGACGCATTGGACAGGGTTCAGCAGGGGGCAGTGAAAATGATTAGGGGGCTGGAGCACATGACCTATGAGGAGAGGCTGAGGGATTTGGGTTTATTTACTCTGAAGAAGAGAAAAGTGAGGGGGGGATTTGATAGCAGCCTTCAACTTCCTGAAGGGGGGTTCCAAAGAGGATGGAGAAAGGCTGGTTTCAGTGGTGACAGAATGAGGAGCAATGGTCTCAAGTTACAGTGGGGGAGATCTAGGTTGGATATTAGGAAAAACTATTTCCCTAGGAGGGTGGGGAAGCACTGGAATGGGTTCCCTAGGGAGGGGGTGGAATCTCCATCCTTAGAGGTTTTTAAATCCCTGCTTGACAAAGCCCTGGCTGGGTTGATTTAGTTGGGATTGGTCCTGCTTTGGGTAGGGGGCTGGACTTGATGACCTCCTGAGGTCTCTTCCAGTCCCATGATTCTATGAGCTGAAGACATGAAGAGACAGAGAATCCACTACTTCCTATGGTAGTTCATTCCAGTGGTTAATCACCCTTCCCTTTAAGGATTTGGTCCTAATTTCTTATTTGAAGTAATCTGGCTTTAGCTTTCGACCTTTAGTTCTTGTTATGTCTTTCTTTGCATGACTGAAGAGTACTTTACTACCTGGCGTGTTCTCTCCAGGAATGTACAAATACACTGTAATCAAGACACTGTCCAATGTTCTTTTTATAAGCTAAACAGACGAGGCTCTTTCAGTCTCTTACGATGGGGCATATTCTGCAGCTCTCAAATACTTGGCCTCTCTCTTCTGTACCTTTAGCAGCTACATCTGCTTCTTCATCTTTTCTACTCCTAAATGTCCAGCAGTCCATGGGTTCCCATTGCAGACTCCAACACTCTGGTGCAATTTTTTAGGACCCTGGACTTGACTGAAATTTCTCACGCTCTAAAGCAGGGATGGGCAAACTTTTTGGTCTGTGAGCCTCATTGGGAAGGGAGATTGTGTGGCGGTCTGGAGAGGGAGGCCAGGGGAGGCTGTGTTCCCCAAACATTCAGAAGTGCCTCTGGGGCACCTGGTGCTGGCCACTGTCGGCAGACAGGATACTGGGCTAGATGGACCTTTGGTCTGACCCGATACGGCCGTTCTTATGTTCTTATGTTCTTAAGTGGCCCAGACTCTGCTCCCATCCAGTCACCTTGCTCCCCACCGCTTGATTGCCCCCCCAAACCTCTGCCACTTGCCCAACCCCCCTGCTCTTTGCCCCCTGACCATGCCCCAGGGAGACTGTGCCCCATATTTAATCCCCTGACCACACTGCCCTGGTGGGGCTGCAGCCCTGCTGCCTTGGAGCATTGGGGCCGGTGGGTGAATGTATGACCCAGGGGAGCTGAGGCGGTGGGGGAAGGGCAGCAGAAGGGGAGGGGCTGAGGGCTGGATGCCCCTTCTCGCTGTGCTGCCCAGGAGGTGGGCTGGCTCCTGGACAAGGCCGTCTCGACCCCCTCAACAGTGAGAACTTGGGGGGCCGGGCTGAAAGGCGTGATGGGCAGGATGGGCCTTAGTTTGCTCTCAAAAGCTTCCTTGTATTGAAGCATCTCTGAGTGCCCTGCAAGCCAGATTTGGAGGAAACAGTCCCCAGAGCCCAGCAGGCAGGCAGAGACTAGAACTGGTTGGAAAACGGGGTTTTCTGGTGATGTTTTTTTTTTTTACAAAAATACGCCCCCAAAGACACACAATACAATTTTTTTTCCATAGAAAATTTCAGCTTTTCGTATGTGCAAAACTAAAAATTTTCGGCTCAAACCCCTAACATTTTCTGCTGAACATTTAATTTTGAAGATACAAATTTCTCTTTGTATACACTACTTTCATCCCTTTATGGGAGTTGTAGTACAGGTACTTCATGCTTCCATTCTCCCGTATGAGCTGAGCCCCCCTGGCCATACTACATCTCCCCTGATGCTCTAGGACTCCCTTCTTGCTGAGCACATTATATCAAGGGAGATGCAGTTCTGCTGGGGAACCCAGCCCATAGTGGGGAATGGGCTCCCAAGGCCTGGAAATGACAGTACACATGAGGTAACACAGCTGCATTTGCAAACAAATGTTCTGGATTTTCAGGCATTTGGGTTTTTGATGAAACGTCAACATTTTCCAGGCCCTTTTTGCAAAGCATGTTGCATAATTGACAAATAGTTCTGGTGGGAGGTTTTGACCACGTGGATTGCTGAGTGGGAACGGGAAGCTATTGAAAAAAGATGACGGGATAGTGAAACGGCAGAGAAGGAACTAATACAGGGTTGCAGGAGGGTCAGGGAGCTAGGGGATTGCTGGATGGATGTAGGAAGGGAGGAAGCAACCAGGGGACTAACAGAGGACTGTATGGAAGAAAGAATTAAATATAGTTGGGCTGTTGGGGACTAAGATGTAGGATGGTTCTGAGCCTTAATGATGATTTAGGTTTAAGCTGACAGGCTAGTTCTGTTCCTCTCTTTTTTGTTATATTTAAACTTAATAATGTGGCTTTAAACGTTCACACCATATTTCAGTATTTTCAGTGTTTAGAAAGGAGTTTATATATTTTATTCTCAAGTCGACAGACTCAATTTTCTTTTCCACTATTCAGCCATTTTGTACTCAAGCTGACAGACTCGATTTTCCTTCCCACTTTTCAGAACTCAAAAGACTCTTGGCCTTTTTGAAACTTTTGTGTTTGTCATTATGATGCCTTTTAGTGTGACCTTCACTGCCTTTTTAATTGGCAGGGTTTCTGGAGGAGGGGAAAAACCACCACCAACAGCAGCATTTGAGGTCACCGGGTGCTTAATACCTGTCAACAGCTTGGAAGCTCCTAACTAATTAAATGGCTTTCTGATAAATGATTTGAAGACTTCAGTAACACAGCCAGAGGTCATGGATCTATTACAAGAGTGGGCGGGTGAGGTTCTGCCTACAACATGCAGGAGGTCAGACTAGATGGTCATGACGGTCCCTTCTGACTTCAGAGCCTGTGGGTCTAGGAGCTAAAGGTCCCAATCCTGCAAAAGCTTAACACTTAGCTTTACTCCAATGAGAAGTCTCCTATTGAAGTCAGTGGAGGCACCTGTATTAGCAGGGCTGAAAAGCAGAGAACTCTTAACAGTCTTTTCCTTTAGATAGATCACCCATTAGTAGGGGACATAATGCTTAACCAGCATATTACAAATGTGTATGGGGGGGGGGGGGGGGGGGGGGACTTCCGTTCATATGTCCTTGGTCCAGTATGAACCAGTGTTAGTGATGTGAGAGTCTACTTTAGTAAATTGCTTATGTGTTGGTTATAAGATCTGTTAATTCTCCGAGATTCAGACTTACACTTACATGCTCGTAAGTGGGGGGGGAAAATGTTCTGTCAGGGAAAGCATGGGCTATTCTATGCTCACAATATACATAATGAGCTTGCATTGGAGTGTGTGGAAATTTGTCTCTTAATAAAAAAAGATAGAATGAACAGATTGTGTTGCACGCACCAGTGTAGCAGGGAAAATCCATTTCTGCAGTGTAGGATTCAAAGGTATGTAATCTCTTTGCTGTTTTGCCCGGTGTACTTAGAAAGTGCAAACTCACTCCATCGAGGCTGCTCAGATCATAGCGTGTCTTGATACTTGTTACAAAAATGATGATTGCATAGCAACCTCTCTCAACCATATATGATGCAAACTCAATACACTGTAATAAGCTTTTCTTGTTGTTATTTCAGTATTGTTTTTCCCACTGGGTTGCCTTGTGATCCATGAAAGGCTGTAAGCAGGTGAAGTTTCCACCCTGCGCTGATCACAAATATACACATGTGACAGGGTGTATCAACTCAGCCCTGGGGCTGAAGGGGTTAACCTGGCCCAGCTGGCTGAGAGCCCCACCTCCACTGCCCTGCTGGGCATGCTCCACCTGGAGACTGCCTATAAAGGCCTCCGGAGCTGCTCAGTCAGGGCTGACTGCCGAAGGGGGAGGAGGGACTGCAGTAGAAGCCTCTGGATCAGAGCGTGAAGACAGAGGACTCCTTACAAGATCCGAGTGGGACGTAGCCTAGGGCGGGGAATTGCTCCTCGAGAGCTCGGCGTGTCACGGTAAGATTCTCCACTGAGCTAGCAGTGGACTGAGCCACTGCTAACAGGGCCCTGGGCTGGGAGCTGGTAGAGTGGGAGGACCCGGGGTCCCCCTACGCCGTCATCAGATACCCCCATGCAGTGGAGCTTAGCCTGCACTATGACTCAGTGACCGCTGGGCCATACTACCCTGATCCCAGAGGGATTGCATACTGACTGAGGCCACTGGGCCATACGGTGGATACACTCTGTGGCCATTGGGCTGTGTTACCCTGAACGCAAGGGGGAATGTTTGGACTCTGTAGCCATTAGGCCATAATGCCCTGAGAGCGGGTTGCAATACATAGACTTTGTGACTCATGGGCCACCCTATCCAGGGCTGGACCGAGCCATTCCGGTGCCCCAGGCAGACAGTTTAATTGCGCTCTGGGTTGAGGGAGGGCACATGCAAGGCCCCGTCCCCACCTGGCACGTGAGGGAGGGTGCGCGGAGCTGGTGGCGGCAGGATGCACGTGCCCGGCCCGGCCTAGCCCGGCTACCGCCGCTGGCACGCAGCCCGGGGGCGGGTCGAGCCTGGCCGTGCAGGGCCCCGTGGCAGCGGGGGGAAGGGCGCTGCTGGCCGGCGCTGCAGGGGTTAATGCGGCCCCCACCCCGGGCGGCCGCTGCAGGGTGGCCGCTGAGAGCTGCTGCAGCCCGCAATCTAGGAGCCGGGCGTGCAGCGCCTGATGGCAGCTATAAGGGGCGCTGTATGCCCCTTACAGCTGCCATCAGTTGCCCCCTATAGGTTGGCGCCCCAGGCAACTGCCCGGCTAACCCATGCCTTAATCTGGCCCTGACCCTATCTCACCCCCGGCGTGTGAGGAGCCGCAGTGGACTTTCACCATCCTCTCTGACAAGTGGACAAGGCACGCCTCGACTATGCACAATACATGACCCCGACTTACCTGCTCCGCTCCTTCCTGGAACCTTGGCTTTGTTGACAACTTAAACAGCAGAAAATATAAACTTCATGTTAGGTTTTCTCCCTAAGATTATTTATTCTTACGGCTCTCCCTGTAAGATGGTCTCTGCCTGAGAGACTCCCAAGTTCTCTTATATCCCCTCTGGAGCTACAACAAGATCCACCTGCTAGCGAGAGTGAGCTATAATTCTTGTTTATCTTTATGCACTTGAGGTTGAGGTGATTAAAGAAAAGATCTCCGCATTCCTGTGCAGGGTCCTAGAATCTAGCACTCCATTAGAAGAGCCCATCAGGGACTCCTGTTAATGTACTGAATGTACTTTCCATTGCTGTACTGAAACTTTGTGGGTCTTTCCAAGTGCTTTGCCCTGGATCTATTATTGAAACGTTAGAAGAGCCAGCTCTGTGCCTAATAGGAGACATGCAGAAAGAAAAAATCCACTATCAGCAATAGCACATCCAAGTACTGATGCACAAGGTCAATTAATACGCTTGCTGATAAAGGAGTCTTGCCAAAAGCACATGTATGCAACAGGTATGGTGACTCCCCTTAAATATATTGGCTACAGCAGGAGAGATGTGGATTAACTCCAGAACAATTGCTCACGTGAAGGACAGTGTGGCTTTAAAAATGGCTTTCTGGTCACTTCCTCTTCCCTGGTGTGATGTGTGTATTAAACCTGCGGTAGCGAGGGTAGAACGCACCAATGCCACAACAAGGAAGATTTGGAAACACACCTGGCTGATGCTCAGAAGAGGGAGGGCGAAGTTATTCACGGTGTGCCCCATTGATGCACAATGTTTATTTTGATCAGTTCTTTTGGTCGAGTTGAAAGCTCTGTCATTAACCAGATTCAGACAGGCGACTAAGACTGAATCAGCAGATCTTCAGTTCAGTGGGAGATGAGCAAAGTACCAGCGGTCTCTGCTTTTGTTTGCCTCAAGTTAATATCTCCGACCCTTTTCCCAGAGGACCTCAGGTCCCCTACTTAATTTGGTCAATTTTTATAAAACGGTCTTACAACAGCACCAGCATGTCATATGGCTCAGGAGCAGGCTTCCCTACAATCTAATCATTTTTTAGGCTTTTCCATCCCCTCTCTTTTTTCGTTTCTCGTAAGATCTCCTCTTTGGCATGCACCATCGTCATGGGGAAACCGTGGAAGGTAGAACCAGTAGAAGGTAGAGCGAAAAAACTCGAACCTGGAGTTTGAACATTCCAGAGTTTGCATGTATTTGGACCAGGGCTTTTGGTTCCATTATGGTTATTGGGGTAAACTGGTGATCATATATTGCCCGAAATAATGAGGAGTATAATAAAAAATGATACATCTTTGGGTAGCCATCACATACCTGCCAGTATAGTTTCAGGTTAAGTTTGAGCATTCTATTGGCCAGAGCCACGTAAATGATCCTAATCCTATAATAAGTCTTACAATCATAGAACCATAGAGCTGGAAGAGATCTCAGGAAGTCATCAAGTCCAGCCCCCTGCTCCAGGCAGGACCAATCCCAAATGCACTTAATTTCTAGTTCAAAGGAACTTGTCAGTTTACCAATTAGGCAGGGGTGCTGGAATAATGTTTATAGTGGGGGTGCTGAGAGCCATTGATCCAAACTGTAAACCCCGTCTATAATAGAAACCACTTCAGCTCAGGGGGTGTTGCAGCATTCCCCCCCACTTCCAGCATCTATGCAATTGGATGAATTTCCAGTAATACTTGAAACTCTTTTTCTTAATCATGCCATAGGAGCTGAAGAAGAATGTAAGCTACAGCAGCATTTCTCATCCTTTTTGATACCTGGCTTCTCTGAACTGCATCAGGGAAATTTCAGGGACTGGCTCCGGTCCATGGATTGGTCGTTGAGAAACACTGAGCTGGAGAGACTCCGGACACCAAAACATCAGTTGAATGAATAATTACTAGTAAATAATTTATTCAGTGAAATTCACCTTGTTTTCCTGCTGAGGAATTGTTCATAAACATCTTACAATTTTCCTCAAGTGTGTTTGTGCCCAAACACAAACAAATATATCTGGAAATGCTGGCACCTTGCACTGTGAGAAATGGAGTGTGACCAGCAACGTCCTGCAGCCCCGCACTAGAACTTCCCACAGACCGGTTTGGAGGTTCAGGTATCCTTTTTTAAAATAAAAAGTCAAAATTTTTAATGAAAACTGACTCTTTTTGTGAAAAACTGTGTTTCCTCAACAATTCCATTTTCTTTCTAAAAACAGTCCCAGTAGAAATTTTTCGACGTGCTGTAGTTCAGCATTGAGTTCTGCCGATGTTGCAGTCCCTAAATGAATCTCTTTCTTGAACTTTGAAAAACAGTTATATCATGTGAAAAGCATAGCAGTAGCTGCTCTCTTCAGCCTTTATTTGCTGCAGGTAGTTTGCCCCTTTTAGGCTCTGCTAAGGTTTCTGGGGCTATGTCTAGACTGCAGGCTTCTTTCGGAAGAAGCTTTTCCAGAAGAGCTCTTCCGGAAAAACTTCTTCCGAAAGAGAGCAGCTACACAGCAAGGCTGTCTACATTGCGCCGTCTTGTGCAAGAACATATGCTAGTGAGGCACGGTGATGAATATCGCTGCACCTCATTTGCATACTTAATGAGCCACCATTTTTGCTCAAGGGGCTTTTGCGCAAGAAGGAGCAGTCTACACTGTTCCTTCTTGTGCACAAACTCCCTCTTGCGCAAGAGCCGTTCTGCCTGAAAATAAGCAGCTGAACGGCTCTTGCACGAAAGGGGGTTTTTGCGCAAGAAGGAGCAGTCTACAGTGCTCCTTCTTGTGCAAAAATGGTGGCTCATTAAGTATGCAAATGAGATGCGGCAATATTCATCGCCACTCCTCATTTGCATATGTTCTTGCTCAAGAGAGTGCAATGTATACGTAGCCCAAAAGCTCATCGAAAAAGTGATCTGCTTTTTCGAAAGATAGCATCCATTCAGTGTGGACGCTATCTCGCATTTAAGCTGTGGTTACTATGGACGGAGTGGCCACCAGGGCACCTGTGCTTTTTCCTCTTTCCTCTTCTTTTGAAAGAACTCCCTCATCCCCATCCACGCACACCTTTTTCTGAAAGAGCTCTTTTGGAAAAAGGCTTCTTCCTCATAGAAAAAGGTTTACCAATGTCGGAAAAACCCCTCTGTTTCGATTTTTTTCCAAAAGAACGCAATTGCAGTGTGGACGTAACGAGTTTTTTTCAGAAAAATGGCGTTTTTCCAAAAAAACCCTCTGCAGTGTAGACATACCCCAGGAGTGCTTATCACACAGAGGCTGGCTGGTGCCAAACTCACTACACCACTATGCCATTTTCATGGCATTTATCCATAAAGGATAGCATAGGTTAGGTTTCTACTGAAAGCTTGTAACTTATTGATTCTTATATCCATGGCAAGATATATGCATGGGTAATATTTAAGGAATAAGGTAACTCTATGGAAATTATGGACTTGGAGTAAAGGTTAATCAGTAGGGAATCATATCTTTCAGTCTTCGCCCATTCAAGTGGCAGGCAGTTGGCAGCCCTCCTTGGCTAGCTGGCTGTGTGATGCATTGCTCAGTGCACCAACCCAGACAAGGCAGTGGAAAACAATCAAAGGCAACCTGTAGACATCCAAACGACCTGGAAGCGAAAGGAAAAGATAGGACAGTGAGAGGAGCGTCCTGTTTGGGAAGAGAGACGAAAGACTGATTCACTGCATCACGGGGTGGAGAAAAAGCACTCTGGATCCATTCACTAAGGAAGGTGTGCTTCGTAAAAGACGGGGTCCTGTCTCGTGGGGACTAGCCGGGCTGTATTTGCTCTGTTGGCTAGGAGCGAGGTTCACACGCGTAAGCCCTAGTCCACCTTGTAGGATTGTGCTTTGTGCGTAACCCTTAGTTTCCATCAGTCCTGCTGATTCTGTTTGGGTCTCTTGCCTTTCTCAGGTTGGTATTGCTGTGACTGCGCTTGAGTGCTGTGCGTGGCATAGGCCCGGTGGTAAGCTGGGTTACGCTGGCCCTGTGCACGCAGAGGGTGTGGGCTTCTGTGGGCATCCAGTGATCAGGTGCTGGACGCCGGAGGAGAATACTTTGAAGGGACTCGGGCGGGGAAGGGGGTATCTATTGTCAGGGCAGCGGCAGGGCTGGTGCAGCCCAAAGGGGAGTGCTCTGAGCACCTGACAGGCTGGGTGTGTTAGGGAGTTAACACTTCCCTGGCACAGGAAAGACTCCCTCACGATGGAGGCCGGTAGCAAGAAGGTGACTCCCAGCCCTGGGTGCCCTGAAAAGCGTCACCGGGGGCTCCACCATGGGAGATGAGGCGTGGGTGTGAAACCTCTTCTCCCCGTAGCGTTACGCGGGGGAAGGGGGATCCGCCACAGGATTTCTTCTCTGTCAACGGGCCCATCTGCAACCTCAGCCAGGTCAAGCATTCTGCAGCTGCTTCCGAGGCAGAACCCCCCTGATGCAAGATAGAGCACCCTTGGTGGTGGCAGCCCCTCTAAGGAAGTGCTGGGTATTTGGCTGCATCACCACCAGAGGCTGCTTCCTGCAGGACAGAGCTCTAGGTTCTTCCTCATGCTGTCTCTGTGAACGGGCAGGCGAGAGGGCTGCGCCCCATTTCCCACCTCATGAGCTAATGAGAAACGTGTTCACCTGGCTACCAATTCAGGAGCGCTGATCACATGTCACGTGTGAGAGGATGCTGGTGCCGCCATCTCTCAGCTGAGCAAGAGTTGGGCAGGGAGGCACTGTGAGGTCTCCTGAAGGCAGAAATGTCTCTAGTCTGGCCCTCCTGCCAGGCTAGCCTCTCTGACAAGTGCTGGGCAGTGCCAGTCCCTGGTACACCTTGTTGCTTTCCCCTGTGACAGGGTTACATGCGGCTTCTTTTCCTTTAAAGCTCCTGACTGAGCAGTGAACCACCAAGGCTGTGTCTTTAAACTCCCATTGAGCCATTAATTAAGTGTTCAGACTCATTAAGATCGTGACTTTCTCCTTTTTGCAGATGAAGAGGAAAAGGTCAGTGCTTCTGCCACCAAGGGCCTTCCTCAGAAAGACATCAGACACTCAGTACAGCTGTGTGAATGCAAATGAGAGAGGGCCTTGTCTTGCACACCTGGCTCAAGCAAAAACTCCCGTTGAAGTCCTATGTGATTTGAGGTCTGGCTGGGTCAGGCCTATGCAGCCCCTGCGTCCCTGCCCCCTCTAATGCTTCCAGGCGTGTTTCTTTGCTATTGCTACTTCTGTAAAGTCAGGACAAAGAGGTACACAGGGTGAAATCCATGTGCCTCACTGTCAAGGGGTGAGCAGCCTGTTCCTCCTGGAGGGCCGGGCGGATTGGCTTTGCCCCCCTGGTTTATCCCCGGCTAAAGTCCCTGTAGTCTGGGTGTTAGGGCCCAGAGCCTAGTTCACCACATCTCGGTTGGTGGGGTAGTGCGGCCCAGTAGCCGAGTCTATAGTGCCCCCGTCGGTGGGGGGGTAAATATGGCCCAGCAGCCGAATCTATCACTCCCCCGTCTGTGGGGTAAATGTGGCCCAGCGGCCGAGTCTATAGTTCACTAGAATGGCTCCCCTCTCTGGGGGGCAAGGAAGGGAGGGTAGGGGGGCCCTCCCTCTCCACCGGGACCAATCACAGGGCCCTATCAGTGGTAGGCAGTTCCCACCACTGGCTTGGTGGGGAGTTCCCCCCGAAGCACGCCACGTCTGCCGGGATGCCTCCTGCTCCCCGCCCTGGGCTACTTACTACCCCTGTCTACTGGCCGGTGTAGTCCCACCTGGGCTGGCGAATGCTGCTGCAGTGGCTGGCGTGGCGGCTGCAGGTGGCGCAGTGGCTGCAGCTGGTCCCACGGGGCGTGGCTGCTCCTGTGCTATGGCAGGAGCTCCTTCCTCTCCGGTGGCCAGCCCAAACTGAGCTGCTCCTCTGGCCTTTATATTGGGTCTGCAGTTGGAGCATGCCCAGCAGGGCTGCGAGGGAGGGGCCTTCTCAGTCCAGCAAGCTTGGCTAACCCCTCCCCGGCCAGTGCGGGGTTGGTACGCCCCGTCACACTCACACAAAGCTAGAGTAAATCATCTTTATGGTGGAGGCTATCTTAGGGCAGGGAGAACGCAGTACACCCTTTTCACCAATTTGCAGATATGGCCATCCCTGCAAGCCGTCCATCTACTCTGTATTTGAGAGAGTTTGCCTGAATGTCTGTTCAAAAACTCCTTGTAATGGTAATAGCTAGGACCACCAAGTTCCATATACAGCTTCCTCTTACCATAATGCAAAGCAAGATGAGGGTTTGGTTGTGCCCGGACAATGGGATGTGCTTGGGATGGGTTTGCTTCTCATGAAACCACACAGAAAAGAGACAGACTCATCCAGCAGGTGAAGGGGCATTATCCCGCCCCCAATCTGGGACTGCCCCAGCCCTGATCCTCCCACCCCCAGGCGCCCTATAGAGAGGGCGGGGGGAGCTTCAGCCCCTCCCATTTGTATGGGGACATTGCTGGGTGTTTCCCTTCATCAGGGAGCGAGGTGAACGTGCAATTTGCTGCATTCCTCACTCTGGCTGGGGAGCACAGGGGGCAGACGAGCCTGGACCTGCCCCAGCTGCGGGACATGCGCCCTTCCCCCAGCTTTGCCTGCTGGAGCTGCAGCGGCCATGGAGAGGTGCTTCTCACCTGGCCCCAAGCTGCTGCCGTGACAGAGGGTGGGGTTGTCCTCTCTCCCCAGGGCAGCCTGCATCCCGAGCCCCTCATCCCCAGCCCCACACCAGAGCAATGATTTAATGAAGCCTGGACATTTTCCTTTTCTTTTAAAAAAATAATTGAGTTAAGGACCCAAGCACTGCCAGGTAAATCTCCAGTAGTTAATAAAGTGGGCTGCACATGTCCACTGCTAGGGTTTGTGGTTGCTTGGATCCGTGTAATGATGGCCCACCCTCGTGTACACATAGTCCACCCGTGTCTCATACAGGCAGTGCTGCGTGCACCGTCGTTCTTACCTCACGCTGCAGAGACATCCTCTTTCTACTGCGCCGGGGCCCTGGGTGAGGTGGGTTTTGTTCAGACTGATCATACAACAGTTCACCTGCACAGATGACAGAAGGCAGCCCCCTGTCTATAGTAGAGCACACGACTGGTTACCAGATGGGTTGATCGTTACCCTTCTCCCCAAAAGCCTTTGCTTGTTTCAAAACGTTCTCCCTTGTTTTGTATGGCTCCCCCACAAACCAGGTGTTCTGCTTCATATCCCTCCAGGGGGGTTCCATTCTGCATGCCTCAGGCTTCACTCTGCTAACATTTGGATGCGGGTTTCAAACACCTCAACGTGCAGGGGATAGTTAGCTCTGCTATTTGAAAAGCCTTCTAAATACAAGAGACCCCAGGCCTGATTTTAAATGATTACGTGTGCAGCTGCATGTAGAAATCCATACCTTATTTGCATGCACAGTGGTAACTGCACACAAATTGAGTAACCCTGGACATCAGTTCTGGCCTGTTTTGTGCCCTCAGCTGTCTGATTTGTGAATTCACCTCATCAATTCAAACCTCTGATTCTGTGTATTTTGGATATCAGACTAACCCCAAATACATGACTGTTCAGGTTTAGGGATTTGGTTAAACCACTCTAAGTCAGTGCAGTTGCTTTTCTATTGGAAGTATGATTGCAGAGGAACAATGAAGATCAATGTATGTTTAAATATTTCATTGTGTGAAATGAGAGCTAACATGAATTCTTCCTGGAACTGTCTGACTGGTCAGCATTGAAATATCCAAACTGGCAATGAAATAGTGTTCATTGTTCTTCTCTGTGCTGTGTATATAAAGTTAGTGCCTTGGCAACACAGACTAAAAGAAGCTTCCAGATCGCAGGCCCTGGTTCGCATGGGGGACTTTAATCACCCTGACATCTGTTGGGAGACCAATACAGCAGGACACAGACAGTCCAGGAAGTTTTTGGAGAATGTTGGGGATAACTTCTTGGTACAAGTGCTGAAGGAACCGACCAGGGGCCATGTGCAGCTTGACTTGCTGCTCACAAACAGGAAGGAATTAGCAGGGGAAGTAGATATGTGTGGCAACCTGGGAAGCAGTGATCATGAGATGGTCGATTTCAGGATCATGACCAAAGGAAGAAAGGAGAGTAGCAAAACACACACCCTAGACTTCAGAAAAACAGACTTTTCAGAGAACAGATGGGCAGGATCCCCTGGGATGCTAACATGAAGGAGAAAGGAGTCCAGGAGAGCTGGCAGTATTTTAAAGAAGCCTTATTGAAAGCACAGGAAGAAACCATCCTGATGCACAGTAAGAAAAGCAAATATAGTAGGTGACCAGCTTGGCTTACCGGGAAATCCTTGGTGAGCTTAAACACGAAAAGGAAGCTTACAAGAAGTGGAAACTTGGACAGATGAGTAGGGAGGAGTATAAATATATTACTCGAGAATGCAGGGGAGTGATCAGGAAAGCGAAAGCACAATTGGAATTGCAGCTAGCAAGGGATGTGAAAGGTAACAAGAAAGGTTTCTACAGGCATGTTAGCAATGAGAGGGTGATCAGAGAGGGTGTGGGGCCCTTACTGGATGAGGGGGCTAACCTAGTGATAGATGATGTGGGAAAAGCTGAAGTACTCAATGCTTTCTTTGCCTCTGTCTTCACTGACAAGGTCAGCTCCCAGACTGCTGCACTAGGCAATGCAGTATGGGAAGGAGGTGGGCAGCAGTTGGTGGAGAAAGAACAGGTTAAGAACTATTTAGAAAAGCTAGACATACTCAAATCCGTAGGTCCAGATTTAATGCATCCAAGGGTACTGAGGGAGTTAGCAAATGTCAGTGCAGAGCCTTTGGTGATTATCTTTGAAAACTCTGGAGATCGGGAAAGATCTTTTGGAAAAAAGCAAATGTAGTGCCCATCATTAAAAAAGGGAAGAAGGACAATGCAGGGAACTACAAACCAGTCAGCCTTACCTCAATCCCTGGAAAATCCTGGAGGGGGACCTCAAGGAATCCATTTTGAAGCACTTGGAAGAGGGGAAAGTGATCAGGAATAGTCAACATGGATTCACCAAGGGCAAGTCGTGCCTGACCAATCTGATTAGCTTCTATGATGAGGTAACTGGCTCTGTGGATATGGGGAAGTCGGTGGATTTGATATACCTTGACTTTAGCAAAGCTTTTGATACAATCTCCTACAATATTCATGCCAGCAAGTTAAGTAAGTATGGATTGGATAAATGGACTATAAGGTGCATAGAAAGCAGGCTAGATTGTTGGGCCCAACAGATAGTGATCAATGGCTCGATGTCAGGTTGCTGGTCGGTTTCAAGAGGAGTGCCCAAAGGATCAGTTGTAGGGCTGGTTTTGTTCAACTGCTTTATTAATGACCTGGTTGAGGGGATGGATTGCACTTTCAGCAAGTTTGTGGATGACACTAACATATGGGAAGAGGTGGATACGTTGGAGGGCAGGGGTAGCGTCCAGAGTGACCTAGATACATTGGAGGATTGGGCCAAAAGAAGTCTGATTAGGTTCAACAAGGACAAGAGCAGAGTCTTGCGCTTGGCATGAAAGAATCTCAAGTATTGTTACAGGCTGGGGACCAACTGGCTAGGTAGGAGTTTAGCAGAAAAGGACCTGGGAATTACAGTAGCCAGGAAGGCAAATGGCATATTAGGGTGCATTAGGAGGAGCATTGCCAGCAGATCCAGAGAAGTGATTATTCCCCTTTATTCGGCTCTGGTGAGGCCACATCTGGAGTATTGAGTCCAATTCAGGGCCCCCCATTACAGAAAGGATGTGGATGCATTGGAGAGGGTCCAGCAGAGGGCAACGAACATGATTATGGGGCTGGAGCGCATGACCTATGAGGAGAGGCTGAAGGATTTGGGCTTATTTAGTCTCCAGAAGAGTGAGGGGGGGATTTGATAGCAGCCTTCAACTTACTGAAGAGGGGTTCCAAAGAGGCTGGAGAGAGGCTGTTCTCAGTAGTGACGGATGGCAGAACAAGGAACAATGGTCTCAAGTTACAGTAGGGGAGGTCTAGGTTGGATATTAGGAAAAACTATTTCACTAGGAGGGTGGTGAAGCACTGGAATGGGTTACCTAGGGAGGGGGTGGAATCTCCATCCCTAAAGGTTTTTAAGTCTCGGCTTGACAAAGCCCTGGCCGGGATGGTTTAGTTGGGGTTGGTCCTGTTTGGGCAGGGGGCTGGAGTCGATAACTCTTGAGGTCTCTTTAATTTGTAAGTGCTGGAAATCATCAATGTTTAACTAAAAACATAAATAGGCTTTCTTTTTCATGTGCTGCTGAAGAAACTAGTTCCCAAGTAAATATATTTTTAAAAAAGGATTAGGATTTGTTGGCATAATTACAAGAGTACTGCTGTGTATGTACAAAATATTAATGACAGGGAAACAAACTTTGTTTCTTTCTCATTCTGAGTTACTCATGTATCATGTTAGTTTTCTCTTTAAGGCTATTTAAGTTTTCATATACTCAGTGAGGCAGAAAATCATTCATTAGAGGATTAAGATGTGTGTGTTTGTGTGTTCATCTGTTTTATTGACTATACTAAGAACATATGGTGGTGTAAGAGCCAAATAAACCCTTTCATTAAAACGCAAATGTGGCTAGAAAATGAGGACACATTTCAATAGGTGGCACTTGTCTCCTGGAGGCAATGCCGCCGCATGATTTTAGAGGTGATGCCCAGGAGAGGCCATATAATATGCTTTTACAGTGTACAGTCAAGGGACCAATTCCCCAGCCGCTATAAATCAGCAGTCAGTGTAGCTACATTGGATTACACCAGCTCATGGTCTGGCCCAGGTATTTTGGCCTCTGTGTCCTGGCCAAATTCCAATTTGTGTGAAAACATTGGGCCAGACCCCTCGCTGGTATAAATCAACACAGCTCCATTGACTCTGCCGTTATAGCCGCTGAAGGTGGGCCCTTTACACTATACAATGTGCCATGGTGGTGATGGACTCTGATTTACACCGGCTGTGGATCTGGCCTGCAGACACTTTCCTCGTAGTTTCAGTTCATTATTTGAAACGTGTCCATCCTAAATCATTGCATATGATTGCCATACAACTGCCATTTGTGACTGGGAAAAGGCCTCTCCAAGAGAGGGGATACGATTCCTACCCTAGTTTATGGTGGGCGCTGCTTATGCTGGAGGTGAATTGCAAAGGCATTTCCATAGCTGACTCCTGTGGTGCTTTTTGAGGAATACTTTTCTGCAACATTCATACAGGCTACGTCTACACTACAAGTTTTCTCGGCCAAAATTATGCAAATGAGTCCCTCATTTGCATGAGTCGTGATCTCATTTGCATAGTTTCTTCCAATCTGTTTTTGCACTAAGGGTTTTTGCGCAAAAACAAGCAGTGTGGACATTTTTTTTGGCGCAAAACCCCCTTTTCCCGCAAGATCGGTATATCTCCTTTTTTGGGGAATTAGATCCTCTAATCTTGCGGAGAAAGGGTTTTTTGCGCAAAAAGGAAACATTCACACTGCTTGTTTTTGCGCCAAAGCCCCTAGTACAAAAATGGATCGGCAGAAAATATGGAAATGAGATCACGACTCATGCAAATTAGTCCCTCATTTGAATATTTTTTGCTGAGAAAACTTGTAGTGTAGATGCAGCCTTAGTGGGACCAACATGTTCATCTCCAGACCCTGCTTGAAGGTGGAATTTCTTCCTTCAGCAAGACCCACTGCAGCTAGAGAATCTTAAACTTTGGCATGGGGAGAGATTTCAGTTTGGACGGGTACTTGGCACTGATATTAGCAATTCCTGGCTATGGGCTTGTCTCCACTATGCCTAGGGACTGACACTGTAACCCACACACCTAGGCTATGTCTACACTACAGGGTTTTGCCAGCAGAGAATATGCTAATGAAGCGCTCATTAGCATTTGTTGTGCTGTCATTAGCATATTCTGTGCCTGAGGCTTTTTGTGCAAGAGGTTTTTGTGCAAAAACAAGCAGCGTAGACGGGTCCATTTTGCGCAAACACTCCCTTTTGTGCAAGATACCTCCTTTTTTGAGGCATAAGGATCTTGTACAAAAGGGAGGTTTTGCGCAAAACGGACCCATCTATACGGGTTGTTTTTTGGCAGAAAGCCTCGGGCACAGAATATGCTAGTGACAACACGACAAATGCTAATGAGCACTTCATTAGCATACACTCTGCTGGCAAAACCCTGTAGTGTAGACATAGCCCTAGTGTGGTTCACTGTCCCATGTAGTGGCACTTAGACCACACACTGTGAGAAACAAGAACAAGGGAGCTCTACAGCTTACGTTGCAAGCCAGTTGGCTTTATAGCTCAAGCTGTAGAGGCTCCTATACTAAGCTCCAGAGGTCCCAGGTTCAAATTCTGGATGCATCCCCACTTGTAACTGTCACTGGGCAGATTTAAACCTGGGATCACTAGAGCTTAGTGTAGGAGCCTCTACTGCTTGAGGTAAAAGCCAGCTGGCTGAAGAGCTCCCATGTTCTGATCTCTTCCTGTAAGTGGTCTCAGTGCCACTGCATTGGACAGTGAACCACACTAGGTGTGTGGGTTACAACTGCAGCGGTCAATACACAGGACATCAATTTATCCTGTCTGCTTTGACACGATAAATCAATCTCCGAGTGCTCTCCTGTTGGTGCCAGTATTCTACCAGGAGAAGACTAGCCATTGTTGATGGGAGAGCAGTTCCTGCTGACCTTACTGTACTCAAGACACCACAGTAAGTGCGTCAACTTCAGCTACGCTATTTGCTCAGACTAGGTGTCAGATGTTCAAAGCTGCCTAAGGGAATTAGATGTTCAATTTAAATTAATGGGAATTGGGTGTTCAGATCCCTTATACAGCTTTGAAAATTTCAGCTCCCAATCCATTGCGATTTTTAAGAGTGCCTTTTGCACGCTATTAAATTCTCCAGACTAAACATTGCTAGGTAAATGCAAAGGATTATTTTGCTAGAACATCTGCATTCTGCCTATGCTGGCTCTCCCCCAGAATGAGGAAGACTGTGTTGTTTAACTCTGGGTGTAGTGACAAAATTAAACCTGCAATCCATCCATCATGGGCTGGGCTTCGCTGAGCATTCATCATTCTGAGATGCAGAAGATTTTAAGCCTGTCGCTCTTTCAAAGCCAGTTGCTCTCTGAAAAGAAAGAACAGACAAAGTATTATACTGAGTCCTGCTTGTTTTTTGTGTGCAGGGAGAAGATGCCATTCCACCATGTAACGGCTGGCTTGTTGTACAAGGGGAACTACCTGAATCGATCGCTCTCTGCTGGCAGTGACAGTGAACAGCTAGCCAATATCTCTGTGGAGGAATTGGACGGTAAGGACTGAGGTGGGGAGGGACAGCCCTGCTGATGAGGGAGTGGCGGGTCGAAGGAGGCAACTGCCATGGAGCCTGGTGATTCAGAAGGGCCCGGAGCTCCTGACTGCTGCCTCCACTATGGAGGCAGAGGTGGTGGCTGGAGCCCTGGGCCCTATACATCGCGGCCAGAACCTAACCTTACCGTTTAACCGGTGAACTGATGAAATGGGATTTCTCATCCCTAGTCGGCAGGTCTTCATTCATGTTGTTATTAGTTGCATAATCTTCAAAGACCTCGAATATCTATCTGAGCGTGAAATGGCAAATAACAGGCTTCTTTGAAGTCGGACAGCTCACCAGGTCTAAAATGAGGGGAAAGCCGCAGTTTAAAGTTATAGTCACATCTCAGGTCTGCTTTTGGCTTCAGTCTGTCCTTCCACCTGGAAATAAAGTGAGAGCTTTTAAAAAGAACAAGAATGTTTTGCAGGAAAAAGTTAGACTAACGTTTTGGCTAAAGAGGCCTTGTTCTTTACACAGGAAGCTGCAGGGTCAGCCTCTGTCTTCCTAGCTATGCCATCGCATTTATTAAGCTAGGCACTTTCTGTCTGTCAGTCTCTTTTTAAAGAGCTCAAGGGTCGGCAACCCCCGGCACACATGCCACAAGCAGCACGCGAGCCGATTTCCCAAGGCACGCAGGACGGGAGCTCAGCCATTCAGCTTCAGGCTGGAGCAAGAGTTCTGGCTTCCTGCTGGGGCGGGAAAGGTGGCCTATGGGAAGCCCTGAACCACAGCCCTCCTGTCCCTCCCCCTCACCTCACAGGAGTGAGGTGTCTCCGCTGGGAGACACATCAGTGAGGTTTGGGGGTTTGGGGAAGAGTTTTTTTGCTTCTCACTCGTGTGGTCCCCAACTGATTTTTCTCTGGGTCAGTGACCCCGACCCAAAAAAGGTTCCCCACTCCTGCCATAAGTAAAGAAAACATTGAAACCTTTTGTGTTGGACATAAATTTATATTTTACTTTATTTAAAATGAAGTTAGATAAACTAACATGAGATAGTTAAAACGCTTAATCTGTTTAATAATTTAAATTAAATCATTCTCCCCTAGCTGCAGCACTAGCAAAATGGCTCGGGCATAATTATGTAATTAACAGTGAGTTTCCATTAGCAACTGGTAGTCCGTGGAAAAGTTCACATTGAGCCAGGTGGTCCACGGGGCACAAGGTGGAAAGAGCCCCTCCCTCCCTCCTGAGAGAGCTGCACGGCCCAGGGAAGGAGAGTTAAATCTTGGCATGCCACTTCGGAAAGGTTGCCTATCTCTCATCTAGCTAGATATGTGGAAGCTTAATGTGGCTCGGGGGGCAGAAAAGTGCTTTAGGATTGGCTTCTAGAGGTTGGTGATTGAGGGCCTATACCAGTCTTTAATTGATGAGGGCTAAAAAGAAACCCCTTGGGAGTGGATTATCCTAAAACTACCTACTGTGGTGTTTCTTGCACTTTCTTCTGCAGCATTAGGTACTGGTCACTGGCAGAGACAAGATGCTGGGTTAGGTGGATCTGGGGTCTGATTCCTCTGTTCTTGCCCAGGTAATTGCTGTTTGATGGCTCTTCTAAAAGCAATGTGGAGAAGACATGAAATTCTCGGTTTACTTCCCAGTGGACATTTTGTACAAGTCAAGATCATAACTGCGGGTTTCTGTTGTGAGCTCAATAATTCAGTGAGCCTGGAAATGGAGCTAGATAGAAGCCATCCCTCTAGAACAGGGTCTACATGTCTTGCTGGGGCAATATGCAAGCAAGCCAAGCACTATTGCCTGTATTTTATGTGCTCTCAGCATAAATCAGATCTCATTTACAAGCCTGACAGATCTATTTAATCTCTACCCTCTGTATGTCAATTTTGCAAGCTGTACGTTAATTTATGCAAAAAAGAAGAAATGTACATTCCTCAAATAAAATGGTTTTCCCCAGTGGGAATTTACTATACTCAATAAAGGTAAGAAATGTACAGTAGCCAACAGAAAACACTTTAAACAGAGTGTAACTAAACTGTCACTTAAGGTACATTACTTAGGGATGTGTGCGGGTTTTATAGCTATGTTGTATATTCCTGATCAGCTGCAGTGGATGTTTGGATGAGAGTTTGGGTTGCTCAAGAATATCAGAGATGACTTGCCCATTGCGGGCTGCAATAAGGAACAACATTGTGTAAAGTTTAGATCAGTGTTTCTTAAACTGCGTTCCGTGGTACACTGGTGTGCTGCAGAGAACAACAGAGTTCAAAATGGCTGCCCTTAAAGGGGCAGGCGACTTTTTTTTCTCAATAACCCCCCCCCCCCGACTTTTTTTTTTTCTGCTCTACAAAAAATCCTTGGTGTTCCTCATAAAAAAAAATATTGTTTGGTGTTCCTCGGTATTAAAAAGTTTAAGAAACACTGGTTTAGATGCTCTCATAGCTGAGGCTCAAGCAGACAAGTTGGGACTGGAATAAGTCTTGCTTAAATGCAGCTCTGGGAGACTTTGCTGCTACACACTAACCAGAGTGTTCCCTTCACGAGGCATAAGGGAGCGGTCGACAAAGGCATTCCCTGTCGACCGATCCACGTCTTGACTCGCGCCCTGTGCCGACGATCAGCTGAGCCAGCACAGCGCGGTGGCCATTTTTATTTTAATGAAGCCGGGGATATTTAAATCCCTGCTTCATTGACTATGTCGGGTAGCCTATTTTACATGCCTCTGTCGGCAGAGGCATGTAGTCTAGACATACCCTAAGATACTACTTGCATGGCTCTTTCACAGGTTCAGGGTTCTGCTAAGAGCTCTTCCAGGCTTTTCCACTTTTAAGTTAACCAGAACCTCTCCAGAGGAAACAGAGCCACAGAACAAGGATAGGAAGAGGCAGGTGGATGGACATTAAGACCCAGTGGCACCCCAGATTTTCGGGTGCCCCATGCAGCTGTGTATTGTGTGTATGGGTAAGGATGGCCCTGCCTAATCAGGTTAAATGAATGCATGTTAGAACTGGGTGGACTCCATTCTGATTTCACAGGCTATTGGTCATCACAAAATTCAACCCAGCAAGTGAAGGTGCCTGGCCTAAAGAGTCAATCAGAATATGAATATGAACCATGAAGTTATTTGCCACTGGCAATTAACTTGAAATGGCATGAATAAGGGCTGGGTAGCAGACTTACAAAACCAAGCAAGTGGCAGTTGCTGTCAATATCCCTCTAATCTTTCCATCTATGGGCGGAATACATTTTTGTGTGCATTGAGGCATATGTGAATGTGCGCCGCCAGTGGAAACAAAAAACCAAGCTGTGGGCACTCCACTAATCAGCTGGGCAGCACTTGAATCTCTCTTGAGCAGACACACAAGCTCACAGCTTACAGGGAATGCTAGATGTTGTGGATATTAATACCACAGTTCAATGTGGTTTGTGCCTTCATGTAATTGTGCTGTGGCTCTGGAGAGCAGTGTATTTCATTCATCTCTGTTCACAAAGGATATCCCACTCATTCTTCAAAATACAGGAGTCTGAGCTCTTTTGCTAATCACCTGCTTTATTCTTTGGCTGTTAGATTGATTGTTAAATTTTAGTTATAATTTTTGTCAGCCTTTTGCTTTACAAACATTTACTTTCAAAGGCTTCGTAAAGCTTCATGAAGCTATGTCTCAGTTTCTAGTCTAGTAGAAGAGATGTCAACCCAGGGGCATTTTTTTTTTCTTAAACACAAAACTGGTGCGAAATCGATTCACTTCCTCTTAAGCTGTAGCAGCACAGAAGGATTTCGTAGGTGGAAATACTTTCCTGTGCACTGTGTACTAAAATATAGCTTAGTCATAAGAAAAGAACGAAATTCCTTTTGGCCATTGGTATTTTTTTACCAGCAGTTAGTATTATTTTATTATTGACTAGAAAATGTACCTGGTGTTGCTTGTGTCCTTAACTCTCATCTGTTTTGTTTTTCTTAATTTGAATCCTTGTTTTGGGGCGGGGCTGGTGATGAGGGGTTCAGTGTGGAGGCTGCCCTGGGGAGAGAGGAAGATCCCAGCCCTTGGGGGTCAGGTGAGAAGCATCTGTCTATGGCCGCTCCAGCGGGAGCAGCTGGGGGAGGGGTGAATGTCACACGAACAGAAAAACTCCCTCATATACAAAGTAGGTAGCTGTCCCTTTCTCCACTCTGTTCCCTGCTGGCCCAATGGGGTTATAGCTGTTCCAGTCCCCATCTCTGGCCTCTTGCTGCCCTCTTGTGGTCATTCTACAGTACAGTTGTCCCTCCCTCCAGACCTCTCCCTGTCCATTTGACGAGAAACAATCGAATTCCAGGCACATCCCATGGTCCTGGCACAACCAAAGCCTTACCTCGATTTAAATTATGATAAAAGGAAGCTGCCTACCAAATTTGGTGGTGGTAGCGCTTACTGTTTGGGAGGCGTTCTTGAAGAAATGGACTCACAGACAGACAGACGCACAAACTCTCTAAAATATGTAGTAGATTTGTGTTATCATACGTAGCTGCAAGGAGTCCCTGCTAGAGGCCATGCTCTCACTGTGCTAGGTCCTATACAAACAGCGCAAAAAGAGCATCTCTTCGCCAAAGAGTTCACAATCTGGGGAGCTGTTAAGATGTTTTAGGGAGGACATATGGGAGTTATACTGATGTACTAAACATAAATGAGCCCATCACAACCTTTGTAACATAGGAACACATTTAAAACTAATAATACAGGCTAGGATTTTCAAAAGGAGCCATGGGAGTTAGGCACTGATCGCCCATTGATTTAAAAAATAGCAGCCCACATATGCTAAATGATTAAAGGATTGACATTAATGGGAATGCTGGGTGGAACTTCTTGCAAGGTTTGGGTCCAGATATGTATCTAATTTATCTGGCTTCCATGACATCATGGCAGCATCTAGATTATGTGGCTCAATCATATTTACTATTGTAAGAGATTTTAAAAATTGGATGTGATCATTTACTCCAGTGAGATTGGCAGTATTTTAAGAGCCTAAATAGGGCCAAATAGATTCAAATTGTTTTTTGGTTGTGCATTACTGTAATTAGTTCAGCCTTGCATTGTTGTGATGGGCACAGTATAGTATGAACATCAGACATAAGAACATAAGAACGGCCGTACTGGGTCAGACCAAAGGTCCATCTAGCCCAGTAGCCTGTCTGCCGACAGTGGCCAGCACCAGGTGCCCCAGAGAGGGTGGACCAAAGACAATGATCATGAGATTTGTCTCCTGCCATCCTTCTCCAGCCTCTGACAACAGAGGCCAGGGACACCATTTCTATCCCCTGGCTAATAGCCTTTTATGGACCTAACCTCCATGAAATTATCTAGCTTCTCTTTAAACTCTGTTATAGTCCTAGCCTTCACAGCCTCCTCTGGCAAGGAGTTCCACAGGTTGACTACACGCTGTGTGAAGAAGAACTTTCTTTTATTAGTTATAAACCTGCTACCCATTAACTTCATTTGGTGTCCTCTAGTTCCTCTATTATGGGAACTAATAAATAACTTTTCTTTATTCACCCTCTCCACACCACTCATGATTTTATATACCTCTATCATATCCCCCTTCAGTCTCCTCTTTTCTAAACTGAAAAGTCCCAGTCGTTTTAGCCTCTCTTCATAAATTTAATAAGAGCTAAAGGGTTTTAATAAGAGCTAAAGGTGTGCAGAGATTCTGGGTTGTAGGTCGAACAAGCACATTTTAGTCTGTCAACATGCCCAGGCAATTCTTTCACCCCTTTTCTGACTAGTCATTTTCTTCCTGTAAGAACTTTGCAGACTTTTGTCAGCCATCTGACTATTTGACATGTGTTCTCTTTTTCCATTCTGCTGTAAATGCTCTTGTGGCAATAAAGGAAAGAGACTGAAACAATAGCTGGTTATTCTTTAGATCATGGGTTCCCAAACTGGGGTGTGTGCCCCCGGGGGTGTGTGTGAAGAAATTCCAGGGGGGGCACAAGGTGACCCAGCCCTCCCTCCCCGTTAATCTCCCCCCCTAAGTTTCGCTTCTATTTTTGTTTTTCAGCCCCGGTCAGTTCCTTTTTTTTCCCCCTTAAGTTTTGCTGCTATCGGGGTGGGGAGGGGGTGTGAGGGTTTCTCAAAAATCCAAAAGGGGGCATGATGCCGAAAAGTTTGGGAACCACTGATCTAGATCCTCTGTCTATTGGGATTGGTTCTGCCTTGGGCAGGGGGCTAGACTTGATGACCTCCTGAGGCCTCTTCCAGCTCTATGATTCCTCATAGTCTCGGAGGGGTAGCTGTGTGTGTCTGTAACTTTAAAAACGAGTAGTCCTGTGGCACCTTAGAGACTAACAAAAATATATAATCATGAGCTTTTGGGGGCAAAACCCACTTCCTCAGATGAACTTGAGTGAATTTCCTGGCTATAGCTGATTCATTTCAGAATTGTAGCACTATCTGCGCATATTTCTTTTTAAAAAAGGCTGCTCCCTTAACATTACAAATTGCTAAGAATACATATATCTATATCTATCATATATATAAAATCAGGGGTTGGAATCATCATTGGAAGTTTGAGTCATCCACCCACACATGTATTGTCAGTAAGCAAAATGTTCCCATTGTAAGAGTCTGACAAATATCGGGAAATGCAGGCATTTTCAGTAAACTGTGTAAAAGTAAAAGTCTCTTTCTTTCATACACGCACACGCCAGCCATTAAGGTGGAAAGTTTTCATAACTCAGAGCAAATTCCAGTGTAGTGAAGCCCAGGGAAGTCCCGCCAGTACAAATCATGGCTTCCCAAACGAGGTTTGCAGCAGTGCAGTGGTAGGGAGGGCTGTAACTGGGGAAAATCCCCAGTCCAGATGAGCATTAGGCCTTCAGTGGTGCTGTAGGGCTTTCTGTGAATTGGAGGTCTTCCTCAAGGATTATTTTCTTTGAGTTGAAGACAAATATGCTCACATGTTTGCATGCACTATAGCAGGGCTTCTCAACCGTGGAGGTTCGCAGAGGTCTTCCAGGGGGTACATCAATTCATCTAGATATATGCCCAGTTTACAGGCTACATTAAAAGCATTAGCAAAGTCAGTACAAACTACAATTTCATGCAGACAATGACTTGTTTATACTGCTCTATATACCGTACGCTGAGATTTAAGTACAATATTTATATTCCAATTGATTTATTTTACAATGATATGGTAAAAATGAGAAAGTCAGCATTTTTCCAGTAAGAGTGTACTATAACAGTGTTTCTCAACCAGTGGTACAAGTACCTTTGGGATACTTGAGAGAAGTCTGGGGGGTACATCAACACAACTGACATTTGGAGAAAACTGAATTTGTTTTAAGTTTTACAGCGCTTTATTATTTTTGTACTTTTTACACCCAAAAATTTCACCGCCCACCTGGCTACAATTAAGTTGTTTAAACAAATGTGTTGCAATGGTAGGGAAAAAATTGTGTGTGTCTGAAAACTGTAGGTATTGGGGGTACTTATAATTTTTTTTTTTGAAAAAGGGGTACTTTATAAAAAAAAAAGTTGAGAAACACTGTACTATAACATGCTTGCATTTCATGTCTGATTTTGTAAGCAAGTAGTTTTTAAAGGGAGGTGTTTAAAGGAGTCTCCTGAAAGGGGTACAGTCGTCTAGAAAGGTGAGAGTCACTGCATTAGAGCACGTTCATTCCCTGACCTCCAACTTTTTTTTATTGCCAACTCTCTTCCATTCCAGAGTGGGAAGAATACCGGTAGAAGTGACTTTAATCAGGTCACTTGTATGCTGGGCTGCTCATGTGATACAACAAAGAGTGGCTTTAGAGGATATTGGAAAACAACTCTTGCAAAAATGAAAGGGCACGATTAAAAAATGCCCATATGGACTTTGAACTTAGATGTGCGCGCCCGTGTGTCAGTAATCCAGGCAGTGAAAAACGGGATGAGGAGTATTGAATTAATAACCATTTATAAACTGTCAAAGTTGCAGCAGGACAATAAGGCATTAAGCTGATGGCGATTGTACCACTAAATAGAAACAGGAGAGAAAACCGTGGACTCCAGTTCTTAAACCAAGGTACCTAAAACTTCAGAGATGTATGTCTGCCAATGTTGTCCAGAGCTATTAAAATGGAGGCAGAAGTCATGATTGCTCACTGTAGAATGGGTGACCTCAACAAGGTCAATTTTTAATGCATTTCTGATATGCTCTTCACCTTCCAAAGCACTAACACCCTCATTCTACAAAGCACTTAAGCACGAACTTAACCGTCATCCCATCCCTATTCAGCAAAGCACATACACAGGCACTCGAATCCCATTGAACTGCTTGAGCATTTTGCTGTCCTTGGACCTAGTGTGCATTGGCAGCTGAGACTTATTGTTGCAGTGTGAGCTGCTTCGGTGTCCCCAGAGAGCATGAGATTTCAGTACTTGGGTGAAGTACCGCACCAGCACGCAGAGAGAGGGAAATCGGAAAGTGATGTCTACTGCCATGAGAAGGAACCAAGCTGACATGCTAGCCATGTTCATGTTGCGTTAAAGGCAGGTACTCAGATTAGCAGCTATTCGTACAGTCCCAAGGATGATAGCACAGAGGTTTCTGAAAAGCCCGTATTTCAATGTAAGCTCTGGGAGCAGCCTGTTATTTACCTGGATGAAATTTCTGTAGCTCTCATTTTCTGGGTCTTGGAATGCTTGTGAAAGAGAGGTTTGTCCGTGAATGATCTGGGCTGAAAATGGAATAATTTAAGTTTTAAATTGCATTTAAATACTCTTTCATCTTTGTGGATAAAAAGCCACGGTGTCGTGATGCAGATATCCCGGGTCCAGGCAGGGGAGTATCTCTGATGCCGGTGGGGCTTTTCTATCCGTTTGCCCACATATAAATATATTTTAATTATTGTGTGCATTTCTTCAGTGCCCACTTGCGGCAGGTTTGAAGCTGCCTCCGTTTAAAAATCACAGATACTCACACGGTGCTAATCACTTTTGTATTGTATGGATTATGCTATTATGAGATGCACATTTGCCCCTGAACAAATACCCGCGGAAAAGTCTGCACTCACGGAGATAGATTGTGGCTGACCAGTCTGGCCTGTTTTTTGATTTACTGTGTGTGTGTGATTTACTCAGGTCAGGATGTGTCCATTTAAATCAGACAAAGGGAGGACACAGCAGTGGTCTAATTCTCCCCAATCCATTTTATTTTCTATAAAATTAATGTGGAGGCTCTAGAGTCCAGTGGTGGCTGGGAGTGCTTTAATGATCATGCGCTGGCTCAAAGACAGCAGGTCTAATTCTCCATTGCATCACACCTTGTGTTGCCGTTTACACCGGTGGAAAGTGAGTGGTAAGATCTGCCATTCTGATCTGCGGTGGGGCCAACAACTTGCTGGCCCAGGGCAAGGCAGGGGGCGGGCCCTCCTCTGCACCCTCAGAAGGGGCGGTGCTTCGAGCAGAAGGGGCGGGGTTGGGCCTAGCTAGCCTCAGTGTGAGTCGGAGAGTGCCGGGCCTCTCCCCAGCAGCCCTCACTGCTGCGTGGTGCTCCGGCAGCAGTGGAAAGAGCGCAGGGCTCCAGCTGCCGCTGCTGAGACGGTGGTGGAGGTGGCGGCAGGGAGCTCCGGGTCCTTTTGTATCACCGGGCCCCAGGGCAGCTGTCCCCTTGACTCCTTCCCTTGATAGCATCCTATGCCCACTCTGCACAGGACTGCAGTGAAACCCATGTGCTGCAGGCAGACAGAGACAGTCACTAGACACATCCCCCCTGTGAACACACACAGACTCTCTCACTATAATTCAGTTCCAGAAACACAGTCCTCTAGCATGCGATCGACAGGAGCTTTCACCTCGGACGTGGCAGGCCCTAGCCCTGCCCGGATCTCTCCATCACTCATACGCACAAAGCTGGCACGAGCGACGCAGCAGTGGCTCTGGGGATTAGAAAGAAGTGGGGCTCTGTGTCTTCTAGGCCAGGGCTGCTCAACTTTGGACGCCCCGGGGGCCACAATGATACAGCACATGCCGAGGGCCACAACTGAAGTCTGGTTGTATGTACACACATGCAAATATATGCAAATAGCTTCTTTCACACTGATGGGCATAAATGCAATAATTAAGGCAAGACTACACAACACACGGGCTCCATTTCAGTCAGTTCTGCTGATGTTAATAAAATGCAATATTCATCCGATTTCCACCCATCTGACAGCACTTTTAATGAGCAATGACAGTCCAGGGATTTAACTACTAAAACGCATCTCAACAGAAGGCCATTATAGTGGCTACTGTTTGGTTTTGGCTCCCACCCGCGGGCTGCATGTTGAGCAGCCCTGTTCTAGGCTGGGGGGGCTGGGATGGCTCAGGAAACGCTGTGGCTAGAGGGCTGCACTAAGACCCCTCCAGTCAGGCAGGCAATAAATTGCTACAGCAGAGAAGTTGTAGAGGGGCACAAAGCAGCGAAGGCTTCCATTCTGTTCCTGCCTGGGCCCCGGAGGGCATGTCTATACTTGCCCAACTTGGCAGGTTGTGAAAGTGTGGGGGCAAACCCCATGGTGGCGGGGTGTGTGCTGGCGGAAGGGGTGGCAGTCATCTGGCATTAAAGGGAGACGCGCTTGTTCCTTTTCCTGGAATGACCTCTCCCTCACAACACCAGAATCCTTTACTGTAAAGCTTGTTCACCTTGGCTTGCTGCCCCAGCAGTCTATTACAAAGGAAAAATCCAGTAACGCACATTACGGCCTTCTCCGAGGGGAGAGCTCTGACAGAGAGAGAGTTTTAATAAACCCATGATTAGCTGCCAACAGATTGGAATTGCTAGGACACCATCTGGATGACAATTAAAGAGGTTATGTTTGAGCTCTAGCTACATCGTCGTAGTTATTGGCATTGGCTGGTCAGCGGACAATTCCTTGAGCGTTGCTAGGGACGGGAGTCCTTGCAGTGAATTTAAACGAGGATAGTTTGCGAAAGGGGGCCAGTTTACTGTAGATAAGAAGAAAGGACCCATCTCATGATGTAGGGTGGATATCGTTAACCCTCTGGGTACAAGACAGTTTTTGAGAAAAAAGCCCACAGCTTGCATTAAGCCCCTTTTCCCTCAGTTCTCATTACTGTGTTGACTTAATCTCTTAGGCTGCGTCTACACTGCACATTTATTTTGGAATAAGCAAAAAACGCTGCAGTGAACTGGAATGCATCATTGTGTTGAATGTTCCCTCTTGTGATGCGAATTATTGTGAATGAATATTCCTTAGAATTATTGTACATAAACCTGGTTCATCTTTAAGGCTGCCTTTCTCTGGAGTGGTATTATAATCATAGAATCATAGAATCCTAGGGCTGGAAGAGACCTCAGGAGGTCATCAAGTCCAGCCCCCTGCCCAAGGCAGGACCAATCCCAGCTAAATCGTCCCAGCCAGGGCTTTGTCAAGCTGAGACTTAAAAACCTCTAGGGATGGAGCTTCCACCACCTCCCTGAATGCCCCATGGACCTGTGTGCAGAGCTGCTGCCTGGCAAACTCAGCTCAACCTCTAAACATGCTTTAGAAGTCCCTTAAATTGGACAATGACATGTTTTTATGGACCATTTTCTACATGTTTCTAGTCTAGACCATTAATTGTCCAGGTTGAAGTCTAGTTCCTCGTCCTAAAGCCATGGTTTGCCTGACAGCTACTCTACGGGGAGCATGATTCTGAACGCATGTTGCTGGAAAAATCAGTGGACCTCAGATAACAGCAAAGGCCCTTTACAGCTGTCTGGAGAACACTTTCCGCATAGACAGTCTGCCGGCTGCCGTGGAGCTCACAAAACAAAGCGGGAGCAGGGACAGTGCACTGCTCTGTGGTGAGTCTCTGCTGCCCAGGCAGACACCCTGACTGTGCAGAGTCATAAGACCATAAGAACAGCCAGACTGGGTCAGCCCAAAGGTCCATCTAGCCCAGTGTCCTGTCTGCCCACAGTGGCCAATGCCAGGAGCCGCAGAGGGAGGGAACACATCAGGTAATCCTCACATGATCCCTCCCCAGCCACCCATTTTCAAACAGAGACTAGGGACTCCATTCCTACCCCAGCTAGGAGTCGAAGGTGGCTTTAAGGTACCTTTGCCTCCCTCCTGCTGTTCCTCTCCCGGGCTATCTAGACTGCAGGCTTCTTTCAGAGGAAGCTTTTCCGGAAGAGATCTTCCAAAAAAACTTCTTCCAAAAGAGAGCGTCCACACTGCCCAAGCGCATCAAAGAAGTGATCTGCTTTTTGAAAGATAGCGTCCACACTGAATGGACGCTCTCTCGCATGTAAGCTGTGATTACTATGGAGGAGTGGCCACCAGGGCATCTGTGCTTTTTCCTCTTTCCTCTTTGTTCGAAAGAACTCCCTCTTCCCCTTCCACACACATCTTTTTCTGAAAGAGCTCTTTCGGAAAAAGGCTTTTTCCTTGTAGAAAGAGGTTTAGCAATGTCAGAAAAACCTCTCTGTTCTTTCGATTTTTTTCCCGAAAGAACGCGATTGCAGTGTGGACGTAACTGGAGTTTTTTCAGAAAAATGGCGTTTTTTCCGAAAAAAACTCTGCAGTGTAGACATACCCCCAGGCACAGAAACAAGAGCACTGAGAACTGGAGAGTGGGGGGCAGGGACTGTGTGTAAACAGGATCAGGTGCCTGCGTCCACATGCTCAGATCAAGAGATCAAGGTGAACATTTTCTGGCATCCTGCCTGTATGTTTCAAACCCTGTGGGAAGCCATTTGCATTCAGCACTGGTTACTGTTGGCTGACGTGCCTCTTCTTGCCACACAGGGGACTGAGGAGTTGGATCCTGCTTCTGCTCTCTTGCTCCCTGGGCCGATAGGGGCTGGGAGTGCTGCACAGACGCAGATTTCAGATAGAGATGGTTAGAGGGGAACAGCCTCTGAACAGCCCGAAGGAGTTTTCCCTCCCTCCTCCTTACAGAACACACCATACCATTGGTGTTTTAAAATGTGCCACTTTGTCCCTCTCTGACCACTTTCGGGGGGGGGGGCTGCTGGCTCTGTTCGTGCCAAGATAGCCCTACTGAAGCCAACCCCCTGCACGAGAGGCTCTGTCCCCTCGTGAGCTGCAGGTTTAATGGAGGAGGAACGGCAACCTGGTGGGAGCAGCAGGAAGCCTGCAGCACTGAAGTATTCAGACCAGCTGACTGAAGATTCCCATTTTCACTTGGTATCTTAGAAACAGGCAACTGTGTTACTAAGTTGCCTTGGGCTAGTCTCATCGCCTCTCTGTGCCACCGCTTCCCCTGCGCTATGTTACCAGATTTGCCCAATACTCTGGGGTATGCTCATTTATCAGGGTTACTCTTATGGGACTGGGGGAAGGTTAACAATTCTATCCGTGTGCTGTTTGTGCTTACTTGTGCTCTCATATGGAGCTGAATTCTCCCTGCTGCCAATTCTCCCTCCCACTGGAGCTCTCCTGCAGGAACTAGGTTCCTCAGGATGGGGTTACCACCTTAGCAACACACACAGACACTCACACCCACTAACAGAGCATGTCTGAGAGGCCTGGGTAATCAGTACTCACAAGCTGACCCCCTCATATGTCCCTGGACTCAGCTGGCTGGGTTTCACAGCAATGCCACACTGCACCCTCATGTGCCTTTGGACTCAGTGGGTTGGATTAAACAGCACTTTAAGCTGCCATCCTCATAAGCCCCCAGGTTCAGCACCCCCTATCCCCACTTTCACACCACAGTCATTCACTGGTAAACCACACAATGAGCAAACCCCACAGGATTTTGGGCACTACAGGGATCTTTAGCTTGGGTACAAGAAGCGTTGTTGCAGAGCGAATGGGAAGCCAAAACAACACCCTTAAGGAAGAGTGAGCGAAAGAGAAAGAAAGAGAGAGAACCAGCTTAACAATGAAAGTTATTTATTTCTGAGTAATGAATAGATATCAAAAGTTACAATATTAAATCTAACGGTTACAATATTAAATCTAAATTGAAACTGATTACAAATGTTAGGTAACCATATAACAGTTTACATAGTGCAGGCTCAGGAGGCTATGCTTAGAAAGGTAGTTGATGGGAGAGGGAGAGAGAGAGAGAGAGACCTCACCACTCCATGGAGCTGGCACTGATCGGGTTCCCAGATGATGATGGTAGCCGGGGTCCAGAGGGCAGGAGACAAGCAGAACAGAGCCCCCAGCACGATCAGACAGGAGATGAAGAAGTCTCAATGGAACTGATGCAGTTTAAATCCAGGTATCAGAACAGTTTTTCTTGGGGCAAGGATAGGAGTTTTATAGGGATAGTTCAAAGAGAAAGAGGAGAGACAATAGAGACTGATCACCCCTGGTTATGGGTGATGTTCCTTGAACGAGCTCACAATGCAACTAGGCAGTTTCAGTATTTTAGATGTCAATAGGATCGTTACTAGAATTGGTCTGATAATGACTAATTTGGGTGTGAGCAGGCCTGGGTTCATTAGCATCTGGAGCAGGGATTTCCCATCAGGCAGTGCTTCTCTGCTTTCGTATCCCATAGTTCACTGCAGTTCCTGCCTTGGAAGAGCTGCTCTCCATTCTGTATGCTAATGAGATGTCCCTCTGTTCCATCTTTAATGCAAATGAGGCTGGTGTGTTTCCTTAATTGTATCACCCTTGTCTGAAGCAGTTTAGGTGTGTCTTCCCCGGCCTTTTCATTGCTTTGTCTTTGATTCTAGCAGAGGCCTGAGGGAGGGGGATGGTTTTCCATGAATGTCACTCCCTGGCTCCCTAAGAGCACAAGGCTGACAGGTGACCATGTTCTGGTTCCCCAAGAATCACAGAGCTGGTGGGTAACAGCTAGTACTCATCTCATTTAGGGTTCATTAATTTGGGGGCTTCTCCTCTCATTTATGACAGCTAACTCCACTGAAGTCAGTGATGCTAGAGTAGTGACATGCCCATGTACAGGGAGACTCAGCCCCTAATGTGCTATGTAAGTGCTTAGTCGTTACGTTCTGTTTTCTGTTCTATGCTGCATCGGTTCTTACGCTGACTGCCATCCCTCGCATTGCTTAGGGGCTGCGATGTCTCAACCAAAGTCCTGGGGCTGCCTCAGAATGGACTCAGGAGGTTCAGACAAGATGCTGTTAAGGAGGAGGTTCAGGAGATTCAGACAAGATGCCATTAACAAAGAGCCAAAAGGAGGATAAATGTCATGAGAATGCTCTGGTGACTCCATGCCAGAGCCAAACTGGAGGAAACAGGACCTCAAAGCACTGTTTCCGCTAATCTTTTCCATCCATGTGTGGAATAAATTTTGTTCTGTGCCCTGAGGCATGTGCGAATGTGAACCCCTAAGAGAAACACAATCCTAGCGGCGAGCGCTCTGCTAATGAGCTGGGCAGCCCTGGCACCTCTCACGAGCGGCCACACAGGTGCACACCTTACAGGGAGCCCTTCTTCAAAGCTGCCGGATTCTGGGGCAGAATGAGATTGTATGAAATGAGGGCAAAGGTTCTGAGGGCCCAGCTGTGGTTAGGATGCATATTTCATGTTGTATGGGGAAATGGCTTCTGTTCACTGCGCTGTATCCAGTCAAGGGCACCTCTGCGGTACTTCTGTTCTAGCAGGGTTCCTTCTCAGAATAGCGTGCACTGTAAAGTATCAATTAGCCAACACACTTTGCCTGTTTCCCCTTCAATTAGCATTATTTTAAATAATTAATACGTTGAACGTGAATGGTGCACTCCTGCTAACCCTGAGAACTAGCTGTCTCAGTCTGTTTGCTAGGCTGTCTGCAGTCAGGTGCCCCTTAGAGTTACAGTGTTCAGTATTTTAGCCATGCTGAGTTAGCTCACTGTGTTTTGCAGCATGTCAGATTTAATCAGGTTATAGCAAAACCCAAGTTAACATCCTCAAATCCAGAAGAGTCACCCTGCCAAACTCAGAGATGTCTACAAGTCGACATCTGTTTGCCATGAAGTTTAAGTGCATTTCATAAAACCAGTCTAAAGACTAGATGTTACCTCATTAATAATGGGATCTGGCAGCTACAGACAGGGAACCAGGTCTTCTGGGTTCTAGTTCTGCTCTGAACAGGGCTGGCCTTACCATGAGGTGAACTAAGGCAGCCGCCTCAGGGGCCAGACTGTGTGGAGGGAGGGGGAGCCACTAGGACTCAGAGTGTAGAAGATTGTGTCTGCTGCTGGTGCATTTTATTCTCTCTGCAGGACCATGAGAGGAGTAGAACAGGAAGAAGGCAGAACTGAGACCTTTCAAAGTTTTGGCCCAAGCGAGGGGACATGGGGGCGTCATTTGAGCTCCCCGCCTCAGGTGCCAAAATGTTGTGGGCCGGCCCTGGCTCTGAAACTTTGCAAGAATCATTAATTACTCTGAGCCCCAGTTTACTTCATGGGAGCAGTGTCTGTAAGAAAGGCAGAGTAATATTTATGTCCCCATCTGGGGTGCTATAAGATTTCCCAGATGTAGTATTTGGAGGAAAGTCCCCTTTTAGCAAAATAGTAAGCACGTGTTTTTAGTGGACGTGTTCACATGCTTAAAGACTTAAGTCCTTTGCTGAACTGGGGTCTAAAGAAATGGCACCCAGTGATCGTCTGCTTTGCATTTATCCTATGAATAGAGAAGATGGGAAATCTCCAAAAATCCAGGGAAAGCCTTTGCCTGGATCTTCCACATGTGATTCCTTTTAAAGATTTTTTTAAGTAAGCTGAAAATGTCAAGGTTAATGTTAATAGCATCAGTTTGACTTTCAGGGCATCTGTTATGTGGCATCGTAAAGCATCCCAAAACCTGCTGTGTTGTTGGTTAGAAGCCAGTACAGGCAACTCTTGTCCATAAGTCTGTAATGGCATGTGTTGATTATGATTTTCTCCTCCCTCCCCGTACAACTCTCCCCACACTTTTGTGAAAGTACATTTGTCTTCCTGACGTGGCAGGGCTATGATTCATGTCTCATGTCTGGGAGAGCTACGAGTCACTTAGCAAGGCATAGATCCAGAGGAGAGAAGCTAAGTACACTCTGCTCAGAAGAGTAAAACTAATGGACTGCATTGTATCATGATGCTGTTCAGACCAATCTTTCCATTCTCCCTGCAATCACAAGGCTGTGGGAAGCATGAGACCAGCTGTTGTAAAAGCTCCATATCCCAGTTTACTTGCCAGGTCATGTCATTGAGAGTGATGCTTAATTGAAGGCAAAGGAAGGGGAAATAGGAAACCACAGTCGGTCATCACAGAATGAAATCAGGATAGATGTGACTGGCAGGGAAAGCAAGTTGGGGATATCTCTGTGTTGTTTAAAAGGGAAGGGGCTTTCTTTTTTCACTGAGTGAATGCCCAGGAATATACAATGAAACCCACACTGGGCACCCAGCACCTGTCCGAGGCAGCCTCTAAAACATACTCATTCCTGGTAATTTTGACAGATTAATCACCAAACATTCAGAAATGGGGAAGAGGTCAAGGTGGGCAAATTGGTGGCAGGGAAGATAGGAAGTTTGTGGGGACCTCTAGGGTATTGGCTGAGGGAGCTTTAAAGCCAGGAGAGAAAAACTATCAGGGAAGAGGAGAATAATTTATGTGGGGGAGTGGCCAAGATTCTTGGGGGGCAGGAGCAAAGCAGGAACAGAATATGTGCGGACAGAGGAGTGGTATTAGAGCTACAGCTGGGATGGAGAAGCGGGAAACAATGGGAGAGATTTGGGGTCCAGTGGAAGCTGACAGACTGTTCTGAAGGAAAGAGATGAGGGAGTTGGCAGCTGGCTAGGTGTGGTGTCCAATCGCTCAGCTTCTGTGCTAGAGACCCCTCTGAGAAAAACGAGCTGGCAGCCAGGATGTTGTGCAGCAGTTGTCAGCTTGTGTAGCATTGCAGCTGCATCCAACTGTTAGACAGATGGTGGGGCAGAAACCCAACCGGAAGCAGCTTTTCCTGGCATTGGCTGGCTTTTGAATCCTCAAAGGGTATTAAATGGAAATGTTGAAGTCAGAGTTTCTTTCTGTATGGCCATGAACACCAAAGAGGCACAAGTATCACTGGGGGCATATATGGCTCCATCCTTGTGAGCATCTCAAAGACTTGGCAAACATTAATTATCCAAATGTAACAGCAGACCTGTGTCTCAGGCAAGTATCTTCTTCATACAATGCACAGTCAAGCTGTGGAGCTCTTTGGCAGTGGATATTGTGAAGGCCAAGACTATAACAGGGTTCAGAAAAGAAAGAGCTAGATAAATTCATGGAGGATAGGTCCATCAATGACTGTTAGCTAGGATGAGCAGAAATGGTCTCCCTAGACACTATTTGTCAGAAACCGAGAATGGATGTCAGGAGAGGGGGAAGTTTAGGTTGGATATTAGAAAAATCTATTTCCCTAGGGGAGTGGTGAAGCACTGTGATGGGTTCCCTAGGGAGGGGGTAGAATCTCTATCCCTAGAGGTTTTTAAGTCCCAGCTTAACAAAACCCTGGCTGGGATGTTTGAGTTGGGGTTGGTCCTGCTTTGGGCAGGCAGTTGGACTCTGACCTCCTGAGGTCTCTTCCAGCCCTGGGATTCTATGAGAGGGATCACTTGATTATTTCCTGTTCTGTTCATTCTCTCTGGGGCATATGGTATTAGCCACTGTCGGCAGACAGGAGACTGGGCTAGATGGACCTTTGGTCTGACCCAGTCTGGCCGTTATTATGTTATCCTACTCATCATGACTCAGAGAGTTTGAGCACCTTGCCTGGAGTCACACAGCACAGGAGAGGCAGAACTGGGAGCAGGACCCAGGACTCTTATTTTGTTTGTAACAGGTTTGAATATGTCTGCCTGGGTTAAGGTATTTGTCATTTCTGCACTAACCCAGTGGTGTAACAGTGCTATGGAGCCCTGGGTGAACTATTTGACTCATTTCACATCAATGGTGGCGCAGGGTCCGCAGTTTCTCTCTCTCTCTTTGAATTCTCCGCCCCGGTGCTATTGATATCAAAGGGAGTCTGGAGGCAGGGCTGTCCATAGGATTTATGGGGCTCTATGCAGGACTATTAAACTGGTGCCTTTATGTCCAACAGCAACTAAGGTGGGGAGATGATTTTTAGCGGTGTGATTTTATAATCATCATCAGCACACTAATGAAATATTTTAAAGTAAATTTTAAGCGAGGGTCCTGTCGACTAACACAGCACATTCAGGTACTATCAGAGATCTGGGGGTTCCAAATGTCTGTTAAATGGCTTCATTGCCCCTTGAATGGCTCTTTCACCAGTTCAATGTTGTGCTAATAGATCTGGCAGGTTTTTTCACTTTTAAGTTATCTAGATCCTCTCTGGAGACTCACCAGCTTGAAGCAGCTACAGAACAGGGATAGGTGGGTGGACATTAAGGGTATGTCTAGACTGCATCCCTCTGTCGGCAGAGGGATACAGATTAGGCAGGTTGACATTGCAAACGAGGCAGGGATTTAAATATCCCACACCTAATTTGCATAAAAATGGCCACCGCGTTTTGCCGACTCAGCACTTTGTCGGCAAAAAGTGGCAGTCTAGAGGGGGATCTGTCAAGAAAGAAAGCCTTTTTCGACAGATCCCTTATGCCTCCTGCAAGGAGGTTTACAGGATCTGTCGAAAAAGGCTTTCTTTCTCAACAGATCCCCCTCTAGACTGCCACTTTTGCCGACAAAGTGCTGAGACGGCAAAACGTGGTAGCCATTTTTATGCAAATTAGGTGCGGGATATTTAAATCCCTGCCTCATTTGCAATGTTGACCTGCCTAATCTGCATCCCTCTGCCGACAGAGGGATGCAGTGTAGACATACCCTAAGATCCAGTGGTCGCCCAAATTTTCAGGTGCCCTACACAACTATGTATTGTGCTTCTGGGCGTGGATGGTCCTGTCTAGAAGTGGAACAGGTGCAAGGTCTGCAGTAGAGCTCTCTACTACTGATCAAACAGCAAATCATCTCGGTACGGTACTTAGAGCTCGTTTTCCATTTGGAATGCTATCACATTGTAGGATGAGGGGGCCAAATTCCCATTAGTCGGATGATTCCAGGCGTGAGTTTTGCCCAGGGCTATTAGCAAAATGTGCCTCTGAGTGAAATTAAAATGAGTTAGAAATTACATTTCTTTTTTGCCTCCAGAGATCAGGATGAGTGCTGATGTCAGTCATGCATGTAGGTGTTGCTGTTACATACAGTCTTCCAAACCCTTTTCCTTAGCATGGGAGGAAACGTTCAGTTTTGGGAAGACATGGTGTAAGTTTTGTTAGTCAGAATTTAGTAGAGGAGGAGCTGTGTGAAAAACCAGAGTTTGTGCTCTCAGCCTCTAGTTCAAATCAAATGTTTCCTGGGAACCAGTGATGGTTTTAGGCAGAGATTTCTGCAGGAAAGAAAGAATTGCCTGCATGCTGTATGTGACTGTCTCTCTTCCAGGGCCCGTGTATGTAGGTAAATAAAGCAAGCAATACTCGGAGAATATAACCAGACTCCAGGTTACTGATTTGTCTTCCACTGGGGAACTTGACCTTCAAGGCCCCATGCATCTGCAGCTAGTCAGCTGACGGGTGACTATAAATAGAGCCAAAAAGCTGCTTAGAATTGGAGCGAATGCCCACATACACTGGTTTTGCAGTCAGGGGAGGCTGACAGAATTGCCGGGGCTGGGGAGGGGGCGGGGGGCAGGGCGGTGACACCATGTTCTAGCCTCCCCCCACCCCACCAGCCCTCAGCACCTCCCGGAGCATGCTGCACAAGGCTCTGGCAGGGATTTAAAGGGCCCAGGTAGAATAACTAAAACAGCTATTTAATCATTGCATACTTTCCAGTTTTCAGTAATACAGAACTATGATCAGTCTTAATGTTTCACACCTTTGCTGAGAAATGCATCAAAACGAAAATAGCCCCTCAGTCCTAAAAAGGCCTCCAGGGGATGTTCTGAAATTCTCCTCTTAACAACAGCACTTAAAGGAAGTAGCACCTCTTTGTGATAACACAAATATGTTTGCAGCCTTTAGAATGGGGCATTTCTAATGACTAATGAGATTATTTATTTGGGAGAGAAGTGATTGGGAAAGACAAATCTCATTATTTTTCTGTCCTCTAAATCTAATGATTAGGCAGGGGGGTTCTTGAATAGCTTGGAAAGGCGAGTTGGAAAATTGTGACTTTTTAAACTTGCTAATAATTGGCTGGGGAGATGACAGCCTATTTGGGCCCCTGTTTGTATGTGGCTCTACAGTTCAGGAAGAGGCGGGGCCTCAGGTGGAAGGGGCGGGGCCAGGGTAGCTGGGGCAGTTGTCCCCCTTTTCCCCCTGTCAGTGGGCCTGGTAATTAGTATTTTCCCCCTAAGGTTGAGTCAGTTGGGTGTATTTTTTCTTCAAGGGTTCTTAATGTGGAGGTGGCATCCACTGTGCTTTGTGAGCACAGCAAAGTTTCTGCCTTTGAAAGGTGAAGCTGCTTTTCTAAAAGCATGTGATGGGGAAGAGGCCTGTCACAAGGACTTACATGTTATCTCTGACAGCTGTGGAGGAAAGTAAACTTTTAGTTCAATGCCGGTGGAGGAGAGATGGAAAACTAGTGAGAAAGCTGACGGACACAGACGCAAACATAATCTTTCCTCGCCTGGCTTCCTGGGATTGTGGCTTTCAGCACATTTGATTTTCCCCTTCCATAAAGCTGCATTACTTATTGCTTTGTAAGAACAGGAGCGGTAATGACACCATGGGTTGAGTAAGGTGCAGACACTGAAGTTGGTACCCCTGGGTCTAAAAGCCTGGGTCCTTGCTACCTCTGCTAAAGAAGCAAATCCATTGGCTTTGGGGCGTTCGCAGGCTCATAAAAAGAGCTGGCTGGAAATTGTGGAGGAAAACACTGATTTGTCAAGCCCAAAAAGTTGAGCAAAAATACCTCTGGTTTAGTGAATTTTTGGTGAAGGAAAGGGAGGTTTGCACAGGAAACCTGCCTGCTCTCTGGCCTACTGAGGAGTCCAGGTTTTCAGAGTCTGCAGTGCTGGGGCAGGCAGCCATTTCAGGGTTTCCAGATTCCCAGACATATTGCTGGAGGCTTGAAAGCCCTGGGAACCCCGACTCTAACTGCAGGTTGGCTCCTGGCTCCACAGCAGCAGGGAGCCAAAAGGCCCCTCCACAGAGGGGCCAGGCTCACAGGGGCCATGTCTACACTAGGAAACTATTTTGAAAATAGCAAATTCGACTTACTAACTCCCGATTTAACTGGACCAGCATGTCCACGCTACAGTGAAGCCTCGAAATTAGTCCGAGGATTAGAGTCCTAGGAAACACTGGGGAATAATTAGTTCAAGTTATTCTGGGGAGCAGTGATTTCAAAATAAGGCGTGTCTCCACTACACTTATTTTGAAATAACTATTTCGGAATTAGCATTACTGCCGATGAAAAGCAAGAATACACATTTTGAATTCCCCGGCCCATTATTTTGAAATAACGGGCTTGGTAGTGTGGGGGCTCTGCTTGTAAATTCGACTGGGGGGCACGGGGGTGTTATTTAAAACTAAATTCCTAGTGTAGACCGAGGCAGGGTCTGGGACAGCCCCTCCAAATGTGGACTGCCCTGGGCTGGGAACCCCAGGACTTTCAAACTCCAGCTGCCTGCTGGCGGCCGAGAAGAATGTCAGTTTCTTGCTGCAGTGGTCAGGGTCCTGGGCAGCAGATTTTCTTCAGGAAACACAAATGTGTTGGTATTGCCAAAATGTTTTTTTCAAGATTTCTGGGTTTTGGAAAATTTCAAAACAAGCCAAATTTCCTGCAAGGATCCTACATTTTGGCCAGTTCTACTTATGAACCTCTCTATGCAGTCAAACCGCTAGAGAGTATGTAACAGCCACATTAGGGCATAGGCACGGGCAGTAGTGGGGCAGGGGGTGCTGCAGCACCCCCAAGTTTTGCACCTGGCTTCCCTAAGGGCTGGCCCCGCTGCTGGCTCCTCCAGCGCTGGCTCCCAGCCTCCAGGTGGCCCCTGTGTGGTCCTGCCAACCCCAGATGTTTTACTGCCCCCTGAGGTTCAGGGTTCTGCTGCCCACTGGCCCTGCCATGGGCTTTACAGCCTACTGGCCCCATCAGTTCCAGGTTCCCACTGTCAGCCCAGGGCTCTGCAGCTGCCTGCAGCTGAGGCCCCAGCTTGGGGCAGTGAGGGCTGTCAGTGCTCCTGACAAGATGGACCAGACGCCATTTTCAGCCGTGGCGCCCAGTCTGGGAGAGTTGGCGACCTGGTCTGAGCAGGTCTAAAGGCATGTGCCACTCAGCGCCCCCACCCCCATAATAGTTCCGGTGCCACTGTGCTGGGGTTAGCGTGAGTTACAGTAGTTGCCTGTAGACAAATTGCATCTGCGACGTGCCTCCTCTTCATGACAGCAATCGTGATGTGCTGTTCAGCTTTAGCTAGCCTCTTTCCAGCATGTGCCTTTACAGGCTTAGCTGGTCACCGGTTTAAATACTTCTGACGTTTCCAGAATGAGAATTACTAGCTCGATAATGTGCAAAACAGATGCAAAGGCTGAATTACATTCCCTGTTACTTGGCCTTGCAATGAAATTTTCACACAATGTGTGTTGGCATTCATAGCAAAACTTGGCATGGTACTTTATCCTCACCACGCCCCCTAGTGTAGCCTCCAGATAGCTCTTAGAATGGCTTCTAGCAAGAACAACCCAGAAAGTCATCTGCAGAACTGGTGGGAGAACTCATCAGCTCCTGGCTACCAGTCCTGGGCTCCAACCATTAGATTATATTGCTTCCTAGGCACAGAGCCACATGTGCTTCCTGGGCACAGAAGTGCCACTGAATCCAACAGTGCATCTGTGTTGGATTTCTATTTCATTGGATTCCATTTAACTTCTACATGAGGGTACAGGTTGAGGACATTCCCACAACTAAGTAGCCTCACAGCTAAGAGGCCAGTCTGCCTGTACAACTGCCTGTCTCAGTTCCCTGTCTTTGTGGAGAAGGGCTGTGTGTAACTGCTGGCTATAGTTTATGCACATTGGATCTGATTATAAACCATTTCAGTGGGCCTTAGATCAAGCCCATTGTAAAAGTTAGAAAGCAGCCTGGGCAAAAACTCTGACCACTTGTCTGTGCACCACTGATTTTACTTCAGTGGTATAAGTCAGGATAGTATTTGGTCCATTGTTTCTGCCTGTATTATATAAGCATAGAAAACATCTTCTTAATAACTCTCCTCAGTATTGTGATCCACTGCTTCTGTTTACATTCATATCCCATTCTTGTGGCTGGTCCTGAATCAGAGGATAAGAGCCTATTACTGCTTCCAGCTAATGGAATTACTCCCTTAGTTTGAATGGCAGAGTCCTATGCTGCTAGACCTGATTCAGAAAGGCATTTGTGCATGGCTTTAAGAGGGATCTGGATTGGGACTTTAGTGCTGGTAATCCCTGGTGAGAGGCAGGACAGTAGCGCGATACAGTCATTTGCGGTTAGATTGTCTCTTTCTGTGTGGCTTCTGTTTTGCAGTAGTTTCTGTGTGCTTGTGTACCTATCTTGCCCTTTATAAAGAATAGATATAAACCAACCCACAGCAGAAGCAGAGATCTGTGAGACCAGTTAAGAATACCTTGTGGGGAAGAGAAGCCCTTATTTACAACTCCCACATCTTCAAAGCTGGCCTTATGCCTTTCTGCTCTCCTATAACCAACGCTGGTGTTAAAGGGCTTACTCTACCCCACATGGCTACAGTGTGCAGTGGTCACCACAGTCATTTTCTTTCAGTTGCATTGATAAGACTAAATGTGTTCCTGAGGAGGAGATGATGAGACCGACACCAATGCAGAGCTAAAGCCCATTAGATTTTTTTTTAAACTGGTAGTGGCAAAGCGTTGGCTTTCTTTCTAAGGACTGATGGACACTAAAGGCTTCCAGGCTGTTGATATGGCACAAAAAGAGAAGCTTTGATGCCTGAAACTGATGAATGCTTATTGCACAGGGCTTTTTCATGCTGCAGAGAAAACTGAATTGGCTTGATGGAGGCACTGACTCCAGCCAATTAGCTTTAGAACGTGCATTTGGATTTTTAAAATAACAAAACCATCCTGAAAAGGTGACGTTTTGCTATCAATACCAATAACTGCCACTGATGTTAATCGGGCCAGGATTGGGACTTCAGTAACTTGAGATTTGAATAGTTGGCTAATCTCCTTAGTTGTGCTTTAAAAAATGCTTTTAGTATGGGAATTAACCAAGCTCTGCAGACTAGACATAGCCTTAGCTAGTGAATGGGGGAGGGAAGGCATGGATTCACACAGAGACGTTCAAACCAAACCACAAAATAAATAAAAATACCCTAATCACGACTAAATACAAGTTTTCCTCTATTCACGATCTGTGCTGATCCGTACTTCAAGATCCATTTACTCCCATGTCCAATATTTCATATAGGCATGATAATATACGAAATTATTATCCTATATTATAATACGATATATTATCGTCCATGCCTCTGTTCTCTCCAGCCCTTACTTCGAAAACACAAAGAAAGAGCAGACCAGGTAGCTATATCCAATTCAGATTTCAGCACTGTGTCCCCATTGGTTCTTCTGGCCCCCTGCCCACACCCTGGCTAGCTACCTGAGTCTAACCCTTTAGACACCGAGTGCTGGCCAGCACTCTTCCTATCCATCACATCCTGGCACAAGCAAACCCTGAGCTTATGGAAACTGGCAGCAGTTTTCCGCTAAGGCTTTGTCTATACTGCCAGCTTTTTCTGGCAGAGAGTATGCAAATGAAGCACTGATTAGCATTTTGTCACGCTTCATTTGCATAATCGATTTGAGCTGTTTTTATCTTGCGGAAAAAGAGGGGTTTTTGTGCAAAAAGGAAACATCTGCACTGCTTGTTTTTGCGCAAAAACCTCTTGCGCAAAAACGGCTCAAATAGGTTATGCCAATGAAGCACGACAAAATGCTAATCAGTGTTTCATTTGCATACTCTCTGCTGTCAAAGCTGGCAGTGTAGACATAGCCTAAGAGTTCCATTCTCACTTAAGCTGGTGACATTCTAGAAGTTACATAGAGAAAGAAAAGTTAGAGTTTTGGACACTGAAGATTGTTTATTAGAAAGCTTACAATTCTGTTCACAAGTTCTAACGGCTTGTTTGCATAATGGGGTAATGCGCTCTATGGGGGTGTGATTTCTAAAGCACACCAACATGTGGCACATTACTTGGTTTGTGTAAATCTGCTGGTGACCACTACAGCTTCCCAATGCACTCAATATAATATTGTCCCAAACAACACCACGTTAAAGCACACCAGCAGGGTGTATGTAAATTATTGCTCAGCACCTTCATGTGCTTTTGAAATGACACGAGCACGTTACCCTCCTGTGTAGATAAGCTCCAAGACCTGTCCCCCCGCCATGAACCTGACACATCCTGTTCTCGGTACATTTCATGGGCCATGGCTGTAAAGCTTTCTAATAAGATGAATCAGAGAAGAATTGTATGGCCAGCTGAAGTTTCAGGGATCTGAGAACTTCATCAGTGGTCTAACCGATAAAGAGACTGGCTACAAATAGCAATTGAATAATTCATTTCTCTGAACACAAACTGATATTTTAGTGGGAAAAGGGTACATATCCCAATGTCTAGCTCCATGGTACCAAACACTACTTTGCCACCATACAATATATGTATAAAATATGTTGCCAAGGTATTTTTCAAAGAAGTCTGGTATTATAGAACATTGATTATTGTGCACAATTTGCAACAAGAGGCATAAAATATTTGTCCCATTCGTGTGGCTATGCAGCAAACATTGAGAAATAAGGACATTCCATCTCTGATACAGCATGTTTATTAACATGAACTTTCAACAATTGTGTAGGTTCAGAAATTAATTTTTGATGATAAAAATGGTGCAAGCTTTGCAGAGGGTAAGTTTGTCACCCACAGTAGTTAATTTGCACTAACTTTGATGCAGAGTTTAATTTAGATTGATGAGAGATGAATTTTGTTATGACTATAAAAATCCATTAATTACAGATCCGGTTTTAATTATGAATGGTTTTATTTTAAAGTGAGGTTTACAACCGAAATTAAGACTTGGAGCAGTTCAATCAATACAAACATCAATTAGACCTGACTTTGTACTCCAATTAGTTTATACAGCTTTTAAGTGAAGTGTAAAAAATAGATGGCTTTGTAGACATCTTTTTGACGGATGCAAAAATCAGGAGGTCTTTGCCATTTCATTAACAGCCGCCTCACAACAAGCGTGGATGGAATAGCAAACAGGATGGTGGTCCATCAAAGAAGATGATGGAGTGAACTATTTAAAAGGCAGAATGGGCTGCAGATCCAGTGGGAAGTTAGATGTTCTTAAACATATTACATTAAGTGTTATTTGTGTTACCAGTGCACTGAGAAGCCACATGCAAGGCTGGGGTCCTATTGTCCCATCTCAGCGTTCTGTGCTCATACAACACCTAGGATAACAGGATCTTAGTCCAGGACTATGGCTCCTAGATGCTACAGCAATGCAAATAGCCAGTAGTAATAATAGGGGGATGAATAAAGAGAGAATAAGAGCTGATAGCCTAAGTTGACAAGACAGACAAAGGAAGGAAGGGGAAACATACAGGTCAAGTGGTTTACCCAAGATCACTTTCAAGAATCCCAAGATTCTTCAGCACCAAGAACAAACCCAGATCTTATGAATCCCAATCCAGGGCCCTGTCCCTTGGCAGCACAGTCTCTTGAGCCGGTTTTATCTAGTCTCAAGGGAGTAATAAAAATAAATACTTTGCACTTTTATAGCACGTTTTGTCTTCGGTCCTAAAGCCTTGTATAAAAAAAAATTTAGCCTTGCAAAGCCCGTGTGAGAGAGGCTGTCCCTCCAACTGTACAGATAGGGGAGCTGAGACGTGGATAGATTAACTTGTGGCGCTGCTCTGAACTGTGACCCTCTTAAACCGGGGCCTTCTTTTGAGCCGATCTGTTCACGTTGCGCAGATATGCCGACTTGAGGGACAAAAATAGTTTTAATTGTTGCTTAGGCCTGAAGAGCCAACTGTGCTCTGAGGTCGTGGTTGGATTTCACTCCTGCTTATGCATCGTCACCCACATTTCTTACCTGTGCAGGCCACTGACAGGGATGGGCTTACTTGAGGCTCACTGAAGGCACACAATGAGCTGCGGTGCTTTTATGCAGGGTTGTGTTGTTTATTGTAGGGAGCAGTGACACTTTGAGTTACTTTTCCAGACCTGAAGAACTCTGCGTATAAGCTTGTCTCTCTGCAGAGCTTCCGTTGCTATTGAAAGCGGTGCATGGAGGAGAGGAGAACTCAGGTTGACTCCCAGAACCCAGGCTAAGTGTTAGGAAAGACAGAAGTAACCTCGTTTTGCTTCTAAACTGATTGCATTTGATCTGAAAGTCACCAGGAAATGATACGCCTGGAATGCTGCAATGCTATTTATGGAGAGTCCCTTTTTGAAGTAAAATGCACACTTTCACGGGTGCGAGAGCCAAGGGCAGGCAGGAGGTCATACGGATCACTTAAGCAGGAGGTCATACTTGGGCGTTGTGTAGTCCATCTCTGCAGGGATGAGATTTATCCTAACAGTCTTGCCAGTACAGGTCATATGGAAAGTCTGCAACACTTAGCTTAGAACTCAGATGGCCAGTGTGTGTTCTACGGCATCTCTATTTAAACTGGATGCTCCATTAGGTTCTCACGTGGAGAACTGGTGGAGCTTGATCTTCAGTTGGTAACTTGGCCAACCAAAAAATATGAAGAAGTGGGTCTGACCCACGAAAGTTTATCACCTACTGAACTATCTTGTTAGTCTTTAAAGTGCTACATAATTTTTTTTCCTTTTGTTTTACCAAGATCAGACTAACATGGCTACCTCTCTATTACTTTTTAACCAAAAACCAGAGAGCAAGGGAGAGTGAGCGTGCAAGAGAGCACGAATGCTAGGCAAATGGCAAAAGAAATTATGATAAGCTTTTTTAGTTATTTTAAAAAATTCCTTCAAGCAGAGCCATTTGTACTGGAGCAAATCCTCCCAAGATATATTTAGGCCATATGAGAAGAAAAAATATTACACCATAGCAAGCTGTTTACAAATCTGCTAACCTTGTTTAGTGCTACGAAAACTCTCTGCTTGGCGTGCGCCGGCGTGCATTAATTGCTTGACAGTAAGCTTTGCTAAAATGATATAGATTGGCCAAGGTCTGCAGCTGGGGCAGCGTGCAGCATTTATAGAAATAACCAGGAGTGGTTCTGCAGTTCTTCCGTTAAAGCAGAGATTACAAGGCACAAAAATAGGGTTGCCAGTTGTCCTGTTTTGAACCAGACAGTCCAGTATTTGAGCTTTCTGTTCGGGAAACAAATTGAGAAAATATAAATGTCTGGTATTTTCTAAATAAGATGTAATGTAGATTCTGATGTAATGTCAAGTGTGTCCGGTATTTTTGTTAAAACCATCTGGCAACCCTACACAAAAAGACGGTGCCCATTACTAAGTACTTTTATGTCGTCATTAAAATTCAGTCCGCCTTTGTGTGCTATGGAGCAAAAGGCAAATTTCATTTCTTTTTGGCCAGTTTGAGAATTAAAAAAAACAACAACAAAAAACAAACCCAAACTGGAAGCCAATTGCTCTGTGGGAGGATTGGGGACCAAAGCTGGGTGCAGTCCCACCTGGGGTGTGTAGATGTCCTGAGGTCTTTGTCATCATAATTCCACCCTCCTGAACCATGGAGAAAGTGTTCTTTGAGGAATGGGATATAAATGAGAGGAGGAAATGGGCCCAGGGTAGGACCAAGTGTGCCAGGAGCAAGCCTGTATGGCAGTATTAATTCTTGTGTGCCCTGTCTCCACACTAGGGGTATGTCTAGACTGCATCCCTCTGTCGGCAGAGGGATGCAGATTAGGCAGGTCGACACTGCAAATGAGGCAGGGATTTAAATATCCCGTGCCTAATTTGCATAAAAATGGCCGCCGTGTTTTGCCGACTCAGCACTTTGTCGGCAAAAGTGTCAGTCTAGAGGGGGATCTGTCGAGAAAGAAAGCCTTTTTCGACAGATCCTGTAAACCTCCTTGCAGGGAGTGTCTCTGCAGGGGAAAGGTGTGGAGTTGGGAAGGGAGGGGTTGTTGGAGGAAAGGCAGAGAGGGGCAAGGCCCAGGCCCCTAATGGGGGGACCCTGGGGATAGTGTCACCGGGGTCCTTGTGAGAAACTCCGTCAGGGCCTCCTGGATGTGCACCCTTGCCTGCTGGGCCTGCTGGGCCTGCTGGGTGGCAACCGTGTGTGTCTGTTCAAAGGCTCTGCTCTCCTGGCTGGCCTCTGCTCCCCACCCTGGAAGGAAGGCCTCCCCCTTCCTCTCACAGAGGTTGTGGAGCATGCAACACACGGCCACCACCTGGGGGATGTTCCCCTCCCCAACATCCAGACCAGTGAGGAGGCATCGGAAATGGTCCTTGAGATGCCCGAAGGCACACTCTGCCTGCATGCGGGTCAAGGTGTCTGGTGTAGGGCTTCATGAGCCATGGCATAAGAGGGTCCCCGTGACACACTGTGGCATGTCTACATCCCCAGCCCCCATGGGCTGCATCCCCCATGACACACTGTGGCATGTCCACGTCCCCAACCCTCACGGTGCGCTCAGGGAAGAAAGTGCCAGCCTCCATTTTGTGGAATAGGCTGGAATTGCTGGACACGTGGGTGTCATGCGCCTTCCCTGACCACCCGACATAGATGTCAATAAACTGCCCGTGGTGGTCGACCAGGGCCTGCAGGACCATGGAGAAGTAGCGCTTGTGGTTTATGTAGAGAGATGCCCAGTGGTCGCGGGCCTGAATGGGGATGTGGGTGCCGTCAATAGCTCCCTGCAGCTGGGGAAGCCCATGGCAGCAAAGCCACATTGCCAGGGTGCATGACCCTGCATAGCAGGACAGTGTTGATGGCCCACACCACCTGCAGAAGGAGACAAACAGAATCACAGAATCACAGGGGTGCCCGAGTGCTTGGGAGGTCACTGAGCCCCGCCCCTTCCCAAACCACACCAGGAGCTGCCCCCTATGTAGCCCACCTCCCGGCAGAGCTGTGTGAGGGCAGGACTGGGGAACCGCTCCCCTTTCCCTAGGGTTCCCAATTCCAGCACTTCACCCCCTCCTCCTGGGACAGCAGCCCGAGAGTGCCTTACCTGAATGAGAAGGGCCCTGACGGTCAACTTTCCCAAGCCAAACTAGCTCCCAACGGATCGGTAGCTGTCCGGTGTGGCGAGCTTCCAGATAGCGATGGCGACTCATCTGGGTGTCCCTTTGCGTGAGGGCAGGGTTGAGCCAGGCACACAGCTCCAGAAAGGTCTCCTTCCTCATTCGAAAATCCTGTGCCATTGCTGGTCATCCCACCGCTCCATGACAAGCCGGTCCCATCAGTCAGACCTGGTGTCCAGCCAGCAGAAGCGACGGTGCACAGTGGGGTGCAGCTGGAAGACCTGCACTCCCAGACAGAGGTTGAGGGTCTCCTCATGCAGCTGGGGTTTGCATCCCTTCAGGGCCAGGACGGCAGCCTGCAGAAACGGCAGCACGACAGTCAGGGGCCGTCGTGTGCCCAGAGGCAGCTCTGGCTCCATAGCTGGGAGTGCTGTGGTGTCCAACAGGGCACCAAAGCATGCAGGGAATATGCTTTGCTGTCCCTCAAAGAGGTAGGCAAGGAGGAGAAGAACCTGAGAAATGGCTGTATAGGGAGGTCCCTTTAAGCGTGCGTCTCAGGAAGTCACTGCTGACTTAATGCCCTGCCTGAACTGGTTCCAGGTGGCGAGTTAGCGGCCAATCAGTGTAGATGCTCTATTTCGAAATAGCAAAGGGCTATTTCAAAATAGCTATTTCAAAATAGCTCCTATTTTGAAATAAGCTATTTCAGAAAATAAATTCCGGAATCGCTTATTTTGAAATAAGTGTGCCTGCCGTGTAGACGTACCCCGAGTTTTATGCTGTTCTTTAAAACATTCCATCTTTTGTATGTTGTATTAGAAGTTACGCTCCCTTATCTTCCCCCGTGACTCACCGAGAAAGATGCTAATCTAATCCTAGTCCTCCTGATGTGGCTTCCCAGCAAACTTTTAATTTGCCTGACTTCAGAGTTTTGCAAAAGCTGCATACAGCCGGTCCCTGACTTACTAATGAGTTACGTACCAAACACTAGGTCGTAACTTGATCTGTTCATAAGTCGGATTACATTCACTTACATTACGGCCGCGCTGTTTGTAAGTGCGGATTTCGTTTGTAACTCGGGTTCTGACTGTATAGGAGGTTGGTCGTAAATACGAATGGTTGTAAGTCGATGCGTTCGTAACTCGGAGACTGGCTGTATTCTTAGAATGAGTTGGCCTACACTTCAAGGCTATTTTGGTGATAAGAAAATATGTCAAGTCTCACACAGAATACAGCAAAGCATCGTTACAGTCTCATTCCCTGAATATGGTTCAGCTGTCTTTGACAAGCATTTACATACACGTTTTTTGAACAAATGCCATAATAAATGCTGTATAGAGACTATGGCCCAGATTCAAACAGGTGCTTACCTCAAAACATAGCAGTATTGCTGTGTACTCTGATGAAAACCAATGGGATCTGACAACCGGGTGTTCTTTCTGATGTAAGGAGTGCTTACATTTCGAACCTACTCTCCCCACCTACCCGGACATCTGTTGACATTCATGCACACTGCAAGCTTATCTGTTTACCCAGACTTGTAGAGAGGGAGGGACATGACGGGTGGTTGGAATTTGTGTAAGTGACGGGAGTATTGCTGCGCTTGCTTGTACTGTGGTGATTGCTTTTTGTCTGTGGGAGCAGAGTAGCTGCTGGCTGTCCTTTTCACTTGGTGGTATTTTTAATTGTGGTAAAGGTGCCAAGAGATTTTAGGGGCTTTTTCTTTAGCATATTTCTTATACATCTAAATAAATCAATATCTGCAAGGAGAAATGCAAAGTAAATTCTGTCTGATGTGGAACATTGTCTAGACTCTAAAATCTTGGAGGCAGGGACTGTGTGTATATTGTATCCGTCTGTGTACTGTAACTATGTATGTTAGCTACGTCTGTAACATGGCTGTGTGTCTTGTCTGTGCATACTCCGTGACTGTGCACATTGGGCATACATTGTGACTGTATGTAGATTGTCTGTTTATTGTGTCTAGGTCTGTACATAGACTGTGATAATATATTTTCTCTGTGCGCATACAATTATTCTGGGCATATTATATAGGGCACTGAATACACTGAACATGTTTAATAAACAATTATAATAAACAATTATAATACAGTAATGTGAGTGATATTTCCTGTTCCTTGCATCAGATGCAAAATAGCTGCTCTCAAAATCTGGCATGCGATATAATAAGATAAAAATACAGGTCTATATAGTGTCAGACTATGTCTGTGATTTGTAAGTATTTAGCTTCAGTGTAAAATATCTACACATTACTGAGTCTTTAATTGGGGAAATCTTTGCCTGTTTAATATATTTCACAAGTCAGATTACAAATGGTGCATTCCTGTGTGACTTCAGACAACAAATAAAATAATGAACCTGGCTTGAGTGTGCCGATAGCCTAATGCCAAATTGATTATTTTAAAGGGCATTTAAAGCCAAGTACTGTTCATTAAGTTTTATATAATTTCAGAACTGTTGCTCTTCTTGCAGCAGCAAACAACATGGCAGGCGGGTTACATCTGATTATAAATGGCGAGACTAGTCCTTCTTAAATCTAAATTACTCAGACAGCTTCTGCTTCCTTCTGTCACCATGGCGTTATTATTATCATAACTGTTGGTTTTTGTAACCTGCAGAGAGAATGCAGAAAATCCATGGAGGAGCTGAGGTCAGAGCTAAAATAGAGTTGAGTTGGGATTGATTTTTATTTATCCATCAGGGATGGGGGAAAACGAAAATAGGCCCAGCAATGTTGGTAATATCTTCAAGGATTTTTCGTTGCCTGTATTTGTGGGAGAGGAGTTGCAGGCCTCCAAGAGTGGGCATTTCCTCGTGCTATTGATTCTGTTCCCTCCTAGGCATCTGTTGTGCTTGGCAGGAAATAAACTGCTGATCATGTGGTCCTGATGGACTCTGACCATTCCTGCTGTGAGAGCAAAGACAGTCCTACCTGGGACGCAAGCTCTCCTTTTGCTCAAACGTTCCCTCCTTCTGGGCCCCAGAGTGGGAGACACTCACATTTTATGAGTGTCTCTCTCTCCATCACTGAGATGTGTGGGCAGGAGGAGCACTGTACTAAACACAAGAGTTTGCTTCCAGGTCGTTTTTATTTTTTATTACTATTACAAGAGCACCTAGAGAACCCAACCGCATTCAGGGACTCTTTGTGCTGGGCACTGTACATAGATTTAAAGCTTTTTAGCCTAATGTCTAACTGGAAAAAGGGTGAGAAAAAGGAGATATGATTATCGTCAATGTACAGCTGGGGAACTGAGGTACTGAATGATCAAGGGCAAGATCCTGCAAGTATATGTGTTCTCCGGACTCTACCTGCAGGAGCAACCCCAAGTGTGACTAGGCCCAAGACTCACAATCCTGAGTCCCAGCATGGTGCCTTAACTACAAAACATCCTCTGTTTACTGTGGGGAGGTAGACAAACCCAACACTGAACAGCAGAGCCCACTCCACCAGAATCATGGGAGGAGACCTCCCTGGCCAAGTCCATGTCCTCTCTCATTTAGGACTATGGCCTTTGTCCTCCATGGTACCATGGTGATGTTCCAACAGCTCAACCACATGGCTCCCATGCAGCGTGCTATGGTCATCCACAGCTGAAATTCAAATACATACGCAGCACATGTCGCCACTGGACTTTAGTCCCTGTGGGAGGCTGGGCCAGCTGGAAACTCAGCAAAGTGGAAGACGGGGAAAGAAGAGATCTTTTCGGGGACGTAATTTGGAAAAAGGCCAGGACGGGTCCCTGTGGGCGCGGTGCAGGCCCTCAAAGTGCATGGCCTATCCCAACCGCAACGAAACCAGTCCAGAGTTCATTGGGCCTCCCAGATTATTACTGCTGATTTGTGCCTGGACTTTCAACCACACCAGCCCTCCTCGCAGACCTAATTTGGGACCGTAGGTGACTTGCAGTAGCACTTGGGAGTCTCTGGGCCCCTGCCAACATTTTAATTGCTACTCAGGTGCCTTCTCCTGCCCCTTCCCTGTCACTCTGGGTTGGCCCTCTCAGCACCAGCTGCCTATCTTTGGACCAGTAGCCCCAAGAAGGTTCACAGGTCTGAGGCCTGCAAAAGGCCTTTCAGAAGATGAAAAACCCCTTGTGCAAGGAGCTGTCCTGTTCAGTCCTGACTTCTCAACTGAACTCATTTTGCAGACCGACCTTCAGGAGTGGAACTAGGCACAGGGCTATCCCAGGGAGCAAATGGAGAAGACCCTGCTCTTTACTGTAGCTGTGAACTATTCCCGTGGGAACACAGTATTAAGGTGTGGCCATGAAACAGGCCATGGGCTCTTTCAGACGCTACCTCCAGGAAAATCCACTCAAGCTTGTTGCTGATTATGCCTCTTATGGTGTTTAAACACCAGAAAAGATACAGCCTCCCCAAGCTTGTGTTCTGGTATCTGTCCCCCCAGCTGTACACCTTCCAAAGTCAGCATAGAGCAGGAAAAGCTCACCAACATGGGTTTTTTAGAATCCTAGGGCTGGAAGAGACCTCAGGAGGTCATCGAGTCCACCCCCCTGCCCAAAGCTGGACCAACCCCAACTAAATCAACCCAGTCAGAGCTTTATCATTCTGGGACTTAAAAACCTGTAGGGATGGAGATTCCTCCATCTCCCTATATAACCCATTCCAGTGCTTCACCACCCTCCAAGGGAAATAGTTTTTCCTACTATCCAAACTAGATCTCCATTGCAACTTGAGACCATTGCTCTTCATTCTGCCATCTGTCACCACTGAGAACAGCCTCTCTCCATCCTCTTTGGAACCTCCCTTCAGGAAGTTGAAGGCTGCTATCAAATCCCCCCTCACTCTTCTCTTCTGCAGCCTAAATAAACCCAAATCCCTCAGCCTCTCCTCGTAGGTCATGTGCTCCAGCCCCCTAATCATTTTGGTCGCCCTCCACTGGACCCTCTCCAATGTGTCCACACCTTTTCTGTAGTGGGGGGCCTTGAATTGGACTCAATACTCCAGATGTGGCCTCGCCAGAGCTGAATAAAGGGGAATAATCACATCTCTGGATCTGCTGGCAATGCTCCTCCTAATGCACCCTAATATGCCATTCGCCTTCTTGGCTACAAGGGCACACTGTTGACTCATATCCAGCTTCTCATCCACTGTAATCCCCAGGTCCTTTTCTGCCGAACTGCTGCTTAGCCATTTGGTCTCCAGCCTGTAGCAGCACTTGGGATTCTTTCTGGGGTGGGGAGGACACTCTGTTGGTCTGGATCCTTAGGTGCCATCTGCAGGAAGTGGGTGTGTGAGCGGGTGTAAAATCCCCAGAGTGGACAAGGGACTAAGGAGCTGCCCTGGGGTCAGACAGTTATGTCTCCTCACACCTGCCAGGCATGCACATGCTGGAGGAGGAGCTTAGCAGGGGAGTGGAGCAGCTCAAATATTGGCAGGCCAGGGAAGAGACCATCAACCCTCAGCTCCTGGGGAAAGGGCTGATTGAAGGTAGGAGCTTCCCAGATAACCGCTGCCTTAAGGGCCCTCCCAGAGAGAAGGGAGGGCCAGAGTCTCACACCCTGAGAAGGGTTCCTGGATACGCCCCAACAGGGAGCCAGTCCCCTCCCTCTCCCTCTCTCTGATTATTTGCGTTAATTCCCTCTGCTGTTTGTTCATGGACTGCTCCGGAAGGGGACTGGCTTTAAAGTGACCTGTCTGGAAAGTTATGTCACAGGAGGAGGCAGAGCAGCCATCAGCAGAGATGGCCAGTGGGCGGAGAGATGCTACGTCACACTCAGTTTCCAGGAGGTGACAGTGGTGAGCTAACGCCTTCATATTACACCTATCCAGATCCATGACTCTGGTCTCATGCTAGTGTCCATTAGGACAGTAATTCCACTGAGGCCAGAAAAGAGCCCAGAGACTGGAAGACAGAGAGCAGATGAGACTCCTTAGTGTAAAATGAGCTCCTTGTGTTTGGCAAGCAGAGAGAGACCAGGGGATATGGCCTCCAGCTTTATCTGCCGCATGTTTCCTACATTTTTGAGGTATAAAATGAATTAAACATGCAGGTGGCTACATCTGAGTTCAGAGTTGATGCCACCTTGAGAATTATAGGGCTTCTTATGACCCTCTGCATATTTCCAACATCGTCGTGCATTTATATAGGATCCCGAACACTAGAGGACTCTAAAATGGAGAGGAACCCCCTTACGGATCACAGGATGTTATTTTACAGAGGACAGCTTATCAGGAGTGCGAGCTCCTGGCATGGAGGCAACAGACGAGAATGCGGGCGTTGAAAACTCTTGTAGGAACTCTTGTAGGTTGGGAGAGAGGGAGCTATCGGATGTTTGTTCTCTAGATGGTCACGGTACTGAGCATAGCTTTATCAGTCCTACTTGTGCCCCCAGACTGCCACAAACGGACAAATGGAAGGAAAGGGTCTTAATCCTTCCATGAATCATATCAGCTTTTTTACCCTGGCTTGCTGCATCTTTCATTATGATCAGCTGTTTATTTCATGGGGAAGGGGAGGGAGAGAGATTGTTTCAAAGTTACATTTTCTCCCGCCTGCCTGTCTTTAATGGGAATTCACTGATTAGGTGCATAAAAGTCTATAGATGATGACATTTTCACTGTGCTCCATTTTAATACAAAGGATACTATGGTTGCTAAGAAACTGATACTTCAATTTTGGAAATCTTCATCCACACTGGATATGTTATCTTGGCAAATTGGACTTTCAGAGTTGGCAGCAAATGGAAAAGAGTAACGTTTAAAAATAGAGATAATTTAGATGACGTCAAAGACATCTGGTATGCTTTTCTAGTAATATGAAACTGATCTATTTTCTTAATATATATTAGATCAAATGCACATGGTGCAAATTTTACCTGTGTCTGCATTTGATGTTGATTTATTTATTTGCTTAATGCTTAGAATCTTGAGACAGATAATTTTCTTAATTATACTGATTTTATGTTTATGGCAGATATGCTCTGAGATTCACAGATATGACAGATTCTATCAGCCTTTTGTCCTATGTAAAACAAAATCTCCAGTAACATAGTATCATCTGATGTAGTGGGTTTTGCCCACAAAAGCTCAAAAGCCCACAAAAAATACCAGATATTTTTGTTAGTCTGTAAGGGCGCATCTACACAGCAGGGCTTAACTTGAAATTAGCTATGCAAATTGAGCTACATCAATTGCGTAGCTTATTTTGAAATAGCTTATTTCAAAATTGGGAGTGTCCGCACAGGACTTATTTCGAAATAGAGCACTCTTCCTCCGACTTCCCTTACTCCTCGTAAAATGAGGGTTACAGGAGTCGGAGTAAGGAGTCCTCCAGCTTGGCAGTATTTCAACATTATTTCAAAATAACTGCTTGCTGTGTAAACATACTCTTTTGCCTGTTGTGCAAACATACTGTAGTCTGCTGTGTAGACATACTCTTCCGGTATCACAGGACTATTCCTTATTTTTAAAGTTACAGCCTAACCCGGCTACCTCTCTGAGACAATATCCTGTGCCGCTCACTAGAATATTGGCTCTCAACCTTCCCAGATGACTGTACCACTTTCAGGAGTCTAGTTTGCCTTGCGTACCTCCAAGTTTCACCTCACTTAAAATCTACTCGCTTAGAAAATCAGACATAACAATATAAAAGTGCCACAGCACACTATTACTGAAATTGCTGAGTTTCTCATTTTTACTATTGAATTATAAAATAAATCAATTGGAATGTAAATATTGTGCTTACATTTCTGGGTATAGTATATAGAGCAATATAAACAAGTCATTGTATGACATTTTAGTTTGTACAGACTTCATGGTGCTTTTAATGTAGTCTGTTGCAAAACTAGGCAGATACCTAGATGAGTAGAAGACCTTGGAAGACTTCTACATCCCCGAGGTTGAGAATCACTGCATTAGGATACTGGCTCTGTAATAGCTGGGAGTAAAATGTCACTTGCCGAATTGCTAACACCACTTCCAAGGTGTTCCTTTCAGCACCCCCTACCCCATCCAAGTCTGGGCCTGCTCCGTTTATGATCATAGCCCAAGGTGATGAGGCTACAGACTATGCTTTATTATTATCGTTGTTGGTATTATTTATTTTGTTTGTTTGTTACTGAGCCCCATCTTGCAGGAGACAAATCACTTGATCATTGTCTTCGGTCCACCCCCTCTGGGTCACCTGGTGCTGGCCACTGTTGGCAGACAGGCTACTGGGTTAGATGGACCTTTGGTCTGACCCAGTACAGCCGTTCTTATGTTCTTATGTTCCCTTGTATAGGAATGAATGTCCACGGAGGAAAAATTTGAATTTTCTACCCATTTGTCAATTGGGGAGAGGAGAAGGCATGGTTAGCTTCCCCTCCCCCCCTTTATTTCCTCTCATGCAATGCTGGGGCAGGGAAGGTGTTTTGCTTATGTGGATGGGTGTTTGCGGGCCCTGTAAAAGAGGTAAGGGGAGGCTTCAAATGGGAAGTTTCTGGGATGGGGTGGTAGTGGGCTGTGTGTAGGTGGCAGTATGGAAGAAGGTAATAAAGCCGGTGTGGGAGAAGGAAGTGAAGGGAATATCTATGGCATAGAGGAAGAAGAGAGAAGGAGAGCACTAAAAGGCTAGGTCTACACTGGGGGAGAAAATCAATTTAAGTTATGCAACTCCAGCTACGAGAATAGTGTAGCTGAAGTTGATGTATCTTAAGTTGAATTTCTGTGGCATACCCACTGTGGGAGATTGACAGGAGAAACTTTCCCATCAACTTCTCATGATCTGGTAGAGTACCGGGGTCGACAGGGGCTCCATCAGTGGTTGATTTAGTGGGTCCTTACTAGATCCCCTAAATCGAACCCTGAAAGATCGATCTCCAGAGTGTCGATCTCCAGGTAAGTATAGGCAAAGCCTAAGAAATCAGGAGGATTTCTGGGGCAGAACTGCAGAGGGACTTGAAGAAGGAAAAGTTTTAAATTTGACTTGGTGGGTGAAGATGAGGGAGGTTTGGAAAGAATTTGAAGAGGGGTGTGATGTGGATTTATTGAGGGAGGAAGATTATTTTGGGAGCTGCAGTATGAATGGATTGTAGAGGTGCATCTCCTTATTTAAAGAAACTCCTTAATTCTACGGTATAAAATGTCTCTGAATGTAAGTGTAAAGGGTCACTGGAATGATCATGAGCAATGTGTCACATGAGCATGGATAAAACATTTCAAGAGAGCATGGACGTGAAAGGATAATAAAGACAAGTTACTCATTTTCAAATTTAGAAATCACATTAATTGCTCATCGGACATTATTCAATTTTGAGATGTGCACTAGATAAACCATTCTCTTTAAAGAGCCTGACCTTCATCTTTCTTTATTAAGATGTTGTTACTCTGTAGGACTAAAGGCATTTGTGGGCTATGGTCCTAGCATGGGATTTGAATTTCAACTAGCATATGGGAAATGAGTAGTCCTGTGGGGCACCTTAAAGACATCAATGATGTACCGGAGGGGTTGAAGCTGCGGGCTGTAGGTGATGCCCAGTGTGTTCTGTTATTTTGCTTGAAGTAGGTGACTTCTGGGTACTTTTCTGGCTCTGCCAGTCTGTTTCCTTACTTCCCCAGGTGGGTTCTTAAGTTCTTGATAAAGGTCTTGTAGGTGAAATGGTCACTAAGGACCAAATCTACTGAAATCAATGAGGCTGCACCTTAGTATGACTGGTCCATGGGAGAGAAGAACTGAGCCCTACAGCTCTTTCTTGCACCATCCCTTTGTTTTTATTGGCTTCACTCTATAAAGATTTCCATTAGTGCATTAAGTAGGGATTCAGCTGTATTTTTTCTCAATAATCTGCTTGCATATTTTATTGTCATATCTTGCAACTTCATTGCGGGGATGGCATATATAATTGGTTAAAGGTTAGTTGAATTAGAGAGACAAGAGGAGTGAGGGAATACCTTTTATGGGAACAGCATTGTCACCGCTAAATAGAAGATGGAACAAATTGTTTAGCCTAAGGGGTTAACACGTTGTCAGAGCATTCAAGGTGAAGTGGACAGTTAACATCTTTGCTGTCACAGGGCAAAGGAGGTTTAGTGGATTATAGATTGTTGTAATGAGCCATAATGCTGTGTCTTTATTAAATCCATTATTTTTAGTGTCTAGTCGAGTTATGAATTTCAGCTCCCAGGCTCGTCTTTTGAAGGAGTCGTGCAGGTTTCCTTTGAGGATTAGGACTGAAAGGCTAAATATAGAGGGATCATTTTGTGAAAAGTGTTCACCACGCAGGTGATACAATATTTTTTTGCCTTTTATCATTTTTCTGTGAGGATTCATTCAAGAGCACTGTCTGGCTTCTCCCCCGGCGTTGCTATTGGGTACACCAGATGAAGCACAGCACATGTTGCGATGGGCATGTGCAGGACCTATGGATCTTGAAAGGTCTGATGTGGGGAATATTGATCACCGTAGCCATGGAGATATGTCTGCACATGTTGCATCTGTTTTTATGGCAGGGTCCAGTGTGTCCCAGTCTTTGGGGAGCTTGCATCTGATGATGAGCTTAATGAGACTGGGAGGTTGCTTGAAGGCCAGGATTAGGGGTCTCAGAAAGATTTCTTCTATGATGTGGTTCCCATCAGGTAGGGATTGTTACTGTTTAGAGACTCCCCCCGTATGGATGTTCGTGGGGATGGCAGGTAACATCTTCTCTCTCTAGGAAAAAGAATATTTAAGATGAGTAATTAAAACTGGACAAAGCTCAATTGCCTTTACGTAATAGATTCTTTCTACTGTTGACATTGCATATGTTTTGCTCTTTATATTGGTGCAAATTAGGACACAAGGCAGTAGAGAGTATTGGATCAGCTTTGGTGCCTTGGCTGCATTAAGTGTTGACTCTCAGAGGGTGATGCTCTAAGGCTACGTCTAGACTGGCGCGCTTTTGCGCCAGAGCTATGCAAATGAGGTTCAGCGTTGGAATATCGCCGAGCCTCATTTGCATAGCTAATGAACCGCCATTTTCGCGGAAGAGGCTCTTGCGCAAGGACGGGCTGTCTACACTGCCCCGTCTTGCTCAAGAAAACCCTTTGTGCAAAGCCGTTATGCTGATTATTTTCAGGCATAGCGGCTGCGCAAAAGGTTTTCTTCTTGCAGGGGGACAGCCCTGTCTTGCGCAAGAGCCTCTTCCGCTAAAATGGCGGTTCATTAGCTATGCAAATGAGGCTCGGCGATATTCCAACGCTGAGCCTCATTTGCATAGCTCTGGCGCAAAAGCGCGCCCATCTAGACGTAGCCTAAGTGTTGCATGGCTCTGAACTTGTACATCTTGTTGAGTGGACATCTCAGTACTGCTTCATGATCTGGGATATGAAGAAGTGTCTTCTCAAGTGGTCTTACATAATGTAAAGCCATCAATCAAAGGGATATGGAACACGTAGGGGAGACCTGAGCTATTTGCAATTTTTCCAACAGAATAGTCATCTTTTAGCAAACCTTGATTGGACAAAATCAAAGAGACCAATACGGCAGTACACAGACAATCCAGGAAGTTTTTGGAGAATGTTGGGGATAACTTCTTGGTACAAGTGCTGAAGGAACCAACCAGGGGCCACGCACAGCTTGACCTGCTGCTTGCAAACAGGGAGGAACTAGTAGGGGAAGTAGATGTGGGAGACAACCTGGGAAGCAGTGAACATGAGATGGTCGATTTCAGGATCCTGACCAAAGGAAGAAAGGAGAGCAGCAAAATACACACCCTGGACTTCAAAAAAGCAGACTTTGACTCCCTCAGAGAACTGATGGGCAGGATTCCCTGGGATGCTAACACGAAGGGAAAAGGAGTCCAGGAGAGCTGGCAGTATTTTAAAGTATTTTAAAGAAGCCTTATTGAAGGCACAGGAAGAAACCATCCTGATGTGCAGTAAGAAAAGCAAATATAGGAGGCGACCAGATTGGCTTGCCGGGGATATCCTTGGTGAGCTTAAAAACAAAAAGGGAAGAAGGACAATCCAGGGAACTACAGACCAGTCAGCCTTACCTCAGTCACTGGAAAAATCATGGAGGGTATCCTCAAGGAATCCATTTTGAAGCACTTGGAAGAGGCGAAAGTGATCAGGAATAGTCAACATGGATACAAGAAGGGCAAATCCTGCCTGACCAATCTGATTAGCTTCTATAATGAGGTAACTGGCTCTGTGGATATGGGGAAGTGAGTGGATGTGATATACCTTGACTTTAGCAAAGCTTTTGATATGGTCTCCCACAATATTCTTGCCAGCAAGTTAAGGGAGTATGGATTGGATAAATGGACTGTAAGGTGGATAGAAAGCTGGCTAGATTGTCGAGCCCAACGGGTAGTGATCAACGACTCAATGCCAGATTGGTGGTCAGTTTTTAGCGGAATGCCCCAAGGATCAGTTCTAGGGCTGGTTTTGTTCAACATCTTTATTAATGACCTGGATGAGGGGATGGATTGCACCCTCAGCAACTTTGCGGATGACATTAAGCTAGGGGGAGAGGTAGGTACATTGGGGGGCAGGGATAGAGACCAGAGTGACCTAGACAGATTAGAGGGTTGGGCCAAAAGAAATCTGATGAGGATCAACAAGTACAAGTGCGGAGTCCTTCACTTAGAACGGAAGAATCCCAAGCATTGTTACAGGCTGGGGACCGACTGGCTAAGTAGCAGTTCTGCAGAAAAGGACCTGGGGATTACAGTGGATGAGAAGCTGGAGATGAGTCAACAGTGTGCCCTTGTAGCCAAGAAGGCTAATGGATTATTAGGTTGCATTAGAAGGAGCATTGCCAGCAGATCTAGAGAAGCGATTATTCCCCTTTATTCGGCTCTGGCCACATATGGAGTATTGTGTCCAGTTCTGGGCCCCCCACTACAGAAAGGATGTGGACGCATTGGAGAGGGTCCAACGGAGGGTAACCAAAATGATTAGGGGCTGGAGCACATGACCTATGAGGAGAGGCTGAGGGATTTGAGCTTATTACGGCTGCAGAAGAGAAAAGCGAGGGGGGGATTTGATAGCAGCCTTCAACTACCTGAAGGGAGGTTCCAAAGAGGATGGAGAGAGGCTGTTCTCAGTTGTGTCAGATGGCAGAACAAGGAGCAATGGTCTCAAGTTACAGTGGGGGAGGTCTAGTTTGGATATTAGGAAAAACTATTTCCCTAGGAGGGTGGTGAAGCACTGGAATGGGTTCCCAAGGGAGGTGGTGGAATCTCCATCCCTAGAGGTTTTTAAGTCTCGGCTTGACAAAGCCCTGGCTGGGATGACTGAGTTGGGATTGGTGCTGCTTTGGCAGGGGGCTGGACTTGATGACCTCCTGAGGTCTCTTCCAGACCTATGATTCTATGGTTCTATGAAATCATTCTGCGTTGACTAGACATTTTCAAGAGAAAATTATCAAAATGATTCTTTGTTACTACAATGTAGTTGAATTGATAAAGTGGAATTACACATTTTGGCCCTATTGAAATTAATTTTTTTTTAAAAAGTAAAAAATAAAATGATATTTTGATTTTTTTTAAATTAAATTTTGAATGTTTGTTCTGATTTAGATGGTTTTTTGGGGGGGAACTTTGGGATTTCCCATAGTATGAGAATTTCAGATTTCAATCTGCTCTAGGGGAAAGAGACTTTATATGTAGGTGAGTGGATGTTGTTTTATTTGCCAGTCTCATTCATTTTACATATACTGTGAGGAGAATCAGATACCTGCATATATAACACCTTATCTACTTTTTGTTTTGAAATTACCAGCATCCACATAAAGTGAAAGAGACAGATGCCCATTAAAGCATTAGAAACACATATTGTTTAAACTCCCAGGCTAGACTCTTAGGGTATGTCTACACAGCAGATTATTTTGGAATAATGACCGCTATTCTGGAATAACTTCGTGAGCATCTACACAGCCAAACCGCTATTTAGAAATAATTTCGAAATAGCGGGCAGCTTATTTTGAGTTCTGTAAACCTCATTCTACAAGGAATAGTGCCTATTCCGAAATAGCTATTTTGGAATAGGTGCTGTGTAGACAGGGAGTAGGGGCTAATTTGAAATAGGGGGCCTCCAGCCCTTCCCAGTGTGCCCTGCTGGCTGCTCTGTCCACACATAGGAAAACTCTATTCTCCTCCCCCTCCCCCCCGGAGCCCTTAAAGCTGAAGACTCTGGAAGCAGGGTTTTCCTGCGGCTGCCCCGACAGCATTTCTGCCCAAGACGAGCCAGCCAGCCCTCCACTGCTCCCCGGGAGCATTCGTTCAGCTCCCAGGAGCCTGCCAGGAGCCACAAGTGACGTGAGCCATCCTGGTCTGGTGAGGAGGTCCTGGACCTTATTGAGGTTTGGGTGGGACGAGACAAACATCCAGGATCTCCGCACGAGACGCAGGAACACGGGTGTCTATGGCCGCATGGCAGACAGCCTGGGGAGCAAAAGCCACATCCGCACCCAAGGACAGGTGTGGATGAAGGTCAAGGAGCTCTGCCAGGCTTATGCCAGGGCCAAAGAGAGCAGCTCCCGATCTGGGGCAGAACCCCCACACCGGTCCCTATTATGAGGAGCTGGACCACATCCTGGTGGGTGGGGCAGTCCCTTTCTCCCCCTAGTTATAGACTCCGGGGTGGAGACGCCCATCGTCATCCTCGCTGGGGGCCCAGACGATGGCGACGAGGAGGAGGAGGAGGAGGAGGCCCAGGACCTGGACGAGGCCAGCCTGAGCACCGAGCTGACCCAGGAGCCCCAAAGCCTCCCTGCGGATATCTCCCAGGTGTCGTCTGAGGCCAGGGAAGGAACATCGTGTGAGTGCCATCACTTTCCCATTAGGCAACGGGGCGGGGGGAGTGGGGGCTGGGCGCTCCACACTTGGCCCTTGCTGGCTGTGGATCATGCAGCGACCTGTGCACTTGGGAGCACCTGCCGTGCCGCTCCTGGGCACATGGCCCCAGGAGGTTGCGACAGAGGAGCCTCGGGCTCTTGGCCACAGGGTGTCTGGAGAGACCTGCCATGCTCCTGACCCCGGGGTGGGACACCTTCCCTCCACAAGCCAACACTAGAAGGAGGCAGGGGACATCCCCGCCAGCACTCCTGCACACGGGCATGGCCACAGTCTTGGGGCAGCCCCCAGACCCGGGGATATCAGGGGCCACTGGCCATAGAGCACAGGGCCTGGCTTCAAGCCTGCCTTGAAGGGTTGAGGTGGCTGGTGTATGGCTTCATGAGCCATGGCTGCAGGGGATAGGCTGCAGACCCCACCATGCATACAGGCATGTCCACACCCCCGACCCTGATGTGGTGGTCAGGCAAGCTTCTGGCAGACACTAGAGTTCCTGAACACACGTGGCGTCGTGTGCTTTCCCCAACCACCCAACATTTATGTCCATAAACTGGCCCCGGTGGTCAGTCATAGCCTGCAGGACCACCAAAAAGTATCCCGTCCGGTTAGTGTACATTGAGGCCCGGTGGTCTGGGGCATGGATGGGGATGTGTGTCCCGTCGATAGCCCCCCCCCCCCCGCAGTTGGGGAAGCCCAGGGCGCCAAACCCCTCGATGATGGCATCCACATCTGCCAGGCGGATGACTCTGTGCAGCAAGGTGCTTTTATCGCCCTGACCTCCTGCAGAAGGAGAAAAACAAACCGAGAATCACAGGGGTGCCAGGGCGCCTGAGAGTTCCCCCGCTTCCCCCCTCCTACTTCCCTTCCCCCCACTCACCAGGAGCAACCCCCTGCAGTCACGGCCACCCCAGGCAGGGCTTTGTGCGGGCGGGACAGAACAAACCCTCCCAGGGAGGGGGCTTGCACCCCCCACACCTCCTTTTCCCGAGGGCAGACCATTCCATCCTTCCACCCCCCTTCTGGGACAATAGCCCAAGGGTGCCATACCTGCATGAGCAGGGCCCCGACAGTCCATCTCCCCATAGTGAACTGGTTCCCCACAGACTGGTAGCTGTCCGGCATGGAGAGTTTCCGGAGGGCATTGGCGACACGCTTCTGGAAGGGGATGGCGGGCCTCATGTGCATGTCCTGTTGCCTCGGGGCAGGGGTGAGCCACTTACTGAGCTCGAGGAAGCTGCCCTTCTTCATTCAAAGTTCTGGAGCCATTGGTGGTCTCCCCAGCACTCCAGAACGATGTAGTCCCACCAGTCTGCACTGGTGTCCAGACACCAGATGCACCGGGGCACAGCGTCCAGACCACGGTGGGCGGCGTCCAGGTCCTGTAGCCGCTCCCCCACATACCTGAGGAGGGTCTCCAAGAAGCCTCGGGGATTGGATTCCTGCAGAGCCTGGGAGGCAGCCTGCAGAAAGTGCTGAATGACTTGCAGCAAAAGCTGCAAGAGCTGAAGAGTGCCCAGAGGCAGCTCCGGCTCCATAGTGGAGAGTGCTGTGGTGTCCTGAGTCAGGGCAACCAGAGCAAGAAGAGAAAATGCTTCACTGTCCCTCAGAGAGGTAGGCAAGCAAGCAGGGAAACCTGAGAAATGGCTGTCCGGGGGGGTCCCTTTAAGCACGAGCCTCAGATAGCCTCAAACAGCAGCCACACGAGGTAACTACTTTCCTGATTCCCTGCCTGAACTGGTTCCAGGTGGCCTTAAATGCGATTCAGCGTCCAATCAGTGTGGACGCGCTATTTCGAAATTGCTAAGCGCTATTTCAAAACGCATTTTGTGAGTAGACATGCTATTTCAAAATAAGTTATTCTGGAATATCTCTTCTGGAATGGCTTATTTTGAAATAACGCTGCTGTGTAGACATAGCCTTAGTGCATTTTCTGGAGAGAGAAATTTATTTATTTTTTCTAAATGTCTCCAGGTACAAAGATTTATTAGAAAACTTCCATTTTACCTTGAATCTGAAATTACTTCTAGAAAAGAATGATACACTTGGTTTAACTGTGGCAACCTGAAGGATTTAGTGGAAAACAAAATGAATCTTATCATAAATAACGGCGCAATGTTCTCCCCAGCCTGCCTCCAACTATAATATTTAAACTTAACTACTTTTTACAGATTGGATGGAAGACTTACGAGACTAGATTATGGAGTTGCCACAAACCTTGAATTCAGGGATGCTACTGTACCAGATGAAGGCCAGACACTGAACTGTAACTGAGAGAGACTTCTATATGTTGTGCTGTTTATTTCCAGCTGTATGCTGGCTCAACTCTGCTGTGCTGGTGTGCTGGCATATGGAGGGTGGACTGTAGGTGAGGGAACCTTCCCCCTGTTGTCTTCTCCCATGTGGAAAAGCTCCAGAAACAGGCAACAAAAATTATTAGGGGTACGGAATGGCTGTGATATGAGGAGAGATTAATAAAACTGGGATTTTTAGTTTAGAAAAGAGATGACTAAGGGGGGATATGATAGAGGTCTATAAAGTCATGACTGATGTGGAGAAAGTGAATAAAGAAGAGTTATTTGCTCCTTTCCCTAGCACAAGAACTAGGGGTCACCAAATGAAATTAATACGTAGAAGGTTTAAAACGAACAAAAGGAAGTACTTCTTCCCGCAACACACACCTGTGGAACTCCTTGCCAGAGGATGTTGTGTAGTCCAAAATTATAACAGGGTTTATAAAAGAGCTAGATACATTTATGGAGATTAGGTCCATCAATGGCTGTTAGCCAGGATGGGGAGAAATGGTGTTCCTAGCCTCAGTTTGTCAGAAGCTGGGAGTGAATGACAGGGGGTGGGTCTCTTGATGATTATCTGTTCTGTTTATTCCCTCTGGCGGCACCTGGCATTGGCCGCTATCAGAAGACAGGAGATTAGATGGTCCTTTGGTCTGACCCAGTCTGGCCATTCTTACATGCAGGAATGGGAGTAGCAGCTCTTTGGCAGCTGGTCTTCTCTGAAGTACATGGTATAGGGACATGGGTAGCTTGCACACAGCTATGCCTGCTTACTCACCTGTGCATAAGGTGGATCATGTTCAAACTCATCAGGCTGCATCTCTGCCACCCCTTCTTGCTTTCCTGCCATTTTTTTGGTATCCTCTTTGTGTCCCCCTTAAAATATGACTAATAGAGTTACACTCCTGTTCTCCTATTCCCTGAAGTTTTGACTATGCTTGCACCAGCACCTTAGTTTTGTCTCGTTTGTTCTTCTGAACAGCACAGCTGAATGTTGCTGGGAATTCTCCATCAGTTTGTACAATCGAGGTGTCAGGTGACCAAGGGTCTTTCCACTGTAACAGCAGGAGGAGATGACTGAGGGTATGTCTACACTACAGAATTTTGTCAGAAAAACAGCCGTTTTCCCAACAAAACTTGAGGAACGTCCACACTGCAATTGCATTCTTCCGCAGGAAAATTGAAAGAACAGAGGGGTTTTTCCAACATTGGTAATTCTCAGTCTACGAGGAAGAAGCCTTTTTCCGAAAGAGCTCTTTCTCAAAAAGGTGTGTGTGGACAGGGAAGAGGGAGTTCTTTTGGAAGAAGAGGAAAGAGGAAAAAGCACAGATGTCCTGGTGGCCATGCTATCCATAGCAATCATTGCTTACATGCGAGAGAGCATCCATTCAGTCTGGATGCTATCTGTCGAAAAAGCAGATCACTGTTTCGATGCGCTTTTGCAGTGTGGATGCCCTCTTCCGGAAAAGCTTCTTCTGAAAGAAGCCTGCAGTGCAGATGTAACCTGTGTTGTAGAAAACTGATGTTCAGATAAGGAGTGTTGAAATGTAGAGCCCTCCTCCCCAGTCAGGTCATTACTAGGTTTGAAAAGAATTTGCATTCACATGATCATCACTTTAATATGAAAGTGTTCAGCAGAGTTAAGAGAATATAGTCACTACATGTTGAAGCTCTCCAGTCCGGCACTCTGTGGTCTGGCATGACGCTAGTTAGTTGGATGTCTGCTTATTGTGGGTGTAGCCAAGTTTCCCATGGTCCCAAAATTTGTGTGCAGTCCAATCTTGGTTCTCAATGTTCTGTTTTTATTTAACTCCACGTTACCCCAAATGTCTTCTAAGGGTATGTCTACACTACAGCACTAATTCGAACTAACTTAATTCGAATTAGTTAATTCGAACTAAGCTAATTCGAACTAGTGCATCTAGACCTAAAACTAATTCGAATTAGCGTTTTGCTAATTCGAACTAGCATGTCCACATTGAGTGGACCCTGAACCGAAGTTAAGGCTGGCCGGAACCAGTGCCGCAGGGCATCAGGTTAGGACTTAGAGTGTGGAGCTGCTGCCTCAGGCTAGTCAAGGGCTGTGCTTAAAGGGACCCGACCCCCACCCTGGACAGACAGTTCTCAGGGTTCCCCGCTTGCTTGTCTACCTCGATGAGGGACAGCAAAGCAGTCCTGTCTTGGAGTGCCCTGAGTGCCCACACTCGGCTCATCACAGCACTCGGCCATCAGCCCGGCTGCACTTGCCGCAGGCTGCCATCTGGGGGGGTCAATCGGGGGGCTGTCAGGATCCAGGAGGCCCTGCAGGAGAGCTTCCACCCCGAGGAGCCTGCAGAGCCACCCCAGTCCTCCCCATCGGGGGCTCGTGCCCCATTCCTCCCTCACCTCCTTCCACTTACCCTTCCCTAGCCCCCCTTCCTGATGTAAAAAATAAAGGACACGTGTTCAAAAATAGAAACTCTCTTTATTTAACAAAACTGGGGGTGGGGGGATTAACCTCTGGGGAGACTGGGAAAAGGAGGTGGGAGATGGGAAGAGAGAGGGTGGGAGAGGGGAGGTGGAAACCTGGGAGGAGGGAACTGGAAGGGGGAAGCCAGGGGAAGAAGGAGGAGGGGAAGTATGAAACTATGGTACGCCATATCTTCAGTATTGTGTAGAGATGTGGTCTCACCTCAAAAAAGATATCTTGGCCTTGGAAAGGGTTCAGAGAAGGGCAACTAAAATGATTAGGGGTTTGGAACAGGTCCCATATGAAGAGAGGCTAAAGAGACTGGGACTTTTCAGCTTAGAAAAGAGGAGACTGAGGGGGGATATGATAGAGGTATATAAAATCATGAGTGGTGTGGAGAGGGTGCATAAAGAAAAGTTCTTCATTAGTTCCCATAATATAAGGACTAGAGGACACCAAATGAAATGAATGGGTAACAGGCTTCAAACTAATAAAAGAAAGTTCTTCTTCACAAAGCAAATAGTCAACCTGTGGAACTCCTTGCCACAGGAGGCTGTGAAGGCTAGAACTATAACAGAGTTTAAAGAGAAGTTAGATAAATTCATGGAGGTTGGGTCCATGGAGTGCTAATAGCCAGGGGGTAGGAATGGTGTCCCTGGCCTCTGTTTGTGGAAGGCTGGAGATCGATGGCACGAGACAAATGGCTTGGTCACTGTCTTCGGTCCATCCTCTCCGGGGTACCTGGTGTTGGCCGCTGTCGGCAGACAGGCTACTGGGCTAGATGGACCTTTGATCTGACCCAGTACGGCTGTTCTTATGTTCTTATGTTCTAAGCTCAGGGCTCAGGGTCGGGGGTCTCACTGGACCGACTTGATTTTCATGCAAACCTGCTCCTGGGTTCGCATGTGGCCTTTGGTGGCCAGGCTGGCAGCTATCCTGCCCTAGACGGCCGCTTTCCTGTGCCTAGTGCGGAGATTGTGGACGTTGGAGGCCTCCCCCCAAACCTGGATGAGGTCCACGATCTCCGCACTAGACCAGGCGGGCGCCTGCCTCTTGCGGCCCCGGGCAGGCTCCTGGGAGCCACCAGCCTGGTCCTGAGAAGAGGCGGAGGGCTGGGTGGCAGCGGGTGGCTGGCTCATGCCGTGCCAGGTGCAGGGTCTGCTGGCTGGGTGCTGGCAGGCTTGCAACTGGCACAAGCACTGTAGCCAGACTGTGGCCCTTTAAGGGCTCCGGGGCCGGGAGGGGGACAGCAGAGTTTCCCTGGTTTGGCCCAGAGTGGCCACCAGGGCAAGCTGGGAAGGTCTAGCCTCCCACTAGTTTGAATTAAGTGGCTACACAGCCCTTAATTTGAACTACTTAATTCGAACTAGGCGTTAGTCCTCGTAGAATGAGGTTTACCTAACGGCTGTTAGTTCGAATTAACTTTGTAGTGTAGACATACCCTAAGAGACCAGCAAGCAGTGGAAGTGCCAGTAATGATGCTAAGTGTAAGCATGTTTTTATGCTTTATCTACTTACTAGAAGATTTACCTGGCGTTGCTCAGGTTCTTCAGGGCAAGGGTCTGAGGTTGTGGGGGGTGCAGGAGTCAAGGCAGGGGCTTTGGGATGTGGGGGGCTCAGGGCAGGAGCTGGCATTGTGAGGGGTGTAGGAGTCAGTGTTGGAGGTGAGAAGAGGCTTAGGGCAGGTGTTGGGTGGTGCAGGAGTCAGAGCAGGGGGTGGGGGACTCAAGGTAGGGGGTAGGAGCAGCCCCTGGCCCAGGGTGGCAGGGGTCATGCAGCCTGTCTGTTGGCTGCTCCCCAGGGACAGGCCAGGGAGATGGAGGACATGCTGGTTGGCCCTCATCTGCTCCCTGGGGATGGGGCACTTGGCTGCCTGCCCCCTTGTGATCATTTAGGAGTATAACTGTTCTTGCTCTAACAGCCCTCCCTTTCCATTTGTTGAGGAACAATCACATTCCATGCACATCCTATTGTCCTGGCACCACTACTTATCTTGCTGTAAGTTATGATAAGAGGAAGCTGCACACCAAATTTGATGGTCCTAGCTCTTACTGTTTAAGAGTAGTTCTTGAACAGTCTCACAGGTGGATGGAAAGATAGACAGACAGATGCACAAACTCCCTCATATATAGTAGATTTCCTTGTGGCAATACAGTAAAATGGTGTAACAACACTAACACTTTGTCATGAAGAGAGCTGATCAGCCTTGGCTAGGCGTAGGCTTATATAGGGGTGCCAGTAGAGTCATACATTAGTAAGCAGCATTGCAAGCGCTGTTCCATTTATTTGCCTCAGTGAAAAATAAAGACCCACTCACTGCAATATTGACTTCCCATAGTTTGGCAAATTCTCTGGTTTGGCATCAGTTAAGTACTGGCCAAACTAGAGAGGTTCAGCCTGTACTAGTCATCGGGAAGAAAATGTTAGCAGCGCCCCCTTTTTACTGTGCAGAATATATCTCTGGCTATGTCTACACTGTGACTTTTGCCACAAGAGGCAATGGAAATGAAGTGTGGATTAGCATTTTCTTGTGCTTCATTTGCATACTCTCTTTCGTTCCGTTTTTGCACTAAGGGTTTTTGCGCAAAAACAGGCAGTGTGGCCATGGCCGTTTTGCACAAAACCCCTTTTTCCTCAAGATCCTTATGCCTGTCTCGGAGAGTAAGCAAATGAAGCGTGAGAAAATGCTAATCCACGTTTCATTTGCATTGTCTCTTGTGGCAAAACTCATAGTGTAGACCTAGCCTCAGTGGCAAGGTAACAGAAGAAAAGTTGGGCTTACCCTCAAAGCTATAAATCTGATGATAGCATGCATTCTAAGATGAAATTCTGTAATTAAATCGCTACATTTATCATTTTTTCTCCAGCACTTAGACAAAGACCACAGTGGCTGCATTGTGTACGCAGCATCTACACTATGCCCTTCTTTCAGCTGCACTTGGGTAGTCCCTTCCTCATGAGTTTAAGTAGCAGGGTAGATGGTAAGTTACACATACTCATATGGTGTAGGTGTAGTTAAGAACATAAGAACAGCCACACTGGGTCAGACCAAAGGTCCATCTCACCCAGTGTCCTGTCTGCCAACAGTGGCCAATGCCAGATGCCCCAGAGAGAGTGAACACAGCAGGGTACTCATATGGTGTAGGTGTAGCCTTTGTGGGAAGTTTGGATTCGGTCTATTTGGTTCTGTATAGAGAAGCTTATTTCCTTTCACTCTGACATAATAAAGAGAGATGGTGATGACTGAGAGCCGGGAAGGGCACATGAGAGGTAGATTGGGTTTTGTCAACAGGTACAGTACAGTACTATAGGCCAGTGGTGGGCAGCCTGTGGCCCATCAGGGTTCTGCGTATGGCCCGTGAGACATTTTGTTTGCCATTGCTCCTGTGCATGGTTGCCAGATTCCACCGGTTCCCATCCCCATGGTTTTTTCCTACCAGTGTTAGGACATACACGTGAATGAGGGGAATGTGGACTGCACTCAACATTAACTGTGAAAGCCATGTGTGGTTGCTACTAGATGAATTTGAACCGGGGATCTCTGGTGCTTAGTATAGGAGCCTCTACCACTTGAGCTAAAAGCCAGCTGCCTCCAAGCTTAGGCTGTAGAGCGCCCTTGTTCTTAGCTCTCACTCTACGTGCCACTCCATGGGACAGTGAATCACACTAGGTGTGTGGGTTACACACGCACTCCCTCACATCTCGCACATTCTAGGCACACAAACACAGTTAGCAAAACTATTCTGGGAGCCTGTGTAGGTTACAACAATCTGGCAGCCCACTGAGACAAGGGAGGGCCACTCACTTGGCCCACTCACTAGCCTAGGTTGCCCATCACTGCTGTAGGCTGGTGGGTATGTACCCGTAGCCCTACCCTACCCAGCTCTTCACTCACCCAAGCCATGCCTCGCCATCTGCACTGCTATTTTTAGCTGTGTGGACTCCCACTGCCTCCCAGCTGCTGCAGCCTTTCCCCACCCCAGGGAAAGAGTCTGACTCAGGGGAAAGGCTCTGCCCGTTCCCTGCTACTAGAGCCTTGCCTTGCCTGATGAAAAACTGCTGGAGCCTTCCCCACCTCAGCTCCTCACTGCTGGTGCCTTTTCCTGCTGCTGCCTCCTGCTGCCAGAGCCTTTCTCTCCCAGAAGGAAAGGCTCTGGAATTGGGGAACGGCTCTGGCAGCTCGCTGCTGCTGGAACTGTCCTTCACTGTAGGCAAAGACTCCAGCCATTCCCCCTGCCAGAGCCTTTTACTGGTACGAGTTGGACCTCCCTGGACCAGGGGAAGTCAATTCTGCCCCCCTCCAGACTCCCTCCCTGGTCCCAGCCGCAAGCACAGGCAACACTTCCAGCCCCAACCTTGGCTGCCAGTCCCAGCTGTGCTCCTGGTCCTGCTCCTGGCTCCGCTCCCAGCTATTGGGTCTTTCTGGTCCAGCACCATCTGTGGACTGGCAGGACCGCGGATGTTGCTGGACCAGAAAATCCCAGATCAGAGCTCTTACCTGGACACGTAGCTACCCCCTGCAGTGTGGATGCAGCCTGTAGTTACACATAGGGTATGTCTAGACTGCAGAGCTTTTCCGGGATACCAGAGATATCCTGGAAAAGCTCTGCCGCATCCAAAGAACACGTCCACTTTTCCAAAAAAATGTCAGAAAAGCGGACACGTTTTGTCGGCATCCCTGTAAACCTCATTTTCGAGGAAGAAATTTCGGAAAAGCTTCTTTCGGAACTAAATCGGAAAAAGATACACAATTTGCTTATGGCAAATTGCTTTTCTTTTTCCGATTTATCTTTGTAGTCTAGACATAGTCACACTCATAGGGTGTAGGCATAGCCTTTTTGGGAAGGTTTGATTCAGTATACTTAGTTCTGTGTAGTCCTTTGAGAGAGAGAGAGAGGGGCTCATTTCCTTTCACTCTGACACAGTAAAGAGAGATGGTGATGAGTGAGAGCCGGAAAGGGCACATTAGAGCTAGATTGGGTTTTGTCAACAGACTCTCTGTGCTCCTTTTCACAAGATATGCTGCCAGCGGAGCAATTTACATGTTATAATGAATATTGTTTTGAAGAGAGAGAAATCCAGGCCTGTTTCAGGGCTGGGGAATAGAAAATGCCTCAGGGGAAAAGTAACTTAATAATGAAAACCCTTAAATCAAAGGTGCACTCTGGTCCTCAGGAGACCGTCTGGTGCCTTGGGCCAGAGCTAGGGGAAGTGAATGTAGGGCCCAAGGGGTAAAAATTGCTGATTGCAAAGGAAACCTAGGAACGGTTGACGTTGGTCTTAGCAGTGAGCAGGCTTATGATGGAGGAGTATGTAGAATAATAATGTGCAGTGTCTAGATGTAGTGTGATCAGTTCAGGGCCCCATCATACAAGGTGCTGAATGGGCACTCAGCAGCTCCCCACGATAGGGTCCCTAATGAGGCAAAGCATGGAGTCCCTGAGCCAGTGGAAATCCAAGTGGAAATGTACTTAGCTGTGCCGGGTGGGCAAAAAGGTTGTTTAGCTTCAGTTGCTTTTGCCCATGAGATCTCGTACTCATCCCAACCAAATGCCAGGTGACTTTGAGTTGTTCCCATGGCAAACCAATCCCTGCAAGGCTGTTGTCCTAAAGATGTTAAAATACGGAACTCAATGCGCTGACTGAGGCACCCGAATTTGAAAATTGTGAAGTAAATTTACTACAGCAAGTTTTCAAAGTTGAAATAATTCCTTTTTACGAAGGGAAGGGGAATCTGTATCTTCTGTGCTGTTGCAAAAGGAGAGGTGGCCGTCGTAGAGAACGTTTGAGAATACACTGGAAGACTCGAAAAGTCTGAGTGTGGGGTGGGCCCACCTGTGGCCTAATGGCTAAGGTGTCAGTCTCCAGACTATGGGGTTGTGGGGTTGAGTCCTGTCTCTAAGAGCAGCCAGGTACCTGGTATCAGTTTGAGTGTAGGGAGGTGGGTTATCAGCTTCCCCCAGGGCTGGAGTCAGTAGGGGTGCTCTGGCTGCAATGAAGGGGGTGATGCTAGCCCATGGGGGTTCCTGGTGTGGTGTGGTGTGGTGTGGTGTGGTGTTCCCTGTTTTCAGTGCCTTGCCTGCAGGAAAATGCCCACCCAAGATAGCTCCCAGCATGCCCCCGCTCCAGTGCAGGGTAGCTTCCCAGCACCCTTCCCATCTGAGCAGCACACAGGGTCTCAACGCCCCCAGCCACACCTTCCCATGCAGCTGGGGACAATGCTGGCTCAGGTTTGCCCAGCCCCCCATCTCCAGTGTCTGTAAGAGGGGTTATTCAGCCCCAAGGCACTCTCTGGCAGCTATGAGTGTGTGGCGTTCATGGATGGGGTGGGGTGGGGTGGGGGTGGAGTGGAGCATCAGGGACATGGCCAGGGTGGCAGTGAGTCCTTGATGGCGGCTAGATCTGCCTTTGCCCCCCTGCTGCCAGGCAAGCCTGAGTGTACATCCCAATGGGCTGGGCTGGGCAATGCTGGTAATGCTAGTCGCTATAAATGAAGACAGAGGTCATGCTGTATGAACCATCATTGCTTGGAAGATTGCAAAATGCAGCTGTCACTTTACTAAGAACAGTACAAAATCTGTTTATGTGGTAAACCAGAAGAGGATGCAAATTAATGAATGATGGCCAGCCATTATCTCTTTGACATTAATATGAGTCATGGGTAAATAATCTTGAATCAAATTACCATCCATCTTTGAAATGCCTGTGTGCAGGATCTTAATTTTTTATTATATCCAGCAAACATTTTCATTTTTTTGGGAGCATGGATTGAATACTCAAGGCACAAAACTGGAGGGAGGTCATGGGAGGAAGAAGAATGTGACAGACCATACTGCAGCTGACGCAGTTTTGTTGTGCAGCTACTGTAATTTTCAGATGTTTCAGTTGTCTGGACTCCTCAGTCCTCAGCTAGTTTGTGAAATAGGGGGCATCACCAATTCACACTAATGGGATGGGAATAGGAGGGTGAGGGAAAGGGAAAAGAGGCTTTTCTTTGGAAAACAGCAAAGAAAAGCTGTCTCCTTGTTCAGCTTTCTTAACAGCCGTTTCTTAAAGTGTAAAAGAAGACTATGGGATGTTCATTTAATGGGACACTTGTAGCGGGGAAGGGGACGTATCTTTGCCTGACTATGAATTCTTTTTCATTATCAATAATGAGTAGTGTTGGGAGTGCCTGTCCCAGCTGTGCTTTGATAAAGCGCCTTGCACTCTCAGGCCACTTCCAGGAGAACATCGCAGAAGGCTCCCAACAGCGCTGGCCTTGTTCGCAGTCTTATTAGATAGAGCTGAATGAGCCACAGAGATTGTGACCTACTCTGGGGGTTCCTCAAGGTTGATGCACACCTAGTTCTTGTGACACCGGGCTGCGGGATTTGGCGGGGCTTATGCTACCACAGCTTGTGTTTTATGTGCTGTGTGGATAAAGAGAACTAGGACCCCCGGGTCTGGCAATAGGGCACCTTTCAGCAGCACAGTAATTCACAATAAACAAGAAACAAGGGGGAACAGTCACTCTTCCTGCAGATCTTTTCGAACTCTCTGGCTTTGTCAATGTGAGATCCATCTTCAGGCTGAAATGTCAATCGGTATTTCTCCTTTTCTATGCAGGCCTCTTCATGCGAATGGTCCAAGAAAGAGGTCATATACCTCTACCATTTAATACATAAGCCACCACCCATATGTTAGGAGGGTTCCTGGCCGGTGTTCCCTCTATTTTTTCCATCCCGGTGCGGAATAAATGTTGTTATGCACACTGAGGCATGGACAGATGTGCACCACCACTAGAAACACATGCTGCTAGCTGTGGGAGGCTGTAGGTGCTTTGCTAATCAGTTGGGCGGCATTTGAATCTCTTCTGGATGACCACCCAAGCGCTTTGCTTACGGTGAACACTGGTCCTGGCCTATGTGGTGAGACCACAGAACCATTCTGCAAATAGCAGTAAATGCAGCATTAGCCACACTTCTTCTCAGAGGCTGCACAATGACAATGATGCACCGGAAGGTCTTGTGCAAAATGCGGTGACCTGTAACCATTTGCTCTTTGCACAATGCGCAAAAACGAGACTGTTGCTTAGGTCCCCAACAGCCATCTCAAATGTTTCATTGCAGTGCCCAAGAAGAGACCCATTTTATGAGCCATGTGGCTGAGAGAACAGGAACGCGAAGCTGAGCGTTTCTGGCATTTACGTGGGGAATGAGACAATCTGTCACCCTTGCTGAAGCTCCTTGGGAAGCAGAGAAGAAGAAGAAGAAGAAGAAATAATAGTGATTGGCAGGGTTAGGATCAGCCCTGAGATGATCACAGATGGAACAGACTGTCTGGGCAGCAAGGAGCAGTAGCTAGAACAGGGGGGTAAAGAATGCCAGGCCAGGAACAGCAGGTGAATTTTAGGGAGAAGCTGGCAAGACTAAGGAGAATTTGGGAATGGCAGGGGATGCGTAAGTGAAGTCCAAAGCACAGGCCTTTCAGGAGCTATGCGATGGCTCTGATGCAAATTGGGCTCTAAATTGGTTAGGAAGAATGTTCCCCTTTTAATAGAGAACTTTATTGCCAGTCATGTTTTTCATCTGTGTAATGTTGTGTCATCTTTTGCAATGAGCATTGATGTGCTGGGAGCAAACGTAGATTTACATTTCTCCCTTTTTACTTCTTTGTTGACATGCCCTCCCTTGCTTGCTATTTTCCTCAGCACAGATTTATATGTTTGGTCTCCGGAGGTGTAAAACCGGCACATGGAGGTAGACTAGCCAACATTTCCCTCACACCGACTTTAATTGATTGAGCAATCAATAACACTGCGACCTGTGTTCAGTGGTCTACAAAGCAATCAGAACAAGAACCAGTATAAATTTGCACTGGGCGCTTTGGGAATCAAACACATTCGTTGTGACAGGTCATCTGTGTAGTGTTTTATTTTTTAAGCTTATGTGAGATGCAGAGAACTTAAGCAAAGTGATTCCTGACCGGCTGCAAACAAAAGGGGAAAATGTGCACCATTTAAAATCACCATGTGATGGGTTCAGTCACAGCGATCCTCTTTATCAATGAAAGAGAAATATGCACAGTTGTTGTCTCCTCCCACCTCCCAGTAACAATTATTTACAGTGCAGTTAATAATAAACAAAAGTGATTTTATTAAGTATAATAAGTAGGATTTAAGTGGGTTTAAGTGGTAGCAGACAGGTCAAAGTAAGTTACGAAGCAAAATAAAACATACCAGCTAAGTCTAATACACTAGAAGAACTTGTTACAAATCATAGTTTCTCTCTCTAGTCTTATTTCAAGTAAAGTCCTTCATAGACCAGAGATGTCTTTTCTGACCTGGGTCTAGCAGTTCTCCTCCCGTTCCAGTCCTTTCTCCAGGTGTTTTCATCTATCTTCTTGGGTTGGGGGAAGGGGGGACTGTCTGTAATGCCAGCTGCAGGCAATTAGTGGTGACTTCCATTTCCTTATGTAGAATTTCCCTAGGGTGGGAAGTCTTTGTTCGATTCACTAACACCTCCGTGGATAAGTACAAAATTCAAGATAGATTCCACCACCAGTGACATGGACACATGTCTTGGTAGGACATCTGCAGGGAGACAGTTTCCCTCCACTCAATTGTCTCTTGCTGATTGGCTACTGGCTCTGTGTCTGACTTCTTCATTGTTGTTCATGATGGGCTAGAAAATAGGCCTTGCTCCACACGAACACATTGATGATAAATTTGCAGTACAGAGTCTTAATTTCAGATAGAGAAAGGTACAGGCACACAAACAGGATATACACACTCAGGGGATTGCAGGCTTTCCAATGACCGGTGTGGCAAGGGCCCCTCTTCCCCAAGCCACCACTGGGTAGGCCTCTTTCCCTTAGCCCCCGAGTTAGGGGTTTTGCAGCAGGTCTCAATGGTAGGGAGCCCGGGCCAGGTGCCCACAGGCTCCCTCCCTAGCTGCCTTTACTTAATGCTGGTCAAAATTGTTCTCTCCGGTTTCTTCCTCTCCACCACCTTCCTTTCGTCCTCTCCCTCTCCTCCCCAGCCTCCAACTGCTGAGGCTTTTAAAGGCCCTCAGACAGACAGCAGAGAAGTCAGCTGGCCCCAATTTGCCTGAGCCAGCTCCCTCCCAGCTGCATCTAACTGGGCTGCAGTTCTCTGCTTCTCTCACAGGGGTTTTTCCCTTTTGGGCTGCCTTTTCCCCTCTCTGCAGCAGCTCCCTGGCCTGACCCTGTCATACCGGTTACATGCAATATTTTGCATAAAGCATATTTGAGTTAGGCATATTTATATTCATAAGCATATTTCCATAAAGCACAGGGGGTGCATTGTCACACATAATCACATAATTCACTGAATTATTCTGCATTATTTCATTCACCGAGGGCCAGATCCTGCTATCATTGAAACCAGTGTGAAACAGGGAGGCCCCTTGATTTGAGTGGGAGCAGGTTGAGGCCTGCATTGAAATCCTTGACTGCAATTAAGTTCATGGGACTCAGTGTAATCAGTGGGAAACACCCACTTACTTTTCAACATGAGCAGACCCAAGATGTCCAGGATGCTATTCAGAGAATTGCTAACACTAGACTTGTAGCTGGCCAGTTCTAATGGGAATGACAAAATGATGTAAAACATGTTACTACTGTTCCAAACACGAAGGGCAGCTGACTTTCATAGTCACGTTCTCCCACAGAACTCTGAAACACAAGACATTACAGCAGTGGTCTCCAGCCTTTTTAGGCACAAGATCATTTTTTGCATTTAAGTGCAATCGAAGATCTACCTAAACCCAAATACCCTTGCCCCACCTCCTTTGTGCCCCTTCTCCGAGGCCCTGCCCCTGCTCACTCCATCCTCCTTCCCCCGCCCTCCCTCACTTTCACCAGGCTGGGGTAAAGAGTTGGGGTGCAGGCTCTGGTCTTGGATAAAGAATTTTCAGTGTGAGAGGGACTCTGAGCTGAGCCTCAGGCAGGCAGTTGGGGTACCAGAGGGGGTTTAGGTGCAGGCTCTGGGAGGGTGTTTGGATGCAGGGGTGCTCGGGGCTAGGGTAGAGGCTTGGGATGCAGGAGGGGGTTCATGACTGGGGTAGGAGTTCGCGATGTGGGGTCCAGCTGGGCACTGCTTACCTCAGGTAGCTCCTAGGTGGTGGTGCAGTGGGGCTAAGGCAGGCTCACCCCTACCCTGGCCCTGTACCACTTCCAAAAGCAGCCAGCAAACTCCATCCCAAGTCCTGCTATGCCCCCCCTCTGCTCTGTAGAGATAGGATACAGGGTGGGAGAGGGGGCACCATAACATTAGCGCCCCCTCCTCTCCCTTCCTTGCCCTGCACAGAAAGCAGAGGCTCCTGAAGTGACTGCTCCAAGGCAAAGGGCAGGAGATGTGTAGCATTGGGGGGAGGGGCAGCTGAAGTGCTGGGCCTGATAAACCTCTTGGCCAAACCAGTCAGGATCCCCTGTCAGAGGCTCCAAGATCTACAAAAGTAGATCCCGATTGACTGGTTGGTGACCCCTGCATTACAGGGTTCATTAAATGATAAGCTGCTGTATATGCTCTGTATGGTCCCTGCAGATCAGGGTGAAGGCGTATTTACCTGGCAATAGGTAGCTAATGGGAAGTTTGCAGTGTTGTTATCTACAGTGTTATGCAAATAAACATCCTTAAGGTGTATCAAGCCAACAGCTGTAACTGGCACGAAATATTCCCTGTGGCAGTTGTGGCCATTTACATGGGACAACGTACTGAATCAAGTTCAAGTACCGGTGAGGTCCACTGTCTTACCTGAACGGTTTATATGTGAGTGCATGAGGGAGGGCTGCCCCAGCTTCTTAAGGAACTCAGAACAATGGGTGCTGATTAGGACAAATCACCTCCCAGAGATACCTGGGAAAGCTCCCCTATGCTAATCTAAATGGAATTCTCCAGAGACCAACAGACAAAGAAGGGATTTTCGGATCAATAGCCTGAGTTTAAACTGATTCGGGGACTTTTTTCTGATCCATTTTTGACAAGCTCTAGTAATTGTTAAACTTATTTATTAGACATCTAAGGATATAAAATGGGCAACTTTTAGATCATTTATTTATACTTTAGAATCCAAACCTGCACCGAAGCCAAGGAAACTAGCTACAGGTTGAGCCTCTCTAGTCCAGCACCTCAGGACCCGACTGGTGCTGAACAAGAGAATTTGCTAAACCACGGGAGGACCTTAATGTCTAGCAGCGTCACCAGCACTTCCACTGCTTGCTGGGCTCTTAGAAGACACTGAGGGGTAAATTAGAGCTAAATAACAGCACAGAACACTTTATGGGACTGTGGGAAATTTGGCCACACCCATGATAACTAAAATTATGCCAGACCACGGATGTTGCCGGACTAGAAAGTGCTGGATTAGAGAGGTTCAACCTGTAGTGGCTAGCATAAGGGATGTAGGATTGCTACCCATGGTACAAAGACAGAAATAATCGGATAGTGATTATATAGTGCTTAACGTGGTCAATAGTTGCAGTGTAATTGCAAATTTATTACATGGATATTTATAACCTATGAAATATATTGAAACCATCTGTGATGCCTGAGGTTAGCTAGCAAGCAGTGATTGCCCAAGTAGAATTTGTTTCACAGAATCGTGATGCATTCTGAATCAGTACCTGCAACAAGAAATAATGAGGATTGCCTCTAGTTATCAATCATATAGACATTTCCTGTAAATAAATTTACTGCTGAACTGTAGGTAGGAAAGGTCAGGAAGTTTTAAAGGAAAACAATATCCAACATCACCAAAACAACACGCTGTGTGCAGATTTTTCTGAAATGTGGTGCATTGAAAGAAACTGATTTAAAGTAACTCATGTAAATGGAGAAGTAGCTTTTGACTCACTCTTCATAGATTCAGATGCAGACGAAGAGAATTAATGACTTGCTAGACTGGATGTCAAGTAAGGAGTGGACTATGATAAATGTCTACTTACATGCCTCTCACAAAGTGAATAAAAAAATGCTTATTTCACCTGATCATTCTTTTCTTGATCCCAAAGGAATCTGGGATTTAATAGAATTGCCATATGCTACCTAATAACTAAACTTATAAGGTGCAGATATTAAATGCAATCAGAGAGTGAAAATTAATTAAAAACAAAAACCCATGCATGCTCAAATAACTCTGAGAAATGAGCACTGTACCCTTTAGCACTTGGAGAACATAAATCAACAGTGGGGAAAAAATACCAGGCCTAACCATCATGAGCAATGTGTTTTGAAAACAAACCAAACAGAAGCTGAGGCAAACATACACAAAACCTGTAACCTTTAGAGAAGATTGAAAAGTTTTTCCTTTTAGTACATGTTGCTCTTTGAGCCAGACTGTCTGGTTTTCTTCTGAAATGGAGATGTTTCTTGGTTAAGTCACTACAAAACCTGCACCTGGAAATTAATATGGAATTGCACATTAAAATCAGTCAATAAAATATAAATAATGAATCCCAGCCTAGATTTCTTCCTGCATTAGTACTTCTTTAGTCCTTCCCTCTCCTGAATTACCTGTTTCATGCTGTTTGTTCCCTAGTTCTATGATTTTGCATTTTTCCAGCGGAATCTCATTTTTGTTGTTTTCAGCCACCAGTCTAACCTCTTTTGCACAGTGTTATTTCTTTGTCCTTAGACTGAGTGGCAGAAGAGCAAGGCATGTTTCATCCTTCGGTCTTAAAGCTCTTCACAAGGAAAAGCCAATGGCATTATTCCCATTTTACAGATGAATTAACTGAGGCACAGAGAAGGGCCATGATTTCCAATATCACCCTCAAGAATGGAAGTTTCCTGGGTCAGAGCTTTGTCTACAGTTCCAAAATTAAAGCACAGCTGTCGCAGCACCTTAAAGTGAAATTGTGGCAGTGGCAGGCGCACTGGGAGAGAGCTGCCCCAGGGCTCTGTGTAAACCACCTCCACACGGGGAGTAGCTAACTGCACTGGGAGAACAGCTCCCAGCACTGTAGCCAGGTTTACACTAGCCATGGTTGCATGGTTAACTGCACTTCTGCTGTCTACAAGGTCTGCTCACAGGTGCCCATTAAAATCTCAAACGCCAGCCATCAGGCCAGGTCTACAGTAGGGGAGAAAGTAGAACTAAGATGCACAACCCTAGGTATGTGAATAGCGTAGCTAGAGTCGATGCATCTTAGTTCAATTTACCACAGATTCCTCACGTTTCCCTTTCAAAGCGCCGTGACGCTGGCTGTGTGACCGCCTCCTGCCCACTCCAGACACTGGCTGTGTGACCGCCCCCTTCCCTCTCCAGACACTGGCTGTGTGACTGCCCCCTGCTCTCTCCAGACACTGGCTGCGTGACCTCTCCAGACTCTCCAGACTCTCTCTCCAGGCTGCGTGACCGTCCCCTGCCCACTCCAGACACTGGCTGCGTGACGGCCCCCTGCTCCTCTGGAGTCCTCCAACCAGCGCTAGCGCTGCTCACGAGCAGGGTGCCTCATGCCTGCTTGGCTGTGGCTCTGCTTCCTCCAGAGAGGATCTAGTTAACTTGAAAGTGGAAAGCCTGCCAGAGCTATTAGCAGAACCCTGTACCTGTGAAAGAGCCATTCAGATGGTAATGAAGCCATTTAACAGGCATTTGTCAAACCCAAGTCTATGTTGACAGTTTCTGAATTTACTGTGTTAGTCGACACGACCCTCATTTAAAATTTGTTTTAAAAATCTGTCATTAGTGTGTTGCTGAAGATTATAAAAATTACGTCTCTAAAAAATTGCCCCCTGGCTGCCATCAAGCACAGGGGCAGCAGTTTAACCATACTGCGCAGGGCTCCATAAATCCTAAGAAACAACAAATAGTCTAGTAGCACCTTAAAGACAAACAAAACATGTAGATGGTTAGCATGAGCTTTTGTGGGTACAACCCACTTCTTCGTATGACAGGAGTGTAGAAGCCCAGATCCAAGAATAAATAAGGGAGAGGGGGGAAGGGAGGGAAGAAGGGAAAAAAGAAAAAAAGAAAAAAAAAGGAGTGAGGAAGAAAAAAAGAGAGACAGTGAGTAGGTAAACTTCAGAGGGGTAGGCAAGTTAGTCTGTAACAGGAAAATCTAAAAAAACCCCAAATAGTCTACTAGCACCTTAAAGACCATGAGTACATCTAGACTACAAGCCTCTTTTGAAAGAGAGCATCTAGACTACAGCCAGTACTTTCGAAAAAGTGAGCCGTTTTTCAAAAGAGAGCACTCAGGCAGTCTGGATGCTCTCTTTCGAAAAAGCACAGTTCGCGTTCAATAATGCCTTTTTTTGAAAGAGCACTTTATTCCTCGTACAATGAGGTTTTCCGCGATCGAAAAAACTGATGCGTTCTTTTGATTTACTTTTGAAAGAACGCAGCAGCAATCTAGATGCAGGGGAAGTTTTTTGGAAAAAAGGCCACTTTTTTCGAAAAATACCTTGTAGTCTAGACACACGCTAAATAGTTACAAGAGGCTGATAAGAACTGTTAGTGCCTTCATTGTTCTAATTAATTCTGATTAACTGTGCTACCATCTACATGTTTTGTTAGTCTTTAAGGTGCTACTAGACTATTTATGTTTGTATGCATGTATGTTCGCACATCAGATGTTTGTAACTTGGGGAGTGCCTGGAGACAGAAAAGCATTTTGTTAGTCCCTGGGCCTGTAGCATAACAGTCTTTTGAAGTGTCCATATTTCTAAGGTCTCACATCTAAATCACACACTGTGACTCAATATTAAAATCCCAATATACTTAATCTGCCACCTTCTCTTCATGTGTATGGATAGTGCCATTTGTGTTTTCTGGGTTTGGGAGTTGACGACGTATGTTGGACCGGAGGGCAACAGCCGTACAAAGTGGTGCTAAGTAACATACATGGGAATGGGAAAATACAAATCCCTAGTACAATGTGAACATACCTCTCCTCAATGCCTGCACAGAACTGCTGAGAATAAGCGCGCCCCCATTGGTGGCTTCTCCAGAAAGGTTAGGTAAGAGGCTTCTCCCGTCTCTGGCAGTGTCACTCCGTGCTGTACCTCTCACCACTATCTGGCCCTTATTCTTCTATACTATTGTTATGACTAACACAGTCGTATTATTATGGTAGTACTTAGGAACAAGCAGTGCTTTTTTTGTGACGGTACTGCCTGGTACCCAGTACAGGCACTTCCAGTCAGAGCTTACCTGGAAAGAACAGAGCGTACTGGCACCTCTGTACGCAAATGTCCAACAGTCAACTGGGCCGCGTGTCTTAAAGGGGCTGCGTCTCTTAAAAGGGCAATGCCAGCCCCACCCTGGCTTTTTTTTCTCAACAACTTTTCCCTTTGTTTTTTCTCAACAACAAAAAAGGCACTGGGAACAAGCCAATATTAGGGCTACATTGTGGTAAGCACTGTACAAACCTAGAATAGTAAAGAATAGAGCTGAGCAAATAATGGAATGTTCAGTTTGAAGACCGAGATAAAAACTCTGAAAAAAGAGTCTGGTTCAAATTGAATGAAACACAACTTTTTTGGAAAAAAAATTGCTGAAACAAAAAATTTGTTTTGAATCAACTGAAATATTTTGGGTTGATTAGAAATTATTTGTTTTTTTTTTTAATTTATTTAGTGTTTTGATTATGATTTGTCATTTTTTGGAATGAAAATATTTTGGTTATGATTTGTCCATGAGTGGCTATTTTTTACTGTTTGTGTTTTCTTTTTAATCTGGCCAAATTTGGAGTCAAGGTTTTGAAATTTTCAAACTACAACATTGTGATATGAAAAAGTCAAAACTAAACATTTTGAAGTGGATGAAATGATTTTTTTTTAACTTTTAAAAATTGTGGCTATTTTTTCTGTACAGAATATTTCATTTAATTGGACCTAAATTTGCAGAGCATTTTGGAGCATGGAAAGATGCATTTTTCAACCACAATCTATTTGTTGAAATATATTTTGCTCTGCTCTAATAGATAGTCCTTGTCTCCAAAGAACCTGCTGTTTAAATCAATTGTTTTCAACCTGTGGTTCGTGGACCCCACAGAGTCTGCAGACTATGTCTAAAATTTCCAAAGGCATTCACACTTCCATTTGAAATTTTTTAGTGGTCCGCACATGAAAAAAGTTTGAACACCACTGGTCTAAATAAAGGAGCTCTCAAACTTTTCATAGAGTGGCCAGCATCTTTGCTGAGTGATTGCTTTCATGAACATGAAAAGAAGTATTGATGTATTTTTAGCTTTTTGTGATGAAATTTAACAGTGGGTAACAAAAAGGGAGACAGAACCGTATGATCCAAGATCAGCTCCACCTCCATTTGGGAACTTCTGTTCCGTCCCCATTAACTATGGTTTTGGTGTTCTGTCCCCTTTAACTAGTTGGCTTGACTATTGCTGAAAAGGAATCGGAGCCTTGTGACTTTTAAGGTAGGTGGTGTGTCGAACAGTCTCTTGGAGAGCAGAATCAAAGAGTGCTACAAAGAAAAAGATGTTTAAGAGGTGGTGTTACATACAGGTATACAAAGGTGGCACTTCCTGAGGTAGACTTTGAGTACAACCTATTTATTGCTCCCCAAATATACTTACACGAGGAAGTTCTATTTATAACCATGAGTGAAAATAGTCATGTTTGGCGTCAGAAGTTGATGTTTTAGACTCTGTGAAAAGTTCATTTTCCTGAAGGTTGTGGATCGCTTGAACTGAGGTTTATATAGGGATTCTGATCCAGGCCCTGATCCAGCAAAGCACTTATGCATGTAAGTACTCCCAATGGAATCAATGAAACCTGCCATTTGTTGGGATTAAGAAATCCTACATTGAAGTCAATATATGAATGCAGATTATTCACCTGTTTAAGAGCTTTCACATTGCCGCTTGTAAAGTTTTCTGAAGTTAACACCTGGCATTTTCCTTTAAAAAAACATTCTTTTAAAAAACCATCCCCTGTCATATTTTTAGTTCTGACTGCTTCTTTTTAAGCTGTCAAAAGATCATTCTTTTTTAAAATGAATGTATTCTGCCGTGATATTTACTGTGTTTCAGGTTTCAGCCCAGCATATGAAAATAGATATCACTTGAGGTGGCAATGTCTAATGGGATTCATTGCTACTCCAAAGGCATTATGTACTGAAATTTCCAGCTGTGCTTGATTTGAACAGACTTGTCATCACTTTACATTATTATGATTCCCGTGCAAGAGTGAAGGTGGATACAGGGTAGCATTAATCTTGCACTTATGTATAAAGAATCCATAGTTAATTCCTGTAGGAACAGCAAATATAGCTATTAGAATCCTAGGCTGGAAGAGACTTCAGGAGGTCATCGAGTTGACCCCCTGCCTAAAGCAGGACCAACCCCAACTCAGTCATCCCAGCCAGGGCTTTGTCAAGCTGGGACTTAAAAACCTCTAGGGATGGAGAGTCCACCCCCTCCCTAGGGAACCCATCCCAGTGCTTCACCACCCTCCTAGTGAAATAGTTTTTCCTAATATCCAACCTAGACCTCCCCCATTGTAACTTGAGACCATTGCTCCTCATTCTGTCACCACTGAGAACAGCCTCTCTCCATCCTCTTTGGAGCCCCCCTTTAGGTTGTTGACAGCTACTATTAGGGGCAGACTGTTCTTAGGATGTATGTACAATAGTAAACAACTAAACAATGCAGTACTATTAAACTTGTGTCCCGATGGCCGATGGCTGCCAGAGGAGGGACACTGATTTTTTAGAAGTGTGATTTTTAGACCATTCAGCAACACACTAATGCAAAATTTTAAAATAAAATTTAAACTCAGGTCCTATCGACTAACACAGCAAATTCAGAAACTGACGGTATGTACCTGGGGCTGGCAAATGCCTGTTAAATGGCTTCATTACCCCTTGAATGGCTCTTTCAGAGGTTCAGGGTTCTGCTAATAGCCCTGTCAGGCTTTTCCTCATGTGAGTTAACTAGATCAGTGTTTCTCAACCAGTGGTACGAGTATCCTTAGGGGTACTCGAGAGAAGTCTGGGGGATCCATCAACACAACTGAAATTTGGAGAAAACTGAAATTTTGTTTTAAGTTTTACAGCGCTTTATTAGTTTTGTACTTTTTATACCCAAAAATGTCATTGCCTGCCCGGCGATGATTAAGTTGTTTAAACAAATGTGTTGCAATGGTAGAAAATGTTTGTGTGTATCTGAAAACTGTAGGTCCTGGAGATACTTATAATTTTTTTTAAAAAGGGGTACGTTATAAAAAAAGGTTGAGAAACACTGAACTAGATCCTCTCTGGAGGAAGCAGAGCCACAGAACAGGGATAGGAAGAGGCAGGTGGGTGGACATTAAGACCCAAGGTGCCCAACTGCGCGTTCTGTGTATGTGTAAGGATGGCTCTGATTATGGGTCTGATCGAGTGCCCACTGAAATTAACGGGACTCTTTCCTTTGACTTGAGTGGTTTTTTGGATCAGACCTTGTAAGGGTGACACATAAAAGCTGATTTTAAAACCAACCAAGCAAACAGGATAGTATACAGTGACATCTTTATAGTGAAATGACAAGACAAATGCCTAATAGATTTTGTCAAAGCTCAGTGTCACTCAGGAGTCTGTGGGGTGGGAGGGCATTGACTATTGTTCTCCTGAGACCTTAGCTAGAGCTTAGGACACCCTTGGCTGGTGGAAAATTTTCCCATGAAACTTTATGACAGAACATTGACTTTGTAATTGAAAGCCAAACACCTAAAAATGGACATTTAAATTTTTAGCTGAAACTAAAATATCTTGAATCACATAGGCTGCCACGATACCTCATACCAGTTGTTTGGTGAGCTTGTATCCTCAGTATCCTCTGTGGGCTGCACACCAACTGCTTTTCATCGGCCATGACACACTGGGGCCATGGCACTCACATGCTATACAACTTCTCCTCCCAAGGGGAATCATGGTGGATCATGGGAAACGTAGTCTGACCAGGGAGCCCAGTCTATGGGAGTACAAAAGCATGAGACACCTGGGGTATGTCTACACTGTAGGATTCTGGAGATACCCAGAAAAACTTTCCCAGCAATCTCCAGAATGCTACATTGTACAACTAAGTACGGAGTAGGAAGTTGTGAGGAGTGGCCATCCGCCTAGGAATGCCCCTTGGGGATCTATGTGGGTGAATACAATGTGGGTACTAGCAATATTGATGTCTGTTCCATGCCTCACTTTATGGGAATGTTCATTGTGCTCCTCTGGGGTTCCCTGAACTATTCTCCTTTAAGAGAGCATCGGAAAGTCTGTGGCTCCCCTGGCAGAGTTTCCTGGAGTCCTCTGACTTCTTGTGGGTTTACTACTGAACGATACATTATGGCCCTGGGCAAACTGATTAGTCAACATCCTTACAAACAATGCACAAGTAAGATAAACCTCACTGATGACATGTTAAATAAGGAATGTCTGTGTATCCTAGCAGAGATCATAAAGAGCTGGCTGATGTGAGATTACGGAACCTGTTAATAGCTAATTAGCTCCCTGAAAGGTGTTTAATGAAACATCCTATGTTTTCATTCCAAATGCGTGTTAAAAAGAAAGCTGTTTAACAAAGCACAACAAACCACACAACCCGGTTGGAAGTAGGAAGGCTTCCCAGCTGGCTGAGACTCCAGAAATGACACGAACCAAAATGCCCGGCATTTTAGGCAGTTATCACCAAGTGGGGAATTTAATGGTGGAGCCTCAGTATTAAGAAAGCCCCGAAGTGTGTGAAACTTGGCTACCCATCAGTGCCCTCCAGGCACTGGCAGAACATGGTCTCTCCCAGAGAGGGAACTGGTACCGAGCTGTATGGCAAAGACAGACTTGGGGCGGACTGTCAGCTTTAAAACAAAAACCGTATCAGATGTCAAACGCTGAGCCGGCGTTGGGAAGAATGATGGATGATTTCTCGGGTTCTCATGGCATTTTTATTGATCGGAGGCTGTTTATAACAGTAAAACAGTCATAAATTAGAGGAATGCCATGGAAAGAAGTAGGGGGCTGGAAATTGCCTGGAAGTGGCTCAGAAGACATACATCAGGAATTATCATGCGAGAAAGAAAATAAATATTTAGGGCTTGATTTGGGAGAGATGAGTCTTCTATGAAAGGCAGTCAACTTCCAAAGGCAGCAATGTGTCCCAGCACCTCACTGCTGGAGGTGAACATCTCCTATTTAGGTTGGTGGGACTTTGTTTAATAATGGAGAGATACTGTCCTGATGCCTCCTTACAATGTGGTGATGTAGGTGACCTCGTGAAAGGGTCACGCTTCGGTGTGAATTTACAGGGTTGCATGCCTATGTTTTCTTACCCTGTGACAAGGTCATGGATTTATTACCCTGCATGTATGATGGAGAAAAATGATCTACCTTACAAACATGCTGGCAGGTTTACCATGGTTTTTTTGGAAAAGCACTCAGAGTCCATTTGATGAAATAGTGTATTATAACCCAGTGCTGCTGTGATGATTATAATTCTAGAAACATAGGAATAGCCACACTAGATCAGAACAGTAGAGCAGTATCCCATTTCACACACAAAACTCAATATCAGATGCTGCAGAGAGATTCAGAAAACCCCCAAATAAATATTTCTGCAATAACTTGCCTAGGGACAAATTACTTTTGGACTCCTAGTGGTTCTCTTATGCGGGTTGATTATAATATCTATCTATCTATCTATCTATCTATCTATCTATCTATCTATCTATCTATGCCTGTAATAGTAACTAGAGGTTTGTTCTTCTATAACTGTATCCTGATTACTATTACTGGAACATTAACAAACATCTCGTTGATATCATAAAAAGAGATGTATATTCTTTGCTTAGAGAGGTTAATGCCCCATGACATTATTTCACCCTTCTTTTCTCCCTTATTACAGAAATCCGTGAAGCCTTTCGGGTGCTGGACAGGGATGGGAATGGCTTTATCTCCAAGCAGGAGCTGGGCATGGCTATGCGTTCTTTGGGATACATGCCTAGTGAGGTGGAATTGGCGATTATCATGCAGCGCCTGGATATGGATGGTAAGTCATTGCTATCCTTTGAATAAAAGTAGCGCTGGGGGCTGTGCAAATACATTGTAAAAGGCAGGGATGTTAAAAAGTGTTTATTTTTGCAAACATGTAATTGCTGAAATTTACAGCGGTTCCACGTTTACACATGGAGGGGCCAACACAGTGCCAAGTTTTGAAATAACCCGCTATTCCGAAACATCCTGTACTCCTTATGGAATGACGTTTACAGGGATGTTGGACTAGTGAGCCCATTATATTTCGAAATAAAGGGCTTGCTGTTAAGATGCAGGATAGCTATTTCAGGATACCTCCGCTATCCCAAAATAGCGCTGCAGTGTAGACGTGGCCTTAGCGTGTATGCCTGCTAGCCTGAAAGGTCAGCTATCAGAGAAACAGTTTGTTTCCTGTGGTGGTTTTTTGGTTTCTTTTTTCAAGATCTCTTGTGACAAAAGAGCTTGGGGTACCGCTGGGGAAGGAGTTCAAGTGTTTCTTCCTGGTTTTCAGGGTTTAAATTACTTGACGGTGGCAGGTACCTCCCCAAATCGGTGAATCTGTGACTCTGGGGAGCCTATAGAGGCAAGGTATTTAAGGTCTCTTGCGGGCCCCCATCGACTACACCCAGAGTGGCAGAGTGGGGATCAGCCCTGACAGGTGCTCATGAAAGGTGTCAGCTGATAACCCAGGAAACTGAAGCCCTTTATTCCTTCATGAAGCAGATACACAACGGGCACAAGCTTCGCTGCATTGTCCCTTCTACATGACTCTATCCTGACTGATCACCTTTGGGAACGAGAGAGCAGCTCCATTTCCAAAACCCATTCAAATACTGGGCTTCTCTGCTGAGCCAACTAGAGGAAGTTGTGGTGGTAGTTTTGTGGATGCTTGTTCATTGGGAATTGGACTGAAACCGCTAAACCTGTTTAAGTCACTAAACAAATACCAGTTGTGAGGATTTTTTGGTTATTTCTGGGCTGCTTTTGATCTTGTGATCTTGCCCTGGAATGCTTTGTAGCCCATAATCCATATCTTGAACAGTCCACTCCTCTGAGCAATCCAGTCCTTTATAAGCCACACTGTAATTCTGCTTCATCATGCATAGCTTCCAAGTGAAAGTCACTATTGGTGGAGGCTTTCTCATGCTGTGTCTGAAATGTGGGAGTTTTGATGGGCAAGGCTTTGAAAAGGATGGAACAAAGCCCAGTGGAGAGATTGCCTTCAAATACTCACTAACATATAATAAAAGAAAAGGAACCCATTATTAAAATGAACAGAGGAAATGGACATCAAGGCCTTGAATCCACGGGGGACTCTTTTAGCTGACATACATCTGCAATCGGACTAGCTCAGAAAAAGGAGCTAGCTTTCACGTGTTTTTCAAGTTGTAAGTCCAAAATGTAAATTATTTTCTAATGCCTAAAACGTGCCTCTAGGCTGGACTACCATCCCTATCAGATTCCAAGCCCGATTTCTAAACCAAAGCAGCATATGAACTAAACCTAGTTGTTCTCTGCTGTTTCTGCAAAGGCACACATAGCACCGAAAAATGTGTACAAAATAGGTCAAAGCCAAATAGACAACATTATTGTGTATGTAGTACAAATATATTAATCACATCAGGCTGCAGGAAATTTGGGTTGTTTTTGGTTTTAGGGTTTGTTTTTTATTGTGAAATCTTTCTGGTCATCTAAACAAGTTTTACAAAGGAAGAACATTATACCTCTGCAAATATTAAGTCGAGAGCGTTGATCTCTTCAGCGGATGTGCTATGGACGAATACCCACTGCTCTTAAATAAACTTTGCTCCTTATTACAAGTGTGTGAGTGCTGTGAAAACCTCAGATGTTTCCTAGGTTTAGTTCATATGCTGCTTTGGTTTAGAAATCGGGCTTGGAATCTGATAGGGAAGGGATTTCTGGCACTCTCTGTTTCCAGACAGATGCACTACAGTCACAGACTTTCTCATTCTCTTGTGATTAAAGAGAGGGCAAAAACACCACTATGGAATGTAAACGAGCACAATAACCTTTCTATAGAATGTTCAGATTATTCCATAGAATTCTATAGCAGGGAGAGAAATCAATGGAAAATGGATTCCCTCGGGTAGATTTAAAAATTGGTGGAAATGTTCTCATTCTTTAAAAAAAATGTCAGTAGTTTTTAAGAGAGTTTCTATAGAGCATTATTGTGTTGACCCAATTACATTTTACTGGATTTTTCCATAAGGGTGATTTTGCGTTAGCTTCTGCAAAACCCCAAAGTGACATGGGACAGATTCATACACTATTTTAGCTGATCCCCAAGTTTTTAGTATGAAGAATGATTTGGATAATAACTCCAACTCTGGCTCATCTCCAGTTATTCTCTTATTCTTGATTCCTGGGAGCTCTGGTGTGCTGACATTTCTACTTCTAGTACAGCTGGGATCTGATAGGTGCATAGGTGACATGAAAATGTAAAATATTGGGGAGAGGAGACTAAATTAAATGAACTGCTGAGACCTGTGACAAAGTTTCAGTAGGGGTTTTGCATAAAGAGTGGTACAGGAGTCTTGCAGCTGAGCCAATTCTCCCATGCCTAGCAAGCTTTTCGAGCTGTGGTGTTTTATGATTAATTATTCATGTTTCTAAGGTGCCTATTTTCATAGTAGTTTGACAGAAGGGTTTCTGGAATAGACCCCCTATGCATGTGATGTGAAGGATGAATGGACTCGGAGTTTAAAAAGAGAAAAACAAAAATGGAAAGTTGAGTAGGGAAAATTCTTCAGGCAGTACAGGAACTGGGAGACATTATGAGGAGAATTTATTTAGGCTGCAGATTGAGCGGACACAATGCAGCTCAAGGTTTTCTTTCCTTTAATAGATTGCTCTTTTCTGCAGCTTATCTTGAAATATGTAATGAGAATCTGAAGCCATATAACTAGCTTCCCTTTCTTTTCCTTGCTGCGTGAATGGTGATTATTTGGTCCTCTGGGCTGCAATGGAAATTGACTTCTCTGGCCGTTGGATGAGGCTCTGTACTTGCAGATGCAGACCTAGCCAGCAGAATTTCTCTCTGTCACATTTTTCTGATGAGGGATGCATCACTTTGTCGGGGTAAAGCCAGACAACTGAAGCTCCTGGCAGTGCTGTGACTGCCTTTATCTCAGCTGGGATGCCAGGTTATGTGATAATTCATTACGTGCAGTGTGCAGTCATAAGACCCCCCACAGTATGCAAGAGCTACGGATAAGACAATAAATCCTCTGTGCATTTGAGGGCATATCTCTGATAAAGATATGATGTGCACATGGATATGTTAGCCAGATGTGTGCTCCCCCCTTCCCCCAGTAGGCTGATGACAGTAATACAACTGGCAGTAGTTTATAGTCTGAACCAGTCTGGACAGACCTAGTACAAAGAGAAGGTATGGATCAGATGATAACTTGGGAGTGTATTTGCATTGCAAGATGGTAGAGTAAGTGTATGTGCCTTGCCTTATTTATCTGACAAACTGATTACAATGATACAACCAGAATCAGTCAGCATTTCCATTCCTGAATGAACCGCCTTTTGCAAGGGGTTTGAGAGTCAGAACTCAGCTCCTAACAATCTGTTTGGGGTGAAAATGAATAGAAGCCTTAGGCCCAGGAGCAAGCTTGTCTTACCCAGACTGGATGCCTTTGTGTTTATAAAGAAGAGCACCTGCATGAATAATGTGGACAGTTTTGAATGGGTTGGCACTCACCCTACCCTAAAGTAACAATAGCATGTTGCATCTACATTGTCTCTAAGGGTTCCATTGTGCTTGACAGAGAAAGCGACCAGGTGTCCTGATAATATCAGGACCATCCTAAGATTAGGGTCTTTTCGTTCATATGCAACTATACAAAAAGAGAAGTGCCCTGATTTTCACACTTGCTATCTGATTATTGACAGATTATACAGGGATCACTTCCTATCCCACTGAAAAGCAGCTACCTCTGGGGTTATAAGGTGGCAGTTGCTTAACAATGTGACTACAGACCAGGTTAATACAGGAATAAAGGAGAATTTTATATCCCACTGAAAAAGCAGAGAGAAGTTAGGGTAAGTAGAAAATGCTGGTGGAATTCGAAGTGGGAATGGTAATTACCCAAACTAGAATTTGAACTGGACCTCTCTTTAATGCCCATGAGTTTTCTTGTTTCCTCTGAAAAATGATAATGCCAGGAGCCCAGTGCCCCATAACACCAAAACAACTTCTACCAGTGGACTGAGTTTTTCTCTGGAGGTTTCCCATCTAGATGCTGAACTAAGCTGTCTCTTTCAGCTTGTATGATCTAGCTTAGATCAGCTGCAGTTTAGAATCATATGCAGTGGCACATTGAAGCATATATTGTATTGTACTCTCTCAGAAGGATTCTTATAACATTTAGAACAGAGAGAAGTTTCTCATATAGCTCATTATCTCTTGAAATTGACTTTCAGTTGTGAATCATTCAATTTGGCCATAGTGTAATGATTTATTTTGAATTGCAGTTTATTTTATTGGGATTGATTACGTCCTGGGTATTCTTGCCACTTTCTCTGGAGGAAGAAAAAAGCTTTTTATTTTCATTTTGCTTCTTATGAGCATATTACCCCACAAAACGACTGCATTGTAGAAATGTGTAAGCATCTCGTTAATTCATTAAAAAGATAATGAGATAAAAACCTCATGGTGGAACTCTTTACAAGTATGAAGCATGTAACTATGGAGACTTAGGTGCAACAGATGTGATGATGGCAAGCCAGTGATGGATATGAATAATTTGTTGCAGCAGTGGGCACAGTTGACAGCAGATGGGAACATCTTTGGGGTGAGATTAAGATAAAGGATGGTGATTAGTGAAGTACAGAACTCGAACTGATTCACAAACCCACAATCTCAATGAAAGTAGTTGGTGTCCTTTGGCTTTCTATAGGTTGATGCTTCTGAATGAACTTTATTTAGAATCTTCAGGGGGTAGCTGAGTTAGTCTGTACAGGATAAACTTAAAAAACAACAAATGGTCTGGTAGCATTTTATAGACTAACAAAACATGTAGCTGGTATCATGAGCTTTCGTGGGCACAGCCCACTTCTTCAGATGACTGGAGTTTTAAGTTTTGGATGTGCAGACCCAAAATAAATAGGGGAGAAGGAAGAGGGGGGAATGAAAAAAAAGGAAGGGGGTGGGAAACAAGGAGAAAATATAAACAAGTAGGCAGAACTGGTAACCTAAAGATTGGATAGTTAAAAGAAACATATAAGGATCATAGGATAGCAATTAGATAGGAAGGGTACTAATGCAAGAATCTACACAAAGAGCTGTTGACACCTTCATTGAATGTTAGGTTCATAGTGTCCCAGCCATCCGTTATCTCGATTGAGGAGGTCATCAGTGTGAGAATTGAATTTGTGGATGAATTGTAATTTCAACGTTTCTCTGTGTATTTGGCTTGTAGGATTGGTTTATGACAAGACAGCCACCTGGAGATCTTTTAAAGAGTGATTAGATAGATTGAAGTGTTCTCCAACTGGTTCCTTTTACGTATATCTGATTTGTGTCCATTGATTCTTTCCCGTAGGGACTGTCTTGTTTGTCCAATACATATAGCAGATATATTATTATCTTGATATATTATATTAGAATGGACTTGTTTTCTATTATAGTGAAACAAACTGGATGATGTGTATCCATGCTGCTGCCCTCCTATGGATGGCATTGGAATTGCCCATTTGAGTGTCATCAGCCCTGTAGTGCCAACAGAGACAGTCTTAACTCAAATAGCAGAGACAGGTATGTTCAGAGCTATAAGATCTGAGTTCTGTCCCTACTATGGGATGACAAGAATTCAAATTGTCATGGTTTGTGCAATGGTGACAACCATGAAGTTCGAAGTGGTTGCACATTTAGGCTACGTCTACACTGCACATTAATTTCAAAGGGTATGTCTACACTAGCCCCCTAGTTCGAACTAGGGAGGCTAATGTAGGCATTCGAAGTTGCAAATGAAGCCCGGGATTTAAATATCCTGGGCTTTATTTGCATCTTCCCGTCCAGGTGCCATTTTTAAATCCCCTTAGTCCGAACTAACTGCCTGCGGCTACACGCGACAGTCAAACACCCTTTCTTCTGCACTACACCCGAGCAAGCACCAGGCAGCACAGGAAGGGGAAGAGCAGCTGTTCTCAAACTGTGGATGAGACCCCAGAGTGGGTTATGACCCTGGTTTAATGGGATCACCTGAGCGAGTGTTAGATTTCCTGGGGCCCAAGACCAAAGCCTGAGCCCCACTGTCCAGGGCCAAAGCCCAAAGGCTTCCCCTTTAGTTGGCCCTGGTGAGGCCACATCTGGAGTATTGCATCCAATTCTGGGCCCCCCACTACAGGAAGGATGTGAGAAAGTTCAGCGCAGCGCAATGAAAATGATTAGGAGGCTGGAACACATGGCTAACGAGGGGAAGCTGAGGGATTTGGGTTTGTTTAGTCTGCAGAAGAGAGGAGTGAGGGGGGATTTGATAGCAGCCTTCAACTTCCTGAAGGGAGGATCCAAAGAGGCTGGAGAGAGGCTGTTCTCAGTAGTGACAGATGGCAGAACAAGGAGCAATGGTCTCAAGTTACACTCGGGGAGGTCTAGGTTGGATATTAGGAAAAACGATTTTACTAGGAGGGTGGTGAAGCACTGGAATGGGTTCCCTAGGGAGGTGGTGGAATCTCCATTCCTAGGGCTATGTCTGCACGATAGCCTCTTGCGCAAAAACCTATGCAAATGAGGCAAAGCGTGGAATATCGCTGCACCTCATTTGCATAATTAATTAGGCTCTGTTTTTGCACAAGAGGCTTTTGCGCAAAAAGGAGCCATCTACATGGCTCCTTTTTGCGCAAAACCCCCCTCTTGCGCAAGAGCCATTCTTCCTGAAAAAAGACGGCTCCTTTTTGTGCAAAAGCCTCTTGCACAAAAACAGAGCCTCATGAATTATGCAAATGAGGCACGGCGATATTCCACGTTTTGCCTCATTTGCATATGTTTGTGCACAAGAGGCTATAGTGTAGACATAGCCTAGAGGTTTTTAAATCTTGGCTTGACAAAGCCCTGGCTGGGATGATTGAGTTGGGGTTGGTCCTGCTTTGGACAGGGGGCTGGACTCGACGACTCCTGAGGTCTCTTCCAGCCCGAGGATTCTCTGATTCTGTTTCAGCCCTGGGTAGTGAGGCTCTGGCCATAGGCCTCCCACCTGGGGCAGCAGGTCTTGGGCTTTGGCTTTGTGCCCCCGTCCACCTAGGGCAACAGGGTGTGGACGGGTCCAGGCTTTTGTCCCTCCTTCTGGGATCCTGTAGTAAATGTTGTTGTCAGAAGGGGATCTCAGTGCAATGACGTTTGAGCCCTGGGCTAGAGGGCAGGGAGGAACAGGAGGCTGGCTGCACATCAGCTGACGGTGTTCCTCTGCCGCAGGTAGCCTGGCAGCGCCCCTGCAAGAACCTGCCCTCCTCTGCCCCAGGTGGTAACATTGGGAAGCAGACGCTGGGGGTACGTGACTCTGCTGGTGTCTGCAGCAGCCATCAGGACACTGGTGCTTTTGCTTCCCCCTGGACTGACTGAGCCTTTTTCCTCACGCCTGCCATCCAACTACGTCCTCTCTAGCACAGCCTTACTGAACGCAAAACACTGCCCTGAATACCAACCTGCGCGGCTTTCGCAGGAGGCAGGCATGGGCGGGCAGAGCAATTGCTGTAGTTCTGAAAAGGGCTGCTGCTTCTCCGATCCCTTTTCTGAGGTGCATTTCAGCCAAGGAGAAGGGTGGCCAGTGCAGAGGGAAATATTTTAGTCATGTTTAGTGTTGCTTTTAAAAATAAAGCTGGGGGGTGGAGGAAGAAATAATATATTTGGAATATTTCAAATCTCTAAGGAACCCTAATACATTATCACAGTCACATTGTTTCACTCACTTTCCAAAGGGGCTGAGATACTACTGTAATGAAAAAAAACAGTAAGCAAATGGTCTGCTAGCACTTTATAGACTAACAAAACATGTTGATGGTATCATGAGCTTTCGTGGGCACAGCCCACTTCTTCAGATGACCGGAGTTATGACTAGGGGATAAGAAAACTCGAAATAAATAGGAGAAGGGACGGGGGGGCGGGGGGAGAGAAAGATGCTCTGTCGCCCACCCCCCCCTACCTCTATACATAAAGTATCAGGAGAAAGGGTGCTAAACCTGAGTAGTGAAGGCGGTATAGGAACCCAAGTAGGAGAGTCTAGAATAGAGCATGTAAAAGTGTTTCTCATTGCTCTGTGTGTGTCTGGGGAGACCAATGCTTTCTTCCCTGTAAGGATGAGGTGCATCCTGGGCAGGGCCCCAGACAAGGCCTAGGCAATGCATACACCCCATTTTGAGAGTGCAAACAGTTTTAAGACTGGGTGTTGTCTCTTTTCATTGGGATGAATTTCCCATAAGATTTTCCCAGTACACTTGAATGTTCACCAGATGCACAATGGCTGTATATGAACATACTGGCTGTTATTCCATAGATATGTGCTCTGACACCATGGACTGACTGTATTCTGCCCAATTTATACCCCAGGACCCAGGGATGCCATTGGGGGAAAGCCACATATTCACTTTTCCATTGGCTGGGGTGAAACTGAGGTAAATTAGGCTTTGTGTCCCTACCTCTATGCTGAACTGAATAACGTTAATGTGAATGCTACAACAAAGCTGTTTCATGTACCAAGTGCTGAGTAATAATATGAAGGAATCCATGATAGTAACATTAAACCAGATCTTTATGGAGAGAACTATTTACAGAGATCCTGTGATGGCAGCGAGCATTTTAGCCAGGTGTACACAGACTGACTTCCTTGTGCCTTCTCCATATTCTTCCCTTTTGCAACTATGTGCCTTCTTCCAAATCCCATGTATGTTGCTACAGTGTTGAATAGAGACCTATCTTTCTGCTGTCTTGTTAGCAAGCTGGGATGCTGTCTTTATAGCCTCGGGAGGTAAAGTTTTAAAATGTAGCTTCTGTGCAAAGATATGGAAAAAACAGCATATTAACTGTCATATTGTCCTATGTAGTGATCTCACCATTGAAACTGGCCTGTAGAAATGAGACAGATGAATATGTGACTTAGGGTAGTATGTCTACACTACAGAGTTTTTTTCGGAAAAACGGTTGTTTTTCTGAAAAAACTTCAATTACGTCCACACTGCAATCGCCTTCTTCTGAAAGAAAATCAAAAGAACAGAGGGCTTTTTCTGACATTGGTAAACCTCTTTCTATGAGGAAGAAGCCTTTCTGAGAAAGAGCTCTTTCAGAAAAAGGCGTGTGTGGATGGGGAAGAGGGAGTTCTTTCGAAAGAAGAGGAAAGAGGAAAAAGCACAGGTGCCCTGGTGGCCACTCCGCCCATAGTAATCACAGCTTACATGCGAGAGAGCGTCCATTCAGTGTGGATGCTACCTTTCGAAAAAGCAGATTGCTTTTTCGATGCGCTATGGCGGTGTGGACACTCTCTTTTGGAAGAAGTTTTTTTGGAAGATCTCTTCTGGAAAAGTTTCTTCCGAAAGAAGCCTGCAGTCTAGACGTAGCCTTACTGTACCTGAATTTAACTGTTAGCACTCTATGCTCCACTGGTATGAATCTCCATTGAAATCAATGGAGCTATGTACCCACAATGCAGAGAAGTTGTGTAAACTTCCCCCATAGAGTCTTCTAGAGCTTCCTTTTCTGATCTTATTTTTGTGGTGCAGTCAGGTTGAACTGTTACAGGACTGAAAGGGTACCCTTTTGTGTTCTGATGGCCAACAATTATTGATATATTTTTTTAGAAAGGTGTTCTGTAAGAAAAACGTATAAAGAAGGTGGTGTATCAAGTCTAGTCTTCCTTGTTTTTGCTGGAGCAGAGAACTGCAATGGGGAACTTTGCTTAGCTTTCAACTAAATCTTTAAACATTTAGGAGGAACGATCTTTTTGTAATTGGGGCATTTGACGTATAGAGGAGTAAATAAAAGCAACAGAATGCTCTAAATAGTTCACATTTTAATGTGGACTGTCAAATACAGCTTGAGGCATAGGTGGGTGTGTCTAGACTACACCTCTCTGTCGACAGAGAGATGTAGATTAGGCACATCGAAATTGCAAATGAAGCCGGAATTTAAATATCCCATGCCTCATTAGCATACATCGCTTTCAAACGGAGTTTGAAAAAACAAACCGCAGTCTAGACGATCTGTCGAAAATAAAGCCTTTTTCAACAGATCCTGTAAACCTCATTTTTTGAGGAATACAGGATCTGTTGAAAAAGGGTTTATTTTCAACAGATCTGTGTCTAGACTGCCATTTTTTTTGGAAAAAACTCCATTTCGAAAAAAAGCGGTGGCCATGTTTATGCTAATGAGGCACGGGATAGTTAAATCCCAGCTTCATTAGCAATTTCGATGTGCTTGATTTACATCCCTCTGTCGACAGAGGGATGCAGTCTAGACGTAACCACTGTGTTGTTGAGATGTGTCCGCACAGCAGCTTTTATAGCTGTGTGATATAACTGACCCCAAGGAGAGCTCTGTGTAAGCCGAAAGCTTCCTTCTCACCTAGAGAAGCTGGTCCTCAGAGAGGAGACACTGCAGCTGGTGCTGCAAGAGGAGCTGCTGGGGTGGGGTGTAGGGTTGCCAGGTGTCCAGTTGCCAGGTGTCTTGCTCCCGGCCAGACAGCTCCCCTGCAGAACCAGGTAAGCGGGGGGAGGGGAAGGGAGGGCCTGGGCCCGGTTGCTGAGTGTGTGTAGGGTTGCCAGGTGTCTGGTATTGACCCGGACAGTCTGGTATTTTCGCCTCCTGTCCGGTAAAAAACTTCAGAAAATACCGGATATCTAAAATGTCCGGTATTTTCTGATTTTTCCTGGCCAGGAGGTAAAAATTCCGAATTATCCGGGTCAATACCGGACACCTGGCAACCCTACACACACTCAGCAACTGGGGTCTTATTTTTTTTTGCTCAACAGAATTTTTTCCCTGGTGTTTTTTTTTGGGGGTGCGTGTTCGGTATTTTTGGTTAAACCACCTGGCAACGTTAGTGGGGTGCTGGCTCCTGGGCACAATGGGTGAATGCTCCTCTCCGTTGTCAGCAGTGGCTCTTGGGAGCAGAGCCCTGCAGAGCACAACATGTAGCAACAGATTCCCACATCTGAGGACAGACATTTCTATCCACACAGGGCTCTAGTTATTGGGGATGTTAAAATGCGTTTATTCGAGTTACAGTTACATGTGGGGGGGGGGGGGGTCAGCTCCTGCTTACGCCCCCACGGCTCTTCTGCCTCTGATACAGAGTTAGCAGCATGTGTGTGTGTGTGTGTGGGGGCGAAATCAGGCGGCTCTCTGGGACCTAGTCCTGCCTCTGACACAGACCCAGTAGACCTGCTACATCGAATCCCAGAAAGTTGATTGCAGCAGTGTCAATCTTCCCCGGAGTGAAGATATGGCCTGAGTTACATTGGTATAAGGCATCTTGATATTGTAATAGCTGCATCCATGCTAGAGGTTGTAGTGGTATTAAGGATGTTAAGGACTAGTCGACTAGACATTTGCTTATTGGATAGTCTGTCGACTAGTTAATTCCAAGGTGGCGTTTTAAAGGGGCCGTGCCACACAGCTGAGCCGGTGATCAGCTGTGCAGTGACTGCCCCTTTGAAACACCGCCTCTGCATTTCAAAGGGGCAGCATCATGGAGCCTGGGGTCAGCTGGTGACTCCCCAGCTGACCCCAGGTTCTGCACGGCATTTCCCCAGAACCTGGGGTCAGCCCCCAGCGGGTGCTTTTGTACATTTCAAAGGAGGAACGCAGAAGTGCCTATCGACAAGTCGAGTAGTCGATGGAAATTCCTATTCCACTACTTTGGTAAAAAAAATCACACCCTTAACTGGAAGAATTATATTGGTACAAAGACTGTGTGTAATAGACCAAGCTTTAGTTATCTGCATGGGTCAAAATCATGCAGGGCAGAATTAGAATGATCTTTGGCGTAGATGAAACCTGGTGATGGAGAACAGAACAGTATCCAGTGGGTTTGGGATCCACAGCATTTTGTGCAAGGATGGAAGTACCTGTTGCACTGTGAAAAAATACATTTCTCTTTTAGAAATTAAATGCTGAGCTTTCCCGGGCACCTGTGCCAGCTAAACGCACCTAACAGATTGCTGTAAAACACCAGCTCATGAATATTGGATGCTTTATTAGGAGCTTTGCTTTTTGCTGTGCTATGTGGTACAATCATGAAATCCTCATACCATACTGATTGAAAACATTTTCTTGTACCTAATGACTGGAAGGTAGCCAACGTGACACCAATATTTAAAAAGGGCTCTAGCGGCGATCCGGGCAATTACAGACCAGTAAGTCTAACCTCGGTACCTGGCAAATTAGTCAAACAATAGTAAAGAATAAAATTGTGAAGCATGTAGAAGAACATAATTTGTTGGATAAAAGTCAACATGGTTTCTGTAAAGGGAAATCCTGTCTTACTAATCTATTAGAGTTCTTTGAAGGGGTTAACAAACATGCGGACAAGGGGGATCCAGTAGATATAGTATACTTAGATTTCCAGAAAGCCTTTGACAAGGTCCTCACCAAAGGCTCTTGTGTAAATTACATGGCCATGGGATAAGAGGGAAGGTCCTTTCTTGGATTGAGAACTGGTTAAAAGACAGGAAACAAAGGGTAGGAATAAATGGTAAATTTTCAGAATGGAGAGGGGTAACTAGTGGTGTCCCCAAGGGTCAGTCCTAGGACCAATCCTGTTCAACTTATTCATAAAAGATCTGGAGAAAGGGGTAAGCAGTGAGGTGGTAAAGTTTATGGATGATACCAAACTGTTTAGGATAGTCAAGACAGAAGCAGACTGTAAGGGACTCCAAGAAGATCTCACCAAGCTGAGTGATTGGGCAACAAAATGGCAAATGAAATTTAATGTGGATAAGTGTAAAGTAATGCACATCGGGAAAAATAACCCCAACTATACGTACAGTATGATGGGGGCTAATTTGGCTACGACAAATCAGGAAAGAGATCTTGGAGTTATCGTGGACAGTTCTCTGAAAACTTCCACACAGTGTGCAGCGGCGGTCAAAAAGGCAAATAGGATGCTAGGAATTATTAAGAAAGGGATAGAAAATAAGACCCAGAATATCTTACTGTCCCTGTATAAAACTATGGTACGCCCACATCTTGAATACTGTGTACAGATGTGGTCTCTCACCTCAAAAAGATATTTTGGCCTTGGAAAGGGTTCAGAAAAGGGCAACTCAAATGATTAGGGGTTTGGAACGGGTCCCATATGAGGAGAGGTTAAAGCGACTGGGACTTTTCAGTTTAGAAAAGAGGAGACTGAGGGGATATGATAGAGGTGTATAAAATCATGAGTGGTGTGGAGAGGGCCGATAAAGAAAAGTTATTTATTAGTTCCTAAATAGAAGAACTAGAGGACACCAAATGAAATTAATGGGTAGCAGGTTTAAAACTAATAAAAGAAAGTTCTTCTTCACACAGCGTGTAGTCAGCATGTGGATCTCCTTGCCAGAGGAGGCTGTGAAGGCTAGGAATATAACAGAGTTTAAAGAGAAGCTAGATAATTTCATGGAGGTTAGGTCCATAAAAGGCTATTAGCCAGGGGATAAAATGGTGTCCTTGGCCTCTGTTTGACAGAGGCTGGAGAGGGATGGCAGGAGACAAATTGCTTGATCATTGTCTTCAGTCCACCCTCTCTGGGGCACCTGGTGCTGGCCACTGTCGGCAGACAGGATACTGGGCTAGATGGACCTTTGGTCTGACCCGCTACGGCCGTTCTTATGTTCTTATGTTATGTTCTTATGTTGTATCTTAATGCCAATTTTTAGCGGCATGGATAATTCATTATGTTTCAGTGGGAAACTGGAGAAGGTGAGAGGATCCTAAACTGCAAAGAAGTTTAAAATAACACAGTACAACAAAAGTCCCCTGCCCTGGCCTACACTGCAGAATTACTTTGGTATAATTGGACTATATAACTTTGTATGAGCCACCACGGGCCTACGTGATGGAGTAGACAATTCTATGTTGGCAGGAGAACTTCTCCCACCAATACAAAGCTTGTTGTGCTTTCTTGTTGTGGTGGATTAACTATGACAACAGGAGAACTCTCTTCCACTGGCATAGTACGGCTTCATTGAAGTGCTACCATGGCACAGCTGTGCTGATGCCGTGTTTTGAGCGTAGATCTGCCCAAATAAGTCAACAGGGACAGAACAGATTTCCTGACACAAGCGCTTATTCCTTGTACGTGAAAAATGACCTTGCACAGATACAAAATTATACTTAAACTACACTGCTTGGCTAGGAGACTCATCCACCTGACACATGGAATAGCTCATCTACAAAATCGGTTTAATCAAACTAGCCTTTATTTATGTGGCATTGAATTTGGTGCCCTTTCGATGACCCCAGCAGGCATATGACAACCCTTTCATTCCAGCTAAAGAGTTTTATCAAGTCTATCTATCTTTGATTTCAGTAAAACCACTTACAGCTGCTCCTATTTCTTCCGAGGGTGGGGGCAAGATCCCTCCCTTCTGTACAATAATTGATTTTGTAATGTGCTTTCCTGTGCAATAGGAAATGGGTTCCTGTGATGGATCTTTGTTCACCTTTCATTGATGGCCAGTATTTTACAGCTCTCCTCCTTTTATTCTGACTTTGTTGAATAGGAGAGGCCCATAGCATCTTGAGTGCATGTTGTGGAAAAAAATGTGTAGGCTATTTTCTTCTTTTACACAGTGCTGTGAAAACGAAACCATATTGCCATCAGTGTTATATTTTAATTCATTCTGATAATCTGATCTAAATAAGCATAGCTGGACAGGTAAACTAAGTGATTACTAAAAATAGCAAGGTGTTCGGTAGCACCTTAAAGACTAATAGACAGGGCTCGACAAATAGTGTAATCTACTCGCCCGTGGCGAGTAGATTACACCCCAGAAGAGCCGGCACAGAGCGATCTGCACATGCGCAGAGCGCAGAACCACGTGGCTGGCAAGCGGGGGTCGCCGCCACTCGGCGAGCCCTGCTAATAGATATATCTGGGCATAAACTTCCATGGGTAAAACCCACTTTGTCAGATGTACTCCCTCCATACATTTGACCCAAGAAAATGTATGCCCAAATGTATCTGTTATTCTTTAAGGTGCCACTGGACTCCTTGTTGTTTTGACAGAGATAGACAAAGACAGGAGACTCAGGGTGAGTCTAAACTACCCCGTTATTTTGAAATAACAATGTGCCTTATAGCCATTCCGTTATTTCAAAATTAATAACCTCAGTTTATTCCAAAATGTGTAAAGCTCATTCTAAGAGGAATAACGCCTATTCCGAAACAGCTATTTCAAAATAAGCGTGCAGTGTAGATATACCCCAAGTGATTACCGAATGAGTAAATTGCCTAGTAGATTGACAACCCGATATTAGATGCTTCTGCCTCACTTTTTGACTTCTTAGGTGGCTCATAAGCTTCTCAACCTGAAGTCTCATAGTTTAACTCTATCTTAGGATGAGTTTCTGTCCCACACTTTAAATCTGAGGGGAAAACGGGATTGTTTTGGCCATTGCATATCAACTAGGACTTTCGAGAAGCATTGCTTCTACTGGACGTCTCACTTGCTGGAGAAGTCACTTGGAGCAACGCGTTCACAGACATACATTCATTGCTGATCATTGCCCAACGTCTAGAATCGGAGTGTTGAGCATTTGCAAGTGCAGCTGGGAGCTGTGGTTGCTCAGTAGCCCTGACATGTCAGTCCTGCAGAGTGTCCAGTTGGACATTGAAAATGGGCACAACTTTGGGCAAAAGTTGGCCCCAATCTTACTTTGCTTCAGTTCCCAGATGTAAAATAGGTATAACCATTACCCCCCCTTCCTATGGGTGGTGGGTAATGTAGGCAAGGGAAGGCATTGCCTTGCCAACACTGTCCACGCGTCATCCAGCTGGGATGGCTAGTGCATGGCGTGGTGCCTGTCTCTTTGGGCCCCTGGCAGGGCTGGGGCCACGGTGTGGCTGCCCAGTTCACCAGGCACTCCAGCCGGCCAGGAAGGGTGGAGCATCTGGGACGGTGGAGACTAAAGACCCTGGGGGTGTTCAGTGGCTGGGGGCAGTAACCTGGGGGGTGGGCCAGCCGCTGCCTTGGGGGCCGGATTGGCTCCACGGCAGGGGGAGGCTGCAGAAGGGGAGGGGCTTGGGCTTGTCTTCCCAAGCCGGGTGTTCACTCACCATCCATGCTCCTCCCCCCCCGCCTTCCCCACAGAGGGGCTGTGAAGACGAATGATTGTGGAGCCAATAGAATGCCACAGTGATGAGCACCAACGAGCAATAACCCATTCCATGCTCAGTGCAGGGTCTGGTGGGGGTGCGAGGGGCCACATACTGAATGACGCGGCTGGAAAGAAATACTCAACAGCTGTCTCATTGCCTGAAGCCTGGACATCTTGTGCCTTGACCGAGGCAGGGGCTTGATCCAAGACCCAGTATGTGATCAGTGCAGGACCCCAAGGCATGCATGTGAGGGAAGTGCCTTTTTAAGACTGGCCCTTCTGTCTGTGACTTTGTCAGCTCAGTAGTTGGACGTGTGTCTGGGCCCTCTGTCTGGACTGTGTCTGTCATTCCTTGTCCTTAACAATCGGCTTCCCAATCGCTTCACATGCTGCCTGGCTCTCTGGTAACTGCAGTGACGGTTCCAGCTTCCTGCCATTCCAGGCGCCTCGCAAAAATGAGTCAGTCTTTTTCTGTTGGACCTGTGTTTGCTTCAACGGATCATTTGTCCCATCTATCGCAGCACCTAGGACGTCTGGAATCTGAAGGGATCGGCAACATGAGCCTTTCCCTTTACCACACTGCCTGGTAAACGCCACGCTCGCGTCTCCCAGAGACAGCCCCCCCAGTGCAGATGAGGCATTGATCGCTTGCAGCAGGTTGGCCACAAGGCCGAGTGGCACAGCCAGAGGAGTTGGAGGTGAGCCAGGGACGGCAGGCCCTGTAGTGTGTTTCCAGTCATTCAGAGAGCGAGATAATATTGAGGTTAGGTGCTTTCCAAGGGACTGTGTGGAGCTGATATATCGCTTGACAGATGCCTGGTGAGTTTTTACTGCAATGTAAGTTGCTGTTCCCATTGGGCGGCTCTCCTCTACCCAAGTGCTAAAAAGCAGCCTGTGTGTTTTGGACGGGTAGTAGATGCCGTGGAGAGCAAGCCCCGGTCTCTGTGTTCATTTAACCCACTAGTGCGGGTGTGTTACACTGTGCCACTCCACAGAGGGTATGAATTGTTGCAGCCCCCTGGTCCTGAGCTTTGGCTCTTTAGCTCCTGCTGTAGCAGCAGCTCATGGCGTTAGCTCAGAAGGTCTCTGTTCATCCTTGGTGAGTAGGCCAAGATGGCAGCTGTCACCTTTGCATCTCCAAGGCTGGTTACCAGGCTGAGGTTTAAACGGCACGTAAATGATCTCTGGCATTGCAGAGCACGCTTCTGTCACTTGTTCCCAACTGGAAGCATCTGAGCTGGAGTTACAGCCCCCGTCTTTGATCACTGTCTTGCAGGGGCAACTGCTAGAGGAGGTCCTGCTGGTTCACACGTGTAGTCTTTGAGTCTCTTCCAATGGGGACACAGTCATGCAGTGCTTGGCAGTGGTGCATTTGGAAGAGTTCTGAGCTCCCTTTCCTTGCCCGGGCAATGAACAAATGGCTTGAAACAAGGTATAACTGGAAAGCTCTAAGCTTACGCCACTTGCAGGGTAGGTAGATAACAGACTCTTTGGATGTAAAGACCTGGGGTGCATCTACACAGCAGGGCATAACTTGAAATAAGCTATGCAAGTTGAGCAACATCGATTGCGTAGCTCATTTCGAAATAGCTTACTTCAAAATTGGGAACGTCTACACAGCACTTATTTAGAAACAGAGCACTCTTCCTCCGACTTCCCTTACTCCTCATACAATGAGGGTTTCAGGAGTTAGAGTAAGAAGTCCTCCGGCTTGACAGTATTTTGACATTATTTCAAAATAACTGCCTGCTGTGTAGACGTGGACTAAGGGTATGTCTACACTAGCCCCCTAGTTCGAATGAGGGAGGCTAATGTAGACATTCGAAATTGCAAATCAAGCCCGGGATTTAAATATCCCGCGCTTGATTTGCATCTTCCCGGCCGGTCGCCATTTTTGAAATTTACAAGTCTGGACTAACTCCCTGCGTCTACACATGGCAGGGACCCGGTAGTTCGAAATAAAGCCCTAAATCGAACTACCTGTTAAACCTCATTCCAGGAGGAATAACAGGTAGTTCGAACTGTTCCCAGCTGTTAGTCCGGACTTGTAAATTAAAAAAAAAAAAAAAAAAATGGCAACCGGCCGGGAAGATGCAAATCAAGCGCGGGATATTTAAATCCTGGGCTTGATTTGCAATTTCGAATGCCTACATTAGCCTCCCTAGTTCGAACTAGGGGGCTAGTGTAGACATACCCTAAGTTATTCCCAAATAATGCTAGGTATTTTGAAATAATGTTGCTGTGTAGACGTACCCCTGGTGGCCAGTTCAGCTCTTTGGTTCTCGCAAGCAGAACCCAGGCCAGGGTAAAACTGAGTAATTCTGGAGTTCCCCCTTGTGGGCAGAACAGACAAACCACTTGCTCCTTGTCTTTGGTCCCCAGCAGATCCTTTTCCAGGGTGGATTCACATTTGACTCTTCCCTCTTCTAGGAACCCCGGTCCAACCAAATCACAGGGCATTATGTTTATCCCTCCATGCTCCACCACTCCCAAATCACACCAGCAGCCCAAAAAGATGAGCTGTTCACAGAGGTAGGCCACCTTCCTGAGGCCTGCTTCAGTTGGGGGCATGTACAATGCCCTCTCGGCTAAGCTGTCTAAAAGGATATGTCCTGAGGGGAGTCCGATCATTTCTGTTTATCTTCCTTGTGTAGAAACACACCTTTAATCCAACAGGGTGCCGTAGAGAGTTCATGTACATTCAGCTAGAGTTACCCAGCGTTTCTCAGGTCCTCAACTCAAATAAGTTTTGTTTTTCTTCATTTAAATCATTATTCTGGAGTGAGGAGCTCAGCGCACAGGCTGCCCCGGAAAGAGTGGACAACCACAACCCCTTCCCACCGCAGCAGCTTGGGGCCAGGTGAGAAGCACCTCTCCTTGGTTGCGGTAGCTTCTGTGGGCACTGCCAGGGAGAGGTGCATGTCTCCTGGCTGGGGGACAGACAGACACACAGACACACAAACAAATCTCTGAAATATATAGAAGATAGCTGTCCCTTTCTCCACTCCTGCCCTCTTCTGGCCCAATGGGGTCCTAGCTATCCCAGTTCCCATCTCTGGCCCCTTGCTACTGCTGTGGTCATTGTACAGCAGAGGTGGGCAAAAGGGCTGCCATGGGCCGGATCCAGGTTGATCCAGCCCACAGAGGCCCTGCTGCTCCCCCGCCCTCAGGCCAGTCAGGCCTAGGGACGAGGGAAGCACGCAGTGCTTAGAGTCAACCCTGGTGACTCTAAGCGCAGCACTCCCTTGAAGGGCGGGGGCAAGGAGCGAGAGACTTCACATGCTCCCTCTCCCCCGGCTCTGATTGACTTGGGGGCGGGGGGAGCGCAGAAAGTCTCCTGCTACTGCCAGGGGCACGGGCGCCTAGAGGGAACCACCAGCTGTTCAGAACAGCTGGCAGTTCTCTCAGGAGAGGATGGGAGCAAAGATTTTGCACGCTCCCCCAACCTCAGACCAGTCAGAGTCTGTGGATGAGGAAGCACGAAAGTGTCCTGGCCCCGCCTCTTCCACCTGAGACCCCGCCCCTTCCACCTGAGGCCCCGCCCCTTCCACCTGAGGCCCTGAGGTCACTTCAAAAATTTGTGAAGTGGCCCCTGGTCAAAAATGATTGCCCACACCTGTTGTACAGTATAACTCCCTTTCCATTTGAGAAGAAACAAATTCCAGGCACATCCCATGGTCTTGGCACAGCCAAACCCTGACCTTGCTACCTGGCCAATGGGAGCAGCGGGGAAGGCCTCCAGGCAGAGTGTCCGTGCGCTGCTCTTCCCCCTGCTGAGGAAGGGGGAGGGGCAGCGCTCGGAGCCACTTCTGGCTCCGCTTCTTCCCCACAAGCCGGGTCGTGCAGTGAAGCTCGGGGCTTTCTCTGCCCCCCCTCCAAGCGGGAAGCTGGCACCAGCGCTCCAACCTCATGCGGGGGTAAGGCTGGAGCGCCAGCATGAGCTTCCCACTGTGGAGGGATGAGGAGGGGCCTGAGCTCAAGCCACTGACCACCTGGAGGGTGGCCATGGACCACTAGTGGTCCATAGACTGCAGTTTGTGAATCACTGTCTTAGATAAGTGACTATGGCTTTTTATGCCTCAGTTTCCCCAGTTGTGAGAAATGGATATTATTATTTCCCTCCCTCTCTGGGGCGTTATGAGGCTTTTCATTAATCTTTGTTCAGTGCTTTGAGATCTTAGAACAATTTTAAACAATACGTTTGTAAAGTATTGTTATTATTTTTATATAGCTGGCTACCTCGCTGTCCTTTCCATTCTCCAATTGCTCGGTCAGCCCCTCCCAAACACCCCCTTCACCCCAAGTGTAATTAGTTTATGTGTGAAATGGACTTTCCCCCCACAGTATAGAAAACCCACATGCTGAAGACAGACCCTCAGAGACTCATGTAAATGTGGTGCCATATGTTTAGCATATAGCAAAGGTCGTTAATGAGTGGATAACCTATCGAGGGGTGTTGACCTAAAGGTAGCAAGCAATGGAGATTTTCTAAGAGAGATCTCAGTAACTGTTGCTGCACTGCCGCTTCTCTCGGTATAATTGTAGAGCAGAGCAGTGTGGGAACCCCAAAGTTACATAATTATCTCGCCCGGTTCCTTTGTGGCTGCAGACAGGGACATGGGGCAGGATAGAATCACTGCCACCAGCTATTAGGAGAATAAAAATGAATATCAGGATGGCACATGCTTGCGACCCAAGCTGCAAGTGACAACCTCATTAATTCAAATACATTGACCTAGCTGCATTCCCGAGGTCAAACACAAGAAAAATGTGGGTACTTATCAAGCTGCACACACCAGATTCTTATCGCTGTTTAAATAGGCACCTTGTTCTTTCTGTCATGGCCAGGGGCTTTTAGGAAGTATTCCCCCGGGGGCTAATTTTGCATCAAAATCTCTGCGTGAAAAATGTATTTAAATTTGCAAAGCCCACTGTGCTGGAGCTATTTCTCACTGCTAGAGAACTGGTTTCCCGTTCTTGCTCCCACTCCAGGAAATGGGAGCAATCCAGGTTGTTCATTGTCATTAGAGCCCGATCAAACCCAAGCAATGCAAAGATAATGACCAGGTACAATGTTGGATCTTCTTAAAGCAGGGCAAGAGCACCCAGAGCTGTGGGGAGCTCAGCAGCGAGGAAGGAAGCAAGTCACTTGCTAAATCTATTTGCTAGAATTGTGTCTCCCGTGTCTCGAGAGGAGAGAGAATAATGCCCGATTAAAGTTACACTGTAATGACTTAAAAAACAACAAATAGTCTAGCAGCACCTTACAGACTAATAAAACATGTAGATGGTATCATGAGCTTTCGTGGGCAAAACCCACTTCTTCGGATGACCAGAGTGATGGAAGTCCAGATCCAAGAATAAATAAGGGAAGGGGGAAAGAAGGGGCGGGGAGGGGGGAGAAGAAAGAAAAAGGGGCTGGGAGGAAGAAAAAAGAGAGACAGTGAGTAGATAGGAGTTGGTTGTTTAAGTCATTAAAAGGTGGAAGATAGTTCAATGACTTAAACAACCAACCAACCAATGGAGGTGCTAATGGTTCTTAACAGCCTCTTGTAACTATTTGAACTATCTACTCACTGTCTCTCTTTTTCTTCCTCCCCTACCCTTTTTCCTTCTCCTTCCCCCACTTCCTTCTTCCCTATTTATTCTTGGATCTGGACTTATTATACTCCAGTCATCTGAAGAAGTGGGTTTTGCCCACGAAAGCTCATGATACCATCTTGTTTTGTTGGACTTTAAGGTGCTACCAGACTATTTGTTGTTTTTTAAGTTACAGACTAACTGTTACAGACTAACTTGGCTACCCCTCTGAAACTGTAATGACTGATGTTCTGGGGCAGTGGTGGGCAATCTGCGGCCTGAGGGCCATGTGAGGCCCATCGGGGTTCAGTGTGTGGCTCACGAGACATTTTGTTTACCATTGCCCAAGTGCCGGGTTGCCAGATTCCGCTGGTTTCTGTATGTGTACGTTGATTTCCTGCCGGTACTATTGAAGAGATGTGCGTAAAGCAAGGGCTCGTGAAGGGAGGTTCACGCTGATCGCATGCAATAGTGACTGTGAGGATTCTGCATCCAATCAAGGTGCTGCTGCGGTTCAGTTGGCACCCCTTGCGAATTCTAGGTACACATGCTCAATGAGCAAACTACCCTGTCCTTGGAGACCGTCTTGGTTACGACAGTCTTGTGCCCATGGAGATTGAGGAGGGCCACTCATGCAGCCCACTCACTAGCCTAGGTTGCCCATTGCTATCCTGAGCTATATTTTCATTAGCTTCAGGGGGTAGCCGAGTTAGTCTGTACAGGATTAACTTAAAAAACAACAAATGGTTTGAGAGAGGTGTTGGAATTACAGTTCATCCACAAATTCAATTCTCACACTGATGGCCTCCTCAATCGAGATAATGGATGGCTGGGACATTATCAACGTAACATTCAATGAAGGTGCCAACAGCTCTTTGTCTGTGTAGATTCTTGGGTTAGTACCCTTCCTATCTAATTGCTATCCTTTGATCTTTATCTGCTTCTTTTAACTATCTAATCTTTAGGTGCTTATAGATTACCAGTTCTGCTTATTTGGTTTTCCCTTTGATATTTTCATATCCTCTGCTCCTTGTTTCCCACCCCCTTCCATTTTTTCCTCTCCTCCTCTCCCTTCTCCCCTATTTATTTTGGGTTTGCACATCCTAAACTCAGAACTCCAGTCATCTGAAGAAGTGGACTGTGCCCACAAAAGCTCTTGATACCATCTACGTGTTTTGTTAGTCTATAAAGTGCTACCAGACCATTTGTTGTTTTTTAAGTTTATATTTTCATTGTTATGCAAGGTGTCGGCTATACAATTGGCAGCCCATCCTCCACTTTGACCTTAGTAACAGAGAGATAGTGGGTTGTATTACAGGGAATTGTGCAGAGAAACTCCAAGGAACTCTTTGAAAAATCCTCTTTGAAGTAGATAATAGGAAACCGGTGTAGTGGCGCTAGAGAAGACTAATACACAGAGAGGACTGTCCATGTTGTGCATAACCTTATTTCAAGTCTGCTTCTCACATTGCACTGGTTGCAATCCTGCAGACTGGTTCACGGCCTATGAGTGGCTATAACTTTGCTACTATTGAAAATGTTACTGTATTTTCCATGCAGCTGGGAAGCTTTGAAATGGGATTGGCTGTAAGTATCTAGCCTTTGCCATGCCATGAGCTCTGTGTGGCCATGCTAGCAGAGTGTCCATCTACCTTGGGTTTATAAATAGTAGTGTTTGGTTGTCATAATCAGTCAGACCGCTGAGTGCAGAATGGTTCAGGTTAATAAACCTGCATATATATTAAGTACAGGTTGAACCTCTAAAATCTGGAACTCTCTGGTCCAGCAACATCCGTGGTCCGGCAGGCCCATGGATATTGCTGGATCAGAGAGCCCCAGGTTGCCATGTTCAGGGCATGGGCGGGTGGTGGGGTGTGTAGTCCTGGCAATAGTGAGGCTAGTGCAGTAGGGAGCATAGCCCCAACTGGGGCTGGCAGCGGGGAGCCAGGCCTGGTGGCAGCGGGGCTGGCTCCCAGGAGTGCAGCCCAGAATGGAGCTTGGGAGCGCAGCTCGGGCCGGCAGCAAGAGCGGGGCTGACAGCCGGGAGGAAAGCCTTGATCTCCCTGGTCTGGCAAATTCCGGGAGCACTCAGGGTGCTGGACTAGGGAGGTCCCACCTGTACAATGTTCATAAATATTCTGCATTTAGAACTGATGTGAGCAGGGGATAGAGAAAATCTGCTCTGCATCACTCATAGGGGAGCAGAATATCTGAGCTGAACGGGCAACAGATTTGCATTTTCGCAGACCCTGTGCCTGCTGTTTAATTCCTGTCAGATTGCCTCACTGGCCAAACTGCCCTTGGCAGTAGCTCCTTGAATGCAAAGAGGTTTTGCTATAAGGTAATTAATGTAAACGTGCAGGCTGAAGGAAGGGGAGACCAGAGTAGAATGTGGACACATTACAAATATCGTGACATAGAGAGACCTGCAGGAATTGGGCCTGACACAAAAAATATGTGCTAATAAAGCTGGAGGCGGGCTCGGGCCAGAACATGGGATCCAAGCCCATCCAAACCCTGAACTTCAGAGACGTTTGGCCTCGTATTCTTGTGAGTCAGGCCTCTCTGTCTAATGCCTGAAGAGTGCCGTCCAATCCAAACACCCCTGGATGCCTGCGATGGTCCCATTTAGATCCACACTTTGCAGCTTAGCCCCCCCTCTGCTAAAACCGACCATTTCTGAATAACCCGGCATTGGATTGCTCTGAATGTCGACTCACCGCTGCCAGCGAGGCATTCGATAGGCATGGTGTCGGAACCGAGTGTGACCGAATGCAGCGTAGATTAGAATTCAGTGAGACGTGTCTAGCTGTGATTATTAATGCGACGAGCACCTGTGGATCAAATTCTGCCTTCAGTTAAGGCCCGATCCTTTAAGTTGGTGGGCGGCCGGGCTCCCTCGAAGATTTTCCATCCATGAGTGAAGTGAGTTTCGTCTTGTGCACCAATACTGAGGTCATGTGCACTTGTTCGGATGGGGATCACTGCGGCACCCACCAGTGGCGCTGGTCCCCAAGAGATGCTCCTTGGTAGTGTCCCTCCCCCACCTCATGGGAGGAAGGTGAGACATGCCCTCCCCGCCCAGGGGAGTGCTGCTCCTGGGCAGCCTATGCCCAGGCTGATCCTCACGGGGCTGCTGTGAGACCCCACCTGGGGTAGAGAGAAGCTGGGTTTGCAGGGAGTGAGGTGCTGGGGGTGGGGCAGTGACATGTGGGGGGGACAGAGCATTGGGGGCACTGGGGGCTCTGAGGGACTTGCCCAGAGAGTAGCCGAGAAGCTGCTATGTGGCCCTGGTCACAGCTCCAGCCCTGGAGCTGGCCCTGGGAGCGGCCCTGGCCACCGGAGCAGCCCCCCCCCACTGTGTGGCCCCGGCTCCCCACCACATGACCCCGGCTGCCAGAGCATCCCCAGCCCTGTGCCACGCGGCCCCAGCTGGCCCCAGTCACCAGAGCAGCCCTGGCCCCCCACAACGCAGCCCTGGCCCTGGAGCAGCGCCCCCACCATGTGGTGTTAGCCGGCCCCGGCCGCCGGAGCAGCTGCCTGCTGCTCATCATGTGGCTTCTCTGGCCCCAGCCGCCAGAGCAGCTGCCGCCCGCCATGCGGCCCCTAGCTCCAGCCCTGGGGAAGGGCTGAAGCTAGGGCCGTGGCTGCCCTGCTGCTCCTGGACTGGGGCAGCCACCCCTCACACAGCCCTGCCCCAGAGCAGCTGAGCTGCCACTGCACAGCTCTGCTGAGGAGATGGGCGGGAGGCAAATTCTTGGTGCGTTCCCGCGCAGGCGCGCACCTTAGAGGGAACCCTGGTGAGCAGTCCTCTGAGCTGATATGTGATCTAAAGGGGAGCTAAATTCATTCAACCTCATCCCGTTACAGCATCTTATGCCTGAGAGAAACCCTAGAGACTTTAATCCTGCAATTACAGCAGTAGTACACAGGGTAGACCTGAGGACCAAAAGTAGCCCTTCATGCTAGTTTCTGCATGACCCGTACATTTATTTAAGGATTTTTCTGTTTCCTGTTGAATGCCGTAAAATTTCCATTTAAATTGTGATTTCTATTTCTGGTACAGGATCTCTTGTGAGTCTGATGGCAGAACGTTGGTTTTTGGTTTTGGTTTTTTTGTGCTTAAAAGAAATGTTCAAGGGACCTTTTCCATCGGGCAAAATCTTGGTTCTGCCTAGGTCATATGCAGGTCACCAGTTTTAACTGAAAATGCAGTAAATAAGGAATGAAAATGTTGCACTGATGTGGCATTTCTCATCAGAGGCTTTCCAAACACTGTACAAATGTCAATTAATTCATCTCCAGGACAACCTTGTCGAAATATTATTTATGTGTAGGTAAGTAAACTGAGGCTTGCAGTGGTGACTTTAAATGACTTGGCCAAAATTCTAAGTAGTCAGAAAATAAGCCCAGAAATCCTGACACCTGGTCTATTGTTCAACTATATGCAGCACTCCCTGCTTGTGTCCTTAGTAAATGAAATTACACCCTCCCTCTCTCTCTCTCTCTCTCTCTCCGTAGTAGAAAATGTCATATGGATAATTCAGTATTTTGGGGGCAGAAGTGCAGAAGAAATACATGCGTGATCCGGTACAGAAGCTGTTTAACATGCAAATTGTTTTCTTGATAATCTGACCAATATTTTTAACCCAGTTTGTAGGGTAATGTGTGTTTCTATTATTGCACCTCCCATGTATATCCTCTTGAATTCACTGCCACCTTGCACTGCGTTCCACAACACGAGCCAGCGTGATGTGCCTGATACAGTCTGACTTGGTGTCACAAAGTCACGTCTCCCGCAGGGAAGCCAAAAGAGCGCTGTCTCTCTTCCTATGAATATTTTAAAAACCTGCTCTCAAAGATGTGTGGTCCCCATACTCCCGGCCCCCGCCCTGTCTTGCCTTTAGCAGACTATCCATGAAATGAACATACACATGGATTCTTCTCTCATTGGGCGGACTCCTACAAGGTGCTGAATGCTCTGGCCAGGCTTAGCCGTGAGTGTGTGAGCATCAGTCCGAGCGCTATGAAGGAAGCTACACGCACGCATAAGTGCCTTGCTGGTTTGGGGCGACAGTGCTCGGCAGCTGGCAGGTTAGAGCCTGCCATGGAACCCTGCTATGTTCTTCAGAGCAATGCTTCTTGCTTCCCTCTCAGAACGTGCCTTTCATCTCTGTCTTCCGGAAAGTATTGACTGCACTCTTGAGTGGGTAAAGATCATGGTTCTGGAAAGGCGGCAATCTCGGCTCCGCTTATTTGCTGTAGTGTTTCTGTGCAGAGAAGAATTTAGTTTATATAGTTTTCAACCAATGGGCCATATGTTCAAATGGGGAAGAGCAAACAATTCTCCTAGTGACACTGAAAAGCGCAAATACCTACATCCCGCTATGCACACATGTGCATGCAGATGGAGTTGTGGCCACTAATCAGTGCTTACTCAGTGTAACCACACACCGCAGTATCTAAGATACCTGGTTAACACTGGCTTTTTCAAAATGACCACTGTCCAGAGTTGCTCTGGTCTGCTCTTGGAGGCGCGAGTCATTCTTGACAATTTAAGAGCAACATCCATGTAGGCTGTTCAGATATCGGCCCTGTAGCGCCAGTCTGTTCCCATTAGGTTAAATGGGAAGAGAAGCAGGAGCCAGTCCCCGTCGTCAGGGTGCTCACCTGAGGGATGGGAGACCCATGTTCAGCAAATGCCAAGTCTACGCTCTAAGACACTCCTGATCTAGCCAGTTTACACTGGCAAAAGAGTGCATTTGGTAGTCAAGCAGGGGAGCCAACAGCTATGCCACACCCCTGGCAAGGTGGGGGGGCACTGTGCTCCCGGAAGTGGCGGAGCTTCAGGCAGAAGGGGCGGAGCTTCAGGCAAAAGGGGCGGACCTTCAGGCAGAATGGGTGGGGCTGAGGGCAGCCAGCCCTTAGCAACACCCAAACAATGGTGCTCTGTCCCCAGGGCAGCCTGGAACTGCCGGCCTCTCCCACCTCCCAGGCAGCCTGAAGAGCTACCCAGCATGGCGCCCCAGCTGCGATTTAATGGGCTTGTGGCTCCAGGTGCTGGAGCAGCAGCAACAATGGCTGGAGCCCCAGGCCCCTTAGAATCATAGGGCCCTGATGCCCCCTTTGCCAGTCCCCATTGGTGGGTTGAGCACATGTATCAGCTCCCAGACAAACGTGGTTTCTTGCTGGTAGAACTGCACCTGCATTAGAACTTGTCATGAAAATCTCACCCTTTCCATTGCACGGCCAACTCTGCAAATGTTTCTGATGTGCACCTGGTCTCATTATGTGGCCCTGGGCAAGTCTATGAATCTTCCTGGGCCTCCAAATGAGAACTGCACTTCCTTCCCTCAGAGCGACGGTGTGAGGCACCACACTGAAAATGACTGTGAGGTGCTCTGGTCCTGTGATGACGGGGGCTGGATACATACAACAGACAGACAGGTTTGCATCGCACTCCTCTTTTAAAAACCCGTAAAAGCAAAGTATTTGAAAGCGTCTTTAACTACTACAGCAGGGCTCGCTCTGCTTCTCTCTTGGCATTTTTATTAATCCCTCGGTAAAGCCCTCCGAGGTGATAATTAATACTTGGACGCACTACAGGCAGCAGCAGGGCTCATTTACAAAACAGACAATAGACTGCAGGGCCGTGGGATCGCCCAGACTGAGTTCGTTAGCGGCGTGGGCAGTCTCCCCTGTCTGCTAAGCACGCTGTGTCTGAGTCCACACCGGTGGGGGTTCAAACTTTTTTTTCTCATGATCCAGTTGAATAAAATTGTTCATGCCACGACCCAACATAATATGACCAGAGTGAGGGTTCCGGGGTGGGGCTGAGGATGGAGCTTTGGGTTGCAGGAGGGGGCTCTGGCTTTGGGGGGGCTCAGGGCTGGGGCAGGAGGGGCTTCCCTCGAGCAGCTCCCAGTCAGTGGTGCAGCGGGGGTGTTAAGGTAGGCCTCATGCTTCTCCTGGCACCGCAGACCCAGAAGCATATGGACGCATGCACCCACAGGTTCATAACCTGTTTTCTTTCTAGCAGGCAGAGCTATCCAGGATGGTACATGGATTTGATGTCTCAAAGGTGCTCAAATCAACCAAGACTCGTTAATATTTTCCCTCTCATTTCAGGTGATGGCCAGGTTGATTTTGATGAGTTTATGACCATTCTTGGACCTAAACTGGTGTCTTCAGAAGGGAGAGATGGATTTCTTGGAAATACAATAGACAGCATATTCTGGCAGGTAAGTGATGATCTTTTAAAAACAACATCAGTGACCAAATCTCACTATCTCAGGAAGCAGTGAAATGGTTTGAAGCATGAAATGTTGTGCTTGGGCTGAACAGTGGTGTAAAGGTTACTCAAGTCTGTTCTGATCCAGCCAACATACGACCATCTTGGTGGAATAGCTTTCTTGGTGGAATTCTTTGCATTTGACATGTGAGAAGGAGCCAGAATGTGGTGACTTGTGGAAGTATGGAACCGTGTCTATGACGAGAGGTTTGCACTTTTGCAATGCCTTGTTGCAATTTTAGAATTTGATTTAGCAAGGACTATTGTATGTCCGCAGTGCCCAGCAGACACTGTTCAAAGGGGAAATAGACCAGTTAATCTAACGAGGCAAAGACATAGAGATATCATCTATATGGTTGTCCATCTGGTGATCTCCCTTTAGGTGTCACATTTCATTCTTCACCCTCAGTGCAGTAACAGCATGCATTCTGAGTGTACCGAATGGAAGTCAGTCAGAATGCCGGCCATATTGCATTGGTGCTTGTCTTTGTTCTATGAGATTAATATTGGTCAAACAATTTGAGATCTAAATCTCGGGGTTTAATGAAATCCTCTGTTTGACATGACTAGTAGAATGCAGTGCCCTCTGCAAACTGCCTCCCTGTGCCTTCTCCCTCCCCGAATGGGGTAAGAGGATAGCTCACGTGTCATGTGACTTCAGTCCTTGGTATGAGACTCCTGGCTAGCGTGTCAACCGGTGTCAAATGCAGTGCCAGTTTTTGCCATGTGGGTATCTGTAAATGTGACAACTGTACTGAGCAGGGGAGGATTCCAGAAATGATTCGACTTTTATATGCTGGCATAGCCTTGTTGCAGTGCTACAGTAAGGCTTACCCACTGAAGGAGATAAACGTTAGAGGATTGCTGATGACCCGAAGCAGTAACTATTGGGGGTTAGAGATAAACCTTCCCTGGTGACATATTATGTCATAATGCCCTCCTATAGGGTTTCTTGCACCTTCCCCAGGCCCTGTTAGCACCTGCTGGGTGAGACAGGAGTATTGGACTAGACAGCCGGTATTTCTCTGCTACAATGAGAAGACCAGTGATTTCACATAGCAACTGAGCCAGAAACAGTAAGTGGCCTAACAGCTGTCAGGTTATGTCTACACTACCCAGTTATTTCGAAACAATAACTCCCAAAATAACTATTTTGAAAAAAGCTTATTCCTCTTCAGAAGCAGGAGTTGTTATTTCGAAATAACAGGCTTGGTAGTGTGGACGCTCGGCTGGTTATTTTGAAATAACGCCCCTGTGTAGACATACCCTTAGGGTATGTCCACACTGTGCCGCTATTTTGGGATAACGGAGGTATCCCGAAATAGCTGCCCTGTGTCTTCACAAGCTGTCCATTATTTCAAAATATTTTTTGAAATAACGGGTGCTCTATTTTGCCATCCCGGTAAGCCTCATTGCATGAGGGTTAAAGGATGGCTCGAAATAGCGTGTTATTTTGACATTTGGCGCTGTCTACACAGGCCAAATTTCAAAATAAGCTATTTCGAAACAGATTCGAGATAAGATAAGCAATTTGCGTAGCTCAGATTGCATATATTATTTTGTGTGTAGGGTGCTGTGCAGGCACCCTTAGGGTACGTCTACACTAGCTCGTTAGTTCGAGCTAGGTAGGGTAATGAGAGCAAGCGGAGTTGCAAATGAAGCCCGGGATTTAAATATCCCGGGCTTCATTTGCATGTTCCTGGGCGCCGCCATTTTTAAATCCCCCTTAGTCCGAACTCCGTGCCTGCGGCTACATGCGGCACGGAGTAGGTAGTTCGAACTAGAGATCCTAATTCGAACTACCGTTACTCCTCGTGGAATGAGGAGTACTTGTGACCAAACTAGGGATGTGAGCAACTCGTCGACTAGTTGCTTTCTCCCCCTTCCCCCTCCCGCCTTGCTACCTCTATCAGAAAAAGGCAGCGAGCGGGGGAAAAAGGAGAGTACTTCAAAGCAGCAGCGCCACGTGGAACCCGGGATCAGCTGCGGAGTCTGCCGCTGACCCTGGGCTCCGTGCGGTGCTGCCGCTTTGAAACACAGTTAGCTGGAATCAGCTGACCCTGGGCTCCATGCGGTACTTTCAACTTTGAAGTGTAGCAACAGCCCTAGGGAGGAGGCACCCTATTGACTAATCGAATAGCGATGCAAAATGCATCGACTATTCGATTAGTCAGTTACTCGAAATTTAACATCCCAAGACCAAACAATAAAAGGCTCCTTCTGTTACTGGTTCCCACAGACTCTGCCATATTCAAGTGGTTTAAAAACGCCTTTAAAACTTGTTCCTGTCATCCCAGCATGTATCATAAATAAGAATGAAGGTGCTAGCTCTGTATCCCCACCATTCATTCATCACAGTACATACTCGGTGTTGATGAACCAGCAATGAATTAGGACATATGTGACAGGAAATAATGTTTGAAGAAACATTAAGAAGCACTGTGTCATTGCAGAAAATCATTGTTGTTCTTTGACAGCTCCCATCATGCTTTGCAGGCGAGTCACATATCAAAAGCGCTTGACTAATATAAAGGGGAAGAAGTCCTTGCTCTTCTTACTGAACAGTATATGCCTGCGGCTAACCTGGCCTTGCCTCATAAGACTTTTCTTTTGGGGCATTTCAGCTTTTTGAACCTGTCTTGTTTGTGGATAGGGCTTTTTGATGGTGAAGCAGAGAGTATCAAAACACCTCCCTTAAATTCAGCTGCTGTCACTCTCCGGTTAGAAATGACATTAGAAATCCTTCTGCCTTTTTAGAGGATCGTAATGACTCTGACCAGCTGTGCAGAAGATGAGTGTGGTCTCAGAATTCTGGGTTGTGTGTCTAGCGCTGCTGTGGACTCTCTGGCTACGGCTACACTATGAGTTTTCTCGGCAAAAAATATGCTAATGAGGGACTTGTTTGCATGAGTCGCTATCTCATTTGCATATTTTCTGCAGATCCGTTTTTGCACAAAAACAAGCAGTGTGGATGTCTTCCTTTTGCGCAAAACCCCCTTTTTCCGCAAGATCCTTATGCCCCAGAAAAGTAGGTATACCAATCTTGCGGAAAAAGGGGGTTTTGCTCAAAAAGAAAACGTCCACACTGCTTGTTTTGTGCAAAAACCCCTAGCGCAAAAACGGATCGGCAGAAAATATGCAAATGAGATCGTGACTCATGCAAACAAGTCCCTCATTAGCATATTTTTTGCTGAGAAAACTCGTAGTGTAGACGTAGCCTCTGTGTGCCACTGACCTTTAACTCTTTTGTGCTGTTGTTTACTCTGTTTATGCAATAAGGAAAATAATGATGCTTCTCTTCCTCACAGGACTACTGTGAGAATTCGTTAAGAGCATTTTGTGACGTGCAGGTGACAGATGCTCTGTGCGCTCTGAGAGAAAGTCTGGGGGTTATCTATGGGCAACAGAGGTTTGACTGAATTGCATTTGTGCTTCAGAGCACGTACAACAATTGTGCATGTTCTAAAATGACGATAATTCCTAGCTCTGGCATAGTGCTTTTCATTCATAGATCTCTAAGCACTTTGCAAGAAGGGGCAACATCTTTTTTTAGGCGGGCAAACTGAGGCACCGGGAAGGGACACAACTCACCCAGTAAAGAAGGGGTGAGGAACCTCAGGCCCGGGGGCTGGATGTGGTCCACCGCTTGCCTGGATCTGGCTCCCGAGACTCAGCACTGGAGATTCCACTCTGGCACTCCAGCTTCCCATCCACCCACCTGCAGGGCTGGAGCATACAAAATCTACTAGCCTGGGCCTCCCAAGTCTCTGGTGTGCGAGGGGGATATGGGGAGGGTCTCCCTCCTTCTCAGTCAGGGGCTTCTCACTTGGCTTCCCACTTGTGTGCAGCCACTGACTGTTTTTTGAGTGGGTCAGCAGCTCCCGACCCAAACAGGGTTCCCCACTCCTGCAGTAAAGCTCTGGCAGACTCACAAACTGGGCCCGTTTCTCCTGAGTCCTCATTTATCCATGAGGTCATATCGTTGTCTGGCACTCACACATTTTCATTTTGCATACAGAAATGAGGAGATACAATTTGTCTGAAATATGCCCCCACAATGTGACTGCTTATCATCAGAGGAGCAAAATGGCATAAATGTGTAGGAAAGGGCAACTCAGGGCTGCTGTGTGGCATGTTTCGTGTGCTCATTGCCCCAGCTCACACATCAGACCCTTGATTTATCACTATATTTACATCTCTCCACAATAAAGGATTTAAGTACCTGCTTAATTTCAATGGGCCTTAAGTAATGGGCTTAAAGTAATGCACATACTGAAGTGGCTTGCTGAATGGCGGTCTAAATGCACTCTTAGGCTACGTCTACACAGCAACATTATTTCAAAATAATGTCAAAATACTGTCGAGCTGGAGGACTTCTTACTTCGACTCCTGTAACCCTTATTGTACGAGGAGTAAGGGAAGCCAGAGGAAGAGTGCTCTGTTTTGAAATAAGTGTTGTGTAGACACTCCCAATTCGAAATAAGCTATTTTGAAACAAGCCACGCGATTGACATAGCGCAATTTGCGTAGCTTATTTCAAGTTAAGTCCTGCCATGTAGACTCACCCTTAGGGTACTTCTACACTGCGGTGCTATTTCGGGATACTTCCGGTATCCTGAAATAGCTATTCCACATCTTGACAGCGCGCCCGTTATTTTGAAATAACAGATGTGCTATTCTGACATCCCCGTAAACCTCATTCCATGAGGATGAAGGGATATTTCGGAAGAGCGGTTTATTTCAAAATTTGGTGCTGTGTATACAACGCCAAATTACAAAATAAGCTATTTCAAAACACACTGGAAATAAGCTATGCAATTTGCGGAACTCAAATTGCATCGCTTATTTCAAGCTTGGGGTGCAGTGGAGATGCACCCTTAGATAGAGCCCTGCATGGATACAAAATTGGTATCCACGTCTGTATCTGCAAAAATGAGCTGCGGAGATCTGCAAATTTGCAAGGTTCTAGATACAAAATTGGTATCTGCATCTGCATTCGTATCTGCAACACTGAGCCACAGCCATCTGCATCCCCGTCCACAGATGCAGAGACCTACGGACATGAAGCATTTGCAAGGCTCGGCTCTCAGAATCTCACCAATGCAGGTGTTTAACTCTCTCGCAAAAGGGAGAGGCTTGGAGACAGCTAGTGATTTTTTGCATGCTGAGAGGCACATTTTTATTGTTTGGAAAGTCCCTTGGAGCAGCTACAGAAAGTTGAGAGTGGCTGTTGCCCATTCCAGTGCTGTAAGTGGGCCCAGCCAATTGAAGGTGTTAACCTAGTCACTAGAAAGTGCAACTCTGTCAGGTGCAAGCTGCTAGCTGAGGGGTGCCCTGGGGCAGCACATGATAGAATGAGCCTGGCAAGAGGCACCTCAGAGATGTTTTTTAGATCAGATGCGGAGGCAGAAGATACATTTCTGGCTTCCAGAAACGGCTGTGCCACCACCCAGCCAATCATTCTTTCTCCAACTGTCACGATTTTGGCTTGCTGTGGGCCCAGCTTCCTATATTAATGGCACTTTCATGCAGATTCTGTTCCCAGCACAGTTTAAATAATACAATGTCAGAGTTAAATAATAAACAGCGGCAGAAGGAGAGAGCGATCCAAAGGAACAGGCGAGGGATTCAAGATGCGTGTTCACATGAAATGGGGAGTGAGTTGGTGTGATACAGGAAGGCTGTTCCAGATGGCATGAGCTGCAGAGGGGAAGGATCTTGCAACAACAGTAGCAGGACTACGGGAAGGCAGAGAAAGGATGCCAATGGCAGAAGAGCAGAGAGAGCAAAGCTGGGAACAGTGTGTAAGAGACAGACCTGAAATAATACAAAACCGGAGCTTTCTTCCTCTTTCAAATATTAGGTAAAGAGTAAGGGCCATTCAGAAAACTGCTGAGAGCCGATCAGGGGAATGGATGCTTTTCCATATGTATGTTTCCTATTTTCCTTCCCATATGAGCTTTAAATTGCATTGTATCGATTCCTGCCAAGGCAGCTCGCCCGCTCTCTTTCTGCAGTAGCTAAGATCAGTTCCACTCTATGGAAAGCCTTTCTGTTCATATTCTTGCCTGATGTTTCAAGAGTTTGGAGAAGAGAGGGAATGGGGGGCAGGAGGTGTGGCACTGTAAAGAGTATTTCAGATTAACTCAGTATTGAACAGTAGTATTGGTAAAGCAGAGGGAATGGCAGTTTCTATCTCTGTAGCTCTCAGGGTATGTCTACACTACAGAGTTTTGTCGGAAAAACGGCTGTTTTACCAGAAAAAACTTTAATTACGTCCACGCTGCAATCACGTTCTTTCGAAAGAAAATGGAAAGAACAGAGGGGTTTTCCCGACATTGGTAAACCTCTTTCTACGAGGAAGAAGCCTTTTTCCAAAAGAGCTCTTTCGTGTGTGGATGGGGAAGAGGGAGTTCTTTCGAAAGAAGAGGAAAGAGGAAAAAGCACAGATGCCCTGGTGGCCACTCTGTCCATAGTAATCGCAGCTTACATGCGAGAAAGCGTCCATTCAGTGTGGACGCTATCTGTCAAAAAAGCAGATCGCTTTTTCGATGTGCTTTTGTGTGTGGACGCTCTCTTTCGGAAGAAGTTTTTTCAGAAGATCTCTTCTGGAAAAGCTTCTTCTGAAAGAAACCTGCAGTCTAGACGTAGTCTCAGTCTCTGTAGAATGTCTAGGCAGATTTTGTGCCAATAAAACACAGATTTGGAGGGAATGCTGTTAATATTTCAATCCCAATGCTCCGTCTCAGCACCATTTGTCTAGAAGGGGTTTTTACCGGCACTTTCTGTTTATAAGTGAATATAAAATTTAACTTTGCGTAGGTGTCTGAAACTTTCCCTGACCTTGTTTTTATCTGATACCAAAAGCTTTTTGTACGAGCACTTTGCTTGGGCAATTGTGGGACACGGTTTGAAGGAAGAAAGGATTTCTAATGCAGCGTTTTCCGAAGGGGGGTGCGTGACACCTGTGGAATGAAGGGTTAGCGGGAGTGGTGAACAGAGACCATTCCACTGATCACGGGGAATCGGCTTTTATATTTTTTATAAAAGTAAGAATAAAAGTAAAAAATGGGACAGTGTCTGAAGCTACGTCTACACTCTAGCTTATGTCAGCATATGAATGTCACTCCAGGGTGCAAATAAACCACCCTCCTGAACATCGTAAGTTACACCCACGTAAGTGCCGATGTGGACTGTGCATAGTGTGTGCGCGGGAGGAAGGGGGACTTCTCCCTCCAACATAGCTACCTCTGCTGGCCGTGGCCATTTTATTTTACTGTCTCTCACCAGCATGGAATGCTTTCAGATGCTCTGCAGCGGCACAACAAGCTTAGCAAAGTACACACTGAGCAAACCATTATGAAGCCACTGGACCATCAGACCAGCCAAGAATGTTCTGTTACCATGGACGTTTTTGTGTGATGCAAGGTGGGAGGAAAGTTGGTCCCCACCGCGTAGAAGTGAATGGGTTTTCTGTTCTCATTGCCAGGTGGTGCGGGATGTGCTGAGGACAGGGTGAGGCACATGAGTAGCGCTGGGTGAATTTATTTTGGCCAACAGTAAATTTGCCAAAAATTCCATTTTGGGGAGAACAAAACTCTGTGAATTTGGGTCAAGTCAGGCAAATAGTTTTGGTTGAATAAAGAACAGAAGGGGAAAGAATAGAAATGAACCATTTTGACAGTTCATTTTGAAACGGCCATTTTTTAACTGGAACAATTCTTCTCTTTTTCCTTCTCTTTCTCCTGCTTCTCCTTGTTCTTGTTGTTCTGTCAGTTTTGGTTCAAAACCAATTTTTTTCCTGGATTTTTTAGTTTGACCACTGAGCAGAAAAATCGGGTATTTGCTTGGCTTGATTCACAACTTTCTGCAGGGACTGAGAAAGTGACAGCAGCTTCCAGGATTTGCCTGAGATGGCTGTGCTGATGTTTATAAGGCCTGGGGAAGGTTGGATTCTATCTCTTGCTGGCCCCTGCGGAAAACTTAGGCATGAATTCAGTTTACTTAGGGCAAGGACCCTTGTTCAGTTTCTAAATGGCAACCAATAAGGATGCAGTAAAGAAGGGGATAGAACAGCTGCAAATCCATGGTCTGGTTTCTATTGCTGGTGCTTTAATGAATTTATGTGAGGAGCTGCCTGTTCATTGTCTATTTTCAGTTGTCATTGCAAATGGAATGACTCTCCCTTGGGACCGTTCTATGCTGTATTAAACCATTCAATCAATTAGTGGTTTAATAGACTGAAACAAGGGAGGAAATGTTTGGAAATCTTGTTGGCATCAACAAAAGCCACTGCAAGCTGGGGGCAGAAGACTCTGATATATAATAGGTGGCTGGGGAAGGGCTTTGATTTGGATTTTTTCTAAGCCCAGTAGATACATTTCTTCTGATGAATTGAGGAACAGTTAATTCCTCTGCAGGGAGTACAGGAGGAACTAATTTGGAGCCTGCACATTTTTTAGCATTGTCACAGTCACCTATGTCATAGGATATATTTTGTGTCTCTGAAAATAGCATGTAATTTAGCAGGTAATAACCCCTGCACTTTTTCACCAGTATTGCAAAGTGTATTCTACTATATGTTTTAGAGAGTTGGTGCATCTGTGTGTCTGTCTGTCCACCTGTGAGTCCATTTGTTCTAGACTCCCGAAGAGCTAGGACCAGCAAATTTGGTGGGCAGCTTCCTCCTATCATAACTTAAAGCAAGATCAGAATTTGGTTGCACCAGGACAATGGGATGTGCCTGGAATGCGACTGTTTCCCATGAAATGGGAAGGAAGGGGGGTAAGAGCAGAGGTAGTTATGTTCACAAATGGCCTTAGTGACACAGCAAGCACCCCAGTCCCGGAGAGCAGCTACTGGCTGGCAGCCCAACTCTCTCCACCCTGGCCTGCCTTGGGGAGCAGCTGCTGGCCACTGCATGGCCCTGCCACCCCAAGCTGTGCCCTAGCCACTGTGGCACATGGCCCCTGCTGCCCCAAGCTGCCCCCAGGGAGCAGCCACTGCCCTGCCACTCCGGGCCAGCCTTGGGGAGAAGCAGCAGGTGGGTTGCTTGGCCCCCATTGCCCCTGGCTGGCCCCAGGGAGAAGTCAGCAGACAGTCTGCATGGCTCTGCCCCACTCTGGGCGGGCCCTAGGGAGAAGTGGTGGGTGGGCTGCACGATCCCTGCCACTCCGGGCCAGCCCTGGGTCAGGGCAGTGCTGGGTAAGTCTTCTAGTTCTAAATCATGGATTTCCTTCTCCCCAGCTGAGCTGGGCTGGAGGAGACTGGGAGTATATGGATTCCTGTGCACCCTTCATTTTGTTCTGCTCTGATGCTAGTTTTCCCACTGGGGTCTGGGTTGCCTCTGAACTAGTACTTCATTGATTGTTATTTATCAGCTCCCCTCTCTTTTGCAAAGAACTGCTAAGCCAAGCAATGTGATTGTCATCAAACAAATTCAGATCTGAAAGATGGAAGGGCCTGTGTGTACTGGGAATATTTATACCAGCGTAGTTACAGCATTGCAAGCCCTTGGCACAGATGCAGTACACTGGTGTAATAGGCTGTAAAACCAGAATAAGCCCCATTTTATATCTGTCCAAACCATCTACACTGTGACTTTGCTCTGGTGTACCTACACTGATACATTTTTTCCTATAGACAGGTCCCCGGACTTTAAGTTGTGGTGTTTCAATGTTGCAGTTATGGGAGCAGTCATGCTCATTCAGAGTTTTTGCTGAGAACTCCAGCCAACATTTGCTGTAGCTCTAAATAATGATACTTGCTCAAAACTGTAAACACTAATTATATATAAGTCTGTATGTCAGCACTCGGTGCACATTAGGTGGTCAGCTCAGGTGTTGGAATCTTATCTGTCAGTGAATACGGAATCAAAAACCGAGCTGTAGGAGATGGTCAGTTCCTAGACTGCTGCATGAACTGTGACCCAGAGAGGAAAGTCTACTAGTGTTTGTAGATCTAGTGTAGATCTAGTGATTGAGCCAGGACCTTGCAGAGCTAGAATCACAAGCTTCCACAGCTTAATCAGAAGACTATTCAGCTGAGGCTGTGCCGCTTATATCTTTTGCAGATGCAGCACAGAGCAGTAGCTGTAACATGCACTCACCAGTGATTACCCAAACAAGCCAACATTTTCCAGAGTGATCTGCCATTTTGTGTGCCTCTGCTTTTGGGCACCCAACTTGAGATACATTGAAAATGGGACCGTTTTCAGAAGGCAGGTGCTCCGATTTCTGGAAATCAGGTCTTTTTATAGTGTCTCCAGTGGAGCATCCAGCACCTCAAGTCACTTTTGCAAACCTTGGCCTTCGTGTCCACTGTTGAGTAGCAGATATTTCTGTAGGCTGAACTGCCTGCGTGGCATCTCTTCACTGCATTTCTTGGCTCCTTTTCCCATTTATACAGGGTTTGTGGGGCCCCTCATTCTCTTCCACTCCTTTTGGACCATGGCACAGAGGCTCATAGCTCTTGAAGTTCCTGTTGTCCTCTCCTCAGACTTCTTTCCATCATATCTTCAGTCCTTCTTGCTGCCCTCTTTTTCCCGGGCTTTCTTTGAGGGTCCTTCTTCTCTTATTCCTGTCACATGTGCAACTCACCTCAAATGTCTGTTCTCCAGCATATCTATCACTGAGAGCCCTTTGTTCACCCCTCTCCCCCTGATTTCTTCCATGCACACTACAGGTTCAACCTCTGTAGTCCAGACTTCTATAGTCCGGCACCATCTGTGGTCCAGCATCCCCTTAGGATCATAGAATACTAGATCTCTGCTTCTCACTTGTGAGCGGCCCCTGACTGAAAAAAGGTTCCCCACCCCTGAGTCTAGTTTATTGACAAGAAGGTCATGCGAGACCATGTCAAATGTTTTACTAAAGTCTAGGTATACCACCTCCACCCTTCCCCCTTATCCACGCACCTTGTTGTCCCAACAAAGCGATCAGGCTGGTTTGACAGGCCTTGTTCTTTACACAGCTATGCTGGATGTTGTTTATCATGTTATTATACTGGGCTGGAGAACTCATGGGGAAAAGCCACCCCTCTCCCAACAGCTCTTCCCCGAGCTTCTGGTGCAGCACAAGCTCAAGGAAGGAGATGGAAGGGAGGGGGAGAAGCTAGGGTGGGGAATGGTTGGGGGAAAAGGCAGGGGCCAGGAGTGCAGCCTTGCAGCTGGGAGCAGGGGCTGGGAGCTCCACAGACCCCTGGCCTCTTCCCCATGCCCACTCGGTCAGTGCCAGCCCACTGCTGCCTCTGAAACGGAGCCCCGTGACTGGTGGCAGCAGAAGGGCCAGCCTTGACCTTCCCTGGTCCAGCAAATTCCCTGGTTTGGGACTGGTTAGGTCCTGAGGATGCCGGACCAGGAAGGTCCAACCTGTGTAGCCATCATCCACTTGCCTGCCCATTCTTCTCAGGACCTCTGCTCAAGGCACAGGTGTCATGCATAAAAGTACCTTGGACAACCTGCTGGAGTTTACATGAGGTTGTGCACTTGTGAAGTTCGTTAATTACATGAAGCTCCATCCTCCTAGCCCTTTCCACCCCCCACGTAACAAATGTAAAGGCCAAGCTTTCAAGAATGACTTGGAACACTTGGGATGTGTCTGTTTTTAGGTGTCCAACTTGAGATGCCTAATGGGGCTTTATTTTTAGACAGTGTTAAACAGTGTCTGTCTGAAACCAGGACCATTGAAGTCCTCTCAATTTGGGTATCGAAACCCAGAGGCATTTGAAATCACTACATTTTGAAAAGTGAGACTAAAATGCTCTGATCAAAAGCAAGAGACTAGACCTCTGCTGTAGTCAACAATAGGGAGAAAAGAAGACATCCCAGTCCTATTGTGTTGCATAGCTTGAACAGGCCTATTTATACCATTAGCCTTCTTAACAGACACCAAAGCCTTTGTCTGGGGGATATTTAAAGCTAACAATTTATATAAAGAGGCATCCTGCATGCTGGGTCATGTTGCTTTATCAGGGTGGCAGGTGGTGATTTGGGTGTTCAGCGTCACACGCTTGGAAACACACGCACACTGATTACTTCTCAATTCATTGAGGTTATTTTTTTCTTTCCCCAGATATATATATACACACACCGAGACACACACGGTTTTGGTCTGCGTCTGTTGTTCCCCCCTCTCCCCCCTCGCTCTCTTCCTGATGCATAAAAGAGCAACTGTGCTCTCACTTTCTTAATGATGCAGTTAAAAATGAATGGACCTGTGGGCGCCTAAAGTAAATGCACATGGCTGTAGGTCTCCGCGTGGATGCGTGTCTGGAATTTGAACCAGCCTGGGGTTTCATTGCTCCCTATGGGCTCTGCATTGGTTAGCTTCCGTGGTGGCAATTCTTTAATTCAGACCGCTGGCTCTCTTGCAGTTTCTTTGCTGGATTTGTTGGGAGAAGTCGTCTTTGCTTTAGCTATATTCCTTAAGTTTCAAGCACCACAACAGGAAAGACAATGGAGGAACAAACACCTGTAGGACTCATGCCTTCCATCTTGAGCAAAACTCAAACAAACAGGCTTTGAGCAAGGGTTTTCCATAGAACAGTTCTGAACTACACACCTAAAACTCATTGAAATCAATAGGACTTACATATGTCCAGCAGCCTTCTGGTTCAGGCCCCAGAGAGCCTTGTTTTTGATTTAGCTTCCCCAAACAGTTAGATGGCTCCATTACCAGAGTATCTAAATGGAACATCAACAGACCTCAGTTTTCTGCGGGCAGAATTGAACCTGGGACCCTGGAGTTTGGAGCATGAGTTTCTACCACATGAGCTAAAAAGCCAGCTGGCTAAGGCAGACTCATCAGTCTCTCTGTAAGTGGCCTCAGTGTTTCTAGATGGGCCAGTACACGACACCTAGGTGGTGTGTGGATTATACAAGTGCAAATAGTCTTTAATAAATGGTTTTCCCCCTCCCCACCCTGACACTGCTGTGAGGAAGGCCAGTACTATTATCATCATTTTACAGAGGCAGAATTAAGGCACAGACACACTAAGGTTGGGTCTACACTTAAAATTTAGATCGGCCCAGCTATGCTGCTCAGAGGTGTCAAAACTTCAGCTCCTTTCCCTGCCCTGAGAGATGTCTTTAGGACAACCTAGTCCCTGTATAGACACCGCTAGGTTAATGGAAGTATTCTTCCATTAACCTCACCCCCGATGAGTGATTTACTACAGCCATAGAAAAAACCCCTTCTGTTCCTGTAGCAAGTGTCTATGCTACCGTGCGGTAGCTGCAGTGCAGACATAGCTAAGTTTCTGGGGCCAGGTCTACACTAAAGGGGAAAGATGACTTACAATATGCAACTCCAGCTGTGTTAATTCTGTTGCTGGAGTCAGCGTATCTGAAATCACGTTTTTGCGCTGTCCACACAGCAGGAGGTTGATGGGTGCAAACGCTCCCATCGTCTTTTCTTACTCTTCGTGAGGAGCAGGAGTACCAGCACCGATGGGAGAACCGACGGGAGCGCCCTTTCAGTTCAAATTAGTGAGTCTTCACTAGACCCACTAAATCGAATGCTAGAAGATCGACCTCTGGAGGGTCAATTTTCTCCGTAGTGTGTACAAGCCATGGGAGTCTTTGTTAAAGCAGGGAATTGAGCTCATGTTTTCTAAGCCCCCAAGCCAACACCCTTCCTCTCTCCAGAAGCATGTAAGAAATTGATTATATCTGGAATGCTGGAGAACGTTGCTCAAGAACAAACCTTTCCCAGACCACCTTCCTTCGGCAGCTGTGGTTGTTAGCAGGCTCTTGTACTGTGCTTATGTCGTTCTGTTTGCTGAACAATAACAATTCAGGAAACGCCAATTTCCTAATGTAATATGTGACCATACTGAGCTGATGGGAAGAAGAAAATCTATTTTCACAAAGAACTGCTGAATCTTGACGTTATTTTCAATTTGAAGTGTTCAAAACTGACCCATTTGTGGGGGGTCTTAAGATCCGCCCCCCCATGTTGAAAATGTCATCACATTTTTTTGGTTGACCAAGAACTTGATTTTTCAATAAATAAAACTTTTTGCCAAGATTGCGATCGATACGAACTAGCACTTTTCAGCGTAAAAAGAGCCACTCATGCAGAGGGCCAGATTTTGCTGTTACTTACAGTAGTGTGAATTTGGAGCAACTCAGCTGGAATCAAATGATTCACTCCTGTTTCACAGCTCTGTGTGAGTGCAGAATGTAGCCTGGAGAGTTCAAACCACATGTGGGACTGGATTTGGTGGGCTTGGATGAGGAGGGTACAGCATAAGCCTGATGAGACGTGTGTAAATTAAGCCATCCATGCAGGACAAATAGATACTGGAGCTTATGTTGCTGCAGCACCGAGGATGGAGGCCTCAACTAGCTTCCCCAGTGCAAACCTGTCCCTTGGGCACATAGTCAGCTGGGTAGCCCCAGCCTCTGTCTGTGCTGCCACGGCCACGCTGTGAGTTTTAGATGCCAGCCTGAGCAGCGCTAATGCCTGGGTGTCGATCCAACCTGGGTTTTGCACTGCCCAGCTGCAGTGGGAACATTCCCTAGGGCAGTGCCTCTCAAACTTTCCAGGCGACTGTACCTCTTTCAGGAGTCTGATTGCCTTGCGTACCCCCATGTTTCACCTCGCTCAAAACGGCTTGCTTACAAAATCAGACATGTACGTACCTTTCAGTGGATTTGTTTTATAATTATATTCTGGGGATAGTATAAACAGCAGGATACACAAGTCATTAGCCGTATGAATTTTTATCTTGTACTGCCTTCGCTAGTGTTTTCTTATGTAGCCTGTTGTAAAACTAGGCAAATATTTGAATGAGCTAATGTACCCTCTGGAAGACCTCTGTGGACCCAGGGGTGTGCGTACCCCTGGCTGAAAACCACCACTCTTCAGGTGATCTAAGCCCAGGCTTTGGCTCAGGTTTGAGTCCAAGCTCCCCCCTCTGACCACACTCAAATCAATCTGACTCAGAGAGGGTCAGAGCCCTGTCATGTTGCAGTGTGGACACAGCGCATGCCACAGACCTGGCTCAGAAGTCTGCATAGTGCCATCTGGATGCACTAGCACAGCTGTGAGATCCAGGTCCAGCAACTGTAAACGGAGGTGTACAAGGCCCCGTGCTTGGCAACACCGAGTCATGGCTCAGGCTAGGTCTAGACTGCGGCGTTTTTGTGGAAAAAGCTACACAAAATGCGCTCTGCATTTTAGTCTAGACGTAGCCTCAGTGTGCAGTGTAGACATACCCTAAATGTACAGCCAGGAGGTAGCATTGTGGAGCTCTGGTGTGGAAGGCCTGACCTGAAGATACTGGAGTCAGTGGAAAGACTCTCATTGACTCCTCCAAGGACTCTGGGTCAGGCCTCCAGTGATATCTTGGTTGTGCCCTGTGTGCCCCGGTGCCCAATAGCAATGTGACACCGTGTGCAGGTGGCAGACTGAAAGCAGGTAGCCTCTGCCGATGGCAACAGAGTTGGAACATGCAAGCCGGGAACCTTTACCGTTCCAGCCACGAGGAGCGTGTGTGCGTGTCCTACAGCATTTCTACGGTAACACAGAGCGCCGGGCCTCTCTACTGGCACATGCTCACCTGTCTTTGTGAAATGCCTTGATTGCTTTGGTCTGATGGAGCCAGGCTGGCTGCTGCGAATGGGTGAGTACTCACAGCACCGAGCTCTCTGGGTGCTGGGGGGTTCCCCACTGGGAGAAGGGGAGGAATCCTGCCCTGTCTGCCCCACAGCTTGTGAGTAACTCTGTGGCCCTCTAATTCCCAGTCATGAGACTTTGACCTCAGTTGCATGGGAATTTGCCTCTCTCCCTAGGCTAGGATGTTCAAAGGAGCCGCATGGAATTAGCTATGGATGCTCACTGGGTATCGATAGGGTATCAGTGTTTAATGAGAGAGGCTGGGGTTTTCAAAGGGAGGTGAAGAGTCCCATCAAACCTTGTGACACCCCCCTCCTTTCATTTCTTTTAGGCTAGTTTTCCAGCTCGGCCCCAGGTGGCATTGGCAAATCGCATCCCCTGGTCTCGTTCAATGCCTTTTTCAGCCTCTCCACTAGTCCCTTCCCAGCAGGGCTGGATTAACTCTTTTTTGGGAGCCTGGGGCTAGTAGATTTCGTGGGCTCCCTAGGCTCTGAGATGTAGCCAAAATGAGGGGTGCAGAGGGATGTTGGGTTGATGTAGGGTGTGTGGGGATGAGGTCTATGGGGAGTGCAGACTTTGGGGTGGGCTGGAGACCAGGCATTGGGCGTGCAGGAGGGGTTTCAGGCTGGGGGAAAGGAGCTTGGAGTGGGGGAGGCAGCGTGGGGCAGAAGGCGGGGTGCAGGGTCTGGAAGAGAGTGAGGATGCAGGAAGGGACTTAGGGCTGGGGCAGGGGGTTGGGGTTTGGGATGTTTATCTGGAGCATTTGCCTGCAGGCACCATCCTCTGCAGCTCCCATTGGTCCCCCCTCCAACCAGACAGGGTCTTATTGCGGGTCCCTTAGCTCTGGGGCCCCGAGCACCTAAAGCCCCTTTCTTAAAGCATCCCTCCTTACCAGTCTCTTCCAGAGTACTGCCTAGTTCCTCCATCTCACACCTCCCTAGGGCTGAACACCTGCTTTTGTTGGATGTCAGTCCATGCTTCCCTGGCCCAGAATCATTTCTAGTTGATCTGGCACTTGAAAAATAGGGGCTCTGTTTCGTGTTGTTGGTTTTTTTCCTTTTTCAAGTGTTTTTTAGATGAATCCTACAAATAGGCGCCATAGAGGTTTGAAATTGATTGTCTGGCAAGAGTAGAATAGATTACTGTCTGGTACGTTGGGGGGGAAATTAAGCCCATTGTGCTGTGAACTTTGCCCTGGCAAAGGAAAACAGGCTTGGTTCTCTCTCCTTCAGAAAAAGTGCTGTTGTTTTGTTAAATACAATTTTCAAAAGAGACATGATTTACCTTTTCTGAGTAGGTGGAAAGATGTGGGACTTGAAGAGAAAACTGATGAAATGCCAGAGGTCTTCTTTAACAGAGCCGTTGTTTACCTGGACAAGGTACCTCCCTGCCTGTCTGCCACCCTCCCATTTTACTGCATGCGAAATTATAATATATTTCTGTGCCAGCTAGGGAAGAAATATGTTATGCCTTGAAATGCACAGGATTCTCTAGAACTGATTGTCTTAATGCATTTTCTAGTGGCCGGGAAAGATTTACTACTGTATATAATTGAATTCTACACCGCATTACATATACCGGTACTTCTTTTTAAAAATTCACCACTTTATAAATCACAAGTAGGACTGAAGAAAATATGTTGGAATATATTCTAGCACCACTTTACTGTGGCATAAATCCAGAATAAGCCCTCTGAAGTCAATGGCAATACTTGAAATATGCAAGGATGTATCTATGAATTAGATAGTCTCCTCAGCCTTGAGGATAGGACAAGACGCAATGGGCTTAACTTGCCACCAAGGTAGTTTAGGCTGGACATTAGGAAAAACTTCCTACCTGTCAGGGTGGTTAAACACTGAAATAAATTACCAAGAACAGTCGTTGAAGCTCCATCATTGGAGATTTTTAAGAGAAGATAAGAAAAAACCTGTGAGGGATGGTCTAGATAATACTTAGTCCTGCCATGAATGCAGGGGACTGGACTAGATGATCTCTTGAGGTCTCTTTCAGGTCTATGATATGGAATAATTAAAATCATTCCTGATCTCCCTCTTTATGGGTAGGAAGTATCGTAAATAGTAACATATAATTTCTCCTGCAGTGAAATGAGCAAGACATAATGAATGGAGATTGTCTATCTCCTAGAACTGGAAGGGACCTTGAGAGGTCATCAAGTCCAGTCCCCTGTCTTCACAGCAGGACTGAGTACCATCCTTGACAGATTTTTGCCCTAAGTGGCCTTCTCAAGGATTAAACTCACAACCCTGGGTTTAGCAGGCCAATGCTCAAACCACTGAGCTATCCCTCCCCTGTTTGCCCTAGCTTTCCATGGAATTCTTACATTGTATATTAAGAGTTCTGTCATGAGGCATGTTCATTTTTCAAGGTTTTGTACACTGAGGGCAAGGAAAGGTTAGAAGATTCCTTATCAAATTACTCAGGTTGATAAGCTCTGATATCAAGAACCAAGCAGTTAGTCTACGGTGCAGTGTAAAATATGGAGATGCCTTCACTTCAGCTAAGAAGAAGCAAAAAAGAAATCTTAACAAAAATCATGGGCATTTCTGATATTTTTCTGTCTTTGCTGTGTGTGTTGTTTTAGCTACCTTTTCCTTGGGGACTGGATAGCTCAAGGAACGGTAAGTAAGATACAGAGGGTATCAATCCATTAGCTTTCTCTAGAGTTATTGGTCCTGCAACTTTCACCAGCACTAAAATTCACTCAACTTCATTTTTCTTTTCATCGGTCTCTTTCTCCAAAGTGTAAGTGAATGTATTTTGGAGGCACAGCACTCACAATGGAAAAGAAACAACACAATACCTCTTTGGTAGTGAAGTTGTGTACTTAAAAGAATTGTGGGACTCACTGATGGTAGAACCAGGAACCTTAGCTCTCAAAACATAGGTCTCTACCACTCGAGTTGAAAGGACAAAAGCTTTGGTATTATAATGGTCACATATTCTCTGTGTGCTAACTAGTAGGAGGTGACATAATATCATGTGCTTAGCCAGTGTGTTACAGTGTACCTCTTCTTCTTTGTACCTAGTGGTTCAAGCCTGACTTGCTTGTGTTTTGTCATAACACAACCTTTTTATTACTGCCTCCAATATGAAAGCCATGAACTTCTGGCTCTGAACTGATTTTGCAGTTACTTGGCTTTCAGCAAACTGTGTACTTTATTCTGACATTCACAAATGCTTGAGATTCCCAAGGGCAATTTTAAGTCTAAGGGTAGAACATATAATGATACTCGTATCAAATGATGATGTAATCCTCCAGTGAAGATACGTTTACTTAGGAAAGTACGTGCACTGGAATGCTGCAGAAAAGGAATTTGCTTTCCTTATTTTATTAACTGTAAAAACCAAAAGCATATGGAAAAAGAAACAAGTGGGGAAGGTGGAAGGTTAACCACCAACTCTTCAATTTGCGCATAATTGTTTTTAAAACAAAGATGTTTCATACTGGAAAATTAGAGATTGAAAAATGAAATCAGTGTGACCTAGTGGTTAAAACACTGGACTTGGAACTCAGGTGAGTTTCTATATTAGGGATATTAATTGATTAAACAAGAATGCTTAGCTGGTTAACTGTTTGGACTCAGCTCCTGCTGACAAGTCCGCCATCCAGCCCCACCAAGTCAGCAACTATGGGATCCATGTGGCCACCGGCCCAGCTGGCCACTGCCAGAGTTCACTGGCAAGGGTTGGTTAACCGGTAAGCCTATTGGTAAGTCTCATGCTTACCAGTGAACATCTCCATTTTATCTGCAGCTCTGCAACTGATCAGCTAGTTGACTTCAGGCAAATGTTTTAGCCTCTCTATATTTCAGTTCCCCCTCTGCAAAATGGGAGTAACAATGCTGATGTCTGGAGAGCACTGATGAAAAGCGCTATGTAAGAGTGAGGTGTGTTACCCGCCTCATCTGTTTCTTTCTATTCCTGAACATTCTGGCCTTGTTATAAATCCCCAGTGCTTTACTCTGTTAGCAAACTGAAATACACAGGGTGACATTCACTCCACATGTCACTTACATCTAGAAATAGGTGAGCAATTGATTTTTTTTTTGGCATGGTGGATAAACAGGAACACATAAATTGTTTCAGTTGGACCTGAAATGAATTCTTTTTTAGGAGAAACGAAAAGGTTTCTTTTTTTTAAAGTTGTTTCGGGTCAAATGAAACATTTTGTTTCAGATTTAGGGTGTGTCTACACGGCAGGGCTTAACTCGAAATAAGCTATGCAAATTGAGCGACGTCAGTTGCGTAGCTTATTTCAAAAGAGCGTATTTTGAAATAGGGAGTGTCTACACAGCGCTTATTTCGAAACAGAGCACTCTTCCTCCGACTTCCCTTACTCCTCATACAGCTTGACAGTATTTCAACATAATTTCGAAATAACCGCCTTCTGTGTAGTCGCGGACTGTTATTTCGACATAATGTGGCTGTGTAGACATACCCTTACCACCTAATCCTGCAAATATTCCAGAGCACAGTGCTTGTCAAGGACTGGTCTGCTAAAGCAAGCATTTTGCCGGGTAATAACTGTTAACAAGATTAGGGCATCAGTTGGAAATGGGGATAAAGGGCTTTGTATGCAGGAGAGAGCCTGCAGGTGCAATCTGGTATGAGCGGGGTCAGACTGAGAATGGACGCAAAGACAGAAAGACTCCTCTGCCCTTAAACCCCAGTATTCCTTAGATCAGTGGTCACCAGCCAGTCGATCAGTGTCACTGGTAGATCCTGGAGCCTCTGACAGGTGATCCTGACTGGTTTGGCCAGGAGGCTCTTAAGCGCTGGCATTTCAGCTGTCCCTTACCCCACTGCCGTGCTGCTCCTGCCCTCTGTCTTAGAGCTGCCCCCTGGGAGCTTCCTGCTTGCTGTGCAGGGTGGGGGAGGTAGAGAGGGGAGCACTGATGTCAGGGTGTCCCCTGCCCCTGTATTCCGTCTTCACAGAGTGAGCAGGGCCGGGCCTCAGAGAAGGGTCAGGAAGGGAGGCAGGGCAAAGGTTTGAGGTAAATCCTGGTTTGACTTAAATTCAGAAAGTGGCCTTGTGCTTAAAAAGGTTGGAGACCACTGCCAACGTCTTCGATGAAGAGTGTTCCAAGAGCTTACTGTGTCTTCTTCACTGAGTTCAAAGCATCAGGGAAGACTCTGTAGGTTGGGGGCTGTAGTCGGGTTTGGACTCATCTCTAATCTTTCCTACTGCTGTGTTGTTGTGTAGGGAATAGAATGCAGCTGAGCTACACAATTCTAATGTGTTTAAAACTAATATTTCATTAAAACATAAGCTTTCTGAACCTAAGGTTGGCAAGTATGAAGGTGGTTTGCTCCTTACAATCCTGCTGTGTCTAGCGAAGATTTCTTTTTAAAATTGCTTCTCCAGCATTAACCATTCGATTGGTAGATTCCTATTGGAATGTATCACCTGTAGAGATTGTGTTCGTATGTAAGAAAGCAGGATACCTAGGTCAGTCAACACAGCATGTTCTTTCACCATCCCTAGTGTGTGTGATATTTAAATCGTAATAGAGATGTAGCCGTGTTAGTCTGGTCTTGCTGAAACAAAAGACAGGACTATGCAGCACTTTAAAGACTAACAAGATGGTTTATCAGGTGAGGTCTGGCCCACAAAAGCTCATCACCTAATAAACCATCTTGTTAGTCTTTAAAGTGCTGCATAGTCCTGCCTTATATTTAAATCCAGGCATTGATCTGAGCCTGGATTATACATGAAAGGAAAACAGGCTCTCACATCTGGTGAGGAAGAAAATTCTTTTTAGACTGTTGTATGTTTTACAAGCAAATTATCAGAGTGTTCCAGAGATGTGGGGTGTGGTGGGGTGGGCAAAAATCTGTTCTATAAATAACGTTGCAGCTTTTCAGGGGGTGCAAATCAGCACAGTTTCATTGACTTCAGTGGAACTATGTCACTCTCCATGCAATGTGAATCTGGTCTATTCATGAGGACATGTTTTGAGTCTCCATTGAATGCCAGCTATGATGGGATATCTGGAAAGTCCAGGCAGAGCAAGGGTATGTCTACACAGCAGGGCTAAAGTTGAATTAAGCTATGCAACTTCAGCTATGTCAATTGCATAGCTTAAGTCGAAATCGCTTAACTCAGCTTTAGGTGCTGCCTACACAGCAGGAAGTCAAAGGAAGAACACTCTTCCTCTGACTTCCCTTACTCCTTATCAGAGTAAGAAGCCTGTTATTTCAAAATTATTTCAAAATAACGGGCTTGTTGTGTAGATGCGCACTATATTATTTCAAAATAACACGAGTTAATTCAAAATAAGTGTGCAGTGTAGACATAGCCCGTCTTGAAGGGAGCACTGTTCTCTTGTCTGCAAACTAGAATGCAGATATAACTACACTGCTCTCAGCGGATTTTGTATGTGTATTTATTTTTATAATGTATACTTGGCATATTAACATGTTTTTCGGGTAACAGGCTTGTTTCTGGGTTGAGTTGGTGGAGAGTGGGAGCGAGTGTTCCAAACTTTTGTTACCTTCATCTTCTCTCCATTTCCTCTGCTTGGTTGAAACACTCACTTGCTGAGTCCTGCCTTAGTTTAGGCGCCAATTCTATAACAATTTACGCACATATTTCCCTTTGTGTACTGCAAGTTGTCTCATTTAAGCTAAATGGTCTCCTTGCAGTGCATGAAGTAAGCACATGACTACAGTGTTGTAGGATTAGTGCCTTAAATGTAAACTCTCTGGGGCTACGACTAGACTGCACACCTTTTTCGACAGAGGCTTTTTCGAAAGTATCTTTCGAAAAAGCCTCTCTTGAAAAAGAGTGTCTAGACAACAAGAAGGTTTTTCCAAAAAAGCGGCTCGCTTTTTCGAAAGAGAGTGTAGATGCTCTATTTCGAAAAAGCAGTTTTCATGCAATAGCGCCTTTTTTCAAAGATGACTTTCAAAAAAAGGCGTTATTCCTCGTAGAATGAGGTTTGCCGCCACTGACAAAACTGCCACGTTCTGTTGACTTACTGTCGACAGAACATGGTAGTAGTGTAGATGCAGGTGTAGTTTTTTTGACAAAAGCCAACTTTTGTTGAAAAAACCCTGTAGTCTAGACACCAGGGGTGGCCCGGGGCTATAGGCAGACTCGGACACCGCCTAGGGCGCCACCGCAGATGACGTCATGGGGGCACCCAGGGCGCCCGCAGATGACATCAGTCCATTGATGGCCCTGCAGGCGGGGGCGCCGATCGCGTGCTTCGCCTGGGGCACCAGCTGCCGCAGCCGGCCTCGGGCTGCTCCTGCTAGACACACCCTGGGTATGGAGTTGTCTCTTTTCCATGTTAGTACAGACCCCATCACACTGAAGACCTCTAGAGAGTCCTGTAAAAAGTAAATAATAATAATTACAGATGATAAAAAAATGTGTATGAAAATGGGTTTTTTTCTTTGTTGCAAAATGCCTCCCATGAAAATTTTCATGAAAGAATTAGTGCAGATAGTTTGATGCTATCAGCTCAGGCTTCAATACAGATATTAACTGGTTAACACACTGCAAAGGCAATTTCCCCCACCTTTTATGTTCACATTTACACAACAAAAGCTATGAATGGGACACATCCTGACTCAATTAGCTTCATTAACACTGGTCTTACAAGTAACAGGTAACTGCTTTTGTTGTCATATATACCCTGGTTTCTGTAATTTCTACTCCAGCTCATCTGATGGCTCATGAAAGCTCATGATATAATGTATTTGTTAGTCTCTAAGGTGCCACAAGACTGCTCATTGTTTTCAATGTCAAAAATGTTTGTAAAATCATTTTCCCATTTCCCATCTAGCTCGAATTAGCATGTGCGGAGTACTTTATCAAGCTTTTCTGGCTGTTTGCAGTAGTCTGTAGTAATGCACCTTATTCAGTCAGGGCATCTGTCACTTATGACAATTGCTGAGACAAATATACCTATTGTAGCCTGTTGTGATGATCATTCTGGGAATGCTGTTGGTTCAGCAGATTCAGGAAATTCTTCACCAAACTCCTGTAGATCGCTGTATACGCTTGATTTTGTGTATCACTTCAAGGCTCTCTTCTCTTTGCCCTCAGAAAAGGGATGTTAGGGAAAGGTCATGAGAGACTAGAATCCTGTTGTACTCTTCTTACTTCCCACACCAGTGTGCGCTGATTACCGTCAGACAGCTGACTGCTGATTGCTGTACACAGGAATCCAATTAGGTGAGTTAAACCCCCATATCAACCACCCTCATGCACACTTGCATATGAGACAGAGAATCAAAAGCTTTATGATAATCAAGGTAAAGTGGCTAATTAAAGTCCATTAAAATTGTCAAGTTGAAAATCCAAACCCTCTCTCTACTTCTACACCTTCTCAACCCTCTCTGTTTGACAAACAACACCTGACTTCATTTATTGTTTGTGGCAAAATGTGCCAGAGACGAATACAGTACTGAAAGCATCATGAAAGTCGGGGCATACAGTATGGGGATACATCTGGTCCTAGAGGCTGGAGGGAAGTGAAAATGTTTTGATTTAAGGTTTACAAACCTCAGAATCGGTTGCAATGTACCTGCAATAGGTTTCAAAAGTTTTCATGTTTTTCAGTATATACCATTAAACTTTAACCACCTTGCTAATTTTTTGAGAACTCACTGTACTGAAGCTCCGTAGTGCCAGAAATACCCTGTGCCTAACATGCTGTGTTATTTCGAAAACACCTGCTATCTTATTATATGTATGTACCTGCTCCAAATTTAAGGCAAAAATATCCTCCGCACGACTGGCTTTTCCCAGTGGTTCAGCATGGCACGTCAGGCACTTCCAGAAAAGGTGGAAATGACACACGTGATTGGTACTTGGACCTAAAGCCTCAATTGCACTGTCAAATAATTGCATGCACGGTTATTAGGAGGACAATGGTTCATATGGCCTGCAAAGCTTATCTGCCTGAGCTGCATGTGCAGTCCTATGGTTGGCTGTCTAAATCATAGGAATTACCCCCAGGATTCATTGAAGATCCATGCTCGCCAAATCAAACGTGGTTTGAGGTCAGGATCAGAAGTGTTCGGCACTGGGTTTTGACATGTGCTCAATGCAGGGCTGGGCAAGATGCGGCCCGGGGCTGGATCTGGCCTGCCTAACACTTTAATCCAGCCCGCAGGCGGCACCTGGCTGCTTTCCATTTCTATCCTGCTGCCTCCGGATTTCCAGGTGGTGGCTCACGCAGCAGGATCCTATTTGAATGGCTCCCGACTCCTGGTTGCGGTGCTACCCTGGCAGGAGCCAGACATGTGAGCCCTTTAAATAGCCTCAGCAACCCCAGGTGGCTGTCAGGCAACACGGTAGAGGCGGGACCGGGAGCCAGGAGCCCTTTGTTGTGTTTTTAATTCAAAGCCTCCCGCCCCAGGCAACTGTGAGGGAAAACTAGTCCCTCGTCCTGCCCCTTCTGGTGAGGGAGAGGGTGGAGCTAGCTCGTGACCACATACTAACATTCAGTAAGTGCCCCCCTAAGAAAATTACTGCCCACACCCGGCTTAATGCCTGATAATTTAGTGATGTCAGAGCACCTGTAGCTCTCATCAGCATCAGTAAGAGCTGCAGGCTAAATGAACCTCAGAAAACCAGGCCTTAGTGCTCTCTAGGTGTGTAGCATGTAATGCCATTGAGAGCGGAGTCTTTTCCAGCTTTCAGATTTCTAAAATTTTGATCCCTGCTCTTGGGGTGATTGTTAAAAAGCTGCATGGACACTTGTATTGCAGTTAAGACACTGGGAATGATGGGCCCAGCTGCAATTCTAGGTGGTTGTTCTTGGCTGTCCTGTCAGTGGTTTACCATCCGTGGCCTTGAAGTTGAGAGAGAAGAGGACCGAGTAGTATCAATTTGCCTCTCTGTTGCTGTTGAGTTTAATGCTGCATGCCTTTCCCCTGCTGGTCTGATCTCGCTACGTGTATCTGCTCAGACAGGTTTATAGCACCTCTTATGCAGTCGTGTAGTGACTCTTCCGTGGCTTGCTGCTCATTTCTGTTCATCAGGGGCCTCACCTGATATGCACTTCACGAGTATCTGATGGGTTCGTCCGTGGCTAGCAGGACGGCGGTTGTCAGTTTCACCTTCTGTTGATGCTCATATTTAGCCAGGCTTCAGGCATTTTTCTCTGATAATGTCTTTGATCAGCTGATGCCCACTCCAGAGCCTTTCACTGTTTTAATGAGGTCACAGCTCAAGTACATGAATTGCACTTATACTTAACTTCTTCAGGCAAAAGAGGACACACTTATGTACTCACATATGTACAGTATATGCATATGCACATGTATCAATTACACAGAAAAAGGATGTTAAAAGAACATTATTGGGGTTACAAAATCAAGCACTGAAAAGTTAGGAAGTACTGAAGCTGTTTGTGGAGCCTTAATCCAGTCCCCTTGTACATAAGCAGTATGATAGAGTCTCAGATTGCGTGATGTCCTACCTGTGACTCCGGGGATCTTTCGTCAGGCTCTGAATCAATAACTGTGTTTCTGTGCTCATCTTTGTCAATCATTTAATGACCATTTACAGCAGACCGTATTGGTGGACCTGTCTTACACCATTCTCACTATAGTCCCATTGACTTCAATGAGATAATTGCATACGCGAGGAATACGTACGTGAATAAGTGCTCATTTGATTGTGCCCTCCCACCCTATGGGATAGTCACTCTTTAAAAAAATGAAGACAGCATTGCTGGAAAGATGTCGCATAGCACACAGGGAAAAACACTGTCCCAATCTCAATGGACTTAATTTGATGGGATGTTCGTATATTTTAGTGGGAAAAAATCCAGGCCAAAATCTAGTGAATAAAACTGGGAGAAAAATCAGTTTTAGGGCATGTGACGTGGACGAATGCAGACTGACATCTTGAGAAATGATACGTTCGGAAAGGCGAGGAGGGTTCACTGCTTGATTATAAAAATATTTCAGTGTTTCTTTCCTTTTTTTGTGTGATCATACAATTGCAGGCAGATTGTCTGAGCTAATTCCTGCTTTGTCTTTCAGTGGTATGAACCTAGAGTGATTCTGCTTTTAGTCCCTGCTCCTGCAACTGCAACGAGTAGTCCTGTGGCACCTTAAAGACTAACAGATTTTTCTGGGCATCAGCTTTCGTAGGCAAAGACCCACTTTGTCAGAATAGCACACAGGGGTGATGTGTGGGGGGGTGCATGTAGGGCCAAGGTGGGAGGGACTAGCCAGCCCAGAGGGGGGGCTAGCAGGCCAGAGGGCCGGCTCCAGCAGCAAGAGTCCATGCTGTGCCCCCTCCCTCCTGCACTCACCGGCAGCAGCAGGCACAGCAAAGTGACTCCAGCTGGCACGGCACTGCTCTGGCTGTGGCATTGCTCTCTGGCCACGGCGCTCCAGCAGAGAGGCGGGACTGCCTCAGTGCTAGCCAGAAGGAAGTGGCGCCGCCAGAGCCACCTTGCTGCACCTTCCCTGCCACCGCTGATGGTGAATGCAGGGGTGGTGGGCACGGTGCAGACTCACTGGCTCTGTGGCCTTGCTAGTCCCCCTGGGCTGCCTTAGATGGGGGAAGAGGCGGGGCAGAGAAGGGGGGAGCAAAGATGGGGTGGGGCAGGGAAAGGACGGAGCAGGGCAGGGAGAGGTGGGGCCTATGTTAAAGGAGGTTGTCCTGGCCCTTTCCAGGCTGGGGGGGACGTGACCAGTACCCCCTCCTTCTTCCCCTGTTACCAGTCACCTCTGCTTACAAGGCTACCACTCTGGTACTTTCTCCTGCAACTGGATCACTAAGAATTTATCTATTTTTTAAAAAGGCAGTGGGAGCTGTAGCATGTCCAGCGCCTTTGACAATATAGTTGCTCGTACGTAGGTGCCTAACTTTAGTCATCCAGGCTTGGAAAGCATGGGCCAAAATGGATCGTGTATCAAGCAGATGGAGTGATATGTTTGTGGGGAATCATGATGTATCAATAAATGAGTTGAATGTGCAGAGACTTGTACACGACACCCCTGACTCCAATCATAGCAATAGCCTGCATTTATGTCCTGCAGTATCATTCAGCCTAAATCAGACCAAAACATTTAATAAATATAAACTGATACACACTGTCTGCAGAGCTAATTGAGTCCTACACTAAACCACAGCTCCCTTGGGGGTGAAGAGCAAGCAGCACACAACCAAACTTCTCAGAAGAAGAGACCCTTGTACAAGAGAACCCGCCGAAGGAATAGCGACTGGCAGAATGTAGTTGTCAGAACAGGAATTTGGCTGGGACTGCAGGCCAGGGTTCCTGTTACAAGAAATGCTCTGGTATCTCTGCCTGCACTTACATCCGGGGTTCAGCTTTGCAACTTTGAGGAGTTCGACCAGCCTAATCAATGCCACGTCCCACCTGTAGATGGCGATATTTAATATGTGCTCGCCACTGCGCCATGATCAGAAAGGAAAAAATGGCCGTCCAAAGGAGCCTGAGGCTAGACCCTTGATTAATCATAGAATCATAGAATCATAGAGCTGGAAGAGACCTTAGAAGGCCATCAAGTCCAGCCCCCTGCCCAAGGCAGGACCAATCCCAACTAAATCAACCCAGCCAGGGCTTTGTCAAGTCGGGACTTAAACACCTCTAGGGATAGAGACTCCACTACTTCCCTAGGTAACCCATCCCAGTGCTTCACCCCTCTCCTAGTAAAATAGTTTTTCCTAATATCCAACCTGGACCTCTCCCACTGTAACTTGAGACCATTGTTCCTTGTTCTGCCATCTGTCACTACTGTGAACAGCCTCTCTCCAGCCTCTTTGGAACCTCCCTTCAGGAAGTTGAAGGCTGCTATCAAATCCCCCCTCACTCTTCTCTTCTGCAGAATAAATAGACCCAACTCCCTCAGCCTCTCCTCGTAGGTCATATGCTCCAGCCCCCTAATCATTTTGGTTGCCCTCCGCTGGACCCTCTCCAATGCGTCCACATCCTTTTTGCAGTGGGGGGCCCAGAACTGGACACAATACTCCAGATGTGGCCTCACCAGAGCCGAGTAAAGAGGAATAATGACATCTCTGGATCTGCTGGCAATGCTCCTCTTAATGCAACCTCGTATGCCATTAGCCTTCTTGGCTACAAGGGCACACTGTTGACTCATGTCCAGCTTCTCATCCACTGTAACCCCCAAGTCCTTTTCTACAGAACTGCTACTTAGCCAGTTGGTCCCCAGCCTGTAACAATGCTTGGGATTCTTCCCTCCCAAGCATTCTGATAGGTTGATTAGCTTATCAGTTTGTTGTAATTGCATCATCTTCACCTGGCAGCTTTCTCCTTTGTGTACGTGTGAGATTTGTACTGCGATGGGCACTGGGTTTGTGTACAGTTTAGATCAAATAGTAATTTAAAAGATCAGATGCTGGGTGGGTAAGAATATTGTGGTGGTTCCAAGTAGAATATGCCTCCCTTAATTCAAAATGAAATGAATTGTGCTGGACAGGACACAGTTTTCCTGTTTTGTGAGAAGTTTCAAGATTTTGAAAATTTTTGTAAACAAAAAAAATTGGACTGGGTCAGCTGAAACATTTGGCTGTGATAAAATTGAAACATTTTGCTTCCATGGTCACCTTATAAGAATGTATAGGAAAAGTGTAATTTCAGTACAAAACAGTTGTTTCAATCCCAGAACATAAGAACAGCCAGACTGGGTCAGACCAAAGGTCTGTCTAGCCCAGTACCAGTCATCTGACTGGCCAATGCCAGGTGACTAGTGGTGCTGTAGCCCACTCCAGCAGGGAGAGGGTTAAAGGCAAGCCAGAGGAGGCTTGCTCAACCCTGGCCAATTAGGGCGGGGAGCAGTCATTCAGTCAGTCAGTCAGGGCCAGGCTGGGCCCTATAAAAGACTGCAAAGCCTGAGAGGAGCACGCTGTTGCTCCAACTCTGGAGCAGGAGGGGCTTGGCTGCCTGAGAAGCTAGAGCATGGGTTCCCAAACTGGGGTGTGTGCCTCCTTGGGGGGGGCATGAAGAAATTCCAAGGGGGGGGCGTGAGGCGACCCAGCTCCCCGTCAATCCCCCCAAGTTTTGCTGCTATTTTGGGGAGGGGGTGGGCACGTGAGGGTTTCTCAAAAATCAAAAAGGGGGCGTGATGCTGAAAAGTTTGGGAACCACTGAGCTAAAGGGTCCTTGTGACAAAGCAGCGCTAGGGACAGGCAGGCAGAGCTGGGGAGTTCTCGCCTGCAGACCTGATACGGGGCCTGAGGATACTGGGGCTGCAGGGAGCAGCCAGGGCAGGAGAAGGCAGCAAGTCCACACCCCCTGGCCAATGATGAGTGGCCATTTCAGGCGGCAGTTTGAGTCTGAGGCAGAGGCTAGATGTCGACTGTCAGTGGGTCACTGAGCCAAGATGAGTACAGGGGATTGAGGTTCCCTAGGAGGGGAGGACCCCAGAGTGCAGGGGAACTGCAGTGGGGGAGTACTGTGAGGAAAGGTTCGCCAAAGGACATGGCGCTGGACACAGGGCAGAAGAAGTCAGGGAACTGAGGGCGAGACACTGGCAAGAGGGAGTGTTCTAGGACTGGAAGAGCTAATTCCTGAGAAGACCAGCAGGAGGTGCCTTGCCAGTGAGTCAACCATGCAACAATGCCCCAGGGAAATGAACAGAAAAAATAATCATCAAATGATCCATTCCCCTTCACCCTGACAAACAGAGGCTAGGGACACCATTCCTGCCCACCCTGGCTAGTAACCAATGATGGGCTCATCCTCCATGAATTTAGCTACTTCATTTTTTAACCCTGTTATAGTCCTGGACTTCAGAACATCCTCAGGCAAGGAGTTCCACCAGTGGACTGCATTGTGTGAAGAAATAACCAGAATGTTTTTATTTGAAAATATTGACCCAAGATATTTTGATAAATTTGAAACTTTTTTTTCCAGAACAGGGAATTTATCAAAACCAATTATTTCCCCCAAACCAGGGTTTCCCAACCTATGGGTCGGGACCCAAATATGGGTCGCCATTACATTTCAAAAGGGTCACCAAGTGTCTCCCCAGGTGGCTCTTGAGGAGCCATTCACGCATTTTTTTGAATTGCATTGGGTCACCAAGTCTTCCTGAATTGCCAAAATGGGTCCCCATCTGGAAAAGGTTGAGAACTGCTGTGCTAAACAGTGTCAGGTTTGACAAATCAGTATTTTCTAACAGAAAAAAATGTTTTATTGAAAATTCCTCATCAGCTCTAGAAATAACATGATTGTTGGATGCACAATTTGAGTCTGCATAAAAGACTCTTATTTTCAGAAAGTCCTGAAAACATCAATCCTTAGAAAACCAGGTTTCTTTAAAGGGGTCTCAAATTGGGTCACAGAAAAACTACTTTTGAAAACATCGGCCTTTAGTATTTAACTAAGACTATCACGGAATGTGCTCATCATTGCTTGACTTTGTAATGGAGAAACCTGGATTAACTCCGCTGTGGTTCTGCTAACTTCTGTTCATGAGTGCTGATGCTCTTTTCAGGAAAAATCTCATGCATGAAAAAATAGGTGGATCCCTCACTTCAGCCAAAGACAAGGAGCATGTAACTTGACTCCCCCACCCCATTTTTGTGATCATCGTAAAGGGAATATTGTATGAAAACCAGTGTCATTCATGTGTCAAAAGCATAAACAAGAAGATGCAGTGAACTTAAGGTTCAGTCAATACGTTTCTCAGATGCTTTGGACTGTCATATATCTATTGTGGCGTGTACTTATAATTTTGTTGTTTGTGTTTTGCTTCATGCGCCATTATTTAGAGAAAGGAAATGCTACCAAAAATAAGAACATAAGAATGGCCGTACTGGGTCAGATCCATCTAGCCCAAAGATCCATCTAGCCCAGTAGCCTGTCTGCCGACAGTGGCCAGCACCAGGTGCCCCGGAGGGGGTGGGCCGAAGACAATGATCAAGCGATTTGTCTCGTGCCATCCATCTCCAGCCTCTGACAGAGGCCAGGGACACCATTCCTACCCCATAGTGTAAAGAAATAGTGTAAAGTACATTTCTGGAAGAAAGATAATATACTATATTAGACCATAAGTCTGACACCAGGCCTGCCAATGGGGGGTGAGGAGAAAGGGGGAACTCCCCTGGGGCCCAGGGATGCAAAAGGGCCCAGTGCTCCCAGCTGCTGAATCAGCTACTATAGGAGTAGTGGCAGCTGGAGCCCTGGTCCCTTTAAAACACCGCCAGAGCACAGAGCCATGCACTCCAGGTGGCTCTGAACGCTGGTTGGCGTGGTCTCAGCTGTGCTGAGAGCTGGCTGTTCCAGCCCCGCCCCTTCTGCCTGAGGTCCCGCCCCTTCTGGGAGTGCAGAACTGGCCTGCTGCCACTTGGACCTAGGGCCCGGTATTTGCGTCTTACACTGAGGTTCCTTATTCCTACTTCCCTAGAATAAATGTGAACCCCTTCAGCTCAGTAACTGAACTTTCTGGCTCCTCAGAAGGAAAGCCTATAGAAACTGCTGGTTACTCTGTTGCTATGAGTACTTTTTTTTGCCTTGGAAAAAACAAGGTGATCAATTCTCAAGTCCCCTCCAGCAATTCACTTAGCATTTGCTGGCTTCTTGCCAGCTACCAATATTCTCCAGTAGAGAGGGAGGGAAACACATATCAGCTGTCACAGAAAAAAAATAAAGAGTCAAGGAAATAATTATAATGCAAGTGTTGGATCGGTCAGACTGTGACAAATAAACCTAAAATGCAAAATCTCCCTTCTGCCTAAGGGAAAATGAGGTTCTTTTCTGTTATTTAATATCATAGTGCAGATAACAGTACTGTTTCAGTGCTGCGAATATACATCAGGTTTGATTTCCAAGACAATTGCAGTGTGTTGCCTATAAAACACACCGGGGCATAAGAAGAGGCACACAATTGCCCGAGGGAAATTGAACCATAACCTCTCACTCCACAGTAAACTCAGGTTTGAGATGAATATAGGTTGTGCCTCATTCTTATGATTGAAACTTTACAAACTCTTTATCAAATTTCTTACATTTTTTGATCCACAATGGGAGCTTGGAAACATAATCACCGAGAACCCCTCAGGCGATCCAGCTGGTTTTCTTGCTCTTCTAAACTTCCTGAGTTGTACGCTCAAGGACCCGAGCTGAGTCAAATTCTTCTCTCCAACAGGAGAGGAGAACATCCATCCTGAGTTTGCTGGTCATATGGGCCTCAGTGGGTCAGAGATTCAGGCCTAAGTACAATTGTCTGAACAGTTTCATCAAGACATCTCTCAGGGATGGTCCAGATGGTGCTTGGTCCTGCCGTGAGGGCAGGGGACTGGACTCGATGACGTCTTGAGTTTCCTTCCAGTTCTAGGATTCTAGGATCTTTGGATTTGTCCGTGCCATGCCATTGGGGCACGCCAGACCTTGTTCTTCCCTCAGTTACCGCCCACTGAAGTGCGTGGGGGCTGCACTTGTGTGGAGGGCAGAGTTAGGCCTTTTGAAGACGGTCATTTTGAGCTCCTGATCTGTGCTTGTTTCAATCTCGGTGCAGTTGTGAGGGGCATGTATTTTTGTACCCACAACAGATTACTAAGATTAATGTGGAAAACCATTCTCAGCAATGGTCCCCGGAGCCCGGTCTGATAACAGTTGGAGCTGTCCTCTGGACTGTTTTCAGTCAAGTTGCCGAAAGCATGGCTGAAGCTCCATGGGACAGGGATGCCTGATCTTTCAATCCTCAGGCAAAGCACCCACGGATATCGTTAACATGAGGTCAATGGGGTTCTTGGTAGAACTCATCAAGCTCAATCTTAGAATCCTAGCTTTGTTAAGTTCTATACACATTATAGAAATACACAACTGCCTGAGGCTCATGAACTCTCGCAATGCTAGCAACACAGTGTCACACAACAGATCAGTTCACCAATCTGCCCAACAGGAGGACACTGCTGGTCTTGCTGAGTGTCAGTCCAGCCAGTTCTTTGGTGTTCGTGGGGTTGTTCTTGTTTTGTGTTGTGTGGCCTCAGCAGTTGGTTTGGCAATTGATTGATGAAGCTAGAGTTTACTGAGGAACAAAACAACTATGTAAGAAAACAGCAATATGAGAGAGAAGCAGAGCCACAATCCTGGGGAATCTAGGTGGCAAACAATGTTCCCGCTAATATTTTCCATCCAGGTGCAGAATAATTTTTGTTATGTGCACCCAGGCATGTGTGAATGTGCACCACCAGGAGAAACACAAACCTAGCTGGGGGTGCTCTGCTAATCAACTGGCCAGCATTGGAGTCTCTCCTGAGTGGCCGCACAAGTACTCAGCTTACAGGGAACACTGGATACAAACTGTGGCTACATTCCCAGAGGAGGCCAGCAATTCAGATCTGGTATTAATAGATCCATTAGCTGAATGAATCTGAGGCATATGGGCAGTTAAAAAAAGTCTTCATAAGGAACCTGAAAGGCAATGGTAATATGATCAGTTATACTGTATGTCAGTGTAGCGCTCTGTCTTTCAAGTGTAGAGTTTGTAAAAAAAAAAAAAAAGAAAAAAAAAAGACTTTGTAGGAATGACTGTCAGATTCTAGGGCCTTGCTCAGAGATGTAGAGCAGCTTTCCTGACTCACTTTGGCACCCATACTAGATAGGTCCTCTTAGTTCCTGCACAGTTTTGCTTATTGAGGTTTGAATGTTTCCATTGGCCACAGGGATCCTGCAGTGAGACATGTAATGGGAAATTTAGGCTGAGATTTGTTTATTGATTTCATTTCACACCGAATAGCAACCTTGAAAGCAATTAAACTGAACTGCAATATTAGGTTCACTGTGTTAAGAGCTGAGTGAGAATATTGCCAGTACATAATGTCATCACATTGTTCCATCCCTGTCCTCTTACAGTAACATTTTTGTATTGTTTACATACCAGGAGGAGACTTTTCTAACCACCATCCTTGTAATCTCCTCTTTGGACCATAAAATCGAGCAGCCTTTTATGGTCTATAAATGAGATGCTTGCAATCAAAATGTGACTGATGGTTTTGCTGAGGGGCACATAAATCCAAATGCTGGGCTGCTGCAAGCTCACTAGTATAATCATAACCAAAGAGTTACCTGTAACTTTTGCCCGCTGCCAAGCAGAAGACATACCTTCTTGGAGTGGAGTCCCACTGTGTAATAACTTACATACGTTGGAGAGAAACCAGCTGCTTATTTAAGAGAGACCTGATGAGCTCCCCTCTGGGTGTGTCTACACAGCAGGGCTGAACCTGAAATAAGCTACGCAAATTGATCTATGTCAATTGCATAACTTATTTTGAAATAGGGAGTGTTTACACAGCACTTATTTCGAAATAGAGCACTCTCCCTCCGACTTCCCTCACTCTTCGTACGATGAGGGTTACAGGAGTCAGAGTAAGAAGTCCTCTAGGTTGACAGTATTTTGAGATTATTTTGAAACAACTGCCTGCTGTGTAGATGCGGACTGAGTTATTTCGGAATAGCAGTAGTTATTTTGAAATAGCGTTGCAGTGTAGATGTACCCTCTTTCCCTGCTTCTTCTTGTAGGGAAGCTACATGACTCCCGGGCCTTCCTTTGGTTATGGCTATGTAGGTAGCTTGGAGCTGCTGCTTGACCTTAGCACCCCCTTTTGCAAGCACTGTGCTAGCGCTACTGCATTGTTTTCTACACTTAGCTGTTCTCTGGGGCTTCTGAAATCCTGGAGCTATTTAAAACCTTGGCTGTGGTAAGACTGCAGCAGCTGTCTTGCCCTCTTAGCGGCATGTCATGGAGAAACTCCAAGTGCAGCTGAGTGTAGCGAGAGATTCTGAATCAGGAGGTGCAATAAGGGATCTTGCCACGGTCTTGAGGAGCTTGTGGGGCCTCTCAGGTTCCCACACTAAATCATGCAACTGGAGAGAGAAAGGAGGCAGAGAGTGGCATATCCTCCTACTGAAGTAAGTGCACAGTGGGTGGAGAGTGTCTATGGTTTAAATGTTAGCATGCTTATGCAGAGCAAAGTTTGGAGCTTCCAGACGTCTGTCTATCCAACATGCCTAGGGGAATTTTTTTATGACTCAGATCTGCTGCAAGAGCTGTTAACTTTGACTTCTAATCAACTTGGGGAACACAGCTTCTCAGAGCTGGGCTGTACATACCACTTCAGCTCGCAGGTTTAATTGTGCCCCTGAGCCACCCACCATGAAAAATGAGAACTGTTTCCGTAGCTGAATCATCGCTCCCCAGAGGAAAGAGAGATGAAAAGAGGGAAGAGCATTTGGGGGTTGTAAACATGCTGTTCCCCCTTTGCCTTTGCAGTGTTTCAGTGTCGGTTAGTCAAATGTGTCCATGAAAAAACATGCTGGGTTGTTTTTAAACAAAACACGCACATCTTCAAGTTGAAAGTAGCTTGTACATTTCCTGTTAGGGCCGATCTACACAGAGTTAAATCATTAAAAAACTGGATCAATATACAGGTTGAACCTTTCTGGTCCAGCATGATTTTAGTTAGTGGGATGTCCACTCACCAAGTTTCCCTCGGTCCCATAAAGTTTGTTTACAGGCACCAGTTCTGGCTTTCAGTGATCTGTGCTGTCATCTAGCTCTAATTTAGCCCTAAATGTCTTCTAAGAACCCAATAAGCAGTGGAAGTGCTGGCAATGCTGCTAGACAATATTGACCTCCCATGGTTCGGCAAATTCTCTAGTTTGGCACTAGTCAGGTCCCATGGGCGCTGGACTAGAGAGGTTTAATCTACAGTTATATTTAATGAAACTCCCTGGTGCGAATGCAATTATAGCATTATCCAAGTGTTTGCAATGCCTTCTATAAAATAAGTCCTTTTATTTGGGTAATTAATCTAGTTTATGCTGGTATTACTTCATCCACAGTAGTGGAGGGACTCCCTTTCAGATTTGGGTTGGGAAGGGCAACTTTAACCACGATTTCAGGGGCTACCTAAGCACTTGAAAACTCTAATTTTCTGACATAATTTAGCAGTAAGCTGTCAGGAGCACTGTAGCTAATTCCTATATAAAACAAAGACAAATAAATATTAGATCTACTTAGCTCTAACAATAACATGATCTGATCTCTTGTAGCAAATCACTTAAGGGATACTGTTAGGGTTGGAATTTTAATAGATATTCTTACTTTGTTACTAATTCTGGGAGAGAGAGAGAGAGGGAGACCCCCATTAGAACTGGGTTCTAGCTCTGCTTTGGGAAGCGAGTGGTGTCTAGATCAGGGCTACTCAACTTTGGAAGCCTTGGGGGCCACAATGATACTCACAGCACATGCCGCGGGCTGCAACTTAAGTGTGGTTGCATGTACATGCAAATATATGTGCAAATATATGCAAATAGCTTATTTCACACTGACGGTATAAATACAAAGTTTAAGCTGTAAGCCACAGCACTGGACCCAAACATGGCCAGTGTGAGCCAGTTTGTACCTCTCAGGCTCTGTCCACAGGGCTAAGCAGCCAACACTTCCCACAATGCCCCCGCACTCCCGGTACCTCCTCCCTCGGGGCTAGAAACGCCGACACCCTCTACCCGTCTGTTCCAGCCAGCCCATCCGCTTGCGTCTTTCAGTGCTCACCCCGCCTGGGAGACGCCTCACCATTGTGGAGCGTGTTCCCAGTGGAGGCCACGTTCCCAGTGTTGAGCCCCACGTAAATCTAAACTGCACCACGGGCCGCAAACAAAAGGGATGAGGGCTCATGCAGCCTGTAGGCCACGTTTTGAGTAGCCCTGGTCTAGTGGGTCACAGCAGGGGCAGATAACATATAACATCTGGGTTCTATGTAATAACATGAGAATGGCCATATTGGGTCAGACCAAAGGTCCATCTACCCAGTATCCAATCTTCTGATTGTAATAGATGCTAGGTGCTTCACAGGGAATGAACACAACAGGTGATAATGCAGTGATTCATCCCATCACCCATTCCCAACTTCTAGCAGAGGTGATGGACATGCAGAACATCGTATTGGATATTTGCCCACACTGGCTAATAGCCATTGAAGGATGAACTTATCTAGTTCTTTTGAACCCTGTTATTGTCTTTGCCTTCATAGCATCCTCTGGCAAAGAGTTCCACAGGTTGACTGTGAAGAAATATTTCCTTTTGTTTGTTTTAAATCTGTTGCCTGCTCATTTCATTGAATGACTCCTAGTTCTTATGTTACTTGAAGGAGTAAAAAACACTTCATTATTAATTTTTATGCACCATTCGTGATTGTATAGACCTCTGTCATATCTCCCCCGTAATCATCTCTTTTCCAATCTGAAAAATCCCACTCCTTTTAGCGTTCAGTTTGCCCAATAATTTCTGTAGACCCTCTCTGTACTTTTTCCAAATCCATTATTTCTTTTTGAGATAGGGTGATCAAATCTGTGCACAGTATTTGATATGTGGGTGTACCATGGATTTGCATAGAGGCAATATGAGATCTTCTGTCTTATTATCTGTCCTTTTCCTCATTAGTCCCAGTATTCTGTTAGTTTTTTTGATTGCCTCTAGGCATGCAACAGGCAACTATCCACAATGACTCCAAGATCTCTTTATTGATGGGTTAAGCTAATTTAGACCCCATCATTTTGTATGTATGTTTGGGATTCTATTTTGCCACGCCCTTTACTTTATATTTATCAATGTGGAATTTCATCTGTCATTGTGTTTCCCCAGTCATACAGTTTTGTGAAATCCCATTGTAAGTCTTTGCATTTTACTTGGGACTTAACTATCAATTTTGATCAATTTTGATCAATTTTGTATCACCAATTCACTATTTACCTGTTTACCCTTTTTTTCCAGTGCATTTATGAACCCATTGAACAGCACTGGTCCCAGAACAGACCCCTAGGGGACACCACTGATTACTTCTCTCTCTTGTCAGCAGTTATTCATGCTCTTTGTTTCCTATCTTTTAACTGGATTACTTGGCAATGTTTTCTGGATCATCTAATCATCCTTAGTTTATATTAATAAACTAAATGTGAAGTTTATATTAGTTTATATTAATAAACTCAATTTGAAGACTTCTGTAGTTGTCTGAACCCAGATTTATTCTGGCCCTGATTCAGCAAAATTGATAAGCACATGATAATTCCATCTCTACTCAGCAAAGCAGGCAAACATGTAAGATGTCCGACTGATGTCAACGGCTTAAATACAGGCTTAAGTTGTTTGCTGCAGCAGTGCCTCTGTGAAGCTCTCCTACCTCTCTGGTTTGGTAGGCAATAATTCACATTATCCTTTGTTCTGCGTTCTCGTAAAAGAGGACATACGTAGCATCAGACATATAAACCCACAATACTATAATTTGATTGCTGGCTCCGTGTAATGTGATCTATCCATGGATTTATCATGTGTAGCTCACTGTTGTTATTATCTACTATATATTTGGGAGAGTTTGTCTGGCTATGTCTGCACTGCAGGGTTTTTCCGGAGGTATCCCGGAAAACCCCTGCCGGGTCCAGGGAACACGTTTGCTCTTCTGCTTTTTTTGTGGAAGAGCAAACGCGCTTTTTTGGGGAGCCTTGTATTCCTCGTTCTACGAGGAATAAGGGCTCCTCTGAAAGAGGAGGCTTTTCCACCATTTGGCCCCGTCTAGGCGGAAAAGCCTCTTCTGGAAAAGCTATCGGAAAAAGCTACGCAAATTGCGGCACACAATTTGCATAGCTTTGACTGTAGCCTAGACCTAGCCTCTATCTGCTGTTTGTTTAAGAACTCCTCCTAAATCAGTGGTCCCCAACGTGGTGCCCGCGGGCGCCATGGCGCCTGCCGGGGCATTTATGTGCACCCACCTAGTGATCAGGGCCGGCCCTGCCCCCGGGCGCGCGGCAGCTCCAAAAGGTTGGGGACCACTGTCCTAAATAGTAAGAACGAGGACCACCAAATTTGGTATACAGCTTCCTTTTATCATAACTTAAAGCAAGGTAAGAGTTTGATTGTCCCAGGACAATGGGATATGCCACGAATGGGATTGCTTCTCATAAAACCATACAGAAAAGAGACAGAATCACCAGGCAGGTCCCTGTCTAGGACTGCCCCAACCCGGAGCCTCCCACCCCCAAGCACCCTATAGGAAGGGTGGAGGGGGTTGATTCATACAGGGACATTGCTGGCTGTTCTGCCTTGTCCGTGAGCAAAGGGACAGTGCACAGTTTGTTGCATTCCTCACTCCAGCAGGGGGGCAGATGAACCTGGGCCTGCCACAGCTGGGGGAGATGCACAGCAGCCATAGAGAGGTGCTTCTTACCTGGCCCCAAGCTGCTGCGGTGAGAGACGGCTGGTATAGTCCTCTCTCCCCGGTGCAGTCTGCATCCTGAACCACTCACTCCCAGTCTCACCCCAGAGCAATGATTTATTGAGGCCTGGTGCATTTTCATTTTATTTCACAAAACCCCAAAATTAATTGAGTTAAGGACCTGAGCAACACTGGGTAAATCTTTTAGGTGATTTATATTGCAATAGCACATAAAGGCACCTGTTAGGAACAGGTGTGTGTTATAGAGCAGTGTTTCTCAATCAGTGGTACGAGTACCGTTAGGGGTACTCGAGAGAAGTCTGGGGGGTACATCAACACAACTGACATCTGGAGAAAACTGAATTTTTGCTTTACGTTTTACAGCGCTTTATTATTTTTGTACTTTTTACACCCAAAAATTTCATCGCCCGACTGGCTACTTATAATTTTATTTTTTTCTAAAAGGGGTAGTTTATAAGAAAGAGGTTGAGAAACATATAGAGCACTGTATATGGAAGAGCAGCACAGCTGTTTACATGAAGCTGTTATCTAGTACACAGCACAGAGGGCTCTGGTACGTGTGTAGTAACAAGAGAATCTCTGCCCCAAAGCGCCCATGACCTCGGGTAATGACAGGATGCAATAACTGAAAGGGACAAACATGTTGGTGATGTTAATGTGTTTTCCTGGAGGCTATTGGGGCATACAATGCAGCTGGGAGATGTTAGCTGTTAGCAACAGAGGGCTTGTCTCCACTATGCCAGGGATCAAAGCTGCAATGATTGATCCACTGGCCATAGATTTACTGTGTCTGCTAGCACTCTTACTCCACTTACGCTACATTGACGACATTTTCATCATATGGACCCACCGGAAGGAGACCCTTGAAGAATTCCACAGGGATTTCAACAACTTCCACCCCACCATCAACCTTCGCCTGGACCGGTCTACACAAGAGATCCTCTTCCTTGACACTACCGTACAATTACATGATGGACACATTACCACCACCTTATACTGGAAACCTACTGACCATTATACTTATCTACGTGCCTCTAGCTTCCATCCCAGACACATTTCCTAAACTATTGTTTACAGCCAGGCCTAAGATACAATCAGATTTGCTCCAATCCCACAGACAGAGACAAACTCCTCGCGGATCTATATCAAGCATTCTTAAAATTAAAATACCCATCCAGAGAAGTGAAAAAACAGATTGACAGAGTCGGACGAGTACCCAAACACCAGCTTCTTCAAGATAGGCCCAACAAAGAACACAACCGAACACCCTGGTCATCACCTACAGCCCTCAACTTAACCCCCTCTAGCACATTATTAACAATTTACAACCAACCCTGGAAAATGACCCCTCTCACTCACAGGGGACAGGTCAGTCCTCACCTACAAACAACCCCCTAGCCTGAAACAAATTCTTTCCAGTAACCACACAGCACACCTCCATCATAATCATCCAGGAACCCACCCCTGCAATCAACCCCAGTGCCAACTCTGTCCACACATCCATACAAGTGACATAATCACAGGACCTAACCACAAAAACCACCATGTCAGAGTCTCATACACCTGCACATCCACCAATGTGATCTATGCCATCAAGTGCCAGCAATGCCCCTCTGCCATGGATATTGGCCAAACTGGACAGTCTCTATGAGACAGGATTAATGGACACAAATCAGATATTCAAAAAGGTAACACACAGAAACCTGTTGGGGAACATTTTAACTTGTCCAGACACTCATTAATGGATCTCAAAGTTACCGTATTATTGCAAGCTAATTTAAAAAACCAGCTTGAAAGAAAGGCTGCAGAACTTAATTTCATTTACAAGTTTGATACCTGCAACAGAGGTCTAAACAAAGACCTTGTGTGGATAGCCTGCTACATTCCACATCCCAATGACATAAAAAAAAACCAAGCATAGGGTACTTAAAAGCTCCTAGTACCTATTCTATCAACTTCATTTAGCATGGATACTAATTGACAGTTTTTTCCCCTTTCCCCCCTTTTTTTCCTTCTCTTCTGCCCCCATCCCTCTCTTTCTCTGCTATTTATTTGAATCCTGGACTCCTTAACTCCATTCATTTGAAGAAGTGGGTTGTGCCCATGAAAGCTCATGACACCATCTACATTTTTTGTTAGTCTCTAAGGTGCTGCAAGACTATTTGTTATTTTTTATGAAAGTTTTTTCAGTTATAGACTAACACGGCTACCCTTCTGAAACTTTTAAGCAAAGTTTAGATAGGTTTTGTTAAGTGAGTGAATCAAACATCTTGGTTTTTGAAGTGCCTCTCAAAGCTAATTAGATGAGCTGGTTAAAAGCATGATGGAAAAGTTTTCTGTTGAAAAATGCATTTTCATCAAAAATCAAACAGTTTTGTAGGAGTATTTCAATTTCAGCAAAAGTTTTGACAGGAAAAATTCAAAAAGAATAATTTCAGTGTCCTTATTTTATTTTGACAATTGTTTTGACTTTCATATTTTAATTTCTTTTGTTTGGAATATAAGTTTATATTATAATCAAAATTAAGTATATTCAAAAATTTTGTTTCATGTTGAAATACAAGCTAAAATATGATGGTTTTCATTTTGATAAATGTTTCCAAATCACTTTTTTCCCCCGGCATTTTTATTTTGCTGCAAATTTTAGATTTTTTTATTCTAATTTGGAATGGAAACAGATTTCAGAATATTGGGATTTCCTGCAAATCAGAAATTCTGGTTTTCTTACCAGATCTACTAAACAGTCTGCTGATGGCAAACTGTCTCCAGATCAGCTCAGACGTCTTTATCTGGTATTACATGTCTGTTAGGCTACGTCTACATTGCAGGTTTCTGCCAGCAGAGAGTATGCTAATGAAGCTTTCATTAGCATTTGTCATGCTGTCTTTGCATATTCTCTGCTGATGCTTTTTGCGCAAGAAGTTTTTGTGCAAAAACAAGCAGTGTAGACGGGTCCGTTTTGTGCAAAAAAACCTTTTTGTGCCATACCTCCTTTTTTGAGGCATAAGGATCTTGTGCAAAAGGGTTTTTTTTGCGAAAAATGGACCCACCTACACGGCTTGTTTTTACGCAAAAACCTCTTGCGTAAAAAGCATCGGCAGAGAATATGCAAATGACAGCGCGACAAATACTAATGAGCACTTCATTAGAATCATAGAATCATAGAATACTAGGACTGGAAGGGACCTCGAGAGGTCATCGAGTCCAGTCCCCTGCCCTCATGGCAGGACCAAATACTGTCTAGACCATCCCTGATAGACATTTATCTAACCTACTCTTAAATATCTCCAGAGATGGAGATTCCATAACCTTCCTAGGCAATTTATTCCAGTATTTAACCACCTGACAGTTAGGAAGTTTTTCCTAATGTCCAACCTAAACCTCCCTTGCTGCAGATAAGCCCATTGCTTCTTGTCCTACCCTCAGAGACCAGGAAGAACAATTTTTCTCCCTCTTCCTTATGACACCCTTTTAGGTACCTGAAAACTGCTATCATGTCCCCTCTCAGTCTTCTCTTTTCCAAACTAAACAAGCCCAGTTCTTTCAGTCTTCCTTCATAGGTCATGTTCTCTAGACCTTTAATCATTCTTGTTGCTCTTCTCTGGACCGTCTCCAATTAGCATACTGTCTGCTGGCAGAAATCTGCAGTGTAGACGTAGCCTTAAATATATTGATCCAGTAGATATGGGGAGAAAGCTCAGTGTTTGGTCAGGTTTTAAATAGCTCATACCCTGACTTTATTCCAGTTCAGATATAGTGTATATATAGGGGAAGAGGGTCCCAGAAACTGTTCAATCATTGTCCTTGAGATACCTCTACATTGTTTGGCTTGTGATTACTCAACTATTTATTGGGTCATTGTATGCTCTGCTGACCCCTTGCTATATGGATTTTAAATCTAACTTTTTTCATGTTTTTATTAAACTGTACTTTAATTGCATGAAAAAATAATACTGTGCATGAGAACACTTACTATGTCCATTGCTAATTATTCATTGTTTTTTAAATTTAGTAGTGAAGGCCAAACTGAAATATTGTACATATACTGTACATGACTGTGTTAACTTCACCTATGTTTTTACATATTGATGGTCATATAAAAATTGACAGTACAGAAATGGACCCGAGTTCACTGGAAATCAGGCAAATTATTTTCTCCCCACCCAAAAATGAGAAATTTACAATGCAAAGGCTTTTAAGGAAAAACAAACAAACCCCTCCTTAAATATCAGGTAGTGCTGCATTTCATGGACATTTTTTCATGTCTCCCCTGGTTTTCAGAATGAATTCCTGCAAGCCCGCTACATTTTTTTATGTAAAGACTAATAAGGTCTACACTACAGGGGTATTTATTTTGGAATAACAACTCCCAAGATAACTGTTTAAAAATATCACATCCACACTACAAGGAGCCTCAAAATTATTCCAGGGCAGGCTCCCCTAATGTGGATGTGCTATCTCAACTTAGAGCCCCAGGAGGCCCTGGGGATTAATTACTTTGAATGGCCCAGGGGAGGTGCTATTTTGAAACAGCAGCGGTGGAGCATCCGTACTACCACTATTTCTAAATAGCAATTTCAAAATAGGCATTATTCTCATGAAATGAGGGTTTATTATTCTGGAATAAGAAGCCTGTTATTTCAAAATGATTTCAAAATCACTGGCTTGCTGTGTGGATGGTCACTGAGTTATTTCAAAATAACGCTTTAGTGTAGACATGCCCTAAGTTACTGTATACAAAGGGATTGCCTTTGAGTAAGCCAGTGTGAACTCTTGTAACTACATTGATATAATTTACTGGGGTAGGTTGTGCACTTGTCAGCCCCAGAGAGGGATTGCAATGATACAGTGTTTCCATCAATGGCAATTCAAAATGATGCCATGGGCTAGATCTGCATGTGATTGGCTTAGTTAAGGTAATTCAGTTTTCCATCTCACCCGTAAATCCCTTTTCTTTGGGTTTGCTACTGATGATATAACATAATAACAGAGATGCTGCCTTGAACTGTGGTATCAGATTAGCTGTAACCCAAAGTGCAAAGTTCCTGCTAGCAAGCCTGTCACTAGGTTTCCGCATGGCTGGCCTCTTTGCTTGATACACCACTCTGTTATTTAGATGATAGCTATAGCTACATAGAGGTTATTAGTCAGTCCCAGAAATAGTCTGCGAATTAAGACTCTGCAGTTTTCTAAAAACTGTGTCTAGAGGCAGGTTTTTGAGGTACTAATAGCAGTTTCACCTTATTCAATATAGAATTAATATTTGAGATTAATTCAAGCTGCAAAATTAGGACCTGGGTATCAACACCCAAAAGTTTGGTTTAGGAGTTGGCCCATTATAAAGATTGGGCACATTTGCAGAATTCAGGTGAGGATTGGATTTTGAGCAATAACCCTAAAATCAAGCATAGCTGGGTGTTGGTTTGAGCAACCCAAGGGTCATTATTAATTATCCTAATCCTATGAAATGTAAAATATATCGCAAGTCACCAAAGCACTGGAATATGGGGCAGTCTGATATGGCTCACTCTCATGCTCTTTTACTGAATTACTGGATCTGGGTCCACAGGCCCACCTATCTTCCCCTGACTTGAGGGTCATGCTGGGGCTGAGATGTGAGACAAGGATTGCGGGTGCCTGTCTGAGGCATAGGTAGGCATTTCCATAGGCAGAAACCTACATTCCTAAGGGGATTGAGGGTTAGGTGAAAATTGAGGCGCCAAGTGAATTTAGGATTAGATGGAGCTGAATGGGAGTTTTGTGGCTAGTAAATCTGAGCTAAAGGTGCACACGTTCCTTTGTAGATCTGGGTCTAAGCACTCATTGCAGAGCAGGCAATATAGTTTGGCACTCTTAACACCCAATTCCATCCATCCTGTAAGCTTTAGACTACAATCACAATGGCTTCTTCAGTGGATAAAAGTGGAAGAAGTCTTCCCAAGGGTTGGCTTTCAGTGAGAGCCTTGAAGGTACTAGTTCACTTAGAACCAGAGAAGGATCTGATCTCCAGTGTTTGTGCTTGTTGGAATCCAAATTTTTGGATTGTGTCTGCCTCTAATTAGTCTTTTTCCTTTTGCATCAGTTACTTCGGTTGCACCACAATGATGTGAATTCACACACCATTACCTACTGTTTCTTGCTTTTCCACACTCGTGTTTGGATTCTTCATTGAGTGCAGGAGTCAATTATTAACACACATTGCACATCTCCTCCTTGATTTCTATCAGCGTTGATCATTCCGTGGTACTTAGAGCCCGGAGAAAGACCACAGTTACCAATATTTTCCAAGTTCAGGAAAAAAACCCAATGAATTAGTATAATTATTTTTCAGACAAAAACTGTGTCCTCTTTAATGTGCATGGGTAGAAATGTGATCACTCTAGGCTGCTTAGCTAAGTGAATCCAGTTTATGGCTAGCACAATGACGTTCTATTTTGGGCTGAACTTTTTATGAACAGAATCATTTTTTGTGTGTTTTTTTTCTTAAGTGGATAAATGTACAGATTAAAGTTGAAAAATATACAGCATAAATTTATAGCAAAAACTACTTTCCATATTAAATGCACGCTTTCTTCTGCACAGTTCTAATTCCACAAAGGACACGTGCACCAAGAATGGAAGAGAAGTGAATGCCATTGAATTAGTGTCACTCTGGTTTACATTAATAGTAATCACTGGCTTCAGCGACATGCTGTTTTATCACTGCAATTAAACTACTCTTCGCAAGTCGTGTTTCCATTAATATCAGAGGCCAACCATAATGTTGTAACTAAAGGTGAGCAAATAATTTGTCCATACACCATTTCTTTAAAAAAAAAATCCTGTTTTTACTATTTGTTCTTGGGACAAGTGGCAAATGAGATTAAAAACCCATCAAATAATTTAACAGACAATAACTGAAGAATTTTGCCAAAATTGTGAATATTCATAATTTGCAATTTGAGCTGTGTTGCTTAGTTACAAAAGTAAAAATGTTCTTTCTGGTCTTTGATTGGATTACTCCTGTAAATAACCAAACCATTGCAGATTGGAAATTGCAAACTTTACCAGTGAAGACAAAAATTTAAATTTGCTTTGCAAGAATATTACATTCAGATTTACAATTAGGCTTTTAGAAGTATTTGTGCTAGTAAATCTTGAAGTCACAAAAATTCAGATAGACAAATTTCAGATAGACAAGCAAATTTCAATTCAGCCATATTTTCTTCCCCTATGTATTTGCTTTGTCTGGGTTATTGTACTAGTACCCATCAGTCTGTTATCTGAACATTTCCTCCTACTGCTTGCTTACTATGGATTATAATATAATCCAGACTATTGGACGTTTACAAGGGTACTCCGCAGCTTGACTGCAACCAAATCTCTATGATGAAAGAGGCAGACATTCTCTTTCTGCAACACACTGGAAGGCAGCTATTAAATCAGCTATTTGAAATAAAACAGTATGTATGTGAATGTGTGTGTCTGATTTGCTGCAGACATTACAGATATATGACTTCAATGTGAGTACACCCCCCCGCCAGACCCTATACTTCTAGAAACTTGCCATTTGCTGTGACTGCATTTACCATGAACTGCTTTCTTCCTCAACTCTATATCAGTTCAGTGTGTGCCATCTGGCAAAAATATTTACCAGCACATCAAATGCTCCCCCGCCCCCCGACAATTTTTTTGTTTTTTTAAATAAGATTCATGTTGCTAAACTGCCTGTGACTCAGATCATAGCAATGCTGTTAATGGCATCTCGTATGAACCAGGTAATTGCATCTTGCATCTCATACTTAATAACATATATTGATATATAGTATTAACATTTCTGAATACCAACTGCAGGTTTTCATTGAAGAGGGAAAGCCATTTCTTCTCTTCACAGAGGCACAGAGATCTTCTGGAATGCATTTTACCTTCTTCTGAGCCAACCAGTTGTTCTCTTAGGACCCGTCTACACCGGGCTAAATGTCGGGGGGACAAAAACCCTCTTTCAAAAGCCCCTGTAAACCTTGTTTTATGAGAAAGAAGGGGGCTTTTGGAAGAGGGGGGGGGTTTCCAACATTTGGCGGAAAAGCCTCTTCCGGGGAAAAAAACAGAAGAAGGTATGCAATTGCAAATGCTATTTGCATACCTCTTCTGAACCCCCCCCCCCCAAACACACACACAGTGTAGCTGTACCCTAAAAGAGAGAAGGAAAGGAGAAAAGATTGACCATGCCAAAATCTAGCATTTGTTCATTCTGCTCTTAATCAAAAATGCTTGCTGGTCTTCAAATAGCCATGTGTCCAAGGGGGTGTAGAGAACAATATTTACACAGAAGTCTCTGCTTACATTTTGACTTCCTCTGGATCCTTGGCTTCAGGAATCTCTAACTCAGGGTTTCACTTATGCAATCTCCTGAGATTTTTGAGCTGGTGTATTTTTGTTGTGCCTGCAAAGCCTAAGCTTTGTTCAGTAAAATGCCAGGGACCAGTTTAGGGACCAATTGAAAGCCCTTTGCACCTGGAAAGTATGGAGATTCCAAAGGAAGCTGTCCTGATCTTATTTCTAAAGGGTGCCTTCCCTGGAGGAGGAAGACAGAGAAAAGTCAGCCTAGTGATCCAGCAGCCGGTAGTTTGTGTTTGTTTCCATGTAAGTTCAAGGGGTTTTTGGGTTTTTGTTTGTTTGTTATGTAGTTACATCAAATGTAAATGTGTATCCAGCTTGTCTAATGGGACAGATCAGAGCTTGGATTCAAGTACTCCTGAATCGCCTACAGATATGGATTTGAATGTAGTAACATAGATTCTTGTCTACCAAAAACACGGTCTGCAGCAAGCCCTTGAAGTAGTTTTGTTCTCTTAAAAACACTAAACAAATAGTTTTAAAGCTGAAATTCAGCCTTAGACAGGCATGTTGCTGGTGCTAATTGTAGAAAATACCCATCACTACTGCCTGAAAAGCTGATGTTCCAGTTTTGCTCCAGATGCTCCTTAATCCTTTGAATACTGGCATTTTCCATCCTGCCAGCAACACCAGTGATGGATAAAGCAATTCCCAACCAGTTAGCAAAGAGACATTTGTAACACCATCTCTGCTTAAATATGCGGTTCACATGTACCGCACTGTGGGTGATGTTCTGGAGCCTAGGGAGGCTGTGGGAATGAAGCAACTGAGAGCAACTGCTATGGCTATTAAATTTCTCTTTGAAATATTATGAACAAGGGAATTTCATTTTTTTAAAATGATATTTCCTTTTTTATAATATTTCAGTCTTGGCTGAGTTTTGTTCCAACCAGCAGTCTATGGTTGTTGAAGGACGGGCAGACTTCACTAAGATATACAACCCAGAGACAGTGTAAGAAATCCTGGTACAGTTTTAGCCCCAATTACAATGGATTGTACAAACATACCACTAAATCTTAAACTGGATTTTCTGCTGTGTCGTGGAAAATGTCCTCTTTGTTTTTCACCAAGTCTGGATTTTAGTAATGATTTTCAACCCTACAGTGTCATCCTAGGTCAGAGGAGACCAAAAGTCGTCATTTTCTGGTGGCTTTTTTGGGGAGGTTTAGGGTTATGAAATGAGTTGTTAATAACATATCCAGGACCTGACTTTTAGTGATGCTGAGTAGTCAGATCTGCAGAAGAAGACAGTGGGTGTTCAGCACAGCTGAGACTCAAGCCTACTTTACATCACATGTCTTATCCAAAGATATCAGAGCATACCTGAAAAATAGAGAGGTTAAGTGAGTGACTTAATGTGGTCCACAGAGGACTTGGGAACACAATCCAGGATTCCTGATGTCCAGTCTCCAGTTATAACCGCCAGTTAGTACTGCTTTCCAGTGCCTGAGGTAAAGGGGATATTGTGATAAATGAGAATATACTGGTTTCTTTTACTCTTCTAGGTTGCAACATTTGTTTAGAGTAGGGCTTCTCAATCTGGTAGGTAACAACCTAGAGGAGTGAAGATGGGAGAAGGTGATCACAAATATAGGCTTTGCTTGGTGCAATTACAAGCTGAGTTTGGCCCAATGTGTTTAGACTTTGGATAAACATCAGAAGCTGTGATGGATGGGAGGGGTACTACCCTTTTCTACACATCTCAGCCATTCAGTTAACTAAATTGCCTATAAAGGGTTAAACCCTGAGACAGTGGGTTTCTAGGAAGTGTTGGCAGGAAGCCAGCAGAGCCAATAGGAAGAGAGTGAGAGATCTGAATTGAAACAGGTTCTGCCTACTTCAGTCTTTTGTGTGAGTTCGGAGCAAGATCTGGGAGAGAGATGAAGAAAGCCAGGAAACAGGCATGGAATTTTCAGCAATATTCACGTCTAGAAAGGACTGAACCTTGGAACAACAGATATGTAAGTGAACAGGGAATGTTTAGTTAGACACAGGTTATTTTTCGTTAATTTTAGGTTTGGTTTAGGGATGTAACATTTCAATTAATTGGCTAATCAAATAGTTGATGCAACTTGCATTGACTATTCGATTAGTCGATAAGGGCGCCGCTACCTTTGAAGCGTAGTAACAGCTCCTACACTTCAAAGGCAAAAACACTGCGGGGAGCATGGGACCAGTGGGGGACACAAGTAGTCCCCCACTGTCCCCGTAATCCCCACGGCATTTCAAAGTGGCAGTGACCCCGGCATCAGGCTCCACGTGGCATTTCAAAGCGTCAGTGGCCAGCTGCCACCCCAGGCTGCACATGACGTTTCAAAGCGGCAGCACCACATGGAACCCAGGGTCTGGCCCCGGGCTCCACGTGGCGCTGCCGCTTAGAAGCATCCCCTCCCCTTTCCCCTCTTGCTGCCTCTTTCTGATAGATGCAGCAAGGGGGGGGAGTGAGTAGTCGACTAGCGTGTCAACAATCCGATAAGCATTTGCTTATTGGATAGTTGAGTAGTCGACTAGTCATTCACATCCCTCGTTTGGTTTAACGCCTCTGTGCTGATTTATGTGCCTTCCTGTACACTGTAACTTTTAAACTGAATCCCAGGGAAGCAACTCTCTGTGGTTTTAATCTGCCTTTTCCCCCCAATTGCTCTGTATCACCTAGCAACCAAGTATGTTTTACCAAACATATCTTTGTTTTGTTAATACATTTACCTTTTAAAGACTATGATCTGATTTCTGTGCTCTAGAAGGCAGGGGGTTCTGTGTGCACGTACCTGAGACTTAAGGTCACCTTTTTTCAAGTTCTCTGCTGAGGAAGGGTCAAAGATTGGGATTACCCCTCAGGAAGAAATTCTCAAGTGCAGCTTCCTGCGCGCTCAAGGGGTGTGGGTGGTGACAGCATACTACCCAAGGAATCTGTGACCTTGGGGAGTTTTCTTTTTAAACAGAAGTCTTTAGTGGCAGGGTATTTTCAGGCCTTTTGCAGGCTCCCAGCTTCTACACTCAATGTGCCAGAGTGGGGAACAGTCTTGAGAGAAGCTTTGGGTACTGAGTCAAATCTCAGTACCATCTGAGGTTCACTAGTCTGTTGTACAATGTAACCAAGCACAGGCTGTTGAACTGTTAAGATCACAATGTTATATGATTTGAACACTAAATTCTCAGGGACTCTCAAACAAGAAATACAGTGGTGCTGTCTAGCCCTTTTGCTTAACAAAGATAAAAGCTTCATATCAATTCGAAATCAACAGATTGACACACCACTGAATAATGGCCTAAGCCGCATTGATGTGGTTCATTGCCTAAGATGCAGATGGGACCGGTGATACCGAAAGCCTGTCTAAAGAACCTGTTCAGTACTGTGCTTGCAATTGGTGTAGAATAGCTCAAGAATGTTTTTGCAAACATGATCCAACTTAAATAATGAATTTGAATGCAGGCTTCACACAGCCTTTGGCTTGTTGGTACACTGAGAATATGGCCCAAAGCCTCCCATGAGTTATGTTGTCATTCGCACCACCATGTCCACATGGAAACTGATCACAGCAGATGTGAACGGTGTGTAGCCTTTGACAAAGAGATCATTACATATTAAATGTGTCTAGAAAGCTGTCATCATGACAGCCCTAGATGTCAGGCCTCAGGCTTCAAGTTAGATCTTACTGTAGATATAAAATGAAATAAGAATGACGTGAGTCAGAGGAAATGTATTGGTTTAATTTTATACTGAATCTGAAAGTTTGGTGTCTAAGTTTAGATGTTTGAAAACTCTCTGCCCTTTTTATGCTCAGTGGAGTGAAAACTCATCTTAAATGCTCAGTGAAAATTATTTTTATTGCTGACAAGTAGCATTCCTCCCCCCACCACCTGCTTCCCTTCTCATTAATTATCCACTGGAATTTGGATTAGTTGCCTCCTGTGTGAATGGATAATATGGATCATTGAGCTGAAATTTTCAGCATGTCACATTGCATTACACTGTAAGATATTCTTCACCGAATAAGCACTTTAGCTAGGTGATCTTCAATTTTGTAAGCTTCAAGTGCAACAGCATTTTTAGACTCGCTGTGCCTGATTATATACAAAAGGGTCTACCAAGTATTGGAGAAGGGGAAGTAGTTTTGCTGTTCAGCATAGGTTGGTTGACACAACCCACGTTGTCAGAATTATCAACAATGTATAAGAAAACCACGGTAAATTAGGGATAAAACTTATAAAATTTGAACTTGCTGATTTTAGAGCATGATGATGCTCCCACTTAATTCAATGGCTGTTTTGTGAGTAACCTCAATCAGCTCAGCAATAAGCCACTGTGATGGGTGGGGACACTCACAGAGATGCCCTTTATGGGCTGATCATACCTCTGGGTTGGACTGATCATACGAAGAGCCCTCAGGGGCAGCCCACCTCTCTGTCCTGCTGGGCCAGAAGCTCTGGTGTCCCCCAGAAAGGCACAGAGTTGGAGTTGCAGCCCACCGCAGAGTACCACAGACTGGACAGTGATGGCAGGCAGGGGATTAGAATCCCTAGCCTAGAGTGAGAGCCTCTCATCCAGGAGGCGGCAACCTGTGGCTTGTGAGGGAGCCAGATATGGCTCTTTTGAAGCTCGAGCCCAGCCCCCTGCAACAGGCAGCTGGCGCTGGCGCTACAGCAGGCCTGGGCAAAACAAGCTCCGCTTGCCGGATCAGGACTGACCCAAACAGACTCTCCTGCTTGCCCTGCCCCCGCATGCCGCACAGAAAAGCAGCTGTGGGCCGTTTGTTTGCCACACATTGTGAGCAGGCAGGGGAGAGGGGAGCGGTGCCTCATGGCTGCTCCAACCCCCAGCACAATCCCATTGGCTGTTTCTGGCCAATGGAAGCTGCCTGTTTCAAGAACACGCAGCGTGGGAAGCACTCCCTCCCCTCAGGCTCTTTGTCACTGAGCACATGGCCAGGCAGCCTGTGTGGGGCAGGGCAGGCTCCTGCTGGCAAAATGGGCTGAGCTGTAAGTCTCACTGGTAAGTGTCCCGGCCAGAACCTGCCTCTGGCAACCCAGCCCCTCGCTCCCATGCAGCCCTCTGTTCCCCCCTCCCCACTCCTACCCGCTACCCCACATAGCCCAAACCCTCTGCCCCCCTCCTCAGCCTATATCCCTCCCAGATACTGCACCGCAATCCCCTTCCCTAGGTCACAATCCAAATCCATGGCCAGACACCCACCAGCACCCTGCCCCCTTCTCCCTCTGGCCAGAGACCCACCAGCATCCTGCTCCTGGCCAGACACCCACCAGCACCCTGTCCCCTGACCAGGCACCCTCCCACGCTCTGATCATGCCTCCTCCGCCCTGGCCAGACACCTACTCCCAATTTTTTTCCTGCACCCTACCTCCCACCCAGATTCTGCACCCCCATCCCTATCCCACTCACTGGCAGCTCTGTCCCGCACACTGGACCCCTCATTTTTGGCCCCACTCCAGAGCCTGGGGGGGGGGGGGGCACAAAATCCACTAACCCTGGAACCCCAGAAGAATTAACCTGGCCTGAGACCTTGAACCTCAGTCCTCCCTGTCTCCTGCCATGAGGCTGGAGTACCAGGGGAGTGAGGTGTCTCAGTGGTGGACCACATTAGTGATGGTTGGAGGTTTCTGGAGGGGGTTGTTTTTTTGCTTCTCACTTGTGTGGTCCCCAACTGATTTTTCTGTGGGACAGTGGCCTCTACCCTAAAAAAGGTTCCCCGCCGCTGTCGTAAATAAAGACAATGTTGAAACCTTTTGTGTTGGACATAGTATTTTACTTTATTTGAATATGAAGCCTGGCCAACAAGACCCCAGTTGGTGCCCCCATCTGGTTGCACCATCATACCACTCCTGCACCCCCCCCCCCACACACACATATACATAAGAACATAAGAACGGCCATACTAGGTCAGACTAAAGGTCCATCTAGCCCAGTATCCTGCTGACAGTGGCCAATACCAGATGCCCCAGAGGGAGGAAACACAACAGGTAATCATCAAGTGATCCCTCTCCCATCATCCATTTTCAGCCTCTGACAAACAGATGTTAGGGACACCATTCTTACCCATCCTGGTTAACAGTCATTGATAGACCTAACTTCCATGCATTTATCTAGCTCTTTTTTGAACCCTGTTAAAGTCCTGGTCTTCACAACAGCCTCTAACAAGCAGTTCCACAGATTGACTATGTACTTCATGAAAAAAAAACCCTTCCTTTTAAGCCTGCTGCCTATTAATTTCATTTGGTGACCCCTAATTCTTAGGTTATGGGAACAAGTAAATAACTTTTCCTTATTCACTTTTTCCACAACAGTCATGATTTTATAGACCTCTCTCATATCCCTCTTTAGTCTCCTCTTTTATAAGCTGAAAAGTTCCAGTCTTTTTAATCTCTCTCCATTCCAAACCCCTAATCACTTTGTTGCCCTTTTCTGAACCTTTTCCAATGCCAATATATCTTTTTTGAGATGAGGTGGCCATAGCTGTACACAGTATTCAAGATGTGGGCGTACCATGGTTTTATACAGAGGCAATAAGATATTATCTGTCTTACTTTCTATCCCTTTTTTAATGATTCCTAACATTCTGTTTGCTTTTTTTGACTGCTGCTGCACACGGGTGGATGATTTCAGAGAACTATCCATAGTGACTCCAAGATCTCTTTCCTGATTAGTTGTAGCTAAATTAGTCCCCATCATATTGTGTGTATAGTTGGGTTTATTTTTTCCAGTGTGCATTACTTTACATTTGTCAACATTAAATTTCATTTGCCATTTTGTTGCCCAGTCACTTAGTTTTGTGAAATCTTTTTGAAGCTCTTCACAGTCTGCTTTGGTCTTAACTATGTTGAGTAGTTTAGTATCATCTGCAAATTTTGTCATCTCACTGTTTACCCCTTTCTCCAGATCATTTATAAATAGATTGATTAGGATTGGTCCCAGTACAGACCCTTGTGGGACACCACTAGTAGTAACTCCATTCTCTCCATTCTAAAAACTGACCATTTATTCCTACCCTTTGTTTCCTGTCTTTTAACCAGTTATCAATCCATGAGAGGACCTTCCCTTTTATCCCATGACAACTTATTTTACTTAAGAGCTTTTGGTGAGAGACCTTGTCAAAGGCTTTCTAGAAATCTAAGTATACTGCATCCACTGGAACCCCCTCGTCCACATGTTTGTTGACCCTCTCAGAGGACTCTAGTAGATTAGTACTAGATTTCCCTTTACAGAAACCATGTTGACTTTTCCCCAACAAATTTTTTTCACCTATGTGTCTGACAATTTTATTCTTTACTATAGTTGGGACCCCAGCCCTGAGCCCATCATACACCTGAACCCCCTACCCTGAACCCCCTCTTACCCCACATCCCCATACTCCTGCACCCCCACATCCCCTGGATGCACCCTGCACCACCTACACACCCCAAACCTGTGCCCTTAGCCCATTATACACCCCAATCCAAACTCCTGCAGTCCCACACCCTCAACCCCCGCCATAAGATTGAGAGAAGACAGCTTGAATGCACACATGAAGCTGGATTTGACCAGTTATGATGTAAACTACAAAGAAATGTGCGAAAAGATGCAGCAGCAGAAGTCTCATTAAATAAAATCTGTGAGTACAATGTTTCATTTATGCTATCATTAATCATTATGCCAGTTATCAATAATATTAAGTTGTATATTTTCAGTCATGCAAATGGACGTTCTTATTTGGCTTTTTGTTGACCACTTGTTCTGAATTTTGATGTAGTTGGCTCTTTGGCTTGAAAAGGTTGCCAACCCCTGCTCTAGTCCTTATTGAACTATCGTTTTAGGGAGTTTTCTTCTCTAGAAAAATCCTTTGCCTGTAATGCTGCCAAAGTCAATGATAGTTCAAGCTATCTGCATCAGGGAGCGCTAGTTAACTGCTTAACTTAGTTATGCCGACAGACTAGTCTCGATTGGTGTAGAGAATATTGGATGTTACGAACTGCTGTAACTTGTTTGTTTGTATGGCTTCTCTCTCATTTTTCACTTGTGCCTCCCCATCTCCCCAGAGCATGCAAGCATTTCTTAGGTTGACAAATGCTGATTTTTATGGCTGATAAGCAAGATTTCAAGTCAGTATGTACAAAAATTCCTGTGTGTGTGCTGCCTGTGGCCAGTGAGTGGCTAAACTAGTAAATAAAGATATCATTTTAGACTTGATTTATGTCACCTCTGGTGCATTCATGTTTGCCATGGGGGTGGCGATGGGAGAAAAAGCATCCTATTCAAGAGAGCAAGATTAACTAGGGAGGGCATCCAAGCTGTTCCTTTTTCTTTGCAGTTCTTATTATTCCTAAGAGAATTAAACTTTAATTAAATTTTTAATTAAACATTATTAATAAGGTCTTTGAGATTATGATGAAAAGTCTTTTATTGAAAACAATTGCAAATTATGCCTGTATAAGATGGATTTCCAAAATTTCAATAACTAGACTCCCAAGATAGCGTGTAATTAGGTGAGAGGTTGCTTGAGGAAGTGTTAAGCTATATACAATAAGCAAGAATTAAGGAAATAAAAAGAGTGACACTTACTCCCCCATACCCTGCTGAGAATAAATGGAATATCAATCAGGTGTGGAAGAGCATTGTGTATGTTGAAGGACAAATCCTGCTGGGGGGACAGTAGTGCTGCCTTGGGCATCCTTTGTCACAGAGGTCTCACAACCCAGGGCAGGGCATTATGGGGAATGCTGGGTCATCATTCTCTAGAGGACTCTTTGCTACTCCATGTTCATGCCCATCATCTCCTGATAGCAGCATGCTGCTTTCTCTGCATATTCCCTCCCATTATAGGCACTGGCCATTAGAATATCTTATTACATACTACAACACTTACCCAGAATTGCTCAGATCCTTCCGGACAGGGACTGGCAGTGTTGGGTACAGGAGTCAGGGCAGGAGCTGGGGAACGTGGGCAGTTCAGGGCAGGGTTAGGGATAGGGTTGGAGGTGTGTCTGCTTGCTTCTCCCCAGGGTGGAGGGGGCAGTGCATCCCTTTCTCCCTCCAGCTTCTCCCCAGGGCTGGCATAGGGTAGGGGGGGAGGCTTACACCTGCCTGCCAGCTTCTCCCCTGGGCCAGCCCAGAGATAGTGGGGGGCCATGCAGGCGACCCAGTGGCGCTCCTTGGGGCTGGCCCAGGGTGGCGGGGACTGCACAGGAGCCAGCAGCTACTCCCTAGGGCAGGCTGGGGTGGCCAGGACCATGCTGCTGGCTAGCGGCTGCTCACTGGGGTGCTTGCTGCCCCCTTGTGGTCATGCATGAGGACAACTGTTCTGCTATCACACCCCTGCCTTCCCATTTGATATGAAACAATTGCATTCCATGCACAGGCCATTTTCCTGGCACAACCTAACCCTGACCTTGCTTTAAGTTATGATAAGAGGAAGTTGCATACCAAATTTGATGGTGCTAGCTCTTATCATTTAGGAGTTCTTGAGCAAATGGACCCACAAACAGACAGAGACACACATATTTCTAAAATATATAGTGAGACTGTCTCTATAGAGAGTGAAATCAAAGAAGGGGGATTGAATACCAAGGCTGTAATTTTGAGTTTTATCTTGATTTGCCCAATTATAAAGTGTCTGGATTTCCAGTTCTGAAGTCTGAAACCAAATATAATGGCTTGAATCCATTTCCCGTCATCAGTTCTTGATCACTGTAGCAATGCTGTTTGCTTCAGATTTATGAGTCTGTTTGTGTTTTAGGACCAAGAGTATATTTTCTACTTGTTATGCCATCTCTCTGTGGATGGTTTTTTTTTTCATACAAGGCTCTATAAATTCAAATATTTTTTAATACCATCATTTATTGTGCTAGTGCGCACAAATTTCAACCAGCTAATGGCCTTGTTATACTAGGTCCTATCCAAAATTGGGAGGCAGGAACTTTCCTTTCCCATAAAGAGCTTATTTGAGCTCCTGCTGCTGGCCCATCAGTTGGCTGTTGTTGCCATGTTTTCTTTAGCTTTCATCAGGTCAGGCTCATTCATTTTCTCCAGAGTTTTGATGTTATGCTGCATGGTGGGCTGGGTTTTCTACTGAACATATAGCATCCAGATTTTTCTGAAGAGTGCTTCTGACAGAGTATACCAGACCATCTGAGGCCCCTTCCTGGAGTCCTCCTGGCCCTGCCACACCCCGCCCCAATCAGAGTAGCAGAGAGGGTCCTCCAGACTGCCTAGAGGGGTCTGTGAGACACAGCCAATCAGAGCCCCCCAGCCTACTATAAGAAGAGTTCCAGGGCCAGGGAGTTCAGTTCATTGCTGGAGTTGTAGGTGTTTGGATGGAGTGTGGCTGGTTGACAGAGCTAGAGCACTCCAGAGAGGACAGCACAGGCAGAAGGTGAAGAGAGCAAGATGGAGCCTCGATTTGGTTGCTGGGACTCCATTAGGACAAAACTGTGAGGAAAGGGTGAGGACAGCACAGGGAAATGGCCTGGGAATTAAAGATGCTGTGTGTCATAAAAACAGCCATCTGCTGTGTCCTTTTAACTATCTTACTTGGGCTGGAGCCAGGAGTGGTGGGTGGGCCTGGGTTCTCCTCACCCCTGTTAGCCACCCTGGGAAGTGGCCTGGACATTGAGGAATCCCAGAGAAGGAAAAGCCCAAGAGGGTGAAGACAAGATTGTGGAGACATTGTCACCAAAGAGGAGCCCTGGGGCACTGTGCTCGCTCCGTCTCTCTCTCTCTCTCTTTCTCTCTCTCTCTCCAGAGAGGCACATACACTCGGCCCACGGGGCACTCAGAAGAGGTGAGTGCACTCCATTACAGTGCCCTATAAATCAATTGAAATAATATTAGGAACTCCCAACAAAAGCTTTCGGCTTTCATCTCGATGTATTATCAAAGAGGCCCATTTAATGTTGATTGTCTCAGGTAGCTATAAATAATATTGTTCCCAATTACCGCCTGTGCAGTAAAAGGGATTTGTCATCTGCATATGAATAACAGCTACTGTGATTAACTGCATGTCAGCTAAGATGCATTTCCATGAATGGATTGTTGGTGGAGTTTGTAAATAGAGCTTTCTGCATTATTGGGGCTTTGCAGTTTGAAAAACAAAATATTTGGTGTGCAGTATCCCTTCTGTAAAAATGAGATCCAAATGGTATATCATAAAGCATGAATCGAAATGCTTCGGTTTCAAATGGTCAGCAACTTAAAAAGATTTGTATTGCCTAAGCAATAGTAAGTTCAAAAGTTCATCAATAACAGTTGATGAAGTTGGCCAATTGAGATAAATGTTTATATGTGACCAACAATTATGTACAAGGTGGCAGTAGATATGTCGTTTACTCACACATGCACACACGCATTCACACACACACACACACACATGCACGCACGCACTAAAGTTCCACCAGAGGAAAGTAGATTTTTCATCATCTCATCCATGGTAATGGAGATGCAGAGCATTGAGCTTGTCAATATGGGGAAGTTCACCTCAGTTCCAGTGCTGGTGGGTCATTGTTTACACAGGCACTTTGAATGTTCTCATTTCCATTATGGTCCTTTGCAAGACAGGCAGGGAGGTGAAGGAGGACTCTTCGATGATGCATGGGATTCTGTCACTTCTCTATCGCGTTATATTGTAGCACTTGATCCATGAAGGCTGCTCCCAAGATGGCTCTGTGTCTATACAGCATGTAGCACAGTACAAAGCATCCATCTTTAAGACAGTCCTTGCCTTACAGACAAGAGACAACAAGTGGGTACAGTCAGATCACTGCCTAATATGGTTTCACTCTTTTCTTGTGCTCCCCCATCTAAGTTCTATCATCCTATGTTCATATGACTCTTACTCATTGCCTGCACCATGTGCTGGCACAGATCTTGTAGCTAAGGGATGAGATTTTTCAAAGGCACCTACCATCACTGTGAAAATCTCCCCTAAAAATATTTACCGTGAACACACTATAAAATGCCCCATAACATATGTTATGAGGTTGCAGTTTATTCTGGTCATAATGTAGCAGTGTGCCTGCCTTCATTTTTTCTAACACAAACTGTCCTGGGGTTCTCCTCATCAAAGAATCTGGGAGAATAAGAGGAAGGGGTTGGACTGTCAGGGGTAATAGGGGACGGAGCGATTTCTCTACTCTATGCCAGGTTGGGAATGGGCTCAAATTGTTGGCTGTTTATTGTTTTGTGTGAAATTTGGTAATATCAAGTCAGTTCCCAGGCAGCCTCAGTCCTCTTGAAAAGTGCTTTGCTGAATAGAGAGGGGTTTTTAGAAGGCATGCATTTAAAGGCTGTCTTGAACCCCGGACCTTAGGTTCCCATCCCTGCAATAAGTCCAGGGCATTCTTAAAGATTGATGCGGTCTGCTGTGCTCTTTAGACTTTTTATTGCAGTGATGGGCAACCTAGACGAACGAATGGGCCACACGAGTGGCCCTCCTTTATCTAAATGGGCCACAACATTATCAGAACCAAGATGGTCTTCCAGGATAAGGTAGTTTTGCTGACTGCATTTGCGTACCTAGAATTTGCAGGGTGAGCCAAGTGAACTGTAGCAGCACTTTGATGCTCTGCATGGCTCTCACCATCAATGTTGTGTACAATCAGTATGCACCTCACTTCACATACCTATATTAACACCAGTAGGAAAAAACCTACATGGCCAGAAACCAGCAGAATCTGGCAACTCTGCATGTAGACAATAGTAAACAAAATGTCTCATGGGCTACACATACAACACCGATAGGCTGCATGCACCTGCTTTATTGGGATTCATAGGAGAGAGGCCAACAATTGACTAACAGCCTTGATCCAATTAGGAATGTGCTCACTGGTGATTGGGTTCATGACCATTAGGAATGTGGATTACATGAAATATCACAAATTAGAAATGAGTATAGTAACCTAGTGTATTTCACAACCCACATTTTTACATTTGCTTTTCTTTGCGCTAATAAGCAACCATCATCTCTCTCAGAAAGCTGACTTTTTCATTAGATCAGTTTTCTATAATTTACAGTAACCCATCACTATTTCTTTGTGGAGACTCAGGAGAGCCAAATTACAAATACTGTCTTCCATAGTGTTTAATACAACATCTCAAACAGCTAGTGTCAATGTATTTCCCATGCAGAGGATCTGATTCCAGATCTAGTACTGGGCACACACATATGATTTCTGGAAGTTCTCCAAGACTCAATTATTTACAACTTGAAAGCACATTTGTATAGACCCAAACCATCCCGTAGGAGGATTCTAACTGACTACGGCAAATTTTCAGGTCACTTCTTATTTTAACCAAGCCCTTGGAAATGAACCCTTATATGCTGTGTTCAAAAACTTGAGCTCTGAAATTATGTGCTCTTCCCGTTTCTGGCTGGTCTTAGTGAGGGCAGTGTCAGAGGTTGCAAGCGAAACTGTTCTGGTGGGATTTCTGGTGGGATTTGTAGTGGCAATCTTGGCGGTTCAGTGAAAAATCACCAACCCTTTGACTCCCTCTCAGATCCCAGCTTCTGAACTGTTACAAAGTTTTCTTAATTACTAGTTGTTCCTGCAATCCCTGTAGCACACATCACTGTTATCTGGTTCTCCCATCATCCCTAAATCTCTTGTAAAAATGGCTTTGTTGTTGCCAGAGGCTTTCAGAAAAGATTCAGCAGGGAAATTAATCAGACAGTTCATTTAATTAAAACAGGTTCCTTTTCCTCCCCCAAACTTCAAGAAGTATGAAGTTTTATGCTCTAGGAAGTGACTCAGTGAGGGGAGGGAGATATAAGGAATCCACCATCCAGAAGGGTCACAGAAGTCAGTCCCTAGTGTTTTCCCACTGTTAGCTTTCAGGAAACTCATTTCTCACTGCTGGGAGGGTGCCGCATTTCACAGTTGCGTTTTCCAGGAAGGATTATGCCAATACTGGGGATTGCTGAAGCAGTCAGGCATCTCTGTGTCCAATAAAACAGCATCGCTGCCTGTAACACACGCAGTACTCGAGTGCAGCCACAGTAACACAAAAGGACACTTGTTTAAGTGAGACAAGAATCAAGCCAAATCATCAGTTTCCATCACTCACACTTTTGTACGTAACCATGTAACATGAACAAGGGTCGGCACGTATTGGTTTCCTTATTAACAGAGCAGAGTGTCTCGCCCAATGTCAGCCTTTAGCAGCATTTGCAAGCACCAAGGAGCCAGGAGCCAGTCTGTCACGGAGCGCCCTTGCTCAGTAAATGGATCCAGAGTGTCTTTCAGGATCCCAGAGGGCTTGTTTTGTCTTTATGGCCAGAGAGGGTGGGGCAATCCCCACGTGGTCCTATCGTTTCGTTTCACATTCTAGAATTTGGTTTTCCATTCACGTTGTTGGGTTGTAGTTCACTGACTGTTGCGTCAAAGACAATTGAGCAATACATTGATGGCCAGCTGGCCAGGGAGGGGTGACAGCTCCCTTCCCCCTGGAATGGGCCATCACCGAGACATATGCTTCTGGAGTAAAAGCAAGTCATAAGATGCTACTGAGGGTTATTTGTAATTAACAGTAACTACTCAGTGTGCCTGGGTATCTTGAAAAACAAGGCGAATAAATCCATTTGCCACTGTGTTGCCCATTCACTTAATCTGAGGAATCTCACAGTCATTTACATAATAATAGTTGGGTGCAGGGGTGCCCAGGACAATACCTCTCTGCCTCAGTCTCTACCCCCATGCTGCGCCTTCCTGCTGCACTCCCACCCTGCCCGTTGCTGCTCCACCTTCACTCTGCCCCCCTTCATTTCTTCCCCTAAGCCCTGTCCCCTGAGCAATGCAACCTGGGAGCAATGCAACTGGGAGACCTGGGGCCGGCAGCAGAGGTTATGGGTCCTCTCCCATTCACCGCCATAGTGGGAAGTGAAGCAGCCCAACCTGCTCCACTCCCCCGAGCCTAGCTAATCACTTGGGGGAAACCAAGCAGGTTGGGGAAGGTGAAGCAGAGCAGGCTTCTGGGTTGCTCCATTTCCCACAGCTCCTGCCACCAGTGATGAGTGCAGGGCTGGGTCCAACCCCTGCTGACAGCCCCCACCCCCATGTCATTCCCCAGGCTGTCCTAGTTCTTCCAAAGTGCAGGGACCTGGATATCTGCCTGGAACCATCCTATGCACGGGCAGGCTCTGAGTAAAAGAATAGTTTTGTTTGGTTGAGTCCCTTAAAAAATTAACCACCTCCTTTAATACTCTCATAAATATCCCAAACGACAATGGTCTGGGAAGGAATTCTTGGGGCACCATACTGTTGAGCTTTGGATCGACTTTCAACTTTATTTTTACAACTTGGAACCAGCTAATAGAAAAGTGCAAACAAATATTGACCCCTTAGTGATGGGGTGCCTGCCTCACACTGGGGTCTTGAGCCCTAGAGAAGCTGTGCAGGGAGGCAGCCAATCAGCCAATCAGGGGAACAACAAATGAGGGCCCAGCAGGCCCCATAAGAAAAGCTGCAGGGCAGAACAGCAACAGTCACTCCTTGGAACTCAAGGTGGAAGGGGATGAAGCCAGTAAGCATCCTGGAAATCACAACACTGCAAGCAGAAATGGGAGGCGCTAAAGGCAGCTCCTGGGGAGGCTGCAAGGATCAGCGGGTTGAGTCCTGAGGCAAGCACAAAGAGGGTGCTAGGGCCATGGGGAAGTGGTGTAGGGAAATATAAGGAGGAGTCAGAGCAGGCACAAGCCATCAGTGAGACACCACCAGAAGAGGGTGCACTGGCTCCCAGAGGTAATTCCCTTATAGGCCACAAGGAGGTGCTGCTGGAGTGGTGAGCGAGCCCCATTACACGACTCCACAACAGGACATTCTTTTGTGAGAGCATAGCTGGTCTTAGGGGCAAGTGAGCCAGTCAGTTGCCCAGGGCCGCCAGAGGCCGACGGAAGCCCGCTCAGGACACGCAGCAATTAAAGGGGCCGCAACCTCATTTCAGCCTTTTTTTTTCCTCAACAAATTTTCTCCCGCCAATTGGTTAGAGAGGCACTTTTTGGTTAACTAAGCAGTTTAAATGATCTCTCACCTCCTAAGTTCCAAATACCTTATGTCAGCTGCTGCTCATTCATCTGCGGTTTCATTGGTTCGTGCAAAGAATTTTATAGCAACAAACTAGCACAACTGCTGTAATCTACTAAAATAGTTGAAACAACAATTAAACCACTGGATGACCACTAATTTCCCTAATACTGAAGTAACACTTGCTGGCCTGTACCTCACAGGAACACCCCAGCACCTTTTACATTTGCTGCCTTTCATTCCGCTGTCATTTGGTCAGGCCTACCTGTAGAAATGCATACGGGGGAGCCAACACCCTCCGTGAGCCCCTAGATAAGGTGGGGTGGGGTCTGGCTCCATGCTCCCAGGAGAGGCAGGGCCTAGGGCAGAAGGGGTGGGGCCAGGGATAGCTAGTCCTATGCGCACCCAGAGTGCATTGTGGTGGCAAAGCTCTCACAGTGATTTAAAGGGACCAGAGCTCTGGCCATCACTACTGCTGCAGTAGCAGTGGTGGCAGCCAGCAGCCCCAGGCCCCTTGGGCAACTGCCCCTTCCTCCTTCTCCCACGGTTGGCAGGCCTGGGTGGGCACAGGGTATGCAATCCTTTCAATATGGCTTAATCAACTAATAGTATGTTGATTGAAAAGACTGCTTACCCTCTTCACACCCAGGTTTAAAATAAGACTACCGTGAATATCATGCACTTGGTGACCGGTCTCCTAGTTTTAGTGATCAATCTCTGTACAGATTGGGAACTGCCCACAAGCGCCAAAGTATACTAGTAAGCAGCGCTACCATTGCAAGCGTATCACACATCACCATTCCCATTTTTTCTTTCTCCATTAACTACGTGTTATTTACAAAGCCACTTGCGAGGTCCACATTTGTTGTGCTAAGCCGACACCCAGCAGTTGAGCAAACTCAGCAAATCCTTGGGTAGCTTCCTTGTTTATATAGACTTTACACACTGAATGTGTTAAACCCATAAATGAAAACCATAACCTCCAACACACTAGGCTTTCTTTTCTTCCTCCATCAAGGTTCACAGATGCATTTAGATCACTACAGAAAGACTGCTAACCAATTCTGACAGCGTTATCCATCATTCTCCTCCCCACCCCACCTTTGCCGACTGAAACACGTCTGTTTTGATAATGGGGGTAGATAGAGGAGAGTGGTAATTCAAGCTAATGACAGGCATAGTTACCATCCTGTGTTCCTTGCCTGTGTCCCACAGCCTCTTTAGCCTGTATCATGTTCTTCTAGATCCTAAGCAGCATAGCTTACACTGCAGATGGAAAATCGGGTACAGCTGCAAATACCAGAGACATGCAGCTCAAATGGAGATGACCAGTTCATCATTTTGCTGTAGATGGCGTTGTACTTCCAAGTAGAGGTAATATGCGGACTTCACTGTATTTGGTATCTACAGTAGCATCTTACGTTGTTGCTCACTTCTTTGAATGGGATCCTTCCCTCTCTTCGAGCTATGATTTTTTTATTGTCCATACTGGAGAAAGGGCACATATTTGTCTTAGAGCCTCATGAAGGCTGTTGAGCAAGTGAGAGAGGTTCTCTTCATTCTTTCACCTAAGATGCTATTTTTTGTGGCACAGATAAGGGGCATCTAGAAAAGATGGAATGTACATACATTTTCTAATTATTGGCCTCATCTATCCCTATCCATCCACCATGGTGAGATGATGTTCCCCCTAAGGCCTGGTTATCCTTTCCCCCCAACCCACCTTCTTCTTGGAGGAAGTTGGATTCTGGAGGCAACTTTGATGGAGGAAACTTCTGGAGTCAAACTAGAGGACTTGTAGCTAGTGAGAGTGGGTGGCAGACTGGGGATCCACGTGTAAGGAAGTGGAACCTTCCTATGCAGAAACCCTGTGGTAGAAGTAGTGTTTCCTAGGAATTCAAGTTGAAACTTGTGGTGTTTTCTCTCCGCTGTATGAGTTATTCCAATGTAGGGAACAATTAACTCCTCAGTAGAATTGAACAAGACAGATTAAGGAGTCATCTACACCAGAATTCACAGTAAATACATTTTAAAATGTACAGCATCTTAAAGGTAATGGTATCAAATAATAGTAGTCTCAAAAACTCTGCAGTACAAATGTGATCAAAATGGCTTAATTCTTCTCACACCAGTGTAAATGAAACTCCATTGCCTTGGATGGAGGTATTTTTGAGTCACGCTAGTTTAAGTGAGAGGAGAATTGGGGCCATTAGCTTATTCATGCATTAAAGATGCAGTGTGAGTCTGGAGATCTGTTATATTTAGATATATAAAAGTCTGGAACACTTTGGTGCTGAGTAAATCTCAAAATGTTTAGGTCACATAAGCATCATCTCTTTGAATGTTTATCCAAGCTTTCTCTAAGTGATCAAACTGTCTCGTAAATGCTGTTGTTGGCTTCTCTATTTATATGTGAACAACTGGGCTGAAAGGATCTAAAAATGGCAAGGTTTGGAATATTCTTACTTTACATTTACAAAGACTATATACTAGTCACTTCTGAAATATGTTAGTTTGTCTGTCGTGTAAAGTGAATGTTTCTTATTTGAGAAGTGAATACATTGGAAAATAATTATTTGTGAGAAAGCCTCAGCATCTGAAGATGCATCTATATCAAATGGGAATTTCCAACTGAATTTCCAGTTGAAACTTGCAGGTTTTCTTTTGAGGGTCTGGAGTCTCTAAACTACAGATGTCAAAGATCCATTTAACAACTTGGATTTCATCCTAATCAGAGTCAGTTCCAGTTGTGCAAAGAGGAAAACACAGTTAAATCACAGAACTTCCAACTAATCCTAAAAAAATCATTAAGGTTAATTTAATTGACATATTAAAACTCAATAATGCTGTTAATGTATGGCCTTCTTCTAAAGAGAGTACAGTGAGAATGTTGATCCCATGTCAAGGGGCCTATTTCTTTCAATCTGGTTCAGTAATGGTTATTCACTAGCCTAGAACTGGAGAATTCAGTGTGTGGAATAAAGGTCTCTGACCCAGAGGGTTGCTTAGTGTATTGTCTTGCAGAATTAAAGCATTATGCATAATAGCAGAGTGTGTCTGTCTTAATCACATGCACCGATCTAGCACTGGGCAGTGGATGAAATTAAAATGGATGAGAACATTCATCTATAGCTATGGGCAGCACAGGAAAATGACTTCGGAGTTCCTGCTACCTACAGTTTTCACTCTATCTGGACTGGAATAGAAATCCAGGTTTCTGTTGTTTGTTTTTTTGTCAGGAACCTGCTGACATGTTGCTTCTGTCTCTGTAGAGAAGCTAAAGTCACCTAAAGTCACCCCTGCTATTTATCATAGGATGTCTCTTTTGATACATCTACACAGCTTTGTTATTTCGGAATAATTGATGTGGAATTATTCTGAGGAAGTGGGTCTGGCCCACGAAAACTCATCACCTAATAAACCATCTTATTAGTCTTTAAAGCGCTGCATAGTCCTGTCTGTTGAAATAACATAGTGCACATCTACACTACAAGACTTTATTTTGAAATAATGTTGAGCTGGATGACTTCTTACTCTTACTCACGGTAACCCTCATTTCACAAAGAGTAAGGAAAGTCAAAAGAAAAGTGTTCTTCCTTTGACTTCCTGCTGTGTAGACAGCGCCAAATGCCGAATTAAGCTATTTTGACTTAGGCTACGCAATTGACGTAGCTGAAGTTGCATACCTTAATTCAACTTTAGCCCTGTTGTATAGATGTACCCTTTGAATAATACAGTATGGCTATGTCTATACAGCAGCATTATTTTGGAATAACTGACGTTATTCTGAAATAACATAGTCCGCGTCTACACAGCAAACAGTTATTTCGACATAATGTTGAGCTGGAGGACTTCTTACCCGACTCCTGTAACCCTCATTTTACGAAGAGTAAGGGAAGTTGAAAGAAAAGTGTTCTTCCTTTGACTTTCTGCCTTGTAGACAGCGCCAAAAGCCGAAATAAGCTATTTCAACTTAAGCTATACAACTGACGTAGCTCAGGTTGCATTGCTTATTTCTGCTTTAGCCCTTCTGTGCAGACATACCCTATGTGTCCCAAACCCAGACCTTAACACATGCCAGAGTACTTGAGCTAAGCCTCATCCTATCTCTGTAAAGCACTAATTGAATCCCAAAGGAGGAATCCCCTTTATTGGTGGTAACCATATAGCCCCTGCTAGGTAAATACCTAATACCTGCACAAAGCCCTAACAACGTCTTTTCAAAAGGGTCAAAAAAATTTAGAATATTTGTTCCCAGGGAAATTGTGTTTTTTCTTCCAATTGTAAGAGAGTTTTTTTCTTGGTTGCAATTTCAAAGTTCCCCATGGAAAGGGAAATCTAATTTTCAGGCAGCTCTAGCGATTTCAGTTTTTCCTTATGCAAAGCAGCCAGAAGGACAGAAAAATAGGAGCTATTGAACTTGGGGATTGGATCGATGAGGAACTCATTGTACGAACACCTTATTTCCCTGTGCTGCTTTGCTACCCCACTATGCCATCCTGTCGTTGACCTCTCCATGGCTCTTCTGTAAAGGTTCAGTTGTCCCCAGACAGTCACTCACAGCTCTGACCCTCCACAGTGCCCTTTACGTGGATTGAGACTTGGTACTAAAACATGAATCTTCTAGTTCTTCAGGATTGGATTTGGGTGTCTGATTCTGTGATCCTCCCTCCAGTGGTATAATGCAAATTCAGGCAAGTGGCCTTTTTGAATTCATCAGGCCTGCTTACCTAAGTGAAGGCTTCAGGGAAAAGGCTGGTCCTTGAAAGACTTCAGACTTCAATTTGAATTCATATTTGGGCACTGTCATGCTGCTTGAGTCAAGGCCACCAGTGCTGTCAGCTAATGGAGTTTTTCCGTGAGCACAAGTGGCACTGACAGTCAATTTCAGGCAGGTTCAGTTTGCTCACAGATGTAGTGAGTGTAGTAGTCAGGATTTACTGGTGTGGTGTCCTGACAGGTCTCCTGCACCGTCAATGATGATAACACTGCTCTACAGCCAAAATGCTTCTGAAATAAATGTAGTCAAACTTTACTAATTCTGGGTCACTGAGAACAAAAATGATGCTTAAAATTGTTGATTGGCTCTAGTTTTCAAGATATGCTATTGGGTCAGTATATACGACCCTTGACTTGGGAATGGTGGAGGATAAGTGAGTTATAAAGGGAAGGGATCTCAATTTAAACCAGAAATGACTAAAATACATCTTTGACTGGATCTATGAATAAATCTATGACTGGGTTTGGACAGTACTTGCTTTTAGGCAAAACAATGAATGATGCAATCTGAAGCTGGTATTGCATACATGATATGAATTGCATCATGTTATTCCTAGAAGTCATGGATGATGCAATCATAACGAAGCTTACATCACTCTGCTGAACAAATTGCCCTATATCAGCTCTAGAAATCATACAGTGTCGTGCTCTCTTATTTGTCAGTGTTTGATTTTGCAAAGGGACACATTTCTGTTTAGCCAAAGTGAGCAGAGATGCCTCGTACTTGTGTGAACAGTGCAGATAACTTCTGCTATGTTTGTGGTGAAGTGACTTTTGCATCACAAAAGCGCAGTATAACCACTATGGTTAAGAAAGCCTATCACCTTTATTTTGGCTGCAAAATTGGGAGATCAGGACAAGAGGTGGGCCCCACACATATGCTACAACACTTGTGCAACAAATCTTCGCCTGTTGAAAACAGGAAAAGGAAATCTATGCCTTTTTGCAGTGCCAATGATTTGGAGAGAGCCAACAGATCATACCAGCAATTGTTACTTCTGCATGGTGCCTCCAGTTGGGAAAGGTGTGTCAAAGAAGAAAAAGTGGACTGTGCATTATCCAAACATTCCATCAGCTATACGCCCAGTACCCCACGGAGAAGGACTGCCGTTCCTGATGCACCAGAATCATTCTCACTTGAGTCAGACGAGGAAGAGGAAGAGGATGAAACTTCTGGTCCTGAACCATCAATGTCACAGGACCCACATTTTCTCCCATCCTCCTCCTCTGAACCACACCTCATAACACAAGGTGAACTGAATGACCTTGTCAGGGATTTGGAACTACCCAAGAGTAAGGCAGAGCTGTTGGGCTCCAGACTACAGCAGTGGAATCTCCTGGCAGGTGATGTTAGGGTTTCCATGTTCCGTGACCGTCAAAAGGATCTTGTCCCATTCTTCTTCATGGAAGGTGATCTTGTAGCCTGCAACAACATCGATGGTGTGATGGCAGCCCTCAACATCGCGTTCACGATCCAGATGAGTGGAGACTGTTCATTGATTCATCAAGACGAGTCTTAAAGCTGTTTTGCTGCATAATGGCAATGTTTTGCCATCAATTCCAGTTGGTCATGCAGTCCATATGAAGGAAACCTATGACAACATGAAACAACTTTTGAGGTGCATAAACTATGACCAACATCAGTGGCAGCTTTGTGGCCATTTGAAGGTTGTTGCTCTCTTGCTTGGTCTGCAGACTGGATACACAAAGTACTGCTGTTTTCTCTGCGAATGGGATAGTCGTGCAAGAGATTCCCACTACATCAAGATAGATTGGCCACTGACAGTCATTGGAGCCTGGGAGGAAAAGTGTTCAGCATCCACCACTTGTTGAATCAAGGAAGATTTTGTTACCACCCTTACACATCAAGCTGGGTCTGATGAAGAACTTAGTCAAGGCCATGGACAAAACACAAGCAGCTTTCAAGTACCTCCGTGGAAAATTTCCAAGGTTAAGTGAAGCTAAGATAAAGGAAGGTGTCTTTGTTGGTCCTCAGATTCGTGAACTTCTTCAAGATGGTGCATTTGACCATGCACTGCGTGGCAAGGAAAAGACGGCATGGAAAGCCTTCCAGTTAGTGGCAATAAATTTTCTCGGAAACAACAAGGCAGACAACTACAGGTTGTTGGTGGAAAACCTCCTCAAGGCATACAAAGCCTTGGTTGCAACATGTCACTAAAGATACATTTTTGCACTCTCATCTAGATTTTTTTCCACCGAACTGCGGAGCAGTGAGCGACGAGCGTGGCGAGCGATTTCACCAGGACATTGCAACAATGGAGAAACACTATCAGGGCAAATGGAGCCCATCAATGCTTGCAGACTATTGCTGGACAGTGACAAGAGATGCTCCATTTAATGAATACAAGAGACAAGCCAAGAAGCGCCGAGTAGACACTGAATAGGACTAAACTATGTACATAATAGTTTTTTGCCTTTTGTTTCATAATAAATTTTATTTATATAACCCTTTTGCTGATTTTTAAAGGGTTACATAAACAGGACAGGTGAAATATTATCATGTAAAGCAACCATAAACACATGAAAAGACCTAGGTTTACAATTTATGATTAAAACTCTACTATCTACACAATATACATAGACGTTAAAATGTAAAAACTTAAATATCTTGGAAACAGTAGCCAATCAGTTGTTTTAATTGTCATATTTGAATTCAGCACATCAAAATACATAATAAATAGCACATTTTATCTCTGAAGCAGACGACTTCTAAAAAATTGTAGACCAGTGTAACCAGTCGGCTGTGTGTATGCTCCAACACGTGTGCCGTGTTGACTTACGCAAGCAGTCAACACAGGAGATTCTGAGAGAGCCTCCAAAGACCACAAATCAGATAAGGATTAAAGATGCCCAGCCAGGTTTATTGTTAAGCGAAGTACAATAATAGTTGTCAGTAGACTTTCCTGAACCACTACACATACGTACCCCATAACAATGGACTGACTTGGTCAGTGGGAGGTCCCACTGCCCCCAGGTCAGACAAAGGCTGCTCCTCAAAGACACCGCTTTATAACAGGTCCAAACAAGTTACACATCACTCCTGATGTGTCAGTTTGCCATTCTCTGATGCTACTTAGATACCACCCATCACCATGTACCTTGTGGTTCGATTAGAACATCTCTATCCATCATGCTATCATTTTAGACCCTTTCCCAAACCTGGGTCAGTATCTGTGGGGAGTGTGGGTAACATGGTATTTTTTAATTAGCTGGTGGTACCATCCTTTTGGAATGTGCTTTCAACTTATGACCAGTATCAATTACTTTTCTACACCTGGACCTATTACCAATTAATGTTTTGCACTCTCAGCCCTGCTGATGCCAAGTTCTGAGAGCAGGATCCTACCTCTTGCTCACAGCTGAGCTTTGCTTTATAATAGTTTTGTCCATTGTTAGCTAGGCCTCAGGCCTCAAACCAGGCCTGTACCACATCGGCTTTTGTTTCAGGTCCTCATTTTAATACAGCAAGTAGATATTTTGTCCCCACTTTTTTAAAGTTGGGAATCCAATGCTGATCATCAGAATCCTTTTCATAAGTGTATCATTGTAGTGCCTCCAGCCACTGCTTCTTCCAGAATGTAGGGAGAATTTGAAAATCTATTATGTTTCTCATAATGAAAACTGCCATTAAGATACAACTACTCTCTGGAGTTCCAGAAAGATCAGACAGGAACCTGGCTATCAGATCCTGGATTTTTGTGACAGGGCATTTTAATAGGATAATGCTTTCCCTGGTGTGGGGAAAGTTCACCGATTTAGATAATATTATGAGTGGCTGGAAAGTACTAACTTGCGGTGTTTTCTTCTTTTATGAGCTATGGGTGTTGACTTGGTGGGCCTGTTTCTATTTTGAATGATGTGTATTTTATGGAATATTTGATAATGTGCTTAAGGTTAAGACAAGCGATGTGCCTGTATTCATATAATTATTTAAGTATGTACCATTTCCTGCAGACAAGTGTGCTGAAAAGAATCAAGCTATCTCATATTATCAACAGCCAGCATAGTAATGAGCCTGTTACTATGGAAATGAGATCATTACTCTTTGCTGGATTTTTGAGCTGCTTTTCAGTTTCGGAAAAGCTGTGCTTATTTGATAGTGGAGGGACAATAACCCAAAAAGTTGCAGGTGAAAAATCTTAACAAATGTGAAATTGCCAAGGTCCCTTTGTGATGATTCTATAGAACATTCAGCTAAAACACAAAGTCTAATGACTGAGTTTTTCAACAGAGAAAATGGAAGAGAAGAATGTAGGAATCACTGATGTTTCAAATATCATATTATAGGAACAAATTGTAATGGATTTGTTCTTTAATATAAGAAGTGGCCATGGTATAATGGGGGTGTCTCTTTCTCAGATGGTGGTAGGGGCATGCGATCATGGTGAAGGAACATCTGAGTTATAGACCTACCAACAGTATAAAGGCTTTCCTCTCCTGTTGAATAGCAATCCAGTTGGACCCATCTGGTAGGAGGTAATCTTATATAGGTTAATTTTGTAACATTTAAGAGCATAAGAACGGCCATACTGGGTCAGACCAAAGGTCCATCTAGCCCAGTGTCCTGTCACCCAACAGTGGCCAATGCCAGATGCCCCAGAGGAAGGGATCACAACAGGTAATCCTCACATGATCCCTCTCCTGTCATCCATTTCAAGAAAAACAGAGGCTAGGGACACCATTCCTACCCATCCTGGCTAATGGCCATTGATGGACCTAACCTCCATGAATCTATCAAGCTAATTTTTGAACCCTGTTAAAGTCCTAGTCTTCACAACATCCTTTGGCAAAGAGTTCCACAGGTTGACTGTGCGCTGAGTGAAGAAAAACTTCCTTTTGTTTGTTTTAAACCTGCTGCCTATTCATTTCATTTGGTGACCCCTAGGCTATGTCTAGACTGCAAGTACTTTTGAAAAAACAAGCCGCTTTTTCAAAAGAGAGCACCCAGGCAGTCTGGATGCTCTCTTTCGAAAAAGCACAGTTTGCATTATATAGCGCCTTTTTCCAAAAGAGCACTTTCGAAAAAAGGCGTTCTTCCTTGTAAAACTAGGTTTTCGGTGGTTGAAAAAACTGTTGCGTTCTTTCGATTTACTTTCGAAAGAATGCAGCAGCAGTGTAGACACAGGGGAAGTTTAAAAACCCTGTAGTCTAGACACACCCTTAGTTCTTATATTGTGGGAATAAATAAATAACTTTTCCTTTTTCACTTTTTCCACACCAGTCATGATTTTATAGACCTCTGTCATATCTCCCCTTAGTCTTCTCTTTTCTAAGCTGAAAAGTCCAAGTCTTTTAAATCTCTCTTCATATGGGACCCGTTCCAAACCCCTAATCATTTTTGATGCTCTTTTCTGAACCTTTTCCAATGCCAATATATCTTTTTTGAGATGAGGTGACCATAGTTGTACACAGTATTCAAGATGTGGGCGTACCATGGTTTTATATAGAAGCAATAAGATATTCTCTGTCTTATTCTCTATCCTTTTAAAATGATTCCTAACATTCTATTTGCTTTTTTGACTGCCGCTGCACACTGAGTGGATGTTTTCAGAGAACTATCCACAATGACTCCAAGATCTCTCTTTTGAGTAGCTGGTAGCTAAATTAGTCCCACCATACTGTATGTATAGTTGGGATTATTTTTTCCAATTTGCATTACTTTTAATTTATCAACATTAAATTTCATTTGCCATTTTGTTGCCCAATTACTTAGTTTGGTGAGATCTTTTTGAAGCTCTTCACAAGTCTGTTTTAGTCTTAACTATCTTGAGCAGTTTGGTATCATCTGCAAATTTTGCCACTGCTTATCCCTTTCTCTAGATCATTTTTAAATAGGTTGAATAGGATTGGTCCCAGGGCAGACCCTTGTGGGACCCCAATAGTTACCTCTCTCCACTTGGAAAACTTACCATTTATTTCTACCCTTTGTTTCCTGTCTTTTAACCAGTTATCAGTCCATGAAAGGACCTTCCCTCTTATCCCATGACAACTTACTTTACTTAAGGCCCCATTGGTGAGGGACCTTGTCAAAGGCTTTCCAGAAATCTAAGTATACTGCATCCACTGGAACCCCCTTGTCCACATGTTTGTTGACCCCTCAAAGAACTCTAGCAGATTAGTAAGGCATGATTTTCCTTTACAGAAACCATGTTGACTTTCTCCCACAAATTATGTTCATCTATGTGTCTGACAATTTTTAGTCTTTGTAGTTTCAACTAATTTGCCCGGTACTGATGTTAGACTTACTCGTCTGTAATTGCCAGGATCACCTTTAGAGCCCTTTTTAAATATTGGCATCACATTAGCTATATTCCAGTCATTAGCCACAGAAGCTGATTTAAAGAATAGGTTGCAAACCACAGTTAATAGTTCCGCAATTTCACATTTGAATTCTTTCAGAACTCTTGGGTGAATGCCATCTGGTCCCGGTGACTTGTTACTGTTAAGTTGATCAATTTGTTCCAAAACCTCCTCTAATTGACACCTCAATTTGGGACAATTCCTCAGATTTGTCACCTACAAAGAATGGCTCAGGTTTGGGAATTTCCCCCATATCCTCAGCCGTGAAGACCGAAGCAAAGAATTAATTTAGCTTCTCTGCAATGACTTTATCATCTTTGATTGCTCCTTTAGCATCTCGATCATCCAACGGCCCCACTGGTTGTTTAACAGGCTTCCTGATTCTGATATACTTAAAAACATTTTACTATTACTTTTTGAGTTTTATGGCTAGCTGTTCTTCAAACTCCTTTTTGGCTTTTCTTATTATATTTTTACACTTAATTTAACAAAGTTTATGCTCCTTTCTATTTTCCTCACTAGGATTTGACTTTCACTTAAAAAAGATGTCTTTTTATCTCTTGTTGCTTCTCATTGGTTGTTAAGCCACGGTGGCACTTTTTTGGTTCTCTTATTGTATCTTTTAATTTGGGGTATACATTTAAGTTGGGCCTCTATTATGGTGTCTTTGAAAAGTTTCCATGCAGCTTGCAGAGATTTTACTTTTGTCACTGTACCTTTTAATTTCTGTTTAACTAACCTCCTCATTTTTGTGTAGTTCCCCTTTCTGATATTAAATGCCACAGTGTTGGGCTGCTGAGGTGTTTTTCCCACCACAGGGATGTTAAATTTTATTACAGTACAGTCACTATTTCCAAGTGGTCCAGCTATATATACCTCTTGGACCAGATCCTGCACTCCACTTAGGACTAAATCAAGAATTGAGTTAATTTTGTGGCACTTCATGGGCAGAAAAACCTGCAGGACCATGCCCCTTATGCATACTTTGTAACTATTAAATTCATCCCAAGAATCAGTGTGAATTCCAGACTGCAGCTCATAGGAAATAATTTCAGATTTTAGTGTTTCTTTCATTGATTTGAATGCAGCAAGGTAATTTCACACTTCCGTTGCCTCAACCTGATTATGTTAATCAGCTAGAGTAATTATAGGGGAAGGTTCTACATTGCTTGTACAGAGGACAGCCTTTTCAAATGGGCTTTGCTTTATTCCCCTGGGTTTGCTTTCTAGGTTCCACTCAAGTCCATATGTACAGGCTCCTGGCACCTACGTGACATTCAGTTGTCATCATTGTAATCATTGTGCTTGGATCAGATGGCAGGATGAGTGCCTTAGCGTGTAATCAATATTAGCTTTAAAATATGAATTGGAAGATCAGTCTGTACAATACGTGCATGTCTGTGTGTTCTGGACAGACGTAGGGTTTTGTGTGAGTGTTATTTTGAGTCCTGGATCTCTCAGTACAGGCATAGGCAAGTCCTGAATTCAGACATTCTACAGCCTTTGGACAAAGCCACACTTACCCTATCATCCTATGTTTCCCCATGTGAATAATTCTCTCTTAGCTCCATCTCAATGTGGCTGTGTTGCTTTGAAGATTTAAAGCACTGAGTAATAATTATTTGATATTAGTAATATTTTGGAGTGGATAGACATCAAATTTCTTTTGTCAGAATACTGATCAGAACCCTACCATTTGCTTAATAATCTCTGAATGACCTCCCTCAACTTATGCATGGTGGCAATAGCCTATTTCACTATGATTCTGCAGTATATGTAAAACCATACAAGGATCTGAAATCATTGCTATTTCTAATTATCTGAGACAGCAGAGTCCCTGAAGGAGATACATCTTGGGTAATATGCCAATGAGACCTTCATTTTACACCAGAAAGTCTGCCTGGCAAACTGAAAGAGGCTAGGTGAGTCACAGAGGGATGAATCAGTTTGGTACATCGGAGACTAAGTACTTAAAGCCCCACAACTCAGCCGGTGTCTTACTCTCTCTCCACTAATTGACTAAAAACGAGATAGATGCATGCATTCTTCTAAGGTGCCACAGAGATGTGAGTTGAAATTTCCTAGCTAAATTACAGAGAGGAAGGCATAAAGGATTTTTAACTTCTTGTCATGTACACAAGCAAGTACAGCTGGTCCCCAAGTTACGAACGGTCGATTTACGACCGTTCGCATTTATGACCAAACCTCCCATTAAGCAGTCGTAAAGGCGGTCCCCGAGTTACGAACGTGACCCGCGCTTACGAACAGCGCGGTCGCAATGTAACTCAATGGGGTCCAACTTACGAACATTTCAAGTTATGGCCAAGTGTTTGGTCCGGAACCCGTTTTGTAACTTGGGGACCAGCTGTAAGCTGAAGTATCTGGCTACCCATTTTGAGAGGATCAAAAGAAAAGTTAATGGAGAATCAGACCCAGAATTTGATCCTTTGAAACATATTGCAAAGCCCATTTCTTTCACATTTTTAGAATCTTAGAATCTTAGGGCTAGAAGAGACCTCAGGAGTCATCGAGTCCAGCCCCTGCTAAAAGCAGGACCAACCCCACCTAAATCATCCTAGCCAGGGCTTTGTCAAGCTGGGACTTAAAAACTTCTAGGGATGGAGATTCCACCACTTCCCTAGGTAACCCATTCCAGTGCTTTCCCACCCTCCTGGGAAATAGTTTTTCCTAATATCCAACCCAGACTTCCCTCACTGCAGCTTGAGACCATTGCTCCATGTTCTGCCATCCATCACTACTGTGAACAGCCTTTCTCCAGCCTCTTTGGAACTTCCCTTCAGGAAGTTGAAGGCTGCTATCAAATCCCCCCTCCTTCTTCTTTTCTGCAGACTAAATAAGCCCAAATCCCTCAGCCTCTCCTTGTAAGTCATGTGTTCCAGCCCCCGAATCCTTTTTGACTAGTTGCATGTGTAGGCCCTAGAGCATAATAGACTTCATAATTAACAACTCCAACATAATACAGCAAAACCCATAAAGTTACATAAAAGTTACTACTATAAAAAGCATATTACTGTACTGTGAATTTTTGGTGTTGATGCAGAATGAATTCAACAAAAACGCAACTCCCCCTCACCACCAGTGAGAACTGCAACTAACCACTCAAACTAACCAAACAACACTAAAAACTAATAACTATAAAATCCAGCTACAAAATCTTTAGTGTATAAATATGTACGTGTGTGTATATATGTGTGTATATATAATTTTAACACTTAATTTATCCTTTCAATAAACACAGCATATTGTGTTATCTCGAAAGCAAATTCCACATGCTTCTTATAAGCACAATACAGGTGGATAGTGAGGATATGATCAATGGAGTAATATTGCTCATTGTTCAAATAGCTCAAGAAACCTTTTTATTAGCAGTGCCCATAGACTTTATGCTTACCACCAAAGAAACTGGTTTACTGAGAGGAAGCAGTGTGCCAACCTAGAGAAATTTGGGGCTAAGCACAATATTGTATAGTACTTGGTGCAGACATCTGATAGTTTATGGGTCAGACAATTTCTTCCTTCACTGGTAACAAGGAGGGCCTCTAGTGTTCTTACTGCCGATATGCTGCATAATTAAATATTATACTCAGTCGACAGAGAATGGCAGAGAATGGATGAGTTGGTCTTCCTATCTTTTTTGGATCTCCAGTAACAGGAATAATACTGAAAAACTGAAGGGAGAATGTGTGCTCATGGGGAGGAGGATGACAAAACCTAAGAAAACGTTTTGGTAAAGTCGTGTGTTGCTTGTTGCAGTAGTGCCTGTTATGTATTTTTTTCCTTTCAGACAATGTCTAATATGTAAAGCAAATCTTTATTTCAAAATAAAAAAAATTAAAAACCATTCTGAATGACTGGAAAGTGTTTTGGGAAGAATTTCCCATTTTCTAGGAATTTTTTTCCTATACCGTTTCATTTTGGAACAGAACATTGTTTGTAATTTGTTGTGAAATAGAATATCTGGTTCCTGCTCAGCTCTAATACAAACTTCAAGTACTATAAATGTAGCTTCACACACATGCTATGCTCTAGAAAAGTTAGTGAAAACAATTCTTCCTTGGCTGTAGCTATGATTTTGTGATCTTTGTGCCCGGATCACCCTGTAAAATACGTGATTTAGAGATGACTTTTTAACATTTGTTTTATAAATAAAATGAGAAAACTCATATTACATAATATCTTAGACCCATCCCCCAAAATTCACACATTCATTTGAACAACAAATTCCTTGGGCTGAGTTTTAGTGGAAGTAATACATTTACTCTGTATTACATTTGCACTATTCCATTAGAGACCTTGCCCAGGTTTACCAGCAGCAAAATCACGCTGCATTGCTCTGTGCGATTAAAACAACAACAACAACCCCCTTATGAAAACAATTCAGGAATGAGAGCCAGATTCTCACTGGTGTTAGGAAAAGGGAAATGGTCCACACTCAGTGATGTCATGATTAGTGATGTTAAATTCTCAGGAATAAACTTTCAGAGAATAAAATTTCAGAGAATGCAAGAATTTTTGAGAATTTTCTCTTAAATACTTGTTAAATAGTTTTAAAAGAATTGTACTATTTATGATAAAGTCTTTCTTTAATAAAACTTCAAGAATCATGAAAGTTTACAATTGTTAAAATGAAAATTCGGGAAAGTAAAGAAAAAAAGACAGAGGTTTAAATTACTAGAACTTTTATTACAAATCTTCTGTTGCAGAATACAAATATTTTTAACTTTCTGGATTGAATACAAGTCTAATCAGAATCTGCACTTTCCAGATCTGACCCATATATTTCTATCTCTTCTTCTTCCTCTTACATTTCCTCTTCTTCGACTTCTTCTTCTTTCTCTTCAGCATCATCAATTTCTTCTTCCTCATTTATCTGGTTCTGTTTCCTTTTTTCTCTTGGGGATTTCAACGGAGCATCATTTGGGTTTTTAAGAAGCTTTATACTATGGGCTATGAATGTCAGCTTGCCTGCCCTTTCTTGTGTTAACTTGTTTCTTTTTGTATTATGAATGATACTGTAAGTACTGAAACTTCTTTCAGTTGCTGCCATTGTTGGTGGCATATTCAATATGTTGATCGCTGCTTTCCCTAATTTTGATCCATAGCAAATACCTGTCCACCATGTTACTGCATCTACTGAGCCAGCTGATTTTGTTACATATGATTTTCCAAAAAAACCCTTCTTTAGCACGATACTCTGCAAGCTCTGCAATGACTTTTGCTGAGTGATCAGTGCCATACATTCTTGTGACTAATTTATCGATTAATTCAGTTCCTTGTATTTGTTCATTTCTAGTAAGGCACTCTCCATTGAATTTTGGATCTAGAATATTTGCAGCATAGTGAATGTCTTTTAGAGCCATATCTTTTCTTTTTTCAAAACTTTTAATCACATCCTATTTTTCTTGTTTGGTAAGTGGACTTTTGGGAAGCAGCCGATCAAAATGATTGCTTAATTCCCTGAAACATTCAGGAACTTTGCTCATTTTGAGCTGGTCAGATTCAAGCAGCGTAATCCATTTAACAACAGGATTTATGAGTGCATGCAGTTTTTGGACCCGTACCCAAAATACATCTTCATCCAGGACTGAATTCCTGGTATGTTTGCTCAGTTTAGTCTATAAATCTTCATGGACAGCAAGGCATTTTAAGACATTTTTTGATTTCAATAAGCTTATCAAACAATATAAAATGGAACCCCACCTAGTTTTAACTGGCAATTTAAGTGCACAAGTTTGATTTTTCTCTTTTTGAAATGGAGTAAAATGAGCTCGTAAAACTTGTGATTTGTTAATTTCCTTCACAATAGTTTTACAGGTAGCTTCTGTTAAAATTTCTTGAACAGATTTTAAGTTACTGATGTCACCAATTAACAAATGTAGTGTATGAGCAGCACAAGTGTACGTAGCAATGTGATTGTATTTTTCGTTAAGCATTGATAAGGATTTCACCATTGCTGCAGCATTATCAGTGACAATGGCACCAAATTTTTCAGTGCCTATTTCTGTCATTATTTCTTCCATACGGAATGCCATATACTCAGCAGTATGGCGTTCAACATCGGGTGCCACTGTCTTGTAAAACACTGGTTGGGGTGTTGATATAATAAAATGTATAACAGATTCATTTCTTCGGTTGCTCCAAGCATCACACTGCAGTGCAAGAGAAGAGGCTTCAGCAATTTTTTGTTTTTATAAGAGCATCAACACGTTGATATTCAGCTTCCAAAAGTTTGTTAGAAAGTGTGTACCTGGATGGCATCTTATAAGATGGTCTTAATATTTGCATGAAAGTAATCCAATCTTCGTTTTCAACCAGTGAAAGATGCGATCCCAATGAGAATATAGCTCATGCAAAAAATTCATCCAAAACTTTGTTTTCAGTTTCATTCATAGAATCAAAGTAGCAACTTATAGAGTGAGACACCTCGGCTGAACTAGGTGGTAATGTAAATTCACTAGCACTATCACAGTGTTCTATAGATGTTGATGCAGTTGATGGTTGAGGTGATCTGCTTCTGGACTCTGAGAATTTTGTTGCCTTTTCCTTGATGTAAGCAGGAGTCTTCAAACAATTGGAAATATGCTTTCTCATCGTTGTCGCATTTCTGATGTATTCAGCCTTGCAGTACTTACATTCATATAACACTTTGTCTTTAACTGTTTTATGAAGGAAATAATCCCACATATCACTTTTAGGCTTAGTTCTTCTTTTCATACTGATGAAAACACAATTACACCTTTCATAAAGAGAATAAATGTGTTATTGTCTCTTTACATACTTTTTGTGATGCTTCCGGAAAGTTCCATAACAGTCAGAATTCCGGACTCATGAATGTTCTAGAAAGTTCCATAACATTCTGGAACATTCTATAACATTCTCAAACTATCTTGAATGATCAAGAAAGCTCTTTAACATTCAGGGTGTTCTAAAAGTTGAATACAATATATTATTTCAAGAGGAAATGAAAAATTAGAAAATTCTCAACAAAATCTCGGGAAATAATCTTTTGGAGAATATTCTCAGAATATTCTCATTCTCGGAAAATATTCTCATCTCACATCACTAGTCATGATCTAGAACAAAAGCCAGTCCTAAGCAGTCATCCTCTGTGAAAAGGGGTCAGCTGAATTCAGTCCAAAGTAATTTCTAGAGCAGATTTTAGTTTGCAAAGTGGAGTGATGGAGAATCTTCTGGAATGACCCTCGGTAAATTATTTCAGTGCTCAGTTACTCTCACTGGTAAATGCCTTATTTCCGTTCTGCCTTAGTCTAGCTCCAACTTCCAGTCACAGAATCATGTTGGCTAAACTGACGAGCCCATTAAAAAACACATTTTTTATGTTAGTTCCCCATATTGGTACTTACAGGCCATAATCGAGTCATCCCTTAGACTCAAGGAGATTAACAAAGAGAAAATGATCACAAAGGGCATCTTTTGTAATGACTTCTGTGGCTCTTTGCTGAATCCTCTCCAATTTATCAACCTCCTTCTTGAATTGCGGGCACCAAAGCTGTACACACGATTCCAGCAGCAGTCACACTAATGGCGAATAACCTTTCTACGGCTACTCTCCAGTTTCATTTGTGCATCGGCTTGACAAAGCCTTGGCTGGGTTGATTTAGTTGGGATTGGTCCTGCCTTGGGCAGGGGGCTGGACTTGATGACCTCCTGAGGTCTCTTCAAGGTCTATGATTCTATGAGTCTATGATCCCAGCATCAAGTTAGTCCTGTAGGCCATGTTAGGGGTTCATATTCATATTCAGCGGAGTATGAACATGGTGGATAATCCTGCTTCCCAGGATAGCATGCTCCATCCTGTAAGTTAGTAGGACCCGCAATTTGTGTTCTTACACATTTAAATGTAGCCATATAGTGTTTACTTCCTGCCTGTTTACCAAGTGATCCCAACCATTCTGAATCAAGGGAGTGGGTAAGGAAGCCGCATCACTAATGATTGTGTCTTCTACAAATGTGAGCAGAGATGACTTTGTTTTCTTCCAGAGACGGACTCCTGTGCCCACACATAACAATAGATAGGAATTTATGCCCTGCAGTAAGCAGCTAGCCATAAAATCAGGAGCCACCGCAGCTTATCATAGAATCATAGAATCATAGAACCATAGAGCTGGAAAAGACCTTAGAAGGTCATCAAGTCCAGCCCTCTGCTCTAGGCAGGACCAATCCCAACTAAATCAACCCAGCCAGGGCTTTGTCAAGCCAAGACTTAAACACCGCTAGGGATAGAGACTCCACTACTTCCCTAGGTAACCCATTCCAGTGCTTCACCACTCTCCTAGTGAAATAGTTTTTCCTAATATCCAACCTGGACCTCTCCCACCGTAACTTGAGACCATTGCTCCTTGTTCTGCCATCTGTCACTACTGAGAACAGCCTTTCTCCATCCTCTTTGGAACCTCCCTTCAGGAAGTTGAAGGCTGCTATCAAATCCCCCCTCACTTTTTGCTTCTGCAGACTAAACAGACCCAACTCCCTCAGCCTCTCCTCATAGGTCATATGCTCCAGCCCCCTAATCATTTTGGTTGCCCTCCGCTGGACCCTCTCCAATGTGTCCACATCCTTTTTGTAGTGGGGGGTCCAGAACTGGACACAATAGTCCAGATGTGGCCTCAACAGAGCAGAATAAAGGGGAATAATCACATCTCTGGATCTGCTGGCAATGCTCCTCTTAATGCAACCTAATATGCCATTAGCCTTCTTGGCTACAAGGGCACACTGTTGACTCATATCCAGCTTTTCATCCACTGTAACCCCCAGGTCCTTTTCTGCAGAACTACTACTTAGCTGGTTGGTCCCCAGCCAGGAACAATGCTTGGGATTCTTCCGTCCCAAGTGCAGGACTCTGCACTTGTCCTTGTTGAAGCTCATCAGATTTCTTGTGGCCCAATCCTCCAATTTGTCTAAGTCACTCTGGACCCTATCTCTGCCCTGGAGCGTATCTACCTCTCCCCCTAGCTTAGTGTCATCTGCAAACTTGCTGAGGGTGCAATCCATCCCCTCATCCAGGGCATTAATAAAGATATTGAACAAAACCGGTCCTAGAACCGAACCTTGGGGCACTCCACTAGAAACTGACCACCATCCTGACATCGAGCCATTGATCACTACCCGCTGGGCCCGGCCTTCTAGCCAGCTTTCTATCCATCTTACCGTCCATTTATCCAATCCACATTCCCTTAACTTGCTTGCAAGAATATTGTGGGAGACCGTATCAAAAGCCTTGCTAAAGTCAAGGTATATCACATCCACTGACTTTCCCATGTCCACAGAGCCAGTTACCTCATCATAGAAGCTAATCAGATTGGTCAGGCACGACTTGACCTTTGTGAATCCATGCTGACTATTCCTAATCACTTTCCTCTCTTCCAAGTGCCTAAAAATAGATTCCTTAAGGATCCCTTCCATGATTTTTCCAGGAACCGAGGTAAGACTGACCGGCCTATAGTCCCCTGGATTGTCCTTCTTCCCTTTTTTGAAGATGGGCACTACATTTGCTTTTTCCAATCATCCGGGATTTCTCGATCTCCACGATTTTTCAAAGATAATGGCCAAAGGCTCCTCAATGACATTTGCCAACTCCCTCAGTACCCTCGGATGCATTAAGTCCGGACCCATGGATCTGTGTACGTTTAGCTTTTCTAAATAGTTCCTAACCTGTTCTTTACCCACCAAGGGCTGTCCATCTTCATCCCATCTTGTGTCACTTAGCACGTTAGTCTGGGAGCCGACCTTGTCTGTGAAGACAGAGGCAAAGAAAGCATTGAGTACTTCAGCTTTCCCCACATCATCTGTCACTAGGTTACCTCCTTCATCCAGTAGGGGCCGCACACCCTCTTTGATCACCTTCTTCTTGTTAACATGCCTGTAGAAACCTTTCTTGTTATCCTTCACATCCTTTGCCAGTTGCAATTCCAATTGCGCTTTCACCTTACTGATAACCCCCCAGCATTCTTGAGCTATACAGTTATACCCCTCCCTGGTCATTGTCCAAGTTTCCACTTTTTGTGCTTAAGTTCACCAAGGGTTTCCCCCGTAAGCCAATCCGGTCTCCTACCATGTTTGCCTCTCTTGCTACGCATCGGGATGGTTTCTTTCTGTGCCTTCAATAAGGCTTCTTTAAAATACTGCCAGCTGTCCTGGATTCCTTTCCCCTTCATGTTAGCATCCCAGGGAATTCCGCCCATCAGGTGTCTGAGGGAGTCAAAATCTGCTTTTCTGAAGTCCAAGGTGTGTATTTTACTACTCTCTTTTTCCTTTGGTCAGGATCCTGAAATCTACCATCTCATGATCACTGCTTCCCAGGTTGTCACCCACCTCTACTTCCCTATTAGTTCCTCCCTGTTTGTGAGCAGAAGGTCAAGCCGCGCACGGCCCCTGGTCGGATCCTTCAGCACTTGTACCAAGAAGTTATCCCCAACAGTCTCCAAAAACTTCCTGGATTGCCAGTGTACTGCCATATTGGTTTCCCAACAGATGTCAGGGTGATTCAAGTCCCCCACGAGAACCAGGGCCTGCAATCTGGAAGCTTCTCTCAGTTGTCCAAAGAAAGCCTCATCTACCTCATCCACCTGATTCGGTGGCCTGTAGTAGACACCAACCACAACATCACTGCTGTTGTTTGCCCCTCTAAACTTAACCCATAGACTCTCAACAGGTTTTTCTCCCTCTATATACTGGAGTTCAGAGCAATCATAGTGCTCTCTTACATATAGTGCAACTCCTCCTCCTTTTCTCCCCTGCCTGTTCTTCCTGAACAGTCTATACCCTTCCATGACAGCGCTCCAGTCATGCGAGTCATCCCACCAAGTCTCTGTTATCCCAAATAAATCATATTTCTTGGACTGGGCCAGGGCCTCCCTGTTTGTTGCCCAGGCTTCTCACATTAGTGTACAAACACCTCAGGTAACCAGTTGATCACTCTATCTTCTCCATTTGAATCAGGGGTCCTCCTTTCTTGCTCGTTCCTCTTTGCATTTCTTCCCGGTATCCAACTTTCCCACTCTCCTCAGGGTTTTGGTCACCGTCACCCAACAAACCTAGTTTAAAGCCCTCCTCACTAGGTTTGCAAGCCTGCCTGCAAAGATGCTCCTTCCTCTCTTGGTTAGGTGGATCCCATCTCTTCCTAACAATCCTTGTGCCCGGAACAGAGTCCCATGGTCAAAGAAACCAAAGCCCTCTCTGCGACACCACCTGCGCAACCACGCATTTACTTCCTCGATTCGACGATCCCTGCCCAGTCCTTTCCCTTCAACAGGAAGGATGGACGAGAGCACCACTTGTGCTCCGAATTCTTGGATCCTTCTTCCCAGGGCTACATAATCCGCAGTAACCCGCTCAAGGTCATTCTTGGCCGGATCGTTAGTTCCCACATGGAGAAGCAGGAAGGGGTAGCGATCCGAAGGTTTGATCAGTTTGGTAAGCCTCTCAGTCACATCCTGAATTCGAGCTCCCGGTAAGCAGCACACCTCTCGAGATTCCAGGTCTGGACGGCAGATGGATGGCTCAGTCCATCTTAGGAGGGAGTTCCCGACCACCACCACCCGTCGTCTTCTTTTGGGGGTGGTGGTCATGGAATACTCATCCCTAGGACTACGCATCCCATGCCTTCCAGTAGATGGTGTTCCCTTGCGGTTTCTTCCTTGTGAGGTCTCTTCCAAAGCATTCAGCACTGCAGAGCCTGCAGAGAGAGCCTGAAAGCGATTACTTACCTCTATAGCATTGGGGGATTCCCATGCTGGCCTGATAGACACCTGTTCCTCTGTGTAGCCCTCTATCCCTGTCTTGAGTCCTACCGGTGGGGACAGAGGTCTACATATCCAAATACCTAGCGCCTGTCCCTAAGTCCCATCTCCAGATGCCTGTTCCTAGGTGCAGGCATTAGCATTCTTGAATCTGGCAATCCATTAACTTTCAAGGGAGAATTGCATTTTCCTGTGGCTCTTTGCCAAGCCTTCCACTGCATTTCTACTTGTAGTACAGTGGGGCACAACTGCTTCAGAGAACGTTCTCCTTTCCCTAAAAGCTGTTTATCATAGACTATCATTCCACCAGGGGTTGTGCAATGGAACAAATCTATCACCTCCCAGAGCAATACAAACAGCGTGTTTGAAGGATGCTCTTATGAGTACTGAGAATTTCCTGTCCATCAGCCATCGGAGGAGAATAGAAATTGTGTGTGGTGTGGGGGACAAGTCAATGAGGAATGAGTTCCAGGTGACTGATCGTGCTTCATATGTTCCCTGCTGGGTGTGAAGAAAAATGACCTTCCAGAGGTCTGTTAGATACGACCCAGTTCTTAGTAAATACTCCCCCTCGCTAGCTCAACTTAATACCTGCCATGAGCAGTCTAGATGATACGTATCCAGGCCTGCCTGCCAGTTGAATCCTGCAAAATGATCAGCTATTTAGCCCATCATGTCATTGCTGTTGCAAATGAAACTCCACTGATGGTGCCAATTTGCATTACACCACTGCCCATTGGTCATTTGTTCAGTATGCGCTCTCTCCTCGTATACAGTCTGATAATTACATGCACTCAGGGCAGAATGCTGTTTTATAGAAATACCAGATGTTGCTGGTAATGAATATTACACTGTTCTTGCCAGTGGCGTGTTTCTGCTGCAATGCCCCATGGTTCAGTGATTTTTAAATTCATCTCCTGAAAAAACTTCCCAGCTGTGACCTGCCAAAGAAGAGAGAGAGGGGACTGAATCCCAAAATAGCACTCTGCTCAAACCCTGTCCTAGCCCACTGTTGTTTTGGAAAGAAAGGAGCACTTAATACGTGTTCATGAATGAAATCCCACAACCAAACAATTGAATAAATCCATATATGAAACATTCAAGTTAGTAGACGTCCCAGTTGGCATATGCTCAGGTACTACACTGAGTTTAATGTGGGTTACATATGCTTAGGAGCCTGGTAAACTGAAAGAACTCTTACTTCACAGGTTAGCCAGCTCTAGTCATTTATTAGAAGCACAAGCATTCTGATAGCGTTATTAGTGTGCACTGTGCTACAGCTTGAGACACTGTAAGGAGGCATTCGTATGTGTTTAGCATTGAGCTGTATGATAGCTAATAAGCAGGTATTTTATGAGGGAAGACAGAAAAAGAACATGAGAATGAAGCATCCCGGCAAGTTTCTAGTCGGGTGTGCAAAATGGCATCCTTCGCACGCACTGTACATGTGAGGTCATGCTGTGTGGAAAATACCTTTTTGTTCACACATTGAGGGATCAGACAGAAGCATCCCATGGCCACAGATGGTCCTGGAGCATGTCTTGCCTACAGCAACAGCATGCAACGGATGGGATGGCCCAATGGAGGGGGTGGGGGTTTCAAATGTGACTTCACCAGCCCCTTGCATCTTAAGCGCTTGAAGCTAAGGCCCTTTTTTGGTGAAAAAAGGAGGAAAGGTCTTTGCAAGTCCAGTTTGAAGCATATTTGCAAGATGACACACAGGTTCTTGCACTCATGTTCCCTGGATCCTGACAGTACATTCTGTAGGGCTGACAATCCAATGCCATTCCCTAGCATCAGGTCCAGAGAATAGCGTGGGTCATGGGGGGGTAGTGATGGGGAAACGTTTGTGTCGAAAGTTGGCCAGAGTTGAAGAGGAGTGGAATTAGGCTCCATGTGAGTTCTGCTCATGAATTTGCAGGGAGCAGAATTAGTCCCTGCTGGGGGTTCTGATCACTTTTCCTTAGGCAAGAACCTTTGTGCCATGTGACTTCATCTTTCTACCACCCCTTGTGCTCTCGTATATCAGCACGGAAGATGGGTTTGCAAAAATCTAGGACACAGTGGAGTGATTTATCCCTGGAGCACTATTTTTCTCTCAGCCTATGAGCCTATACCTCTTGCTCATGGGCTTTCATCACACTCCTTGACTTGTTTTTAATTCAGTAGCTTAATACATATTTGTAGTGCTGTCCTTGAATCTGAAACATTAAGGAGTTAGGAGTTAAGAGAGCTAAATCTAACAAGGTTGCAATTCTTCTTTACCTTTATATCGGTCCCGCTGCCTGTGGAACAGACTAGTTCAGTTCTAGCTGGCAGGACGTTGCTGCATCGGATCCTAGATAAGAGGAAGTTGTTGCCATGCCACTGAGAAACGTGGTGCCCTGTCAGTCTAGGAGCAAACAAAGAAAATTCAATAATTAGACCAGACCTGATTAAAACTTTCCCAATGTTTGGAAGTGGATCTGCTAAAAATACAACTTGCTACTGATCTGTGCTTTGCTTTCCAGGAGAGGGGGATTAGCCATTGTAAATCTGTCACTTCACAGCCAATAGTGGCATATGCCATTGAGTGCTGATGGTGACTGTTTGTTATTCCTCCTCTTCTCCCTAGCTCTTCAGCGAGGCACAAACCTCAACAGGTTCAATTTCTTCATCTGAACTTTAACTTGGTTTCCAGCCCATCTGTTTAACTCTATCCCAGTGTGGCACTTGTGAATTCCGTTTAAGCCACCCTGCTCTCCCAAATGCAGGCAGAACTCCGATCGAGAGATGAGGTTTACATACTGATTGGTCTATAGCATTTTTCATCACTTAGGGTATGTCTAGATTACATGCCTCTGGCGACAGAGGCATGTAAATTAGACATACCGACATAGTCAATGAAGTGGGGATTTAAATATCCCCTGCTTCATTAGAATAAAAATGGCCGCCACGTTGTGCCAGCTCAGCTGTTTGTTGGCACAAACCGGCAGTCAAGATGGAGATCAGTCAACAAGGAAAGCCTTTGCCGACCGATCCCTTATGCCTCGTGAAATGAGGTTTATAGGATCGGTCGGCAAAGGCTTTCCTTGTCGACTGATCCCCGTCTTGACTGCCGGTTCGTGCCGACAAACAGCTGAGCTGGCACAACGCGCCGGCCATTTTTATTCTAATGGAGCGGGGGATATTTAAATCCCCGCTTCATTGACTATGTCGGTATGTCTAATTTACATGCCTCTGTTGCCAGAGGCATGTAGTCTAGACATACCCTTAGTAACAACACAATACCTCCCCTCCCACCATGGATCAGGGCTGGCCTGGAACAATTCGTATTGAGCACAGCACGCTAGTTGCTCCTGTTCACATTCTCTGTCCACCACCCGCTTTTTCTCAGTCCCATGGCATGATCACAGTGGTCATTCCCAAGTGAATGCAGCTCTTCTGCTGAGTATCATGGCTCCTCTGAAGCCTGTTTTCCGTCTGCTTCTATTTCCTCTGTTTGGTCTGCATTCTTCTGTTTTATCTGGTTACTGTCTTTTGCGCCAGAACAATGTTCCTCTTGATTTCTTAAGATTAAACTTTAGCTCCACAACAGTCCCAATCTGTCCCTCTGGTGCTATGTCTCAGGCTTCCATCTAGTGATGCTGAATGTTACAGAAACAAGCACAACCTCATTTTGTCCATGAGCTCACTGTTCATTGTAAAAACTTCAGCTGAATAATACTATCTGCTTGATGAGAGACATTTTATGACCCTTCATACCTCCCGATTGCTGTTGTCTACCTCCTAGTCATCTAGAGGAATTAACCCATGTAACAGATTTCTAATCCTGGTGGCTTCCTTCATTTGCTCCCTTCAAATTTTTCCCTTTAGTTATTGGTCAATAGCATTGCTCTCAGACTGGGGACCAGGGACTTGCCACAGAACTAGCGTCCAGACATTGGAGAGCTGATGAATGGAGCTAATGTAAATGGATGGAACTTTATCGTATAGTTTTAATTAATTCACATTTAGCACTGGGAGGTATGATAGATGTTCTCAGTATTCTTTTCACAGAGCCATCACGGCTGGCATTCTGACATTTCCTAATTTCTAATACAATTTATGATTCATGTAAAATGCCCTCCCACTATTTTGTAAAAGACAAGATGACATTTAAGGAAAGTAACAGAAATAATAATTGTGGATGTGACACTGAGAAATGCACTTCTCGTATGCGATCATTTACAAGAGTAGAACAGTTGAGAGAGGAGCCCATGTAGAGCAGCGAAACTCATACCAATGGCACTAATAACCACAATGATCATCTGGCGTTGTCGTGGATGCTGGCAGCTAGGGAGGGGGCGGTATTAACTAAGAGTTGGGTGGTATCTAGGGGACCTCTTAAAGGCCATTTCTTCATACCCAGCAGAGAACATATGAAGCAAGGTCAGTCGTCTGGAATTCATCCCTCATTGACTTGTCTCCCACCCCACACACAGTTTCTGTTCTCCTCTGATCGTTAATGGACAGGAAATTCTCAGTACACATAAGAGCATCCTTGTAACACACCACTTGTGCCACTTGGGAGGTGATGTTTTTGTTCCATTGTACAACCCCTGGTGGAATGTGCTGTTACAGTGGAATGGAAGTCCATGATAAACAGGGCTATGCTTTCAAGAAAGAAGAAAGTTCCCTAAAGCAGTAGGACCCCACAGTACTACAAGCAGAAATGAGCTGGAAGCAATGTGGCCTAGACTCTAGAGGAAGGCCTGGCCCTGTGACAGGCCTGCTGAGCGACTTTGGCAGCTCCCCTCACCTCTATTTCTGTAAAATGGGGACACTCTAAGCAAGTCACAGTTTATGCTGGATTTCACCACCAGACACAAATGCGATTATGTAATGATGATCAATCAGAATAATTGATTTCTGCAGATTCATTTTAAAAATTCTACAGAGCCATTATACATACTTGTCCTGATTTCCTTCTCATTTACACTGGTGTAACTCAGGAGTGACTTGTTGGCTTCAGCATAGCTAGAGCTCTGTGCATCCTGTTTAATCTTTCACTGCCCTCTATTTGATTTCAAGACATTCTTGGACACCAGGGTGATAGGAAAATTAGCTCTCCGTGAAGTACCTGCAGTAGGTTTAGTGTCTCATTCAATCGCAATATTGGATGTTTTCTATTTACTAGAGAGAAACTAGTTTTCCAGAAGCATAAGGAGTGGGTCGGGAATTATAGACTGACCTAACATTTTCAAGCCTTCGTTCACACTGGGAGCAATGATCGAAATGTGCTTGCCCACGCCGAGTGTGAACTATAGTTGACAAGCGGTGATGAGTTTGTACATAGGTGCTACTATGGATGCGCCTTCACATTTGTTCACTTCAGTTCATCTTTCTAAGAACAAAAAATGAGAGACACAGAAAAGAACTTCCAGAGGCTGGGTCTATGTCTTTTGCTGCATATGCACATGTTCACGCTTTTGTGGAAGATTGCCTGTTACGCAAACTCACAAGTGAAAATACAAATTACTTGGTTCTGGAAGATACAGTAGACTTCCAATAATCCGGCACCTTTGGAACCTAGGTGGTGCCGGATTATCAGATATGCTGGAGTATCAGGAGGTACTGCATACTCCCGACCCAATCCCCTTCCCCCACACCTTATGTTTGGGTCCCAGAGCTGCCGGTACAGCCGCGCATCTCCCTCCAGGCGCTGGGGCATGTGCGCTGAGCAGCCGGCTTTTCAATGAGCTGGCTGGGATGCCGTGTGCAACCCAATCCCCCTCCCCTCCCCTTCCCTTCCCAGAGCCAAACACCTCCCCTCCGTGTAACCCACGTGAGAGCAGCTGACCTGAGCAGTTCCGGGTTCCGTCCCGGTTCCGTCAGGAGCTCTTGCCATTTTGATGCCGGACTATCGGGAGTACTGGACAATTGGATGCCGGACTATTGGAGTTTTACTGTACTTTGTTCCAAGTGGCGCTGGCTGACCTCTTATCTGTGACTGTAGAGTCTGCATAGTTAGAGGAGGAGCGAGTGCAGATAGACAGACAGAGTTTTGGCTCAAAGAGCTAGCGGGTGCTGCTTTCACTCGGCACACCCTAGAGGGGGTGTTCCCATGTTGGCGCTACATATATGGCTAGTGCTCGTATATCTACATGAGCAGGGCTTGACAAGCGGCGGCGAGCCCCGCTTGCCAGCTGCGCGGTTTTGCACGCTGCGCATGCGCAGACCACACTGCAGCGCCGTGCTGGGCTAAAATCTACTCATCACGGGCGAGTAGATTGCCCTAATTGTCGAGCCCTGTACCTGAGGCACACAATAAGTAAGTGTCTGTCCCACTGTGTTCAGTGAATTTAGTTGTTAGTTCTAAGTAGACATCACACCGGAAAGGAGCTGGTGTGGAGGCAGAAGCATGTGGATTAGTGATTTATGTCTCTGCATTGGCCTATTACGTCCAATACTTTGCCAGCAGTTCTTAGGCAGAAGTCCACACATTATTTCATCAGGCTTGTCAAAAGAGGGAAGGATAGAAGATTGTGTAGTAGAAGGTCATTACTGATCATGTTTGGGAAAAGGCATCTTTGGTTGGGTTGGGGAGTTTTGGTCGTTTATTTTAGATTATGCTCTTTGTGCGTGATTTTATAAACTGCTAATATTCAAAAGACCTACGGGAGGTTCCTGGTGATCATATTTTGGTTTTTTTCTGCCCCTAAAACAGGGCCAATTTCTCAGTTTGGCCAGGAGCCCAGATATTTGGTTTCAACTTTTTATTACATTTCAGTTATTACTTTGTCCTTCACTCTGTCCCCTAGTACCAATTGTGCTGGTGATAGATGGAACAGTTCATCTGATATCTCTCTGTGCCACATTCAGATGGATACAATGAATCATGCAAATGATGACAATCTGTCTAGATTACCATTTATCCAGAATTGTTTAGTTCTGGGCTTTTCGCTGAGCTATAATTGGCCCAAAACTAAGATCAAGATAGTTCATTTTGGTCTAAAAAGTAATGGCTCAAGGTCCCTAACAAGGGTGTGTGTGTGTGTGTGTGTGTGTGTGTGTATAGTATCTTTGACAACAGGTGCACTGTTGGTTTTTTTAAACTGGAGTTGTGATTTTATGCTTTCTACCTGAATTTATGAGTGTTCCTGTTATAAAAGCCATTTAGAGCTTTAAAAAATTAAAAAATATATGAAGATATACCTATTGCATAGAACTAGAAGGGACCTTGGGAGGTCATTGAGTCCAGTCCCCTGCCCTCATGGCAGGACCAAGTACCATCCTTAACAGATTTGCACCAGATCCCTAAATGGCTCAAGGATTGAGCTCATAATCCCAGGTTTAACAGGCCAATGCTCAAATCACTGAGCTATCCCTCCCCCTTTAGAAAGAGAAGACAAAGTCTAAATACATAACAAAACCTGAGATCTGCTTATGTCAGGGCTTTTTTCCCCTGCCCAAATACATTTTCACACAACTTTATCCACTTCACATTTTCTTAACAATCACTTCCGGGATGAAGAAAAATTGCTGTAGAGGCAAAACCACACAGCCAGATCCTTGAGGCCAGGCATAGCCCACTGTAGTCTGGATAAGCAGAAACTCTCAACTGTCGCGTTTTGGTACTAGCAGTGTATTGCTATGCAGCATTTAGCACAACTTTCTTGGCAATTACCTGTTAGGGTTACATTTAAAAACCTCAGATTTCCAGCACCCATTATCTTTAGGATATTTGACTCTAGCTCCAACCTCCATGAAAGGCCAACCCAGAACCCTTCCATATGTTTTGGGGCCAGTTCATATGTCCCCTTCATGGCTGAGAGCCGTCACCAAGTACAAGGTTGCTGTAAAATTTCTTTTTCCACCCTTAGACCATTAGATTATCTCAAAGCTCTGTATATTAGGGGCCTGTATATAACGGTGGTTAGACAAGACTTTAAATGTCAGGGGTAACTGGGTCAGTCTAATCATGTGTTCTGCATTTAGTTAATGGCAAGATTGTCACAAAGCAGGCTCACCGCTCTGAGTATGTACTTAGAGAATTGGTGGTTAAAGAAGTTCACATCTGAGTGCTGAAAGCCAGACCTAGTGCAAGAAATAACCATGCTCTACCCACTACCAGGACTAAAATCCTGGGAAAAATGATAATATTGAAGAGGGAGAAAGGGGCCGGGGGAGAGTGCAGTCCTTGGAAATTATCACGACAGAAGCCAAACTCATTATAATGTGACCCTGCCTTGGAATCACAATAATTCCTTTTGTACATCTCCAATAGGCAGAGCTCTTCAGGAAGTAGAGTCTGAACTCTGGAGGAACCCCTAAAATAATTTTTCATATCCTGAGGAACCCCTACCAATTTTTTTTATTTTTGACAGCCGTATGAAAATACTGTTACGTAGGTGAGATTTTAGATACATGAAAACAACCACAGTTTCGGTAAAAACATTAATTACAAAACTGCGCAAAGACTACAAATCTACAAAATAGCGAACGACCGTAACGTGCACTAGAAAAGACTAGAAACGCAGAGAATTCTGGGAAGCAGAAGGGCAGGCACAATACAACTAAATATAACCTTAGATACAAACTGACCAAAACAAAACAAAGAGGCAGTTGGTGGCATATGAAGATATTTCAAGGGATATTTGGAATTGTTCGTGGTATTTCAAAATTTTTATTTATTTATTCCACGATTTATCGCAGAACCCCTAACGATGGTCTGCGGAACCCCAGGGTTGGGAAACACTGCCCTTGAATGTCCCAAAAGGCACATGGACAATGCACTCAGTGCAAAAGATGACTCAGGCAAAGGGTGGAATAAGTACGATCCGCCAGCAGGTACAGAAACACCTGGGGAATCAGAACACCAGTGACCGTGGGCTCACGAGAAGACAGTCTGTTCTAAGAAGACAAGCAATTTAGCCCTATCAGTGGCAGGAAATCCATAAAAGAATCTCCGATAGTAAACTCTCTCTGTCTATACATGATTTTCTACCTTGCTCTTTAGCAACAGCCAGGTTTTTATTTTAAAAAAAGAAAAAAAAAACTTTAAAAACAACGAACGGTCCTGCAGCACCTTAGAGTCTAACAAAAAATGTAGGTGATATCACGAGCTTTCGTGGGCACAGCCCCACAACCTGAGACTTTTAAACAAACCAAGCTTTTATAGTTGGATTTCTCTGAGATCCCCTGAGAGGAGCACTCGTGGGGAAATTATTTTTTTTCCTTTCAATAAAAAATAAGCATAGTGTTATTTCAGGAAAGTTACCGTCTCTGTTCTTCATTCTCAGGCTGTAAATTAGAGTTCAGACAGTTCATTTTGGTGAAAGGTGGAAAATGCTAGGGTTACCAGATGATTTCAAAAAAATACCAGACACACTTGATCTCAGATAGGGATGGGGACCGGCCAGGAGGGAAGCGGGGCTGGCCGGGAGGAGTTCGGGGGAGCAGGGCTGGCCAGGAGGCGATTGGGGGGAGTGGGGCTAGCTGGGGGGAAACCGGCTGGTGGGGAGCAGGGCTGGCCGGGAGGGTCGGAGCAGGGCTGACCGGGGGAGATCAGGGGAAGGAACCAGCCACCGGGAAACAGGGCTGGCCAGGAGGGGGTCGGGAGGAGCAGGGCTGGCTGCGGGAGATTGGGGGAAGGAACCGGCCGGTGGGGAGAGGGGCTGGCCCAGACGCACGCAGATCCTGGGGTGCTGCCCATCCCATGCATGGTCCTGGCAGAGCGCACAGGCAAGTCCGGCTCCGAGGATTCCATCCCGCCCTGGCCCTGCCCCCCCCTACTGCGTAGTTGCGTACTGATACTCATGATAATAATAAAACATACTTAATTAGAAAACACCGGACATTAGGGTTGCCAGGTGTCCGGTATTTGAGCTTTCTGTTTGGGAAACAAATTGAGAAAATAGAAATGTCCGGTATTTTCTAAATAAGATGTAATGTAGATTGTGACGTAATGTCAAGTGTGTCCGGTATTTTTGTTGAAACCATCTGGCAACCCTACCGGACATTTATATGTATGGTATTTTCTCAATTTGTTTCCTGGAGAGAAAGCTCAAATACCAGACTGTCCGGTTCAAAACCGGACACCTGGCAACCCAAGAAACTGCTGATTAAGGTTCGTTAGCCAGAAATGTCCTTCTGCCATTGACTTATTCAGACTGACTGGGCCAGAAGGGATGGGCTCAAACTCAACACGCAGAGCTGTGAGCAGCCTGAAGCATTTGCCATTTGCTGTTAAGAGTTTTCATCCCCAAAGATCATGAAACATTTCACAAACCACAGGCCTGGTCCTGCCAATACTTTATTACCTAGCACTGGGCTTGTTACAGGTGGGACTGAGACAGGCATTGGCACTGAGCCCTTGCTTGTTTATCCTCTGCCGGGATACACGCAGAACATACGGAACGAGGCACCCGGCTGTGTGGTGTTTGCAGATGCTGTCGTCCTAGGAACCGTGGAAAAAGAAGAGAATCTTGATCAATAGAGAGAGGCAGAGCCAACCCTAGGGTACAGCGAATTTGGGCAACCTCTCCGGGCCCCACAGGCCAGCAGTCGATCGAGGAAGTGATGGATTCACTTCTTGGGTCCTGTGCCCCCCAAGGGACAGGCCTGGAAAGAGGGGTGGTACAGATGTAGGCTCAGGACAGGCAGAGGAAACAGTGTTCTGTGTTACAGGAGAAGGAGAAATTGTGGCAAAGGCATGAAGGCAAATCCCCGCCCTTGAGAAAAGCAACAGGTGCCTTTTTAACATTAATGCGGAGCAATCAGAACCTCAGATTTTAAAGTCTCCTCCAAAAAGGGTCTCAAATCCCTCTGGACTTCACAGTACTCATATGTGGCCTGCTAAGATGCTGCCAGCCAGCCTCAGATGGCCAACGCAACAGCTTTTCACTTTGACACAGAGGGCTCATCTAGACTACATCCCTCTGTCGAAAGAGGAATGTAAATGAGCCCGATTGAAAGTGCAAATGAAGCGTGGATTTAAATATCCCGTGATTCATTTGCATATTCATGTCCAATCGCTGTTTCAAAAAAATGTGTATTTCAAAAGTGAAACCGCAGTCTAGACGCGGTTCTTTCGAAAAAAACCTTTTTTTGAAAGAACCCGTACTCCTGAAAAAATGAGGAACACAAAGTTCTCCCGAAAAAGGGTTTTTTTTTAAAGAACCATGTCTAGACTGTGCTTTCACTTTCGAAATACCCTTTTTCGAAACAGTGATTGGACGCGAATATGCAAATGAAGCACGGGATATTTAAATTTGCACTTTCGATCGGGCTCATTTACATCCCTCTTTCGACAGAGGCATGTCATCTAGACGTAGCCAGAGAACCCCTTTGGAAAGAGAAATGCCTGTGCAGAAGGACTCATTGGGTGTGTCTAGACTACAGGGTTTTGTCGACAAAAGTGGACTTTTGTCGACAAAACTATACCTGCGTCTACACTGCCGCTGAGTTCTGTCGACATAACGTCGACAGAACTCAGCAGTTTTGTCGATGGCTGTAAACCTCATTCTATGAGGAATGACGCCTTTTGTCAACAGAGTTCTGTCGACAGAATGCGCTATTGTATCTACACTGTCCTTTGCGTCTACACTGTCATGTTGACAAAGCGGCTTGCTTTGTCGACAGAACTGGATGTAGTCTAGATGCTCTTTGTCGACAGAAGCCTTGTCGACAGTATCTGTTGACAAAACTTCTGTTGACAAAAGCCTGGAGTCTAGATGTACCCATTGTGTGGGCTCAGGGATGCAGTGGGCTAGTGCTGTAGGGGTGGGTTGCCTACTCCCCCCCTCAGTCTGAAGGGTACTGGAGGTAGGGAGTGTGACACCAGGCAGGATCTATCCGCCTCAAATCATAAACTCCCTCTTGTGAGTGAAAGCAAGTCTGGACCGGCCCATCAGCTGCTGGCTCCACTGCAGGGAACATAACCAGGGGCCTGCAGCTGGGACTGGTATGACGAGGGGGGGTGGTGCTGCGTGGAGCAGAGAGGCTTAGAAGAGAGAGTGCCTGTGCCAGATGCTCATACAGCCGCAGAGCTGCTGCCAAGGAATGGTATTCTGTCAGCAAAAGGAAACGGCCAATGCAGAATCCTTCCACAGGGGTTTCTTCCAAAGAGCCTCAAGAGAGAGTCCTTTGCCAGTTGCCCATTGACATGGAATCCAGCCACACTGCGGAAGAAGCATGTTGTTATCCAAATGTGCTTCTCTGTCCGTGGGGCAATCTCCTGCACCTGCCTCTGACGCCTCTGATGCTGAGATGGCGTATTGGGCTAGATGGCCCACAGACTGGGGCTAGTCCCGTGCTTCACTAGTTCTGTGCTGGACAGAGGGGTGTCACGGGGCCCTTACATTACTGCTTTTGATACCCATGGCCCTTGAAGTTGATACGCATCATCTCTGAAACTACCCTGTCCTGATTCCCGTTCCCTAGAATGTCCCAAAAGGCACATGGACAATGCACTCAGTGCAAAAGACGACTCAGGCAAAGGGTGGAATAAGCACGAGCCGCCAGCAGGTACAGAAACACCTGGGGAATCAGAACACCAGTGACCGTGAGCTCACGAGAAGATAGTCTGTTCTAAGTTCCTCAACACATGCGTGCGGGTTCCACGTGATTTAGCACAACGACCATGATCTGTGCTTATAAATGCATCTGCCAGGAGTTCACAGGCAGGGCCGGCTCGAGGCATTCCTGTGCCCTGGGCAGCGGGCGCGCGATGCATGCGCGGTTCTGCCACTGGGCGCCCGGCGCCCCCACCCGCACACCTTAGCACTGCTGCAATTGGGCGCGCGGCGCCTGCTTGCAGCTCTAAGGGGCGCCGTGCGGCTCCCGGCCCCGGGCACGCGGCGCCTGATTGCAGCTCTAAGGGGCGCCGTGCGGCTCTCGGCCCCAGGCGTGCGGCGCTTGATTGCAGCTCTAAGGAGCGCCGTGCGGCTCCCGGCCCCAGGCGTGCGGCGCTTGATTGCAGCTCTAAGGGGCACCGTGCGGCTCCTGGCCCCGGGCGCACGGCGCCTGATTGCAGCTCTAAGGGGCGCCGTGCGGCTCCCCTTACGGCTGCCATCAGGCGCCCCCCATAGGTTGGCGCCCTGGGCAGCTGCCCGGCTAGCCCCCTGCCTTAATCTGGCCCTGTTCACAGGCTGTGCTTGCTAGTGTTTGCCGGCACCCCGATTACTGGTGGAGCTAGTGCTGGGGCAGACAAGAACAGGAGCAAATCTCTGTCAGGGAGAGCTTTGAAATTCCTGTGCAAAAACTCACGTCCTGGCGTCAGCAATTGCCCTTTGAGACAAAGATCTCAAAAACGCACTGTTATTGCATTGGCTTATCAGACATCTCGGCAGGCTCCAGGGTGCCAATAAGACCAGGGCTTTGCTGTGGCGTGATCTCAAGCACAACCCCTAACTTGAGAGCTGTCCACACCAAAAGAGCCAAAGAGGAAAGCAAAACTACAGGATGGGTGAGACAGTGTACTCCCAGTGTGTGGGATTGAACTTTTGGGCACTGAGTGTTTCACAGAACCATGGTAACACCTTGCACTTTAGCTAAGCTACATTTTGCCCATATTTAGCAGCAGAGATGTTCTGGATTTACCCCAGACTTACAACGCCATTCACCTCAGCACCGTGCCAACTTGAAAACACTGCCTCGGAAGGGGGTAAAAATGATCAAAGGACATTTTGCGCTGGAACAATCCTTTGCGTTTTCAAAGCACTCTAAAAACATCAACTAATTAATGCTTCAGACACCCCTGTGAGGTAGCCAAGTGCATGTTAGCCTACATTTACAGAGCTCTAGTTGCCAGGAGAAACACTGTGTTGTAAGCAAGGAAATGTGTATACTCCTCTCCTGATTTCTTTCAGAAATAGGAAGAATGAGTGGGACATTTTTCACTATGTACTATGTATGCATGTGTGTGATTCTTCTACGGCAAGCAAAGCCTATAGATTGCTGCTACTGTGCTTTTGGTGGGATTTTTAGTAGGGCAGAGTGGTGTCCCTGAAGAATGTATCCAACAGGAAAGCAGCCGATCCCAGTAGACAGGGGCTCTTTGGAGCTACATGTGGAGTTTGAAATGTTCACCATTGCTCCTGCTCTCTCTGTGGTAACATTGTTGGCATCAGATTTTACAGGTCACATGAAAAAGAAATGATTCTAATTAGAATTTTATAGATCAATGAGTCGGTATCTAAAAATATTTTTGCATATAAATAAAGGTATCAGGCTTTCAGAAGCTGTTCTTAGCACATAGGCTTAAAAGGCATAGGATTTTTCATCAGTGGAGGAGAAGGGGGTCAGGAAAGAGGGTCTTAACTGGAAAACACAGGGATATAATTTCTTAGCTGTTTCCCATGTTCAATGTATCTAATTATTGGAGGGGCGGGTTCTCCTTTGCTCCTATGATTTATGAAATTGTTGGATAAGAAATCTAATTTCTTGCTGCCAGTTGTGTTTAATGGAAAAAGCAGACACACGCAGTAATTTATTTTTCTCAATCACTGCATTAGGCCAGAGGTTTCGTTCTGGATTCCTGTTTCATTTCAGGGTGTGAGCGTTTCTTTTGAAGGGGTGAGATGGCTACAGAGGTTGCATGTAAATGGCCAGTGTTATTCGATATACATGTAGAATTGAGCATATTCTGCATATATATGAGTTCATTTTCTAGATTATAAACCATCATCTATGAATGGAGAAAAAAGCAATCAGACATGAATATAAATTCCCGGTCTTCCCTCTAATTCTTTTCCACCCATGTGCAGAATAAATTTTATGATGTGTGGATGATCACCTCCAGTAGAAACTCATGCTGCCAGCTGTGGGTGCTTACAGGGAACACTGATGCTCACCCAAAAGCAAAGATATACCCTGTGGAGAAGTGTGAGGAACTGTGTTCTGATGAGACGCAGAGGTTTCTGCATATGTTTGCAGCAGTGACAGTGTCAGGATAGGCACTGACATTGTGTGGGACCAGCACCCCCCTGCCTTGTCTATGGTCAAGCATACTTCAAGATGAATGCCATTTCTCTGTATTATGCATTCAAGAAAGAGAAGCCACGACAAATAAGAGGGAGGGGGTGTGGAAAGATGGCACTGCACTACAAAAAGCCACTAGGCAGCCCAACATAGAGAGATCCTACTGAAAAGGAGCTTTGCCGGGTTGTGGCAGGGCTCCAGCTGTTTTCTCAGTGTGCATCTACACGGCAGGGCTTAACTCGCAATAAGCTATGCAAATTGAGCTACGTCAATTGCCTATCTTATTTCGAAATACGGAGTGTCTGCACAGCACTTATTCCGAAATAGAGCACTCTTCCTCTGACTTCCTTTATTCCTCACACAATGAGGGTTACAGGAGTTGGAGTAAGAAGTCCTCCAGTTTGACACTATTTTGAAATAACTGCCTGCTGCGTAGACGCGTACTAAGTTATTTCAGAATAGCGCTAGTTATGTTGAAAATGTGTTGCAGTGTAGACGCACCCTCATAGAACCCATCTTGCACTCGGCTTACTGGGCGCATGCAAGCCCCTAAAGGCCCATGAGCCGCATGGAAATGATAGGGGTAGTGATGTATATATATCACATGGGTGCTTTTCTATGTCACTTCTAAAGAACAGCTTAGAAGTATGGAAAAGAATGTGCAAAATAACCTCTGGAGCCTTTCCCCCATGCTTAGATAATGAGCATGTAGCAAATTGGGTTTTGCTTGGATGTGGAGAGAGGGTCGCGAAAGAATTTAAGATTTGTTATCAGTGACGCCAACTAACTGAAGTCCTTTCTCCCCTTCCCACAGTTTGACATGCAAAGGATAACGCTGGAAGAGCTCAAACATATTCTGTATCATGCATTTCCGGGACCATTTAACAATGAAGGACATTGAAAACATCATCATCACCGAAGAGGAGAGTTTAAATGAAAACTCTGGCAACTGCCAAACAGAGTTTGAAGGTGGTAAAAAGTTGTTGTGTCTTCTCTATAAAGTTTTTCTTTCTTCCTCTGTTATGAAAGTCTAGCTGACTCCTTTCGCAAGGTTTAATTCAGTCAGTTCCCATTATCATCAGTGAGCACTGGTCTACTTAAAGGCCGAGTGAAAACCTCAGAATTTGGGTCTTAGCCTTCTTTACTCTATGTCTGAGAGGGAGGAGGTGCTGAAATATGAACTATTAAGCTGGTATTTTATATGGTTTGCAGTATATTTAGTTAGTACTTTACAAGCATGGATAATGTCAGTGCTTATGACTAAGAAGGGGATGTAAAACTCGGGATCCCTTACTTGATATAACGAATCCCCATTTCCATACAAGTTAGATCTTGTAACCAATTTTTCAAGTTCAGTATCAGAATCATGAATCATTCTGGCATCAATTTTGTGCTTGTGGAACGATACCAAGGTAAGGCATCCCCACCAGTTTCCCTTTCACATTCTTCCTTTTCCATCACTCATGACACAGTAGCAAACTTAGTCACACTTTGTTGACTTCAGAATCGGGCTAAGCAATATGTTGCAACTGTAGAAAAGTACACGGCAGTTTTTCTTCCCCTTGATTAGGGGATTCTTTGGGGAGAGTGTTGTGGTGGTAGTTTGCTGCAAACCAAATGCCCTTCTTTTACTTTGGTTTTGTTCCATGGTTCTTTTCTTTCACTACCCACTAAATAATGTATCTCTAGTTTTAGTTAAGGGGCTGAGGGGGCAGAAGTAAGAATAGAACTGAGCACCTCTTGCCTTTCTGCTCACTGTTTCATCTGCTGCCCCATCTGGCTGGGGGAGGGGGCACCACCCAACTTGTTCTTATAGATTCATAGAATCCTGGAGTTGGCAGAGACCTCAGGAGGTCATCAAGTCCAACCCCCTGCCCAAAGCAGGACCAATCCCAACTAGATCAACCCAGCCAAGGCTTTGTCAAGCTGGGACTTAAAAACCTCTAGGGATGGAGATTCCACCGTTTCCCTAGGGAACCCATCCCAGTGCTTCCCCACCCTCCTAGTACAATAGTTTTTCCTAATATCCAACCTAGACCTCCCCCACTGCAACTTGAGACTATTGTTCTGCGTTCTGTCACCACTAAGAACAGCCTGTCTCCATCCTCTATGGAACCTCCCTTCAGGAAGTTGAAGGCTGCTATCAAATCCCCCCTCACTCTTCTCCTCTGTATACTAAATAAGCCCAAATCCCTCAGTCTTTCCTCGTAAGTCACGTGCTCCAGCCCCCTAAACATTTTGGTTGCCGTCTGCTGGACTTTCTCCAATGCATCCACATCCTTTCTGTAATCGGGGGCCCAGAATTGACACAATACCCCAGATGCTAACTGAAGTATTGGATACAATATTTCTTCATGCTAACACCAGCTTTTTCGACATCCATGGGTGAGAGCCACTCAGTGAACTGATATTCAGTTGCTCCACTGTGAACTGTTTCAGTCCCTGGAAACAGCATGAAAACAGGGAGATTTGGGGGTGCCCAGACCAACACCCTTCCCCCCCAAACACACACACAAACACATAGCAATGAGAAATGTCAAGGAATCAAACAGGTTCACCACATTGAGCCACCTCTATAAAAACGGCTAGACGGTTATTGTGAGGATTTTCTCTGCTGAAAGGCTCTTTGGAACAGGACAGTTGATTTTCTTTATCAAATTAATAATAGGATCACTCATTTTAGGCTCAGTGGGAAATGGCAATTCTCTCAAGAGTAGCTATTTCTCTCTGATGGCATTTCTGGGGACTTCACAATTGTTAGTATAAAATGATGCCAGAGAGCTTCTCAAGGAGACAGGAATCTCGTTAGCTGGCTCATATCCTTACGAGAGAGAAGTATTCATCTTTGTAACAGAATCAGCACAATGAATTGCTCTGGAATGTTGCAGTGATCTCTTCAACACAAGTTAATTACTATCGATCATCCTGAATTCACTCTAACACAAAAGTCAACCCGTTCGTTCTTGAACGGAGGAAAGAGAACCTTGCCAGTTTTAATGTTACTACTTCAGGCGAGTCAAATTCTGCTCAGTTACACCAGTATCACAAAGCAGAATTTAGCCCAATCTACTAAAAATGTAGCCCCTTAAGGTCCCAGTCCTGCAAAGATTTGCACAGGCATTCTGGAACTATTCGCATTAAAACCATCTCACCTCACCCACTTATTACACTTAATACACAAGGGTTTAGAGCAGGAGTGGGCAAAAGGGCCTGGCAGCTGACTTTAAGCGCTGAGTGCCCCTGGTGGGGGAGGGGAAATCATGTGTTCCCCCCGCCCCCAGGCCCTGATTGGCCTGGGGGCAGGGGAGCACGCAAAGTCTCCTCCTGGCCTGCAAGGGTAATGCAGTTGACTCTAAGTGCGGTGTCCCCTTGCAGGGTGGGGGCAGGGAGCAAGAAACTTCCCATGCTCCCCCCACCCTCAGACCCTGATTAACCTGGGGGCCGGGGGAGCATGCGAAGTCTCCTCCTGCCGCCAGGGGTGCGAGCGCCTAGAGGGAACCGCCAGCTGTTCAGAACAGCTGGCAGTTTGCTGGACGGGGGGGGGAGAGGGTGGGGGAGGCAAAGACTTCATGTGTTTCCCCACCCCCTGGCCAATCAGGGTCTGTGGGTGGGGAAGCACGGCTCTTCTGCCTGAAGCCCCATCCCTTCCGGGGTAGCCCAGGGCCCCCCATCTAAAATTATTGCCCACCCCTGGTTTAAAGAGACATTCTTTTATCGGCCCTCACTGAGAATGACTAGCTTTGTGGGGGTTTGCTATTTTTTTAAATTAGAAAACAACAACTCTTGTTGAAATGCATCAGTGATTCCACAAGGAATGTTTCCTGAGGTGTTTGGCAGAAGGTGTCTCATGTCATTTTGGTTTTAGTATTTGTATCCAGTTTTATACTTTAAAACAATCCCATTTTAAATGTTGGGTTGCTTTCCCCATTGCAATTGTAGGGTGGCCGATCTTTCACTTCAGATTTAAGAATGACTCATTTAGTGTAATAGTCTCCTTTACTTTCCCACAGTAAGTTCAGAGTGAGAGAAACTTCGGCTGTTCTAGACTCGTTATTTTTAGGTACAGATTAGGCTGCAGATTTAAATTAAATCTAAAGCCCCATCGCTCAGGGCTTTGAAAAATTTTCTTTCCTGTGCAACATAGTTTGACCTAACAAACACTGTAAATACAGCTCGATTTATAGACAAATTATTCTGTTGATGTAGCTCTCAGGGAGGCAGATTACCTATCCAGATGGAAAAACTGTTCCTGTCAATGTCGGAAATGTCTACTCTACTGCACCACCACACACCTGGGCCACTGCAGGCACTATGGCAGCCACAGACCTCACCATGTCCTTCAAGAGGGTTCCATTTGCAAATTCACTGATAGGCACTAGTTCTCCAAACCACAGGAAATACGTCTTTTCTTTGCTAAATCAGTTTTAAATGCAGCCTGAGTTTGCCAAAACACTTCTGTGTTCAGAATATTTGAGGTGGGTTCATTTAAATCAGTGCAGTTTTTGTGCATTGATATCCGATTCCTGTCCAAATGGCATCTGACACACATCGTGAGTCGCAGCTGGTAGAAGCTGCGGACAAAGCGGTGCAGGCCAGCTAGCGGCTTACCCTGGCGGCCCTGCAACCCAAGTTTGAAGAACGCTGACCTAGTGCATCCTCCTGCTTAGCACAAAGCACCACCAAATTATCCCAAGCAGGCACAATCGCCCTGTCTTTAGTAACAAATGCAAAATATGGGTTCCTACTTACGGGTCCCAATAAACCATTTTAATCGCTTTGCTTTACATCAGCATTACCTGCTGATAATCCAGGAATGTGACTTAGTGGGGGAATTTCAGGTGGTTCCGAGTTCAGCGCTCCATGGGCCTGATATTTTGGTGAACTATCCCAACAGCCTGGGTCTGCTGAAATTGGGCTGGAAGTGTCATATGCTCAGTCTGTCAGTATATTGGTACTTCCTGCTTCTGAAAGTACACCAGGAACAGCTTTTCCCCATAGCATGTTGGCACTGCTGGTGCCAGACAGAACCCAGAAGCATATGGACACATTAAAAATCAGGAGGAAAGTATTTTTGAACCAAAAAGCTTTTATCCAGCTTTGAAGCATTCGATTAATAAAGTTCAGCTGTGAAACTGGCACTTTTGAAAGTGTCTTTTGGCCTCCAATTTCCCGTGCACATAGGTGTTAACAATATACTCTGCTGCTCCAGCTATGCCCATCACATATGTGCCAAAATCTAATGCATTGATCCAAAGCAAGATGGCAGGACTTCCATGAGTAGAGTAGCAGCATCTGGGGAGAAGTTTTAGACATGCTTTGATTATGCAGTAGGTTTGGCAACAAGGCTGTTTAGTGAGACTGGTTAACGGGAAGAGGTATGTGGTCCCTCACCCCCAAACTAATCTGATTTTGATGACGTGTTAATGCTCACTAATACCATTGAAACATTCTTCCCAACAGAAGAAAACTGCGTGCTCTTTCCGTGGACACAGACACAGAGTGGGCCAGAGGGGATACTCTGTGCAGTAATTGTACCAGTACTATGGATGCACTTACAGAAGGTTCTTACACAGCTTAAATCTCCCTGGTCCAGCACCCTTGGAATCTGACCAGTCCTGAACCAGGGAATTTGCTGGATAAGGGGAAGTCAATTGCGGCCCAGAGCTCTGCTATTCCCCAGCTGCCGGGGGGCTATGCTGCCACTGGAGGCTCAGTTTTCTCCAGGCTCCCTAGTCCAGTGATACTCCTGGTCCAACCCCACTGATTTGTCCCATGAGTGCTCCCATGAGGTTGCTGATTGATGTCAGACCAGGGGTGTTGTCAGACCAGGGAGGTCCGGATTGGGGAGTTTCAACCGGTACCACTATAGCATATTCTTGTAAAGAAAGTGCAATAAACAATGTTGGTATAAGGCACCCCAGTTATTTCACTGCATCCTCACAAGGGTTAGACCAACATAATTTACCCCTCTAAACCAAATAGTTATTTTGGTTCAAGATCACCGTCCATGCCAGGCCTTAGCTAATTATTTTATGTCTGTGCAGACAAAGGAATCTCAGGCCACAAAATAAAGCCTTTCAGGATTGTGCTTTATAATTTTCACTCGACACGGACTGAAACAACGCAAATCCGCATGTGCACCCCCTACAACTTTGAGTGCTGAAGTCCAAAAGTTTCATTCTGTTCGCTCTGAACCCAAATCTGCATTTTGTAACTGGCTTCTATATTTAAATTACCACCTATTCGACCACAAAGTCTGTGCTCTGGCAGAGAAAAAACAAACAGCCCCCCAAATTGTATATCAGAGTGGACAATCTGAGTGACACAGAACCAACAATAAAAAAGGTATTTCTCCAGAGATCTCAGTACTTAGTCTAACAAACAGAAGGATGCACACTAATTTTTTCTGCCCATTGACACTGTTCCTTTTATTAATGAGCAAGACAGGGGAATGTAGGCAAGAACCAGGAATTTATGGCCAAGAAACAAGTGCTCAGGAAAAAGGAGTGCAGTTCAAAATTACACTAAGCCCTTTTGGCCGGCACTGCCTTAAATCAAAATGCTCATGACATGATGCCAAACACATTGCAGGAAGCGAACTAGAATATCTATATGCTGATGACTGTGCCCTGCGCACCACAAATATTTCACCCACAGATGTGACATTGAAATTAACAGGGCATAATTGAGCAGCTGCAGCCAAAGGCTTTGAGCTCCTCTTTTTCAAACTGTGGGCAAGGAGCAGAGGCTGACGCCTCCTGTGAGGAAAATAACTCGATTCCCAGACAAACAGAAGGAAACCTGGGACTTGTCTATACCAACATTTTGTGCGTGGCAAGCTGGGGGGGTAGCTTGCTGCATGTTAACTGTCCCCACGGACTCTGCTACCACACACTTAACCATTCCCTAGTGCACTTTGCTCTACCCTGTGCTGCACTATGTCTCGACTCATGGCAGTGAATAGAGAACAGATGCCGCACGGCCCACTTGTATAGGTATGAATAGCATCGATGGTGAGGCACTGCTTCATAGAGTAACACAAGGCCAGAACCTTAGGGCACATTCCACTCCACGCTTAAGCAGTGCTTAGTGACGTAGCATCCGACCGCCTCACTGCTGCTGGGTACTTTTCCTGCTGCTCCTCCCTGCCAGTGCCTTTCATCATCGGCTACACACTGCATTGTGGCCATGGCCTGTTTTGTACTGTTGCATGTGGCTACACGGTGCTCTCAGTGTAACCAGGCCTTAGTGCAGGGGTGGCAATAAGCCAGACACGGCTCCTCAGGATGAACCCCTTGAGGGCCACCGGTGCTTTATTTACCTGCCCCTCTGGGAGTACGACCACTTGCAGCTCCTGGTGGATGCAGATCACCATTCCTGGCCAATGGGAGCTGCGGAAAGCAGTGTCCCAGTTCACATCACTTCCCGCAGCTCCCATTGGCCAGGAACGGTGATCTGTGGTGGACAGGAGCGTCAAGCGGCCGTGCCTGCAGAGGCGCAGGTAAATAAAGCTCCGGCAGCCTGCCGGGCACTAACCCTGGTGATCACCATCCAGTCCACAGGCTGGTTATTGCCCGCCACTGCCTTAGTGTAGGGCAGCAGGGTCCACGCGCACAGTTAGCACACAAGAGCATTACAACCTAACTTGCTGCGTGCTGATTTGTGGTGAGCTCAGCATTCACATAGCCCCCCTCCTAGTGTTGTGTGCTGGGACTATGGCAGCGTTCACTGGAAATATTTCCTTGTAGCAGCTGCATTGGAAGAAGGATCCTCCTTTACTTATAGCCATAGATTAGGTGTGACGACACTGACCCATTCGGACATGGTAGCTTTGTGGTCGAGGTTGCTGCCTCAGGTCTTCCCTCAGCCACTTTGGCTATATTCTGGTCAATATTAGCCCGTTGTGCCTTCTTCCCCAACCTAACAGACGAGACTCTGCAGCCACTCTCTGCCCTGCAACCTTCTCCAACAGCTCTTCCTCCAAAGAGGTCCAGTATAGACCCTGGGACATATTTCGCCTGGCACCTGTTATACATGCACACATCTTCATTAGCTTTCACCCTGCCTTGTCCCTACATTCTCGAGGTGTTCACCTATGATGATGGTGCATAGTCCGTTACCTTTGCTGTGCTTGCTCCCTGCTGAGCCCACTGCCACCAGCCTCTGGTGTCTTGTCATTTGTGAACAAGTTACACTTTCACTGAGTTGTACTCCGAGTCTCTTCCCACTTGCCAATAATTCCCCTGGCCCCCCCATAAGATTCCCCTGCTTTGATGGGACGATCTCGTTGTGGATAGCCCTTGCTTCCTTTATGTAGCTCAATCTCATACTGCTTTGAGCAACACTGCTTCTTGTCACTCTATCTCTCGCACACCAGCAGGATTCCTGACCCGGATCAGTCTGAGCAGAAAGTTCACATCTAACCCCGGCTGAGATCCCAGGAGAAATGTCCAAGTAGAGTAGATGAGCACAGAGAAAAGTGGCTAGGCTCTGGGAGAATTCCCGCCTAAAAACCCAGAGGAAGACCCCCCAAGTGTTATGCTTAAAGGGTTTAATTGATTAGGAAGGATTGAGAATAAACAGGAAAACACAAGCCATAGCCATCATGGTACAGGGCCTAGATGTCAGTATAGAGACGGATCTCTGCCGTAAAATGCCGACTTTCCAAAACCCCACCCCTCTCGTAACAGGGAGCTCCGCTGAAAGCTGGCTGTAGAGCTTATCTAGCTGTGACCCATATTAGCTGAATCTATCCTGGCTCTCCCTAGCATCCCGTGTGGTGCACATAGATGTCCATAGTAGCTGTCTGTCCTCAGACCAGTGATGACCTTTCACTGGAATAGAGGCAAGACAAGATATTGTTTAACACTGCTCCAGAGAGCTGAATTTTGGGAGGACAAACACAATGACAGTGTCTTTACAAAAACAAACTCTAGGACCATTTTTACAGGCTGGGGACCAACTGGCTAAGTAGCAGTTCAGCAGAAAAGGACCTGGGGATTACAGCGGATGAGAAGCTGGATATGAGTCAACAGTGTGCCCTTGTAGTCAAGAAGGCTAATGGCATATTGGGGTGCATTAGGAGGAGCATTGCCAGCAGATCCAGAGAAGTGATTATTCCCCTTTATTCGGCTCTGGTGAGGCCACATCTGGACTATTGTGTCCAGTTCTGGGCCCCCCACTATAGAAAGGATGTGGACACATTGCAAAGGGTGCAGCGGAGGGCGACCAAAATGATTAGGGGGCTGGAGTGCATGACTTATGAGGAGAGACTGAGGGATTTGGGTTTGTTTAGTCTGCAGAAGAGAAGAGTGAGGGGGATTTGATAGCAGCCTTCAACTTCCTGAAGGAGGTTTCCAAAGAGGATGGAGAGAGGCTGTTCTCAGTAGTGACAGATGGCAGAACAAGGAGCAATGGTCTCAAGTTGCAGTGGGGAGGTCTAGGTTGGATATTAGGAAAACTATTTCACTAGGAGGGTGGTGAAGCACTGGAAATGGGTTCCCTAGGGAGGTGGTGGAATCTCCATCCCTAGAGGTTTTTAAGTCCCTGCTTGACAAATCCCTGGCTGGGATGATTGAGTTGGGGTTGGTCATGCCTTGGGCAGGGGGCTGGACTTGATGACCTCCTGAGGTCTCTTCCAGCTCTATGATTCTATGATTCTACCACTTCCATTGGTCTAGTTTGCTCAGATCAAATGCCTGGTGGGATTGCGTGTCTGTACCCCTCTCCAAGAAATAAAATCATCTGCCTGTAGAATACCATTGGACTGTGGCTGCTACCACCTCAACGTAAGAACATAAGAACAGCCAGACTAGGTCAGACCAACGGTCCATCCAGCCCAGTATCCTGTCTGCCGACAGTGGCCAATACCAGATACCCCAGAAGGAGGGATCACAACAGGTAATCCTCCTTCCCCTGTCACTCACCTCATTCAAAATCCTTGCTCTTGCTGTAGATGCAGTCTGTTTAAACAACTGCAACCTTGAGGTGGGGGTTATGTTGCATTACCCAGCTCCCCCTGTAGACAGGTCAGGGCTAGAGGAAGAAGATTATATTGTAATGGGTTGTCTTGGAGAGCAATTTTTTTCAAGTTGGCACGCTTTCCTTTTGGTAGGCACGGCAGGAACTCAAACCATCAGCACAGAGTAGCCTTCCATAAGGAAAACAGGGGCCTCGGGACTGTAAGTTTCTGCCTCCAGGTGAATTCAGAATCTGGCCCTGACCAGACGGAAAGTTTGAGTACAGCCATTTGACTCAGCACCCTCAGAATCAGGTCCCTTGTGATTAGTGAAAAGGTTTTTATGAATCATGCATAAAACTGTGTTTTTCTTCCTCTTCCCCCCCTTCCATCGCCACCAACACAGCGTACGGCGCGCAGTACAGAATAAGACTGGCAGGAATAATTTAGGCCCACAGTGAATCACCAATGATTTATTCTTTGGAGATGGAAATGGAAGATTTGTTTGTACACTAATAAATTCAAAATCAAAGACATCTAAGTTCCTGCTATTCATGTGTAACATAAAATGCTCCACAGATTTTAAGCATTTTGCAAAGTTATTGATGAATCAATTTTTTCATTTGCCAGTGTTCTAGAAAACACACAGTCCTGTTGAATATCTCCCTTTCTAAAGAGAAATGCAGGTGGGCAAAATAGAGCATCTTGGGGTGCATAGGATTTCTTGTTTGTGACCACCCAAATATTGCTTCATGATAATAGTGAGACGTATGAAATGATAGATCAGGGCTACTCAACTTTGGAAGCCCCAGGGGCCACAATGATACTCACAGCACATGCCGAGGGCGGCAACTCAAGAGTGGTTGCATGTATATGCAAATATATGCAAATAGCTCCTTTCACACTGACGGGCATGAATACAAAGATTAAGGCAAGACTGCACAACACACAGGCCCCATTTAAGTCAGTTCTGCTGATATTAATAAAATGCAATATTTACCTGATTTCCACCCATATGTCAGCACTTTTAATGAGCCATGACAGTCCAGGAATGTAACTACTAAAAGGCATCCCAACAGGAGACCATTCTATTGACTGCTTTTTTGTTTTGGCTCCCACCCGCGGGCTGCATGTTGAGCCCCGTGTCCAAATCCAAACTGCACCGTGGGCTGCAAACAAACAGGCTGTGGGCCATGAGGCCCACGGGCCGTGTGTTGAGTAGCCCTGTGATAGAATATGAGCAAGGGACTGAAATATATTGTGCCCATTATTTTAAGAACCGAGGCAAGAGAAATAGCCAGACAGGAAGAATATCAGAGACTACGAGACATCGTAGGTCTGATTCCGATCTGAGTTTTTTCCATGTAACTTCAATGGAATTGCTCTGGAGATATACTGTGGTAAGCAAGATTAGACTCACATTACCCCACTTAGTAACTATTCCACCCTGAGCGGAGATTACTGAGCATAGCATCTCCAATGCCGTTATCACCAGATGCACAGCTAAAAGTCATCTGGCGATGTAAAGATTTTCTTCAGCCTGATCCTGCAGCCAGGCCTCAGTACAGAACTCCCGCTGACTTCACAAAACACTCCACGTATGGTGTATGACGTTGCTAGAAAGTGTAAGAATTTTGCATTCAGCATCTAAAGAAGTGATTATTCCCCTTTATTCGACTCTGGTGAGGCCACATCTGGAGCATTGCATCCAGTTCTGGGCCCCCCACTACAGAAAGGATGTGGACGCATTGGAGAGGGTCCAGCGGAAGGCAAGAAAAATGATTAGGGGGCTGGAGCACGAGCACATGACCTGCGAGGAGAGGCTGAGGAATTTGGGCTTGTTTAGTCTACAGAAAAGAGTGAGGGGGGATTTGATAGCAGCCTTTAAGTACCTGAAGGGAGGTTCTATAGAGGATGGAGAAAGGCAGTTCTCAGTAGCGACAGATGGCAGAGCGAGGAGCAATGGTCTCAAGTTACAGTGGGGGAGGTTTAGGTTGGATATTAGGAAAAACTATTTCACTGGGAGGGTGGTGAAGTACTGGAATGGGTTCCTAGGGAGGTGGTGGAATCTCCATTCCTAGAGGTTTTTAAGTCTCGGCTTGACAAAGCCCTGGCTGGGTTGATTTAATTGGGGTTGGTCCTGCTTTGGGTAGGGGGTTGGACTCAATGACCTCCTGATGTCTCTTCCAGTCCCAGGAGTCTATGATTCTAAGAGGAAGCTGCATACCAAATTTGGTAGTCCTAGCTCTTACTGTTTAGGAGGAGTTCTTGAAGAAACAGACTTGCAGAGAGATGGACAGACAGAATCACACACACATGATAACCCTGGGAGACACACAATAGAACCCATTCTAAAAATGGGGTGACTGAAACCTGGAAGTAAATTGGCTTATGTAAGGTCACAGTGTGAGCCAAAGACAGAGGGTTTGTTTAAACAAACCATAACTCTAGACTTCCAATGTTGTATTTTGACTTGTAGAGGATACCCCTACTTTTCTACAGGATAGCTATAGATGTTTGCCCACTGTTCCATAAGTCTTATATTAAAAACCATTTTTAAAGTTCTGCTTTTGCTTGTACACTGAAAACTTAGATTGTATTGCCAGGATGTGATTGCGTACCATATTTAACCATTGAAATTGGTCTCTGTATTTGGAGAGAGTTGTCTGATGAGACCACACCTGGAATACTCTGTTTAGTTTTCAGCACCGCATTACTGGAACCATGTAGGCAAATTGGAAGGAATTCAGAGACCAATCTTTCCTTTTAAAATAACTGACTAGCTATAGCTAAGTTAAACAGCAATAAATTTAAACCCTTTTCATATTTGTAAATAGTATTTCAGTGCCAAGAGGAGATAGGCATAACACTGGAATAAATTGCCTAGAGAGGTTGTGGAATCTCCATCTCCGGAGATATTTAAGAGCAGGTTAGATAAATGTCCATCAGGGATGGTCTAGAGAAGGTCTGGGTCCTGCCATGGGGGCAGGAGACTAGACTCAATGACATCTCGAGGTCCCTTCCAGTCCTAGTATTCTATGATTGCTTAGGATGATACAAAGGGTTTTTAAGTAGGAGGAATGGATTGAAATTGTTAAGGAGTATGTAGGGTGACTATGATAAGAATTGATATCTCATTGGTTTACAAGCCTTTTGGACAAAAAGAGAGCAAATCCAGCATTGGTAGAAACATAGACTAAACATATATATTTGAGAGAGTTTGTTTGTCTGTGAGCAAGTGAGCAAGCCTGTCTGTCAATCCGTTTGTTCAAGAACTCCTAAATGTATGAGCTAGGACTACTAAATTTGGTGTGCAGCTTCCTCTTACCATAACTTAAAGCAAAGTCAGGGTTTGGTTATGCCAGGACAGTGGCTGGAATGTGATTGTTTTTCATAACACAGGAAGGGAGGGGGCTGCTAGCAGGGACAGTGATACTGTATAATGACCACAGGAGGGCAGCAAGGGGCCAGAGATGGGGACTGAGATAGCTGTAACTCCATTGGGCCATCAGGTGTGGAGGTAAGCTTCCTGGTAAGCAGGAGGTAAGCAAGGTCCCCACTGCAGCCAGTCCAAGGCCAGTGCGGCCCCCTGCCATGGTCAGCCCCAGGGATCTACTGCATGGTCCCTGCCTGCTCCTGTACTTCACTCACCTGCAGCTCCTTGCCCTGAGCCCCTCCTCACCCTCCAGCCCCCTACCACGAGCCCCCCACATCCCTAAGCTCTCGACTCCTGCACCCCTCACATTCCTGGCCCCTGCCCTGAAGGATCTGAGTAATGCTGGGTAAATCTTCTAGTTATAAACATTTGTCATCAATCTAGAATAAAAATGAAGTTTCCAGGGATGAGAAAGGAAATAAACTGTGATCTGGGGTATGAATGGGTATGTCTACACTTGCACCCTCTTTTGAGAGAGGGATGCAATAGAAGACATTCGAAATTGCAAATGAAGCCGGGATTTAAATATCCATTATTTATGGATTATTCATTGCATAATCGCATTATGGCGCTATTTCGAAATAACAAACGCTGTTAAGACGCGGTTATTTCAAGAGAAAACCCTTCTCTCAAAATAACCCTTAGTCCTCATACAATGAGGTTTACCAGTTATTTCGAGAGAAGAGTTTTCTCTTGAAATAACCGTGTCTTAACAGCGTCTGTTATTTCGAAATAGCGCCATAATGCGATTATGGAAATGAAGCGCGGGATATTTATATCCTGGCTTCATTTGCAATTTCAAATGTCTTCATTTGCATTCCTCTCTCAAAAGAGGGTGCAAGTGTAGTAATACCCTAAGAGAGTAAGGGGGCCTGAAGTTAGCATGTGCCAGTCCTGGGCTAAAATTGGCTCAGTTTCCCTTCGAAGTGCACAGTAAAGACTTTAAAATTACTGGTATGGAAATCTGGAGGTGGAACTCTTTATGGAAATGCAACTTTTTTCTTAATCAGAAGTCAAGCACCTTGGGCTATCTGGAATTTAGTCTGTGCCTTAGAGATTCCTCAGAGGTTTAGCCATTCAAAAGTCAGACCAGTTAAAAAGGTGACATTTTACTGGGGGAATTAGGGGAATATCAATTGATATGGATATTTTGCCGAGGGGGTTACAGAAGCAAGAAATGTTCAGTGCTCATTGTGATGCAAATTAAAATTGGTAAAAGACTAAATATTCCAGTTGTGTAAGTGTCTCATCTTTACTTTCTCTATTTTTCCTCCCACTTTAGTTCACTCCCAGAAACAGAACAGACAGACCTGTGTACGGAAGAGCCTTATATGTGCATTTGCCATGGCCTTTATTATAAGCGTCATGTTGATTGCAGCCAATCAGATCCTCCGGAGCGGCATGGAATAGCCTTTCACCATAACACTGTGAACCAAACTAACCATGCATGCGCATGCCAACTGGTGAACTTTTTCCTCAGTCAACTTTGAAAAGGGAAATAAAGAGGCGGGCTGATATAGAACCAGTCGACATGGAACCCGAGGCCAGCAGTGTAATATGTCTTGTGAATCAACTACATCCTCTTGGCAGGGACATAAAAGGGCTGTCTTAATGCTTTAATGGTTTTGTTTTCTAATGCAATAAAAATACAGGAGTCCTGAATTATTGCTTCAGAACAGCAGTGGTAACTTGAAGGAGGACTCCCTTTCATCCAGAGTTATATTTTGTGATTCGGAAGGAACACAGCCTCATGAGCTATTTTTGTGGGGCTGACTTTTAACGGAGGGGCCAACAGACTGTTTCCAGTGGTCCCGTGTTCCCAGGAAGTCAATGGTAGTGTAGCCACAAGCAAATACAGTTTGTTTTACTTCACATACTTTGCTGTGTTTCTCCGTATGACTGTGCCCTCAAGTCTATGGCATTGGAGGGGAGCGAGAGAGTCCTTGTATAGTATTTTCCAATTTTATAGAGGAAAATTTGCTAGTATAGCGCAAGTTCTTCTTTTTTTTAAACCCACCTTTGACACAAGATTGTGGGGGGCAGCCCAGTGTGCAGTGTTTCTGTTCCAGTCAGGGCTTTTTGAAAAGCTTGCTTTAGCACATGGACATTTTAAAAATCTGTGCACAGTCTTCCTACTGAGACTGCAACCAGCGCTCTCAATTAAAGAGCATCATATTTGGCACCGTCTGTGCATCAAATGTCACTCGTTTTCATCAAACTCACTTTTCTCTTGCTCAGAGTTGGTCTTGCAAAAGCTTCTCAGACACCAAAATCATAGAGAACTTTTCCAAGAAATAAAATATTTTTTGAGCCCTGGCTCCAACTACATACTTCATTATGGAAACAAGGTGTCAGAAGTCTCTATGCCAGGCACCGTCTCTTCAAAAACATATATAATAGTTCCCCCCCTTTGACTTTTTGCTGTTGTTGATTTTTGATCATTCAACTGTTCTGTCTTTTATCAGGGGCAGTTTTCTCCCAAGTGCGTAGGCTCATGGGAGAGAAAACTGAAAAGCAGAAAGCAACAAGCAGTGGAAGAGATCAAACTTGAAAATACTGCCATATGTTACATAGCATGTCAGACATTCAGATCCTGAGAGTTACTCATTTTTCCTGGAAGAGATTTTCACGAGCGGCACAAACAAGATCAGGGAGTTATGTAGACAAAAGGCACAACACGTACTGAGAAGAGCGCAAGGACTACGCACGCTTGATGCCAGGATCAAGTATGGAATATTTATTTTTTTAGAACTAGGCATGATCCTTGCATTTAGCTTTGAACAATCCTTGCGTCATCTGGGTATGACATATAGGAACATGACCTGTTTTCACCCACTATTGTCTGAGACATTCTGTGTCTGGGGAGGAGAGAAGGCACAGGGTGTATTTCTTTGTATATCTGTCTGAGTGTAGGGATACAGCCATATGAGCTTCAGGAGTCTAGGGTTGCCAGCTACATTAGATGCCCCCATGCGGGTGGAAAGTGTCACTGTGAAAGCGGGGGCCAGGGAGCATATGCTTCACCTGTTCAAAAGGAGGTGGAGTGTCGTCTCCAACCTGCACTTCCCTGGGATCGCCAGTGGAGCTTCGGGTATGCTGTCCAGAATCACCCCGAGATTCTCATTGCTCCATGCCTTCTCTCTCCCCCCTCCCCCCCCTACAATGCAGCCAGCATCTTAAACCCCAATCGGTCTTAAAAACTAATGTCATGTCTTTTTCTTTGGGTACCAGATTGGACTGTAACATGTCAGACATATTTTTAATAGGCCTGATTAAGAGGAAAGAATGGTTCCATTCTCATCACTTTCTGTTCTCTTCTTCTGCATCCTCTCAACCCATCTACAGACACTTTCGCCATTCACAAATCACGATAGATACTGAACGCATCCATTTGTCATGGATTTGTGCTCCTCTCCCTCCACCTCGTAAGGCCTAAATTCACACCCTTTTCACCCACCCTTTTCCCTGTTTCTGACCAAGGCAACTTTTGTTTTCAAACCAACCATGCAATAGTTCTGCTTTGTTTGAGGACACGGCTTTTCCTCTTACTCCTCCAACCCCCACTTCTTCACATGTGTTTTGCTGTGACCAAAACAGGATCAATGGTAGACTCTTCTCTGAGAATCATTCCCTCTCCCAAGGGAAGAGATCTACAAAAGGTTTGGGACAGGAGCTTTCAAAACAAAACCAAATCCTGGGAGAGTTCTCATCCCTAGAGAACGGTGATACAGTTAAACGCTTTCCGTAAGGGACCCGCACGTCTAGCTGAGTAATGAGCATTGAAATCTTGATGCTGTAAATGTGGATGACAGTTTCATGGCTCAGGGGCATGATGAAAGTGGCATCACCAGAACACAGCATAAACACTACTTATCACTGCGTGATGTTTATTAATAATGTGCAGTTATTGCCTGGAGGCTTCGCATCTCTTAGTATTCCTGCTTGCATGGTTGATGGGCCACATTGGTGCCTTTTGAAAGTTAGAAACCAGTGTTCCAGGTGGAGAGCAACTGAAGGCAGATACAAGTGGTCAGTTGTGGCCTTACCCAACACCTCCTACCCCCGTTCACTTCACGGTGAGCTGGATCAGATCATCGGAGCCAAATCCCAATCACCACCATTGACATCAGTGAGAGAGTTTTGCCTGAGAAAACTTGGCTCTGCATACAGTAACAGGTCAACATGGGCACTGAGAAATATTGAATGCTGTCAAGAAAGCGGGGAAGAAATAGTTAATGGAGAGGCTATGTCTAGACTGCAAGGCTATTTTGGGATACCTCCAATATTCTGAAATAGCTACCGTGCATCCAAGGAGCACGTCCGCTATTTAAAAATAATTTTTGAAAAAACGGACGCACTATTTCAGCATCTCTGTAAACCTCGTTCCACGAGGAATAAGGGATGTCTCAAAATAGTGCTTTATTTCGAAACTTGGTGCCGTTTAGATGCACCAACTTTTGAAATAGCCTGTTTCGAAATAAAATCAAAATAAGATATGCAATTTGGGTAACATAAATTGTGTATCTTCTTTTGATTTTAGAGTGCAGTCTAGATGTACCCAAAGTCACCTCATTTGGCAAGTCTCGATTATTTTAAGCATTCCCATTCCCTGAAAACAATGCACAATGCTAGGTTTACAGTAGGTGTTTATTATGTAAATGAAAACATATAAAAGAGGGTTGGGATTTAATATTGTTCAGCATACATATTCAATTGTTACTACTAGAATGTTTTTTATTAGGGAACATAAAACAACTCAAAATATGTTCTAGTTATTGGTCAATTCCATGTCTTTGGATTTTGCTTATTCTGAGTAATCCTTGATTCACACGGAGAAATTAGACTTGTCACTGTGGTAGGTATCAGTTGATGATTTGGAAACACCCAACAGCCAGTCCAGAGTATCCAATCATTCCCTACATGGAATTTCCACTGCAAGGAGGGGAGGCTGGCATGCATCAGGAGTTCAATAACGCCTGCCCTCCACAGTACAGGCATACGGTACTGCATGTTTAGTACGTGAGTATGTCTTGCACATCAGTAACTTACTCTGCAGCATGTATAGTGACACTTCAAGTTACGTGGGCATTTCAGTGGCTGTTCCGTAATGCCTTTTCATACAGAATGGCAATCACTACGGCAACCGGAGACACGACCTGTGCATAGTGTCACAGAGACATGCAACGGTTTCTTAAAAAACATGCAGCCCAACTTCATTAGCGTTGGTCAAACCAAGCCTACCTTTTGGTTCAGGGTCCCAGATGCTGCAACTGCACTGGTATCTAAGGGTTTCTCTATGTGGAGGGTGGCACTGGTTTATCTAATTCAATTGAACCGATTGATTTCACAAACTGGTGGAAAAGCCCTGAGTGGACACACTTTCAGTTTAAGCAAAGTCTTCATTTTCTAAACCAGCATAAGCCAATGAAAGCGTGTCCACACATTCAGACTGCACCAATTTGATCAAACCCATGTAAGACTGTGGGTAGACAGTCATTGTTTGGACAGTTCTATAAACTGTGGTCCATTTCTGAATGGACAGCTACAGCCATCTGCAATTTGTAGTGTGGGATTGCTCATGTGGGTTTATTCCTTCCTATCTGAAGAACAAGCTATTTATAAACAGGAGACTACAGAACAACAAGAAAAAGTCCATCTGATGATAACTGGAGAGACATTTGGTATTTGCCAATATTACTGTGAATATGAAACAAATCTGGAAATTCTGAGGTGCCAAGTGTATGACCCTCATGAAAAGCGGAATATGACATTGTTGGTTTGTTTGGGCAGAGTTGTTTGTATTTTTCTTTGTTCATCCCGCTGTATATAGTTTTGGCAAGCTGGCATTGTATCCATATAAGAAGGATTCTGCCTCAGTCTTAGGTGATCCAAGATGAAATTTGAGGCTGGTTTAGGAATATTTTTCACCTTGATGCTTTACATTTAAAAAGATAGATTCTGGTTTTCAGCACCTCATCACTTCAGTTGGAGTTGTAGACACTCGGCACCTCTGCAAATGTTTTGAGGCTTTCATTGAGGGTTTATATGTGTTGCAACCTGGGATCAGCAAGCAAGACAACTCCTACTCCTTTAACCATTTGCTGTTTTTCATCAGACAATCTCTAGCCAGCCTGGACAGTCTCAAGTTGAAGTGGTGGATGAATAAAACTGCAAGTAGGGAATAAGCGAGTGGTCAAAAATATAATCAGAAGTGACAATATACATAATCATTAGCCAAGCAAGTTGAACATGGTGGGCTCACACCATCCAACTTAGAAAAGTTACAAGAACAACAGAACTGACCTTCACATAGCTTACACCTTAACCACTGCAAAAGGAGATTTTAAAATTCAATCCAGTACCTATGCTGCCTGATACTAGCATTACAAAATGTTACCGTGCAGCATAACCGAAAAATTACTGCCTGGATGATACTATTGTTAAGGTTACAGCAGGATTTTCCACAAGAGAACGGTTGCCGCAAAAATCCAGGTATGAATTCTATCACCAGTCAGGAAATAACAGAATTTTCTAAAATATGTCTGCATAAAATGCTTATTAACTGTTTCAGAGTTATTTTGTTATGAACATTAGCCACTGGTATCTCACTTTCCTTTTTACTTCACATGCTGAAAGTTTTAAATGTCTAAGGATAAGTTGTCAAGGCTAATACAGAGAGCGCAGTATCACCCATTTAATCCCCCTCAAGAGAACTGAGAATTAGGTCAGAACACATTTACTAGCTCTGTTCTCGAATATTATCTCCATGGCCCTGCTAACTAGTTTGCCTCATCAGCTCTGACCCCACAGCATATGTCCAGGAGCCTCTGACCTGGGGTGAGCAGGATAGACCAGGAAGGGGGCGTTAAACAGTGTAGAATAGTTCCACAGAAGAGGACTCCTGCTTCTAGCTCCCTGACCCCTTACTCATCCCACATGATAAAGCTGTTTGAGTCATGTTGAAGCCAGACTTAAAATTGTGCATTTGAGTGTGATTTTAAGGGACTGCGTACACATAAAATACTCAGTGTAAACTAAGGGTGTACTTGTATGCTCTGATCTTGAGATGGCAGGGCCTGTGAATTGGTTGGTCAGGAAGTTGGTGTGCTTTTTCCTGGCAATGTCCTTGAATTCTAGTGACAGAATCAGAAAGGAAACACGTGCAACCTAAGCGCTATGTGAACCAAGACCCTTCCCCCCCAGGAGTTTAGATAAACCTTAGGATGATGGCATCTTGAAATCATCAGTCACAGCATCCTACTGAATCTCAGCTGCCTGTTATTGATCTGTAGAGCCCTGTGCAGATAAAAAAATTATATCCAAGTCAGCAAAAATGAGCCGCAGATACCCACATCCATGGACGCAGATACCCATGGATATAAAGCAGATATCCACAAATTTGCAGGGTTCCAGATACAAAATTTGTAACTGTACCCGCATCCATATCTGCAAAAATGAGCCACGGATATTCTCATCCACGTCTGCGGATACGGATAGCCACAGATATAAACCAGATACCCACAGATTTGCAGGGTTTTGTTGATCTGAATGAATGCAGAAAGCCCAGAACCAAGACTGTAATTAAGTTAATAGGTGTATGATTAAGCATAGAAAGATTCTGTCCCCCACCACAATGTGTTGTGTGTTTCTGGCTTTCCACAAAGAATGCCTGCAGGAACTTAGCACACGCCTGTGACCCCCTTTCCACATACCAATACTAATTCTAATACAGATGAAATTCCATTTTTAAGTGCTCACATAATACAAGAAGCCTTTTGCCATTCCCTCTCTCCAAGATTTGATATGCAACTGTAACTTTTAGACACATGTATTCAACACAGAGGCTACATCTAGACTACATCCCTCTGTCGACAGAGGGATGCAAATCAAGCAAATCGAAATTGCTAATGAAGCCAGGATTTAAATATCCCACTCTTCATTAGCATAAACATGGCTGCCACTTTTTTGTTGAAAAAACAAAAACGGCAGTCTAGACATGGAGCTGTCGAAAATAAACCCTTTTTCAATAGATCCTGTAAACCTCATTTTTTTTGATGAATACAGGATCTGTCGATAAAGGGTTTATTTTTGACAGATCCACGTCTAGACTGCCAGGTTTTTTCCAAAAAAAACTCCGTTTCGAAAAAAGCGGCAGCCATGTTTATGCTAATGAAGCGTGGGATATTTAAATCCCGGCTTCATTTGCAATTTTGATGTGCCTAATCTACATCTCTCTGTCGACAGAGAGTTGTAGTCTAGTCACACCCACAGAGAGCTGTGAAGAACCGTTGTCCCTCAAAAGCAAGAAATTATCGGTCCCAATTTAGAATTACATCTGCCACAGAAGGAATGGTATTTTGCTCATCCACAGAGAGGATGTAAGATTAATAAGAATGAAAGCTCTTACTTCTGGTGGCACAGAGCCTAAGACCACAAACTCCATTTAAAAAAAATAATTGTCATCTTAATCTCATAATGAATTCTTGAGTCTGACCAAGAGTTTTGATATATTCATGCTTAAATGCAGAAATAACAAGACATTTCACTAAGCTAGGCTTGATATAATAGACTATAACTAATGTCAGGAAATCTAATTGCAGAGCTGTCAGAAAAAAGCCCATTACTTTCCTAGAAACTAAGAATTTAATACAGAACATTCACTTTCATCTCTCTATTTTAGCTGCCACTTTCATGAGGACATCATTGATTCTCTTTTATTCACAGACATTAATTTTAACTTTGTGGGTCAAAGGAAACATGGGAATCAATCTCAGGAATATGCAGCAGCTCTAAATGGACTTCCCAATTTCAGTCTGCAAATCTGAATGCATTCTCATTTCAAAGGAAGAGGAGCAAGTTAAAGCCTAGTATTCAGCTAAAATCCATGGGAATTTTGCTACAGGCTCAACAGAATTTGGAATGCATTTGTTCAGCTACACTGAAAAATCCCCTTTTTCGGGAAGTAACATTAGTGATTGAGGGCCAAAAGGATAATGGAAGGAGTTGGATGGTTCAGAAGAAATGCTCACCACTCCAAGGAGAGCTTTGTAATCCCCAAGTCCTTCCAAGAAGATGCTGCAGCAGCAAATTAGAAATCATTTTCTTAGTGCCACTTTATTATTTACAGAACAAGTAGAGCTGGTCAGAAAATGTTTGAAGTGTCAAAAATGCCATTGTTGAAAAACAAACTTTTCAGACAGATGTACAGATTGTTAAGAACATGTTCCGATACAGGGTGGACACAAGCATGCAGCCTGACCTTTTCAATCTGAAAACCGACGTTTTGACAATTCTGTTTCACCAAGAAACTTTCAAAACATTTTGGTTTAGTTCTAATGCAGAACAAAAGCAGATTTTGAAACCTGAACATTTTCTCCAGCTGATATTGTTTTCTGTCCAGTCCTATTCAAGCATGTTCATTAACAGGATCTTTGCTTTGTTATCATCGCATAGCCATGCCCAAGGACTGCTGTTCTTTCCCTTCTTTTAAACCGCATTCAGATTAAGATTGACTGCCATCTGCTAGTCCTGCATCTGAAACAGCAAACTCTTCCTCTCAAGATTCCCCAGGTGCCGCAGGACCACTCGTTCTTTCTCTAGGCTCCTGTGACTTAATCCCTGAACCTGCAAACAATTATGCATGTGCTTCACTTTACTACTGTGAATAGCCCCACTGATTTCAAAATTTAAGCATGGCCGTGTTTGCAGAACTGGGGCATAAAGAGGCCAGGATCAGGACCCTCATATTGTACATCTGGTTTGATTTCAATTATAAACAAGAGCTTCTATTTTCATATTCCTCCTGATGAAAACAGAGTGTTAGCATTCCCGCCAGCCTTTTCTAGACACGCCAAACAGTTCCTGCTTTCTTCAGTAGCTCCTGTTCTCTCAAATCCCATCAACTACAGTAAACATTCAATGTGTGATTCTTCTCTCACATACACTGGTGAAATCAAGAGTAACTCCACTGGAGTCATTGGAGTTACACTGGAGTGAGATCAGAATCAGGCACGCTGACATTTATTTGATTGTAGGACCTGAATAATTGATGCCTACTGGCTCAGCCATATTAAAACCAACAAGTTTAATTTATATACCTCAGCGTTGCATCCATCATTATTTCTGCTCCATTTCTCATTCAGTGTTAAAAATCAATCATTTTTGCTCATTAACTTGAAGACATGGCATTTTAATTAAGAACAATCACCACCCACAAAGTCAAAAGCATAATGGTTAAAATAAAAATAAAACCTTTGTACAAACCAATGTAAATATTAATATAAATGAACTTGGCATGCAACTTAAATAAATTCTATGTTATTACAATGTTATCTGAGTGTATAAAGAAGTGTATAAAGGAAAACAGATTGCCATATGTACCGGCTGTTTCCTCTAACCAAACACCACTGTAAATATATAATCTGTATAAAAAGATTTTAATTTTACCATTATTTATGTAATAGAAATAAAGTTTTCTTTTCTTTTGATGAGGGATGAAATTTCTTTTTTTGTTCTTATTTCGAATCAGAGACATTTATACTCATTCATGCCCAAGAATAACAGAGAAAGGTAGATTTGCATAACACAAAAGGACTGAGAACCTTTCTTCTGCAGAATACACGGAGATTCAAAAAGATGATTTTTCAAAGCAAAAAACAAGATTTGCATATTATAAAGCTTGTTATTAACAAAACATGCTTTAGGCTGAATACAGGCACTGTCCGTTTGATGCTAGGATTGAGATAAGAAGTACAGTACAACGTCGCAATAGTGTATGAAGAAGAGGTGGTCTCAATTCCCTTTGTAAAGGGCAAAAACAACTGTCCTGCAGTCAGTGGAGTCAAGACGAGGCACGCCAGTGAGTAAAGAGGCCCATGGCTCTGCTTGCTGCATTACAATATTTTCCTGAAGATTTAATGACACCTGGTCTGACACCTACCACTGTCAATGGAATGACTCAGTGGCGGTCCAGATCAGACCGTTACTATGTAGGAACACACACACTAGACAGAGAAGTTACCTGAGACCTCAGTTCTGCTCCTGACTCTGCCGTGACATAAACTCCAATGCTGCAAGCCTCTCCAGTCAGGAAAGCCCCTGTCTAGTCTTGAGGTGGTTCCAGCAAAGTTCTATGCAACCACTGAGTAACTTGTAGGAATGGGGCTTTGGAGTCTGAAGCCACGTAACCATTTTACTCTGATCGTTTTTACAGATAATTCTTCTCCTCCTACCTCCCAACTCACATCTCCAATGTGCTTTGAGATCTTTGGGGATCTCATTAAACACTTCCATAAAGACCTTCATCCAGAGTTCTTTAGAACAGTGTCCAAGCTAACACTGACCAGCTTTTGGCAAAAAGGCTGAAATGAGACTACAGCTGTATGGAGTGACACCTGACTGCATGATCTGTGAAGTCAAGATTGATGAGTTTTTGAAGTTGCTTACCCCAACGTCTTATGACAAATTTGTGTTTCACTTTTTGCTCACATCTATCTTGCAGTAACAGCTGAGTCATAAAAGATTTTCTATAGCAGGTGTAGTGCTTTTGTTCAAGAAAAGAAAAACCCTCTTACTGAAAAACTGTTGAGTTTTAATTGCTTGTTTACATCCATGGAAATGGCAACTTTTCTGAAGTTTTCCAACCAGTTAAATAAAGAGGATTTGTCTTTCACTGACTCGTAGGCTCATCTATTGCAGACACAAGTACTTGGTCAAAAGTCTAGTATTTCAGATGCTGTTCCTGAACCTTAGAAGATTCATCAATTTTACCATAAATAAAGTATAACGAATTTGAGCTGGAAAAAATGTCACTCATCCAACAGAAACAGAAGCACCAACTGGATACGCTACACAAATAGCACATCTCAATATCAATAGGACTTGATTATGTATATTCTGTCAATTGCCTCTTCTCTTCTTCCACCTGAGGGTACGTCTAGACTACAAGCCTCTTTCGAAAGAGGCTCTTTTGAAAGAATCTTTCAAAAAAGCCTCTTTTGGAAGAGAGCGTCTAGACTGCAACCACTTCTTTCGAAAAAGCGAGCTGCTTTTGGAAAAACCGCCACGTTCTTTCAATTTACTTTCAAAAGAATGTGGCTGCAGTCTAGATGCAGGGAAGTTTTTTGGAAAAAAGTCCACTTTTTTAGAAAAAGCACAGTAGCCTTGACACACCCTGATTGACCTCTATAGCATTTATTTGCTCATGCTAATCCAGATGCAGTATTTTTTTAAAGGCTAGTTAATACTGGAAGGATTTCTTTGTTGTATTACGTGGAGTTTCAAGTCCTCCATTTTAAATTGGCTCTTTAGTTGTTTCTGACTCTTGATAAGATTTTTAATTAAAAATGCTTTTGATTTATCTTCCATATCTTTTTGTTTGTATTTCCACCCACAGAAGTTATTAAAACATTGGTAATTTTCTAAGAAAGCAATTACAGGAGATGTTGAGCACAGCTTCTATAAATTACTCTTGCTAAACAGCTTTCATTAGCCTTCATATTTTCATTTGCTCAGAATTTTCTGACGCATTCCCTCTTTGGACTGAAAGATTCCATATTTAGGTAAGTGTGATTTTTGTGTGTGCATGAATCTAAACAAATTCCGTTCAGTTATTTAGTGTTAGAACATATATGGGGGATGGGGAGGAATACCATTAGTCATTTGAAACGACTAAAACTAAAAGTTTGAAAGTTGAAATCTGGGATCAAAATGCCACTCCTAAAGGAGCTGCACCTGGGATTGTTTACTGTTTAACTTAGATAGTTAATACACCAATATATTTGTGACATGCGAAACACACCTTTACAACACAGCAAAGAATAATATTTAAGGTGGGAGTCTGGCTCCCATTAAAAAATAAATTGCCAAATCCTAATTGACTTCAACAGAACCCAGATTTGATCTTAGAGTTTATCACAAGTGGTACCTAGGCTTCAGGAAAATTGGAGCTAAATTTACATTCTCCAGTGAGTCAATGTTCTGTTGCCATGGTTGAGATAATCATCTATAGGACACAACATCCAGGCAGTCACAGCATTAAGAGCACTGGGAAATGTTGACATTGTAGAACAGTGGTGGGCGATAATCTTTGACTGGGGGCCACTTTAGAAATGTTTGAAGTGGCCCCGGGCCACCCCAGAAAGGCAGGACCTCAGGAGGAAGGGGCGGGGCCGGGACACTTCCGTGTTTCCCAGCCCACAGACCCTGATTGGCCTAGGGACGGGGGAGCAGTGAAGTCTTTGCCCCTTCCCCCCACAGAGAACTGCCAGCTGTTCAGAACAGCTGGCAGTTTCCTCTAGGCACCTGCACCCCTGGCGGTGGGCGGAGACTTTGCATGCCCCCCCCCCCCAGTTAATCAGAGCCTGGGGGCAGGGGGAGCATGCAAAGTCTGCCTCTGCCCTACAAGGAGTGCACAGTGGTTGACTCTAAGTGCCCCACGCTCCCCTATCCCTAGGCCCTGATTGGCCTGGGGGGGGGAGCAACAGGACCTCCGCCAGCCGGATCAACCCACTTGGCAGGCTGGATCTGTCCCAGGGAGGCCCTTATGCCTACCCCGGTGTAGGGTATATATTGGTAGCATACACAGCCTTCCCAGCTTCAGTGTGAGAGCCAAATGATAACAAACACCTTTTAACCCCAATTCCCATTCAGACCGCTATTTGTGCACCACAAGGTGCTATGAAAATACATTCTCAAAATGCATCTCATGCATAAAGAGACCGTTATAGTCTAGCTTTACAAGTGGCTATAAGGACGACCAGTATAATAACTATCTTACCATTTAGATCAGAGGTGAAACAAAAAACTCACACCTACTTAACACACAACAAAAAAAATTATTTATTCAATTAAACCTGCCAAATTCTGATAAAGTAATTCCAAGGAAAGGAAAATTCACTAGGTGCTGAAAATGTCATCTGTCCACACAGTAAGTACTGTGTAAAATGTTTACCTGGCCACATAGTAAGTATTGCAACATTAATAATCTCTGCATCTGTTGATTTTCGGACTTGAAAACAGCAGCTAGGGAATATAAGTAGTTTTGCCCCAAGAAAACAACAATTTCATAGTCCAACGAAGACGTTACAGTATCTCTCGAATAGCACCGAGTAAGAACAGTTGGCAAATTTAAGATGTCAACGACTAACAGATCACATTATTTGCATTTTAAAAAACAGAAGCTGATTAACAAAATGGAAAAGTTAAAGGTTAACAAACAGATAGTTGGAAAAATCTTTAACGTTCCAAATATTTACAAGATGTATGTGAGGCCTTAAAAACAAACCAACACATATATTTCGTAATTACATGGTTGGCAATTGCTACTGCCAAGCAGCCTGCAGACAGTAACCCCAGAGATCACTTAAAATCTCTGCCTCGGGGATTTTTCAAGGATTACGTTTCTATGGACCATATTCATTCCGAGATTCCACCCCACAGGCAAAAATCCTACAGTTTACATAACCGGAAGCCTGTCAGATTTGGTGCACGCAGCAACTATACAATATGGCTACAGGAAAACCAGGTAAGTCATACTGCTAACGAGCCACCTCCTGATGCGTGTAAAAAAGCTTGTGTCCCTTGTATGCACTATGTCAAGCGCCAGCCTGCAAAAGCATTTTTACAGTCAGGCTGCAAAACTCCCCCAAATAAGGATTTATAATGGAGAGGCTGAGAGACCCTTAACTATAGTGGTACAAACTGTACTACTATAATAAGGGTAATCACTGCACGTTGTGTGGAAAGGCTCTCGAGTGATTGCTGTTTGCAGAGGCTGATTAAATATAAATTAAATTCATCTGCATGCTCAGCAAGAGATGTGAATGGAATAGCAACGGCATCAGCGCCACGCAGCACTGCTACACGTTTGGGGAGAGCATGTAAATGACCCGACATATCAGGCGAGACGAAGGCCGCTGGAGGAATTCTGGAATGATGTCAGCAGCGTGGGCAGCTGCAGAGCAGCTAAATTAAAAAAAAAAAATTCGCACGCAACTGTGGTTTTAGATGGAGTAAGGACAAGTTATTTTTTATTAGCCCCATGCTGTTCATGGTGGTCAGAATGTAACTTTCTGTCCTTCCATGACTGCCCCACCATCTAATTTTGTTTGCTTTGTGTCATATTTGGGTCTTTGTGATCCTCAGTTCCTGCATTACCATTCAGATTCATAGCATCTCACAGCTCTCCACACCTTGGAGTACATCCCCAAACATTCTATTCATGAGCTTCAGAGGGGGAGCCGAGCGAGTCTGTAACTGGAAAAGCTTAAAAAACAACGAATAGTCTTGCAGCACCTTAAGGACTAACAAAACATTGTAGATGGTATCATGAGATTTAGTGCCCACGAAAGCTCATGACACCATCTACGTGTTTTGTTAGTCTTTAAGGTGCTGCTAGACTAATTGTTGTTTTTTCAGTTTATTCTATTCATGATCAGGATGGAAGCAGCGCTCACTCACACTTGTTTTAATTGCATGAAAAACAATCATTTTCAAATCTGGAGCTCCATTTAGCAAAAAACCCAGGGATGGCACTGACAACCTCGTTAACGGGTACTGTAGCAGGGAAACAGTATTCACATTCAACCGAACTATCAGTAATTAAGCTTTCCTGCCAAACAGGTTAATCATTACTGCAACAGCTCTAGAAATCTGAGCCATAATGTAAAAAGCCAGAGAGAGTCACTAATCCTAAACATTTTAAAGGCTATGAATTGATTTCAGAAACGGAGTTTTACAAATTCAATAGACCATATAGCCACCCATATTAACTGGGCAGGCATAACAACAACACAAGCAGAGGGAACATGTTGATGAACCATTTTTCCATTATGCTCCCAAAAAACTGTATATCAACAAAAAACTGGAATATCACCTTAATCATAGAATCATAGAACCATAGAGCTGGAAGAGACCTCAGAAGGTCATCAAGTCCAGCCCCCTGCTCTAGGCAGGACCAATCCCAACTAAATCAACCCGGCCAGGGCTTTGTCAAGCCGAGACCGATGGAGACTCCACTACTTCCCTAGGTAACCCATTCCAGTGCTTCACCACCCTCCTAGTGAAACAGTTTTTCCTAATATCCAACCTGGACCTCTCCCACCACAACTTGAGACCATTGCTCCTTGTTCTGCCATCTGTCACTACTGAGAACAGCCTCTCTCCATCCTCTTTGGAACCTCCCTTCAGGAAGTTGAAGGCTGCTATCAAATCCCCCCTCACTCTTCGCTTCTGCAGACTAAACAGACCCAACTCCCTCAGCCTCTCCTCATAAGTCATATGCTCCAGCCCCTAATCATTTTGGTTGCCCTCCGCTGGACCCTCTCCAATGTGTCCACATCCTTTTTGTAGTGGGGGGCCCAGAACTGGACACAATACTCCAGATGTGGCCTCACCAGAGCCAAATAAAGGGGAATAATGACATCTCTGGATCTGCTGGCAATGCTCCTCTTAATGCAACCTAATATGCAACCTTAACTATAAAGGTAAATACATAAAAACGGAGAAATCCCTACCCTAGGCAGAGGTTTTTTTCTCCAAAAAGGAAGTGTGCCAGAGATTCTCTGTAGTCCACTAGGGAGTTCTGTATTAGTTTGATGTGGAAGATACTAAACAAACTTTAACCTCGGTTTAAGTTTACCACTTTGAAAAATAGACCAATAGTTACAAGCCTCATGGAGTTGTTGTGAGGATGTTAATTCAAGTGCTTTGGAGTCTGAAGAGGGAAGTCACTATAGATGTGTAATACTAGTTTGTCTGGACTTGATTATTTTAATGAGTCATGGATCGTAGGCCCAGCTTAAGTGTACCCATATCCAACAGTAAAACGACTTGCAATTCTATGCCTTATTTTGCATGGATTATTCCAATTGTAAATGCAAGCACGTTATTAAATTGTCAGTGGGACTCCATAGGATCAGACTCTCAGATTCCCATCTTGATTTATCCTATGTCTGTCAGCCTAGTTAATTTGTGGGTTGAGGAGAAGGAGAATGATTCTGTCCATCTCCAATCCACTCAGACTTTATACATCGCACACACACACACGCTCATGAAGTTCTAAGTCCATTGTTCCTACCTTGATTTCCCATATTTTACATTCACCTTAAAAATGAAATCACTATGTTCCATGTAGCCATCCCATTCTCTAACTATCCCTTTGTCTATCAAGTCAGGTGCTGCAACTGTCCTCCTAATCACTCGAGTCTGTCACCTGCCAGTCGCCTTTGACATCATCCTTTCTTTTGACACACTTGATCAGGCAATAGCTAAGTCATAGAATCATAGAATCCTAGGGCTAGAAGAGACCTCAGGAGTCATCTAGTCCAGCCCCCTGCCCAAAGCAGGACCAACACCAAATAATCATCCCAGCCAGGGCTTTGTCAAGTCGGGACTTAAAAACCTTTAGGGATGGAGATTCCACCACCTCCCTAGGTAACCCATCCCAGTGCTTCTCCACTCTCCTAGTGAAATAGTTTTTCCTAATATCCAACCTAGACCTTCCGCACTGTAACTGGAGTCCATTGCTCCTTGATCTGCCATCCATCACTACTGAGAACAGCCTCTCTCCATCCTCTTTGGAACCTCCCTTCAGGAAGTTGAAGGCTGCTATCAAATCCCCCCTCACTCTTCTCTGCAGACTAAATAAGCCCAAATCCCTCAACCTCCCTCTTCATTAATAAAGATGTTGAACAAAACTGGCCCTATAATTGATCCTTGGGGCACTCCACATGAAACCGACCGCCAACCTGACATCGAGCCGTTGATCACTACCCGTTGGGTCCGACAGTCTAGCCAGCTTTCTATCCATCTTACAGTCCATTTGTCCAATCCATACTCCCTTAACTTGCTGACAAGAATATTCTGGGAGACTGTATCAAAAGCTTTGCTAAAGTCAAGATATATCACATCCACTGACTTACCCATATCCACAGAGCCAGTTACCTCATCACAGAAGCTAATGAGATTGGTCAGGCACAGCTTGCCCTTGGTGAATCCATGTTGACTATTCCTGATCACTTTCCCCTCTTCCAAGTGCTTCAAACTGGATTCCTTGAGGATCCCCTTCCTGATCACTCCCCTGCATTCTCAAGCAATATATGTATACGCCTCCCTAGTCGTCTGTCCATGTCTTTCTGTGCACCAGTTCTACGATCTCCCTGAAATCCAGCCTCCCCTCTTGTCCACACAGCCGTGAAAATCTCCTTTCTGAGCCCTCGCCATCATGTCACATCTTGCGTCCTGCACCCTCCTCTAGTCTGCCTTTGCTCCTCTCAAGTCCCCTCAAAATGCTGTTGTTGAGATCATCGTTGTACCTTATCGCCACATTAGGAGTCCGCCCCTCCTGCGAGCTTTCTCCTTCACTTCCACATCAACCACAAACTTCTTGGCTTTCCCTTGCAGGGACTGAACAGTTCAGCTCCACTCTGTCTAGCAGGTCTAGTAATCCAATGCAGGGCTGACCAGTGCCTAGACTACATCAGCAAGCCTTAACCATCTCTCTAAAACAACATGCCCTGTTTGCGAGAGGTTAGTCTATCGCTTTCTTACCTTACCCCAACATGGCGACGCCAGCCAGGCTATCCGCAGTGTAAATTGTACAGCACTTTAACATGTCCCAAGTGAAAAACTGGCACATTCAATCTTTTAACAAGCAAAAGGGTACAAAACCCGGCCACCTGGCAGCCCTATGCAACCCCTCCAAAACCTAGCCTGATGATCATGCCTAGCCATGGTCTCTCCTCCTAACCTCCACCTCTAGTCCAAGTTTTAACCAAAATTTGAAAACCTCAAAAAACACCTCCACACACAAAAGATACCCAACTACTGCAACCCAGAGGTCTCAATTACCGTGCTCATTCATTGGAATGGGTTACCCTAACCTCCTGCTCTTTGCCCGTGCCTTTCTGTTGTACACCATTCGAGGCAGAGGTTGTCTCTTTTCTAGATCTGTACAGTAACTAGGGATGTTAAAATGTGTCATTCAGGTAAATGTGGAACCGCTGAACTGTTCAGCGGTTTCATGTTTATACAGAGTCCTCCCCACAGCGGCACACGCTTCTCCAAAAGCCGCCTCTGGTGTGGAGCCTCGGGTTTTCTCCTCTCCTCGCTCCCCCACAGGAAGCTGGTGCTGGTGCACTAATCTTGCAGGAGAGGGGAGAGGGTTTCAGGCTGGAGCTCCAGGCATGTGGCGGCCGCAGCGTGCCTGGCCTGAGCAGCCAGAGGTGGCAATTCCCTGCTGGGTCCCAGAGCATCACGGCCCCCAGCACAGTGAGAAGCCATTGCTGCCACCCCCGCCATCCTCTGGCTCAGCTCTGGCCCTCCTCTGGTGGCTGGATAGTAGCCAAGAGGCCAGGGGTCAGGCCGGGGCTGGCTGCAGCCGGAGAGAGAGGGAATGCGGAGGGGCGTGGTGTGAGAGGCCGGGAAGAAGGATGGGGGATCCGGGGAGGAGGCCAGGGCTGGCTGCGACTGGGGAAGGGGTTGGGGGGGCTGAGAGAGCGGGTGGAAAATAGGGGGCCTGAGAGCCATGGGGAGGTTGGGGAGGATGATGGGGGAGCCAAGAGGCCAGTGCTGCAGTTGGGGGGGGAGGGGAAGAAGCTGGGGCTGGTGTGGCCCCCAGCCCTCCCCTCCCTGGCATCCAGGGGGGCTGAAAGGCCAGGACTGGCATGGCCCCTGGGGGCAGAGCCAGGCTTGCTTACCCACAAAGACAGGGTGGGTGGTGAGCGTAGCAAGCAGGGGGCACAGCCCCCTAGCAAATTTTTCTGTATAGTAAAGTTTTAAAGCTGTACTAAGTCAGTGTTCAGTTGCAAAGTTTTGAAAGAAGAACCATAACATTTTGTTCGAAGTCACAAAGAGCCTCCGTTCCTGAGGTCTTTTACATTAGTGTATAGTAGAACATCAGAGTTACGAAGGCACTATAAATGGCAGCAAAATAAACCATCTTTTAAAAAGATAATAGACTCCTTTGCATGCCTTGTGCAGAGTGTTCATTAGACACTTTGGATGTAACGATTGCCTACCCATGATGGCTTGTCAATAGCAATTATAGTTTGCTGCATTTATTTACATAATGCAAATCCCAGTGTTCTTCAGTATTTCTTTAAGGTGTTTAAGACCCATGATTAAGGGGTAAGACTCCACTGATATCCAAGTTATATTGCAGAAAGTGGTCACTGAAAATTAAAACGATATGGTATTTATAACTCAACTCTAAATCTTAAGAGATATTTAATGCTCTTACAGGCTCACAATGCAGCAGGAAGAGGCTACACCAAAAGGTGAGTAACTATAAATGCAAGGGGCTAAACAGAAGGCATCCCTCACATGGCACATCACTTAAATGCTAGAGAGCTGGATTGGTAACTGAGGGTATGTCTACAAAGCAGTGCTAAACTCGAAATAAGCTACGCAACTTGAACTCCGCTAATTGCGCAGCTTAAGTTGAAATAGTTTATTTTGAATTTGGGCACGTCAATACAGCACTAATTTCAAAATAGAGCACGCTTCCTCCGACTTCCTTCCCTTACTGCTTATACAATGAGGATTACAGGAGTCAGAGTAAGAAGTCCTCCATATCGACATTATTTCAACATGATGTCAAAATAACTGCTTGTGTGTAGATGTGGACTATGTTATTTCAAAATAACATCAGTTATTCTGAAATAACACTGCTGTGTAGATGTACCCAACATGACTAGTGTAAAGAAGAGCTTTTTGGTCTATAGTCAATCTGTGACTTGTTACCTACTGAATTACAACACTCTTCAAAGACTATTTATTATCTTTCATATTAATCAAATGTAGAATTTAGTTATATTCAACTTCATTGGCTTCAGTGGTTTTAAATGAGAAAAGGATTTTGCCCACTTCAATCTTCTAATCATTGTGTCGGGGTGTCCAGTTAAGATTCATAATCTTGAGCAGAGAAAATTCATAGGTTTTACAAGAAGCAATGAAACCAAAACCACGACAATTTTGGAGAACGAATCTGGAGGAGTTTCAAGAATTAAGCAGTTTTGAAATTTCATTCATGTGGGGCCTTTTCCCAGGTAGGCTTAGATTAGCATCGCCACAAAATGCCAGACGTCTATCAAAAACTCCTAAAAGGACACACAGTATAGATGAGTTCTACTTTACTAGATGGTCAGTTGTGTCTTGCCTTGCCTATTTATTAAGATGCATTGGCCAAATGTTTATTTCACTTTTTATATTTTTTCAATGTTATTGATATTAATCACAGATTTTAAAAACCTTGATGTTTTTAATTTCTTTAGATTGCAGGAGGTTTCTTAAATAGATGTCAAAAGTATAGTAAGATCTAATGCCAACTAGCTGTTATGGGATATGCACATCCATCCCCTTTTGGCGCAGGTTGGCGTTGTGAAACTACCAGGGTTACCGTCTACCTGATTGTCCGTATCCTGAGAGCAGTACAGTCCAAAGGCTGCCATCTATACGGCCAAACTGGGAATCAGGGCAATGTAGCCTCATGGTCAAAGTCAATATGGCTCCCCCTCAGGTATCCAGGCCATGCTGCTTAATAGCTAGAGACTCATTACAACTGCCCTTAGGGTCAGGGCAGTGAAGCGTAATGGCCAGAGTAAGGGACCACCAGGGACGGATATAGGGCAGGGCGAGCGGGGCGGCCGCCCTGGGCCCCGCGCTTCAAAAAGCCCCGCGCATGCGCCGTGGCAAAAGGGGGCCCCGCAAAATTGTGCTGCCCTGGGTCCCGCAAAACGGTCATCTGCCCCTGGGGACCACCACCTGGGGGTGGTGCCAGTCAGCATAGGGGGACCTGGACTCACCCTTCTTCACAGGCTCCCAGCCCAGGGCTCTGTTAGTTGGCAAGTATGGTCACCACCCAGTCAATGGAGATCCTATGCTGACTATATTTGGGAGCGACAAGGAGTCCTGTAGCACCTTATAGGCTAACAGATGTATTAGAGCATAAGCTTTCGTGGGCAAAGGCCCACTTCGTCAGATGCATGTGGGTCTTTGTCCACGAAAGCTTATGCTCCAATACATCTGTTAGGCTGTAAGGTGCTACAGGACTCCTTGTCGCTTTTGCAGATCCAGACTAACACGGCTACGCCTCTGATACTATCTTTGGGAGAGAGATACCACTCACACCATTTCCTTGGTCCGCGTCGTAGAGTCTCTCCTGAAGCCGGGGTCTGTATGTTGGTGTGGGCAGCTCCCTAGTATTCTGATTCCAGTTGGCTGGTTGTAGGCAATATGTCTCCGATTTGGTCTTTGGGGTCTTTGGTTTCCACAGTCCAGTGCTGAAGTTGCTCCAGAGCGTCCTCCCTTCTTGGTGGTCAGCCTACAATGAGCTGGGCTGCTCCCTTTTACACGGAGGCAACAGTTGGAGCATGACCAGCATGGTCTGAGAGGTGGAAGTTCCACCGCCCAGAGCATTGGGTTAACCCTCTCTTGCCTATTGTGAGGTACATACACCCCATCACACTAGCCTATATGAATTGTTAACCCATGTTTATGCAAGCAACAGTGCAAAGGTAAATTTCTTACACTATGTCTACACTAGGGAGTTATGCTGAAATAGTTCCCCTTATTTCAAAATAACAAGTGGAGCGTCCATACTACTAAGCCCGTTATTCCACGAAACAGGTATTTCGAAATAGCGTAAGTGTGGATGCTTAGCTTCTGCTATTTCAAAATAACTGCTTCCCAGAGTCATTCAAATAATTACTCCCCGATGCTTCCTGAGGCTCTAAGTCAAAGTAGTGCGTCCATGTTAGGGACAAGTCTACACTGCAGGGCAAAAGTCGAATTAAAATACACACAAGTCGAAATAGCTTAACTCGGCTTTTGGTGCTGTCTACACAAGCAGGAAGTCAAAGGAAGAACACTCTTCCTTCAACTTCCCTTACTCCTCATAAAATGAGGTTTACAGGAGCCGGAGACAGACATCCTCCAGCTCAACATTACTTCAAAATCATGGCTTGCTCTGTAGATGCGCATTTTGTTATTTTGAAATAAAGTCAGTTATTCCGAAATAACGCTGCTGTGTAGACGTACCCTAAGGGAGCCTGACTCGGACTAATTTCAAGGCTTCTCTGTAGTATGGACAAGCTATTTCAAAATAGTTACTTTGGGAGATATTATTTAGAAATCCTTTCCTAGTGTACATGCCCTTAATGTAACCAGGACTGGCCTGAGCCATTTTGGCGCCCCAGGCCTGGGCACGCGGTGCTGCCCCTGGGCACACGGCGCATGCGCGGGCCCGCCCCCCGAGGGTGCACGGGCCTGCCCCCGGGGTTCACGGCGCATGCGCTCCCCAGCCTAGCCCGGCCTGGCCACCGCTGCTGGCGCACAGCCCAGGGTGGGCCGCACCTGGCTGTGCAGGGCACTGCTGGCTGGCGCCACGGGGATTGGGGGGGCTGGCGCTGCGGGAGCCGGGTGCGTGGCACCTGATGGCAGCTATAAGGAATGCCGCACACCCCTTACAGCTGCCATCAGGCTCCCCCATCGGTTGGCGCCCCGGGCAGCTGCCCAGCTCGCCCACCCCTTATTCCGGCCCTGAAGGTAACAACAGCTCACGGTTCAATGTGCCCCAGACCTATGTACATTTTGACCCAGAATGTGGGCTGGTATGTTGATTTAGGGAGGCATGACAGTATATAGGTTCTCAAAGGCTGGTTGGACGAATAGTAGCACTTGGATTCCAGTTCCTTAAAGTTCTAGGCATCCAGGTTTGCACTAACGCCTAATGATCTCCCCTGCTTTCAGGCCACATTTGTTTCAAAGGCTCAGGGCTGAGATTTAAACATACTGTTGATCCAAAGCTTCCTCCAATGTCAGAGGGAGAGTTGATCTAAGGGATGCATGAAAAATTCAGGATTGGCTACTCTGACCATTACAAAAGCCTGGTATAGTTTTTTCCTTTTCTCACCAGAATAAACATAGCACAGCCCACAACTTTTCTGAAGAATGGGAAAAGCTTTTTTGTTTGGTTGGTTGATTTGCTTTACACTTGCACTGGGCATATGCAAGCTCTACCTTAATGAATGCAAGCTTTAATATTAAATTAGAGCACCACACATAATAAAAACCTTGATTAAAAAGCCAGTAAACCAAGCAACTAAACCTCTCTTTAAAAAGAAGGAACAATTTAATTAATACTTGCCTAATTAATATTACAATTCAGTCAATATTTAAGAGTTTAAATGTATTGACTTAAATTCCACATGGAGCTGGGAATACACATCTCTTGGGACCCAATTATACTAATGTTTTTCTTTCTTTGTTTCCTGTCAGCCTTCTTTTTTGCTGTATCTTAAAATGTTGGCTCTACACTGAATGTGTTTCCCTGGGATCAATAATACATTTAATTTACCAATAATGACGTCAGTTAACTGAGTTTCTTTGGCAGTTATATTGAAAAGAATCTCTCACATATACAACCAAGTTTATCTCTGCTCTCCTCCACAAAACTATTACATGTAGGGAAGTTATTAATACATTTCTTTGGTACAACATCGTTTTCCTCCCCCACAAAATGCACAACTCAATTTGCATGAATTTACTTAAACATACATAAATTGGATTTGTCAAGACTGAACATTTGTCCCTATTTACAGCTGTCATTGGCCAGAGATCAAGGGAAATGGATGGATGTTACCCATAGTATAGAGAGGCAAAGTCATTACTTCCTCTTGGAAATATAGCTTGGTTTGAAGCAAGAGTAAACTCCAGCTGTACAATGCAATATCAGTTCACTGCCCTCCTCTAAAATAAAACAAAAAACAAAATAAAATGTAGCGGCAACTCCATACATGCAGGGCCCTCTCCAAAGATGTCATCTAGCGGAGCAGACAAACTAATGCCATCTCTAGCAGTCCTCCTGGATGGAGCTATACCATGTGTTAACATTGCAAACACATGTTTTACTACATAGCATATTACTGAAAAATTATAGGAAAATACAGTCCATAGCTAAACAGTTCCTATTGCTTTATCAGTCTAGCGCTGTGTTGGTTACAGTGTGCGTGTGTTTTCCTTGCAGTTGTAGCAGGGCATGCTGATGTAACTACCTTTGTAAAGCGGCAGAGGCAAACCTTGCAGAAGGCATCAATCTTAATTTTTTGGTGCTCCCCATGCTCGTCATTCTGCGCAGCTCAGAAAGTCTGAACAACCTTGCCCACTGCTTCAAATGAAACAAGTGGGCACATTTGTGAAATTGCCAGGAGGTTTCTAAGCTGCTTTCAGTCCAGTGCATGCATCTGGTTGTAAGATACGTGGTGGCTTCAGTGGGAAACAGGATTAGTGTTGCATTTCATGTTCTTGCCCACTATTTTCGGTGGAAATATCTTGAAATAGCACAGACACCTCCCCCTTCCTGTGTGTCTCTTTTGATATGCTCGCCTTCTACCAGGAGAAACAAAACAGCGAGACACTGCACAGGTGAAGATAAAAATGACGACGCTGGAACACCTGCCGAAAGAAAGTGCTACTTACCGCCTCACTTCTTTTAACGTTTGAATGGGCTTCTTAATTGGTTCTGCAAAAATGTCTCTGCTCCCTGCCAAGCGCGCGTGTGTGTGTGTGTCTTTCTGCACACTTGTAGACTATGCAAAGCCTTTCTAAAGCAACCATATTTCTCACAGGAAATAATAATTCAGTAGAGAGACTCGGCCATAGGATGGTTTGGGGCAGTTGACTCAGGCCCTGCCCTTTGGGGGGCCCCGCAGCAACCGTCTCAACTGTACTATGGAGGGGACCTATGGGGCCCAGCAGGGCTGGCCCTACCATGATGCAAACTGAGGCAGCCGCCTCAGGTGCCAGGCTGTGGAGGCGCCACTAGGACCCAGAGTGTAGAAAATTGTGTCTGCTGCTGGTGCAGATGTATTCTCTCTGCTCTAGATGCACAGAGATGGTGGAGCGCCATGAGAGGAGTAGAACAGGAAGAAGGCAGAACTGAGACCTTTCAAACTTTTGGCCCAAATGAGGGGGCATGGGGGCATCGTTTGAGCTCCCCGCCTCAGGTGCCAAAATGTGGGCCGGCCCTGGGGCCCAGGGTGGCTGGGGGATTACTCTGGGGAGGGCGGGTGCAGGGGTTGGGCCCTGCTCCACTGCACCCCACCACCCATCTCCCAGCCTGCTGTGCTCCGCTTCCCCTCACTGAGGTGAGTGTGGGGGGCCCGACTCTTGCTGCTGCCCCTGGCTTGTGGAACTCATGGGAAGAGACTTCAGGCAAGAGGTGCAATGGAGGAAGAAGGGGGCAGGCCAGGGGCAGGAGGGAATGGGATAGGAGGTGGAGCAGGGGCAGGATTTGGGGGAATAGGTGGATTTGGGGCAGGAGCAGAGGAGGGGCAGGGCTTGGGGAAGGGGCAGAGTGAGGGCGGGTAGGGCAGAGGTGGGGCCAGGGCAAGGTCTCCCACTGGGGTCGCTACCCCAGGCCCTATGCCTGGCTGCCTGGGGAAGGTTGGCTTGGGCCCAGCTCTACTCTAGGGACAGCCCTGACCGCTAGGATCCTTAGCAGGTGCTCGTTGTCTTCTATTAATTCATCTGTGTTCATGGTGCCTGCCTGTGCTGTGGAATAATACTGATTTGTGTAAGGACAAACCAACACGGCCGCGACCGGGTCCCGCTGGACAATTCCAACCATCTCACAAACGCTCCGCTGACTTTCCGTGTGAACCCTCTGGCTGCAGGCACAACAGCACAGCTAAGCTTCCCTTGAGCTGCTCTGTTAGCACACATGGGCTCTGTGTGCAAGGGGGCACGTCGAAAAGAGGGGGAAATGCAATCTCCCTAGCTTAGTCACCATCTAGCCAGGCCTGCCACCAGGAGGACTTATAAAGCTGCAATGTTTTCCTTGGGGTGTTGAGTGGAGGCTGTCAGCAGGAACTAGAGAGTCAGACATCCTTTAGCGGGGGAGCTCTTCAGTAGTTGTTGCTTTCAGCCATCTCATTCAGGACTGGTTTACACTAGGACCTTAGTCCAAAATAACCCCAAGGTCAAATTTGTAAGCAGTGCGTCCACACTACCAAGCCCGTTATTGCGGAAAAGGGGCCGCAGAATTCGGACTCTGTAGTCCTGCTTTTCATGAGGAATAACGCTATTCCTGAACGTGTAAGTCCAAAACAACATTAGTGTGGAGGGCTCTGAGTCCAAGGTAACACATCCACCTAATCGGAGCCTGCCTCGGACTACATTCGATGCTTCCCCGTAATGAGGACATGTAAGTATGAATTTGTTAAATCGGGTGTCCAGAAATCAAACTTAGTACATTCGAAATAACCTCCTAGTATAGACATGGTCTCATGGAAAATGGTGAACTCATCTGGCAAAGACAGAAAATGAATGCCAGACTTGAAATGGACCTTTCTTGAGTTTTTAACTACATTCCAAAACATTGTTTGCTATTCTACAAGTGCCACAACTTTTGTCTTTAGGAATAAATGAAAGTTTGAATTATGCATGGGGTGTAAAATGACAAAATTTTATTTTTAGGCAACCCACTCAAAGAACTGAACAGCAATCAGTATTGGCTGATCAGCAGACTTGCCTTACTGTCCTCCTCCAATGAGGTTCGCAGTGAGCAATTGCAGAGGCTGACAAAGTAATATTCTTAACTGAATGCACCTTAAAAAATAAAAGGAAAGAAAACAAAAATCGATTGAGTGTCATCTAGTGGTGGAAGGGAAGATTCAGGTTTGCAGAGCGTACGGAATCAGGATGAAATGTATTCCAGAAAGCACGCGGGGATGTCAGCCATGAGGAAGTTAGAGTTTTTCTCTTGCTGCCAATAAATATGCCACTATCACACTTGACAATAGGCTGTAGGCAAATCGTGGGCTGTGTCTGAACAGATCCTGCATGCCAGTGGTGAAATGTTCAGTCTGACGAACATTTTATTGCGGTAACATGAACGGTGCACACAGAACCAAACCTGCTTTTTGGTGACAAAACCCAGAGAGTGTTCACGTTGCAATGCAACAAACGTTGTGAAAAACAATGGGGGGCTGTGCAAATGCCCATAGTGATCCTAGGTGATGTGGCCCACTCCTGGCAGCCCCGACTCATGAAGCCTGACACAGGGCAGGGCGTAGCCAGCTCACAGAAACAAAGGCTGCGGTCACCTCCCCCCACCCTCCCCATACCCCACTGCAGCAGAGCAACTTACCTGAGTCGCCTTCCTTGCTTCGTGCTCCACATCCAGCTGCTCAGACTCCACTTGCGCCTCAGGACGTGAGAATGGCTCCCGCAGTGAGCGCCTCCTGGTCGGCCTCAACTTCTTCATCCAGAGCTTCTTCCCCCAGGTTCACTCCTGCTTCTGCTCACTCTGGGTTATCGGAAGTAGCCATATAAGAATCCTGGCACAGAGCCAGGTAAGTGTCCCCCATCCCCTTCATGCCCAGACCCTGCATCCCCATCCCCCGCCCACCAAGACCCTGTACCCCATACCCACTCCTGCACCCTCCCTGGCCCTCCGCCCCCTGCCCACTCCTGCATCCAATCTCCCAGCCAGACCCCCACTCCCAGCCCGCTCCTGCACCCATCCCCCTGGCCATCCCCTCACCCCTACTTGCTCCAGCACCCATCCTCCCGGCCAGACCCCCACCTCTGCCCACTCCTGCATCTACCTCCTGGCCAGACCCCCACCTCTGCCCACTCCTGCATCTACCTCCTGGCCAGACCCCTACCTCTGCCCACTCCTGCATCTACCTCCTGGCCAGACCCCCACCTCTGCCCACTCCTGCATCTACCTCCTGGCCAGACCCCTACCTCTGCCCACTCCTGCATCTACCTCCTGGCCAGACCCCTACCTCTGCCCACTCCTGCATCTAATTCCCGGTCAGACCCCTACCTCTGCCCACTCCTGCATCTACCTCCTGGCCAGACCCCCACCCGCAGCCCACTCTTGCACCCGTCCTCCTGGCCAGACCCCAACCCCTATCTGCTCCTGCACCCGTCCTTCCGGCCAGACCCTCACCCCTACCCACTCCTGCATCTACCTCCCGGCCAGACCCTAGAGCCCCACCCCTTCCTGAACCCATTTTGTCATCATGGCTGGTTGGCGGGTGGTCGGTGGAAAGGTCTGTGTTGAGCTGGGTGGGCTGCGGGCCAAAAGGTTTGAGAACCACTGCCCCAGATGCATATACATCAGAACCTTTGCTTAAAAGCAAGCAGTGAGGCCTAAGAAAATGCATTCTTAGCTTCCCACCCCCTTCTCCACTTTCAGTATTTTGCTCATCTTTCTAGTTCCTGACTCCAGCGAGGACAGGAATCCAAAGCTTTCCAGTGCTGTGAGGAATATGATCTTTACTATGCCAGGAGCCAGATCGGCTGGACAGAAGCCACAGCTCATTTTACTAAGTTCTTAAGCACTCTGCTCGGTCCAACTCAGCTCAGGCTTCTGCGTAGCATGTCCAGAGGCCTAAAATACATGTTAGGGTTAGGATAAAGAAACTTCACATGTCCCCTTTGGCTTCTTTCCCTCACTTGACCACATCATTTTTCTCCCATCCTTTCTGCCTCCTTTATTTAGGGGAGGCTTTTCGAAACCCTCCTCAAAGAGCAAGGTGCCCGAATCCCCTAGGATGCAAATGGGCATTGGTGTCTAAATTCCTTAGGTCTTTTGAAAAGTCTACTCAGGAGTATTCATCCACTCTCCAGTCCAGCCTTTTAGAAAACAAAGAGTCTTCCCCATCATTCTCATTCAGATGGTAAGCTATTCGGGGTCGGAACCTTGTCTTCTGAATGTATACAGCCCTCGCTGGCTTACCTGCTGTTGCCTGGGGCCTTCAGGGGGCTGGTGGCGTGGGGGGTGCAGGAGTCAGGGCTGGGCCTTGAGGATGTGGGGGGCTCAGGGCAGAGGGTGGAGGTGGCTGCTGGCTTCTCCCCCGGGGTGGCCCAGGGTAGTGGGGACTCCCTGGTTGCCAGCAGGGGCTCTCCTCCCCCCCCCCAGACCCTCCCAGGGCAGGGAGGGGTGGTGGGGTGGGGGCTGTCACTAAGGCAGGGGGCCCCACTTACCTGATCTGCTGGCAGGCAAGATGGCGGAGCCCCAGCCCTGCTGGTCACTCCCTTGGTGGTGTGGCTGCCCCCAGAGCCCACTCTCAGTATCGCGTCCCTCAGAACAACAGCCCCTCCCTTTGCAGGCTGTGGAAAACTGTCCCTTTCCCGGGGCACAACCTACCCCTGACCTTGCTTTAAGTCAGGAGACGAGGAAGCTGCCCTAGCTCTCCTCATTTAGGAGGAGTTCTTGAACAAACAGACTCACAGACAGACAGACGCACTCTAATACATTTGCATGCCCATGATGTTGTTAGAAATGGCCTCACTCCCAAGTATTAGGTGAATTCACATGACATATTAAATCACTGGTCAGCTAGGTCTGCATGGATACTACTGTGCTGCTGGTCATTCAGAACTTCAGGGTAGCAGGGAGGGTAACACTGAATCTGGTCCCTGAGCCAAGAGAGAATCTCCACTATGCTTAGCAATAGATGGTCTCTGACACTCATACACAGCTCACGATAGCCAGTACAGGGCTGTCGCACGTGTTTCAGTCCATACATATAATAGTTTGTTACCTGAGGCTTTGGTTAAGGACTGCTGCAGACGCTAGCACTAGCAGTAACTCAGACCGATACCATGGAACGTGCCTCAAAAAGTTGTATTTTTCAAAGAGCTGACACGATTTGTGCCCTTCAGGAATGGCACACATCTGTTCACATCTGTTGACTATAACAGAGTTTAAAGAGAAGCTAGATAATTTCATGGAGGTTAGGTCCATAAAAGGCTATTAGCCAGGGGATAAAATGGTGTCCTTGGCCTCTGTTTGACAGAGGCTGGAGAGGGATGGCAGGAGACAAAGCGCTTGATCATTGTCTTCGGTCCACCCCCTCTGGGGCACCTGGTGCTGGCCACTGTCGGCAGACAGGATACTGGGCTAGATGGACCTTTGGTCTGACCCAGTACGGCCGTTCTTATGTTCTTATGTTCACCCAATGCAGGCCCACTGCTGGATTGGAAGTACAGAAGGCAGTTACAAGAGAGAAGCAACAAGAGGAAGAAGTACATTTGAAAATGGAATAATTCTGTGCAAATAAAATAATATTGAATTAAGACGTGTCAACAGTGAATTACATGGGACCAATTTAGAAGGATATTAATGTTTACATAGATAAATCCAGGTCCCTGAGTGCTTTTTAAATCAGTCTTCATGCTATAAAAGTACCATAAAAACCCTATGAAATACCAGCTTTTTTTTAAATGGATAGAAACCTTTTTACCCAGGAAGCTTCATCTGCTCTACTTAGTGCTCAGCAAAGAGCTAATACTGTCACCTTAGTGTAGCTGCAAGATTTTTTTCCTGAACCCACACTAGAACAAGCTGAAATACCCAACCTTATGCCATGTAGAAAATTTATAACGTGCAATTGCAATTGCACACATTTATAACATTGCTTTAAATCAATCCACCCTGTCTGCCCTCACCAAATAAGGTTGAGATCTGCGATGATGAACAAAGTGATTTAAATCATCAAATTTAATCATGGTTTCAATTAACAAGCAAGAAACCTTGATTTAAATCATTTATTTCAATCTTGTTTTGCACTCATTCTGTTTAGTTGTTTTCCTAAAGCAAGGATGAGGTTCCACCAGCTGATAATCATTAAAATATGTTGATTTGCAACAAGCCTTTACACAAAGTTTGGTACTCTTTTGCCAGTCACAAGGATATACTATACCGTATTTTAGTGAATATAACCCGCGGGTTATATTCGTTTTTACAAACCCCGCGCCCCCCTGCGGGGGTATACTTGGGTGCGGGGTATACAACAATTTTTTTACTCACCTGGTGGTGAGCGCTCCCCCGCCCCTTCCCCTGCTGCACAGCCCCCAGCCTCCGAGCGGGGGAGCACTCATCTCCCGGTTCCTGCGCAGGAGTGCTCCCCCTGCCCCTTCCTGCAGCTGCGCAGGAACCGGGAGATAAGCGCTCCCCCGCCCGGAGGCTAGAGGCTGCGCAGCCACAGGAAGGGGCAGGGGAGCACTCTCATTCCCCTGCCTGGAGGTTATGCGGCCGCGCGGGAACCAGGCGGGGTGAGTGCTCCCCCATCCAGAGGGTGGCTAATTCCCCCCTCCCCCGCACAGTTTGAAAAAAAGTCTTGTATACCCTGCGGGTTATACTCGTGCGCGGGGTATACAAGATTTTTTTTACTCAAACTGCAAAAAACGCGGGGTATATGCGGGTGCGGGTTATTCTCGGGTGCGGGGTATATTCACTAAAAGACGGTATATTTTATTTTTACTTTTTACTTTTTTATTGTGTTAGAAAATGGTGAACGGTACATTTCTTGATTACTAGGCTTGTTGACTAGTTAAATAAACATTTTAAAATGTTGGCTGATGTATTTTTAATTGAATCCCAATATCTAGCCCAATGCATCTTCTTGACACACAACTCACGTAAACTAGTTTAAATGTGGTGGATACTCAAGAAAAAACAAACAAAGGACGTTTATCACAACAAGTTTTGCTTTTAAAATGGATTTTATTTAAAAAAAGGAAGCATAGTCATGTACAGTCAAGTATAATGAGTTAGCTAAACTGTTTGGCTGCGTCTAGACTGGCAGGATTTTCATAACGGAAAAGTTTTCCGTTAAAGCATTTGCTTGAAAAAATGTCTAGATTAACGCGGGCGGCTTTGCGCATAAAGCACTTTTTGCGGAAAGCGTCCGTGTATCTAAACAGCGATTTCTTAGAGAAAGCCCGATCGCCATTTCGCCATTGGGGCTTTTTTGCATAAAACTGTCTGAGCTGGCTACACTGGCCCTCTTGCAAATACATTTGCGCAGAGGGCTTTCGAGCAGGAGCAGTATAGTATTTGCGCAAGAACACTGCCAATCATACATTAGATCGTCAGTGTTCTTGCACAAATTCAAGCGGCCAGTGTAGACAGCTGGCAGGATTTTCATAAAAGCAACTGCTTTTGCGGAAAAACTTGCCAGTATAGACGCAGCCTTTGTGATTCTCAGCCTCTATCCCTAGATTTTAGAACTAGTGTAATCCTTCTGCCAGGCCGAGTTAATAGCAGCAAGGGCCGTGTTCAGTACCTAGGGGTCCCCTCCCAACAACGTAATGCAACACCGGCTCGAACCCCCACCCAGTGACCTGGGAAATCTTACACACACCTCTGAGCACCTCAAAGAGGCAATTCTTCCCCTCTCGGCACAGAGCCTCAGTATAGCAGCAAATCTTTAATAACATGAGGTAACTGACATCAGCATTAAATTGGGAAAACACCACAACTAGGAGTCATAGACCAAACCATGAGCAAAGACCCACCCCGTCCCAGAATCACCCAAAGTCCCCAAAAGTCCAACACCCCAAAAGTCACCTGGGTAGAACGGCGGAGGCGGGGGGTTAAGGGGCACCTTACGTGGTCTGAGGCCGACAGCCCTGCCTCTCCGTAGGGTTCTGCTGCAGCCTTTAATGTGAGCCATTCCGCCACACTTCACCAGCTGTCCTGCTGGTCGTTCCCATCAGCCACTCCGCTGGCCGCCTGCTGCTGCTCCTACCGACCACCCGCTGGTCGTTCCCACCAGCCGCTCCACTGGCTGCCCAACAGTCGTTCCCCAAACTGCTCTGCCAGCAGCTCAGCAATATAACTTCAGGCTCCCCCACAGCACTCAGTGCCTATGTCTACACTGGCGGCTTCTTGCACAAGAACATCTTGCGCAAGGGTTCTTGTGCAAAAAGTCTTGCGCAAGAACACGTCCACACTGCCATGTGTGAGCTGTGATTTTGCGCAAGTGCACCCATGGCAGTGTGGACGCTCTCTTGTGCAAGAAAGCTCTGATGGCCATTTTAGCCATAGGGCTTTCTTGCTCAAGAAATCCTGCCGAGCGTCCACACTGCCCTCTTGCGCAAGAGCTCCTGCGCAAGAGAGCTTACACCTGTTAAAAAAGAGCATAGCTCTTGCGCAAGAAGCCCTCTCTTACCACTCCGTACTGTAAGTTTCCTTGTGCAAGAGCGGGCGCCCGTGTGGACACGCTGCGGATTCTTGCGCAAGAACTGCCATACTTGCGCAAGAAGACACGAGTGTAGAAATAGCCAGTGAGTTCAGCTATTAGTAAATTTTAGTGCTTTAGTAATTTCAGCTCATAGTAGGGGAGCCTCAGTGCTGGTGCACCATTGGCCGAAAGTGAATTCAGCTCAGCAGCCAGTAATTAGACTCCTAATGGAACCAAAATTAGCTCTGATATTCCACAGTGTAGAGAGGGGAGGAGAGGAGAGGAGAGGATACAGTTGGGCTGCGTCTAGACTGGCAAGTTTTTGCGCAAAAGCAGCTGCTTTTGCGGAAAAACTTGCCAGCTGTCTACACCGGCCGCTTGAATTTGCGCAAGAACACTGATGATCTAATGTATGATCGTCAGTGTTCTTCTTATAAATAATGACTCTCCCACTCAGGAAAAAGCCCTCTTGCGCAAATGCTTTTTGCGCAAGAGGACCAATATAGAACAACTCAGAATTGTTTTGCGCAAAAAAGCCCTGATGGTGAAAATGGCCATTGGGGCTTTTTTGCACAAAACCCCGCATCTAGATTGGCACCGGATGCTTTTGCGCAAAAGCACTTTTGCACAAAAGCATCCATGCCAATCTAGATGCTCTTTTCCGCAAATGCTTTTAACAGAAAAACTTTTCCGTTAAAAGCATTTGCAGAAAATCATGCCAGTCTAGATGTAGCCTTGGTGTTTCAGGCCCTCAGAGAGAGAAGGAACACACCACCACCAGCAGGTACAAATACCTATCCCCAGCCCCTCTCTCTGTCTCTCACTTCACTGGGTTTGGAACCCATGCCCCTTGTCTAGTGAGTGTTACTTAGTTGATGGCGAATCCCTCTGTCATAAAACAGTTCTACTGTTCTACTGTCCTTGATTCACATAATCAGGGTAAAAACACTTTATCCTCCCGACTCAATAACAGAGAGACTGGGGATCCCTCAGTGGCCAAAGTGACCATTTGGGCTGCTGTGAGCTCATACTAGGCAGGGTGGGTGTGCCTATGCAAACAAGATCAGCCCCTGAAGTCTTTTTGCACCACTCGCCACAATTCACCACCAGATGTCAGGGTAGAGCTTATCCTGACCCTGCTTACATCAGTAAATCTCATCCTCTGACACTAGTTTTTATTTAGTGAGTGGAAAACAAGCCTTCCTGCTTTTTCAATTCCCAATCCATTTTTCAACTGTGAGCTAGCTGAATAAACTACAACACCACCAACGAACCAGCAGAATGGGACCTGCAGAAAAGAACTAGGAAAGCTTCACAAATACAAATCCAGCTGCATTGGTGTAAACCAGGGGTGGGCAAAAGGACCTCCATGGGCCGGATGCGGCCTGCCAAGTGGGTGGATCCAGCCCACGGAGGTGCTGCTGCTCCCCCACCCCCAGGCCAATTAGGGCCTGGGGGTGGGAGAGTGCACAAAGCCTCCTCCCATCCTGCCAGGAGCACGCGGTGCTTTGAAGTGCCGTGCGCTGCTTAAAGGGCAGGGGGAGAGCAGAGGAGGCTTCGTGTGCTCCCCTGCCCCCAAGCCCTATTTGGCCTAGGGGCAGGGGAACGTGGGAAGTCTTCTCCCACTCCAGGGGCATGGGCACCTAGGAGGAACGTGGGGGCGGGGGGCAAAGGCACACCCTTTCTCCCAGACCAATCATTGTCTGGGGGTGTGGAACCTGGAAGTATATTGGCCCCGCCCCTTCCATTTGATGCCCAGCCCCTTCCACTTGATGTCCCGCCCCTTCCTGTGTGGCTTGGGACCACTTCAAAAATTTCCAAAGTGGCCCCCGGCAAAAAATTATTGCCCACCCCTGGTGTAAACACTGATGTATAGGGGTCTGCCCCTATGCAGAGACACTGTGATTTTAAGGAGCTAGTGTAAATGAAGGCTCAGAATTGGGCAAGACATTTGAACAGCTTTTAGAGAGCATTTTAGTACGAAAACCGAAGGACATACACCATTGCCTGTCAAATGGGGAACATATGTAGTCAGAACACGAGCTCCCAAGTAAGGTTCTGGCTAATAACTCTCATGCACAGAGCACCACGAGTTCATTTGTAAATACAAACAATCATTACCTCGATTTTCTCTTGTCGGAGAGACTTAGCCTTCTCCCAAAGCAACATTGCCCAACATCACAATGGGTCTTTGTAATACCAACTCTCTCTTGAGACTTATCTTCTACACACACTCATAATCCATGACAGAGAAGGCAAAAGAACCAGTGTTGTCAGGTTTCCCTTATTCACCTTGCCCATGTCAGCAAAAGTGGCCCAACGTTCCATGTCCACACTAATTATAGTTAGCAGTACCAACCCTTCCCAAGGGGAGCTTCGAGTGGGTTCAAGACACTTTCCCTCAGAATTCTCATGGTTTCACAGGACTGCAAGTTTGCAGGAATTTGGGTTTCCTCCTGGCCAGTCCAGAGAGAACTTTCAGGCTCACCTGTTTGCAAATGGATTTGTGGAGAGTTTCTGAAATGAAATGAGAAGTGGGACAGTCAATAAGCAGACCCAGGGCCACATCCAGACCACCCTATGCTTTTGAACAGACCGTAAATATTTGTATTTACTTTTAATACGAAAATATCATTATTATTATTTTCGTTGGACAAAATATAATTGATTACCCAAGGTATGTCTAGACTGCATCCCTCTGTCAGCAGAGGGATGCAGATTAGGCAGGTCGACATTGCAAATGAGGCAGGGATTTAAATATCCCGAGCCTAATTTGCATAAAAATGGCCGCTGCATTTTGCCGACTCAGTACTCCTTGCAGAAAGCATAAGGGATCTGTCAAAAAAGGCTTTCTTTCTCGACAGATCCCCCTCTAGACTGCCGCTTTTTGCCGACAAAGTGCTGCGTCAGCAAAAACGGCGGCCATTTTATGCGGATTAGGTGTGGGATATTTAAATCCCTGCCTCATTTGCAATGTTGACCTGCCTAATCTGCATCCTCTGCTGACAGAAGAGATACTGTCAGCCTCCACCCCATAGACTATGGCTTGGCACTGATACAACCATCGAAATCGGATTGGAGGGGGAAACACTACTGGAAAAAGCAGAACTACTTAAAATGATTATAAGTATAAAGGATTTACCAGGCGCTGCTCAGGTCCTCAAGTCAATTAATTTTTATTTTTTGTAAAATAAAATGAAAATGTCCAGGCTTCGTTTATGTCATTGCTCTGGGGCGGGGGTGGTGATGAGGGTTTAGGATGCAGGCTGCTCTAGGCAGAGAGGTCTATCCCAGCCCACCCTCACCATAGCATCTTGGGACCAGGTGGCGGCTGCAGCTCCAGTGGGCACATCTGGGGGAAGGGGTATATATCCCCCAGTTGGGGCAGGTCCAGATTCATCTGCCCCCTGCACTTTCCAGCCAGAGTGAGGAATGCAGCAAACTGTGAACTTCCCCTCACTCCCTGGTGAAGGGGAACAGCCAACATTGTTCTCGTATGAATCGGGTGGAGGGGAGAGCTTCAGCCCTGCCACTCAGACAAAAGGGCACCAGTGGGGGTGGAAATCTCAGGGCTGGGGCAGTCTCGTACTGTGGGGAGGGGCAGCCTCAGGCAGCCCCTTTAACCCACCTAGTGATATTGTCTCTTTCTTGTATGGTTTTATCAGAAGCAATCCTATTCCAGGAACATCCTATTTTCCTGGCACGACCAAACCCTGACCTTGGTTTGAGTTATGATAAGAAGCAGTATACTGAATTTGGTGGTCCTAGCTCCTAGGCTGTGTCTACACTGGCACCCTTTTTCGGAAAAGGGATGCTAATGAGACACAGCGCAATTGCAAATCCGCGGGGGATTTAAATATCCCCAGCGGTATTTATGAACATAACTGCCGCTTTTTTCCGGCTCGGGGTTTTGCCGGAGAAAAGCGCCAGTCTAGACGCGATCTTGCGGAAAATAAACCTTTTTCCTCAAGATCTCTTATTCCTACTTGAAAGGATGGTAAATTGTACAAGACTCTCTAGGCTATGAACTTCTGGGAGCATGAATTTTTGAAATCTGTGAGCAATGGTCAATTATTTACTCATTATCTTCTAGCAATGCTTGAGAGAGTCAGAAAGGCACATGAGCAACTACAGGGGGATTCTCCTCACCCTTACAGCCCCTTGTTTTCCCAGAAGACTCAACTAAACCGTCAGAAACAGCTGAAAAGAATATCTGAGTTGGATCTTTTCTGAGCCCAGCTCTCAGGCTGACCCCAACTGGTCAGGGGCTCAGTTCAGATAACCTGATGGAACAGATGATTTTGCAGAGATCGCCATCATTGAACACATGTACAATGATGGTTTGTAAATACCGTAAAATCGCGAGTATAATGCGCACTTTTTCCCCGGGTTTTTTTTTAGCGTCAAAGTTGGGGTGCGCGTTATCTATAGGAGGTTTTTTTTAAAAGTTTTAAACTCACCCTTGGCAGGCACAAGCTGGGTGGGGGGGCAGGCACGAGCTGGGCAGGAAGGGGGCCCCCCCAGCAGGCGCAAGCTCGGCGTGCCGGCAGCTGGGCGGGGGAGGCTCCCTGGCAGGTGCGAGCTCGGCGTGCAGGCATCTGGGCGGGGGATGTTCCCCCAACAGGCGTGAGCTCGGCGCACCAGCAGCTGGGCGGGAGGCTCCCCCAGCAAGCGCGAGCTCGGCGCGCAAGCAGCTGGGCAGGGGGCAGATTTCCTTCCCGTTCCTTCCCTCCCGTTCTCCTGTATAATGGGTGCGCATTATACATAGGAGTTCGGTTTTTTCATGATTTTAAGAGTCTAAACTCAGGGTGCACACTATACATAGGTGCGCATTATACTCGAGATTTTATGGTAGATCAGTTGCAAACTGAGGTCAATTTCCATTACTCTGGGTGGTTGGGCACAGCAGCAGGACCCAGTGTTCCCCCAAATTGACTGTTTACAACGTGTATTGATAATGGGGCTGAGTCCCACTTAATTCTCTTTGTACTCAGGGCTAAAGCAATGCATCGCCAAATAGCTAAAGGAAAACACCAGTGGGCAAAAGATGCAAGCGAGGATACGATTCAGAGTTCTGGGTGTGCCGGTTTCAGTCCCTAGTTCTAATTGTTCCTCACCCCTCTCACCAACCATGCTGTATAAAATGAAACCAGATCACAAACAACTTCACGTTTGGTACCAAAATGTCTCAAATGCAGCTGTGAAGCAAATGGAACCATGCATGTAGCTGAAATAAATGAGCGTACAGTACAAGCTCGGTAGGTCAACACATCACTCAGTGCAGTCTGGCTGAGATTAGTCTGAATCATCGTGGGCAATCAACATCACGAGACCTCTCTCCCGGCGTGTAAGAAAATGCAGCTCTGCAGTCAATTGCACACTAGCTTTGAGCCGGAAACAGCTCCTGTACTGGTCCAGAACGCGGCTGTGGTGATGCACATATTTTGGTAGGGGCGGTGTCACTTTCTGCTCCTTGTGTCCCGAAGGAGACACAGCTGCTGGAGCCGCTTACAGAAAAGTTCCCTGTAGTGCGGGACCTGAGCCAAGGATTTCAGAGTCCTTAACTTCCACAAAGAGCGACGGGCTTGCTCATCAGCACAGGATCCAACTCTGCAGGCCATTCATCTCCTAGTTCCTTCTTTACTGGCTGGAAAAACAACCCCACGCTCCGAACGCTGCCTTCTGCCATGCAGATGCCAACAAAGAGAGCAACTCCGCAGGGCGTCTCAGCAAGCGCACTACATGATGGACCCCTGGGGCAATTCCCCAGCCATGTGGGCCATCAGAGAAAGGGAGACAGAAACTATTGCTGGACTAAAATGTTGGCCTGTTGCGGTCCGTCTACACAGCGCTGTAACTCAAAATAAGATACACGATTTGAGCTATGCAAATTGCATATCTTATTTGGATGCTATTTCGAAATCGCTTCTTTCGTCATTTGGCGCTGTCTACACAGCACCAAATTTCGAAATAAAGCGCTACTCCAAAACGTCCCTTACTCCTGGTGGAATGAGGATTACAGGGATGTCAGAACAGTGAGCCCGAAATGACGGGCTTGCCGTGAAGACGCGGGATAGCTATTTCAGGATACTCCGGTATCCTGAACTAGTGTTGTAGTGTAGACCTGCCCTTAGTGGTTGCAAGAGGAGGCCTCCAAGGGTGTGTCTAGACTACATGGCTCCGTTGACGGAGCCATGTAGATGAGTGTACTCGGCAAAGGGAAATGAAGCAGCGATTTAAATAATCGCCACTTCATTTACATCAAAATAACGCCGCTGTGCGATCAGCTGATTGTCGGCACAGCCGGTATCTAAACGAGGATCAGCCCGACCCCAGATCGCTTTGTCGTCACATCCTTTATGCCTCATGCAACGAGGCTTACAGGATCTGATGACAAAGGGATCTGGGGTCGGCTGATCCCATCTAGACTACCGTGCTGTGCCGACAATCAGCTGATCGGCAAAGCGCAGCGGCCATTTTCATTTCCCTTTGCCAAGTACACTCATCTACATGGCTCCGTCAACGGAGCCATGTAGTCTAGACACACCCCAAGTGAACCAGTCTGCACAGCCCCAGCACCGTATCTTATTTAGGAATGGCACTAGAATTACAGACTTTAACAGGTGCTAACAGTAAAAACACTCTGCAGTTTTCATTTCCATTAACAGCTACTACACATTTTGTCATCATTAATTAAGAAATGCATTTCCAGCCCATTCGAAAAAACCAGCCCGTGAAGCATTAATGTCGCCTTCATTTGCTCTTTCCAATATATTAATGCAGGGATTATGGGTTGTGCCAGTGATTTTTGGAGGGGGTCGTTTGACAGCGGGTTTTATAGATCATTGCTCTGGATCTTTTATCCTGACTGTTTTGAGGTGGTGGTTAAAGTGATCATGCTAGTAACAGTGGAGGGGCGCATTGCTCGATTTCCAAAGACACCGAACCGTTGCCGAGGCCAATGTTTTGGAATAGGGGAAATGAAGGAAGGAAGATTCAAGTGCTGCTAAAAAGTAGGTGACAGCTTCTCATCTCAATGTAGGCTGCGATAAACACCCACTGACTTCCACAGAAGAAGGGACTGGGTCCCCAGGGTGCTGGAACAAGGGTGCTGAAGGTGCAGCAGCACCCCCTAGCTTGAAGTGGTCACAATAACCAGCGCTTAATAGGGAATCAAAGTGGAGCCAGGCCTCAGGCAATATTTTTACTTTAATCCTGGATAGAGCAAGCTCTTAGTCTGACTCAGTGAAATGCTTTGTCTGCCATTACATATAGTTTCGAAATCATTAGTCACCACTGCATTTTCCCATCAGAGGGAGTTTTGACTGACTTGCGGCTTCAAGCCAGATCCCCAGACTGCCATGGAAGCTGCAAGTACTCATCCCCGTAAAAGTCCAGGCCTGCGACCCTACCTCGACCGGGCCCATGGAGCAGCACAGATGGAATCAGTGGTGACTGAAATTGCTCAGCCTCCCACAGGATGGGGCCTTCCACAAAATTCATCTCTGCACCAAATCTACGCATGACGTAAGCCCTCCAAAATAGGGCTCAGAAAGGCTCCCATGGTGCATAGGCATGTTGGAAGGCCCACTTGAAAGGGAGTGAATAAAGCACCCAGTGTGTCCCTATCAAAGAGGAGCAAGCAAGTGCTTGGCTGAGGGAAAGAGCAGGCCAAGTTCTTCTAATTAGAACCATCAAATGCTTAGCAACCTGGCCCATGTGTTCCAGGAATAGCACACTGTAGTGAACAGTGCCTGCCTTGCTTGTTAGTAGATAAACAGGAATCGAAGGGTGAAAAAGGCATCCCTTTACTTTCTGAGACTGTGTACTAAAGAGGCATCATAAATAACACTAACATTACAGGTAACTGTGTAGACAAGTATTTTCCCATATACCATGGGAACAAAATAGCTCTGAGGATTTCAGTCTTGTTATGAGTTCTATTTGAACCTTCATGTTAAAATGATGGGGCAAAGATATTGAAAAAGTTTGTAATGCACATCACTAAAAGGTACATATTGATATTCCGTTGGAATTCTTCAGCTGAGAATTTTAGGAAGCCTTTAGCATCAGATTTGATTTTGAAATTGAAGGTAATGGCTTAACTGTTTTATTTTATATTCTCTGAATGGTTCACCTTGAATTAAATAATCTCCTTTTTTTCCATATAAGTCTGAGTTCTTTGCAGGCAAGCTTAAATGTAAGCCTATTGATTAAGTTGATGAGGAGTTTAACTTCAAGAGCTCAGTAGAAATGCTGTCGTTAATAGATGATCGATCTCAGTTCCCACTTGAAATTTTATTTGTAGTTTTGTTGCCTCTTTTACAGTGTTTGCTTGTATATCTTATAGGAAATGGCACATCTCAATAAAATAACTGTTGAGTCTTTGAAATGGTAGTCCCAATGAAGGGAATCATGTAACTAGTATATATTACTTTAAGTAATAAGGGTGTAGTGTGGAAGGATGAGACAAGTTTACCCACTCCCACTCTAAAAACCTTCCAATTCACAGTTTACCTACAAAAAGGGATTTTATGTTTGCGAACAACTTTAATGATGTGACATGGTAACATTTCAGTGTAAGAACAGATGCTCTGAAACAAGAAGTCAAGGAAATCCATGGGAAGTCTGCAGACAGTGTTTTATACATTGTTACACAGAGTTGCTCCTGCAGAATTAGAGTAACCCAAAGCTCTTTGTACTTCAGAAGAGTTTCACTTCACTTCGTCTTCGCCCACTTAGCTTGCCTACCCCCACTGATGTATAAAACGAACTGCTCGATGAGGGGGAAAAAAAGAGATAGCAGAGTAGCCAAACCATGGCAGATTCCAGTGAGCAGAGGTCAGGATGATATTGGCCTGAACTTATTCTGTACTTACCCCTACAGTCAAGCACAGCTTTCTGTTATGCCACGAGCCATTTGAGCGTGTGATGAGTGGCAGTCCCGGGAGCCGAAGCCTCCTGCTGCAGCTATTTTTTCCCCAATGATGTTTTTGCTGCTGTGGCAGAGCTAAGGTCCCCTCGCCTCACTGGAGCAGGTAAGAGGCCCATGTGCACGTAAGAATATGGATAGGTTTGGCAGCATAGCCACCATGCCAAGAAATTGCTAGTAAATAAGCACAGCACAGGCACATGCAGTGAGTAGCGCATGAGGCTACGTCTACACTGCAGCCTTTTGTGGGCAGAGACAATGCGAATGAAGCACTCATTAGCATTTCTCGTGCTGTCATTTGCATATTCTCTGCCGATGCGTTTTGCGGAAGAGGTTTTTGCGCAAAAACAAGCAGTGTAGATGGGGCTGTTTTGCGCCAAAAAAACCCTTTTGTGCAAGATCCCTTATACCTCAAATAAGGAGGTATGCAACAGGGCCGGCCCACAACATTTTGGCATCTGAAGCAGGGAGCTCAAATGATGCCCCCAGGCTCCCGTTTCTCCTGCCTGCCTGTTATGTCTCTTGTGCCCTCCTTCCTCCGGCACAGCACTCCACCATCTCTGTGCATCTAGAGCAGAGAGAATACATATGCACCAGCAGCAGACACAATTTTCTACACTCTGGGTCCTAGTGGCGCCTTCCCACAGTCTGGCACCTGAGGCGGCCGCCTCAGTTCGCCTCATGGTAAGGCCAGCCCTGGTATACAAGATCTTGCGTAAAAGGGTTTTTTTTGCAGAAAATGGCCCCATCTACACTGCTTGTTTTTGAGCAAAAACCTCTTCCGCGAACAGCATCAGCAGAGAATATGCAAATGACAGCGCGAGAAATGCTAACAAGCACTTCATTTGCATTGCCTCTGCCGATAAATTCCTGCAGTGTAGACGTAGCCTGAGTGTCCACCCCTAAGCCATGGCACGTCATGGTCACGGATGTGACCCTGGTTATGCCCATCACCTTGCCATTCCTATTAGCCGTCCCTGTGGCTGCCAACCACAACTGTGTGCAGACGGCACTTGTGTAGCGTGATGCCTCCTGCACGTTCTCTGGGGTAAACACCATTTCCTCCCGGACGGGTCCCCATAAGAAGTTCCAAGCTTATTTCCCCCTCCACAGGCACTGTTTCATAACAATGTAAAATTCAAATATGATTGAGACTATATGAACATAAGAATGGCCAGACTGGGTCAGACCAAAGGTCCATCTAGCCCAGTGTTCTGTCCACCGACAGTGGCCAAAGCCTGATGTGCAGAGGGAGGGATCACAACAGGTAATCCCCACGCGATCCCTCCCCTGTCACCCATTTACAGACAAACAGAGGCTAGGGACACCATTCCTACCCATCCTGGCTAATAGCCATCGATGGACCTAACCGCCATAAATCTGTCTAGTTTTTTGGGGGGGATTAGAAAATGGAAAAGTGCCTGCAGAAAATATCTTGTCTGAAACTCTGTGAAAGCTCCTCTCATAGGCAACACCTCCGTATCTCCAGACATCCTGCTCCATCCTCCCACCCTAACCCCTCCACTGGTGTTCCCTGTAAGCTGCGCGCCTGTGCGGCAGCTCAGGAGAAATTCAAATGCTGCCCAGCTGATTAGCAGGCACCCACAGCTAGGTTTTGTGGTTCTATTGGTGGTGCACAGTCGCACATGCCTCCCTCCTTCCCTGAGGCCCTGTCCCTGCTCCACCCCTTCTCCGAGGCCTCACCCTGCTCACTCCATCCCCCTTCCTCCACGAGTCTCATTCACTTTCTCCAGGCTGGGGTAGCGGGCTGGGTGCAGGCTCTGGTCTTGGGCCAAAGGGTTCGGAGTGTGGGAGGGAACACCCTGAAGGTAAGGGGGAGGGTGGGTTCTGGAGTGGACTAGAGGATGGGGCATTTGCCTGTGGGAGCACATGGTAGTGGGTTCAGTGCTGCCCACCCTGGGAGTGGTGGGACAACCAACACAGACTGCCCCAGGGATGGCCTTGTCTCCCGCATTAGGAAGGCAGGATAAGGGAGCTGCTGAAAATAGGGCGGTGGAGTGGGCTCTCCAGTGAACTAGGGATAGGACATCAGCCTCTGGACCACAGGATGGTGGGTTCAATCCCACCCACCCGGGCAGCAGCCTGGCAGCCAATACAGGCTGCCCCACAGAAGGAGCTGGCTCCTGCATTTGGAAAGCAGGATAAGGGACCTACCTGAGGTGGGGTGGCTTCTGGAGTGGACTAGAGGATAGGGCAGCAGTGTCTGGATCACAGGGTGGTGGACCAGAGTACCCTCCCATCCCCACTCCACCCATGCAGGCAGCCAACACCAGTTGCCCCAGGGATGGAGCTGGCTCCCTCATTTATGATGGCAGGATAAGGGACCTGCTGAAGGCAGGTAGGGTGGGTTCTAGAGTGGACTAGGGGTTACAGCATTCTGCTGGCAAACACAGGGTGGTGTGTTCAAGTCCCACCTCCACCCCAACCCCCCCTTCAGGCAGCCAGCTGACATGGGCAGCCCCAGGGATGGAGCTGGCCTCCACATTTGGAAAGCAGGATAAGGGTCCTGCTGAAGGTAGGTAGGTGGAGTGAAGTAGGGGATACAACATTTGTCTGAGGAGCATAGGGTAGTGGGCTCAAGTCCCTGCCCATCCTGGGAGTGGCCAGCACAGGGCAAGGGACCCTCTGGAGGTGGGGTGTGTTGTGTTGTCAAGTGGACTAGGGGATAGGGCATACTCCTGGGGAGCACAGGGTGGTGGGTTTAAATCCCACCTTCAGAGTGGCCCAACAGCTGCCCCAGACATGGAGCAGTAGGGTTAAGGTGGCTTACTCCTGCCCTGGCCCTGCACCACCCCTGAAAGCAACTGGCATGTAGAGCAGTGGCTCCATGTGCTGCCCCTAATCTACAGGCACCTACCCCACAGCTTCTACTGGCCACAGTTCTCCATCAATGGGAGCTGCAGGAGCAGTGTCCACAGTCTGTGTCCTGCCCTGGCCCTGCACCACTCTGTGTGGGGAGGGGACACCCTGACATCAGCACCCTTCTCCCTCCCACACCCACACCCTGCACAGCAAGCAGGTGGCTCCCAGAGAGGCAGCAGCATGACAGTGGTGGGAGGGACAACTGACATGTCAGCACAGCACTTGACAGCTTCCCAGCCAAACCAGTCAGGATCTACTGGTACATCCTGTTTGACTGGTTGGTGATCACTGGGCTAGAAGGGACATTGCCCCACAGCACACTTTATCTGGGCAGTACTTTCAGGTCCAGCATCTGGATAGCATGTGCTACCGGCTCCCTGTCCTTTCTAGCCTGTGACCCCCCACTGTGGCTCTGTCAGGCCTTTAAGAGCCACAGTGGGGTGGAGGGGGGTTACAGAGCATAAAACGTCTAGGTCTAGACCACACGGGTGAGTTCCTCTCTCTTGGGTTTTATCTGCATAGCAAATGGAACCATCTCTGCTCAAGTGCTATGGCCTGCCTTATCAGCTGGCGCTAGAATTTATTCTCCAGTTTTCCAGCTGGCAGTTTCAACTTGCTTACCCAGCTTGAAACAGCCACATGACTCGATGTCTGTTTGCACACCCTAAATGCAGTCCCCTCGACGGTGCACACCCAACAGTCATTTCTCAAGGCCAGCTTTACGTTGCAGTTCCAAACAGATTTTCCTTTCCAAGAGCTGTCTGCTCTTTGATCTAGCCTAGCAACGATGCTTTTATCTGCTGGAGCTTTCGTGCCCTTGTGGCCAGATGGAGTCTGTTCTGCAGGCAGCTCTGGCCAGGAGCAAGCTCACAGAGAAATGCATCAGGAACAGTCCCTTCCATTCCAGGGGCATCAGTTCCCAACTCCCCTGAGGGTGCACACACGCACACACATGCACACGTGAAAAGTGCAATGAATATAAGAAAGAGAAATGTTTTTACAGAGGGTTGAGAGGAGAAAAATCGACAGGGTGAAATACAGGGGGAGCAGTAAAACAGGGATGCATTCCACACAAGGTCACCAGACTGAGGGTATGTCTACATTGCAGCGTTTTTCTGGAAAAACGGCCATTTTCCCGGAAGAAACTACACTTACATCAATACTGCTATTGCGTTCTTTCGACAGAAAGTCAAAATAATGGAGGAGTTTTTCCGACAGTGATAAATCTCTTCCTACAAGGAAGACGCCTTCTTCCAAAAGAGCTCTTTCAGAAAAAGGCATGTGTGGACACAGAAGAGGCTTTTTTTTTTTTATCGAAAGAAGAGGTCTCCAGGAAATAACACAGGTGCCCTGGTGGCCACTCCGTCCAAACTAATCAGCACTCTGTAGTTCCCGTCTCCTGCCAGCTCTTAAAGCTGCAGGCACCCTGAACAAGCCTTGTGGCAGGAAGCTGGCCCTGGGAGCATCATCTGACTGCATGGCTCTCCCTGCCACAAGCATTGGCCCAGCCACAAGCCCCCCGAGACCTCCCTGGCCCTCACAGGGAGTACCACCAGGGCTCCCAGGACCCTGCCAGGGATAGCAAGTGGCATGTACCCTCCTGGTCCAGAGCGGAGATCCTGTCCCTCCTCGAGCTGTGGGGGTTGGGGGAGGAGACCCTGCAGGATCTCCACTCCTGGAGCCGAAATGCCGATATCTATGGGCGCAGGGTTGAGGCCCTGGCGGAGCGGGGACATCCTTCGGCCCCCTGGACCTTAGATCAAGTCTGGAGCAAAGTTCAAGAGCTCTGCCAGGGCTGTGCCAGTGCCAGGGAGTGCAGCTCTTGCTCCGGGGCTGGACCCCACTCCTGCCCCCATTATAGGGAGCTGCACCAGATCCTGGGAGGTGGGGAAGCCCTTTCCCTACCCATAGTGGTGGACTCGGGGCTCGAGACGCCCATCATCTCCCGCCCGGAGCTCGCTGTGGAGGAGGAGGAGGAGGACAGCAGGGGCAGGATGAGGAGGACACGGCCAGCACTGTGACATTGACCTGGAGCCTGGACGTGTCTCAAGCATCCTCTGACGGCAGGGAGGGATCCTCAGGTGAGTGCTCTCAGTTTTCCACACGCACAGGGCGGGGGAGGCGGGTGCAGAGGGGGAGGGGTGCGATCGTCACTCAGCCTGCTCGGGCTGGACATCGTGCTGCAGTCGGTGCACATGGAAGCACATGCAGCACCAGTGTGTGCCACGCGGCCTCAGGAGGCCGGGCAGCATGGGCACCTTGGGGCCCCCTGTGAGGCAGGGCCTGCTGTGCAGCCCACACATGGCCTTGCTCCCAGGACAGCACGCCACTTCCAGCCCTGAGCCTCCCTCCTCCACTCCCCTCCAGGTTTACAGTTCCCCCTTTCGTTCAGAAAGTCGAAAGAACGCAGGGGTTTTCCGACAGCGGTAAACCTCTTTCTCAGAGGAAGAAGCCTTTTTGTGAAAGAGCTCTTTCGGAAAAAGGCATGTGTGGACGGGGAAGAGGGAATTCTGTCACAAGAAAAGACCTCCAGGAAAAAGCCCAGGTGCCCTGGTGGCCACTCCATCCATAGTAATCACAGCTTCCATGCGAGATAGCATCCATTCAGTGTGCATCGCTTTTTCCTTGTGCTTTTGCTGCGTGGACGCTCTCTTTTGAAAGTTTTTCTGGAAAAGCTTCTTCCGAAAGAAGCCTGCAGTCTAGACGTAGCCTCAGGGAGGACCTGCTTACTGCTGCCCTCCTGTCAGGAGCTCCAGCCACACGCCTTAGAGTTTCCCTCCCTGCTCTCCCACCCCCCAACAGCACGTCCTCCTTCTGCAACTATCAGCACTTCCCCCCTTAGGAAAAAGGTTTAAAGGGGCCATGCTTCAAGTGTCCTTGCTCAGCTGAATTCAGCCTATCTTTCTTCAGAGGTAGGACTTCTATCTTCCTATACATTTCCCTCGTGACTTTATTTTATTCTTTATCAGCGATGAATGATTGACAGATACCTGTCACAGAGCTCAGAGCCAGATACCAAGACAACTGGCGTCAAACAATCTGGACAAAGTGAGGTTTTGCCTTTGGATGCGATGGAGGTATCTAATGCAAGATGGCCGAAGAGTGACATTTATTAAGGCCCCATGGTTAGGGTGGTAGCCTGGAGCTCAGGCTACCCAACTGCAAATCTCTGCTCTGCTAAAGACTTCTTGTGTGACTTTGGGCAGGTCACTTGGGGTCAGATTTTAAAAGTATTTAGACTTCTAATAGCCAATGAGAGCAAGCTGCAGGTGTCTCCAGGTAACTACACCCCCCACAAGACATCTAAATGTTATGTTGGTAACACAGCAGGCATACTCCGGCTAGAGCTACACAGCAAGCTAGGGTTGGGTTTCCCCCACTTCCGTACACACACTTGACCTCAGGCCCGCCGATGTGGGGCGGGCAAAGGGGGCACTTGCCCCAGGGTCTGACTGCAGGGCTGGGGAGGGTGCTGTGCTCCACATGGCACAGAGGTCTGGTTGCCCCCGCCTCTTCTGTCCAAGGCCCCTCCCCTTCTGGGAGCGTGGAGCCTGTCCCCCCACCTTGCTCAGGGGCCTGCCAAGGCTGTCAGAGCCCCATCTCTCAGTAACTCTTATTGAGCCTGGGTGAGTATAAACGGGAGTGTAGCAATGGGCAGCTGAGGCACGGTTTGGTACAAACCCACCTGTGGCTACACTGCTACTTATACCCTTGCTCACTCAGTGAGACCAAGTGCAAGTATATCTGAGGCCTTTTTCCCCCATAGCCATATTAGAAGAGCAGCAGCCATGAGCAAAAAGCAGAAAGTCACATCTTCACATTCCTTCTAAATTATATCAAAACAACAATATATTGGGATACCCTCTTAACAGTACCCACCGTCAGCAGATAAGCAAGAAATCTCTTTAGATGTTTAAAGAAAACTTTGTTTGATAGTATTCTGTCTGGCAAGGAATCCCTTATCAATCATTTGGCTGTGATATCTACACACTTCTTTATTGTTCCGTCTTTATAGGCCTTACTTCTCCATTGTTTATCTGAATGGCTTGTGTCTGGTTCTTTGATTGGTTGTGTCTGTTACATAGGTGTAAATTAGGGCCGTCAAACAATTAAAAAAAAATTCATTGTGATTAATCGTGCGATTAATCGTGCTGTTAAACAATAATAAGAATACGACCTATTTAAATATTTTTTGAAGTTTTCTACATTTTCAAATATATTGATTTCAATTACAAAACAGAATACAAAGTGTATAGTGCTGACCCCGAGCTCTGCGTTGCGCTGCCCCTTTGAAACACTGCGGCGAGCCCGGGGTCAGTTGTGAGGTGCTGCCCCTTTGAAACGCTGCTGCGGCATTTCAAAGGGGCAGTGCCACACAGCTGATGCCAGGCCTCATGCAAAACACCTGCAATTAAGGCACGTTAATTTTTTTAACGTGTTAATTCTGCCCTGTGTTAATTGCAGGCGTTAACGCAGGTTAATTGACATCCCTAGTGTAAATCAGTTATGGTGGTGAGGTGGGATTGGTTTCTTAATGTTCTGGCTTGGTGAAAAATACTGCTTGGTAGTGATGTAGTTTTAACCAGCTGTTTTAGGTACAGCTAAGAAGGACTCAAGTTTCACTAGGGTACGTCTAAACTACATCCCTCTTTCGAAAGAGGGATGTAAATTAGACATATCAAAATTGCAAAGGAAGCCGGGATTTGAATTTCCCGTGCTTCATTTGCATAACTGCGTCATGGCGTTCTTTCGAAAAACGCTATTTGTACTACACAGGATCTTTCAAAAAAGGCTTTTCTTTTGGAAAGAACCACGTCTAGACCACGGTTTCACTTTCAAAATAGTGTTTTTCGAATGAGCGCCGTGATGCAGTTATGCAAATGAAGCACAGGAAATTCAAATCCTGTTTTCATTTGCAATTTCGATCTATCTAATTTACATCCCTCTGTCGAAAGAGGGATGTAGTCTAGACACAGCCTATATAAACTGGGGTCCAAAAGGACATTCTTTGGAACCAGTTCCAGGACACAGCCCCAGTTTCAGAGCTCCTAGACATCAACACTCTGCCAATCACTCCTTGCAGAATCGAGAGTCCACCAGGGACCTAACCCTGACTGGCCATCAGGAAAATTTCATCTGCCTTATTGGGTGTGGGAAGGAGGGCATGCTTAGCATGTTCATTTTGTTTTGGTGAATGGCAATTAAAAGAGGCTAAGGAAATTACTGTGTAAGGGTCTTTCACTGGCAAGAGACCCCCCAGACAAAACACTGAGCCCTAGGAACTAGGAAAGAATAGAGGTGCCTAAATCAACAGGGTTACTCCTTAAGCCCTACAATGTGCGGTAACAATACCCCGAGCTTGTAGTGTAGACTTAGCCACTGAGGAGTTAGAAACAAACAGAATTACTCTTGCTGGTAGGTTGCAAAGTAAATCTACTTCATTTCCTGTTCTGAATTCCAATACACATAGGCTGCGTCTAGACTGGCAAGATTTTGCGCAAAAGCACCGCTTTTTGCGCAAAAACTTGCCAGCTGTCTACACTGGCCGCTTGAATTTGCGCAAGAGCACTGACTTTGTAATGTACAAAATCAGTGCTTCTTGCACAAATACTTTCACGCTCCTGCTCGGGAAAAAGCCCTCTTGCGCAAGAATACTTGCGCAAGAAGGCCAGTGTAGACAGCGAAGAACTGTTTTGCGCAAAAAAGCCCCAATGGCGAAAATGGCGATCGGGGCTTTCTTGTACAAAATCGCGTCTAGACTGGCTACAGATGCTTTTGCGCAAAAGCACTTTTTGCGCAAAAGCATCCGTGCCAATCTAGATGCGCTTTTGCGGAAATACTTTTAACGGAAAAACTTTTCCATTAAAAGTATTTCCGCAAAATCATGCCAGTCTAGACGCAGCCATACTGAATTAAAGAAGAGAAAAATGAGGTTGCTTCCTGGGAACAGCATGGTATTACCCACTCTCACCTTGCCCTAAGGCTGCTGACAGACTCCGGTAATATGGCTTCCCTCAGAGCTCCTCCGTCTGCAAGCAGGACTGGAAATTCCCTCACACAAAGTAATAGCTTTCATGTTTTAGCTCTTTCCCATACTACTCCGCACAAAATACCTGTAAAAATCTGGCCCTTCATCTCTCTCATCTGTATAGAAAACAGAGTCAAACAGCACTGTCCTGTCTCAGGGTATGTCTACACTACAGAATTTTGTTGGAAAAACTCTCTGAAAAAAAGCCGTTTTTCTGACAAAACTTGAGGAACGTCCACACTGCAATTGTGTTCTTCTGCAAGAAAATTGAAAGAACAGAGGGGTTTTTCCGGCATTGGTAATCCTTATTCTACAAGGAAGAAGCCTTTTTGCGAAAGAGCTCTTTTGCAAAAAGACGTGTGTGGACGGGGAAGAGGGAGTTCTTTCGGAAGAAGAGGAAAGAGCACAGGTGCTCTGGTGGCCATTCCATCCATAGCAATCACAGCTTACATGCGAGACAGCTTCCATTCAGTCTGGATGCTCTCTTTTGAAAAAGCAGATCACTTTTTCAATGCACTTTTGCAGTGTGGACGCTGTCTTTCAGAAGATTTTTTTTTCTGACGTTCTCTTCCAAAAAGCTTCTTCCAAAAGAAGCCCGTAGTCTAGATGTAGTCTCAGAGGGGCATTGTGAGAAAAAATACAGTAGTGTCTGAATGCCTCCCAATTTGTAGTGAAATAGTGCCCATATAAGTACTGAAGGTGGATGATTCATGAACCAGCAATATGAAGGTTGACCTCTTGAAGGTCTGGTAAAAGCATCCAAATGTTTTAAAGTGTCTCCAAAGCTAACTAAAACTCATGAGTGTTCAGAGTTGATCTGCAAGTAAACCAGAGATATAGAGACTGGTGGAGAACAAAAATGAAAGTGCAGAATTCAAAAGATAAACTAATATATACAGTGTTCACTATGGGAAAAATGCAATGGTAAAGGGAATAAAATGACACATCACTAAGTCTGCCAGGAAGATAAGAACTCAAAGGAACCCTCATTAACATTTAAAAGGGAAAGATGGTTCAGTCTTACCCCTTGATGAGGTGAAACCAATCACAGGCAGAACAAAATCCATATTTGCATTCTTGTGATTAATTTTAAAATAACACCCAGCACATTATTAAACATGAAATTTCGGATGGGTATGCTCCTCAAGTTGATATTATCAGTCCAGACTTCCAAGAGACCTTTGCAAGCAAGCTGAAGGGAATTAGCACCACTGCTTCCTATACCACATTGGTGCATGGAACAAATAGCTTGGCATTGTGGCTTTTTTGTCAGCATGCCACTTGGCAACAGTGCAACTGTTAAGTGGAGCTGTGGGGGGAGGGGAATGGCAGGTAGGAAAAATGATATCAAGGCTATGTTTAAAATTACTCGCTCTAATTTGTGATGATAGTGAGAGGAGATACTTTGAGGCTATGTCTACACTGCAGAGGTTTTGCTCAAAAACTCACAGAGCGTCCATACCTCAAGCGCATTTTTGCGTAAGAAAATGTACAGTGAATCGACAGCACAGAGGGTTTTTTTGCTGTATAGGTATTCCTCTTTCTATGAGGAATAACTCCTTTTTGCACAAGAGCTCTTGCACAAAAAGGTGTGTGTGGACGGGAAGCAGGGGGGTTTTTTGCACAAAAACAGCCTATTGGAAGAAGCACAGGTGTTAATTCTGTGAATGGCAATCAGGGCTTTCTTGCGAGAGAGCATCCATGCAGTCTGGACGCTCTCTTGCACAAAAGCGTGTTGCTTTTCTGATGCACTTTTGCAGTGTGGACGCGCTTTTGCCCAAGACGTTTTTGTGGAAGATCTCTTTCACAAAAAGCTTCTTGCGCAAGAAGCCTGCAGTGTTGACGTAGCCTGAAAATTAAAAAAATTGGACTCTTAAGGTGATTAAAAGCTATTATGGAAACAGATTTTTTTTAGATGGCTGATGAATGACATTTGTCTCTGTGAGCTAGAGATGAAAGGCATACAGAAGATTTGCAAAATGGTCAAGAATTGATCCATGAAAGGAATGGGAGAGTCAAACTAAAGAATCTGATGATTTATTCTGGCACTTAAATAGAGAAAGAACAATGGGCTTCAGTGCTGCATTGGCCAAAAGCCATGCTTTCCCATGCAGTGTACAATATTAACTGCAGCTCAGTGTATGAAGAAAATGGAACCTAATGCATTCCAGCTACATGGAGTCAGCATAGCCAGTGGACGGATACTCTGCGAGGCCTCCATGAGGAGCACACAGGAAGAGGAGTTTTAAAATTTCCTGAAGGGGGGAGGAGCGCATGCCTGGGTACCTGCGTGTAGGGCAGTGGAGCTCAAACTGGTGACACTAGCGGTCACAACGTGCATGTTGAGGTACCTCTTGGATGCCATTTAGGCAAGGCCACCCTTAGGACTTAGGGGGCCCTACACAGTACTATTAAACTGGTGCCGGGGGGGGGGGGGGAGCGGATTGATGATTTTTTTAGAGATGTGAATTCATAATCTTCAGCAACACACTCATGAAATGTTTTTACAATACATTTTAAACGAAGGTCCTGTCGAATAACACCGTAAATTCAGAATCTGACAGGCGTTGGCAAATGCCTTTTAAATAGCTTCATTACCACTTGAATGGCTTTTTCACAGGTTCTGCTTTGGGGTCTGGCAGACTTTTTCCCTTTGAAGTTAACTAGATCCTTTCCAAACTTAGCAGAGCCTCAGCCCGGGATAGGAAGAGGCAGGTGGGCGGACATTAAGACCCAGGGGTGACCCAAATTTCTGGGTGCCCTATGCACCTGCGTATTCTGCATCTGGGTAAGGATGACTGCACTTAGGGCAACATAAGTAATACTGTATTTACACTGAGGCTGGGCTGCTGTAACACTGCCTCCATGAGCCTCTTGTGTCAAGATGGTTTTGCCATGTTGGCAAAGCAGGCGGGTTACGTTGGCAAGAGGAGCATTGCAGGGTGAACACCGCCACAGTTCAGTCGACACGCAACAGCATGTGTTGAGCGGTGTTCTGTAGGTGTGGCCCAAGACTACAGGCTCGTCTTGTAGCCAGGAACAGAAATACAGTCACCCTCTACAATGTCCATACAGCTGTGTTCCAGAAAAATTGACAGACTCAGATCTGACATCGTTGCCCAGCTATAAACTACACAGACATAGTCGGTGATATTCGAAGGGATAAGGGGATGGTTTCCAATAAGCTTTTAAGAGTGAGCGTGAGTGATGAGGTGGTTCTCAATGACAGAGAAGAGTCTCACACCTGCGAAGGATGTAATAGTGTAGTTGATTAACCGATTAACAGATAAGCAAAAGTGTATAGGTTAATGCTACAGACTACATGCATTTCCCTCAACCCCCCTTTCCCAGTAAATTTTTTAGCAGGCTGGCCAGCAGCCTGACTCAGTCCTGGCTCGTGCCAGGTCTGGGACCAACCCCTGCTGCAGCTCTGCATTTAAAGTGTATTAGGAGCCGGGGGCAGGCAGCCCAGCTCAGTTCCTGCTCGTGTGGGGTCTGGGAGCTCAGCCCTGCCCCTCCCCCAGACAGGGGCTGCTGCCACCCCACACTGTGCAGCTGTGCAGGGTGACAGACAGCTGGTTCATGAGGGGAACCGGTTTTCAAACTGGCTCCCCTTGTGGACCAGCTCCCGCCTGGCACCCCACGCTGCTGCCTCTGATGCAGGGGGCTCCTCAGGAGTGGGAATAGAGCACACTGGCCTCGTTCCCGGAGACTATAGAATAGTCGACTAGCTGATAAAAATTCATGAGGTTAATCAACTATTCAATTAACCGATATTTAACATCCCTAACGCCCGCAAGGGCTAGTTCGGGAGAAAAGGGTCATGACATATCAAGTTCAGGTGCCAAGGAGCAGGAGAAAGCTCCTTGCTCTAGGGCAGAGAAACCTAAATAATGTTACAGTGTTCCCAGCAGCTATACCATGACCACAGCACTATTGCTGGAATATTTCCAAAGCAGTACTTCACATACAAATAACACTTCCATCATGGTATTACTTAGACGGGCAAATGAGAGTTTTGTTACATTTTGAATGACAGCACAGAAGAGATTATGAATTCAGTTCTGGCTATGGACTCTTTTCAACAATCAAAGTCCTTAGGAGTTTTAAGATGTGAACAAAAGTCTCAGTCAGTCAGTCAAATAACTTGAGTGGTCTTCTGGATTAATAGGCAAGAGGTGCGTTTGCAATCAGTCAGTATGTGTGTCATGGCTCCTTCCCCACTCTGGCACGATAAATGCAGAAGTGGGGGCCAGCAAAAGTACCCCAAAACCTTATCTACCAGGCTTTGGTATAAAACTTTCCCCCAAAATCTTAACAACCTAGATTTTGGGAATAAAACGCTGCTGCCACCACCCAAATATTAATAAAGCAACCAGGGAGAGACTACTTGGGAAATGTCACCCCTAAAGTACAAACCAGGACACACAAATTAACCAATACCAGGTTAATAAAAAGAAAAGAGAAAGAACTTTTATTATCACCACAATATTCCTGTTGCAAGCATAATGACTAGATGGAACAGTAACAAAATAATATACTCATGGAAGAGAAATTTACCATGGGCCAGGAACTTAGTTACAAAGGAGAGCAAAACCCATTTTTAAATGCACAGACCAGATCCCATTTTCCAAACCATAATACAATAAAACCTAACGGAGTTATCTAAACTTTATCCTACTTTCAGACTGTGAAGAGTATTTTCTTAGAGGGAGACATCCTGTCCCCTTCAATAGCTGGAGAGAAACTCCCCCCAGGACCAAGGAGGGAAAAAAACAAAAATTCCTTTGTCCCGGTTTGAAATTCCTACCTACATTCCCATTGGCCACGCCACCTGGCTAGATGTAGTTAACCCCTTAGTCTCCAGGCTGCTGGCCATCTCTCATGATCATAACAATGTGTCCTCGGAGCTGTATTATGGTGGACCCAAAATCATGCACTAAAAGCCATGGGATGCAATGGCAACATCTAATACAAATCAGAGATTTATAGTGAAAACCAAGTAGTGCATAATATACTCTATTTTTTACCAAAGTCCTTAAACACAGAAACTAAAGTGTTTTCTACCCATTTTGACAATCTAATGAGTCAAATAACTTACATTCCTTTCTCACTAGCTCTTGATAAGCACAACACCGAGGCCTTGTCTACACTAATTCCCCCAAATCCCATCAATCTACCCTACGCAACTTTAGCTATGCAACTAGCATCACTGAAGTCAACATACCTACAATGGTGTCTTCCACTAAGGTCAGCTGCTTTTCTGTCAACTCCAGTTACTGTCCCTGTCCTGGCCGAGTACTGAAGTCGATGGGAAAGCAGACACGATAAATTGACAGCCGGTGGATTGATCACTGCAACGTGGATCCACTGTCTAGTGGAGACAAGGCCTTAGTGTTTACTGAGATTGCAAGCTCCTTGGGGAAGGGACCATCTTTTGGTTCTGTGTTTATACCGCACAATGGACTCATGGGCTTTCCCAGGTAGGGCCAAGCAAATCATTTAGTTTTTGATTTGGTGGCTGAACTGAAAAAACAAAATCCATTGGCTTCAAACGGTCCTAGTAAGAACCCACGAAATCAAATGCTGAAGGCCCATATATTGACCCCGTTACTCCTCAGCGTCATGTGGAGCAAGGGAAGTTGACTGGAGAGTTTCGCCTGTCGACTTCCGGCTATGGGGTTGCCCCAGAAAATTGATGTAAGGTACTTCGACTCCAGCTATGCAATTCTCATAGCTGCAATTCTCATTGTGTATCTTACTTCGATTTTCTCCCCCAGTGTAGACCTGGTCTAAGTATTAGCTATCTTCCAGTCATCTGGCACAGAAGCAGAGTGAAGTGGTAGGTCACATAGTACAGTTAGACTAACAGATTTATTGGTGCATAGGATGCATCTGATGAAGTGGTTCTTTGCCCACGAAAGCTTATGCGTCAATAAATCTGTTAGTCTATAAGGTGCCACAGGACTCCTTGTCGCTTTTGCAGATTCAGACTAACACGGCTACCCCTCTGATACATAGTACAGTTAGTAGTTCTGCAATTTCATATTGAGTTCTTTCAGAGCACTTGGGTGAACACCACCTGATCCTGGTGAAAAATTGACTTTTTATTATTATTTATTTTCTCACCAAGAGCTTGACTGACAGTTGCCATTGATTTCCATAGGTGTTAGACCAGGCTCTACAAGTGGATTGTGGGGTTTATACAAGAGAGGAATGAAAAGTTATGATAAATCATATAAAAAGCGATTAACATTTAGCTTTGATAATGAGAACTCCTCCACCTGCTGTCAAGATCTAGACCATCCTTACCCATACGCAGTAAGGATTTAAGTATTGGGTAATTGACTAATCGCCTCCGCCTTTGAAGTGTAGCAACAGCCCTAAGTGAAAGTACTGTGTGGAACCTGGGGTCAGCTGGGGACTCCCCCACTGACTCCAGGCTCCGTGCAGAGCTGCCGTTTCAAAGTGGCAGCGCCGCACAAAGATCCCGGGCTCCATGCAGCGCTGCCAGTAGGAGCCTGATGCTGGGCTCCCCGTAGCATTTCAAAGGGGCAGAGCTGCACAGAGCTCAGCGTCAGCTAGGGAGTCCCCAGCTGATCCTGGGCTCCTTGCGGCGCTGCACTTTGAAATGCCACGTTCAGCCTGGAGACACCCCCGCTGACCCCGGACTGTATGCAGCTTTTCAAAGAGGCAGCGCTGCATGGAGCCCGGGTCTGTCCCCAGGTTTCAAGCCGTGCTGGCGCTTTGAAGTACCCCCCTTTTCTCCCCCCCCTTGCTGCCTCTATATGAGAGAGGCCGCGAGGGGGGGAAGGGGAGTGAGTTGTCAACTATCCTGCTGACTATCCGATAAGCATTTGTTTATCAGATAGTCGACTAGTCCTTCACATCCCTAATACGCAGACTACGCAGCTGCATAGGGCACCCCAAAATTTGGGGCACCACTGGGTCTTAATGTTCTCTGGCTCTGTGAAAAAGCCTGTCAGACCTATTAGCAGAACACTGAACCCGTGAAAGAGCTATTCAAGTGGTAATGAAGCCATTTAAGAAGCATTTGCCAACTGTCAGTTTCTGAATTTACTGTTAGTTCACAGGAGCTGAGTTTAAAATTCATTTAAAAATATTTCATTAGTGTGTGGCTGAAGATTATAAAATCACATCTCTAGAAAATCATCAATCCGCTTGCCCCGGGCCACCGTTGGACATAGGGGCAGCAGTGTAATAGTGCTGAGTAGGGCCCCATAAATCTTAAAGACGTCCCTGATCAAGATGATTAAAATCCTCTTCAAGAAGTCTGGTATTTGAAGCTGGAGATAAGCAAGCGTCTTCTTAACGGGTGTTCTCATTTGTCAAGCGCTGTGGGAGAAGAGGGTGTGTTGGGGAAGCGGAGGAGAAAGGAAGGATTCTCTGAGGAAGATGAAGCAGCTGTGGACAGGGACAGTACAGAGGCAAGATGGACGCAGACGTGGAGTCAATTTACCGTAGCAGCCACAGGTGATGATGAATAGGATTGAAAATGGGATGAAAAGAGGATGCAAAGAGAGAGAGGAAGATGAAGAGATCAGTGCAGCGGAGTTGAAACGCACACACAGGTCTGCTTCTGGGGCCTTTTGCGGTAGTTAATGCATTTGTAATAGGTCGCAGGTTTAAAACTCATCCCTAATCAATCTAATGCAGTAGCTGATGTTCTCTGTCCATTGAGAACTGCTCACACAAGCTGCCTCTCTTCTTCCTGGACACCAACATGGCTCACTTGGAGTTCCCGTGAGAAGGATCCTCACAGCCCTGGCCTGCCCTTTTCTTGCTGCTGGGAGTTTAAAGGTGTCAGTCGGACTCTGGGGTTATTATTATTGTATTAGGATCTTTTATCCAGTCGCCACCTCATTACTTTGTGTCATTAAAGTGTATGAGCCAGCACACCAAACCTGCCAATGCACTGCCAATTAGCTGGCCCAATCTGTGCTCCCCACTCCCTGCAATCACATGGGGGAATGAAAACATGCTGCAGGGACGCTGGGCGCCTGTCCATTGTTTCTAGTTAAAGACACATGCTGCCATCTACCCTGGGGCCAGTTTTCAATCTATCCCAAGGACACTTTCCATTCCAGTCTTATTGGTTGTGTAGGCCACATGCATGCATGTAAGCACCAACCGATATTCTCAATGGATCTCTGTTTGGGCTCACCATCAGAAATCGCCTGCCTATGTTTCTCAGAAAGCCCGGGAGCCTTACTACTCTGGAAGCCTGCTAGTATGTATGTTCCCATAATTCAGTGATACTGCTTCTGTGACTTGCTCTCCATCTGTGCATCTCAACATGCAATAGACAGCAATGTAGTCACCTCTCAACAGCTCTCAACTCGGGAAGAATTAGCTCCATTTTACAGATGGGTATAACTGGCAGAGAGAGAGAGAAAAAGAGAAAAAAAGAGAGACAGACAGACAGAGAGAAGTTCGGATTTGAACATAATTCTAATGCCTGGGACCTTGGGAGCCGATTATAGGAGCCTCTACCCTCTGAGCTAAAAGCCAGCTGGCTTTTAGCTCAGAGGGTAGAGGCTCCTATAGTCAGCTCCTGAGGTCCCAGCTTCAAATCCACCTTGGTGGCGGTTACACCAGCATATACCAAGGTTGTGAAACATAAAGCCATAGAATTGTCCTGCTGGAAGAACCTTGAGATATTAAGTCCAGCCCCAGGTGCTAAGGCAGGATCAGGTAAACCTGGACCATTCCTTCCAGGTGTTTGTCCAGCTTTTCTTATAAACCTCCGATGATGGGGATTCAACAAACTCCCATCAAAAGCCTGTTTCAGAGCTTAATTACCCGAACAGTTTGAAAGTTTTTCCTAATATCTAACTTTAAATCTCCCTTGTTGCAGATTAAGCCCATTACTTCTAATCCTGCTTTCAGTGGACATGGTAAACAATCACTGCCCTTTTTTAAATGTCCTTAACATATTTGAACAATCTGGTCGCCCCTCAATCTCTTTTCTTAAGACTGAACAGGCCTGGTCTTTTTAACCTTTCCTCACAGATCAGGTTTTCTAAAATGTTCATCATTATTGTTGCTCTCCTCTAGACTCTCTCCAATTTGTCCAGATCTTTCTTAATGGGACACAGCACTTCTGCAGAGGTCTTATGAGAGCCAAGCAGAATGGTACAATTACTAGTTTCTTACAGACATCACTCTTGTTAGTACCCCTCTGAATGTGAGCCTTGTTCACAACTCTGTCATATTGTTGACTCGTATTTGATTAGGAATCTGCTCTAACCCCCAGATCTTCCTCACCAATACTAGCACCGAGCCTGATATTCCTCAAGTTGTAATTGTGGGTTTGATTTTTCCTTTCCAACTCACGTTCTTTTTGCTTCTCTTCCTCAAAAAATGAGGTTTACAGGGTTCTTGCGAAAAAGGGGGAGGGTTGTGCAAGCCCCTCCCCCCCCATCTAGACTGCTTTTTTTCCCAAAAAAACCTCTTCCAAAAAAGGGATCAGAAGAAGATATGCAAATTCGTGCTGCATTTGCATATCTTCTTTCGGAAGCCAAGGGTAGCCTAGACATGCCCTGAAGGTAAGGGAGGAACCAGTAGGGGAAGTAGATGTGGGTGGTAACCTGGGCAGCAGTGATCACGAGATGGTCGAGTTCAGGATCCTGATCAAAAGAAGAAAGGAGAGCAGCAAAATACACACCCTGGACTTCAGAAAAGCAGACTTTGACTCCTTCAGGGAACAGATGGGCAGGATCCCTTGGGGCGTTAACATGAAGGGGAAAGGAGTCCAGGAGAGCTGGCTGTATTTTAAAGAAGACTTATTAAAGGCACAGGAGCAAACTATCCCAATGCGCAGTAAGAAAAGCAAATATGGTAGGCGACCAGATTGGCTAACCGGGGAAATCCTTGGTGAGCTTACACACAAAAAGGAAGCTTACAAGAGGTAGAAACTTGGACAGATGATGAGGGAGGAGTATAAATATATTGCTCGAGCATGCAGGGGAGTTATCAGGAAAGCGAAAGCGCAATTGAAATTGCAGCTAGCAAGGGGTGTGACGGGTAACATGAAAGGTTTCTCCAGGCATGTTAGCAATAAGAGGATGATCAGAGAGGGTGTGGGACCCTTACTGGATGAGGGAGGTAACCCTAGTGACATATAACATGGGAAAAGCTGAAGTACTCAATGCTTTTTTTTTGCCTCTGTCTTCAAAGACAAAGTCAGTTCCCAGACTATTGCACTAGACAACGCAGTATGGGAAGGAGGTGGGCAGCCCTCAGTGGAGAACGAACGGGTTCAGAACTATTTAGAAAAGTTGGATATACACAAATCCATGGGGCCAGGCTTAAGGCATACGAGGGCACTGAGGGTGTTGGCAGATGTCATTGCAGAGCCTATGGAAATTATCTTTGAAAACTCGTGGAGATCGGGAGAGGTCGTAGGTGGTAGGAAAAAGGCAAATGTAGTGCCCATCCTTAAAAAAGGGAAGAAGGACAATCCAGGGAACTACAGACCAGTCAGCCTCACCTCAGTCCCCGGAAAAATCAAGGAGGGGGATCCTCATGGAATCCATTTTGAAGCACTTGGAAGAGAGGAAAGTGATCAGGAATAGTCAATGTGGATTCACCAAGGGCAAGTCATCCCTGACTAACCTAATTGCCTTCTACGACAAGGTAACTAGATCTATGTATATGGGGAAGTTGGTGGATGTGATTGACCTTGACTTTAGCAAAGCTTTTGATACAGTCTCCCACAGTATTCTTGCTAACAAGTTAAGGAAGTATGGATTGGACAAATGGGCTGTAAGATGGATAGAAAGCTGGCTAGATTGTCGGGCTCAATGGGTAGTGATAAATGACTCGATGTCAGGTTGACAGTCGGTTTCAAGCATAGTGCCCCAAGGATCGTTTCTAGAGCCGGTTTTTTTCAACATCTTTATTAATGACCTGGAGGAGGGGATGGATTGCACCCTTAGTGGACGCCACTATGCTGGGCGAGAGGTAGATACGCTGGAGGGCAGGGATAGGGTCCAGAGTGACCTAGACAAATTGGAGGATTGGATCAAAAGACATCTGATGAGGTTCAACAAGGACAAGTGCAGAGTCCTGCACGTGGAACGGAAGAATCCTAAGACCTGTTACAGGCTGGGGGTTGACTGGCTAAGCAGCAATTCAGCAGAAAAGGACCTGGGGAATACAGTGGATGAGAAGCTGGATATGAGTCAACAGTGTGCTCTTGAAGCCAAGATGGCTAATGGCATATTAGGGTACGTTAGGACGAGTATTTCCAGCAGATCAGGAGAAGTGATTATTCCCCTTTATTCGGCACTGGTGAGACCATATCTGGAGTATTGTGTCTAATTCTGGGCCCCCATTACAGAAAAGATGTGGACACATTGGAGAGGTCCAGCAGAAGGCAACAAAATGATTAGGGAGCTGCGCTTATGAGGTGAGGCTGAGGGATTTGGGCTTATTTAGTCTGCAGAAGCGAAGAGTGAGGGGGGATTTGATAGCAGCCTTCAACTTCCTGAAGGGAGGTTCCAAAGAGAATGGAGAGAGGCTGTTCTCAGTAGGGACGGGTGGCAGAACGAGGAGCAATGGGCTCAAGTTACAGTGGGGGAGGTCTAGGTTGGATTTTAGGAAAAACTGTTTCAGTAGGAGGGTGGTAAAACACTTAGCTAGGAAGGGGATGGAATCTTCATCCCTAGAGGTTTTTAAGTCCCGGCTTGACAAAGCCCTGGCTGGGATGAGTTAGCTGGGGTTGGTCCTGCTTTGGGCAGGGGGATTAGAGTCAATGACCTCATGAGGTCTCTTCCTTCCCTATAATTCTATGATTCTAAACTATATCAACATACCAATATTCCAGTCATGAGACTTATTCCACCAAGTCTCTGCAGCACCAGTTAAGTTGTAATCTCTCTGTTTGCTCCTCATAATCCTCTGATGTTCAGCAAATTCCTGCACAGATACCCTTCTGTTGTGCCTACGACTCACTGTCATTTTCCATGTCACACCCACCAGCCTAACTATCTAGTCTTTCGTTTAGGTCTCCTTTTTAAAAATTCATACCTGGAATGTGCCAACACCATTTGAAGGAGAAATGAAGGTCACGCCTCTGTCAAGGGAGGTCTCTAATATGGACTCTGCACAGTCACACCTACCACACACCTTCCCTTGAGTCTGTTTCAACACTGACTGTGAGGTGAGCGTAGATGATTCCAGGGGGCTGGTACACCATGCCACTACCTCTGAATCGTCAAAGCAACAATGACATGGAAAACGGCAGCCGTGCCCCTTGGACTGCTTTTACAAAAGTTACATCAATTCAGCCTGTACAGTCAGAGCATCTAATTCCCTCTGGTTCTCTGAAAACTCCCTAAGAGGTCTATTTAGAAATGCTGGACATGCACAAGTCCGTGAGGCTGTATCTAATAGCCTCGAAAAAAGTAGGCAAACAAAAATTACTTTTCTAAAGACTTATTTTTTATTTGTTTCTGTATCTGACTGGCGATTTTTTTGAACTGTTGCGGTTGCCAATACTGATTTTCACAACAGCCCTCAAATGGTGGAGCCCTGCATACTTGGCTTATTCCTCTGTTTAGAAACCTGGAGGGACCTCTTGTGGTGAAAATGTGGCATTTATCATTAGCATCGGCTTATGGACACCAAAACCTCTCCTTCTAAGCCCTAACATTGCTGGAGATGGATGGATACACAGAACAGGTTGGTGGTGTCAAAAAATTTTGTTTGACAAAGAGATAAGAAACAGAATGTCTGATTTGTAAAAGGTCTTTCGCCATTGCTGCACTCAGTGTTGCACTGGGCAGTAGGCTAAGTGCCCAAATCCTTTTTGAAAAATGAGATTTAGGCTTCTAAATGCAGAGCACAGCAACACCGAAATGCCTTTAAAAATCTGGGCCTGAGAGGGTAAGACACTGTCTTACTTTATAGGGCAAATTAGCAAAGCTTGTTGTAGTCTGTAGCTCTCAGTTTGGAAAAGACACAAGGCCATAATCACTCACTTGTCTCCATACCCAGGACAGACTGAATTACTAATGTGTGGGTTTAGCGTGGGCCTGCCCTCTCTCTCTTACAGACTGAGGAACTGTTGCATACTAGGCAACATCTAGACTGTCGCCTCTTGTGCAAGAGAATATGCAAATGAGGCGAAGCGCTGACTATCGCTGCGCCTCATTTGCATACTTAATGAGCTGCCATTTTGCACAAGGGGCTTTTGCGCAAAAAGGAGCCGTGTACATGGCTCCTTTATGTGCAAAAAACCCCTCTTGTGCAAGAGCCGTTCTTCCTGGAAAAAAGTGGCAGAAGGGCTCTTTTTTGCTCAAAAAGGAGCCGTGTAGATGGCTCCTTTTTGCACAAAAATGGCAGCTCATTAAGTATGAAAATGAAGCACGGCGATATTCACCGCTTTGCCTCATTTGCATATTCTTCTTGCGCAAGAGGGGGCAGTCTAGACTTAGCCTAGGGCTATGTCTACACTGGTGGGTTATTGCGCAAGAATGGTTGTTCTTGCGCAAGAACCCACAGAGTGTCCACATGGCCCGCCCGCTCTTGCTCAAGAAGATTTACAGTAAAGCGTGGGAAGACAGGGCTTCTTGCGCAAGAGCTACACTCTTTTCTAACAAGTGTAAGTTCTCTTGCACAAGAGGGCAGTGTGGACGCACGGCAGGGATTTCTTGCGCAAGAAAGCCCTATGGCTAAAATGGCCATCAGAGCTTTCTTGCACAAGAGAGCATCCACACTGCCATGGATGCTCTTGCGCAAAAGCACATCTCTTGCGCAAAAGCACATGGCCGTGTGGATGTGTTCTTGTCAAGAGTTCTTGCGCAGGAACTCTTAAGAACCCACCAGCGTAGACATAGCCTAGGTGTATACAGATAAAGGGCAGTGTCTGCAGTTGCTATGATACTATCGTACACGTTGAAGGTAGAGGCCTGCGCTGGTTGACTTATTTGCCTTTCTTGCCTACTTTGCTTGGATCATGAAAGAAGTTCTTAGAGGGATATTTAAAAAAAAGCAGGTAGAAAAGATCGAACTCCGCTTGCACCACACGTACTCACATTTTCTATTTCAAGATTTAGTTGGGGTCTCACTACTACAATATATTAGCCAAGTGGAGCTTTATCAGAACTGGAGGGGAGAACAGTGCTCTAGATTAGAGTGGCCTTTAGTTGGCAAACCAGTGGGTGATATTTCACGTCTAAAGAACAGGAATACAGATAAAGCAGCGTTTTTCCATCACACGCTGCAAAAGTGGAGCTGATCTGTAATAACCGATGACAGTATGTTGGCCTGGTGAAAGGCATGTTTACTTTAGTAGGGGATTATAGGAAAACACAAGTGGGAATGGCCAAGAAGAGCTCAGGATGGCAGCCCTGATGTACTCGCTGAAGGATGGCACGGGACCCTGCCAGAACTTTTAGCTTTGAAGATACTTCCCACATCCCAGCCAACCTGCTACACTAGCTTCACTCAGCAGGGCCAATGCTCAGGAACCCGTGAAAACATAAAGGATTCCAGCCATTGAAAAGGCGTCTCTCTCTCCCTCAAGAGGAGGACTAAGACGAAGGTACCACTGGGATATCTGAGGCGGTTAAGCCTGCCTCGGCTTCCATCAGGGGATGGTAAGCTAGTAAATAAGACAGCAGTGGGTATAGGTGGTTTTGTTCTCACAACAAAGCCTTAAGACAGGATTCTAGAACAATCAGTACCTTGGGTGTAAGAAAGCTGGTTTGTCACAGACTCCCGAAGAGAAAGCCAGCAGGGTCTGCACTCAGCCAAACCTGCAAGGTAAGCAGTTGATAGCCTGGGACCTGGGCCACTGCCCCCAGTTCCAGTGGGCGAGAGATCTGTGGCATTTGGCCCAGGAGAAGCGAAGGGATGAGGCCTGAGGCCGGAAGGCTGCTCTCAGAGACCAGGATGGGGACAGAGGTACAACTAGCTATGTAACTGTGTCAGTCATTTTCATCTTGGTTACAAGTCGTACCTATTCACGGTTTACACACGGAGGCTGGAACTGAAATTTTTCACCACTCCCCTTCCCACAAACTTTAAGGCAGCATGGATCGGGATCAAAGCTTTACAGTAGGGTCCGATCCTGTAAGATGCTGGAAACCCCCACCCCCCACTCAGTTCACTGTCTAGTGCAGTGGTTCCCAAACTTTTTGGCATCACGCCTCCTTTTTGATATTTGAGAAACCCTCACGCCCCCCCCCCCAAAAAAATAGTAGCAAACCTTGGGGTGGGATTGACGGGGGTGTGTGTGGCTGGGTTGCCTCATGCCCCCCCTGGAATTTCTTCATGCCCCCCCAGTGGGGCATGCCCCCCCCAGTTTGGGAACCCATGGTCTAGTGCAAACAGGGTCCAGGGCTGGGTTAAGTTCCAAGGCAATGGCTGCAACACGAGGAATAGAGCAAGTAATTTTTAACTAGTTCTTGCTCTGGATATTCTAAAATACTGTTACTCCAGCTGCAATAGGATGGAAGTAGTCCTGCATATCACAAGCCGGAAACTGGCATCAGCCCATGCATGATGAAATAGAGGCCCCTACTTCTATATGTAAAATTTACCTATGCATACTGCTGACTTGTTCGGGTAGCGTCATGCTAACCTTTTAAATGTGTTCTTGTAATAGCATCTGTTCCCCGTGCAGCACATGAAATAAATGATAGAAATAATAGGACAAAAGTCTTGTGTTTGAGTCTGTGCACAAGAAATTTGTGTTTGAGTCTTCTCCTACAGGTGTCTTTCTATTGCAGAAACTTCTTCAAAAAGAAAGCCATTACCATATTCTTTAGAATCAGGGTTTTTTGTTCAGAGCAAAATCATTTCTCCTCCAAGCAATTTTTTAAAAATCCATGTGCAAGGTTTTTATTTACAGCTTAATTACAGAATTTTTATTTAAATTCTGATAATTATCTAACAGTACCTCTTTGAAGGGAAATCAAACAATTAATCTCTCCTGGTTAAAATATTAAGCTTATCTACCTATCCTTTCTGTCTTTCAGTGCTTAACTAATTAGCCGGCCTTTGGTTATTAACATGAGCTCTTTAAAGCATGTCATTATAAGAGTTTCTTTGCAGTTAGTTGTTAACGAACATGCCTCTTCTTGATGATGATCAAGATCTTGATAACAATGATAACAGACAAGGCCACATTGGCAGCATGAAATTAAGGGTTCTTCTATTTAGGACATTACAGTTCTTCATTTTGCTAGCACTTGGGTACACACGGTGAGACAGCAGCATAATCCGAGATGGTGCCGGAATGAAGTTGCTTGGGTCTACACGCAATTTTTGTTCTGTTACACGAGTTTAGAAAGCTGGAGAGTTACGTGGTGTAAGCACTGGATGCAGTTCTGCTAGAATAACATGCTCATATTGGTATTGCTTATTCTGTTAAGGGAAGAACTTTATGCTTGGTGCCTACAAATATCACCAGTTGCTTATTTTTTACAACACTGCTGCCTATGGTACTGACCAATAGTGTCTCCTACTTTCCTTTAGATCCCTATTTCTTGTCTCATCTTACACTAGGGTTAGAGGCAGGGACAGCCTGATTGTCCTATGTTTGTACAGTGCCCAGCAAAATGGGCTCCTGGTTCATGACTGGCAGTCTTGGAAGCTACCACAGTGCAAATAACAAAATATCAGTAAACTGCATCCGCTCTGGGTGGTGATACCACACCTGCGCCCCACCTATAAATCCCCCCAGCGCAGACACCGGTCGGCCCTTGAACAAAGCCGTGTTCCCCCCACTGATGCACATGCAGATACTGGCCATCCCACGTGAACAGCTGCAGGCCTCCTTCCCCCCACGAAGACATCCCATAAAGACAGCAGCACCCCCCTGCCCTGCCCCCATGGACACCCGCCGGGGGCGGATCAATCGATCACTTTTCTGTTCATTCCCTTTGAAGCACCTCACTGTCAGAAGAAGAACAGTGAGCTAACTGGACCACTGGTCTGACCCAGTGTGGTCACTCCAGAGTTGTTGACTCGAGTCCCACGACTTGAACTCGAGTCCGACTTACGTCACCTAGGTGACTCAACTTAAGACTCAACTCGGGTTCATTGTTTGTGACTTGAGACTCGAATTGAGACTTGCTAATTTTGTTAAATCGACTTGGTGAAAAACTTGTCCGAAAATGCCGATATTGATGGCTTGTACAAAAGTGACTTGACATTTTTTAAATTAAGACTTGAGACTCGACTTGGGACTTGACTCGAAAGTGACTTTAGGGACTCGAGACTCAACTTGAGACTTGAACTGTAGTGACTTGAGACTCGACTTGGACTTGACAATGACGACTTGAAGACAACACTGGGTCACTCTACTTAGTATATTAGAATATACTAAATATACTAAATATACTGGGTCACTCTACTTTAGTATATTAGAATATACTAAAATGTTACTACGGAAACTCTCCAGGATAACAGACTGCACGAGACAACAACTTCGACATCTAATGTATTTTAAACATCTTGGCTTCCTGGCAAATGTATATTTATGTATGTTTCCCAGTCATCCCTCTCGCATTCTGGAGCCAAGTCACTGAAACGTATTCAATCAAACAAATGCGCCTTTAACACGCTCTTTCTTTTCCTGACCCCTGTGCCACACTCAGCTGTTGTCCTTGGTCAGTGGAGACCCAGAGTTCAGAGGCGCTTTTGGGTGAGCTGATTTCTCACCTTGCTCGTCTCCTCCAGCCACTCAGTACTTACCGGCCGCTGTTGTTCATCATGTCACTGTTTTGTCCACAGCTCCTCGGCTAATGGCCCTGTGCTGCCCCTGTGTGCCACCACCTGTCACTGAAACCTCTGGGGCTACATCTAGACTGCAGGCTTCTTTCGGAAGAAGCTTTTCCGGAAGAGATCTTCTGAAAAACCTTTTTCCGAAAGACAGCGTCCACACACAAAAGCGCATCGGAAAAGCGCTTATCAGTATCCACACTGATTGGACGCTCTCTCGCATAAAAGGCCACCTGGAACCACTTCAGGCAGGGCTTTAGGTCACCAGTTGCTTCCGAGTGCTGGTGCCGGAGGCTTGCAGAGACCATCTTAAAGGGACCCCCTGGACAGCCGTTTCTCTGCTTCTGCTGCCTGCTTGCCTACCTCTTTGAGGGACAGCAAAGCTCTCGCAGTGCCTGTTGTCCTGTTCTTTTTTGGACACCACAGCTTTTCTTTTGGTGCCATGGAACTGGAGTTGCCCCAGGCATGTGATGGCCCCACACGGCCATGCTGCAGTTTCTGCAGAACTTTGTGCAGGTTGCCTTCCTGGTCCTGACTGAGGTTGACCCCGCTCATTCTGGTGACCCTCTCCCTGGGTGCGGGAGCTACATGCTGGCAACCGCAACCCACTGTGGAGAGGTGTTTCTGGAGGCTGGACACCAGTTCAGACTGGTAGGACCAGTTGGTCATGGAGCGGTGGGACAACCAGCAGTGGCTCCAAAACTTCTGCATGTGGAAGGCCACCTTTTTGGAGCTATGTGCCTGGTTCACCCCAGCCATGCTGCTTGGGGAACGGCCTCATAGGGGATGGCTCCTGAGGGAAGGGTATGGGAGGGGGTCAGGCACCTCCTAAGGGCTCAGGCACTCCCTCTCTCATTCTCTGTTTTGTGTTTGTCTCCTGCAGGTTGTGAGAGCCATCAACTCCATCGTGCCGCGGAGGGTCATCCGTCTGGGAGACCTGGACTCGATTGTGGCTGGATTTGCTGCCCTGGGGTTGCCAAAACTGCGGCAGAGCCATAGATGGGACCCACATCCTGAGCCATACAGCGGACCATCAAGCGTCCCAGTATATAAATCGGAAGGGCTATTTTTCAATGGTGCTGCAGACCCTGGTCGACCATGATGGACACTTCATGGACATTTTTGTTGCGTGGTCGGGCAGGGCACACGATGCCCCCATGTTCAGAAACTCCAGCCTGTACCACAAGCTGGAGGTGGGCACATTTTCCCCCCACCAGGACTTTGCCATTGGGGAGTTGCAGATGCCATTGTGCATTGTGGGGGACGCGGCTTACCCCCTCATGCCATGGCTTATGAAGCCCTACACCGGCCACCTGGACCTCAGCAGGGACCAATTCAATGCCTGCCTGAACTGGGCCCAGATTCAGGTGGAGTGCACCTTTGGCCACCTCAAGGCACGTTTTCAGTGCCTACTGACCCTCCTGGACGTGGGGGAGCACAACATCCCCGAGGTGATCGCGGTATGTTGTGTCCTCCACAACATTGTGGAGAGGAAGGGGGAGGCCTTCCTCCCGGGGTGGGGGGCAAAGGCTGGCGGTGAGGGGCAAGTGTTTGAGCAGCCAAGGACAGCTGCCATCTGACAGGCCCATCAGGTGGGGGTGCTCATCTGGGAGACCCTGAGGGAGAGGTTCTCTGAAGGAACCCAGTAACTCTCCCCAGGGCCTCCCCAACAGGGGCCTCTGGCTTGCTGCCCTATCCCTTCCTCACCACAACCCTCCCTTTGCCCTTTCCCTGACCTCTCAATAAACACATTTGTTTGGTTTTGAAAACCCCCCCCGAAGTCTGTATTGATGTAACATTAAGAAAAAGTGGCCAGGGAGAGGGGGCCTCATAACCTGGAGGGGGGGCTCAGGACTGTGAGGGGCATGGGGGGCAGCTCAATGTGCCACCTCCGATGCTGGGACCTCGTCGGTATTGGGGTTGGGTCCAGGGAGCACAGGAGGGTGGACGGGGGGAGGGGGCTGGAGTGTGGTCAGGGTTGACAGGGGCAGGGGAAGGGGGTATAGGCATCACTTAGGGAGTGGGCATGGGCATCACCTGGGAAGGGAGCAGAGGCATGGCATAGCAGGGGGGGTCAGGTGGAGGGGGAATGGGCATAGCAGGGGGGCAGGAGGGTGGAAGCCAGGAGCAGAGACACCCCATAGCAGGACATGTGTGGCCTCTTCTGAGCCTGCCAGCAGGATCCCACCCATGCTCAGGAGCTGCCTGCTGCGTCTGCATGCCACACACAAACACTGCACGTGGTTGCACTTGCATGGACTGCAGCACGATATCCAGCCAGAGCAGCCTGAATCCCCGGCCCCCTGTGTGCCCACCTCCCCCACCCTGTGTGTGTGACAAAGCGAGACCACTCACCTGAAGATCCCTCCCAGGCGTCCGAAGAGGCCTGGGAGACATCCTGGCTCACTGGCACTGGCTCCAGGGAGAGGGTCGCGGTGTCCGTCTCCTCCTCCTTTGCCTCCGGCTGGCCCGGGCCCTCCTACTCCTGCTCCTCCTCCACCGAGACCTCCGGCCGGGTAATGATGGGAGTCTCCAGGCCAGAGTCCACAAGGACGTTTCCTCACTCCCCAGGATCTGGTGTAGCTCATCAAAATAGGGGCAGGAGAGCACGAGCTGCACTCTGTGGCCCTGACATGTCCCTGGTGGAGAGCCTTCACTTTACTCTGGACCTGTTCCAACGTCCGGCGTGAGTGTCTGTGCTCCACCAGGGACTCGGCCATCCGGCCATAAATGTCTGCGTTACGGTACTTGGACTGGAGATCCTGCAAGGTGTCCTCCTCACCCCACAGCTCAAGGAGGGACACGGTCTCCGGTCTGGACCAGGAGAGTGCCTGCCTCTTGGTCCCCCTGGGTGGGACCTGGGACCCCTGGGGCTGCTCTTTAGGAGGTCCAGGGAAGTTTCGGGGGGCTTGTGGCTCCACCATGGGTGGCAAGGCCTGTGGCAGGAAGAGCTGCATGGTGAGTTTCTGCTCCATGGCTGGTTTCCTGCCACAAGGCTTGTCCAGGGTGCCTGCAGCTTTAAGAGGGGCCAGGAGACAGGAACTATAGAGTTGTGATTACTTTGGATGGTGTGGCCACCAGGGCACCTGTGCTATTTCCTGGAGGCCTCTTCTTTCAAAAAACCCACTCCTTCTCGTCCACACATGCTTTTTTCCGAAAGAGCTCTTTCAGAAAAGGCATTCTTCCTCATAGAAAGAGGATTACCAACATCATAAAAAGCCCTCTGTTCTTTTGATTTGCTTTCGAAAGAATGCAATTGCAGTGTGGACGTTCCACAAGTTTTGTCAGAAAAACGGCCATTTTTCCGACAAAACTCTGTAGTGCAGACATACCCTGGGAGTTGGTCTTTTCAGGTTCCACCCAGCTCTCAGGAATTTCATCTCTTGGGGTATGAGACTCCACCCCACCCTGAACACAGCCACATGCTTCCCCCTCCGCCAGCATGCTGCAGATCCCATGCCCCAAGATGAACAGAGCTGTCCCTGTAGAGAACAATTCTGGGCCCCCCACTATAGAAAGGATGTGGACACATTGGAGAGGGTCCAGCAGGGGGCAGCAAAATGATAAGGGGGCTGGAGCACATGACCCATGAGGAGAGGCTGAGGGATTTGGGTCTATTTAGTCTGCAGAAGAGAAAAGTGAGGGGGGATTTGATAGCAGCTTTCAACTTCCTGAAGGGAGGTTCCAAAGAGGATGAAGAGAGGCTGTTCACAGTAGTGACAGATGGCAGAACAAGGAGCAATGGTCTCAAGTTACAGTGGGGGAGGTCTAGGTTGGACATTAGGAAAAACTATTTCACTAGGAGGGTGGTGAAGCACTGGAATGGGTTCCCTAGGGAGGGGGTGGAATCTTCATCTGTAGATGTTTTTAAGTCTCAGCTTGACAAAGCCCTGGCTGGGTTGATTTAGTTGCGATTGGTCCTGCTTTGGGCAGGGGCTGGACTTGATGACTCCTGAGGTTTCTTTCAGCCCTGGGAGTCTATGATTCTAGGATACTAACACGCAGGGAAGACAACATCCCATCATGCAAACAGCCATACCCCCAAATGCAGCTACAGCGCCTAGTGAGGGACATGCACTCGGACACTGCCCCCAGGGTCAAAAGTTTTCCCCGAAGGACAAGCATGCAGATGCCGGCCCATTTGCAAACACAACCACCCTCATTGCAGACCCACAGGCTGACTTCAGCCCTCCCCTGACCAGAGCCCTGCTCCCCATGTGCAAACACCAGCTCCCACATAAACACAGCCCCCCCCACACCTGCACACTCAGACCCGCCCATGAACATGTGCACAAACAGCCCTCGTAACTGCAGATGCCTCTGCCCCATCCCCCCACCAATGCCCTACACAGACACCACCAGGTCCCATCAAATGCAGCCCCCTCCCCGCGGCCACATGTCCACACATTCGCTCCTGTCCTCCGTTAGCTCAGCCCCCCTTGAATGCCTCATGCCGATTTAGGCCTATCTTGTGAACACAGTGCCCCCCAGAATTGTGTGCAGATGCAACACCCCCCTGAACACAGCCAGCACCCCATGGATGTGCAGGGGTGACAGCCCCCTTGAACACAGCCAGCACCCCATGGATGTGCAGGGGTATCAGCTGCCCATGAACACAGCCAGCACCCCATAGATGTGCAGGGGTGTTAGCCCCCATGAACACAGCCAGCACCCCATGGATGTGCAGGGGTATCAGCTGCCCATGAACACAGCCAGCACCCCATAGATGTGCAGGGGTGTTAGCCCCCATGAACACAGCCAGCACCCCATGGATGTGCAGGGGTATCAGCTGCCCATGAACACAGCCAGCACCCCATAGATGTGCAGGGGTATTAGCCCTCATGAACACAGCCAGCACCCCATGGATGTGCAGGGGTGACAGCCCCCTTGAACACAGCCAGCACCCCATGGATGTGCAGGGGTATCAGCAGCCCATGAACACAGCCAGCACCCCATAGATGTGCAGGGTATTAGCCCTCATGAACACAGCCAGCACCCCATGGATGTGCAGGGGTGACAGCCCCCTTGAACACAGCCAGCACCCCATGGATGTGCAGGGGTATCAGCCCCCATGAACTCAGCCAGCACCCCATAGATGTGCAGGGGTATCAGCTGCCCATGAACACAGCCAGCACCCCATGGATGTGCAGGGGTATTGGCCCCCATGAACACAGCCAGCACCCCATGGATGTGCAGGGGTATCAGCCCCCATGAACACAGCCAGCACCCCATGGATGTGCAGGGGTATCAGCCCTCAGGAACACAGCCAGCACCCCATGGATGTGCAGGTGTATCAGACCCACCCCCAGGAGCAGGGCCAACTTCCATGGCCCTGCATGCGGATCTCAGTCCCCACCACCAAGAACACAGCTACCCCCTCAGAATATGCAAGGGCAGAGCCGAGCTCCCCTGCTGCTTAGAACAGAGCCCCCCTTTCCTGGATACATGTTTACACCCCAGCCCGCCCATGCAGCAGACAGCCCCCTAAGCACAGCTACCCCCCACAGCAGTGCTCCCCCCGTGAGCACATGCCCAACATGTCCCCTGCTTGGATGCACGGAGACACTCTGCCTTCCTGCCCCACGTGTAAGCCCAGGCCTCAGCCCCTCCCACCGTGAACACATCTGCCTCCCGGCTGCAAGCAGCCCAGCCCACCTAGAGCACCGCCAGCCCCGCCCCCACGTTTCCCACACAAACCCCCACTGATTTCTGGGGTGCCCCACCTACAGCCTCACCAACAGGGCGGACTCCTCACTGCGCACAAACCTGCACCCCACTCGTGCAGAGACTCTCTCTCCCCACACACCGCTCACAGCTGTCTCCCCCGGCCCCCTCCCAGCATCGCCCAAAAGACACCTTGCTTTCTCCCCAGGCAGGGAAACTGTCTCCTCCAGCTGCCTCCTGCACAGCCCCCAGCCAGCAGAGGACTCAGCAAAGACGGTTGGGGGCAGGGCCCCATCAGTTTTGCCGATCCACCCTCATGCTAGGGCTGGCGGAAGCAAGATGGACAGGAGGCAGCCAGGAGTCTGTGCTAACCCTCCTTCAGGGCAGAGAGAAGTGGACAGCACGGGAAGAGTCTCCCCCCCGCACCCCAGCACATGTCAGGGGAAGAGGATGCTCCCTTCCCCCTCCCAGCCCTGAGCTGGAGCAACACCAGAAGCCTACGGGAGTGAGCTGGAGGGCTGAGTCCTCGCGGCCTTTGAACATGGGCAGGGAGCCAGGCACAGAGGCAGGAAGAAGCCCCTCAGTGGGAGAAGACTCTGAAAACTCAGCTGCTGGAGGAGAAAGAACAAAAACCAAACCAACCATGGAGGTGGGCCTGGCCTACCAAAGAGACTTGCTTCACTCTAGGTGTTTTTTGGCCTGTAGGTGGAGACATCGGTTACATGGACTCTGCTGCACGCAGGCCATGTGATCATTTATTTAGCTGAGCGGTACAGGCCGTCCTCGCGCTAAGTCCAAGATAGGCTCCAAAACACTTGGACTTACGGGGAACCAACTTAAAGTGGGGAATTTTTTTTCCCACAGCTGACTTCCATTTGCTCAAATTGGGTTTTCCTTTGCGCGACTTAAGAGCGGGGAATGGGAGGGCTCACAACACATCAGTTGCTACAAGCATCAGTGACTGTAGTGCGGAACGGATGTATACCAGGGCGACTGATAGCGGGGACACCCTGTAGAGGACACCGGCTTCTGCAAGTTCCCAGTTGGTAAATGCCAATGGCAAGCACTGAATCGGGCTACTTTGGAGCCCTGTGCATCTCCGATTGCACATACAGAAGAGTCTCAATTATCCGACCTTCGCTTAGCCAACATTCCATTTTATCCGACATGCTGCCCGTTGACGTGACAAATTGACAAATAAGAATGCAGCATGTACAACAGCCAATCACAATCAGCCCCGTGCACCCACACCATACATACCTAGTGTGCTTTTGTTAGCAACTGTGATTACATGATGTCAGCCGATGGTCAGGGCAGTGCGCGTGTGTGTGTGTTATACACCTGAGTCTTCAACTGCTAGGACACGAGGTCCTGTTGCAGCGGGCGGCCTTAGGGGAGGCCAATGGGCGCCCTGAGAAGTTTTACGTACGTGTCTTTGACCGCTAGGACCGGGGTCCCTTCACAGTGGGCAGCCAACAGCCAATAGCCTTGAAAGTAGGAATAAGAGATCTTGCGGAAAAGGGTTTATTTTCCGCAAGATCGCGTCTAGACTGGCGCTTTTCTCCGGCAAAACCCCGAGCCGGAAAAAAGCGGCAGCCATGTTCATGCAAATACCGCGGGGGATATTTAAATCCCCTGCGGATTTGCAATTGCGCTGTGTCTCATTAGCATCCCTTTTCCGAAAAAGGGTGCCAGTGTAGACACAGCCATAGGGGCCCGTATCCTCTTTCTTATCTATGGCGCCAATTGTGTTGGTCCGTCTTTGTGACGCCATTTCTTACAAGGGAGTTTCAACTTAATTTACACTTGCAAGAGAGATAACTAAATTGTGAGTACTGGACATTCTTTACTGGGCGGGAGATTCCTCCTCCCAGATGAGTGTGTGTTCGTATCAATATAGGTGCCAGCCAAGGCAGTTCTCGCAGCCTCGAGGTCAGCAATTAGCTCGATCACCCTCATATCTATGCTTACAGTTGTCCAGGGTCACTGTGAGCTAGCATATCAGGGCCTCCTGTCAAGGCTTCAAAGACTATGCTGATTTTACTGCTCAGTGTGCCCTGTGTGCTCCAGGCATCTCAGAGAGGGGCAAGCAAGATGGATGTTACAGGGAGGGGGGGTTCCTGTCTGGCTACACATGAGTATGTTGTGTTTTTGTTTGATGATGCCAGTACTGTATTCTTATAAAGACGATATTATATCAAACTAGAGAAAGTGGATAGATTGAATCACAGTGAGGAAGTGAAGGCTCTTGATGCAGAACTAATTTACATTGAGCAACAGAGGAAAGCAACTGTTACCGACTTCCTGCTATTCAGACGCTGGCGTGATCTTGCCACGAAGAAAAGTAAGGACCCCAAAACAACTCCTGATCACTCATTTCTTTTGATTAGTATTCTGTATTATCCGACATTTCCACTATCCGACCATCCTCCAGTCCTGTTTAGGTCAGATAATCGAGACTCTACTGTACTAAACTACACAGAGGGTCATTGAGTGGAAGGGACTGGGGCGAGGGGGGGGGTGTCTGAATTTTTCTTGCAGAAGTTTCCTCCCGTATTTAGAGGAACTGGAAGCCAGAAATCTTGGTTGAAGTCCCAACACTTCCATTCACTTTCATGTCATTCAACTGCTATGTGCTTCAGTTCATTCACCTGGAAAACAAGTTACATATTTCCACATTGCTTTCACTTAACCTGTAATAGGGGAAACTTGTGCTCCTCTAGAACTATGTAAAAAGTTAAGAGGCTAAGGCCAAGTTCTCAGAGGATGAAGAATCTGTCAGTGGCTCGTCAGAAGAATGGGATTATATTTAACTAAGGTAAGGAAAAAACTAAAATCAGTATCTTGGTCAACCACAGCTTTGGAGGAAAGAAGACTTTTCTAATCTGCTTTCAAATATTGCATTGGATGCATGTGTGCTTAGTCAGCTAGGTCAAACTAGCCAGCATATATTTAGATGTATGTTAGCTAGTTACTAGACACAAACAGGTCATAGTGAGCTAGAATGTAAGGTGAACAGCTGTATTTGATTGCATCCAAAGGTGTGCATGCCACAACAGTTCATTACAAATAATAGGGCAGAAAGGGACCATTGAGTGCCCGAGCTACAACTCTCACAAGGCCTGGAGAAATGCTGTTTCATGTTGAACTGAAGCTAAACAAGGCATTTTGGGTCAGTTCAAAGCAAGATGCAGGGGAGTAATCAGGAAGGTGAAAGTGCAGTTGGAATTGCAGCTAGCAAGGGATGGGAAGGGTAACAAGAAAGGTTTCTACAGCATGTTAGCAATAAGAGGGTGGTCAGAGAGGGAGGGGGCTAACCTAGTGACAGATGACGTGGGAAAAGCTGAAGTACTCAATGCTTTCTTTGCCTCTGTCTTCACAGACAAGGTCAGCTCCCATTCTACTGCACTAGGCAACACAGTATGGGGAGGAGGTGGAATGCCACATTTGGGGATGTTTGTTGGAATTGAAAAGAAAACAAAACAAAAGCCTCCACAGGGTGTAGATTTGAGAAAGCTGAAACAATTAATAGTGGTTGGCTGTCCTGCCCGCTTTATACCCCATGCTACTCAAACTTCACTCCAGAGCCCTTCGAGAGACTAATTGTGGCGAAATTTCAAGTAAGCTTCATGTTTGCAGCCAGACAGAAAGCATTTGAGCGGGTAATTACCCAGCCAATGCTTAAGACTGTCGTCTCTTACAGGATGACAGTAGCGAGGCTTTCAATTCATCCTTTTGTGATTAGACACAGTCATGTTTCACAAGGGCAGACAATTCCTGGAACTTGGAATTGCATCTGCTGGCAATGAGCAAAGAAACAAGCCAGCTACTTACGAGATACACATGACAATTTTTTCTGCACCAGCGTTCCTCAACCATTTCAGGTTGGCAGCCTTTTCTTTGAAATCATTTTTTTCACGACTCACTTACATTTACTATAAACAAGTAAAAAATATATGACAATGATAAGCCCATGTAATTCGCATGGGTGTGTGGAGAGACTGGCAGAACCATTGACCATGAAAGAGAACAGTGCCAGGGGAGTGGGAAAATGAGGTGGGTTTTTTTTGGCATGAAATCATAATCAAGTTTTAGAGTGTGTCTACACGGCACCGTTTTGCTGGAATAACGGCTGTTATTCCAGAAAAACAACACTAGCGTCCACACTGCAATTGTGTTATTTCGAAAGAAAATCGAAATAACGGAGGGCTTTTTCTGACATTGGTAAACCTCATTTTAAGAAAATGGAATGACCAGCTTCTGAAAAAGCTTTTTCAGAAGAGGGGGGCTGTGTGGAGGTGCCACTGCTGCTATGTCGAAATAGCTCCTCACCGGGGCCGTTCTAAGTTTATTTCTCCCTAGTGTCTCCTGGGACTCTAAGGCAAGATAGCGCGTCCCGCTTAGGGGAGCCTGCTTTGGACTAATTTTGAGGCTTCCCTGTAGTGTGGATGCTCTATTCCGAAATAAGCTTTTCTGGAAGATCTCTTCCGGCAAAGCTTATTCCGAAAGAAGCTTTCAGCGTAGACGTACCCTTAGGCTATGTCTACATTGCGTTCTCTTGTGCAAGAACATATGCAAATGAGGCACAGTGATTAATATTGCCGTGCCTCATTTGCATACTTAATGAGCTGCCGTTTTTGCACAAGGGGCTTTTGCGCAAGAGCCGTTCTGCCTGAAAATAAGAGGCAGAACGGCTCTTGCGCAGGAGGGATTTTTTGCACAAGAAGGAGCAGTATAGACTGCCCCTTCTTGTGCAAAAGCCCCTTGCGCAAAAATAGCAGGTCATTAAGTATGCAAATGAGGTGCAGCAATATTCATCACCGTGCCTCATTTGCATATGTTCTTGCGCAAGAGAGCGCAATGTAGACATAGACTTAGAGCCCTTCCAATCCTCCCCATTGTCTCTTCTGAAACCCAGGATTGTATCCCATGGCTGAGAAACACCTGTTCTAGCCCAGAGACTTGAATCCAAGCGTGGGACAAGCTGTCCTATGGCTGACACGTCCTCGCTGCTGTCCCCTGCCCCTAAAAGAATCGGTGCCTTATGGGACAGTGAATGGCGGTGTTGGTTTTTAATAAAACAATTGCACTGTGTGGTCCCCTATTAGAAAGCTGGACGAGTAAGCCGTTTTGCCTCCTGGTTTTGTCGTAATGCATTTAGCAAACACAATGTTCCCTACGAGCAGTGTGCATTTCCCTCACATTTGGAGTGAAGCCAAGATTTACCTGGTGGTTGGTTGCCTTTTGCTCAGGAACAACTACTCATCATAACCTGAATCTGCTCAGTTGGGAAAACAAAGCAGAAAACACACTTCCTCACGTCTGGCACTTCGGGTTTGTTGTTTCACAGGATTCTTCTTGGGGGCAGGAGGGCAGGAAATCCCCATTCTCCTACCTAAGATAAAGCCCCGCATTACCATGGCATCTGAGCACCTCATAATCTTTGACATCCTGATCCCCTGTAGTACCGCAGGGAGGGACATAAAAGCACTGCCTTACATTTCACACACAGGCAAAGAAAAGCTAAAGTGACTTGCCCAAGGTCACACGGGAAGCCTGTGGCAGAGCAGGAACTGACCATGGGTCTCCAAGTGCCAGGTTAGTGATTGAACCACTCTGTGTGTATGCAAACAGTCTCTGGCCAGATTTTAAATGCCCTGTTTAATGCTGATTAAACATCATTTCCAAAGCAGCACACTTTCTGCCCTGACTCTGGGTCTGCAAGGCTCCTTGGGAGGAGTCACAACTGCTGACTTCTAAGCCTGATCTTTATTTTTATTTTTTTGACTTTGAGATCCATCTGCGATTTGATTTTAGGCCACACGGTGGCACTATGAAAATGGCCTTGAGTTAGCTTCGCACTGGCAAAGCCAGGCTGCGTCAACACTGCACATTTATTTCAGAATGAGCAATTTTGGAAGGACACCTTTCTGGAGCTCTGTGAGTGGCTCGCCCCTGCCCTCAGGCAACGGGACACTCACAAGAGACCCACCATCCCCCTCAAGAAGCGGGACACCATTGTTCTGTGGAAGCGTGCCATGCCAGATAGTTACCGGTCTGTCAGACTCCAGTTCAGCGTGGGGAGATCGAGATCGACTGGAATGGGGTTCCCGAGGGAAAGGGGTAGTGGTGGCGGTGGTGGTGCAAGCCCCCTCGCCAGAAGGTTTTTTCTGTCCTGTCCTCACTACGCCCTGCTGGGGGATGGGGTAAGTGGGGGAGTTGCTCCTGGTGTGTGTGGGAGGGTGAGGTTTGGGCTTGGGGACCTCCCGAGGGCCCTGGCCACCCTCTGATTCTCTGTTTCTTTGTCTGTAGCCTTCTACAGGTGGTGCAGGCCACCAACACCATCTTGCTGAGCAGGGTAATCCACCTCGGCAATGGGGACGCCATCATCGCCGGCTTTGCCAACATGGAATTCCCCAACTGGGGGGCTATTGACAGCACCCACGTCCCCATCTGCACCCCCGACCACTGGGCATTTCTCTTCATCAACCAGAAGGGGAACTTCTCGATGGTCCTGCAGGCCATCATGGACCACAGGGGGCCAGTTTATGGACATCTTCGTGGGGTGGTCAGGGAAGGCGCAGAACTCCTGCTTCTTCTGCAACTCCAGCATGTTCCAGAAGCTGGATCAGGAAAGAGAGCTTAGAGTCATCATGGATAGTTCTGTGAAGATGTCCACGCAGTGTGTAGCAGCAGTCAAAAAAGCAAACAGGATGTTAGGAATCATTAAAAAAGGGATAGAGAATAAGATGGAGAATATCTTATTGCCCTTATATAAATCCATGGTACTCCCACATCTGGAATATTGCACACAGATGTCGTCTCCTCATCTCAAAAAAGATATATTGGCATTAGAAAAGGTTCAGAGAAAGGCAACTAAAATGATTAGGGGTTTGGAACGAGTCCCATATGAGGAGAGATTAAAGAAACTGGGACTTTTCAGCATGGAAAAGAGGAGACTAAGGGGGAATATGACAGAGGTCTATAAACTCATGAGTGGTGCGGAGAAAGTGAATAAGGAAAAATTATTTACTTGTTTCCATAATATAAGAACTAGGGGCCACCAAATGAAATTAATGGGCAGCAGGTTTAAAACAAATAAAAGGAAGTTCTTCTTCATACAGCGCATAGTCAATCTGTGGAACTCCTTGCCTGAGGAGGTTGTGAAGGTTAGGACTATAACAGGGTTTAAAAGAGAACTAGATAAATTCATGGAGGTTAAGTCCATAAATGACTATTAATTAGCCAGGATGGGTAAGGAATGGTGTCCCCAGCCTCTGTTTGTCAGAGGGTGGAGATGGATGGCAGGAGAGAGAGAGATCGCTTATGTTCTTAAGCTGAATGCAGGAAATTCCTCCCCCCCTGCCCCCGGCCCCCCAACTGCACCATCAGGGTCTGGGATGTGGACATGCCCATGTGCATGGTGGGGGATGCAGCCTATCCTCCCTACACCGGCCATCTTAGCAGGGCCTGCATGGTTGTAGAAGGCACTTTTGGGCACCTAAAGGTGCGGTTCAGATGCCTCCTCACACTGCTGGATGTCAGGGAGTGGAACATCCCACACACAGTGGCTGCATGTTGAGTGCTCCACCATATTTTTGAGAGGAAGGGGGAGACATTCCTCCCTGGGTGGGGGGCAGAGGCTGACCAGATCAGCAGGGCCTTCGAGCAGCTGGGCACGGATGCCATCGAGCAGGCCCACCAAGGGGCCATGCGCATCCAGGAGGCCCTGAGGGAGAGTTTCTCACTCTCCCCTGGGCCTCCCCATTAGGGGCCTGTGCATCGCCTCTCTTTGCCTTCCCCCCTTCCCCTGCAGAGGCAATAAAACAGACATTTTTTCTGAAACAATGAATTCTGTGGGGAAGGGGGAGGAAGGGGATGAGAACCTTGGAGAGAGGAGGAGGGAGCTGGAGGGGAGAGGAAGGGGGAGGAGAGGCTCAGGGCTGGGGCTCGGAGTGGCACCTGGCTCTGGGGATCCCACTGCCATGGGTGCGGGGGCCTCAGCGGCCATGGGGAGAGTTTGGGAGAAGTGGAGGAGCAGGTGCGGGAGCAGGAGCAGGCAGCATGATGCAGCCCTGATCCAGCATCTCCTGCCAGGTGTCTTGCCGTAGCTGGATGTCTTCCTGCAGCTTGCGGTCGATGGTCTGCTCCAGGGATCAGAGAGCTGCAAGGTGCTCCCTCCGGAATTCATCCATGGGTCTCTGGCACCTGCGGGCCCCTTGGGTTCGGGAGATTGCCCCGGGTGGTGTTGCCTACCCCCTTCTCACAGCTGGTCTGGCTGTGGAGAATAAAGAGGGATGGTCAGTCATCCCAGGGGTCAACCCTGAGCCGAGAGCGAAAGTTCTTGGCTCAGACAAAGGCGGTGTGCCTGGGGCAAGGCCTTGTGTGCTCTAGCCGGTGGGCCCTTGCCTGCAGGGGCCCAGATGTCCCCGGCGGGAAGGGGGGCGGGAAAGCCTCACTACCCACTCATCCTGGGGACAAGCAGGCATGTGAAGGTGCCGGCCAGACCGGGATCCTGTGGGCAAGTGTTGGGAGGTGAGGGGGGGGTCACGGGGCAGCTGGGCTTCCCTTTGTGCCACGCGCCCACTGGGTCCAGCAGTGCAGGGAGAGGACTTGTATCCCTGCCCACTGTGGAGAGAGGGGGACAGGGTGTTGTGGGGAAGGGGGAGGTGTGTGTTAGGGGCAGATGCTCCTGCTCCTCGCTGCACTGTCTCCAGGAGAGGATGCTGCCCCTACAGTGGAGGGTGTGTGTGTGTGTGCGTGTGTGTGCATCCATGTCCCCAGCCTCCTTTGAGTAGTGCCTGGTAGAGGGAGGGTGACAGGGGTGTGGCAGGCCTCTCAGGACACCCTGTGGCCAATAGCACAAGGGTCCTCTGGTGGAGCCTGCTGGGGATTCACATGCACCCACATGCCCAGGCTGCTGTGTGATCTCCTGGTAGCAAAGACCAAGCAAGAAGCACGCCCCATCCCCTCGCCTCCCGCCGCCTGTACCCTGTGTTTGTAGGGAACACGGTGGCACTCACCTCATGTGGATTCCCCAGCCTCAGACGATGCCTGGGACACGTCCAGAGCACGTGGTACCAGTTCGAGGGTCAGGAAGGTGACAGTGCTGGCCTTGTCCAGCTCCTCCTCCTACTCCTCATCTCTGTCCCGCAGGAGGGTGACGAAGGGTGTCTCAACCCTAGAGTCCACTCCTGGGGGGCAGGGAGGAGGGATGTCCCCAACCCCCAGGACATGGTCCAGGTCATCAAAGTAGGGGTAGGGGTGGGGTTCTGCCCCGGAGCGGGAGCTGCGCTCTCAGGCTCTGGTATAGGCCCGTGGAGCTCTTTGTCTTTCATCCACACCTGCTCCTGGGCGCGGATGTGTTCTTGGGTGGCCAGGCTCTCGGCCATCTGGCCATAGGCAGCCGCGTTCCTGCATCTGGTGTGGAGATCCTGGAGGTTTGCTTCCTCACCCCAGACCTCAATGAGGTCCAGGATCCCCGCACCAGACCAGGAAGGCGCACGCCTCTTTTGGGCCTGGGCAAGCTCCCAGGAGCTTCCTGACTGCACCCTGGGATCAGTGGAGGGCTGGCTGTCTTCTATGACATTTGCGACTCATGCAAATGAATCCCTCATTTGTATATTTTTGGCCGAGAAAACTCTCAGTGTAGACGTAGCTATGTTGGGGAAATAACGCAGCAGGGCACAGATTATCCAACAAATTCTTGGCATATAGTAAAAGTCATTTTTTTTTTTAATTCCAGAAGGTGGTGAGTGCTACAAGGAAAGAGGCACTTCTAGATTTGATTTTGACAAATAGGAAGGAACTGGCTGAGCATTTGAAAGTGGGAAGGCAGCTTGGGTGAAAGTGCTCATGAAATAATAGAGTTCATGATTCTAAGGAATTGTAGGTGGGAAAACAGCAAAATAAAGATAATAGATTTCAAGAAGGCAAACCTTTGCAAACTCAGGGAGCTGGTAGGTGAGATCCCATGGGAAGCAAGGCAAAAAGGAAAAACAACTGAAGGCAGGTAGCAGTTTTTCAGAGAGACATTATTGAGGGCACAAGAGTAATCTGTAGGAAAGGTAGGAAGTATGGCAAGAGAGCAGCACCTAGCCTAACCAGGAGATCTTAAATATAAAAAGAAAGTGCTACAAAAAGTGGAAACTATGTCAATGTACCAAGGGTGAAGCTAAACAAGTATGCAGGGGCAAAATTAGAAAGGTGAAGACACAAAAAGAGCTCAGTCTAGCTAGAGGCATAAAGGGTAACAAGAAAACATTCTACAAATACATTAGAAGCAAAAGCAAGACCCAGGACAGTGTAGGCCCGTTTCTCAATGAAGAGGGAGAAACCATAACAGATAATATGGAAATGGAAGAGATGATTGATGGCTTCTGTGTTTCGGTTTTCATCGGTGGTGATTGGATGCCTAGGTAGTGAATGCCAGTGAAAATAGGGTAGGTGCAGAAGCTAAAATAGGGAAAGAAAAGTTAAAAATTACTTAGACAAGTTAAATGTCTTCAAGCCACTAGAGTGATAAAATGCATCCTAGAATACCCATGGAGCTGACTGAGGAGAATATTACCTTGAAAAGTCATAGAAGACAGGAGCCATGCCAGAAGACTGGGGCTATATCTAAACTGCAGCTGAGCCGCCTTTGGCTCATAACCTTGAAGAGCAGTTCAGCTCAGTCAAGGCTCCTACTGCAAGATCGGTATAACTCCTTTTTTGGGGCATAAGGATCTTGCGGAAAAAGGGGGTTTTTGCGCAAAAAGGAAATGTCCACACTGCATGTTTTTGCACAAAAACCCCTAGCGCAAAAACGGATGGGCAGACAATATACTAATGAGATCGAGACTCATGCAAATGAGTCCCTCATGAGCATATTTTTTGCAGCGAAAACTCACAGTGTAGCTGTAGCCCATATGTCTGGGTAGTTAAAGTCCCCCATCACTGCCAGGTCCCGTGCTTTGGAGGATTTTGTTAGCTGTTTGCTACCTCTGGCCACATTTCCAGAGCTGGAATCCTTAAGCAACGCTCATCTCCCGGTCACTCTGCCCTGATCTCCAGATAGCAGAGCACTCTGGCTTGACTGAGCTGAGCTGCTCTTCAAGGTTGGGAGCCAAAGGCGGCTCAACTGCCCTGGGTTGTTGTCCAGTTGGCAATCCTTTCTCTGAGCTGACTCTGCAAACAACCTTTCTCCCCATTGCTGGGATTCAAATGAAAAACAAACAAACAAGACCCCCCAGCAGTGTCTGGCGTGGAGAGGGGGAGGGAGTAACAAAGTGTATAGCCCCGTACAGGTCACGGAGAGAACTGCAGCACCTGCACTCTGGACCTCTTCTATAGAGCCCTGCCCGGATATAAACGTTGTATCTGCATCCACATCTGCATGTGCAAAAAGGATCCGCAGATACCCGCAGCCACATCCACAGAGGCAGATATTGCAGATACAAAGCAGAAACCTGCAAATCTGCAGGGTTCTAGAAGCAAAATTTGTATCCGCATCTGCGTCTGTAGCCGCAAAAAATGAGTTGCAAATATCCGCATGCACGTCAGTGGGTGCAGCAGCCTGTGAGCTATCTGTGGATTTTCAGAGCTCTACTCTGTTGGAAAAGGTCAAGGACTAGGTCCTGGCTTCTGCTCAACACTTACTTCTTTGTTAGGGTTTGTCTACACGGCAAAGTTATTTCAGAATAACGGCCATTATTCCGAAATAACTATGCGAGCGTTTACTCAGCCATTCCTTTATTTCGAAATAATTTCAAAATAACGGGCAGCTTATTCCAAAATCTATAAGCCTCATTCTACAAGGAATAGCGCCTATTCCGAAATAGCAATTCTGGAATAAGGAGTGTGTAGATGCTCCACTGCTGTTATTTCGAAATAGCCCTTCACCAAGGCCATTCTAAATTATTCCACCCCAGTGCCTCTTGGGGCTCTAAATCAAGATAGCACGTCTACATTAGGGAGGCCTGCCTCGGACTCATTTTGAGGCTTCCCTGCAGTGTAGATGTGTGATTTCGAATTAAGCTATTTCGGAATAACTATTCCGGAATAGTTTATTTTGAAATTGATGTGCAGTGTAGACGTAGCCTAGGTGAAATAGGTTCTAATGTCCAGAGCTGCGGGCGTGACCTTTTTAATGAATGCACGGTTATAATGTTTGCTGCCTTGTCCCTGGCCCATCGTAGATACTATCAGATTCTTTACTGGGGATCCTTTTGGGACAACACTCGAAGCTGTCATAAAACCGGAATAGATTCTAAATTTTAGTCTGAAGTGATTTACTCCAGGCTTGAAATTCACACCCTGACTTGAAAGCAATGCCGAGTTTACAATTCCCAGAGCAATAAAGCTGCTTTTTTGTGGTTATTTGCCCAGGTCCAAAGCAGCCCAGAATGACAGGGAATTTATTAGTACTTTTTATTAGCACTTATTTGATTATTAATACTTTTTCCTTGTTATTGTTTGGACTGCAGGAGCGTGGGGAGGCCTCCCTCAGCATCAGGGAGTGCATTGTACAGGGTGATGTGGAAGTGCCCCAAAAGACCCAGCCCCAGCCCTGCAGAGTTTATCATCAGAGGCCCAATCCGGCAATTAAATGCAGGCAAGGAGACTGCCGCAGGCTCACAGAGCCCCCAGGGACTGCCCACGTCTGCCCACGAGGGGCAGCTTGCAGAACTGGAGCCAGAGTTGCCAGAGTGAGTGTGAGAATTCGGAGGAGCAGAGTGGGAGGGAGGGAGAAGGGGGGTAAAGACGAGTAGGTGCTTGTGCTGCAGAGAAATTCAAGTGCAGAGGGGACGCCACGCAGCAGGGCTGGGAGGGAACACGGCGCAGTCTCCAATGGCACTGGAGAAGAAAGACACAGTTACTCCCTAATGTAGGAGACAGGAGGCCAGCACCACCAGGAGAATGAGTCTGGGCTAGTCACTGGACCTCACTCTTCCTGCTTTCTCCACTGCGGGTGGAAGATCCTCCCCAGCAGCTTCTCTCATCTGGAATAACCTCCCTCTGCGCCCTCACTTAGAATCATAGAATCCCAGGGCTGGCAGAGACCTCAGGAGTCATCGAGTCCAACCCCCTGCCCGAAGCAGGACCAACCCAACACAATCATCCCAGCCAGGGCTTGGTCAAGCCGGGACTTAAAAACCTCTAGGGATGGAGATTCCACCACCTCCCTAGGGAACCCATTCCAGTGCTTCCCCACCCTCCTAGGGAAATAGATTTTCCTAATATCCAACCTAGACCTCCCCCACTGTAACTTGAGCCCATTGCTCCTTGTTCTGCCATCTGTCACTACTGTGAACAGCCTCTCTTCATCCTCTTTGGAACCCCCCTTCAGGAAGTTGAAGGCTGCTATCAAATCCCCCCTCACTCTTCTCTTCTGCAGACTAAATAAGCCCAAATCCCCCAGCCTCTCCTCATAGGCCATGTGCTCCAGCCTCCTGGGAAACACTTCATCTCTCCATCCCTGCAGTATGATTAGGCTCTAATTTAAACAGAGTTCAGGAATTCAGGTTGTTCTCAAACTAGTTTCATGGCATAGTTCTATGGGACCAGCTCACGTGGGTAAGTTTCCCTCTGACATCTAACAAAACAATAATTATGGCTTTCTAGCTGCCTTTCAAGAGGCACACCCACCCTATTATTAAATCATTAGGAGCTTTTAGATCCAGAGTTCAATTCCCACTCCTGTCACCTCCTCCACAGCTGTTGTTGCAGTGCCACTTGCTGACAGCCACACCGCAAGTCAGTAACAGAGCCAGGAATAGAATCCAGACGTTCTGACAACCACGCACCCCTGTGGGCTAAGCACCAGACAACACTGCCTCCAAGAGCTGGACAAATATAATCGAAAAGTCCTGACTCTCAGCAACTCACCTACACTCAGAACTAGAATTAAATCCCAGGAGATCTGGCTCCTAGCACCCATGCTCTAACCATTAGCACACACTGCCAGAACCAGGGTTAGAATCCAGGTGTCCCCATTCCCATCTCCCCTCTCTGGTTACCCCCGGAAGAAGTAACAACCAAAGCTAATGCGAGAGATAAGACACCTCCCACAGGCTGAGCACACAGCTCCTCGATGGAGCGTTGTTCAGGAAAGACGGCCACATGGCCAGCTGCTTTCATTTCCCCCCACTGAAACGCTCTTGCCATGGGGCTGTTTACAGGCTGGAGCCACACGAGCTGTTGGTCCTAGTCTAGTCCTCACCCCATGGAAATCCACGTCACAAGTCACCACCCTCAACGGGGGTGCTCAGCAGAGAACCTGGCGATTGAATGGCTAGGCCGAGTTATTCTCTTAGGGCACGTCCACACTGTAGGCGAAAGTTGAGTTCAGCTTCGCAGTCTCTGCGATGTTAATTGTGTGGTTGACGTGGAAGTTGACGTGGAAGTAGCGTTACTCGGCGTTGGGTGCTGTCTATGCAGTAGGAAGTCGAAGGGAGAACACTCTTCCTTCGCCACCCCTTGCTCCTCGTGAAAGGAGGGTTACTACGAGTCAGAGCAAGGTGCCCATTGTTTTGAAATGACTGGGTAGACACACGCTGTTACTTTGAAATAACGCTGCTATGTAGCCAGGCCCTTTGGAGGCTGAAGAAAGGCAGGTGGCAGTGTCGGGAAGGCCGCATGAAGGGCCTCAGTCAGAGTCTTTTCTAGTCAGTGGTAAGTCTCCCAGGGTATGTCCACACAGCAAAGTTATTTCGAAATAGCCGTTATTTCGAAATAACTTTCCTAGCGTCTACACAAGCCAACTGCTATTTCGAAATTAATTGGAAAGAGCGGAGGGCTTATTTCAAAATTGGTAAACCTCATTCCACGAGGAATAGCGCCAATTTCGAAATTGCTATTTCAAAATAAGCGCTGTGTAGACGCTTATTTTGAAATAGGGGTCCTCCAGCTCTTCCCAGGGTGCCCTGCTGGCCACCCTGGCCATAAGGTAACTTCTGACCTGATGCCCTGCCGGAACCAGTTCCAGCTGGCCTTAAATGCAATTCAGAGTCCAATCAGTGTGGACGTGCTATTTTGAAATAGCAAAAAGCTATTTTGAAATGCATTTAGTGTGTAGACGCGTTATTTCGAAATAAGATATTTCAAAATAACTATTTCAAAATTAGATATTTTGAAATAATGCTGTAGTGTAGACATACCCCTATTGGCTTCAATGAGCTTTGGAGCAAGCACGAAGACCCTCCTGCTTTGTACCTCAGCCTTCATGGAGAGCTGCTTATTCAGCACTTCTTAGGGGAAGAGTTGAGCTTTGCACGAATGCAATTGAGCCCAGTCCCTTTCCCTTGGGGAAGAGAGGGCAGGAAGCGATGCTGGGCATGCACTGCCTTATCTTCTCTGCAGCGAGCCCAGAGAGCCGTGAAAGCTGATGACAGTGAGTCTCCATCATGGCAGTTCTTATGAGAGGGAGAGGAGCAGACCGTCCCTGTTTTGTTGCGTATTAGTTTGGGGCAGGGCAGGCCCTTTGGCTCACAGACTTAGCTGCTCGGCTCGAGAAAGAAATAGCATTCCTCAAACTAATGTGTGCCGGGTACTCTGATCTCAGCCTGGTCTCAGGCACACCTGTGCTGCATTTGCTGATTCCTGGGGCATTGGCCTGGGCCTGAGAAACACTGGCTCTGCCTTTGACCTGTTGTATGGCCCCAGGCAAGTGGATTTCGCTCTGTTTCTCCTTTGACTCGTATATCTAGATCAGTGGTTCCCAAACTTTTCAGCATCACGCCCCCTTTTTGATTTTTGAGAAACCCTCCGCCCCTCCTCCTCCCCGCCAAATAGCAGCAAAACTCGCTGAGCAAAAAAACCCAAAGGAACTGACCGGGTCGAAAAACAAAAACAGCAGTAAAACTTACGGGAGAGGGCGGGGGAGAGGGAAATTGACCGGGGGGGGGGCTGGGTCGCCTCGTGCTCCCCCCCCCTCGGAATTTCTTCACGCCCCACCGGAGGGGCATGCCCCCCACTTTGGGAACCCACGAACTAGATCATAAGCTGCTCTGGGAAAGGACTATCTCCTTGTGTTTGTACAGCACCTTGCGCAATTCTATTTGGGGCCTATAGGTGCTACTGTGATAATAGCGACGAGGAGTCCTGTGGCACCTTATAGACTAACAGATTTATTAGAATGAAAGCTTTTGTGGGCAAAGACCCACTTCATCAGATGCATGTCATGCAACATTCAACTGGCAAAGTGGGTCTTTGCCCATGAAAGCTTATGTTGCAATAAATCTATTAGTCTATAAGGTGCCACAGGACTCCTCATCGCTTTTGCAGATTCAGACTAACACGGCTACCCCTCTGATACTGTGATAACAGTAAGTCTTAGGATACTGTGCACCTTCACTCTTCAAGGTAAACACTGCAGTAAGAGCTACATTCATCAATATGCATCTTACATTCTAACCAGTGTTCTGCTTAGGTAGATTTATCAGCTATGGGCCCCATAAATCTTCACAACACAGAAACAAACACCCCCATACCTTGTCCTCGTAGTGAGGTAAATCACTCCCAAAATAGACTTACACTTTGTATTGTACGTTTATCCCAGGCCTCGTGAGAATCCAACATTTTAATAAAATGTGAGTATAACGGGATATGATGTAGTTTGGCAGCTAAACTATTCTGCCAGTGACTTTATCCTGTCTAGGTGGATACCAGAAATATTCTCACTCCTGATCAGAATTGACTTCTCAGGCAGCGAGGTTATTGACTAGAATGTCTCTCTTATTGCCGTTGCATGGCATATCTGATGAGGAATGGATAAACTTACCACTTTTATTAATTTTACAAACAAATTTGCAGTGTGGAAGAAATTGTTCATTAAAATACAGAGGGAAGCTGGTTTGATCTTAAGGCCTACGGATAGGCTGTGAATAATGAATGTATTTTACCTGTCACATATCTAGGAAGAAATCAGATACCAACGTTGACTTTATACTTAATTAAATATTAAGTAACATTTTAGCAGACACTTCCCACCCCTCTGCTTGCAATTCCAGTAGTTAAATAATTCACATGAGGTTAAAGACAAAACCTCTTCTCTTCTGATTAGGAAAGGTGGCAAGTGTAATTTACTTCAATTCACTTGCAGCCTGTTCATTGGGGAAGAAAAACTGGTGTTAAGTCTCGTCACCAGAGGGGGTATCAGGGCCCAGGGTTTCCCAGCACACCAAGGCCACTTTCCTGATTGGGGCTGGAACGGTCAATAATTAGCCTCAGAAATCAGCGGACAGAAAACAGGTGCATTTCTCAAGGATTGTTTTTTAAGTCCGGAAAAGTCGTGTTTTCCTCCAGCTGCTATTGCCAGTGATCACTAGCCTAGGGGCAGTCAAGAGACAGCAGCCGATTAATATCCTCTCTCCGGGGGCTGTTAGAGAGATCCACCCAAAGTCTGAAGAACCTCTCTCTGGCCTGTTGAAACACAGTTTACCCACGGATGGGATTATAATTATCTTGCTATCAACTGCAACAAAGCCACTCGGCGTGAGCTGCTGCACTTGAACGGGAGAGGTCAGCAGTGGGAAATGTACCATGAGGCTATAGTAACGCTCAGCGCCCGGCGGCATCCATCATCTTCGTTATGTGTGTTGCCGTGGTGCCGAGGAGTCATGGGCAACCACCCCATTGTGCTAGGTTGTGTTTTATATGCTGCTTCTGTGAGGGACCTTTCTAGGGTGGTGGGGGTGAGCTGGAGACCAGGCCTAGGCCATATCGAACACAGGGGAGACAGCTAAGGACAGGGGAGCAGACAGCCTCACCAGGCCCCTGGGCAAGGGGGGGCGGAGTTGGCTCCACACTCCTGGGAGGGGCAGGGCCTCATGTGGAGGAGCTGGGACCTCAGGCAGAAAGGGCAGGGCTTGGGGGCAGCCAGCCCTCAGCACTGCCTGGAGCGCTCCGGCAGCAGTTGGAAGGGCCCAGAGCTCTTGGACCTTTTGAATCACCGGGACCCAGGGCAGTTGCCCCTTTGCTCACTTCCCCGCCCCCGCCCTCCCCCCGCTAGCCATCCTGGCTGGGGAGCAAAGCATGTCTGGCCCCTTCTTTGCTACAGCTCTTCTGGCCCTGCCCAAACTGATGCTATTCCAGTTCCCCATCATCCCAGAGCTCAGGGGGCCTAAATGTACCATATCCCTCCTAAGCCAGGCCAACTTCACCTTAACCCCCTTCTCAGAATTAGGGCGAAATCCTTGACTTTCTCAGCTGAGTCTCCAGTGCCCCTGTCACAAGCGGGATGTCCCCAGGACCTTCCTACAGTGGGTCCCAGATCAGTCCCTCCGTTCTTGCTGAGGAGGCCAGAATAGGGCCCCTCAGTGGTCCCGGGTGAGCAAAGGGGAGCGCTTTCTGCCACTAGCTCCGTCTTGTGCACGAGGGAATGTTGCTGTAACTCTGGTGTGGGGGAAACGTGCTCGGCGTGTCCTGTCACGGGGCCCGTCTACATGTGAATTCGCTCCACAGAGCTTTTAGCGGCAATCATGACTAGACACAAGTTCTCCCCCCCCTGCCCCTTCCCAGAAGCGATCCTCACAACAAAACAAACGTGGCATTCAACTTCGGATTGCCCATCTCTTGGAAACTGGTGTCAGTACCGCACGGTTAGTTCTAGCTCTTCTGAATTTCCTTCTCTCCCATGTGCATCTGCCCCCTGTCCCCAAATGCAGCTTCTAGTACAGTGCGTCTCAAACTGTGCATGAGGACCCCCCAAGTGGGTCATGACCAATGTTCCCTCACATTTTTTTCTGCCTTTGTGTGGAATAAATATTGTGATGTGCACAGAGACATATGTGGATGTGCACCACCGCTGCTGGCCCAGGGCTAAGGTTATAGGCATCCCAACCAGGGCAGAAGTTCTTGAGCTTCAGCTTTGGCGCCCTCCCCTGCCTAAAGCGATGAGGCTCAGGCAGGGGGTCCCCCTTCCTGTGGTCATAATTTTTCTTTAATTTGTCAGAAGAGGGGTCACGGTGCAATGACGTTGGAGAACCCCTGTCCTAGGAAGTGATGGGAACCTGGTTTGTCTGTGGCTCTGCTGGCACCAGCCACAATGATGAGTTCTTGGTCCTTGTGGAAATCAGACCCTGGATATGTCCTCTCTGGATGACCCAGAGTCATGGGCGGTGGGTGAAAGGAGGCCTCCCCTAAACTAACCCTGCCCCTTCTGCCCAGGCCCTGTTCTCCCTGCACCATGGGCAGGTGGGGTGGAGCGTGGCCCCAGCCCCTCCCCCAGCACCACAGGAAGGGAGGCCCCGGCCTCCCTGCCCTGGAGCATGGGGAGGGAGGGCAGCACATGGCTCCAGACTTCCCGTTATGGATCACTGGGAGGGAGGCAGGCATATGTCCCCAGCCTCCTTGGCCCAGAGCCAGGGGATGGCGGGTACTGGGGGCAGCAACACTCCACCCCCAGTAGGCCTACAGGAGGTGTTCTGGGGGCATAAAGTGGGCGGGGCCATGCCCGGTGGTTTGGGAAGGCAAACCCTTCCCCCGCCTGCGATACCCACCGCCCCTGCCAATAGGCCTGATGTTCAAGTTCCAAAAGGAATGATTGTGGGGAAGGTGCATCGTGGGTCTTTGCGCCGGGGCGTCAGACTAGATGATCACAACGGTCCCTTTGGGGTTTGGAATCGATCAGTGTAACGAAAAGCAGCAGAGAGCAGTGTCTCTCGAGAGGGCCTTGTCTTCAAACATAGTCCTCGGGAAAGTTTGAAAGTCTTGCGTTGCCGAGCACAGGACAAATGAGCCATTAGTGTATTTCTATGGCTCCCACGGACACTCGTAGCTGAATAAAATGCCACCAGAGATTTTACTAGGGTGAAATATCGCAGCTTTGTCTGCACCGGGAAATTAACAAACAAATTACAGTGACTGCTGCTGCTGTTAGTGCTGGTGGGGGCGGTAACGTCACTATCGAGACTGGCCTTGGTTTTTACCACCATTTAAATACCATTCATAATAGGATTAGGTGGTAAAACCGACACTGACCATCGTAGCCTTGTCTATTAGCCCCATGACAGCATTGGTGGGAATTGTTGTACTCATTTCCCTAGTGTAGAAATAGACCTCGATCTTATAGCCCATGTTTTCATAGGGCTGGGCGATCCTGGACAGTGTCACCTCGTAACGGCCTGGTTTGCTTTTGGAAGCATTGGGCTTAGGAAGCAGTGTTGTTCCCCATGATATCCCAGCCTGCTCCAGCTCAGTCAATTGTCACATGGGGCAAACATTTCAGGAATCAGAACCTCTTCCCTGCAGAAAGGAAACAGATTTTAAAATCTTTTAGGGGCTGGTCCTCAGTTTCACTCGGGCTCCTCTCTACAACTTGGACAGTTCAAAGGGGCTGAGAATCATAGAATCCCAAGGCTGGAAGAGACCTCAGGAGTCATCAAGTCCAGCCCCTTGCCCAAAGCAAGACCAACCCCAACGAAATCATCCCAGCCAGGGCTTTGTCAAGCTGAGACTTAAAAACCTCTAGGGATGGAGATTCCACCACCTCCCTAGGGAACCCATTTCAGTGGTTCACCACCCTCCTCGAGAAATAGTTTCTCTCACTTAATAGCCAACCTAGACCTCCCCCACTGTAACTTGAGCCCATTGCTCCTTGTTCTGCCATCCGTCACTACTGAGAACAGCCTCTCTCCATCCTCTTTGGAACCTCCCTTCAGGAAGTTGAAGGCTGCTATCAAATCCCCCCTCACTCTTCTCTTCTGCAGACTAAACAAGCCCAAATCCCTCAGTGTCTCCTTGTAGGTCATGTGCTCCAGGCCCCTAATCATTTTGGTCACCTTCCACTGGACCCTCTCCAATGTGTCCACATCCTTTCTGTAGTGGGAGGCCCAGAACTGGACACAATACTCCAGATGTGGCCTCACCAGTGCCAAAAAAAAAGGGAATAATCACTTCTCTGGATCTGCTGGCAATGCTCCTCCTAATGCACCCTAATATTCCATTAGCCTTCTTGGCTACAAGGGGACACTGTTGACTCATATCCAGCTTCTCATCCACTGTAATCCCCAGGCCCTTTTCTGCTGATCTGCTACTTAGCCAGTCGGTCCCCACCCTGTAACAATGCTTGGGATTCTTCCATCCCAAGTGCAGGACTCTACACTTGTCCTTGCTGAACCTCATCAGATTTCTTTTGGCCCAATCCTCTAATCTGTCCAGGTCACTCTGGACCCTATCCCTGCCCTCGAGCGTATCTACCTCTCCCCCTAGCTTAGTGTCATCTGCAAACTTGCTGAGGGTGCAATCCATCCCCTCATCCAGGTCATTAATAAAGATGTTGAACAAAAGCAGCCCTAGAACCAATCCTGTAAAGTGTGTATCCAGTGCGCTGGCAAGGTGGGACTAAATGCAATAAGAATAAATTCACTGGTCACTCCCTGCTCTGCAATAGATCTCGATTTCAGATTGTGCTGGGTCATCCGAGCTGGGCCGGTATCAGTTCTCTCCGAGCTTCCACTGCATTCAACAGGATTCCAGACAAAGCGCCCCTTGGGAAGGAGTGCTGAAATAACAAGCTAACCCCCATCCCATCCCTCATCAGAGCAATTCAACATCGATGAAAGGCAGGTTTTGTGTAACCCTGAGACCACCCGTAGCTGTGTGGATGCTCATTTATCAACATTAGAAAGTCAATGCATGTGTAATACAGACGCTAATGATTAAAATTTAAGTGAGAAAAATATTTAGGCATTAGATCTAGGTTGGATGCAACCTCAGAAGGAAAACTTGGGAGGAAAAGCAGAGGCATAGTTACTTAGAGGAAGCAGAGGAGAAATCTAAACAGCAAAACAATGATGTCTAAAGAACAAAGCAACTAGAATCGAGAACCTAACTACAAAGAAAACAAAGCAACAGAAAAAAACAAAAGAGAGGAGATGAGACGGAGAGGAACAAAATAACCAGAAGGGGAGAAGTGGAAATAAGCAGCCGAAAGAAATGACAAGAGAAAAAGCGGCTGAACAAAGAAAGATGGGGGATAAAGGGACTGAGGAGGACGTCGAAGGAACAAATACCTGCTGAGAACAAAGAGCTGAGTCCGAGGCAGTCAGAGTCACTAAAAATGAAATGAGACAGCTACAGCCAAAGGGGCAGGAGACAGGAATAGCACCAAAGCTGAAGCCATGAGGAGAAAAGGTGAAAATGAGACAAGGGGGGGAATCCCTCCCCCCAGCAAAACCCAACCAGCAGAACAAAGTGCAATCCCTGTGAAGATACACAAACTGCTCAGCTGACAGGATCCGGAGACGCCAATAGGGCTGTGCTGATTTCCGCCAGTTCAGGATCAGCCCCGAGTCACGTCCTGCCCCCCCCCCCCAACAGAATGCATTGTTTGGGCTCTGGCTCATAAATAGGTCAACAAAAGGTCTATGCAAGGAGCTCTCTTGGGAGTGGTGCACTTTTATAGCCCAGTATCAGCAGGTAACGTTTTCCTGTGTCCTCTTCACAGTGGAGACCTCATTTCTCACCTGAATGCAGACGCGTTTTTTGTCCCAGCAGAAGAGGAGCTTCCTCTTGCTAGTTTATGTATCTTTTGCCTGGCGCATCCCGTTCGAGGAAGAGCGCCGGTGGGGCCACAAAGTAACGAATGGAGCGAGAAAGAGACTCCTCTGTTGCCAGCCACAGTGAAGAAAAACAAATGGCTCTTGGATACTAAATAATGTCCCTCTCGTCCCGGTCCCCACAGTTCCCTTTGGTGAGTCAGGCAATGCAGGCGCGGATCAGTCATGTTGAACCAGCCAAGGTTTCAGACCAGCATCTCCTGAGGTCCAGTCCTGTGCTCAGCCAGAGAAAGAGCCTCCCAAGGGGCCTGTTCTGGCTCGTGGGACTCATTGGGTCCCAGGAAGGTCCTCCCGGGGATGTCTGAACACTTTATAGGGCCCTATACAAATGATTCCCCACCCCGTGTGGCTTCTGCTGGGGTTTGGGGCTTCCCTTCCTGCCTTAGCTTGCCCTGTGCAGCTGTGCCTCGAGTCTGTGGTTTCCCTTCCTCCCTCTGCATGGCTTCTGAAAGGGCCTGTGGATTGGGGATCTCCCCCACGGATTCGACCTGTGCTTGGGGGCTTGCTTGGGGCCAGAGCTGAGCTGCGGAGGCTGAGGGCAGGAGAGATCCCAGACTAGTGGCTGGCTGCTGGCTGAGAGGAGCACGTCAGGAGGGAAGGGGCAGGTAGAAGGCAGCCCTGCTGCTGCCAGCAGGCAAGAGCATCTGAAGGAATGGGGCAGAGAAGAACCAGACAGCAGAGTGGATAGGGCCATACTTAGGCATATAAGTACACACAGCTGCAGAGGGAACCTGAAAATGTGGTACCCTGAATTTTCAGGTGCCCTACACCTGCATATGGCTGGGGACAGCCACAGTTCCTCTACCACCTACAGTTTCTCTGGGACACATCCCCATGAACTGCAGGGGGGCGGGGAATGATGAAAGAACATCTCTTCTAGCTCTAGTTCCATTCCAATGAGCCCCCTTCACTGGCTTCTTGGCAGTAGGACCTCTTTGTTCCAGAGGAACAGTGAAAAATGACCCCGAAATGCAGACAAAGCTTGGAAGGCTTATGAAATGCTCAGTTTAGCGACTGTCCCCGTAGAGATTGTCTCTCCAAATGCAGAGCTGTCTGAAGTTTATTGCAGGATTCCATTTCTAAATCTCTCTACAGTAAATCCACCTGGCTGCATTTTAATATTGCAAACCATGCTGGTATTCCCATTGACGGAAGAGCATAAAAAGGAATGAATTCCCGCAGAGTTTCTTGGCTATCTATGAGACACTTAAAAATAACAATATTACTTAGTTACAATCGCTAGGAAAATAATTCCGAAGGCTATTATCCATCATGTCTCAGAACATAAGATGATCACCAAGTGGGGTTAAAAAAGAAATCTCCAGGGAGTCGCGCCCATGCATTACATTTATTATCATTATTTTGCCTTTCTCTGAACATCAGATATAAGCCTCTGCCAAAGACATTGCAATGGAGTAGAAAGACAGCTAATCTCCCCTGGGGTAACAATTATTTTCCAACCAAACATTTAGCATAAAGGTTAGTGCCCATATTAGGAGATAGAAGAGTTAATTCGTCGATACACAGTATATGGCAGACAATGAACTATCAAAGATCTTGCCTTGGCAGATGGGACAGATCTATAATTGGCATAAGGGAGCACAGCTCTGTTGGATTTGCAAGGACTGATTCTCACTTATATTAGGGTCACTTCACAGCAGCCTGGCATTGCAAAGGGGCTGTACATGTGTGGAATGCAGCCAGAGGGTAAAAGTGAATCAAGCCCATTCCTGCTTAGAATCAGTCTATAGACCCAACACTACCGTCCTTAGGCAAAACTCCCAGTGGGGTTAACAGACCTTTGCCTATTTTAGGACTTAACAGTTTCAGAGGGGTAGCCGAGTTAGTCTGTAACTGGAAAAACTTCAAAAACAATAAATAGTCTGGCAGCATCTTAAAGACTAACCAAACATGTCGATGGTATCATGAGGTTCGTGGGCATAACCCACTTCTTCAGATGACTGGAGTATTAAAAGTCCAGATGCAAGAATAAATAAGGGAAGGTGGGGGGAAGGAGAGGGGAAAAAAAAAATAATAATAGTGAATTAGATTGTTCCAGTTATGAGACGCGGATAAGAACAATTGGCACCTCTTTAAGTACCCATTGTTTGGTTGGTTAAGTCATTAGGATGTGGAAGGTAGTGTGCTAGCCAGCCAATGTCTTTATTTATTCCTCTCTGATAGGAATCAAACTTGTTAATGAAGTTAAGTTCCAACCCTTCCCTGTGTATTTGGCTTGTGGAACTGACAGTTGGTCCCAATCTGAACAGAAGTTTAACCTCCTTTTGGAGAGAAACTTTTATCAGTGCACCCCCTCTGGAGAAAAGAATATGGTCACCAAGGTGAAGAGCACAGATTTTAACAATGTTCAGCAATGCCATGCCATAATTCGGACAGGACAATACTGGGGCCTGCATCCAGGTGAAGCTATCATAGGAATTTTTGAAGGAATCTATCCAGGAAACTGCATTTGACACCTGTGTGCTTTTTTTAAAAAGGGATCTTTAACGAACACAAAAAGAGCAACTTTGTTTCTGTTGTGTTAAGATGTTAAGTCATTCTGTTTCTGAAACAAGTTATTTTGCTTGCATTGCAGACCCCAGTCCCCTAAACATTTACACACATTGCTATCTGTCTGCACATACTTAAGTCCATTGACTTTATAGTGCTGTGCAACTCTTGGCTGTGAACGTGTGGAGGGCCGATTTTGGCAACCATCTCACCCAAATAAATGCCTCCAAATCTCTCACCCCAACTTCCAATTTTCTACCAAAGCTGTAAATGCTGCAAAGCTGGGGAGTGTCTTGAAGCCAGGCCTTTCTTCAGTTGTCAGGTAGGCAGAGCTACAAGGGAGGGAAATTCAGATCCCTGAACCTGACAACAATGGAATGGAATGGTTTATGTAAGTTTATAAGGGTATGTCTACACTAGCCACCCTAGTTCGGACTAGGGTGGCTAATGTAGTCATTCGAACTTGCAAATGAAGCCGGGATTTAAATATCCCGGGCTTCATTACATGTTCAGCGCCCGCCATTTAAAATGCCCGGTAGTTCGGACTCCTGCCTGCGGCTACACGCGGCACGGGCTAGGTAGTTGAACTAACGCCCTAATTTGGACTACCATTACTCCTCATTGCAGAAGGAGTAACGGTAGTCGAATTAGAGCTTAAGTTCGAACTACCTAGCCCATGCGCGCGTGTAGCCACGGGCAGGGAGTCGAACTACTGGGCATTTAAAAATGGCGGCGCTGAAAAATGAAGCCCGGGATATTTAAATCCCGGGCTTCATTTGCAAGTTTGAATGACTACATTAGCCACCCTAGTCTGAACTAGGGTGGCTAGTGTAGACATATCCTAAAACACTTTGGTTCAAATTAAGAAAGTCTGGCCCACAATGGATTATTTCAATGGATTATTCCGAAATTGCATTTGAGGCTTCTCATGGTCACACAGACTTTCTGTAAGTGGCATACAAAAGCATGCCAAGAAGTCTCATCTGCGGTTTCTTAGATGCGTCAGACCTTTCAGGATAGGGATTTCACAATGTTTAATTTCACAGTGCATGATGGAGTGCTTAATGCCATACACATCAGCAGTGACTTTGTGGTGAAGGAGAGACACTTTTCTATTGGGCGTTCATGAGTTAAACTGGAAAATGAAGTTTCTGAAAGCTTGGCTATCTGCCCAGGGCAGTGGCAAAAAATACTGCTAAAGAGTATTGACTGTCGGGATACAAGCTCATTTTTGACCTTGAAGTTCCACAGAGTAGGTTGGATTGTGAAGTTCCCTCTGACCTCGACTGATTTGTTATAAAATCAAGAGCTTACATAATTACATTGCAATGACAAGGCAGGTGTTCTTCCATTAGTCTTGTAATATCCCTTAAAAAGAACTTTTAGCATGACCCCCCCCAAAGTCCATCTCCTGTGCGTAATGACTCACAAACAATACATCTGACTAGGTGATTTCGCATCTTCTCATGTGACTGACAGAATGGAATGGCGAACTAATCTGCATAGACAATCTCCCTTTCGTGTTGATTTTTCTAAAACCTAAGTTCCATTTTTCTAAAATCCCCTTTGTGTAAAATAGGGAGCAGAGGACATTGAGTCCCTCCATCTTTTCGTGGCATCCAATCCTTTTCGTGGCATCATCCAATCCTTGGACTGGGGAGGTAAAACACCAAGACCTTGCTTGAGGAAGCAATTAACAAATTAGTAGGGAGATGCAAGGCTACGTCTACACTGCACACTTATTTTGAAATAAGCTGCTCCGCAATAGTTATTCCAAAATAGCTTATTTTGAAATTGCACGTCTACACTGCAGGGAAACCTCAAAATGAATCCAAGGCAGGCTTCCCAATGTAGATGTGCTACCTCAATTTAGAGCCCCAGGAGGCACTGGGAAGGAATAGCTTAGAAAGGCCCTGGAGAGGGACTATTTTGAAATAGCAGCGGTGAAGCATCTACACACTCCATATTTGGATATAGTTATTTTGGAACAGGCTTATTCCTTGTAGAATGAGGGTTACAGATTTCGGAATAAGCTGTCCATTATTTTGAAATTATTTTGAAATAACGTAATGGCTGTGTAGATGCTCGGATTGTTATCTCGAAATAACACTAGTTATCTCGAAATAACAGTGCAGTGTAGACACACCCCAAGATGCAGCATTTAGATCCAGATTTGTAAGACTATGCTGAAGTTTCGAAAAGAGGATTTGCAAATTCTTCCGATCTCACTTTCGAAAGCAGAGCTTTCGAAAGTGAAAGTAGTTGGGACGCGGTTTTTTCAGCAACCCCTCCTTTTCGAAAAACTGTGTAAACCTCAATTTTTGAGGAAGAGCAGCTTTTCAAAAAATGGGGGGGTTGCAGAAAAAATCGCATCCCGACTACTTTCACTTTTGAAAGCGGAATTTGCATATCCTCTTTCGAAACTTCAGCATAGTTTAGACATAGCCTCAGGTTTTGCTTTTGACTTCTCTCTGGAGTTTACAGTCCTAAATGTAAGAACTTTAACAAAATGAATACAAGAGAATTAGTGGTAAAATGGAACCAGAATTTCACCCAGGAGTTTGTCCACTGAAGTTTTCTTGATTTTTTTTTAAAGCCTTTCATGTATGCTGATTGGAAACCAATTTAGGAGAATTTCTTTTTCTTCCCAAACTTCCATCCATTTGAGTCTCGAAACAGAAGGCTCAGAAATGCCTTGTTCCCCTCCAAAATCCTCTTCATTTTTCATTTGTTGCATGTACTTATGATTTATAAAATGATCTTATCAAATAGTTTCAAAACTTTAAAAAAACTTATTAACAATCTCATAAAATGCAACCTGAGCACAAAACAAATCCAGACAAATTCTGGTGCAATGAGATGGTTCTTATTGCCTGACGCTGACCATATTACTCTTATTCAGAGTTGGAAGCAAAAATGATAAAAACAGGCTCTTCTCAAGCTATTTTTAATGCACATGGAAAGGAGTACCAGAATTCTCACATAGAACGCTGTTCAATGTGAGAGCAGTGGTCCAATTGCCCAGACTTACTGGGACCCCAGCCCTGCAAACACTGACTCAATTACTGATGTAACTTTCTATGTGTGAGCAGAGTATCCTACATGCCTTAAGTGTTGCAGGACTGGCCTCTGGGTTTGGAATAGGCTTTTTGAGTGGTTATGCTGAAAACTTTTGACTTTTCCCAACATTAAGCAATACATTATTTCCACTGATGACCTTTAGGAAATGAATTACTCAGTTAGAGGTAATTTTATTGCATTTATCATTAACTTTGTAGCATGCCCTTCCCCTGCAAACATTTTCCGTGAAAAGTTGCTTGGCAAATTATTTTCAGTACAAGATGGCAATGAAAAAAGGGGAAAACTATCATACATTTGAAAACATACACATGCTGGTTTTGTAAGTGCTAAAATTTATTACACAAGAGATGATGCAACAGCTAATAAGAGAGCAAAGTTCTACATTGACTCCTTACTGTGCAATTCAGGACAACTAAAGATTTCACTTCATTAAGGAGCGCGGGGTTAAAAAATCAGAGAAATGCCAATGAAGGAGGGAGTCTTGTCAAGCATGATTGAACAATGATGTTCTTTGCTGTAGAAGGAACAATGAAGTACATCTGCTTCTTTCCAATAAATTACTAAAACATCAGCTATAAACCTATTGCATGGCATTGACAATGAAACTCATTAAACATCAAGGTAGCTTTATCCTTTCCCGAATGGAAGACAGGCACGCGTGCTCTGCAGCAAACAACTCTGTGTAAATCCAGTCTTTGGGAATGATATTTACATGTTCATTTCATATATTAATATATTTTAGCTCACCCTGACCAGAGGGCAACCAGAAAAATTATTATTCTGTGAGAAAGGAAAGGAGGCTCCCTCTGCCCCACGACTGACACAGCTCGATGTGAAATGAATTCTTTTAACGTCCATGTAAAACACAGGTAGCTTGGTATGTCACTAGTCCCCTTTCTCAGTTACCCTGCCACCAAGATCCAAACTCAATATTGGGTGGAGGGATACCTATGATGGCTAAAAATTGGGTAGTAAATACTCATCTGGTTCAAAACCCAGAAGGGGTGCGTCTACACAGCAGCGTTACTTCAGAATAGTGAACGTTATTCCGAAATAACATAGTACACATCTACACGACAAGCCTTTATTTTGAAATAATGTTGTGCTGGAGGACTTCTTACTCTGACTCCTGTAACCCTCATTTCACAAGGAGTAAGGGAAGCCGAAGGAAGAGGGTTCTTCCTTTGACTTCCTGCAGTGTAGACAGCGCCAAAAGCCGAGTTAAGCTATTTTGACTTCAGCTCCGCAATTGGCATACCTGAAGTGGTGTAGCTTAATTCGACTTTTGTCCTGCCGTGTAGATGTACCCACAGTGATGGTGCCAAGGCAGGAACTTGTGGCAAATCAGTATGGACCCAAATGACATTCATGTCTCTGTGTCTAACTCCCTGGTGTGGTCAAAGCTCATGAATCACAGAAACCAGGATTGTGATAAGCAGGCCCTAATGACAGAGATACACCAAACATGGTAGCTCAAGCATCCGCCATGGGGAGGTAAAACTAAAAGCACTGCAAAGCAGAGGAGTTTTTATTCTTATTTTGTGTTCATTTGTCAGGAGGGTATTTTTAAAACCAGTCCCACTACTTCTCTCAGAAGCTTGCCTTGCTGGGATCTGCTCTCCTGTTACTTGTTCTTGGCGTGGCCGGCAAACTAGCATAATTATCCTCCCTTTTAAAAGTACAGAACAGCAGCAGGATAACGAAGTGTTGCAGGAGAGCCCATTTCTATGCAGTCACTGCTTGGCATACTATTGGTGGGTCAGGACACTTCCTTTGGCCTCCTCACTAAAAGCAAGCTGGGCTGGTTCTGCCATGGGGCGGCCATTTGAAATCAGTGTGAAGGGGCAGCAGTCACTTTGGGGAAGGGGGGAACTGGAAGGTGTTTGTAGAGGAGAACCCATCGGGGTGGAGGTGGTGGGTTTTGGATGCTGTTTGGCAAATGCGTGAGAAGAGAAAATCCGCTTGGGGCTGGTTAGTGCAACTCTTAGGAGGTGGAAGATACAGAAGAGAACTACTCTCAACAGACTTGTGGACGGAAGCGGAGTTTTGCTGTTGCCAGAAGTGGCATGGATGTAAGTGGAGGGGGAAGCAACAAAGATCAATTTTTTTTAATTTCAACTAATTTAGTTTAACAAAGCATGAGATAAGAATACAAGAACAACCACACTGACTCGAACTACTGGTCCACCTAGCTCCCCATCCTGTCTTCTGACAGTGGCTGGTGCCAGATGCTTCATATGGAATGACTAGAACATGGAATTACTAAGTGATCCATGCCCAGAGTCTGGCAGTTAGAGGCTTAGGGAAACTTGGAGCATGGGGTTATATCCCTGAGCCTCTAAGCTAATAAGCATTGCTGGACCTATCCTCCAGGAACTTATTTAATTCTTATCTGAACCCACTTATACTTTTGGCCTCCACAACATCCTCTGGCAATGAGTTCCATAGGTTAACTGTGCATTGTTTGACAAATACTTTTGTTTGCATTAAACCTACTGCCGATTAATTTCATTGGGTGATCCCTGGTTCTTGTGTTATATGAAGGAATAAATAACACTTCCTTACTCACTTTCTCCACATCATTTATGATTTCATAGACCTCTAGCATGTCCTCCCCTTAGTCATCTCTTTTCTATGTTGAGCAGTCCCGGTCTTTTTAATCTCTCCTCAGATGCAAGCTGTTCCATACCCCTGATATTTTGTTGCGTTCTTGGCACCTTTTCCAATTCTCATATATCTTTTTGGGGATGGGACAACCACAACTGGACACAATGTTCAGGAAGTAGGTGTATCATGGATTTCTATATTAGCATTATGATATTTACTGTCTTATTATCTAATGGCGCGGGACTGTTTTGACTGTCACAGACACTTTCAGAGAACTATCTACAATGACTCCACACATCTCTTTCTTGAATTAGAACAGCTAATTGAAACCTCATCATTTTGTATGCATAGTTTGTATCCTGCCCTGGGGAGAGGGAAACCAATGGGCTATTTGGGGATGCCTTTGAGACCTGGCACTATAGAGCACATCTGTCCCAGGCCAAAGAAGAAGAAGATGGGTCAGAGAGGAGACATTTTAAAATACCTGGTGACTTTAACTCAGCTCATTTTAGGCTTGCACACTGGGCAATCTTTTTCTGTTTTAGACAGACAAGTGCTCTTGCTTGCCAGGTTGGGTTGTCCACAGTCTCTTGGCTCTGGTCCTAGTATAAAGAGGGCCCTTGCTTAGAGCTTCAAGTCATTAATGAAAGCAGCATTTCCCTGTCAATAAAGCGTCCGTAAGATTGCACAGGCTTCATTCCAGCAAAAATAAGGGATACCTTGAAAAAAGAACAGTTCTGACCCAATTTCACCCAGTTGGAATCAGCTGCGAGAGACTAATGTACCATAAAAAAAGCCAGCTAATAGCCACTTTCCCCAACGTCCTCTCCTGATACCATGAATAAAGCTCCGGTTTTATATTTCTTTCTCTCCCAAGCGGTGAAAAGGATCCCAGTCTGATTGGCCCAAGTCACTTGTGTTAAGCGTCCCTTGAGTGACCTTCTTCAGACTGCTCTGGCCTTTGCACTTTTACTTGATGAAGTTTTTAATTGTCCATCTTTGTCCGGTGCAGCTGCGAAGAATGAGATCAATGCCGGACATGCCTTTGCTCTCCACTTCCAAGCAGCGCCCGGTCCCCTTATTCAGGATCGCACCGTTCTAAAATCAAAGACACAGGTAAGGACCAGCCCACAGCTGGCTACCTGCAGTTGCTGGGACAGGGCCCGTGTCCTATCTGGGCTGGGTAAGTGCTTAGTGCCTGGTGGGCACTAAGGGTACGTCTAGACTACAGGTGTTTGTCAACAGAGGCACTGTCGACAAAGCTTCTGTCGACAAAGAGCGTCTAGACTACATCCAGTTCTGTCGACAAAGCAAGCCGCTTTGTCGACATGACAGTGTAGACGCAATAACGCCTTCTGTCGACAGAACTCTGTTGACAAAAGGCATTATTCCTCGTAGAATGAGGTTTACCGCCGTCGACAAAACTGCCGAGTTCTGTCGACATTATGTCGACAGAACTCGGCGGTGGTGTAAACGCAGGTATATTTTTGTCGACAAAAGTTCACTTTTGTCGACAAAACCCCGTAGTCTAGACACACCCTAATGCAAACTATGGAACAATCTCCACTAAAATCATGCATGACACCCTTCAGCCCAAAATGCATGTATCCCTGTATCCCTGCCACTTCAGCTAACAGGAAATCTGTCACCTGCAAGTAGCAGGGCTTTTTATCCTCTGTGTGAGGGAGACATGATACACAGATTGAGCCAATATATTAGACAGTCCCATCTTAGACACCGGCAGTTTTCAGGAGCTAGGGTCTGCGTGACCCATCTGGGATGCCATTTTGTAACAAATCTATGGCTGCATAGGTACACAGGCACAACAGTGGTCCACAGCTATTGAATTCAGGGCCCTGTGCTCCAGGGGTACAAGACTTAGGGGAAAGGAGAAACACCTTTAATCTTACATTTGTTAAATTGTTCATGGGGTGAACCATGCCTATCTGAGTAAAAGTAGCAAAGGGGAACAAGAACATCTCCTCACACAGGACGTTGGCTCGTAGCCCCTGTCTCTGAAGAAACTACCTTCTTCCATACTGTAAAGAGAATATCTGACACAAGGCACAATGAAAGGGAGGAGAGGAAGCAGGTGAAAGCCTCACCACCACAAACCTGTATGAAATTCCAGCGTTTATGGAGGCTGCTCTTGACCTTGTCACAATCCAGGAGCTGAGGGAGCCGGCTTTTCATGTTATCCACCAGGCAGCGGGTATCCGGTAAGAGAGTCGTGGTCCCCAGGGCCCCTAAGTGAAGGAATCCCTCCCTGGTGTAGCGGGCAAGCTGAAAGAGGTGAGGGGAAAAAGACAGTTAGTACCTCAGGAGCGGAATTAGAGAACCGAGTCAGAGGGGACTGAGCTAGTGAGACGGGGGGACACACGTAAAGACGGCACGAGAAGTCGGAATGAATGTGAAAACCTGTTCTCAGGAAATTTCTAGCTCAGATTTGCAGACACACACAGGTGGGTGCGGGAAGGGGAGTCTGAGAGGGAATTTGACACCTTTATGGATCTGAGTGTTAATTACTAACAACCCCATGATGAGGGACCTTTTGGCCTTTCTTTGGTGTTGATACTATGCTGGCCAATTAATGACCTTCCAGTTTCCAAGCTAGATTTTAGATTGCAACCACCTGGCTATTTTGGCCAGGCTGGACCATTCTGATGCTTCTGGTATCTGCAGCATGGGTTCTTCTTTTGACAACTATATGCTGTTACTGGCGTGTCTAGAGCAGCCCTCCGGCAATTCTAGTCCTCAATGGAAAACAGCAACCAATAGGTAAGGGCAGCCATGAGAGGGATTTGATTTGCAGGCATGCCCCTGAAGAACTGACCCGATTTTAAATCCCCCGTATTTTCCCCCATATGTGTATATAGCTATAGATAGGGACCTACCAAATTCACAGCCAAGCAAAGCTTGTGACAGACTGTGAAATCTGGTGTCCTCCCATGACATCTGGCCTTTTGTGTGCCTTTATCCTATACTATACATATTTAGGGGGAGATCAGTGTATCTCCAATTGGGGGGGCTAGACCCAAAGGAAGTTGCAGGGGGTCACAAGGTTATTTTAGGAGGGTCTGAGCTGGGCAGCTGGAGAGCAGCAGCAGTGCAGCAGTAAACGTGACAGTACCATCCCCATGTCACCCTTTCTTCTGTCCTGCTGCTTTTGGAGCTGGGTGGCCAGGGAGTGGTGGCTGCTGATGGAGGGCCCAGCTCTGCATGCAGCCACACAGAAATAAGGGTGGCAACACCACACCAGGCCGTCCTTACTCCGGCACAGCTGCTGGCAGTAGCTCTGCCTTCAGAGCTGGGCTCCTGGCCAACAGCCCTGCTGTCCATCTGCCCAGCTGAAAAGGCAGTGCCACCACCAACAGCTGTGCAGAAGTAAGGGTAGCAACATTGCCCCCCCTTTCAATAACTTTGTGACCCCTCCACAGCTCCTTTCTGGGTCAGGACCCCATCAATTACACATCGGTGAGATTTCAGATTTAAATAGCTCAAATAGTGAAATTTACCATATTAAAAATCATATGAGCATGAAATTGACCAAAATGGACTCTGAATTTAGTAGGGCCCTAGCTGTAGATAATATTAAAGCCTCCTGGTGTGACCATTTCCAAACACTGGAGTGTCCATCAATACCCAGCTAATGCAAAACTATGCATCTTGCTTCTCTCATGCTCCCTGGAAATTCTGTTTGTTCTGGAGGAAATGGTGACTGATACCGCCAGAGGAAGGCATCAGAGTTGTCTTGTCCTCAGCTGTGGAAAAAATCTTGATACTGGGCAGAAATTAGCGGTAGAAAAAAAATTGTTCCCCTAGCCCCACCTGAATGTCCCTTCTTGTTGATTGGCCAATGATGTGCACGGTTCTCTAAGACAAAGGGCCAAGATATCTGCAATGTTTAAAAAGATATTTCCCTAAATGTATTTAAATCCAGGGAGTGAAAAAGATGAATGACAGCAGTCTGCCTTTTATCATTCAGGGGAAAGATATACACAGCTGCTTATTTAAATTATGAATCCATCTATTATCCAGCAGACAAATGAGAAGTAGTCAGCACATTAATTAACTGAATATATCGTGACCCAGATGCTTAAAGAGAGGCAGTAAATCACACTGGGAGTTATGGTTCTCTTTGTTGGAATAATTAAACATCAAAAATCAAGTTAAAAACAAGGTAAAGGGGTCTGACTTGCAGATATAATACAAGCAGATGCAGATGAGTAACGTGTTTATTTCTAATTCAGTCTTTACTTCACTGTGTTGGCGTTAGTCATACAAGCGCGTTGCTCTGGGCTGGTGTGCATGACTGGGTCTCCCTCGAGTGGCTCCTGTCTACAACAACATGCTATTTACTGACAGCTCATTGACTCCTGCAGATCGTTTGGCAGGGGTTTGGTGCATCTCATACCGAAGTTCCCAGCTTTGCTCTCCGGTTGGGACAAAGGGGGCTGGATTCTGGCTAGAAGTGGCTGGGGTGTCTGAGGATGGGGGCGGGCTATGCAAGGCCAAGCCACCCCATGGATGGTTCTTTGAGGACATTACACCGGTGTTGTCAATCTGAGCAAGACCTACGCTGTTGTAACTCCCAATGAGGCCCCAGCCATTCTTCCCAGCATGCTCTCCTTGCTCTGAAGAAAGTCTCTGATGCAGCAGAACACGTGGCTCGTTAGCTGTCGCATCTTGATCAAACTGCCCCGACTGTGCTCAGGGGGCAGGAGAGAGGCTGCGGATTGGGCTGTGCAGCAGCGGCCGGCGCTCTCCCCCTCTGCCGCCTGCACAGCTCCATTGCAGCAGTGAGCCGGTGAGTTGCTGCTGGTGGTGGGGGGCGCCTGGGGGCTCAACCGGGCAAGCTCCTCCAGTGGTTGGAGCTTGGGCCACGTGGGCTGCTCCTCCAGTAGTGGAGCTGGAGTAGTGGGGCAGGGACAGCCCAGCAACCCCGCAGGGGCCGGGGGCAACCTGAGTGTGCTGGCTCGGCAGCGGGGTTGTGCTGTGGCAGCCTGACGGGGGCTGTGTGCTGGCCCAGCAGTGGGGCAGAGCCGTGGCAGCCTGGCCCCAGCAGCCCCACAGGGGAAGCCCGTTTGGCGCTGTGGCAGCAGAGCCGGGGCTGCGGCAACCCAGCTGGTGCCGGGCGGGTTAGCAGCCCGGTTGGGGCCGCATGCCAGCCGGCAGCGGGGTTGGTGCCCCTGCAGTGCAGCTGGTGCCCTGTCAGTGGGGCCAGGGCTGTGTGCTGCCATGCTGACTGCCATGCTGGCTGGATCAGCAGTAATGGCAGCAGGGCCAGGGCACCTGTGTCGCCTAGCCAGTAGCGGAGCAGAAGGAGCCAGAGGCGGGAAGGGGTGGCAGGTTGAGGGGGCCAGCGGCAGGGGATCATAGTTCCCTCTAGGCTGCGCAAGCGCACAGCTGTTTTCTGAGCTCTGCTCAGAAGTTCAAAGCTCCTGTGCAGGCAGGGAGCTCAGCTGATCGGCAGGGGTTGGGGCGTTGTCTTGCTGAGCAAGCAGCAAAATGGAGCTGCTCTGTGCTTGAAATGAAGCAGCTCCTAGAGCAGGTAATAAAAAGCAAGATAAGGAGAGAACAAGTGGCTAGTCGGGGGGAGGAGGAGGGCGGGAGTGGGTGAGTGGGTAATTGGGAGGGAGAATCAGAGAGGAGGGGAGTTTGGAGAATCCCTTGTTCACAGGAAAGAGAAGCAGAAACTCAGCACTCTCAAGCCTCCTGGGAAGGGGGAAGTAAGGGGCTAACTGCATGGACTATGTGGGGGGAAAGGGGTGGGTGGGTGCTGGCATCGGGGTGAGGTAGAGGCAGGGGGGAGTTTGTTTGTGCTGCGAGGTGGGGAAGGGCTGGGTAATTTGTTTGTGCTTTATCTGGGAGTTAGGACAGGAAACACTGCTGGTGCCTGCTACTTCGAGGATTTTATCCCAGCCCCCCCATCCTCCCCCCGGGCTGCAGGGAGCAGACCGCACAGGGGTAGGTGGGGGAACGACTATAATTGACTTTAAAAAGTATCAATGGCACGGAGATCTGCAAACAGAATAAGTGAAATCTCGGCACGCCACTTCTGAAAGGTAGCTGACCGCTGCTCTAGAGGTTAATGTACCACAATAAAAGCCAGGTCTTCTGGGCAGGGCTGGACTAAGGGGTGGGCGAGCTGGGCAGCTGCCCGGGGCGCCAACAGATGGGGGGCACCTGATGGCAGCTGTAAGGGGCGCGTGGCGTCCCTTATAGCTGCCATCAGGCGCTGCGTGCCCGGCTCCCGCAGCACCGGCCCCCCCATCCCTGCGGCACCGACCAGCAGCGCCCTTCCCCCCACGGCCGTGGGGCCCTGCACGGCCAGGCGTGGCCCGCCCCGGGCTGTGCGCCAGCAGTGGTGGCCGGGCAGGGCAGGGCAGCGCATGCGCCGTGCACCCCGGGGGCGGGCCTGTGCACCCGTGGGGGGCAGGCCTGCGCCCCAGGGGCAGGCCCGCACATGCGCCATGCGCCCGGGGGCAGCACTGCATGCCCGGGCCCGGGGCGCCAAAATGGCTCGGGCCGGCCCTACTTCTGGGGTCAACTCCCAGGACTGCCACCGATTCATTGAATGGACCCTGGGCAAGACATTGAACTTCTCTTTGGCTCAGCTTATTCATTTGCGAAACAGGTAGAATGTTCCCCTGCATCACAGGCTGCGTCTGGACTGCATCCCTCTGCCGAGAGAGGGATGCAAATCAAGCACTTCGGAAGTGCAAATGAGCCCAGGATTGAAATATCCCGGGCTTCATTTGCATAGTCACGTTCTGCCGCTGTGCCAATCAGACTCAGTGTCGAAAGTGAAAGTATAACGTAGCCGCGGCTCTGCCGACAGCAGAGAGCTTTTACGGCAGCTCCTGTACTCCTCAAGCTACCTGTTGTCGGCAGAGCTGGGGCTACACTTTACTTTCACTTTCGACACTGAGCCTGATCGGCACAGCATTGGAACGTGACTATGCAAATGAAGCCCGGGATATTTAAATCCCGGGCTCATTTGCACTTCCGAAGTGCTTGATTTGCATCCCTCTCTCGGCAGAGGGACGCAGTCTAGATGTAGCCACAGGTGCTTCACTACCAAAATACTGCGCAGTGTGATGAGACTGTCTGGCAAGAGGGCCGCCGTATGAATTACTCTAAGAGAAAATTGAGTATTGCAGAATGGTGAAATTCAGAATGAGCTCCTTTTATTGTTGCTGACATTTTTATAAGTCAAATCCTAAGCTATGAAATACTTCTTGATTGACAGCTTGTGACAGGCAACCAAACTGAATTAGTATTTGAACAGTAGCTCACAAATATTTCAAGGACTAAAAAAAATCAAACTCCCTCCTTTAAAACTGTGACGTTAAGAAATCCATCTACAAGCACAAGCATTCAGTACAAGTAATTTTCTGTATGCCTCTTTTAAAACCTTAGTGACCATGTATATAATTATCGTATTAGGCACTTTCCTTTCATTATGTTTGGCAGCTTGTCTTTAGCCTGATGGCCTAGTGCCCACAAGGCAATAAAATTTCTATGCTTAGATGTTATCTTCTAATGTGGTGGGAAAAGTAACTAGAGCAAAAATCAAATCAAGTCTGGAGGGAAAAGGGCAATGGGAAAATGAAATAATATGAAGAACAAACATAGATATTATGAGAAATCTATCACGGTGGATATATTAGATGTGCAACCTAGTTGGTATAATAGCCAGATAAATAAAACCCAGAATGCATTTCTGGATTGACTTCAGTGTATTGCATACTATTTGATCTAGCTTCCTGTCAACCAAAACAGAGCTTGCAATTGCTTTGCTTTTCTCTCCAGTCTTTTTCATCCACTCAAAGCTGAGGACAGTTATTCCTGGCAAACATCACTGCAGGAAAAGGCTGTTTTGGAGCGTTGGGGCTGTGCTCATGCATCCATGAGTTAAGCTTATTTAGGGGTGTGATTTTCAAATAAGCTAACGCATCCCTGTGTGAGTGAGGAGTACGTGTCCCTTCGTGCGCGGAATGAAGGACGAATGGAAGTTCTAAACGCCACCGTTGCTGCAGTTGTGATTTTGGAGCCTTCTGCTCAAGTAATACGCTCTGCCTTCAGGGCAGAGGAAGGGGGTTATATTTGTGTTCCTAAGCCCAATGGCGTCCTGGGGGAGGATGACAATTTTTTTAGACGTGATTTTTTACTCTTCAGAAGAGGAGGATGGGCGGGCATTGGGAGCCAGTGGATGCCTCATGCAGCTGCGTCTTCTGCGTCTGGGTAAGGATGGTCCTGCTCAAATCTATTTTAAAAAGTAACTTTATGACAAGTTGGCAGCAGGATTCTTCACCCTGTGACAAGGGTTGGATGCCCTCCCTCTTTCGCCAATCCCCAGGGCAGAACAGTGGACTGACTCCAATGGTCCTAAAGCCAGACCACTGGGAGGGGGGAGGGCTGGCAGCAGCAGGGCGCCCTTGTCCCAGCCCGGAGCTCTTTCTAGCCGAAATGGAAAGTGAAGGCCCTGTGGTCATCAGGAGCTGGTGCTGCTTGGCTGGCCTGACCCACATCAGCTGGCAGAGGGGGAGCTGCACCTGGGTGACCTGCAAGGCCTCAGAGCTTGCCACACAGCCAGGGTAGTGAGACCCCTGGGAACCAGCCTCCAACTTGCATGCAGAGCCTGGGCCTGACTCTCACAGGGAGCCCGGCCCCATCCCCCAACTCCCCTGCCTCTGCCACTTACCCCCACGATATGCACGAGGGGAGCCCGGCCCACATTTCAGCAAGGGAGGTTGCAAAAAAAAAATCACGGGGAGTGCTGGATGTCAGTTTCCACAGACCAAAACTTCAGGCTGAGATTTTACTTCTAAGGGAGGTTCACTGCACTGCTAATTGCTACGGAACGACTGGTCTGTAGTCATGAATGGGTGGGTGCCAGGCTGGCAGGGACGGCCTATGCTGCCGAGACATGGGCATCTCTAGGGATTGGGGAGCCACAAGGAGAGGAAGCAAAGACACAGGGATGATCACAACAGACCTCTTTGGTACGTCTACACTGCGTTGCAGCCCTGACTCTGTGAGACCCAGGCTTGGGGACTCAATGTTTTTAAGCCAGTGTTTGACCATGCACACAGCACGGAACGCAGGCCTGACAGCCACGCTCATGCGTGCCTACTGCAAATCCTCTGCCTTGAGACCATGGCTTGGCCTGTGTCCCCACTGCAAAATGGGGCTTAGACCCGAGTCTCAGTGGGACTTAGAGGCTCTGATCAAACCCTGCAACAAGGTCCTAGCAAGGCCCGAGTCAGATGGATGAATGTGGACAGACGGGGGGATGGAACTCAACCCGGAGCCTTGGGTTGGCGTGCGCACAGATGTACAATGGGAGGATTTTTAGAAAGATGGATGGTAGGACTAAGAGGGGGAAGGGAAAGAATCCACGAGGAACCCTAAAAACAAACAACCCCCCACTCTCGTGACCAACCACTTCAGGAAACTAATAGGGAGTTACCCTGCCTCAGAATACAGCTGACCTTGCTAAGGGCGAATATATCCACAAGTAGCCCCATGGGACTAGGCCTCTAAGCAATGCTGACCGAAATAGGGTTTCATTACACTACGGCCAAATTAATACATGCTAAGGGTCAGGCCATATAACCTCCACGTATGACTTCTCTACAAAGCTTTCCAATCCAGCAGCACATGGTGGAGTTATGCTTCTGTTCAAAGGAGGTAGCAGCTGCCTATCTTCTTATGAGGGAAGGAGGGGTAAATATTACATCATTTATTTAGCTCACCTGCAGCTTCTACAAATGTATCCTGCCTACCTAATACAGGAGCCAGTTCCATCCCTGGAGCAACCTGCATTGGTTGCCCAGCTGCTCTTATGGTGGGTGGATTTGAACCCAGTGCGACCCAGACACTCCAAGCAAATGCCCTAGTCCCTAAGCCACTCTAGAAGCCTGTACCCACCTGGCAGCGTCCTTACAGCCAGCCCCAGTTGCCCCAGGGATGGAGCTGGCTCCCCCATTAGGAAAGCAGGATAAGGGATGCCCTGAAGGTACAGAGGGGGAGTGGCCTAGGAGATAGGTAAACCCCCCATTCTATAAGTGCACCGGTGCCTCATTCAGTTTGGTCTCATTTGCAAACCTGACATTAACAATATACACTCTTTGATCACTAGTTCTGGCTGGTTGCTCCTCTGTGATGGAGTAAATTTAATTAGACTTCGTAGGACCTCGGAAATAAGTCTTGATGACCTTCCTTGACGCCCCTGAAAACAATGTGGGGTTGTACAGCTTCTTCTCTGCAGAGTACAGTGTTTTCTTTTTTAACCACAATTCAATCTAAATGCTACTTAGCCCCCACGTGACACCATTCTTTTGGATTATCTCACTATTAGTGGCTTTGTCCCAGCATCCTGATGCTTAATAAATTTGTTTGGGGAAAACACGTTTTATCCTATGATTAAATGGAATGCTCTGTTGGAGGGACATTCTTGTGTTTTATAGTGCCTTCTATTATGCTAATATCACCGCAGTCTTGTCACTGCACTGACACATTACTGTAATACATCATCAAAACACTTTGCCGTAATGATAGATCACTTAAAAGATGAAGCTATCAGAAAAAGTGAGTCCAAGAGCAGATTCAATTTAATTACAGGATAAAGGCATTCTTCATCATTCACTCGTGGTGATGAATTAACCTAGAAATGAATGAAAGAAAGAAAGCCATCTATGAAAAAGGGAGGAAGGAAAGCTAAAGGCAACACAAACAGAGGAGACAACCCGACCAACCAAACTTTAAAAAATGCAGCCAGGGAGATACTTTGAGCAAAAGCAAATCTAAATCAACAACACTAGCGGCACTATGAGTCTGACAGCAAGGCTCTGAAGCCAGATTGTATTTTACCAGAACACCAAAACTAGAGATTTATCTGCTCAGACTAGTGGTTTGGCTTGTAAATATTTGCTTTATGTGCCCAAATGCTATTAACATCCATTAACTGGGGAATTATTGTTTCTTTCACAGTTTGGATGCATGGGTTGTATCCTGGCTCTATCTTCAACTTATTCAGAGCCTGAAAAATTCATGTTGCCTCTGTTTCCACCTCTGTAAATTGGGGATAACAACAGTGCAATGTGATATCACACAGCTCCATCTTGCGTCTGCCTTTTTTATTTTATTTAGACTGAAAGTACTTTTGGGTAGGGTCCACTTACCTCTCTTTGAAGAGTACAACGGGGCTCTGCTCTTGTGTGACCCTGAGGCACTACCATCTGCTATATATTTGAGAGAGTGTGTGTGTCTGTCTGTGAGTCCATTTGTTCAAGACCTCGGTGTAAATAGTAAGAGCTGGAACCACCAAATTTGGTATGCCGCTTCTTCTTATCATGACTAAAAGCAAAGCAATGGTTCGGTTGTGCCAGGACAATGGGATGAACCTGGAATTTGACTGTTTCTCATGAAGTGGAAAGGGAGGGGTCTGGTAGGAGGGACATTTATGGTGTAGAATGACCACAAGGAGGCAGCAAAGGGCCAGAGATGGGGACTGGGACAGCTATAACCCCCTTGGACCAGCAGGGGACAAGGATGGAGAAAGGAACAGCTATATACTATGTATTTCAGAGAGCTTGTTTGTGTGCCTGTTGTCTGCGTGTGTGTCTGTCCTCCAGCTGGAGGGTACGCACCCCTCCCCCAGATGTGCCCACTGCAACTGCAGAAGCCATGGACAAGCACTTCTCACCTGGCCCCCGCTGCAAGCTGTGAGAGAGGCCTGGGTTTGTCCTCTCTCCCCGGCAGCCTGCACACTGAAGCCCTTATACCCAGTCCCATCCCAGAAGAATGAAAAAAAACCCCTGATTTTGAGTTAAGGACCTGAGGCTACGTCTAGACTACAAGCCTCTTTTGAAAGAGAGTGTCTAGACTACAAGCAGATTTTTCAAAAAAGCGAGCCGCTTTTTCAAAAGAGAGTCTAGATGCTCTCTTTCGAAAAAGCACAGTTTGCATTCAATAGCGCCTTTTTTTCGAAAGAGTACTTTCGAAAAAAGGCGTTATTCCTCGTAAAATGAGGTTTACCGTGCTTGAAAAAACTGTCGCGTTCTTTCGATTTACTTTCGAAAGAACACAACTGCAGTCTAGATGCAGGGGAAGTTTTTCCAAAAAAAGGCCATTTTTTTTCGAAAAAACCCTGTAGTCTAGACACACCCTGAGCAATGCCGGGTAAATCTTCTAGCAATAAATATGTTAAATTACCAAACTATTGGGGATGATGCAGGAATTAAGGTTTAAGAGCAAAGTGCCTTTCATTCAAAGATCTCAACGGTCCAAAGGGGAACATTTTTAAAGGCAAAGGAGAGTTGCATGCCCCACTGTCCTTATGGAGAATTTGGTGCGTAACTGTTCTGGGTGCTTCCACAGATCCTGGCGCTATGGCCTGGTGAGAAGCTGGTCTGATAAGCACAGTTTTTAAATAGTAAATAGATTTCTGTGAAAGTGCATGATTGTAAAACAAGAGAGAAAAGGCAAATTTTTAGTCTGATATAAATTTAAACAGCTGCTACATGCCCCCCAAAATGTTAGGAACTGTTGATATTTATTGCTAAATACATACTACAAGGCAGTTAAACAATCTTAATGTTCAGGTCTAACTTAATTTCTAATATTAAATTAGATACCAGCCACAAACCAAACAGTGGTGAAAATCCAATTTCTTCCTTTGCATTATGTGCCTTCACTCTTTAGAGCCCAGTTTCAAAGCTTCTGTGTTCACACCCACTTTTGCATCATGGCCTTTTGAAAATGCTTTTAAAATGATTAGTTTGAAACAAAAAAACTGCCACAAAGCTGGTTTTCAGAGGAGAGAAAAGGAACAATGTGGATCAGAAAGAACAAGAAGAAAAATCTGCTTTGAGCTGGTTTCTTTCAGTCTGCTTTGAAACCAGCAATGCAACATTTTCATTCAGATCACCACAGAGGAAAAGAAATCATCATTAAGCTTAATCAAAAAGCACTGGAAGGAAGAAATAACCTGCTTTTAGTCATTCATCTCAAAGACTGGGGTTAGCAGGCAGTATCACAGTTTAGTTTCTCAAAGAGTCAGAGATTTAAAGGTGTAACTTTCCATCTACAAATATGCAATTTATGCATAATTCATGATTAAATGGCACATTCACAACAGTGGCTAGAAGCTAGATTATATTTAGCCACGAGAGTATATTTAGTTATATTGGCTGATCTAATTTATCTTTCTCTTTAGAAGAATTTTCCATTTTCACCTGACAGCTTAACAGTGAATATGAATTGATCTCATGCTAGATACAGGCAGCCCTACAAAAGTTTTCAGTTGAGCTTTGGTGTGAGCTGGTCTCCCATCTCTGAGATGTTGATTGGCATTATTCTACCTCTTCAAAATCAGGCAGGAAATGGCTCTCTTGTGGGGCATTTCTGGCACATGTACATTCAAATTCTCCAGCTGAAAGCCAGAAGAGAAGACTACTTGTATCTGAGCATGTTAAAGCCTCTGAAATTAATTAATGGGCTTAAACAGCAGCAAGGGACGTTTAGGTTGGACATTAGGAAAAAGTTCCTAACTGTCAGGGTGGTCAAACACTGGAATAAATTGCCCAGGGAGGTTGTGGAATCCCCATCTCTGGAGATATTTAAGAGTAGGTTAGATAAATGTCTATCAGGGATGGTCTAGACAGTATTTGGTCCTGCCATGAGGGCAGGGGACTGGACTCGATGACCTCTCGAGGTCCCTTCCAATCCTAGTATTCTATGATTCTATGAAATTCACCAGAGCCTTTACAGCAAGGGGAGCCTTCTCTTTATTCATTTTCTTACACATTTATATGGCCCTTATTGTCCTACTATCCGATTACCTCATAACCTTGAATATATTTGTCTTCCCAACATCATTTTGAGATAGCCCAGTGTTGTTATCCCAGATGCACAGATGAGGAGCTGAGACATAGGTTATGTCTACCCTACAGAGTTTTTTCGGAAAAACTTGAATTATGTCCACACTGCAATCGCGTTCTTTTGAAAGAAAATCGAAAGAACGGAGGGGTTTTGCCAATAGTGGTAATCCTCTTTCTACGAGGAAAAACGCCTCTTTCCGAAAGCGCTCTTTCGGAAAAAGGCGTGTGTGAATGGGGAAGAGGGTTTTCTTTCGAAAGAAGAGGCCTCCAGGAAATAACACAGGTACCCTGGTGGACACTCCTGTCCAGGGGGTCCCTTTAAGCGCGTGTCTCTACAAGGCTCCGGCACCAGCACTCGGAAGCAACTGGTGATCTAAAGCCCTAGCTGAACTGGTTCCAGGTGGCCTTTTATGCGAGAGAGCGTCCAATGAGTCTGGACGCTCTTTCAAAAAAGCAGATTGCCTTTTCGATGCACTTGGCCAGTGTGGAAGCTCTTTTTCAGAAGACGTTTTTTTGAAAGATCTCTTCTGGAAAAGCTTCTTCCAAAAGAAGCCTGCAGTCTAGGTGGTCGTAGCAAGACTAAGGGATTTGACCAAGGTCACACATGAAAGTAGTGCTGGAGCTGGGACTAGAACCCCCATCTCTCCAAGTCCTATGTTAATTCCCTAACTACATTACCTTCACTATGCGAGTAGTGCAGGTGAACCATGTTCCCTGAAAGGTGACCTGAGCAGCTGAGCCTATTGTTGGTCACACCCTGCCCCTCCTCCAGGCTCTGGTTTGGGGCAAGTTACCAGTCACTGGATTAAGTCTACCTGACACTAGGACCTGGCTTTCAACTTGAGCTCTACCATAATCAGCTCCCCATTCATCAACGGGGAATAACAAACTTTATGACGGACAGAAGGAAAAACCTATACAAGATCTTGATTATTGTTCTATGCAAGCCTTCCCAGAAGAAAGAAAAGAGAGAGTCCGTTTTCAAACAGGAGTTGGACAGACATTTTGAGTAGCCTGTCCCACCCCCACTAAAGCTTCACAGTGGAGCCTCAGCATGGCTGGGATCTGTTAAATGGCCTGCAACGACCTTTTGCAAGGCTTTTGCTGCAAATCTTTTCAATGAACCTTAGACAAATTTAGCAACCTTACTGTATTGCAGGAGACCTTTTATCCCTGCACTCCTTCCTGATACATGGCAGAAACTGATTTCCTTAGGCAAGCGTTTTATTATGCAAATATCGGGTGAGCACTAACAGTGATGGACTTTATTATGTTAGATTTCACAGTTTTGACCATAATGAATGCAATTGCAGCCCTGAGCGCTCCCGTATAACACTGATTGAAGAAACAGCAGAATAAACCTTCGAGCCTCCCTTACTCACAGCTTCTAATGAGAACCTCGTTGTCCAGAGAACACAAAGATGTTGACTTATTAGAAAACTGGGACCAGGAATGAAGGCTTCTAACTGAGTCCTTCTGGGACACTTACGTACTTCTCTTTTGAGAAGAAGGTTTGATAGGGGGCTTACTCTGGGAGTAAAGTAAACTTGTCAAATGGTGGCAGATGACAAAGGTATCTTAGATCTCCCCCTCACCACTGTTGCATCTGAATGCTGTTCTATGGTGCGTTTATCAACGTGTCATACGCGGCTCGTTTTGTCTCACCCTCTGCCCAGGGTGAAAGCTGTGTGGAAGCGTAGTGCTTTGCTTGGGTAGAATTGCTTTGAGATGGTGGATTTCATTAGAAGACAATGTCATGTATAGGATAACATTCACAATGCTCTCTAGCTGGAAGGTAGAGGGGAGCAAAACTCAAACCCAACATAGTAAAGCAAGGTAAAGAATGACAGTCAGTCCTTTCCCACTTCCTTCCCCCAGCACTACCCCTGCAAAAAAAAAAAAAAAAAAAAAAAAAGCTGTCACGCAAAGGTAGATGATTTGCCTTCTGATAAATAAAATGCTAATTGGATGTTAAATGTACCTCAAGTGGATCTTGGCAAACTTAGGATACGTCTACACTGCAGGCTTTTTGCACAAGAACTGTTTTGCGTCTTGTGTAAGAGCGCGTCGACACTGCCATGTGCTTTTGCGCCAGAGCGTCCATGGCAGTGTGGATGCTCCCTTGCACAAGAAAGCTCTGATGGCCATTTTAGCCATAGGGCTTTCTTGCGCAAGAAACCCCTGCCGCGCGTCCACACTGCCCTCTTGCGCAAGAAGCCGGCTCTTCTGATGCTTTACTATAAATGTACTTGTGCAAGAGCACACGTGCAGTTGTTCTTGCGCAAAAAGCCTACAGTGTAGACGTAGCCTTAGAGTTCAGGTAAAGTGTTTCTGGCAGAAGGCAAATGATGAAATGCCTTCAGTTCAGATGTTGAGCCAGAGGGGGCAGGGTGAGTTAAGCTGGACCTGGTTATAAGATTCATGTATGGTCCTGAACAGTGAGGTAGAAAGGGAAGCAACAGAAGAAAAGGGAACTGCAACAAACGAGGTGCCATCTGGTTTATCTTCCCAGTTCCAGAGGCAGCCCAGATCTGCTGGTGCATTCATGCTCTGGGCACACCGACAGTGGAACGCACCATCTGTATCCTTTCTACTGAAGCTATTGTAATGCCGACAGGCAGAACGCAACCTGGGATCTCTGGAGCTTAGTGCATGAGCCTCTACAGCTTGAGTTATAAAGCTCAATTACCCAGCTAAGGCTGCAGAGGAAACTCATTCTTTCTCTCTGTAGGTGGTCTAAGTGGCATTACATGGGGCAATGAACCACACCTAGTAGGTTTGTGGGTTACACTCTCACTTGGTGATGTTCATATAGCAATGGGTAAATCACAAACGCGTCCAAGACTGAAGTTGGATACACATCCGAAAGCTTGGAATTTAGCTAAATTATCTGGAAAAGTTCTTGAGTATAGAGTTTGGGTTGCAGATCCTATGAAAACAAGCTCCCAGTATTTCCTGGGTTTGGTTGGGCTGGAATGCCATGGTTTCTGGGTATCTTCTGCTTTTGGTCAGATAGGAAAAAACCAAAACTAAAATCCAAAACAAATAACAATAACCCCTTGTCTTGTCATATTATGGCTCTTCTCCTTCCAGAAGGATCAGGAACCTGCTTAGGTCTCTCTCTTCAGCTCAATGGAAGAAGGACATTTTGAGGAGGGATTTGAAAGACATAGGCGAAAAGGACAGCTATCAAGATAGACATACGGGTCAGAATGGGAGAAGGATGCAAAGTGACAAAGGAGGGTTGGCAAGTTATTCTCTTGGAAGCATAGCACAGGATCCAGCCCGCTAGCTTTAAGGACAACTGCATTAGCACAACTTATTCTATGGCTCAACCTAGGATTGCCAACTCCAGGGCTGTCCAGCCTGCACCACTCAAGTGCAGTGAATTTATTACATTGCTTTTAGAATTATTGAAGGATGAACTATCACAGGCTAAGGCTGGCCCATCATAACATCACACAAATGCACCACGACAGCAGCAGAAGTTATGGAGCTGTTATCTTTAGCCTGGAATGTGATTCGAATTACGATAATGGTCTAAAGAGCCTTTTGTTCAACCCTTTTTTTCTTGGATAATTAAGAATCCTCCTGCAAGTATGAGGCTAAGGTCAGTAAGGCTCCAGTTAAGAACATTCCTGTTCTGGTGCCACCAAAAACCCACCACCATTTGCTTTGTTTTCCCATGTCTCTCCTTATCCTGCTGGCTTATGAACAGAAACAGAAAATGCCTCACAATATGCTGTTTGTGCACATTCTATTTTGCCGATTGGCAATTTGCTTTCAGCATTATTCATCCACGTCTTTTTTGAATTAAGATTTTATGCACAGCTCTCTCAAGATTATGGTAATTTAATTTGGAAAATTGCTCTGAGAGAGAATGGGAAAAATATACCCCCGCCCTTCATTCTTAAATGGGAAGCCTTGTCATTTGAAAGTCTAAATGACCAGATCCTATTCTGCCGATTTATTCGGCCGATTGTCTGCTACTTGCATACAGTATAACAAAAATAAAATCTAACCTGAGGTCCCCATCCGTGGCATGGATACAGTATTGCTGTGTGGTTCTCCTGCGGGCCCTGATCAAGGCATACATCTTTTGCTTTATTGTTACGAAGCTGTGGAAACAAAACAAGGCATATTTCCTTGTCCACCACTTGTGGAGGGATGAATGTGACCCATGATCACGGCATGATCCCTGCCCTTTAGTGTTACGGAAAGGAGAAGATGCTTTACCACATCTTTATGCATGATCCTTTGCAATAGGTTTGTGGGCTGCATACCTGATATTATTAATACTTAGGTTTTAAATGATGACCTGCATTCATACAGTAGTCACCATTCAAATGATTATTTACGGACAACTGGAAAGATTTCAGCTTTCCCTGTATTTAGGATACACAATGTACAAGTTTTCCACCGAATGATTTGGGGTCGATGCAGCACTTCTTATTCCTTATTCCGAAGTGCTCTAGAAGCCCTGAAATGCAACGGAAAAGAGGGCACCCGAACCCTTTTCAGACTCCCCGAGCAGGAGCAGGATGGAGACACACACCTAGGCTATGTCTACACTGCAGGCTTTTTGCGTAAGAACTGTTTTGCGCAAGAGTTCTTGTGCAAAAGTTCCTGCGCAAGAGTGCATCCACACTGCCATGTGCTTTTGTGCAAGAGATGTGCTTTTGCGCAAGAGCATCCATGGCAATGTGGACGCTCTCTTGCGCAAGAAAGCTCTGATGGCCATTTTAACCATAGGGGCTTCTTGAGCAAGAATTTCATGTTGCCTGTCTACACTGCCCTCTTGTGGAAGAGCTCTTGCTCAAGAGGGCTTATTCCTCGTGGGGAGAGGAATAACTCTTCTGGAAGAAGCCCTGCTTTCTGACGCTAGACTGTACATTTACTTGCACAAGAAAGCGCGTGCAGTGTAGATAGCCGGCAAGGTTTTGCACAAGAACGGCTGTTCTTGAGCAAGACACGTGCAATGTAGACACAGCCCTAGAGATGAGGCAAAACTCCCAACTCAGGGACCCATGTTGCAGTTGGCAGCAAGCACTGGCAGCACCCCTTTTGGAAGTGCACTGTAGGGACCCCTATGCCTTCTGTGGGCAGGACACAGCAGGGTGAATCTTCCTCTTAAGTCACCCAGACCATAATACTGACCCACGCTGTGGCTGTTGGAGTGACACCGTAGCAGTGTTGCCATCAATCAGGCACTTTTATGGAACTTGGGAGAAGGATGGTAACCAGGTATTGGGAAATGACGTACACACACCCTTCGGGCCCGGGGAATGGAGGGGACTGGAACAGATCTGTAGGCTGCACCCTCAGTGCCCATCAATACTGAATTCAGTCTCTTTACATGGCACAATGATATGGCTTTAGGGCAAAGATATTCCACCCTACAGGGCACATATGTACAAATTACCACATATCGTCCAAGCCCTTGCAAATTGGTAAATGTTAAGAAATTGCTACAATGGGACAGCACATCACAAAAACATATTCTGCTGCTTGTCCAATGGAGTCAACAGAATGTGATGGTAACTATTTAAATATTACAGTATATATGGGACCCCAAAATTGCAAATGAACTTAAAGATAGAAATATTAAAGAGAACAGGGAACATATTCGAAAATGCAACTAATCAAGTTAATCTTAAAATGTGTTTGTGATTCTATATACCACAATGCTCACGTGCCGTTCCTTTATACAGTATACTTCTCAATCTGAGTTAAGTACATGGTTTGTCTTAATTACCTCGCCGTAGGCAATAGTATTATTGTATCTTCTCATTTCTGGATAAACGTGGTCCAGGTACCACTGGAAATTCTTACACTTTAAGCTTTTTCTTAATGCTTTTCTCTCCGAGACATCTCCAATGTCAATGCCTGGATTCTTAAAAAAAAAAAAAAAAAAAAAAGACAAACTCTTACTTAAGGTACTGAAGGTATCTTGCAATTTTATTTTACAAAGGATGTGACTGGGTTTCCTTGACTTTTGCTATTGTTTCCAGAGAGCTTGATGATTTCCAAAAGCTCAGTGACTCTACAAACAGGTGGATGATCATGCTGTGCTATTTTCAGAACATGTCCAACTCTAGAAAAAACCATTATCCAAGAAGGTCAGTAGAAAGGCACATATCGTAGCCACCAGGAAGAAATACACATTTTTTAATGTTTTATAATAATTCTTTTAACTGCCAACACCTCAATACTCAACAAATTCAGGTCAATGGGGCATGATTTTAGAGAAGACAAGTAAGATTTAGAGAGCTGGAAGAACTGGCTTTTGAGGCCAGAAGAACACAGCTCCCATTTAGGCACCAAAGTAAGTGGCCATCTTTCCAAAACAGGTCAGTGGCCAGGGTGCTAATCTGTGAGGGCCATAGGTTGTAAGAGTGGTACCCAATTGTGGGTATTGTACTCTTAAAAATCTGCCCCTCCCAAAAGAACTAAATATGTAAAATGTTGCAGAGAGATGGTGGAGGAACGAGCATGTGTAGGAAGGTATAAAAGAAAAACTCAGGACATCACGGGGGAATATAACCAACAGTAATAGAATAAAATAATGGAGATGATTAAGTTTAGGCTGAACCTTGGGAAAACCTCCTAACAATTTCAACTATTATTCCTGAAATAATCTCCCAAAGGAAAGAGAGGAAACCCCATTGCTTGATTGATTTGAAAGCGGACAAAGGTATTGTGTATATCCCAATATTAAAAAACCTCCAGTGGACAAGAAAAATTGCTTAACAGATAGTTTCCATTTTGAACTTTTCTTATCTAATTTCAGGAAGTAGTGTAATAGTTCAGTGTGGGAAATTAGAGGCAGGCTGCAACCATCCTTATTCTCTTAAAAAGTGTTTTTTTTTTCTTTTATCCTCTTGTCTTTTCAAAGTTCATTAGATGCAGTTAGGAAAGCAATTTTGCATGACAACACTCCTAATGATCTTTTAATGAATTCTTCACTCTGCTTTTCAGAAGAGAGCATTTTACAATGTGCTACTGGGAGCCACTAGGTAAAAATAAATATGGTTCAATTTAGGCATGATATCAAATCTGGATGAAGTAAGATGGGATGACATGCTAATCAGGCCCACAAATCCTGAAATAGTCAATGGTGCTTGGCACTTCATACCACGAGCAAATGTGTTTTCAACTATTTTTAATATACACGTCAATAAATGTTTGCACTGAGGATATTTTGTAATGGTTCTGAACAAATGTACTTTAAAATTAAATCCTCGCCGAGCAGCTAATAATGTCCAGGGAAAATCCCTGAACCATTTGAAAGATTCAGTCACTCTTTTAAGACTATCTCTAGTGAGATTCTCTCTGGTGTTAAGTGCCGCAGTGTTTCAAAGCAGCAGCGCCGCACGGAGCCCGGGACTGTGCGGCACTGCCACTTTGAAGTACTCTCCTCTTCCCCACCTCTTGCTGCCTCTATCTGATAGAGGCAGCAAGGGGGTGGGGAACATGACTAGTCGACTATCCTGTCGACTATCCGATAAGCATTTGCTTATCAGATAGTCGACTAGTTGACTAGTCCTTAACATCCCTAACACAAATACATATGTTAGAATTGGAGCCCATTTCATGAATAAATGTTCCATTGTCTTGTATGTTTGTGCATCTAAGATATCTAAACAGCGTTACGAAAATATTTGTGTCTCAGTTGTAAGGTCTTCAGGAGAGAGACCCCATGTAGCCTGGATTTGTAAAGCACTGTGTTCAAGGAGAGGAACAGGAACTGTTTTTCAACAATTTTAGTCGAATATGTTCTCAACAGAATGAGCTTTGGCTACAAGTTGGAGAATTTACAATGATGTTGTTATTATGGAAATGATGGTTTCCTGTTACTATAGCTCTGTGCATCGTGACCTGCAATGTACATTCATCACGTGAAGTAGTGAGTTAAAAGACATTTACTGACTCTGCAGAAAGAATTGATCATTTTCGGTGCACTAGTCCTACAGAAAGACTAAATTTGCTGGGTAATATCAGTGACAGAAATACACAGTAAATGTATTTAATTTTCAGAAATAACAAGTCAGACCCTCAGCTGTTGTTAATTGGCATAGCTTCACTGACTTTCATGTCCTCCAGTAACATCCTTCATCAAAGTCAATGGAGCGATGGTGTAAACAAGCATGAGCATTCCTCTGAAACAGGATACTATGTACCATTTCATTTCAATAAAAGAAGACAACAAGGATGGCTGTACCTCCAGTGGCAAGTTCCACGCAATGTAAACGTGAGACTTGTAATTGTCCATCCACACTTCGGCCACTCGCAAAGCATTCCGCTTGGTGTAGAAACCAATGTTATTGTTGTAGGGCTTCTTCTTGCGTTCGATGTGAGCCACTCTGGAGCACGGCAGGACTTCCATGCTGCCACCACACAGCCACACCTGAAACATACCAGAATAAGATATGTGATGTGTCAGGGTAAGGGCTGGTTTTCAGATCAGAATCCAGCACATTAATCTCTGCTGCTCTCAGAGTACAGCCTCTAAAAATGGAGGAAGAGGAAAAAGGGATGTTTCTCTCCCCTTCACCATCATACTCTACCACTATGTGTTGACCATAGTGTGGATGGCACCATAGTGTGATAAACTGAAAAGGCTCTGTAATATCATAGGGTACGTCTAGACTGAAAGCCTCTTTCGAAAGAGAGCGTCTAGACTACAGCCAGTACTTTCGAAAAAGCGAGCTGCTTTTTCAAAAGAGAGCACGCAGGCAGTCTGGATGCTCTCTTTCGAAAAAGCACAGTTCGCGTTCAATAACGCCTTTTTTTGAAAGAGCACTTTTGAAAAAAGGCATTATTCCTCATAAAATAAAGTTTTCCACGGTCGAAAAAACTGCCGTGTTCTTTCGATTTACTTTCGAAAGAACGCGGCAGCAGTCTAGACGCAGGGGAAGTTTTTTCGAAAAAAGGCCACTTTTTTTTCGAAAAACCCTGTAGTCTAGGCACACCCAGAGAGCCCCATCCTGCAAATACTGTCACCATAGTGCTCACTACTGTAAATCATCCCAGCGAGACTCCCCATGGTAGCAAGAACTACGTGGGGAGGAATCTAGGCCCTATTTAAATCAATGGCACAACTCCCATTGGACTTCAGTTGGGCCAAGAATTTGCCCTACATTCGGTAAATGTCTGCAGGATCGGGCCCTTAGGTTACATGGCTGTTACTTTTGGCCAATAGAGTAAGTAAAGTAAATACATTTTGTGAGTGAACACACCACTTCCTTTATTCAAGTCAGAGTGATGTCCGTGATGTCTCAGCGTTATTGCGGCCAACCATGGCAACAGGGGTCTGAAAAGGGGCCCAATCCAAGCTCACTGTCTTCATCTGGAGACTTTCCATTGGTTTGGATTGGGCCTTGAATCTGCTGAAAAAGAAGCAAAGCCCCAAGCCTTTTCTACATCTGTCAGTGCCTAGGGAATTCTGGGTAACCAATGGAACACTGGCAGTGTTTAAATCTACAAGAAAGGTGACTCATTGAAACAGATTGTAAGGAAACATTTGCTCATGCTTCCCACTCACCCTCCTCCCACCCAAATGGTTTAAACTCCTTTGTTGTAATAAAATGTCAACTGTGATTAATTTCAAGCCTTCTTTCTCTCATACAGAAACAGACGGAGGTATACAGCCCACATTATATTCTTCTCAGAAACCTTTATGTAAAGTGTTAGCGAGCCTGTACTCTACAATCCTTGGTATTTTTCATTGTTTTTATCCATTTTAAATTGATAAAGGATAATATCCAGGGCTCTCAGCACTAGACAGTTGTGACAGACACACGTGCCAGCTATGCCTAATGACCATGGTTGGCTGTATAATGTTTTGCATAATTATTATAACACCTAGAGTTGGAGATTGTTTCCAGGCCTACCACTTTTTAATCCCATTGGTATTCCCTGAGTTACACTGGTCTCTTTTAGTATGGTAACCCAGCGCTATCTAGAGGCAGATTTGCCATGTAGGCCTGCTATGTCAGATTCTGATCTCAGTTATGCTGAACTAAATCAACACGTTACATTGGTTTAACAGATGCACAAATCCTGGGAACACATTTTAAAAAAAGCATTTATGTGTATCTGTTCAGAACACCATGATCAGAGAGTTGGCCCATAAGAGCTCACTACTTGTATCTTTGAGGTTTTCCCTTGCACTTTCCTATGTTAATAATGCCAAAATTGAAAATAAATATTTAGCTACCTAAGGCAATTAGCAAGTTTTTAAGCATCCCCACTGTTTATTCAAATGGATAGGTGCAAACGTCTGTTTTCATGCACAAGTGTGGAACTGCAATGAGCAAGTACATCTCTTCCAGGAATACCTGGATCAAGTGCTGTACCCGGCTTGCTCTCAACACCACAGACACACTGTATTCCAGTGGTTCTTAGGAGCCCAAATCACACGTGGGTGTCCCACTGTGCTAGGTGTTGCATAAAATAAAAAATCCAAACCTATTCCAATCCAGAGGTTTCCCCTATTTGACCTTTAACACCGCCTCCACTAGAGAATTCAGAATTGTGTCTCTTTTCATGCAGCTGAGGATCACTGACAGCATATTTTGTTCCAGAACCACCACATTTCAGTGATTCCAAAATGGAATATTATGGGATTTGAATTCCAAGACAAATTTTGAGATTTTGGCTATTCATCCCAATTCAGGACAAAAAATAATTCTGGCAACATGAAAATTATCACAGAACTAAAATTATTTTCTCCAACACTACTAGTTCTGCTGCCTGTTCCTTAAATTATATATATATATATATATATATATATATAAAACGTACGAATTTTCAGTTAATACTTTGAGGGTTGACAAGATTTTATCCCAGGATCAAGACCAGTATTTATTTTATAACTGGGAACACTGCTAAGCACAATTGTAACACTTACAATATAGGAACTCATGTAAATTTACAAATATAGTTTATTAATACATTTAACAGCGTTACAAACATCCCAAATGCAACAAGATGTAGATTTATATCTATATTTCCATATAATTAATTACTTTCCTTCTAGAACAGCCAGAAGTGCTATTCATTATCTTTCTTACCACCATGACCTTTCTCATAATTACCAGTGGCTATCATTTTGGCACCTCTCAAAGGATCAGAACTCCTTCTACTGTCCTTAGACTGGGATGCCACTTTTATACTATGTTACACTGATGTTTTTATGTTTGATGCATATTCAGAAGGAGATGTTTTCTTTTATCCTTATTTGCCTTTCCTCACCTTACTAATGGCAAAGTGTCTTTTTCTATATGCCACTATATTAATGTTCTTAACTTAGTTTCTTACCATGGCCTCTTTTGTGGTAAGATATCACATTTGTTATTTCTGCCCTAACCGGCTATTCAGTGTTGTCTTAACCAGTTATTTGGGGGTTTTCCAATCTCTGGTGTATCTGTTAAGTATACTTGAAAGCCCTTATGCTATAAAGGTTGCTTTATCTTATCACTATCTATTTAGGTGAAAGATTCTGAATATATACACTAAGTGAAAGGTTCCAAATATATGAAAGCCAACTACGTTATCTGGGTAAATGATCCCAAACATAGATATGCTAACTTTGCCTTAACTCAATACACAGGATGTGGCCTGTAGGTCCCTTGCATTACAACCAAACTATAAATCTATTATAATAAAGCAAGTAATCAAAACCATATGAATTTTTTTAAAACCCTATAAATATATCTATATCTATAGGCAAGCAAGCAGGTTAGTGGCTTGGGACATGACTATTACGGTCTTGTGTTTTTCTCACAATCACAAATGTTTCCTATGGGCTAAAGAGTTTGTGTCTGAAGAATAAATGCATAAAGAAAATCTCTGGATAATGGTATATGGTTGTAAACTAAGGGAAAAATCTCGGGTATCATTTGAAAGGCACTGATTTATATACATCTAGAAGATTTACCCAGTGTTGTTTGGGTTCTTAACTCAATTAATTTTTAAAGACTAGCAAAACATATAGGGTGTGTCTACACTGGCGCGTTCTTGCACAAAAACGGCTGCTCTTGCGCAAAAACATGCCGCCTGTCTACACTGGCCGTGCGTTCTTGCGCAAGTAAACTGACGTTGTACTGTAGAAAATCAGGGCTTCTTGCACAAGAACTCTCACGCTCCCTCTCAGGAAGAAGCCCTCTTGTGCAAGAGCTCTTCCAGAAGAGGCCAGTGTAGACAGGCAACATGAATTTCTTGCGCAAGAAGCCCCTATGGTTAAAATGGCCATCAGAGCTTTCTTGCGGAAGAGAGCGTCTACACTGCCATGGATGCTCTTGCGCAAAAGCACATGCCAGTGTAGATGCTCTCTTGTGGAAGAGTTTTTGCACAAGAACTCTTCCACAAAAGAGTCCTTGCGCAAGAAGCTGCCGGTGTAGACATAGCTGGTATCATGAGCGTGCCCACAAAAGCTCATTATAACATCTACCTGTTTTGTTAGTTTTATAAGGTGCTGCTAGGCTATTTGTAGTTTTTTAAGTTTTTCCTGTTACCGGCTCACTCGGCTACTCCTCTGAAGCTTTCAACTAATTTTTGTTTTTCTTCATTTAAATCATTGCTCTGAGTTGGGGGCAGGGGATGAGGGACTCAGGATGCAGGCTGCCCTGGGAAGAGAAAACGACTCCAACCCTATTTTACTGCAGCAGGTTGGGGCCAGGTGAAAAGTGCCTCTCCAAGGTTGCTGCAGCCCCAGCAGACACAGCCAAGGGAGGGGTGCATGTCCCATGTTCATCCACGTTCATGGTCCAGGTTCATCTGCCCTCTGTGCTCCCCAGCCAGAGTGAGAAATGCAGCAAACTGCACATTCCCCTTGCTCCCTGACAAAGGGGAACAGTCAATAATGTTCCCGTATGAATCATGGAGGAGAGGGGGATAGGTGGGAGAGGAGCTGCAGTCATCCCCCCCAGAAGGATGCTTGGGAGGGTGGAAGACTCAGGGCTGGAGCAGTCCCGGGGGGGGGAGGAGGGGTGTCCCCAGACAGCCCCTTTCACCTGCCTGTGATTCTGTCTCTTTTCTATATGGCTTTATGCGTTCCTATACTCATTCGGGAAGGGGAGCTTTGACTTCCCAGAGCACAACCAAACCTTGACCTCGCTTTAAGCTATGATACGAGGAAGCTGCATACCAAATTTGGTGGTCCGAGCTCTTACAGTTTAGGAGGAGTTCTTGAACGGACAGACCAACAGACAGACAGAGTCGCACACTCACAAACCAACACTTTCAAATCTATAGTCGGTGACAAATCTGTTGCAGTAAGCTCAGAACTGGTTACATTTTAAAATTTTGGAATAGGAATGACCATGCTCGGCCCCCAAATAGATCAAGCTGTCATAAATAAATAAATAAATAAATAAATATCTTGATTGGATATTTGTTACAGTTCCTACCTGGTAAGAACTGTAGCAGCGAGAAAGAATTCCAATATGATTTAAAACCAAATTTGTTTCACTACTTTGTATTTTATAGAACCTTTCATTCTAGAACATTCATGGGCATTAAATCTGACCAAACTTCTGTGAAGAAAGCAGATATTATTAGTCTTCCCAGCTGTACCGTGAGCATAAGGCACAGAGAGGCTGTCGTTTGTTGTTGTGCACACAAAGCTAGATTGGCTTTCCCTTACTGCCATTGGTGGGCACTTAAATGGCTGCACTGAAATGTCCCAGAGTGACTAGGCAAGGAACAGTATCCAAGAGTCTTGGCTTCCCTTCTTGTTACCTAAGCTTTACACCTAGCCATACTTTTTTCAATAAATTCAAAGTGATTATATGCATAGCCACACCCTGTTTGGCTGGTTAGACCTATACAGGACTCACAGTAACATACTTTAAAAGTGTCAGAGGGGTAACATACTTTGAACACCGAGGCCTTGTCTTCACTAACCCCTGCTGCCGATCTAATCTACATGACTTCAGCTACGCAAAAAGCATAGCTGAAATCAATGTATTTTCTGTGGCATCTCTTGTGTGGTAAGGTCGGTGACGGTTGCTCTCCTGTCGACTCCAGCTACTCTTCTCATCCTGGTGGAGTACCGGCATCGGCAGGAGAGCACTCGGAGATCGATTTATTGTGTCTAAGCAGGTGGGATAAATCGATGGATGGTGGATCGATCACTGCAGTGTCGAAACCCAACATAGCAGAGACAAGCCCAGAGTTTCCATACAGGTGTTAGTAGAAGGATACCCAGATATTGTTCTCTTTGCTCCAATAAGAAATGAATATATAACTAACCTTCCAGTTAAGCCATCTTCCCAATCATCTGCAGAGCCTCTTGTGGGTCTTAACGTGACTTAGGCTGTGTCTAGACTACACTTCTCTGTCAACAGAGATGTAGATTAGGCACATCGAAATTGCTAATGAAGCGGGGATTTAAATATCCTGCGCTTCATTAGCATAAACATGGACGCCACTTTTTTTTTCAAAATGGAGCTTTTTCGAAAAAAAAAAATGGCAGTCTAGACGTGGATCTTTTGAAAAATAAACCCTTTTTCGAAAGATCCTGTAAACCTCATTTTTTGAGGAATATAGGATCTTTCGAAAAAGGGTTTAATTTTTGAAAGATCCCTGTCTAGACTGCCGTTTTTTTTCCGAAAAAGCTCCATTTCAAAAAAAAAGCAGTGGCCATGTTTATGCTAATGAAGCATGGGATATTTAAATCCCCGCTTCATTAGCAATTTCGACGTGCCTAATCTACATTTCTTTGTCGACAGAGAGGTGTAGTCTAGACGTAGCCTTATGTGCTTGAAATGCCACAAGCCTTTAACATATTATCACTTAAAGCTACCTATATGTTGCAGTGTCTTAACTGGCCGTAAGTCTTTAGACAGCTTTGCATGTGTAATTGAGAAGTTCATTGGGAAGGCTATGTTTCATTTACTCCCCTGTTGAGTGGCTCCCTGAATTAAGCTTGCAAATAGACTGGTTCTCTGGAGACCAGAGAAATCCAGGAAATGGATTTCCCAGTTAAGTGTACAGAAATCTTGATCATAGCAAAGAAAACTGTGCTGCCATAAGGCACTGTTGGCTACAGTAGCTCACATTAACAGGTTAATGTGTCCCATACAGTGATTTGACTGTATGGAGGCTTTTACCATCACTCAGTGGGGAATCAAAAAACAAACAAACAAACAAAAAGGCACAAAGGCACAACACTTAGATCGATGAGGAAAAAATCCACTTTTAAATTAAGACACGTTTGGCTTATTTATCTAACCCTTATCCCTTTTACGTAGTTACAAAAGGATCAAATTATTGTTTTTAAATTAAGCACGCATATGTTATAATGCATGTTTCAATAGTTTACTAGGGTATATTTCCTGGTGGGGAAAAGAATCATGGAAATCTTCATTATTTTGCAGCACAAGTTTCAAATATGTAATATAGCTATTAGCCAGCCATTCATCCATCCAGAAAGAATTAAACCTGGATGCATCTCCCTCCAGTAGTTGATAGCGGTGACTGTGTAACTTCTCCATCAGTCTTAACCCAGTAGTAATCAAACATACAACGCCAGCTCATGGGGATACTAGAATACATAAATAATTTGTTCAAAATCAACACTATGTAGCAAATCTCAGAGAAACAAATCTTTCACAGACCTTTGAAGTACACAACAAAAGTGTGGTAGGTGATGCATTTCCAATTATCTTCCAAACCAAAGTGTATTGCCTTAGGAATTAATGAGGAGAGAATGTATAATGATTTGTCTCGTGTTGTGAATTTTACTAGTCATGCTGAAATGGGAGCAGTAATCTCTTTTCTAGACATTTCTGTTGTATATGGGAAGGAAAACAAATGGTCGGTACACGATGAACCAAGTGTGACATACTTTCATTACGGTATGGGGGGTATTCAACTTTCCCTCCCAATCACCCTTTCCAAGCAGGGAAATGTCACTGGTGTGGCAGTAGGTCCATGAGCTTGTTGGCTTCTCAGTTGCCTTGAGGATACAGACAGGCCAAGGTGGGGAACTAAACTAGGATGGAGAACTGATTCTGGACACTGCAATAGGGAGTTAGGGTCTGCACGGGCATGGATGCCACCTTCCTATCACGTAACCGGTCTCACTCCACAGGCCTGTGGTCCCCGCCAGAGCTGTCCTGTCCATAGGATGAACTGGGGTAGCCGTGCTTTTGGGGGCCCCGCGGTGGCCGCCCCAATTGTCCAATGGACAGGAGAGACCCGAGGGATTACGGGGACCTGGCACTCTCCCCCACTCACCAGGTGGGCAGCAGGAGCTGGAGAAACCCAGCAGCCTGGTCTGCTCCATCCCACCATCCTCTTTTGGCCCACTGTGTGAGAAGCAGTGGGAGGCAGAGTACAAGCAGAGCCAGGCAGAAACAGTGCTGCTTTCACTTGCACTTCCTTTGTTTCCCTGGCTGGGATGATTGAGTTGGGGCTAGTCCTGGGGGTTGGACTCAATGACCTCCCGAGGTCTCTTCCAATCCTAGGATTCTATGACTGACCCAGGGCGTTGCAGTGCCCGCTGCCATAGAAAAGTGAGACACAGCAGCTCGGGAGGCACAGGGGTGAATGGAGGGAAGGCAAACCCTGCTGACACCACCATGCTAGGCCCCCCGAAATCCGCCGGGCCATGTTACTTGGGGGAGAGGGCAAGGGGGCGGGGCGGGGGCGGAGCAGAGCCAGGGTTTGGGGGAGCGGTAGAACAGGAGGGGCAGGAACTGTGGCAAAGGGGGGGGGTTGTCCTGGGCCCCTTGCCTCCCTCTGGCCCCAACACTGCCCCAATGCCAGGAATCAGGAGCCTGCTTCAATTCCCCAGAGTTTCAACAGGCGTTGGGTCAAGGCCCAAGAGAAGAGCCTGCATTATCCCGGGCGGGGGCGGCTGTGCCAATGCCCACAGCTTGAGCCAGGATGAGACAGCAGTGAAAGCAGCTTGGGGGAAAGAATCACTATGGGAAATGCTGGGCAGGTTCCTGCCGCACTCAAGTAGGGCAGCAGACCTGGCGCTGTATGTGTGCGTGCACGACGGGTCATGCGGGCGGGAGGATTGGTCTGTGTGTCCTATGCCAGACCCCAGCATTACTCAGTGGAACTCATCCCGGCGGTCAGGCAGTGTGCGTCTGGGAAGGCCCCGGGCCATCTTTCCACTTTGCATTTGTCCAATAGGAGAGGCCTGGGGAGGGAAGACAGTTGCATATATTCCTCCCGAGTCACAGCGGGGAATGACTGTGCTCGGGCATATCCCGCAAAATATGGCATGGGAGCAAGGTCTGTGCCCTCCTGGCTGAGATGGGATCAGGGGACCGGGCTGTCAGCAGGCGAGGAGCAAAGGGGGCAGCTGCTTCGAGGCCTGGCAATTTAAAAGGGCCTCAGCCTCCCGGCTGCCTCTACCGCTACTGCTTCTTTGGCTGCAGCAACGGTCAGAGACCTGGGCCCTTTATATCACCACTGGAGCCCCTGGCAACATGAGCCCTGCAGCCCCAGCAGCACTGTCTGGAGAAGGCTAGCCTTCAGCCCCGCCCCTTCCCCCTGAGGCCCCGCCCCTTCCCGGGTACTCGGGCCTGGCTCCCTAGAGGCCTCAGTGAAGACTCTCGTGAACCTGTCAGGAGATGAAGCACTCCATAGCCTACTAGAGGAAAAAAAGCTATTTGCTGTATGATTGCCACCTAAGATTACTGCACTCACTTAAATAGAATGAAAATAGTGGGTACTATGGGAAATGCAATGCACAAATGGCGTGTGTGTGTGTGTGTGAGAGAGAGAGAGAAACGCATACACCCACCCAGGAGATGCCAGGTTAACAGATCAGCTTATCACTACCGCCACAGAAATATTAAGCAGTTGCGAACAATTACCTTTCTTGTTCCCTTTGCCCTCAAAGAAATGCTGTAACCATCAATTTACTTTGCTCCTGTTTGACAGCAGCAGCAATCACCTGAAAGGAATGCTTTTTAAACTAAATGACCCTTCACAATCAGTCTAGCTTCAAAGTAACTTGTCAAGCAAAAAGCATAACCCAGGTCTAGTGCCAGGGGCTGATCCTGCCTTGGTGATGTAGGTAGAACTCCCAGTGAAACACCAACATTCAAGCGAGAACACCCCTCTGTGTAAGCAGTGGGGTGCGGGGATTGTGCACCTTCTCAGTACTCACAAGATGCAGCAGAGAGAACTCCCTGGCCTGGAGGGGGGTCGTGGTACTTAACTTCTGCACTATCTTCACCACTGGGGGCGGGGGGCACTGGACAAAAGTGGCTGTTGGCTGGGTGCCCAGCTCTGACCGTAGCGCTGACCAGTAGCAGCGCAGAAGTAAAGGCAGGAGTATTGCAACCCTGCCCTACGACAACCCTGCAAACCTCCCTTCCCCCACAGCTCCTTTTTGGGTCAGGACCAGTGTTCCCTGAAAGTTCTGTGCTTCGGTGGCCGCTCCAGCAGCCCCTCCAGTCGGTTGCTTTTGTGCATCCACTCCAAGCTACCTAGCGGACTTCCCCACTACTCTGTTCTGTGGCAGGTGAACAGGGGAGTGGGTTTGCTTCGCTCAAGCAATGACTTTATGGAAAAGGGAAAGCATAATTCCGCAGCCCTGTCAAAGAACGTTAGGAAGTGGACTAATTAAAAAGAAGAGTCTAGCTTATAAGTAACCTGCTGAACAATTCACAGGGAAACAATACAGGTTGAAGCTCTCTAAATTGGGACTCTCTTGTCCGGAAACCTCCATGGTTCAGCGGGACGATGGATGTACCTGGACCAGAAAGTCCTGGTGAAGGCCTGGAGGAGGAGCCCCACGGGGGAGTCTGGCTGCACTGGTGTCAGGGGAGCCGGAGTATGTGCAGGCTCCGGCAGGGCAGCAGTCTGCCACGGCGGGGCCGGGAGCCTGGCAGGACAGCAGGGTCAGGAGTGTAGCTGGGCTGGGGGGTGGGTGGCAGGAGGGCCAGAAATGACCTCTCCTGGTCTGGTAAAATCCCTCCTTTGGGACCGGTCAGGTCCCAAGGGTGTCAGACCAGAGAGGTCCAACCTGGGCTATTTCTATCACAATAGGCACTGAAAGGGAAACAGTGGTGATTTGCACCGTTTGACCCTTAAAGGAAAGAACAATATTCTAATTAAAAATCAAATATGTGCCAAGAGACACCCCAGATAAATTATAATTCCTATAACACTAGTCATTTTTTCCTACAGAGAAGATAGGTGCATTGTTATCTGTACTGCCAAACCACCGTTGGATCACACTTCGCCGTCGCCACTGTTCCCTGTAAGTTGAGCACTTGGGCAGCTGCCCAGGAGAGATTCTGGTTCTGCCAAGTTGATGAGCAAAGGGCCCACAGCGGGCAGCCTGAGTTTCTTTTGGTGGTGCACATCTGCACTTGCCTCAGTGCACATAGCAACATTTATTCCACACATGGATGGAACACATTAGAGGGAAACCTGACCACAACTCTTGAATAATGCTGCAGTTCCTTTTGACTTAGCAATATTAGAATGATAAAAAGGAGAGAAATGCAATACTGAATACTGAGTAAAAAAATATAGGCAGAGCTGGTAATAGCACATTTAGTTAAGGTTGCCTGACATGTTCCGGTATAAGACTCTGTTTTCAGTTTCTTAATATTGAGACAAACCATAACATGCTGAAACATGTACTAGAGTGAGTAAAACCGGCCTACAGTTCACATAAATAGATGTTATATGCAACATCTAACCAGTCTGGTTTTGTTGAGGTTTTTTAAGATAAATTCTGGCCAAAAATGGGGAGGCAGAACGGAACCATCCTAACCTTTATTCATCAGCCTCCAGCCTTTTTTAGCTCCCTACACTGAAAGATGGGCAATAGAGGTGATGTAAGTAGGCCATAACTTTATTCACTTAAAAATACCTAACAACTAGTACAGTGCGGGTCGTTATCCTTTTCTTAATCATTTACTAATCATCTCCAACGAAGTCCTGTCTATTTCACTCAGTGCAGGAGGTGAGGGGGGCTATAGAACAAGCGAAATGGACTCCCCTCGGTTCCAGAGAGAGCATCCCCAAACCTTCATTCTCAGATCCCTCACTGTACAAGATGTAGGACCCTGGGATCTGCTTACTCAGCTCCCTTCCAGACTGAGTGCCTACACTAGATCTGCCAAAAGTCTGGCGTATTGTGCTGTGTATTGTGCTGGTACGACTCCCTTTCAGCATGTTGGATATGGCCTCACTGTTGCCTTGTGCTCCTTCATCTATCTGTAGGACGATAGCCATCTTATCATAGAATCATCGAATCCTAGGGCTGGAAGAGACCTCAGGAGGTCATCAAGTCCAGCCACGTGCCCAAGGCAGGACCAATCCCAACTATTCTTAGATTGTAACCTCTCGTGTGTCTGTTTGTACAGCACCTGACACAACTGGGTCCTGGCTCACAATTAAGACTCCAGTATGCTCCAATAACACAAATTATACAAAGTAATCTAAGGCTAGTTAAGTTGTCTGGGCTATCTCAATGTAAAATCCTTGAGGCAAGGCAGTACAGTGTATACAGTCAAGGTAAACTCCAGGTAGCGGACTGACTTGCACTAGCAGTATCCAGATAAGGATTAAAGGTGCCCTGTTTGCATCGGGCTTTAACATGGAGAATAGATACTTGAACTTTAAAAGCACACATCTTTTTTGCAGTGAAAATACAGCCAAAATATGCGAGACACAGATTAAAAGCTCAGGATAAAGAAATTGTTTCAAATATGTATAATAGAAATCTGTTTCTTTTCATAAGAGGAATCCTTTAGAAAGAAACCACATCTCAAAATTGCAATGGGGAGTATATGGGAAGCTGATTATGCCTTCAGCTTTCAAATAGTCCTTAATTTTTCATACTGAGGCCTTTGCTCTGAATTACTTCTGTTGTTTTTGTTGCCCGGGATAATAGTATTTTTCCCCTTCATGGAGAGGCTGCTAAATAAAAGATATGGCAGAGCTGTTGAATGAGATCTTCTGCTAATTAAGGTGAATTTTTTGTTATCTCCTTAGAAATGCAGCTACAGTAACCTTTATGTGGTGAGGTAAGGAGGTTGTCTAGCTTGCTGGAAGGGTACTTGCCCCTTTAAGGGAACCCTTGCAATGGGTGGCAAGAAGGAGGAAACATTTCATGTTGAGTTTGCTTAGAAACAGCACTTCATTTTTAGAATTTGGCCAATATTTAAAATAACCTCTGAAGAAGACAAAGGGTGGGGTCTAAGACCTGAGCCCTATGCCTATACTCAGTCAAAAGTTGTCCCTCACCAAGTGAGATGTGATGCAAAGGCTATGCCAGGTACATGCTCAGAGGAAGCATATGGCCCAAAACAGAGACATGACTCGTAACAGGGATTTATTATTATTTGTTTGGTGTTTCTGAAAGGTGCCAGATTGAAAACCTAGATGACTAAGGGCTTTTCTATATAAAAAAGGACAATGGTAGTGTCAGATTCAGCCAACTCATGCCCGATCAATATGCTTCAAATCCTCACGTGAAGGACCATTTACAAGGCTGGAGGGGAGTGGGAGAAGGGGAAGGAAAATAGGAAGCAATATACTAAAAACAAATCTTGTGATGCTTTCCTGCTTCTCTCCCTTAAATTGAATGATCTATGGGGCAGGACAATGTTTTATTTTGGTCTCTTTTGGTGACATGTAAACAACAGTAATGCCCATCTAATTCTTGGCCTTACTGATGAGACTACCAAATTAAAGCCATCTGTGGTGGCCATATGATCTACCCACCTGTCCAGTAGGGACTGGATTGAGACCAGCATCTCACTGTACAAAGCCCAGAATATTTTATATAAAGCACATTTGATTTCTGCCAGTGCGCAAGGAATATAACCAGCTTAACATTTGACATGGTGGGGAATATTAGAGGAAAACATTGCATGTCTATGCATCCTACAGTTGGGAGAGCTGAAGCAATTATAGTTCTGTACCACCACCTGTCCAACCAGAATGATACATACACTTGGTAATTGGGTTTGTACAAATTACCAATTTATGCTGCATTTCCCCAACAATCCCCAAACAGTTTTCAATAATGCACCATTGCCAGCTACAACAGGCATTGATTTGAAAGCATCAGCGAGAGATAACATTTAAAGAACTAGACGACTTACCCGGCATTGCCCAGGTCCTACAGGACTGGTGGTGTGGGGGGTGCAGAACTCAGGGCAGGGTCTTGGGGATATGGGGGACAGCATAGCAGGAGGCTGGGAGTGTGTGTGTGTGTGAGAGAGAGAGAGAGAGAGAGAGTGGGGGTGCAGAGGGTCTTAGAGCGGGGGTCCCATCTAACAGGGCATTGTCTCCCCCACAGGTGGCAAGGCCTTTCTCCTCCCCATCCCTCCCACCCCCTGGCCAGCAGGGGACTTCTCTCCCCCAGTCCCTCCAGCCACCCAGATCTCTCAGTTTTCAGGGGCCTTCTGTTTCTCCCCCCCCTCCCAGCCCTCCTCTGGCTACCAGTGGCCCTCCTTCTCCTCCCAGCCCCACCAGGCGCCTTCTCCTCCCTTCCCCCCTCCCCCCAGCTCCCTGGCTGCCAGGGGCCTTTTCTCTTCCTCCCCTCTTCTGGTTCTGCAGACAAGGACTGGGGGAGGAAAGGGTTTGGGGCAGGAGGGCTACTTACCCAGTTTGGTGGCAGGCAGGATGGTGGACCCCAGCCCTGCTGGCAGTCTCTTGGTGGAGTGGTTGCCCTAAGTGGTTACTCTGCAGGGTCCAGGGTGGTCCCTGGCTGGGATGATTGAGTTGGGGTTGGTCCTGCTTTTAGCAGGGGGTTGGATGTGATGACCTCCTGAGGTCTCTTCCAGCCCGAGGATTCTATATCTTTCCCCTGCCGACTTGCTGCCCCCTGTGGCCACTCACAGTATCACATCCCTCCTCTCTCCTTTCCCTGTTATAGAAAACTGTCCCATTTCCAGCAGTTCCCATTTTCTGGGCACAACCAAACCCTGACCTTGCTTTAAGTTAGGATAAAAGGAAGCTGAATATCAAATGTTGTGGTTCTAGCTCTTACCGTTTAGGGGTAGTTCTTGAACAACAGACTCACAGACAGACAGACAGATGACCTTTGGTGGAAGATTATAGGTAAGAAACTCTTAATTGCAAATACCCCACACTAGTTGCTATGATGAATTTCTTTACTCTAAGCCCTGAAAAGGAATGTACCACTGCTTAACTTCTTTGGGGGTGATACTTAATTGCTGCACTGTTAAGCTGCTGACATCTAGGACAACTACATGATCAGACCATAATTTTATAATCTTTACCCTGTACATAGGCGGTTCCTCTTTTTACATTCAACTCTTTTTAAGCAGGCATCTTGGAACATATTTAATCTGAAAATAAACTCTAAATTCACCTTGAAACCCGAGTCCCAAATCCTATCTCAAACCTAAACTGCATCCAAAAAACCATATCTCCTATGCCCATCTCTACCTTGTCCACACAGTGACTTAGCATGCAGAATGCAAGGTGAATGTGCAGTAGGCTAGCCTGGTGAACCCTAAGGCTACATCTACACTGTGAGCCAGTGGTATGACTCCCCATCTTGAGTACACACACTCATGGTAACTCGGCGAGACTGCCGACCTGCAGTATGTTAAAGTGCACTATGGAATTTTTAGTCTTTGGTAGCAGGGTCAAGATGCCACTTAGTGCACTGGTGGGCAACCAGAGGCCCATTGGGTTCTGTGTGTGGCCCACGAGTCATTTTGTTTACTATGGCCCGATTCTACTGGTTTCCATCCATGTAAGTGTTTTCCTACCAATATAACTACAGTGGCATGCAATTAAAGCAAGGACACGTGTGACGTGAGGTGCATGCTGATTGCACACAACATTGACTGAGGGTATGTCTACACGACAGAGTTTTACCAGAAAAACAGCTGATTTTCCGACAAAACCTGAGTTACATCCACACTGCAATTGAATTCTTCTGAAAGTAAATCAAAAGAACAGAGGGCTTTTTCTGACATTGGTAATCCTCTTTCTACAAGGAAGAAGCTTTTTTCCAAAAGAGCTCTTTCAGAAAAAGGTGTGTGTGGATGGGGAAGAGGGAGTTCTTTTGGAAGAAGAGGAAAGAGGAAACAGCATAGGTGCCCTGGTGGCCACTCCGTCCATAGTAATCACAGCTTAAATGTGAGAGAGCATCCATTCAGTGTGGAGGCTATCTTTCAAAAAAGCAGATTGCTTTTTCGATGAGCTTTTGTGTGTGGACACTCTCTTTTGGAAGAAGTTTTTTCGGAAGATCTCTTCCAAAAGAAGCCTGCAGTCTAGACATAGCCTGACCTCTGCATCCAATCAAAGTGCTGCTCTGGTTCAATCGGCTCACCCTGCAAATTCTAGGTGTACAGTTTGCAGGAGACCATCTTGGTTACGACAATCTTGTGGCCCACTGAGATGGAGGAGGGCCACTCATGTAGCTTACTCACTAGCCTCGGTTGCCTATCGCTGACTTAGTGGCACACTAGCGTGCTGTACATTTACGCCCCGGCTTGCTGTGCTGTTACTAACTGGTCAGACAAGCCCACTAATACATGGCTAAGTTCTATAGCCCTTGAATATGCAAAACAGCATTTGTGCTCATAAATTATTCACAGCTTTGTAGGACAAATATGAAAAGTACTTACATTCCCCCAACACATTGAGGTGATATGACCAGTATTGCCAGCATAATGAGGACCTTATTATGTTTAATAGTACACGATAGGTTTATAAAAAGACAAGTGCTTAAAAAACACTATGACCCACGATTGCTACCCCCTTTGTGTTACTAGTATAGAAAAGCGTCTCCAGAAATGGACCGTAATCTACTCAGCTGTTTATGGCACATCTCACACCAAAATATCCTTAATGGGAAAATGGGATCGTTGTATCCAGTCAAATAGTGATACAAGTAAAAATGGTGGAAGATGAGAAACAGAATTTTAATCTATTTTTTATGCAGAGTCTTTAGAGCAAATTAGCCATAATCTGTTATTTAGGCTAGCAGGACTCAATATTGTTTGTGTGCATGTCATATTAATTTTTAATCATATGAGGCAGTTCAGAAACAGAATTACTGATGCAAAGACAGGCATCAAGTGTGATATAGCAGCTCCCATGCCGACAGAGTGCCCACTTCCTTCAGTCTATTAATATTCCTCTCAACCCCAGTGCATCATTCAAGTGGCTTTTGTAAGCTTTAATTATAGCTAGCCTATCAGCTGGGCTGAACAGAGGATGCATTGAACGGAAGCTACTGAATGATTCCATAGGCCATCCATTTTCACGTAAGTGATTCAAATCTATTCTAACTGAAAACCAAAACAGAAAAATTGCTTAGGTAACTTATCATGAAGACTAGATAATGGGACTGAAACCTAGCATGTACCAGGTACATCTATTTAAGACTTCCAAACATTTTAATAAGCACAACTGGCATTAATACTCTGTGGCTACATCTACACTGCCCTCTCTTGCGCAAAAAATATGCCAATGGGGCGTGCGGAATATCGCCACGCCTCATTTGCATAATTAATGAGGCTCTATTTTTGCTCAAGAGGCTTTTGTGCAAAAACCCCCTCTTGTGCAAGAACCATTCTTCCGCTTTTTTCCAGGAAGAACGGCTCTTGCGCATAAGGGGGGATTAGCGCAAAAAGGAGCTGTGTAGACGGCTCCTTTTTGTGCAAAAGCCTCTTGCGCAAAAAGCGGTTGCTCATTAATTATGCAAATGAGGCACGGCGATATTCCACGCTTCACCTCATTTGCATATTTCTTGCGCAAAACAGCGCAGTATAGACATAGCTGGCCCTGGTTTAGAATGTCTTGCCACAATCTCCCTTGCCTATTAGCTTCAGCAAGCGTTTAGCACGTGTTAACAAGCAGTTTTCCCTGGAATAACCCACCTGGTTTGCAGGTGCCATTCCAACTTGGAAAGATTTACGTGGGTTCTGCCGGCTCGCTGAAGCGCTGTTACACTGCTCAGATACAAGAGAGGAAACAACAGCTCTCTGGAATATAAGAGGCCCTGAAGTGCCCCAGTAGCCTAATGGACAGGGCTCTTAAACCAGGGAGTGTGGATTCCAGTCTCACCTGGAATAAAGACCTCCATTCTTCTCTCACACAAGCAATGGAGAAGGAGGCTGGTGAGGGGTGTTTGGAATGAGAGTTTAACTTTGTCTGTGGAAATAAAAAAAGTCGGTTCCCGACAGACAACACTTATTAACATTGTGTGTTCTTTGTTCTCCTTTTGTGTTATTGGCTAAGCAACACTTTTTTTCTTTCGTAACAGCAATATTCAACACTTTCTGTCACATCTAGTTCCAAGTTAAGGCTTGCTTAGAGGCTGAGGGTGAAATCCTCAATGCATTGGTCAACAGCAAAACTCCGGTGGGAGATCAGGATATCATCCTGTCTCTATAATGCCAATAACCACAGACAATGTGGTTTTAAGTATCAGCATGGTCCAAGCTATGACTCTGGTGGGGATGGGAGGGAGGAAAGAGAGAGAAACTGAGGCTTCCCCATTACTATGGGAGGTCAGTGCAAACAGGAGTCTCGTGTTGTAGTCTCAAGAAACAAAAGATACAAATTCTCCTTGATCTTGACCCAGAAACCTATATTTACCAAGAACATATGGGTATTGATAACTTACAGTAATTACAGCTGGTTGGAAAATGCCAATTGTTTCTCACAGGAAATGTCTTTCATTTCCCACAGCTGTGTGTGTTCCCCCTCAAACCCCAATACTTTTGGGGTTTTCAATAAAATATTGTCCAAGACTGAATCTGACTTGCACAAGACTTGAAGATGTGCTTACAATCATGCGCACATCCTTCCTGAACAGAGATACTTCCCTAGATTAGGGCCACGAGCTTTGTTTGTTTGTACCTTTTTTTGCTGGAAAGTTTGACCTTCTAAAGGTCTGATATTTTGGATACTATGTGTCCACTGATTTCTTTTGCATCCCCTACTAAATGACAGCCTGAGATTGAGGAGGTGGGGCAGACTGCTTCTTGTACAAAATAGCTTTCATGACTGCACAGAAAAATCATGCTGCTTTGTTAGGCCCCGCAATAACCTATATTGCAAATTGTTCCTTTGATCTCAAGGATCAAATTGCCCTGGTAGAGATCAAAATGATTTTTAAGTGTTATCTTTCTCACTGGCTGGCTTCATTAGCTTTTTACAGCTGGCACCCCACTCCTCAGTAACATGTTTGAAAGCTGTTTGCTTGCTATCTCACTCCAGAAACCTCAGCCAAAAGGGGCCCACTGAACAGAATTCTGTTTACCTTGGGTTATGGTCACAGCATGGACATTACTTTGTTAAGCATCCTCACTAATGATTTTTTTGTGTAGCAAATGCTGGGCACTGTTGTGCTCATTATGCCAGATCTTTTCTGTGGAATTTAATGGCATTGAGATCCAAAGGAACTGTTCTCTCGGAGATGTCCCCAGATGACTTTTGTTATTATTAGTCTGCCCAGCTATAAATTAGATTGCACAGTCTTCTGTGTTAGGATGCCACTTGTATCTGTCTGTCCCAGAAGATTGTTAGCTTGGTCTCCATGGAGGTTAAGCCAGATAAGAAACTAATTTATAGAGAGAAATATTTAGAATAGCGATTTTAATTCTTTCCTAGCCTGGATAGAACCACGCTGATTATTTATATAATAAAAGAACATATGGATTCATCATGCAGATAGTCAGGTTTTTTATCTTTTTATCCATTCTCAATAGTTGGACTAATATACGATAGCTACAAGAACCTTTTCTCTGCATAGGTATTTGTAACATACATCCTACAGAGTAGCAAAGTACTAGTCTTCTAGATATGGGTCTGTTTCAGCATTTTGCTCTTTAAACTGTCCATATTAAGCTCAACTTGTAAAACTGTGGGATTGGAGAATGATGAAGGCTGATTACTGTATTGAATCGGCTAGGTCAGGTGTACATGGAGAGTGAATGAAATGCCATGTGATACAGTGTATACTGGGCTAGGACCCTTGAGATCTAGGTTCCCTTCTCAGCTCTGCCAGTAGTCAGCCATGCACCCTTGTGCAAATGGTTTCAGTATTGTTTACCTGTTTCCCCCTTTGTCTTGTGTAATAAGGGGTCGAAGCTCTTTGGGGGCAATGGTTACCTCTAGTGTCCAGAACCATGGGCCTCTACATCTCAAGTGGATCACAAGATCTCTCTCTCTCTATAAAAAGACGGGATGACAAAGTGACATCACCATGTCACTCTGCGTCCCGCCTGCCTCCTACCTCTCTCCCCCTTCCCCCTTCCCTGGTGGAGTGGGAGGCAAAATCCACCAGCTCGAGCGGACCTTGTTGCTTCTCCTCGTCACTTGGAATTGGCATTTTAAACCAAGCCCCTACTCCCCTTCCCCCACCTCCATCCCACATGGCACAGTAGGCAGCAGAACCCACATCGCCACCGTGACAGCCCAGGGGCCAGGGGAGGGGTGTGTGCTTGGAACAGCAGCCCGGGGACAGATGCTAGGAGCGGGGCTCTCAGGTGGGCTTATGTGCCAGCAGCAGGCTCTTGGGGGCTCCCCCACTGCCAAACTCTTGAGGATCTGGAGCGTGGTGCCCAACCGTCCAGAATCTGGCTGCCTCTGCAGCGACTTGCCCCTCCCCAGCGGCTGCACTTACTGCAGCTGCCAGAGCACCCCTGAGCCTCCTGGGGGAGCCACCTCATCGACCTGTCGGCTCCTTCCCTTTGGCTCCCTGGGCTCTGTGGGCAGAGCTGGGGCAGGGAGCAGCGCAGGCAGGACCGCACAGCGGGGAGGATGGAATAGTGCCCTCCCTCCCCCCCGCGCTGCTGCTTTCCCCACCTCAGCAGGCTGCCATGCCCTGGAGCCTGCATGTAGACTGTACTACCTGTGCCTTGCTGCAGCCCAGGTGGGGAGGGCAGGCACCCCTGCGCATCCCTTCTCCACCCACCCCCCCATTGCCAAATTTCACAGACAGGACAGAGCAGCCTCCCGACTTGCTCAGAGCCCCTCCACCCCCTCAGTCAGCCACACAGCCCAGTATCCCTCAACACACACAGCTCCCCCGCCTCCTCAGAGTCCTTGAAACAAAAGCACGCATTTCCCCAACCTCCTGCCTCCCTCCGCCCCCACCCCGGTCCTCCGGGGGGACAGCCGGGGCTGCTGTGGCCTTGGCCCTGCCCCGGCCCCCCCCCTCCAGTGGCTGGGTGGAAGGGGGAGGGCTGGGGCTGATGTGGCCTCAGCTCTCCCCATTGGCTGGGGGAGGGAAGACATGGGGCTGGCGTGGCTGCTGGAGCCTGGGGACGGGGAGGAGGACGAGAGAGCTGGGGCTGGCCCAGCCTCAGCTGTGCCTGATGGCCGCAGAGTGAGGGGGCAGGCTGGAGCTGCCACACCTCAGCCTGGCCCTTCCCAGCGGCCGGGAGAAGAGCCAGGGTCAACACCCCCAGAGAGAAGGGGGTTGGCAAGCGTAGCGAGCAGGGGGCACACCCCCCAATAATACTGTCTACAAACAATTTCTGATAGGTTTTGATTTTTCATGATGTGTATACTGTGCCAGGCAGAAGAGGGTTGGATCTGAGTGGGGTCTATAGGTACAACCGTTCCGAGGGGGAAGGAAGGAGTATAAATGGAAAGGCTCTCTTTTAGGAGTTACACAAATCTCTCCCCTATTTCACTAGAACACAAACCTTCAATGGGAGTTACACCAGTAGAGAATTTGGCTCTACTACTTTGCAGGGAGACTGGTGAAACACGCCCATGTTTCAAAGCATTGGACAAACCTTAACAAACAAATCAGATCAACACCAAAGCCATCTTGGTATTTGTCTGGGCTGTTCAAATCTTTGGGGTGAACCTTAGATGTCTGAGAAGAGTCTTTTTGTAAAAAATATCCAGTGCTTCCAGACTCAGGTGTTTTATCTGATTCAGTAGGCCTGTTCCAAGGATGAGACTGAACTCGTTTGTAAGGCTTTTTGGGGCTAACTTTATTTTCTTGCGCAAAGTATGCAGAGAAGCCAAAATTATATGCGAAAGCTTCCATAGTTGTGAAAGCAAGAGTGCATTATTTACTCCCTTAAGAGCATTCTGCTTATCACAAACATGCACTTTCCACTCCCTAGGGTCCCACTAGGCATTTCATAGATTCTTAAAAATCTCTTCCAAGTCCCCAAATGCACCGTAATCACCAACATTTAAATTCCTATTTCTTTCTTTCTTTCTTTCTTTCTTTCTTTCTTTCTTTCTTTCCATTGCATTTATTTCACTCATTAGTGAATATACTTCTCATAAAAGACTGGCAACTCTGAAAACCAAGTTCCCAGTTCATTGCATGGGTGCAACAAACCTGGGTATTGGCCTTAGATTATTTTAAGAGGGAGCCTGGTATATGTCCAGTCATTTGTCAGCTTCCCCTGTTAAGCCTGCCAATTAATACCCATTGCAGTGGAGGTTTTGACTCTGTGCCTTTAGCACAATATTGATATCTAGGGGTATGTCTAGACTGCATCCCTCTGTCGGCAGAGGGATGCAGATTAGGCAGGCTGACATTGCAAATGAGGCAGGGATTTAAATATCCGTGCCTAATGTGCATAAAAATGGCCACCGCGTTTTGCTGACTCAGCACTTTGTCGGCAAAAAGCGGCACTCTAGAGGGGGATCTGTGGAGAAAGAAAGCCTTTTTCGAAAGATCCTGTAAACCTCCTTGCAGGAGGCATAAGGGATCTGTCGAAAAAGGCTTTCTTTCTCGACAGATCCCCTTCTGGACTGCCGCTTTTTGCCGACAAAGTGCTGAGTCGGCAAAATGCGGCGGCCATTTTTATGCAAATTAGGCACAGGATATTTAAATCCCTGCCTCATTTGCAATGTCGACCTGCCTAACCTTCATCCCTCTGCCGACAGAGGGATGCAGTCTAGACATACCCCATGGAGACTATTGAGTAGCAACTGGAAGTGGCCAGGAAAGGAGTATTTCCCCCCTAAGTTTGAAGGGGAGAAACATTTAATTTTCATCACTGTTTCTTTAAAAGAAAACCTTGGGCTTTTCAAATGCAACCTCCCTCCAGCCCCCGCAAAAAAACATTCAATGTTTAAGTGACTAAAAGCTAAAAAACATAAACCAGTTTGAAAATTACTATTATGTTTCAATGGAAATTTCCATGGGAAATGTCAGTTTTCCATTAATTAGTTCATGTTCAGTTATTCAATGGAAACCTGAAAAAATTAATAGAAAAGTCACTTCCAAAGGAAAAAATCTCATTTAGATAAATAGAGCCACTTGCCAACTCTGACATAAACATTTCAACCAACTCTAACAGATTCAGTCCACAGCTTTTTGTTTAGTGTGTACAGAATATTTTCCAAGCTATATTTTATTGTGAATGAAATATCAGATATTTTTATGAAGACAATGACTTACAGATATAATTTAGCTAGAGTAACCAGAGCATGTGTGGTTTTCCCAGCTCCCTTCCAACTTTTGTCTGTGTCCAAACAGAAGCTCTATCCAGGTTTGGACTCCAGTTCAAGCTTTATTCCTGCCTCTTCGAAGCACCAATTGCCAGCTCAAAATTCATCTGTAGTTAATTAAAAACCACAAGAAAATTTTCCTGAGCCAAAATTGCAAAGTGAAGGACCCTCATTTCAACCTTGTGTCTCTTAATATTACATTTTCTCTTCCTGTGACTAGCAGTCCTAAATAAAAATTCTGCTTAAGTGCTAACATGGCTTAACTCCTTTTAAATGCATTTTAAAGTGTGTCGAAAATGGAGGCTGCTGGTTAACACGCAGTTTATAAGACTACCTTCAGAGCAGCAATGTCAGTGTTCATTTTCCCACTAGGAGACTCTGCTGCACAAAGAATACAAGTGACACACATGCAGAGCATCGTTTCTGTGCTTTTGGATATTTGTCATGCACTTGGCTTGAGAAGTACTGGAAAAAGCTTGAAAACTGAGCTGGTTGGCAAATGTGTGGATGACAGAAAATTTGTGGATGACAGGGAGCAGAGGCATCGCTCGGGGAGCAAGGGGAAGGGGAATGGGCATAGCGGGGGGGCAGGAGCAGGGACAGCAGTCGGGTGTGCCATCATTTCGTGCATGATGGCACACGTTATTGCCTGGCCACACAAGCTGGTCCCACATGCTGGTCTGCCACTCTGCGTCCTCCTGGACCTTCTGGGCCAGAATCTGCGGCATGTCACGCAGGACGCCCACATGCTGCCGTGTCAGGTCTTCCTGGACCCTGGAGTGCTTTCAGGTCCCCCGGGTCGGGCGGCTGGCTCAGGTGGCGTGGATCACCCCTCAGTCACAGCTGGTCCAGCTGTGGAGAATAACAAGAGGGAGAGGCGGTCAGTCATCCATGCAGACACTGTCCCTGAGACGGTGCCCTCCTCTGTGAGCAGCGAACAACAGTCCTCGGGCCAGAGGAGGGGGCTGTCCCGGAAGCAACGCCATGAGTGGGCTGAACAGCAGGCCCTGCCTCACAGGGGTCTTGAGGTGCCCATACTGCCCGCTTCCCCCTCCTCCCATGGACAAGCAGGCAAGGGAAGTGTCCGGCCAGTGGGATCCCATAGGCGTCAGAGGAGCCTGGAGCAGCCTGGCCTGGGGCCTGCACACACACGGGCGCCTCGCAGCGCTGTCCACGGGAGCGGGTGGCCAGACGTGTGTGTGGCCTCCCCTGAGCCTGGGGGTGCTCAGAGGCTGCTGCTGAGTCCGCATGGAGCACACTAACGCTGCACGTGGTTCCACGTGCACCGACTGCAGCACGATGTCCAGCCCGAGCAGGCCGAGCGACACTCGCACCCCTCCCCCTCTGCGCCCGCCTCCCCCGCCCTGTGTGTGTGGAAAACTGAGAGCACTCACCTGAGGATCCCTCCCCGGCGTCAGATGATGTCCAGGCTCACGGGTACGGGCTCCAGGGTCAGTGTAACTGTGGTCACTGTGTCATCCTCCTCCTGCACCTGCTGTCCCTCCTCCGCCTCCATGACCTCCAGCTGGGCAACGACGGGCGTCTCGAGGCCAGACTCGACGACCACAGGTGGGAAAAGGGCTTCCCCACCTCCAGGATCTGGTGCATCTGGTTGAAGTAGGAGCAGGAGTGGGGTCCTGCTCTGGAGTGCGAGCTGCGCTCTCTGGCCATTGTGTAGCCCTGGCGGAGCTCCTTCACCTTACTCTGGACCTGTTCTAAGGTGGATGTCCCCACTCCGCCAGGGCCTTGGACATCTGGCTCCGCCAGGGCCTCGGACATCTGGCCATAAATGTCTGTGTTGCACCAGTTGGAGCAGAGATCCTGTAGGGTCTCCTCCTCGCCCCGCAGCTCGAGGAGGGACAGGATCTCCGCTCCAGACCACGAGGGTGCCCGCTGTTTGGTACCCGTTGGTGGGTCCTGGTAGTCCTGGTTGTGCACCCTGTGAGGGCCAGGGAGGGTCTCGGGGGGCTTGTGACTGTGCCATGGGTCAGAAGGCCTGTGGCAGGGAGAGCCACGGGCTCAGGGTGCTACTCTAAGGCCGGCTTCCTGCCACAAGGCTTGTCCAGCGTGCCTGCAGCTTTAAGAGGTGCCAGGAGACAGGAACTATAGAGTTGTGATTACTTTGCATGGAGTGGCCACCAGGGCACCTGTGCTATTTCCTGGAGGCCTCTTCTTTTGAAAGAAAAGCCTCTTCCCCATCCACACACGCCTTTTTCCAAAAGAGCTCTTTCAGAAAAGGCGTTCTTCCTCATAGGAAGAGGTTTACCAATGTCGGAAAAACCCCTCTGTTCTTTCGACTTTTTGTCAAAAGAACGCGATTGCAGTGTGGACATAAGTGAAGTTTTTCTGAAAAAACTCCGCAGTGTAGACATACTCTTAGAGCTTGAACCACAGCCTGCCACAGTCAATGGAAACGCTCCTATTGATGTCAGTGGGCTATGGCTCAGGCTTGTAAGCTGTATTCACAGATACGGCTCATTGCTCCAGTTCAGGCTGGAGATGACAAAAGCAAAGATCACCACAACAGGATTTAAATCAGAATGTGATCAATAGATTCTCATTGTGTCTGACAGACAACGCAGGTCAGGTAATATCTTTATTGGGTCAACTTCAGTTGGTGGAAAAAATCTTTCAAGCATCACAGACCTCTTGGAGATCCACAAAGGGACATTCTGCTTTGGGTCTGAGATATAACTTGTGAACTGTTCATTAGTTTCACAAGCAGCATGCACCCTTCCTGAAAGTTAGCAGCCACCGTAGAATGTAAGGAGTTGTATATGCCACACCAGGGCTGAAGAAGAGACAATATGTGTGCGTTGGATTCTTAGAGACACCCCTGTGAGGATTCTACTTTATTTCTCCACGGTGTCTCAGTAACGATGACAGGAGGAACCGAACCTGGGAACTCTGGAGCTTAGTGCATGAGCCTTTACCGCTTGAGCTAAAAGCCAGCTGGCTTGCCGCTAAGGCTGTAGAGCACATGTAGTCTTTCTCTCTGTAAGTGGTCTAAATGCCTCACATGGCACAGCAACCCACATCCAGTATGTGTGTGGGTTACATCTCTCTTAAGTTTCAAGATGCATATCTGAGGTGAGGGAAACCATCTCCTCCCCATAATATAGTGATTAAAAAAAATACATTTGGATGCCTAATTCGCTGTAGAAACCAACAAGTCAGTGTGCTTCACATGTCTATTTTCCTCAGTCCTGAGCTGGCCCATCTCCCTCAGACAGCTGAAGTCTTTAACATTTCAAGGAAAAGAAAAGATTGGACTTGTTACCGCCAACCAAAAGTCTGAGGCAGAGCAGTGTGTTACAAGCGGATGTGCATGCACACACACACACAATTCGCGTGTATTCACGTTGCACATTGTACCAAGGAGAACAGGTTTTTGTACATGCTCAGAAAGCATAGAAGTACTTGCCTTGTTCTTATTTGCTGTATTCTGTCTGTCATGGTTTGGGCGCTGTTAAATGTCTTTAGAGCTATTTAGAATTACTCATCCCCATGCTACCATGAAATGAGAGGTGAACTCACATTGCTAGCACGTTGGTTGTCACTGAGTGTGTTGATCTCTGTATAATTACTTTGAGATGGATACCCTGAATGCAGAAAGATGACTCTTCATACACCTCAGACACTCTTTAATGTGCACAAGCAACCCTGCTTGCAGGACTAAGAACTCATAGACTCATAGACTTTAAGGTCAGAAGGGACCATTATGATCATCTAGTCTGACCCCCTGCACAATGCAGGCCACAGAATCTCACCCACCCCCTGCTAGAATAATCCTCTCACCTATATCTCAGATATTGAAAGCCTCAAATATTTTGAAGACCCCAAGATGCAGAGAATCCTCCAGCTGTGATCTGTACCCCATGCTACAGAGGAAGGCAAAAAACCTCCAGGGCCTCTGTCAATCTACCCTGGAGGAAAATTCCTTCCCGACCCCAAATATGGCGATCAGCTAAACCCTGAGCATGTGGGCAAGACTCACCAGCGAGACACCCAGAAAGTTCTCTATAGTAACTCCTATCATCCCTCCATTGACCTATTTACCACTGATAGCGAAAGGTCAATTAGTTACCAAGATCATGTTATCTCATCAAACCATCCCCTTCATAAACCCATCTAGTTTAATCTTGAAGCCAGATAGATCTTTTGCCCCCACTACTTCCCTTAGAAGGCTGTTCCAGAACTTCACTCCTATAATGGTTAGAAACCTTCATCTAATCTCAAGTCTAAACTTCCTACTAGCCAGCTTATATCCATTTGTTCTTGTGTCCACATTGGTATTAAGCTTAAATAATTCAGTGGCCACGGCAGGGATACTTGGCCTGTGGCTAGTGAGCAGGGGCCAGCAGACTCGCCAGGCTTCTGGGAAAGGTTGCAGGGAGGCTGGCTACGTGCGCAGGGCCAGGGTAGTCAGCCCTCAGCACCCCCCAGAGTGGGGGTGGCAATTTAAAGGGCCTGGGGCCCCTTTGACTAACCGGGCCCTGGGGCAATTGCCCCTTCTCCCCCACACTCCTATTGGCTAGGCCTGCTACGGGGCAGTTGCCCTTCCCCCCCCAACCCTATTGGCTAGGCTTGCTAATGAGCAGCAAGTTTTCTAATGTGTCTCCTATGGCTTTTGGTAGCACCTAATATTAAAATTCTGTGTGATTTAATTCTTACCCAGTCAGGATACTTTTACTTTATTATCCAATTAAGTGATTCACTTATTTGCTGCGAGACTATATACATACACTAAGTATTTCCCATCATGCTGTTATAAACTGTAATACAGTAGAACCTCAGAGTTACAAACACATCGGGAACTATGAGAACATAGTTCTTTCAGAAGGTTTACAACTGAATATCGACTTGATACAGCTTTCAACTTTACTATACAGGAAAAAATGCTGCTTTTTTTTTTTTTAACAAAAGAACTTTATGTTTAACACAGTACTGTGCTTGATTTGCTTTGTTTTGTCTCTATGACTGCCCAATCATGTACTTCTGCTTCCAAATGAGGGATGTGGTTGACGGGTCAGTTTGTAACTCTCCTGCTAGAAACTCAGGTTCTACTGTAGTACTATAATAAATGAAACAATTAACTGTTACTACTGCTGCTCTTCTGGGTAATGTTGATCACTAATTTGGCTCCTGAATCACTGAGGAGTATCACTGGTCCAGGAGTTTGGTCTTTGTACTGGCAAGGCACGTGTTCCCACACAGAATAATATTAAAATAATCTGAATGTACATAGTTCCCAAATCATAAATTCATAAAAACATAGGGCTGGAAGGGACCTCAGAGGTCATCTAGTCTATTCACCTGCTAAGGCAGTATACATAACTATAAAATTATAAAATATAAAATTATTTATACCATTGTAGCTGGTCAAAGGCTGAGGCTACGTCTAGACTGCAAGCCTCTTTCGAAAGAGGCTTTTTCGAAAGATACTTTCAAAAAAGAGCGTCTAGACTACAACCAGTACTTTCGAAAAAGCAAGCCACTTTTTTGAAAGAGAGCATCCAGGCAGTCTGGATGCTCTCTTTTGAAAAAGCACAGTTTGCATTATATAGCACCTTTTTTCGAAAGAGCACTTTCGAAAAAAGGCGTTCTTCCTCGTAAAACGAGGTTTTCTGCGGTTGAAAAAACTGCCACGTTCTTTTGATTTACTTTCGAAAGAACATGGCAGCAGTCTAGACGAAGGGGAAGTTTTTTCGAAAAAAGGCCATTTTTAAGACCTTTTAAGAGTCTCTCTGAGATATAAATAATTACAGGTGGTTAAAAACAAAGGGGAAAAAACAGAAAAATGTCATGGACATTTTCACTCTTACCAAAATTCAAAATGTTGATTCAAGCGATCATTACTACAACAAAATTTGAAGCATGCAGACCAGTCCTACAAAGTAAACAGGAAATAATTCAAAGAAACAGAGACTGTTCTCATTGACAGATGGTTCTATGATTCTATGGTTAACAAAGATCTATATTTTAGATCTCAGCAAAATAATGACCCTTGTCTGATACACACTAGCCATCTGAAGCCCACTTTCAACATTCCATTTTTTATTTTGTTCTTTGTTCTCATTTTAGTGAAGAAATGTGTAGGATAATAATCCCACACTATGGTGTGCACCAGTTCTGATTCACTTAGGCAAAATACACTCAGGCTTTGTGAAGGGAGAAAATAAAATTGGTTACTGTTCTTCGCGGCCTCTCAAAATAATGCATTTTTGGGCACTTATGCTTTCACATGGCCCTCCCACACGTATTACGCTATATGCCGTGAGTACAGAAACAAACAAAAATGCTGCACAAACACTTTCATAATTAGAATCAGCCACCACTGTAGTTGTCCAAAAGATTACAGGTTTTCTGGCCTCATGTACACAGTCATTTATATACCGCATATAGAATGGAGTAAAAGATAAGATAGAGTATAGAGTAAAAATTGTCTGAAAACTTTTAAAATCGATGCTAGTGCCAGTTTGTAGAAACTGGAGGGTGGCAGAAAAAGTGGGAACCGAGCTACTTAGTGAATAAACGCTTTCAAATTTAGCCTGTAATATAAGAGCTGAATCGTGAACCCCCTGATTACACTGGTGAGCAGTTACTCACATGAGTTATACCACTGAAATCATAGAATCGTAGAATCCTAGGGCTGGAAGAGACTTCAGGAGGTCATCAAGTCCAGCCCCCTGCCCAAAGCAGGTCCAGTCCCAATTAAATCAACCCAGCCAGGGCTTTGTCAAGCCGAGACTTAAAAACCTCTAGAGATGGAGGTGGTGCAGTTTGATATCTTTGAGCAGAGAATGACCAATTTAGGGCTAGATTGCAAACATTTGGATTCCCACTGGTAAGCTGGCACTCAGTGAGGCTGTTCATATGTGTAACCATCCACCAAAGGAAATAAGGGTCTAAGTGGAATGAGTTTGGCAGTCTCAGCTAAGTCCCTGGAGATTTCATTTTAACTCAAATCTGTTGTTTACAGACCCCTAGCAAAGAAGCATGAAAGACATTCCTGGAAGGTCCTTCCACTGCCATCTGCAAACAATTACCTGGCAGCATAACAATAATTAATTGCAACTGGTGGTAAGAAAGGGCAAAATAGTTTAGATAAAGCCATTGAACAGGACTTCCTATCAGAGGCCTAAGTGAAGGGAGGAGATTCCTGGTACGACAATTACCTATGTGTGCCTATTGACGGGCAATTTCACCTCAGAACTTCTCACAGAGCACCACCGGAGTCGGAATGCGGTTTGTGATACACACCCGAATCTTTCCCCTTCTAGCATGAGCCATGGGATCTGTGCACACTAGCAGCTGGCATGAGACACCCAACAGAAAAAGAATCACCATTCCCTTACGGGACCACCTGAAGGACACGTGGAGCCGAGCTGCATTGCAGAGGTGATTTGCTGTGTGTTTAACATTATTCAATACTCAGATACCACTGTAATGAGCACCGGAGGAATGTGTTTGCCCAGATCTTGCCACCATTTGAGTGTATCAACCCATGCATTGGAGTCAATAGAGAGAGACACAGCAGGCGGGTGAGGTAATATTGTTATTGGACCAACTTCTGTTGGTGAAAGGCCACAGAACTTTTCTTCAGGTCTAATTAAACCAGTGGTGCAAGTGGGCTGGGATGCCGTAAGCCAGTACAGCATCCTGGAAAGACTCCCTGCCAGCCATCCCCAGCCCCTCCACTGGTTGCTGCGTCTCTAGGAACTGGGGGAGGGCTGGAAGTGGCACAGCAGCCGGAGGAGCTGCCCGTGTTCTGCTCCTTTCTCCTGCCCTTCCATCAGGGAAAGGCACGCGTTGGGGTGTGGCAAGGCTGGGAGTGCTGCTCCTTTCCCTGCTGAGAGGGGCAGCGGGCAAAGGAGCAGAATGACAGCAGCTCCTCCAATTGCCATACCGCCTTCTGTCCCCACCCCCCGGTAATGTGGGGTGCGGAAGGGCGGGGAAGAGCGTGGGGTTCTCAGGCTGGGGGCAGGGCTGAATCACATGGCCTCCTTAGCGGGTGTGCCCTCCGCCTTCTGTACCAGTAAGAACGTTTGTTTATGTGCACCCATGAATTAAACTAGCGATTCCCTCCAGCAACCGGGTTCCAAGACCCCCCCGGTGCAGAAGGAACGTCCCCCTAGAAATAAGTGAAAGGTTTGTTTGTGACTGTGCCGTAGCACCGTAAGACTGGAGAATTTAAATTAAATGACAAAATTAAGACCCAGAAGAAACTGGCTGCCTGGTTTGTCTTTTAGTACAGGTTGCACCAAATGATTCTGAAAGCACAATGGGATATTTTAAAGGCACTGCATAAGAAACAGGTTTGCCCATCAGGCATAGGATGCATGGTGCAGGTTTCATTTCTGGGCCTGACTTTCCACTCCCCACACTACGGTATGTAAGGGGTCAACTGCATTCAAGTTAATTAAGTTACAGGTGTAAGTGATGTAAGAAGACAAATCAGGTCGTATATTCCATGATGCCAGAGTAGGCTCTCTGAAAAATAGTGGTTAAAAGAAGTATAAGGATTTGGGTGACCTCAAAGACTTACCCCCTTACTCATTTGTTTCAGGCCATTTCCTTTGGCCCATCCTGCTTGAAGTCTCCCCCACACCTCCCTTAGTACTCCAGGTGAGCACCTGTGCGTGGAAATCGTTAGGCTTTTTACTGCACTGAAGATAAAAGGTATCAGTGAATAAACACGTGGTGGATTTCCTGATCCAAATCACAGTGTATGACATGGCCCAGGTGGCACTAGCTTGGTGGCTCATTTCTTTTGCTCAATTTGCAAGGAGGGTGATTAGCCTGAGGGAAAAGTGTGTGAGGCTGAGATCTAGTGCGAGCTTTCGTACTCACTTTCACATTGGCAAGTGCGAATCACGAGACTGGAATAAGTGAGAGGGTAGGCAAGGCAAGTTATCCGCGCTCCATCCCTGGAAACAAAGCCCCTTTTCCTTGGGAATGGTGATTACCAGGGAGCAAAGCAGATAAAACCAGGGCACGCTGTCTGCAATCCCTGCTTAATCTTCAGATAACTAGTTTCTTTAAAATCCCCAGTCTGGCTACTCTGCATCCCCTGAACAGTGGTCACCGTAAATGAGTCTGTCCGAAGAAGAAGGATAAGGACATAAGGAAAACAGGAAGATAAAGAGATGAGGAAAATGCCTGGCATGCTAAAAAGGTGGGGGCCTACAGAGCTATTGCTTCCAGCCAAAGCAGTAGCAGATGAAAGGAGAAAGATTAACTTTTGTTGTTCAATTTGATGAAGGCACTGTGCCGTTTGAGAGAACAATGCTTCTTGCTGAAAGTCCCATAGAACAGCATTGGCCACAGTGCCTAAAGGGAGTAGCAAAGGGAGGATTTCAAAGATGGATTCTCAGTGCTACACTAATTTATTCTAAGGCTATGACATTTAAATACATTAGTCTAATGAAGCTTTCTATTGCCTCAATTTGACCTTTCGAGAGAAGGAGCATTGTCTTCAGAAAAAGAAACAAACAAGACATTTATTTAGTGCTCCTGAAAGTTGCAGTTGGACAGTAATTTTCTATAGCACAGGCTTAAAGAACAGATGCAAACTTCTGCAAAGCCAATGAAAACGTCCCCTACCTGGTAACCAGATGTCCTGATTTTATAGGGATGATCCTGATATTCAGGGACTTGTCTTGTAAAGGTGCTTATTACCCCCTCCGAACCTGTCCCAATCTTTCACATTTGCTTTCTGGTCACCCTACTCATACCTCACACTGACAACATGCACCAAACTCTAGTAGAGCAACCATCTCAAGCCTCCATGGTTATTCAGTTCCTGGTCCTTGTTGAGGCTACAAGAGACAAAACTGGGATGGAAGTGCTTTCTGTGACACGGCCATTGGTCACTAGGAATTTGAACGAGGCCAAAAATTCATTCCACATAGTCCAGCAATTATTCACATAGCCCATACGTCTGCAGAAATAGAGGCAAGGTCCCCTGCTTCCTAAAACATGCAACTTAATTTCCAAAATTTGTCCAAATTAGGAGAACACAAAGAAATGAGTCAAGGAGGAAGGAACAGGAAGACAGAGCAAAAAGGAGGGAAGAGGAACCTCTGAAGTAGCAGCCAAGTAGATAGACAGAATCCAAAGAGTCCTTAGGTATGTCTAGACTGCATCCCTCTGTCGGCAGAGGGATGCAGATTAGGCAGGTCGACCTTGTAAATGAGGCAGGGATTTAAATATCCCGTGCCAAATTTGCATAAAAATGGCTGCCGCGTTTTGCCGACTCAGCACTTTGTTGGCAAAAAGTGGCAGTCTAGAGGGGGATCTGTCGAGAAAGAAAGCCTTTTTCGACAGATCCTGTAAACCTCCTTGCAGGAGGCATTAGGAATCTGTCGAAAAAGGCTTTCTTTCTCCACAGATCCCCCTCTAGACTGCCGCTTTTTGCAGACAAAGTGCTGAGTTGGCAAAACGCGGTGGGATGCAGTCTAGACATACCCTTGAGATAAAGGCCATTTTGAAAGACTTCAGTATATGAGCAGTGGACATATGAAAAACAGACACTGGCTTTTGGTCACACACGTCCAGAATTGGCTAAAAATGCCAATGATTTTTTTCAGGAAATGGTCAAAATGTCTTGTAAATATTTGTTGTTGAAAAGCTACCCTCTAACATAGTTCGGATTCCAGAAATCTTGAAACGTCTACCCAGCACAAAATTTCGGAAATGTTTTGGTCAAAAGCAACCAACCAGTATATTTCTGTCAAAAATAAACATTCCCATGAATATGGATCAGTTGCATAGTTAGAACAGGAAAGGAGGGCGGGCCCAGCTTTCAGGTAGGCGGGCAATGATGCGGAGCTGGGGAGAGTGATGGAGTCCTCTGGTGGGGGCAGGGACGATTGGGTATTCAGGAGGGGTCTGGTGCCCTGGAAGAGGGGCAGGGAGAGAAGGGGGCAGGAGGGATCCAGTGTCTTGGGAAGAGGGGCAGGAAGGGAAGGGGGTAGGAGGGGTCTGGTGCCCTGGGAAGGGGACAGGGAGGGAAGGGGGCAGGAGGGGTCTGGTGCCCTGGGAAGAGAGGCAGGGAAGGAAGGGGGCAGGAGGGGTCTGGTGGCTCGGGAAGAGGGGCAGGGAGGGAAAGGGGCAGGAGGGGTCCAGTGCCCTGGAAGAGGGGCAGGAAGGGAAGGGGACAGGAGGGGTCTTGTGGCCGGGGAAGTGGGGCAGGGAGGGGAGGGGGATCTGCCTCTCCCTACTTCTCTCTCTTACTGCTCAGTAGCCAGCCCTGCCACACCACTCTCTTGCTGGCACCATGCTACTGCCCCAGTTTCTGGCCCCAGCACCAGCTATGCCCAGACCTTTCTTCATGAGCCTCCCCTCCCCCTCCCCGAGGCTAGCACTGGGCTGGAAATAGGGCAGAAGCATGCGGTGCCCATAGGAGAGCAATGCAGCCAGGTGGTGGATTTGGGGGCTCAGGCCCTGTAGTTACACCCCGCTGTGATTCTACTCCCCTCCAACTTGAGTTACCGTTATCCAGGTATAATAGCTCTATGCCGAGACTAGACGACCTCTCGAGGTCCTTTCCAGACTTGCATTTCCATGATTCTAACAGGGACCTATGAGTGACAAATTCCATAGCCCATACTATGTCCCCAAACCTCTAAGAACAGTTCATTCAGGAACAAGAACCGCTAGATGAGTACCTAGACATTAGTGCCTGGGATTACCAATTCTATCACACCTAGATGCCCCCAGTGATGGGCATACTAGATATACCTAGATTAAATACTGGAGAGAGATGTTTGTTTTGTTTTTCTTCAGCCTAAAACTATACTCCTAGAGGCTATTTTATTTTTTAATCCAAAACTGAAACATATTTCCGAGTGCTCTGGATTTCATTTGACCATCAGAACCATACCCCCCTCTCCCCCCATCATGACTCTTGTAAAGTCATTGTTTAAAAAACTGGGCACGTTTTTCAAGTTTGAGTACTCAAAATATTTTACATGTTCACTGCTAGTGTACTCTTATGTTTGCCAATTATTCCAGATGTCTTCACTAGTAAGTGAAATCTCACATTCTTACTTGTTAACTAACTCCTTTATTCGTCCTGTAGAAACACTTGATTCTAATTGTCTATTACAGTCGGGTAAACAAAATGCATTTCCAATAGAACGCCCACATAATGCATGTGAGAGACGACACACCCGATGAATCAGCCAGAATGGCTGCTTTCACAGAAGCTACTAGATGGATTCCGACTATCTAGATAGTTTGGGGTATGGTTGCTAAATACTGCACCACATACTAGGGGAGCAGGGAAATCTTACTGGGAATAAGTATGGCCACAAAATTCTTACATTTGGCTTTGACTGATCTTAAGAAGCACCTCGTACGGCACAAGTATCTACAGCATAGCTGGATTCAAGTGTTGCTTATCTCTGTGTCTTGGCAGTTTTCACAGGGCCCTGGCACAGTTTGGGGTGGAGGAGAAGTTAGAAAGAGGCCCCATTTCCTCATTATCCTCCCCTAAAGGATTTCACGCAACTCCCTTCCCTGCCACTCCTCTCTGACTTAGATACACTGTTAGGAGCTCCCCAACTCAAACGGAAATTGTATGTGCATTCAAGGACAGATCCTCAGCTCATGTAAATTGGCCTTAATTTACACCAGAGTTGTTGACTGGAGTCCCACGACTTGAACTCGAGTCCGACTTAAGTTGCCTAGGTGACTCGACTTGAGACTCGACTCAGGTTCATTGTTTGTGACTTGAGACTCGACTTGAGACTTGCTAATTTTGTTAAATCGACTTGGTGAAAAAACTGTCCGAAAATGCCGATATTGATGGCTTGTACAAAAGTGACTTGACATTTTTTAAATTAAGACTTGAGACTCGACTTGGGACTTGACTCGAAAGTGACTTTAGGGACTCGAGATTCGACTTGGACTTGACAATGACGACTTGAAGACAACACTAATTTACACCACTTGAATATATGACTGCGTGTCTCTTGGATGAGATTTAAAAGTGACTTGTGATCATTCATGATCCTGCGACAGTTTTAATAAGAAAATGGATGCTAGCTGTCAGTGGCCTGGCCAAACACAAGCTCATGTGAAGACAGTCAACCTGCCTAAATTCAGTTCAGTTCTGAACTTCCTTTCTGAAACTGCTGTGCAGCATTGCTGTATGCTTCTCAACAGTCACTGCATTCAAACCAGAAGAGGCTGTGTTTTTACTGCGGGTGAAACGATCCCTGCTTATAGCTTGTAATGCAACACTGGTATCCTTCAGGATGAAAGGCGCAGTATCAATCTAAGCGATTGTTATCCACACATCACTTTGAAAATAAATTCCTTCAGTTATCAAAGGCACAAGTGATCATTTAGAAGCGTTTGTTATCTGACACTCAATTATAGCTGGAGCATCCACATTGCCAACACATACATTTATCAGGCCTATTGCTACTGCCCAAAGTACAGAGCGAATCATAATAGTTGGTCAGGTAACACAAAGAGTTGCTTTGTACTAGTTCAACAAATGTCCTGCTGCCCCAATTCCCTCATGTCTCCTTTATAAAGTGAGTTGCTTAATTAGTCCTTGATGAGTGCTTGCAAACATTAATAAGTTAAGCGACAGTGATGAGAGAGCCTGTAATTAAGCATTCTGCTGCTGTCTGGTTCTGCAAATAGACTTAAAGAAACACCTACCCTCGCATGAAAGACAATCCAAAAGCGAGCTGATTCCCAGGGGAGGAACTACTCCTTGCTGGACGTACCTCCTCAGGCCGCGCTAAGGATTGGCTTAACCAGGCCAATGTCCCTTCCCACAGCTGCTCTCTACCACTCTCTCTAAAGCAGCCTCTGCTTCAGGACTCAGCCTTCCAGCCAGGGCTAGTGGTTAGTGGTTTCCCCTTCGAGGGGGATTTTTGAAAGTGTCTTTCACAAGTAATGTCTGACAACCCTCTCACCCTCCTGCAGTCTTCCTATTCATTACCCTTAGCACTTCCACTCTGCAGTGACTGTGAGGAGAACAGTCTCATGTTCTACTCTGGGTTCCAATGCACAGCCCTGTCATTAACAATGCTGCCGCGATCTATCTTCCGGAGTTCCATTTAGTGAGTCTAGTTAAGACTTGCTCAATCGAACTCAGAGGGTGCCCCCTGTGGATGGTCGGTACTCCTGCTTCTGCAAGGAGTAAGGGAAGCCGATGGGAGTGTTTGCTCCCGTTGCCCTCCCGCTGTGGGGACAGTGGGGAAATTTGCAACAAGGTATGTTGACTCCAACTATATAATGAACATAGCTGGAGTTGGGTATCATAATTCAACCTTCCCTTTCAGTGGAAACCTGGCCATAGGGCCTGCATCTCTACCCATCTTATGGCTACGACCAGGTCCGCTGACAAGGGGTGGGGTGGGGAAGAGGCAGTAGTTGCCCCAGAGTCTGGCGATTCAAAGGGGTCCAGGTGCCACCACTACTGCTGCTGCAGCAGCCAGAGCCCAAGTCCCCTTAAACTGCCACTGGAGTGCTGCATGCACCATGCGGCTCTAAGGGGGGGCAGCATGGCACACTCTAGGCAGTGCAGAGGGCTTAATTCAGCTGCTGCAGGGCCTGGGCGAGGAGTACATTCCCCAAACTGGAAGGAGCTGAAAGGCATTTATTTGATTTTTACACAGTCCCCCTCCTCCTTTGTAGAGGATTCTCTTCTCAGAAGAGAATGAGGCCAGAGGAATGCGTCCGGAACAGATTAAAGCGTAGAATCCACCAGAAGTAATAGGCATTCCAACACAAGTCTTACTTACAAAAAAGAGTTTCTCTGCCTACATTAGCTGTTTTTCTATCAAGCAAGGTATGTTGCTTTATGACTCTGATCTGAATTAGGTCCCACTCATGTTGTGTATCTAATTATTTTCTAATAGGCACGACAATAGATCTCCATTCTTTCCCACTGACAATTGGGAGCTTCACTGAGGAAGGCAGTATAAACCTGATCATTCTCCCTGACGTCTGGTGACCCTTACAGGATTAGAGTAAAACCACACTGACCTGCAAAGGTGAGAAAGCAGATTGTGACTCGGTGAGTTTTAAGGGTTTGAGAGCCAGAATAGAATTTTTAGGAAAACTCAAAGAAGCCCCAGCTGTGATCAAAGGTTCAAAAGAACTTAGCTCCTATTAGAAGCATTCAAGTAAGTGCCAGATTTTCAAAAAAGCACCTTATATTGGGAGCAGAGCTACCTTTGAAAATGTGGAGGGGATCCTCAAAGAATCCATTTTGAGGAGCTTAGAAGAGAGGAAAGTGATCAGGAATAGTCAACATGGATTCACCAAGTGCAAGTGATGCCTGACCAACATGATTCCTTCTGTGGTGAGGTAACTGGCTCTGTGGACATGGGGAAGTAGGTGGATATGAGATATCTTGACTTTAGCAAAGCTTTTGATACGATCTCCCACAATATTCTTGCCAGCAAGTTAAGGAAATACGGATTGGATAAATGGATTGTAAGGTGGATAGAAAGCTGGCTAGATTGTTGGGCCCAACAGGTAGTGATCAACGGCTCGATGTCTGGCTGGTGGTCAGTTTCAAGTGGAGTGCCCCAAGGATCGGTTCTAGTGCTGGTTTTGTTCAACATCTTTATTAATGACCTGGATGAGGGGATGGATTGAACCCTCAGCAAGTTTGCAGATGACACTAAGCTAGGGGGAGAGGTAGATACGCTGGAGGGCAGGGAAAGGGTCCAGAGTGACCTAGATACATTGGAGGATTGGGCCAAAGGAAATCTGATGAGGTTCAACAAGGACAAGTGCAGAGTCCTGCACTTGGGACAGAAGAATCCCAAATGTTACAGGCTGGGGACTGCCTGGCTAAGCAGCAGTTCTGCAGAAAAGGACCTAGGGATTCCAGTGGATGAGAAGCTGGATATGAGTCAACAGTGTGCCCTTGTAGCCAAGAAGGCTAATGGCATATCAGGGTACATTAGGAGGAGCATTGCCAGCAGATTTAGAGAAGTGATTGTTCACCTGTAATGGACCGGGCTGGGTCTGAGCACCGCTGAGAGGGTCTTTTCAGGGTGAATTGCTCAATATCAGGGCTACTTACACCCCTCGACTGGAGACCTTTCCCATATAGGCCATAAACCGGTCACGCAGAGTGCTCCAGCTGCCAATCTGGCTGCAGGAAGCCTCACAAGCAAAACCCCTCAGACTCTCAAGTCTTCCCTATGCTGCAATCAGACCCAGACCTTAAACACAGGTGAGAAGTTATAAAACCCCCACTCACCAACTCTGAACAGATCCTCCCGGTCCCAAAGAACCAGCCACAGTTCCAGGACAATTTACATTTTAGATCTTACCCACAAGAGCACGCTGGGCCAATCCTTTAGAATCTAAAATCGGAAGGTTTAGAATCTAAAATCAGCTCACACGCCATAAGGGGTACACATGCCATAGGTTGCCGACCCCTGATCTGTGTCCTGCTGTATTGGTCTCCCAACAGATGTCAGGGTGATTAAAGTCCCCCATGAGAACTAGGGCCTGCAATCTGGAAGCTTCTGTTAGTTGTATGAGGAAAACCTCATCTGCCTCATCCACCTGATCTGGTGGCCTATAGCAGACACCAACCACGACATCACCCCTGTTGCTCCCGCCTCTAAGCTTAACCCGAAGACTCTCAACAGGTTTTTCTCCCTCTATATACTGCAGCTCTAAGCAATTATACTGCTCTCTTACATACAGTGCAACTCCTCCTCCTTTTCTCTCCCGTCCGCCCTTCCTGGACAGTTTATACCCTTCCATGTCGGTGCTCCAGTCATGTGAGTCATCCCACCAAGTCTCCGTCATGCCAATCAAATCATAGTTCTGTGAAGCTACATCTAGACTGCAAGCCTCTTTCGAAAGAGATATCTTTTGAAAAAGCCTCTTTCGAAAAAGAACATCTAGACTACAATCAGTACTTTCGAAAAAGCAAGCCGCTTTTTCGAAAGAGAGCACCCGGGCAGTCTGGATGCTGTCTTTCGAAAAAGCACAGTTTGCATTACATAGTGCCTTTTTTCGAAAGAGCACTTTCAAAAAAAGGTGTTCTTCCTCCTAAAACGAGGTTTTCCACAGTCGAAAAAACTGCCGCGTTCTTTCGATTTTCTTTCAAAAGAACGTGGCAGCAGTCTAGACGCAGGGGAAGTTTTTTGGAAAAAGGCCACTTTTTCCAAAAAAACCCTGTAGCCTAGACACACCCTGACAGTACCAGGACTTCCAATTCTCCCTGCTTGTTTTCCAGGCTTCGTGCATTCGTGTACAAACGCCTTCAATAACTCGCTCCTTGCCTACATGACTTTCCTGCACCATCTTCTGGAATAAAGGGGGTGACTCTGGCCATTGGAGCCAGTCAGGCCTTCCCAGCAGAGGGACAACTGACTACAAGAGGGCTGATGGGGAGACGAAGATGGGAGGGATGGATTGGGGAGGGGTCCTTTTCCTACTCTCTTCCCCCTCACAGAAACAGCCACTTCTGTCTGTGAGCCTCGTGCTCATGCTCCCTTCGTCCTGGAGCGCAACTGTGCGGCGATGGTTTTGTTTCAGGAAATTTGTGGTGAAATTCATGATGCCCCTGCAATGGGACATAGACATGTACGTGGCCAGGAAGTTAGATGTTGGTGAATATCATGGGAGGTGGGGAAGGGGATCGGAATTCCTTTCAAATGTGTTCAGTGGATTAGCAAAAACCAACATTTACACTCAGGAGCTATTAAAGCCCTGACAGGGGAAAAGGCAGAGAAAGTGATTTGTCATGCTGGTTCTGTATTTACAGCTTAGATAAGCTTTGCTGCCTTTCAGCGTGCACACACCCACACCCACACCTCCCCCCCCCCCCGGGGACAGATCCTCAACTGGTTTAAATTAGCATAGCTCCATCGATCTGGCCAGGTTCACAGCGACATATCCCCTATGCTTTCCCCCTATATTTTAATTGCCAAGTCCTCGCTAATCCGGCCCTCCCCTTCATACTCCCTCAAAGCAGATGTGGCTTTTGTGGTAATCGTTACAGATTCTTTGCACGGACCAGAAACCAGGATTAGGAGAGCAACAGAGCCAGACACAGACAGATGTTGAAAGCTCAGGTTCTGTATCACTCAGAGGCCAATCCTGCAAGATGCTGAGCATCTCACGCTGAGCACTGCCCCCTTCGTTCACTGCCAAGGGGCACTGCGGAGGCTCAGTCCTTGGCATGTCGTGCGATCAGGCCCAATATTCTTCACAGACTAAAAGGTTCTTGGGGCATAAGAATTCAATTAGAGCCCTGGAATACTCCCGCTCACAGAACTGCCTGCAGACAGGCACATTCATTTCTGCCCACAATTAGCTGAGGGGAGGGGAGGGGGGAAGGAAATCGAGGCTCCTGAAAGAAAACCTCATTCGCTTTTGACCAACATTCATATTCGGCTTCCAGGCAAAGGCTGCTGCCAGTCGATCAGCCGTTCTGTCAGCGTTGTCCAAACCAGCCTGAACAAGTGTTTAAAGTACACGACAGTGAAGCTGGTGAAAACTTGAAAATGTCAAGAGAGGGCATTTGGAAGGGGGAAACGCAAGTGAATGCAGAGATGGGAGGTTTATGGAGCTGCACAGACAGAGCAACATCATCTGAATAACCTTGACGCCATGCCATCGTCTTTGCGGTGTGCTCTGCCTTGAATTTGTTTCCCTGCATTTCCATCCCTCTTCAATTATTTTCACTCCATTTATTTAAAAAAGCCTTTTTAATGAGTAATCCAGGCATTAGTGAAGACTTTTGGTACGCGTTAATGATGATCAACCTGCTAATGAATGTGAAGCCCTTGTAGTTTTCCAGAAAGTAAAATCAAATGTTAGGAGTTCAAAAAAAAACACTTAAAGCTTCAAGCTCAATATTAAGAGAAAGGTGAAGGAGGATGGCAGGGTTCATATATGCTTCTTTGTGTTTCACTTCCGAGACTTCCATAGAGCTGAGACTGCTAATCAAAATGGCCTTTCAGATGTGTGGTGACTTTTTATCTGAAGCAGTTGACGTTTGTTCATTAAAGATTTAACTGCGGCCATGAAGCTTATTTTATTCAGAGCTTCAAACAAATCCCAAAGCTAGACGATGAGTTTTTTTTTTCCTTTCCCAGCAATCCACCAGCTCCAAGCCATTCTCAGGTATGTGATGGAAACCACATATACTGGAGACATCGGCACCTCTGCTGCAACACAGCAGGAGTTTAAATAGGGACAGGCCTATCCTGTGTACTCTGTGCAATCTACTTTAACAGATTGGAGGCGCCTTTGTGATGGCTATTAGAGGAAAAAATGATGCTCTGGGAAAAAGAAGCCACAATGGAGAGACATCTTTCCTCTGTGCAAAGAACAAGCCAGGACCACAGAAGAGTTCTGGGAAAGTGATCCTAACATACTTGGATTTATTTTTAAGTACTCAAACAGTCGTCCTCACAACATGCTAGGGGAAGTGGAGGCCTGTGCAGATACACATTTATATCTGCCGCTGTGGCTATCCGCAGATATCAATCAGTATCTGTGGAACTGCAGGACTCTCCTGTGAACTGTAGCGGCCAAAGGAGCGGAACTTGGGGCTGCCAGTCCCAGGAGTGCATGCTCCACACCGGCACAGCTACACCACCCTAAGCCCTGCCTCCTGGGGGTGGGCATCAGGCTCACAACTGTGGACAGGAGACACAGACAGCTGCATGGAAGGGCTGGGGGCAGGGCTGGGGGTAGTATAGCCGGCCTCGAGGAGCTGCCATGAATATAAATGTATATCCTCACAGGGCTCTACAGGTAAATGCAATGCCTTCTATTTATAGATGGGAAACTGAGGCACAGGGACACTACATGACTTGTCCACAGTTATAAAGAGAGTCTTTGGTGGAGCAGAGAATGAACCTGGGTCCGCTAAATCCAAGACTAATGCCCTAGCCAGGGGATCAGTCTTCTTTGTTAGCATATCTCATTCATTGCTTTCAAAGTGATGAACAAAGGAAACATTGCCTTCATTTTACAGATGGCAAGCCTGAGACACAGAGAGATATGATGACTTGTCACTTGGTCAGCCACCCACTTGACTTATATTCCAGTGTCCTAGCCACTCATTTAAGCTCTCTGGATGAGAAGACAATTAACACACAAGCCAGGGCTCACTTTCTCAAAGACACATGGTACTGAGCTGATTAATTGGAGTTTCCCGTATTTTTAATCTCAGATGGCTTATCCCTCTGTAAAGTAAATTCTTTGATTATTAAACCAGACAACCACCCATCCTTCTGTATGAAGAAAACCAACTGGTATGCATCCGACCCAGAGTTGTAGCCAGGCGTTTGTAATGATGACTCTTTGTAAAAGATCAGTTCCCTTTTGAGTTATAGAACTCAGGATCATAGAATCATAGAATACTAGAACTGGAAGGAACCTTAACAAGTCAAGTCCAGTCCCCTGCCCTCATGACAGGATCAAGCACCATCTAGCTCAACCCTGACAGATTTTTTATCTAACCTCCTCTTAAACATCTCCAGCGATGGAGATTACACAACCTCCATTCCAGTGCTTAACCACCCTGACAGTTAGGAAGTTTTTCCTAATGTCCAACCTAAACCTCCCTTGCTGCAATTTAAGTCGTCTTCCTCTTGTTTCTAATATATTTGTAGTATGTTTTCTTCTTACTCTTTGGCTATGTCTAGACTGCAAGCCTCTTTCGAAAGAGGCTTTTTCAAAAGATACTTTCAAAAAAGCCTCTTTCAAAAAAGAGCATCTAGACTATAACCATTACTTTCAGTCTGGATGCTGTCTTTCGAAAAAGCACAGTTTGTATTACATAGAGCCTTTTTTCGAAAGAGCACTTTCGAAAAAAGGCATTCTTCCTCGTAAAACAAGGTTTTCCGCGGTCAAAAAAACTGCCATGTTCTTTCAATTTACTTTCGAAAGAACGTGACAGCAGGCTAGATGCAGGGGAAGTTTTTTCGAAAAAACCCTGCAATCTAGACATACCCTTTATATCTCTAGCTAATTTGAGGTAAGTGCTAGTAAGTGTAGATAAGGTCTAGGTTAGGCAGTCTGTTACTCAGACAGGTAGCCATTAAGGGTACGTCTACACTGCGGGGGTTTTCCAGGATACTGGAGGTATCCCGGAAAAACTCCGCTGCGTTCAGGTAACATGTTTGCTCTTCTGCTTTTTTTTTTGCGGAAGAGCAGACGTCCTTTTTCAGAAGCCCTGTCTTCCTCAAGGGACCTTCTGAAAGAGGGGAATTTTCTGAAATTTGGCCCAGTGTAGACAGGTCAAATTTCGGAAAAGCCTCTTCTGAAAAGAAATCAGAAAAAGCTGTAGTGGACACCTAGCCTAAGTTGCTCAGAACGCTCCTCTGAACCCATTTCCTGCCTGCTGTCCACCGAAGACACATCACCTCAGCTCTTTTCAGTGGGCTTGTCCCCAAAAGTGAAGCTCACTCCCAGCTGCTGAATTTTTCCCTGACTTCGCTTTTGCACCCCTGAATTTCATGAACTTTCCTGCCTAGAAGAGCAAAAGGTACATTGCTATTAGTTTCCTCCAGTGGTTTTTGTCTTGTTTCTGTACTGCTGGAAATAGGCTGATTGCAGTCAAGCCAGAAGAGGTAGCAATCAGATTCTCTGATTCAGAGAGCTCTTACGAAGCTTCTTCAGAAGTTAAAACCTCATTGCAGCCCTCTAATTCAGGGGCAGGCAAAATGCGGCCCATGGGCTGCATGTAGTCCGCTGCCATCAGCCCGCAGCCCAGCGGGAGACTCAGGCAGGCTTCCTGCCTGCTGCATCCCACACACCACAATGCCTCCCCCACGCACGCCTCAAGGCACACAGTGCACAGAGCATGTGGCCCCCCCAGCCAAACGCTCCGCATGGCATGCCGGGTGCGGAAGGCAGGGAGCCCGCCAGAAGCTCCTGCTGGGTTGCTGGCTGGGAGCTGCCTAGGACAGAGCCTCCCAGCCAGAGTCCACACCTGGCACCTGAGCACCCCCAGCCCTCTGCACCCCCTCCTTCGCCTGTGCTCCAGGTCACAACCCAAACTCTCTGCACCCTCTGCTCCTCCTCATACCATATCTCCTCCCAGGCTCTGCACCCCAATCTCCTTCCCCAGGTCACAACCCCCCTCCCAAACCCTACACCCCCTCCAGGTTAGCATCCTCTTCTGCACCCATACCCATATCTCGTCCTGGACCTGCACCTCCGCCTGTACTGCAATCCCCTATTCTGAGCTTCCTTCTGCACCCATCCTCCATGCCAAACCCCACACTTCCTCCATTAATATCATGGAGGAGTGTGGCCCTTGACCACCTAGAACACCCCTCCCCCCATCAAAAATTATTGCCCACCCCTGCTCTGAAACCATTTTAAAGGATGTGCCTTGCCTGGACTGTGAAATCTGCTTGGCAAAGTTAGATATGACATTCCTGGAAGGGAACTGGAGGCTTAACTCTTAGAAACATGTGGAATCTTTGCAGTGAGAGCTGAAGATACTTGGAATAAGTCACCATCTGAGAACTGTTCATCTGTGGGGAAAGAATCTTCAATTTCTGAGTGCAAAAGAGCTTGTTCCAATGTTTCCATGTTTCATTGAACTAGCTGCAAAAGTGACTAGAATAAAACAATGGAACTATTTTTTTTTAATGTGGAAACTTTTTCATGAGTTTCACATAGTGCTTTGGGAGGTGGAAATAACATGCCAGTAAAAAAACTCTTTCCTGCGCCAAAAGAAAATGCGGTGTAGACTTTCTATAAAACTTTTCATCTGTTTTATACAGTCGGAACCTCAGCCCCAATAAGGAATTCCCCCACTGTTGGACATACAGAAGAATTTCCAGCAGCTGTAGGCTCTGTACATCTAGGGTACGTCTAGACTACAGGCTTTTGTCGATATAAGTTTTGTCAACAGATACTATCGACAAAGAGCGTCTAGACTACATCCAGTTCTGTCGACAAAGCAAGCCGCTTTGTCAACATGACAGTGTAGACGCAAAGGACAGCGTAGATGCAATAATGCCTTCTGTCGACAGAACTCTGTCGACAAAAGACGTTATTCCGTGTAGAATGAGGTTTACAACCGTCGACAAAACTGCTGAGTTCTGTTGATGTTATGTCGACAGAACTCAGCGGCAGTGTAGACGCAGGTATAGTTTTGTCGACAAAAGTCCACTTGTAGACAAAACCCTGTAGTCTACACACACCCCTAGATTGCAAGCTTCTTTCAAAAGAGAGCATCCACACCTCAAAATTGGATCAAAAAAGTGATCTGCTTTTTCGAAAGAGTGTCCAGACTGCATGGACACGCTCTTGAAAGAAAGCCCTGATTGCTATTCACAGAATGGCCACCTGTGCTTTTTTCGATCGCCTCTTCTTTCGAAAAATGTCCCTGTTCTGTGTCTACACACGCCTTTTTTCGAAAGAGCTCTTCTGAAAAAGGTGTTCTTCCTCTTAATTAGAGGTTTACCAATGTTGAAAATACCCCTGTGTTCTTTCGATTTAATTTCGAAAGACCACGATTGCAGTGTGGATGCAGGTGATATTTTTTGGAAAAAAGGGCAGTTTTTTTGAAAAAACAATGTAGTCTAGACATACGTGATACACACCTGAGAAGATCTGATTCTACCCAATAGAGGATAGTGATGCACACACACATGAACACACAGAATGTTGTTTATTTGCTTGCTTGCTTGCTTGCATATTTGGCTTGTTTGCTGAGGTAGCAGCTAGGAATCAGTCATTGTGCTCGGCACTGTACTGTACAGAACATAAGAATGGTCCTTACTCCAAAGAGTTATCAAAACAGAAAGCCAGAATAATGGGTGGATGCAGACAGAGGTGGAGCATAAGGAAATGCCACGACAAAAAGGGTCAGCATGACTGGCAGCACTATCCTAATGCAAATGCCGGTTGTCAAGTTTTTGGTAGCCATCGCATGAAAGGGCAGCTTGAAGGAGGGACTTGCAGGAGGACAATGGCACGTCTTTGGGTGTTTTATGGGGAGCACCTCCCAAGTGTGAGGACTGCTGTGGGGGGGGATTAGGGTTGCCAGGTGTCCGGTTTTGAACTGGACAGTCTGGTATTTGAGCTTTCTGTCCGGGAAACAAATTGAGAAAATACCGGACATATAAATGTCTGGTATTTTCTAATTAAGTAAGTTGCATTATTATCATGAGAATCAGTATGTAGTTACGTACTGTCCGGCTGGTAGACATGCTCACGCCGCGTGAGCATGCAGTGGGGGGGCGGGGCCGGGGCGGGATGGAATCCCCGGGGCCAGACTCACCCATGCACCCCGCCAGGACTGTGCACGGGATGGGCAGTGCCCACGTATCTGCGTGCGCCCGAACCAGCCCCACTTGCCACTGGCCGGTTCCCCCCCACTTTTCCCCCCTGGCCAGCTCTGCTCCCCCCAACCTCCTCCTGGCCAGCCCTGCTCCCTGCCGGCCGGTTCCCCCCTGCTCTCCCCTGCCAGCCCTGCTCTCCCCTCGGCTGGTTCTCCCCCCACCCCCCCGATCTGAGATCAAGTGTGGTCTGGTATTTTTGTTGAAACCATCTGGCAACCCTAAGGGAGATGCACAAAAGCACTTGTTTCAAAACCAAAGCCATTTCTGTAAATACACTCTATGACTTCCATACTCCTGGTGTCCTAATTCAGAAGCACTCATGGTATGGACCCTGGCAGGCAGTGGTGGAAGCGGCTCTGTACACTGCCACCTGCCCCACCCCAGCTGGGGGAACAGCCGTGCAGTGACATGCTCTGTCGGAGCTTTTCCCTCCACCCCCAGGAGGGGCAGGTGCCTCAGAGCAGTTGGGCACACGAAGCTCCAGATAAGCCTCTTACCCCATCCCCCTCACTCCTTCCCTGGCTCAGCAAAATCTTTAATCTGACAAACAATTCCCACAAAATGGAAATGTGAAAGGTGGCAACTGTTCCATCTTTTCTTCTGTTCACAGGCAGGGATGTCAACAAGTAGTCAATTAGAAAATTACCAATAAGCCTAGGCTTAGTGGGTAATCAGTCGACTACTCACATTTCCCCCCACCTTGCCTCAGACCCCCTGCAGACAGGCACTGCTTCCTGGCAGCTCCCTGCGCCTCCCCCCCCCACCCCGCCCCTCTTCACAGCAGCCTCTGTCTGCGGGGAGTTCTGCTGCCTCTGATTCAGAGGCAGCAGCACAGGGTGGCAGCAGGTTCCCCAGGAATGGGGCCGGAGCACACTGGCTGCCAGCCCTGCCCCAGGGACTAGAGAATAGCCAAGTAACTGATAAGAATTCATGCAGTTACTCAACTATTCTATTTCCCAAGATCTAACATCCCTATTCACAGGTGCACCCGCAATGTCTTTTCAATGAATCAATCTGAAAAAAAATCCATTACCCAAAATTTCATGGAAAAGGCAAAACTTTGGCGTTGAAAACATTTAATTAGAAAATATTTTTGCAGAGGACTTTGCACACACATACACAAAAGGGCCAACTTGGAATAGTTCTACTTAATATAAAAATTATTAGACTATAATTAAAGTAAAGAACAGGGACTGGGGAATAACATTCAATTTTACATTCAGCCCTTAGCATAATTAGTGTATCATGAATGTGGTAATAAATGTAGACTATGCAGTTGAATAACATGCACGTTAAGGTGAGAATGAAATATTTTCTAACTTTATCTTAGAAAACAGCTTACTGATTAGAGCAGGTCAACCAGTGTGTAATATTAATCATTGGCAATGTTCCCTTGCAACCCCGCCGGTCGTGCTTTTGGGGCATTTGAACAGCTGCCAACACTAACAGGGAAAACAACAGACACACACTACTGTTCCAGGTGTTTTGCCTAGCAAAAGCAAAAAGTGTAATTAACTGCAAGCTTGAGCACATTTTCTTAACGTTTTCTTATAATACTTTTCATGGAGACATTTATATATATTTAAAATAACTAGAGTAAAGGGCTAAAAAGTTTGCAATTTAATAACTCCTTGTAATCTTTATGAAGTTCAAGGAGAGACAAGACAGAACCAGTGGGCAAAATCAAATCAGTATGTTAGTTGTCTGTATACTAATGCAAGAAGTATGGGGGAATAAGCAAGACGAACTTGAAATGCCAGTAAATAAACACAACTATGACAGAATTGGAATCACAGAGACTATTTTGGCATAGTAAAGTATAGCTTGACCAAGAAGGATAGACAGGAAAAAATAGAGAATGTGTTGCCTTATGTATTAAAAAAGTATGCTCTTGGGCTGAGGTAGAGATGGAATCACAGAATCCTAGAGCTGGAAGAGACCTCAGGAGGTCATCAAGTCCAGCCCCCTGCCCAAGGCAGGACCAACCCCAACTAAATCAACCCAGCCAGGACTTTGTCAAGCCGAGACTTAAAAAACTCTAGGGATGGAGATTCCACCACTTCCTAGGGAACCCATTCCAGTGCTTCACCACTCTCCTAGGGAAAGAGTTTTTCCTAATGTCCAACCTAGACCCCTCCCACTGTAACTTGAGACCATTGCTCCTTGTTCTGCCATCTGTCACTACTGTGAACAGCCTCTCTCCATCCTCTTTGGAACCTCCCTTCAGGAAATTGAAGGCTACTATCAGAACCCCCCTCATTCTTCTCTCTGCAGACTAAACAAACCCAAATCCCTAAGTCTCTCCTCATAGGTCATGCTCTCCAGCCCCTTAATCATTTGGTCACCCTCCGCTGGACCCTCTCCAATGCGTCCACATCCTTTCTACAGTGGGGGCCCCAGAACTGGACACAATACTTCAGATGTGGCCTCACTAGAGCCAAATAAAGGGGAATAATCACTTCTCTAGATCTGCTGGCAATGCTCCTCCTAATGCAACCTAATATGCCATTAGCCCTCTTGGCTACAAGAGCACACTGTTGACTCATATCCAGCTTCTCATCCTCTCTAATCCCCAGGTCCTTTTCTGCAGAGCTGCTACTTAGCCAGTCGGCCCTCAGCCTGTAACAATGCTTGGGATTCTTCCGTCTCAAGTGCAGGACTCTGCACTTGTCCTTGTTGAACCTCATCAGATTTCTTTTGGCCTAATACTCCAATCTGCCTAGGTCACTCTGGATCCTATACCTGCCCTCAAGTGTCTCTACCTCTCCCCCAAGCTTAGTGTCATCTGCAGACTTGCTGAGGGTGCAATCCATCCCCTCATCCAGGTCATTAATAAAAATGTTGAACAAAACTGGTCCTAGAACAGATCCTTGGGGCACTCCACTAGAAACCAACTGCCAACCTGACTTTAAGTCATTGATCACTACCTGTTGGGCCCAACAGTCTAGCCAGCTTTCTATCCATCTTACAGTCCATTTATCCAATCCATATTCCCTTAACTTGCATGGACACAGGAGACAGACTTCTGAGAGACCCTAAATAAGAAAAAAATGATTAAAAAAACTAGGGACGTGTCCTGGTAGAGGTCTGCTGCAGACCACCTAACCAGGAACAAGAGATAGGCTACGTCTAGACTGCAGGCTTCTTTTGGAAGAAGCTTTTCCAGAAGAGATCTTCCAAAAAAAACTTCTTCCGAAAGACAGCATCCACACTGGCCAAGCGCATAGAAAAAGCCATCTGCTTTTTCAAAAGAAAGCGTCCGCATATAAGGCCACCCCGAAACAGTTCAGCCAGGGCTTTAGGTCACCAGTTGCTTCTGAGTGCTGGTGCTGGAGCCCTGCAGAGACACGTGCGTAAAGGGACCCCCTGGACAGCTGTTTCTCTGCTTCTGCTGCCTGCTTGCCTACCTTTTCGAGGGACAATAAGGCTCTCGCAGTGCCTGCTGTGGTTGCCCAGCTCTTTTGGATGCCACAGCCTTTCTCTTGGTGCCATGGAGCCGAAGCTGCCCCTGGGCATGTGATGGCCCCACACAGCCAGGATGCAGTTTCTGCAGCATTTTGTGCAAGCTGCTTTCCTGGTCCTGCATGGAGCTCATTCTTGGGACCCTCTCCCTGTGTGCGGGAGTAACACCAGTGCAACTGCAACCCACAGTGGAGAGGCGTTTCTGGAGGCTGGATACCAGTTTGGACTGTTGGGACTGGCTGGTCCTGGAGTGGTGGGATACCAGCAGTGGCTCCAAAACTTCTGCATGTGGAAGCCCACCTTTTTGGAGCTATGTGCCTGGTTCGCCCCTGCCCTCTGACGACTTGAAACCCACCTGTGGCCTGCCATCCCCCTGGAGAAGCAGGTCGCAATCACCATGGGGATGCTCACCACCCCAAACAGCTACCGGTTGGTGGGCAATCAGTTCGGGGTGGGGAAGTCCACTGTCGGGGCCCTCCCCATGGAGGTAAGGCACTCTTGGGATGCAGACCCTGGGAGAGGGAGGAGTTCTGGAAAAGGGGGACTCTTGGGAAAGGGAGGTTTTGGGGTGGGGGGGTGGAGTGAGGGTGGGGAGGAAGCCCCGTCACCAGGCGGTTGTGCCGTCCCGCCCTCACACAGCCCTGTTGCTGGGGGGGGCAGCCTCACAGGAGGTGTCTCTTGGAGTGTTTGGAGGGGAGAGTAGGAGGGGGACGGGCACCTCCCAAGAGCTCAGGCACTCCCTCTCTCATTCTCTGTTTTGTGTGTTTGCTTGTCTCCTGTAGGTTGTGAGGGCCATAAATTCCACCCTGCTGTGGAGGGTCATCTGTCTCCGAGACCTGGACCCCATCGTGGACGGATTTGCTGCCCTGGGGTTCCCGAACTGCGCTGGAGCGATTGATGGGACCCACATAGAATTATAGAGCTGGAAGAGACCTCAGGAGGTCATCAAGTCCAGCTCCCTGCCCAAAGCAGGACCAATCCCAACTAAATCAAACCAGCCAGGGCTTTGTCAAGCCGAGACTTAAAAACCTCTAGGGATGGAGATTCCACCACCTCCCTAGGTAACCCATTCCAGTGCTTCCCCCCCCTCCTAGGGAAATAGTTTTTCCTAATATCCAACCTAGACCTTCTCCACTGTAACTTGAGACCATTGCTCCTTGTTCTGCCATCCGTCACTACTGAGAACAGCCTTGCTCCATCCTCTCACATACCGATCCACACACCTCAACGTAGAGTGGCCCAGTATCTTAATAGGAAGGGCTACTTCTCCATGGTGCTGCAGGCCCTGGTTGACCACTATGGACAGTTCACAGACATTTTTTTCGGGTGGTCAGGCAGGGCACACAATGCCCATGTGTTTTGGAACTCTAGCCTGTATGGGAAACTGGAGGTCAGCACATTCTTCCCTCGCTCTGAATTTGCCATTGGGGATGTGCACATACCACTGTGCCATTGGGGATGCAGCCTACCCCCTGATGCCATGGTTAATGAAGCTGTACATTGGCTACCTGGACCCTAGCAGGGACCAATTTAATGCCCACCTGAACCGGGCCATCTTGTCCGCCTCCTCCTCCTCCTGCTGCTGTCCCTGGTCCTTCTTCTCCTCTGCCGTGATCCCCGGCTGGGTGATGACAGGGGTCTCAAGGCCGGAGTCCACCACGATGGGGGGAAAGATGTTTCCCCACCGAGGAGTTGGTGCAGCTCCTGGTAGCAGAGGCAGGTGTGGGGTCCTGCCCCTGAGTGCGAGCTGCACTCTCTGGCCCTTGACGTATCCCTGATGGAGCTCTTTTACCTTACTCTGGACCTGTTCCAAGGTCCAGGTTGGATGTTCTTGCTCCGCCAGGGATTCGGCCATGCGCTCAAAGATATCAGCGTTGCGGCGCTTGGAGCGGAGATCCTGCAATGTCTCCTCCTCGCCCTGCAGCTCAAGGAGGGACAGGATCTCTGCTCCAGACCACCTCTTGGTCCTGGGACCTCTGGGGCTGCTCCCTGCGAGGGCCAAAGAGGTCTTGGGGGGCTTGTGGCTCCACCATCAGGGAGCAGGCCTGTGTCAGGGAGAGCCGCATGGTGAGGTGTTGCTCCCAGGCCAGCTTCTTGCCACTAGGCTTGTTCAGGGTGCCTGCAGCTTTAAGAGGGGCCAGGAGACAGGAACTATAGACCTGTGTTATTTCCTGGAGGCCTCTTCTTTCGAAAGAAAGCCCTCCTCCCCGTCCACACACGCCTTTTTCCAAAATAGCTCTTTCGGAAAAGGCATTCTTCCTCATAGAAAGAAGGGTACCGCTGTTGGAGAAACCCCTCTGTTCTTTCAATTTACTTTCAGAAGAACGTGATTGCAGTGTGATGGCCATTTTTCTGACAAAACTCTAGTTTGGACATACCCATAGACAGGGCTCGACAAATGCACTCGCCCGCTCGCCCGTGGCGAGTAGATTTTGCCAGCTGGCGAGTGCAGGGGCGGACTGGCCCAGTGGGCCATCGTAACGGACTGGCTGAAGCCTGCACTACGGGCAGCGCGGCCCCATCCAATCCGCCAGCTGGTGGAGGAGCAGAGCACTGCCGGGGAGGGGGAACTGCGGCGATTCTCAGTGCCGGGCTGCCCGCGTGCAGCTGCGGCGCGAGGAGGCGGAGCCAGCAGACGCCAGGACGCTGGCGTGACGTGGACCCGCCGACTGTAAAGGGCCGCAGCAGCTCGGCTCTGGCCGCGTGTCCCCGGCAGCTGGCTGCGGTGTGCGGCGGAGCCAGGCCCTGCCCCACCGGCTCCAGTCCTGCCACGGCCCCAGCCCCTCACCGGCGAGAGACCCTCCCTGTCGACCGCCTGGCTCGCTGCGCCCACCCTGCATCCCATCTGGCTCCCGCTGCCCATTCACCATGCCGCCTCTGCACCCTGCACCCCGGATCCCCTGCTCTCCCTCTGGCTCTGCGCCGCCCTTGCACCCCGCACCCTGCTCCCCCCGATCCCTGCTCCCCCCCAGCTCTGTGCTGCCCGTTCCCTGCACTGCCCCGGACCCCGATCCCTCTGCCCCTTCCGTTCCCCGTGTCCCATTCCCCGTGCCTCCACCGCACCCCGCACACTGCTCCCCTGATCCCTGTGTCCCTCTGCCTCTGTGCCTCCTGTTCCCCGTGCCACCCCTGTCCCATCCTCCCCACTGCTCCCTGCACCCCTCTGGCTCTGTGCTGTCCCTGCACCCTGTTTCCCCTGTGGGTTGGGAGTGAGGGGTGCTTGCCCATAGGGAGGGGCTGGACAGGGCAGGGAAAAGGCTGCTGTGACCCAGCAGCAGTGAAAGGGGGAGTTCACTTGAAGCGCCTTTGCCTTTATGGAAAAAAATGAATGAGAATGCTATTTGCTGTTTATAGGGCTAAAATGCTGGGACAAAAATGAAAACAAACAAAAAAAACCCATTGCAAAATGCAAACATGTAAAAGACAACAAAAAAGTGGGGGGGAAATGTTTTGCTTGGCCCTGGGGAGGGGAAGCGGCTGGGCTGTGGGAGGGGAGGGAGGAGGAGGGGAAAAATATGGGGAAGGGGCTTGTGCTGAGGGGAGGAGGAGGAGGAGGTCAGGAGAAGAAGAAGAAAGGGGAAGGCACCAAGGGACAGGGGTGCAGGAGAGACAAATCCCAGGGGCCAAGTGCAGACAATGAGGAAAAGGGCAGGCAGGGAGGTGTCAGTGGGAGGGGAACAGGGTGATGCTCGGGAAAGGAGAGGGTAAGGGCACTGGGGCTAGAGGGAGGAGGAAGGTGCTGGGAGAAGGCTTGAAAGAAGGGGTGGGCATGAGGAAGGTGGGGATGGAGCAAGGCATGTGTGAGGGCACAGGAGCATGGGAATGGGGGCAGAGGGTGCTGAGGGGTGGGTATCAGGAAAAAGAGGGCAAAGGGGCAGGGGCAGTGAGGAAGGGGAGGAACCAGGAGGTGCAGGTGCCAGGAGATTCTAGGGGTGAAGCAGAAGGGCAGACACCTGCAGGAGGGACCAGCCTCAGCGAGAGGCAGGGCAGGTATGTACAGGGAGGTGTTAGGAGAGGGGATGAGGAGGGGTAGCTCACTTGATCAGAGTGGGGCTACTGGAGGAGTGGGCACAGGGGGGAGAGAAGGGCTGGTGGAGGGGCAGGTCTCAGGAAGGCTGAGGGCAGCGAGAAGGGCAGGAGTCAGGACAGCAGAGGAGGGTGAGGGGTTGGGGGGCAGCAGGCACCAGGGGAGGTGATGGAGCAAGGGGAGGAGACATGGCAGCAGAGGGAAAAAGTAGAAGTTTATAAGATATTTATTAATAACTTGGGTGACATTTATTAAGAACATATTAGTAATTACTGTTCTTATTCTTATTAGGAATTTATGCCATTAAAAAAAACACTTTTTTGGGGGGGAGGGTGGCGAATCCCTTTTTTGTCTGGCGAGTAGGGTTTTCCATAATTTGTCGAGTCCTGCCCATAGATGAACCTTTATTTGGACAACTAACAAAATCATCCAAAGCACAGGACTTGGTGGAGATGAGAGACTTCAGCTATCCAGACATCTGTTGAGAAAACAGCACAGCAGGGCACAGATTATCCAACATGGTGCTGGAATGTATTGGAGACAATTATTTTATTTCAGAACATGGAGAAAGCTACTGGGGAAGGGTGTTCTAGATTTGATTTTAACAAATAGAGAGGAAATTGTTGAGACTTTCAAAGTGAAAGGCAGCTTGCATGAAAGTAATCATGAAATGGCAGAGTTCATGATCCTAATGAATAGTAGGAGGAAGAACATCAAAATAAAGAGAATGGAATTCAAGAAGGCAGACTTTAGCAAACTCAGGGAGTTGGTAGTTAAGGTCTATGGGAAGCAAAAACAACTGAAGAGAGTTTACAATTTTTCAAAGAGATATTACTAAGGGGCACAAGAGCAAACTATTCTGCGACGTAGGAAAGGTAGGAAGTATGGCAAGAGACTTAACCTGGAGATCTTGAATGATCTAAAAATCAACAAGGAGTCCTACAAAAAGTGGAAACTAGGTCAAGTTACCAAAGATGAATATAAACAAATAACAATTATAGGGGCAAAATTAGGAAAAAACCAAAGCACAAAACAAGCTCAAATTAGCTAGAGACATAAAGGGGAAGAAGAAAACATTCTACAAATATATTAGAAGCAAGAGGAAGACCATGGACAGGGTAGGCCCATTGCTCAATGAAGAGGGAAAAACAATAACAGAAAACTTGAAAATGTCAGAGGCGCTTAAAGGTGGTTGGCGATGATTATTCTAGGTGTACAGTGAATGCCTGAAGTAGGTTCAGAAGTTAAACTAGGAAAAGAATAGGTTAAAAATTACTTAGAAAACTCAGATGTCTTCAAGTCACCAGGGCCTGATGAAATGCATCCTAGAATACACTGAGTGAAGAGTTGATTGAAGAGACATCTGAGCTATTATCTTTGAAAAAACATTGAAGATGGGAGAGATTCCAGGAGACTGGACAAGGGAAAATACAGTGCCCATCTATAAAAATGGGAATAAGGACAACCAAGGAAAGTACAGACCAGTCAGCTTAACTGCTGCACCAAGAAAGATAATGGAACAAATAATTAAGGAATGCATTTGCAAACTTCTAAAATATAAAGTGATAAGTAACAGTCAGCATGAATGTGTAAAGAATAAATTATGGTAAACCAACCTGATAACTTTCTTTGATAGGATAACAAGCCTTGTAGATAAGGGGGAAGTGGTAGATGTGGTTTAGTTAAGAATTTATTAAAGCATTTGATACAGTCTCACATGACCTTCTTAAAAATAAACGAGGGAAATACAACCTAGATGGGACTACTGTAAAGTGTTTGCATAACTGGTTTGATAACCATTCCCAGAGAGTAATTTTCAATAGTTCACAGTCATGCTAGGAGGGCATAACAATTTGGTATTCTTCCGGGATCAATTTTGGGACTGGTTCTATTCAATATCTTTATCAATGAAAAGTACTCCAAATAGGAAGGAACATTCAGTTTCACACATACAGAACAGGAAGTGACTTTCAAGGAAGGAGTACTACAGAAAGAGATTTAGGGATCACAGTAGACTACAAGCAATATATGAGCCAACAGTGTGATACTGTTGCAAAAAAAGCAAATGTGATTCTGGGATGCATTAATAGGAGTGTTGCAAGCAAGAGACGAGAAGTAATTCTTCAGCTCTACTCTGCACTGATTAGGCCTCAGTTGGAGTACTGTGTCTAGTTCTGGGTGCCACATTTCAGGAAAGATGTGGAGAAATTGGAAAAGGTCCAGCAAAGAGCAACAAAAATGATTAAATGTCTAGAAAACATAACCTATGAGGGAAGACGGAAAGAATTGGGTTTGTTTTGTTTGGAAAGGAGAAGACTGAGGCTATGTCTAGACTGCAGGCTTCTTTCGGAAGAACCTTATTTTGGAAGAGATCTTCCGAAAAAATTTCTTCCAAAAGAGAGTGTCCCCCCACAAAAGGGCACTGAAAAAGCGATCTGCTTTTTTGAAAGATAGCATCCATGCTGAATGGACACTATCTTGCATTTAAGCTGTGATAGCTATGGACAGAGTGGCCACCAAGGCACCTGTGCTTTTTCCTCTTTCCTCTTTTTTCGAAAGAACTTTCTCTTCCCCATCCACACATGCCTTTGTCTGAAAGAGCTCTTTTGGGAAAAGGCTTCTTCCTCGTAGAAAGAGGAGTATCAACGCTGGAAAAACCCCTCTGTTCTTTCGATTTACTTTCGGAAGAACATGATAGCAGTGTGGATGTAACTCAGGTTTTGTTGGAAAAATGGCTGTTTTTCTGACAAAACTCTGTAGTGTAGACATACCCTGAGAGGGGACATGAAAATAGCTTTAAAGTAGTTAAAAGGGTATTGCAAGGAGGAGAGAGAAAAATTATTCTCCTTTACCTCTGATGATAGGACAAAAAGCAATGGACTTAAATTGCAGCAAGGGAGGTTTAGGTTGGACATCAGGAAAAACTTCCTGTCAGGGTGATTAAAACTGTAATAAATTGCCTAGGGAGGTTATAGAATTTCCATCATTGGAGATCTTTAAGAATGGTTTAGACAAACATGTCAGGGATGGTCTAGATGGTGCTTGGTCCTGCCATGAGTGCAGGGGATTGGACTTGATGATTTCTCAAGGTTCCTACCAGAGCTATTATTCTATGATTCTATGATTCATTGAAGAAGGGAGAGATAGACAGTAATTATTTTGGGAACAGCATTCAGGTTTAGAAGAATGTGTCTCTCTCATTCTCTGATTCTTCACTATTGCCACAGAGTAAAATACCTTTCAGCTGCAGCTGCTCAGAGAGTACTCTGATTGCAAGCCCACTGAAGTCAATGAAAATTCTGAGTGAGTTCAATAGCCCATAAATTATATTTTCCTTGTTTTGTTCCAAGTGTCTGAAAATAGAACTTTAGGGCCAGATTATGATCTCATTTATTCTGGCCTATGGAGTAGGCTATCCCCATTTTCATAGATCACTATGATCTACATTACAGACCAATTTAATTGAGACCAGAATCTGGTTCTTAGAACAGACCTGATTATTCCCCAGACTGCAACTTTTCCAAATGGCATTTCTCCAGAGTGCTCGTATTCACATTATTTTCTACTGTTTGATATTTTCTTTCCTGGTTTTCATATTAGAGATAGGGTTTGAGATGTCAGGAAAAAAGGCAGGTTTTTTTTTCATTTCTTCTAATAAGCTTGCGCTATGATATGGAAAATAGTTCTACTGCAAAGCAATTTCCAAAGGAAGACCCCACTTTGAGGGATTCTTTTTTGGCTTCCTAATCATTTCAGAATGCTAATTCTTGCTATTAATGATCACTCACTGCATCTGGTCTGTTACACAGTGATTGCCACTTGAAAGGATTTCCTATACATCAGAACGCACTTATTCTGGCAAGGAATTTGATCTCTGGTAATGCAGTTGCCCTAAATTGGATAAAACAGTGTTCATTCTGGGTTGTTTAAGCCTACTATATTGTAAACACATGGCATTAAAAATGTCCACTTATGATCTGAAATCGGGGCAGCCGAACGAGATAATCCGGAAGAAATGTGACTTTTGGGAGAAACGGTGACTAAAAGCTTTCTTTGTTCCGATGAGGTGCCTCAATCAAATTTCTTCATTCAGCATTGGTTAAGTCAGATGGTTTGTTCTGTAGATCAGGTAGAGAAAAGAATAGATGCTGAAACGAGGGGTGCTGACATATCTCCTCTTAAATTAGTAATAAAACCCAGATATAAGGGTTCTACCTTTAGCACCCCTACTATAAAAATTATTTCAGCATCACTGCAGAAAAGAAAATACAGCTGCTCCCCCGAGTTACGAACAAGTTACGGACCAACACTTGGTCCGTAACTCAAAGTGTTCGTAACTCGGATCCCATAGAGTTACATGGCGACCGCGCTGTTCGTAAGCGTGGATCGCCGTTCGTAACTCGGATCCGCATTTACGACCGCTTTGGTCGTAAGTGCGGATGGTCATAAGTGGAGGTGGTCGTAACTCGGGGAGCGGCTGTAGGGGAGAGAAATGTGCTAACTAATGTAACCTTCCTTCTACAGGCTATACATTGTTTGTTGAAAATAGTTCAAACAAATACTTAAACAAGAAGACACAACTGAATCTGCACTATTATGTGCAATCAATAGGCAGTCTTAACATCTTTTTTTCTTTCAAGGAGAAATAATATAGTGAAAAACAACAGCCTGCCTTCCGGCCTGGGAATAATCGGTCTTCTCGTAAGTAATCCATCATTCCAACCTCCTCATTCTTTCAAGTAATTATTTGGAGTTCACAGTTTATTAATTTGACAGCGCATCTCATCTACATAGTATGTTAAAAAGCTCACATTTAATCAGAAAATCAGCACCGCGGATTGCTGAACAATGGCACCTTCTCTCACTTCTTTGATTGAACTGATTCCAACAAGCGTAGGACCATCCTTTACTTGGATGCGGGTAGTGCAAGTTAATGCAAAACACGTTAACTAATCCTAAATGCCATACGGGCTAGTTATAGAGCGGGGTAAACTATTCCTAGCGGATGATTTATCCAGTATACTTAGCCCAGTGTTCTGCTTATGAACGATCAGCGCACACACAGTGATTTTTATTTAAAAGGGGCACATGTGTCCTTGGCGGGTGAACAATTCCTGTTAGGATATTGCAGCTCAGGGGTATTATCATTAGTTGTAGTTGTCCCTGCGAGCTAAGTGTCCCCTAGGTTGTGTGGCCATGTGGCTTCCCAATATGCCCCTGCAAGGGGCTCAGGGCTGCAGTGCAGAGAGGTCTCTCCCCAAGCCCTGCAGGTATAGGACTGGGGGAAGAAGGCTTCCCGCCAGCCCCAGCCCAGAGCTGCAACAGCTGGCAGAGTGAGGGAGGCCTGGCTAGGGGAGCACCCATGGCCGGCAGAGGGGAGGCCCCTCTTCACAATCCCCAGCAGGGGGCAGCCCAGGTAAGTCAAGCCCCGACTCCTTGCCCCAACTTGAGCCCTCTTCCCAGCCCCGAGCAACCTCCTGTACCCCAAGTCCTCATCCCAGCCCCACCCCAAGGCCCAGAGCCTGCACACCAACCCCCAGCCCAGAGCCCTTCCCCAAACCCAGAGCTTCCCTCCTGCACCCAAACCCCTCACCTCTAGCCCCACTCCAGAGCATCCCCAGCCTTGCACCCTCAGCCCTCTGTGTCAGCCCTGAGCCCCTCAACACTAGCCCCACCCTAGAGCCTGCACTGCCAGCCAGCACCCTCATACTTCTGCACCCCAACCCTCTGTCCCATCCCATAACCCCTTCCCACACTCAGACTATGTCTACACTGCAGGGGGGTTTCGGCAGAAGATATGCAAATGTGGTGCTCATTTGCATATCTCATGCTCTCATTTGCATATCCTCTTCCGATCCTTTGTGCGGAAGAGGTTTTTGCTCTAAAAAGCCCTGTGTAGATGGGGCCATTTGTCGGGAAAACCCCTTTTGCGCAAGAGCCTGAAAACCTCATTTTTTTAATCTCAAAAACCTCTTCTGCAAAAAGGACGGGAAGAGGATATGCAAATGAGAGTGCAAGATATGCAAATGAGTGTGCCATTTGCATTTCTTCTGCCGAAACCCCCCCGCAGTGTAGACGTAGCCTCAGAGCCCCTCAGCTCCACTATCGCCACAGGAATTTGTCATGTGCACCAATAGGAAGGTGATGTGGCACATCAGCTGCACACTGGTGCACGTCCGAAAATCCGTTCCACTCAAGGTTGGAAAAAACTAGAGGGCAGAACACGGCCTACGAGCCCCAGTGACGGATCAGGATTCCTTTATGCTAGGCAGTGTGTGTTCTCAGAACGATAAGATGACATTTGCTCCTGGGTTTGAGGACCCAAATATTTAAATCTTTACTGTGTGCTTCCACAGAAAGCAATAGTAATTGAACGGAACACGAGTTTTGCTAAATAAAGGCTGCATAAGGCTTCCAGATCTGGCTCGTTACAAATTCTCTGGGTCGTTCCTTAATGAGAGCCACATCGCAAACCAAGATGGGGAAAAGTTGTTTCTATAGTTTTCTGTGCATTGTACAACATATCTAACAGGAGCCTTGGGAAAAGTGTTCTTCCTCCTGCTTTTTACATGCACAAAACTCAAAAGCACACAGCTGGATAGATTTTACTGACTATCAACAACAAAATTCCCTCTTGGTCTTGACTGAGACCAGGAAATGAGGCAATTTTAGTGCAAAAAGAAGTTGTGGTGTGAAAAAGCAGATTTGTAACAAAAGTTACATTTTAACAGTAATGACAGAGGTTACTTACGCAAAACCATAAAACTGTGCTCATAGCAAAATAAGTTAGCTCATTTGTTAATGTAGAAATATTTTAGTGCTAGAGTGCTTTACTAATTGCAAGTGTAGTAAATCTACAGCCCACAGCAACTTCAGGGCAAAATATCAAAGATTTTTGTCTCAGGGTGTGTCTACACTACCAAGCTTTGTTAAGGGAACTAGTGTCGGCAGGCAGAAGTCCCCAAAGGGTAGAACTGCAGGCCTGGGAGGGTCTTTGGCCATGGAGGGCACTGACAGTGCTCTGGGCTTTGGGCCTTCAACATGCAGCAGGAGGGGCGTCCAGGCCATCATGTTTCACTGGGCTCCTGCCCAACGTCCCCGTAAAGGCCATGCAATGTCTGACACTGACGAGAGTCCTCCCCAGGACATGTCCAAAGTTCGCAGCCTATTATAGGAGGCTGTGAAGGGCATCAGCTCACCACCTGGCAGCAATTCACACCTAAGCACGGTGCGGTCTCTTTCTCCCTCTTGGGTCAGCACCTCCCACGCTGGTGCGCTGGCCCTCAAGCTCAGGGGTGGCCAAACTGAGGCTATAGAGCCACCTGTGTCTCTTCTGCAGCTAATATGCGTCTCCTTGCTCAGGCACTGACTCCGGGGCTGCAGCTACAGGTGCCAACTTCCCAGTGCTCAACTCCTGTCTCCACCCCCTCCTCCTCCAAGCTTATTGCACCCTCGCTCCTTCCCTCCCGCACAGGGCCTCCTGAGGGCCATGAAACAGCTGATTGCAGTGGGCAGGAGGCGCGGGGAAGGCGCTGATCAGTGGGGCTGTTGGTGGGCAACAGATACTGGAGACAGGAGAGGAGGCACCTGATGGGGACTGCTGACAAATCACTGTCGCTCTTGGCAATGTTCATTGGTAAATGGTGGCTCTTTCTCAGGCTCCCGTGGCCACCCCTGTCGGTTCCATGTCTCTTCCCTTCAGAGGCAGTGCACCAACACGGGGAATCAACATCAAAACAGGTGCGGATGTCCGGTAGCCTCGGCGGGGGAGGGCTTTGCCTTCCCAACCCACCAGGCATGGCCCTGCCCACACTCCGCACCCAGAACACCTGCTGTCGGCATTCTGGGGGTGGAGTGCTGCTGCCCCCAGCGCCTGCCTTCCCCGTGCTCCAGGGGAGGAGCCACGTGGCTTCCTCCCTCCCCAGTGCTCCGGGGCTGGGGCTGCATCACACGCCCTCCCTCCCCCCTGGTGCTCTGGGGCTGGGGCTGTGCCACACGCCCTCCTCCCTGGCGCTCTGGGGCTCAGGCGTGCCACGCGCCCTCCTCCCTGGCGCTCTGGGGCTCAGGCGTGCCACGCGCCCTCCTCCCTGGCGCTCTGGGGCTCAGGCGTGCCACGTGCCCTCCTCCCTGGCGCTCTGGGGCTCAGGCGTGCCACGTGCCCTCCTCTCTGGTGCTCTGGGGCTCAGGTGTGCCACGTGCCCTCCTCCCTCCTGGGTGCTCCAGGGCTGGATCCATGCTGCACGCCCTCCTCCCTCCCCTGGGTGCTCCTGGGCTGGGGACGCTGGGGTGAGCTCACACCCTCCCACTTCCCTCCCCTCCCCATTATTGAGGGGCGCGCATGGTGCTCTGCCCCGCCTCCCCATAGAGGAGGTGGGGAGGGGGTGGTGCCTCAGCAGCAGTGCGGACAGATTGTGTCCACATCTTTAGCTCCCCTGGCGACCGTGGGAGCAATGCACTGTGGGTATGTATCCCACGGTGCCTGGGGACACCCTCTGTTGCTAGGTGTTGCGGGACCACAGAACATGCTCTTGGGAGCATGCAAAATGTCCCATCAGACACCGCTTTGTTCAGGGGCTTCCAGTCTCCCTTTGCGCCTTTTTTCCAACTAGCATTGTCTGCTGTGCAGTCCAGCATATGCGGCGAGAAAGCATGGACCCCACACTTCTCTCGCATGGTCCCTTAACTGTCAGTAGGCAGCTGCCGTCCTGTCCATGGGATGAGACAGGGCAACGGCCCAGGCCCTGCACTTTGGGTGGAGGCCCACACCTCAGAGGCATGCAGGGGAGGGGGTTTAGGAAGGGGTGGTGCCTGCAGCAGGGGTTCCCCCTGCTTTTATTTCTTTTTTTATTTTGCTTGCAGCTTCCTCTCCGCCCCCAGGCTCAAGCTGCTCAGTCTTAGTCCTTCTTCTTTCAGTTGTTTCTTCTTCTGGCGGCTGGCATTGCTCCTGCACCTTACTAGTGCCCCTGCACATCCATACGTCTGTGTTGGAGGGACAGACCGTTCCCTTGTCTACCAGTGGGACCCCTCCTAGCACAGGTGAGCGCCAGAAGCAAGTCTCCATGAGGGCCCCTCTCCCCACACTGGGTGTGGGGGAGAGGGTTCCTTGCCACCAGGTTCCAGGCCAGAAGGTCCTCCTAGCCTTAACACCCCCAGCCTCAAGCAGCCTTTACCAGCTCTCCAGCAGCAGGGTCCAGCCTTGGGGTTCCTTCCCCACAGTACGAGGACCTAGGGACCCACAGCTCCACCACCACCCACAGGCCTGGCAAATTACAGAACAACAGCAGGTTTCCACCATTTCAGGAGCTTTAAAACTCAACCCTTCTGAGCAAAAAATGAGGAGTAAAGTTAGTTCGAACCAAGGGGTTTTGTTCGAAGTAACGCATCCTGGCATGCACTTTCACTTTCGAAACAGCTGGCATCCAGAGTAACATGCTGGCAAGATCATGCTAATGAAGCACGGGATATTTAAATCCCTGCTTCATTGACTATTTCGAATGCCTGCATTTGCATCCCTAGTTCGAGCTAGGGTGCAAGTCTAGACATACCCAGAGGGACGTAGCATCAAACCTGCATTGCCAGGGTCTGAGAGCAGAGTTTGCTGCCAGGAAGTCCAGGAAGATAGATTTCAGAATGTAAGCAGTGTGACACTGACTATGACCAGGGAGGTTTTTTTATTTATATGAACTTAATTATAATTATAAAAAAGAGCTACAATATAACATTATAATTGTACAGCTGGGCACTATCAATATTTAACCTACAGCCAGCAGCTGCCCTTGAAGTTCGCTGTAACCAGATTTCACCAGTATATAAAAAGGTAGCAGATAAGAACAACCCAGGAAACTATAGACTAGTCAGTTTAATGTCTGTGCCGGGGAAGATAATAGAGCAAGTAATGAAGGATTTCATCTGCAAACATTATCTGGAAGATAATAAGGTGATAGGTAACAGCCAGCATGGATTTGTAAAGAACAAATCATGTCAAACCAATCTGATCGCTTTCTTTGATGGGATAACAAGTCTTATGGAGAGGGGAGAAGCGGTAGACGTGGTATACCTAGACCAGAGGAGGGCAATCATTTTAGAATTATTGGAAGGGGCAGGACCCCGGGGGAAGGGGTGGGACACGGACACTTCTGTGATCCCCTGCCAACAGATCCTGATTGGCTTGGGGGTGGGAGAGCATGTGAAGTCTTTTCCCCGCTCCCCAGAGAGAAACACCAGCTGTTCTGCACAGCTGGCAGTTCCCTCTAGCCACCCGTGCCCCTGGCAGTGGGAGGAGACTTTGTGTTTAGCAGGCTGGATCCGGCCCGTAGAGTCTCTCTTGCCCATCCCAACCTAGACTTTAGTGAGGCATTTGATATGGTCTCGCATGACCTTCTTATCAATAAACTAGGGAAATACAACTTAGATGGGACTACTGTAAGGTGGGTGCAGAACTGGCTGGATAACTGTACTCAGAGAGAAGTTAGTAATGGTTCACAATCATGCTGGAAGGGCATAACAAGTGGGTTTTGCAGGGGTCTGTTGTGAGACTGGTTCTGTTCAATATCTTCATCAACGATTTAGCTATTGGCATAGAGAGTACGCTTCTTAAGTTTGCAGATGATACCAAGCTGGGAGGGGTTGTAACTGCTTTGAAGGACTGGGTCATCATTCAAAAAGGTCTGGACAAATTGGAGAAATGGTCTGAGGTAAATAGGATGAAGTTTAATAAGGACAAATGCAAAGTGCTTCACTTAGGAAGAAACAATTATTTCCACACATACAGAATGGAAAGCGACTGTCTAGGAAGGAGTACTACAGAAAGGGTTCTAGGGATTATCGTGGACCATAAACTAAATATGAGTCAACAGTGTGACACTGTTGCAAAAAAAGCAAACATGATTCTGGGATGCATTAACAGGAGTGTTGTGAGCAAGACACGAGAAGTCATTCTTCTGCTCTACTCTGTGCTGATTAGCCTCAATTGGAGTATTGTGTCTAGTTCTGGGCACCACATTTCAAGAAAGATGTGGAGAAATTGGAGATGGTCCAGAGAAGAGCAACAAGAATGATTAAAGGTCTAGAAAACACGAGCTATGAGGGAAGATTGAAAGAATTAGGCTTATTTAGTTTAGAAAAGAGAAGACTAAGAGGGGACAGGATAGCTGTTTTCAAGTACTTAAAAGGGTGTTACAAGGAGGAGGGAGTAAAATTGTTCTCCTTGGCCTCTCCTTGGCAAGGGAGGTTTAGGTTGGACATTAGGAAAATCTTCCTGCCTGTCAGGATGGTTAAAAACTGGAATAAATTGCCTAGGGAGGTTGTGGAATCTCCATCATTGGAAATATTTAAGAGCAGGTTGGATAGACATCTCTCAGGGATGGGGTGGTGCTTGATCCTGCCGTGAGAGCAGGGGACTGGAGTTGATGATCTCTCGAGGTCCCTTCCAGTTCTAGTGCTCTATGATTCTATGTTAAGTGGGGGCCCATACACGTGACACATCGGGCCTGCGCTCCCATGGGGGTGGCTCTGGCCTCGCATATGGCAGGGGAGATCATCTGGAAGTTACTGACAGAGGAGGAAGACGCAGAGGAACTTGACAGGATGTGTACAGTGGCAACCTGTCATTGCATTTGGCATTCATAGAGCAGCTGTATAGGTAGATGGATGCTTCTGGCTAGGGAAGCCAGCACGGCTTGGTGGGACTGTATCATTGTGCAGGTGTGGGATGAAGACCGCTGGCTACAGAACTTTAGGATGCATAAATCAACCTTCCTGGAGTTGTGTGCGGAGCTGGCCCCCAGACACCCGAATGAGAGCTGCCCTCTCGACTGAGAAGCATGTGGCCATTGTGTGGAAGCTGGTGACTTGATTGCTACCATTCAATTGCAAATCTGTCTGGAGTGGGGAAGTCTGCTGTGGAAGTTGCACTGCGGCAAGTATGCGGGTCAATAAATCACATCCTGCTACGTAGGTACTCTGGGAAATGTGCAGGACATAGTGGCTGGCTCTGTGGGCATGGGGTTGCCCAGCTGCGGTGGGGACCATAAATGGAAGACATATCCTTATTTTAGCCTCAGCCCACATTCCACCGAGTACATCGACAGGGAGGGGTCATTGAGGGCGTTCACAGACACCAGCACGGCACGGTCTGGAGAGGTGCATCACACTTGCACCTGTGCAGAAAGCTGCAGGCAGGGACTTTCTTTCCAGACCACAAGATTGCAAGCCCTTAGTGCTGCCTGGAACGTTCCGTGTGGCTTTTGAATCACGGGGCTCCAGGGCAAATGCCTCCTTCCCTCCTCCCCATCAGCGGGCCCGAATAGCATTCACCCCTCCCACTTGTGTTTGACGTTTCTGCCTCACCAGCCTGTGCTCAAGTGGCAGGGCCACAGGGTCTGATCTCACTTCAGGGGCTAATCTTGCTTCCTGCCACGATACCTGTTTTGCCCTATTCCTTGTCCAACCTCTCCTGCCAGGAGAGAGCCCAGAGCCTCCTCCGGAGTGACATGCACTTATTCAGGTTCCTGCCTCTGCCTGACCACACTTGCCCCAGCTGTCCCCCTTCACTCTTCCTCTGCCCGTGTGAGGCTTCTATACCTTGTCATACACAGGAGCAGGGAAACATTTCAGGAACCAGGGCCTTGATCCCAGAACAAGATGTGTACAAGGCAAGACCCCTGAATCTGGGTAGAGCCCTACAGACCTCAAGTGGAGCTACATGCAGGTGCCAGGGTTCACCTGAGTGACTCTCACTGCAGGACTAGGGCCAACACAAGCTCCGAGGTACAAAGAATACATCAGCTAACAGGTACATGATATAAACAGGATGTTGTAGCTAAGGCCTGGCTTGACATGAATAATTAACACAAGGAAGGAAACCTCATTTCTTGGAAAACAGAATTAGGGAGGCAAATGGATCACCCGTTTGAAAACAGAACATTTGTGCTGGATAAAATAAATAGGGTCATTAAGCTAAGACGACAGAATGTCTGAGCCAACTAAGATAAGAGGGAGATCACCCAGGGAATTATTTCCTATGGATTAAATAACCAGGCACAAAATAAATTCAGAATGTAGAGATGAGGTACAGAAGAAATTAAAACGTGGAAATTGCATGGGCTGAGCTTGGGGTACAGGCACTGGTTCCTGCTAAATAACCAAGCCAAACCTGAAACCTATGATATAATGGCTAGTAAATGTAATGAGATGTGAAAATGTATAGAAACAATACAGTTTCTGTATATCTTCGGAGCTGTGATGTACCCTCCATCTACCTCCACTCCTGGGTTTTAGTCAGAGCAATTCAGTTTAGCACTGCTGTATGCCAAATAAAGATACCTGAGTGATGAAGTCTGGACTCAAACTGTGTTGTTGGGAAGCCGAATGGAAAAAAGCCGTTCATAGAATCCCACCAGATTAACATAAGGATAGTCACAGCCAAATATTACGCTGTTTTAGGCATACAATAAGTAAACAGCAGCAGGCAGCCACACAGGTGAACAAGTGTATATGCAGATCTTGAGATAGAACTCATGGGCTACGTCTAGACTGGCGCGCTTTTGCGCCAGAGCTATGCAAATGAGGCTCAGTGTTGGAATATCGCCGAGCCTCATTTGCATAGCTAATGAACCGCCATTTTCGCAGAAGAGGCTCTTGCACAAGACGGGGCTGTCTACACTGCCCCTTCTTGCGCAAGAAAAACCCTTTTGCGCAAGACGGGGCAGTGTAGACAGCCCCGTCTTGCGCAAGAGCCTCTTCCGCGAAAATGGCGGTTCATTAGCTATGCAAATGAGGCTCGGCGATATTCCAACGCTGAGCCTCATTTGCATAGCTCTGGCGCAAAAGCGCACCAGTCTAGACGTAGCCTTAAGGTACATCTACATTACTGGGAAGATTGACGCTGCGATGATCGATCTTCTAGCGGTCGATTTAGCAGGTCTAGTGGGGACATGCTAAATCAAATGCTGAGAGCACCCTCCCCCCCATTGATACTGGTACTCCTAGCTGTCGCGAGGAGAAAGGGAAGTTGATGGAAGTGTTTCTCCCATTGACCTCCCACAGTGAGGACCGTGCCCTAGCTCAGCTTAAGGTACATCAACTACAGCTGCATATTTAATGGGTTTTTACTAGTGCTAGCAGGTCTAGTGTTGAGAGACACTGACTGGCAGGCAAACATCTGCTTTTGACAGGGCCTGTCTGTTGTTCATAGTATAACGCTTGCTCACTTTGGTTCAAGCACCAGGCCCATGCTTCAGGCTCTTTCTTTCGCCTACAAACAGCCGCTATCCATCTTCTTTGGAACCTCCCTTCAGGAAGTTAAAGGCTGCTATCAAATCCCCCCTCACTCTTTTCTGTAGACTTAAAATCCCTCTCCTCATACATCATGTGCTCCAGCACCCTAATCATTTTTGTTGCCATCCGTTGGACTTTCTCCAATGCGTCCACATCCTTTCTGTAATAGGGCCCCCAGAATTGGATGCAATACTCCAGAAGTTGCCTCACCAGTACCGAATAAAGAGGAACAATCACTTCTCTAGATATGCTGGAAATGCTCCTCCTAATGCACCCTAATATGCTGTTAGCCGTCTTGGCTACAAGAGCACACTGTTGACTCATATCCAGCTTCTCATCCACTATAATCCCTAGGTCCTTTTCTGCCAAACTGCTATTTAGCCAGGAGGTCCCCAGCCTGTAACAATGCTTGGGATTCTTCTGTCCCAAGTGCAGGACTCTGCACTTCTCCTTGCTGAAGCTCATCAGATTTCTTTTGGTCCAATCCTCAAATTTGTCTATGTCACTCTGGACCCTATCCCTGCCCTCCAGTGTATCTACCTCTCCCCTTAGCTTAGTGTCCTATCAGAACTTGCTGAGGGTGCAATCCATCCCCTCATCGAGGTTATTAATAAAGATGTTGAACAAAACTGGCCCTGGAATTGATCCTTGGGACACTCTGCTTGAAACCGATTGCCAACCAGATATCGAGCCATTGATTACTCCCTGTTGAGCCCGACAATCTAACTAGCTTTTTATCCACATTACAGTCCAGTTATCCAATCTGTACTTCCTTAACATGCTGGCAAGAATACTGTGGGAGACCGTATCAAAAGCTTTGCTAAAGTCAAGGTCTATCACGTCCACAGCCTTTCCCATGTCCACAGAGCCAGTTACCTCGTCATAGAAGGAATCATGTTGGTCAGGCATCACTTGCCCTTGGTGAATCCATGTTGACTATTCCTGATCACTTTCCCCTCTTCCAAGTGCTTCAAAATGGATTCCTTGAAGATCCCCGCCATGATTTTTCTGGGAACTTAGGTGAGTCTGCCCGGTCTGTAGTTCCCTGGATTGTCCTTCTTCCCATTCTTAAATATGGGCAATACATTTGCCTTTTTCCAGTTATCTGGATCTCTTTGAGATAATGGTCACTGGCTCTGTAATCACATCAGCCAACTCCCTCAGCACCCTTGGATGCACTAGATCCGGCCTCATGGATTTGTGTCTGTCCAACTTTTCTAAATAGTTTGTAACTTGTTCTTTCTCCACTGAGGGCTGCCCACCTCCCTTCCCATACTGTGTTGCCTAGTGCAGTAGTCTGAGAGCTGACCTTGTCTGTGAAGTCAGAGGCAAAGAAAGCATTGAGTACTTCAGCTTTTCCCACATCATCTGTCACTAGGTTACCTCCCTCATCCAGTAAGGGTCCCACACCTTCCCTGACCACCCTATTATTGCTAGCAAGCCTGTAGAAACCTTTCTTGTTACCCTTCACATCCTTTGATAGCTTCAGTTGCAATTGCACTTTGGCCTTCCTGGTTACACCCCTGCATTCTTGAGCAATATATTTATACTCCTCCCTGGCCATCTGTCCAAGTGTCCACTTCTTGCAAACTTCCTACCATATTTGCTTTTCTTAGGGTATGTCTAGACTACATGGCTCCGTCGACGGAGCCATGTAGATGAGTTTACTAGACATAGGAAAATGAAGCGGTGATTTAAATAATCGCCGCTTCATTTACATCAAAATGGCCACTGCGCTGTGCCGATCAGCTGTTTGGCGGCACAGCAGGGCAGTCTGGACACGCCACGGTCGACAAGGGAAGCCTTTGTCGACCGCTCCGGTATGCCTCGTGAAATGAGGTTTACCGGAGCGGTCAACAAAGGCTTCCCTTGTCGACCACGGTGCGTCCAGACTGCCCCACTGTGCCACTAAACAGCTGATCGGCACAGAGCGGCGGCCATTTTGATGTAAATGAAGCAGCAATTATTTAAATCACCGCTTCATTTTCCTGTGTCTAGTAAACTCATCTACATGGCTCCGTCGACGGAGCCATGTAGTCTAGACATACCCTTACTGTGCATCAGATGAGCAAGCTCCTGTGCCTTCAATAAGGCTTCTTTAAAATTCTGCCAGCTCTCCTGGGCCATGTCTACACTGCAGGGAAAAGTTGGCAAAAAATACGCAAATGGCAAACCGCAATTTGCATATCTTTTCCCACTTTTTTTCCCGAAAGAGGCTTTTCCGAAATTTGGCCCCATGGAGACAGGGCCAAATTTTGGAAAAAAAAGTCCTCTTTTGGGACATCCCTTATTCCTCTCACCAAGAGGAATAAAGAGATGCCAAAAGAACACGTCCGCTTTTTCAGAAACTGTTCCAAAAAAGCGGACACGTTCCTTGGATGCTGCAGAGCTTTTTTAGAATACTGGAGGTATCCCAGAAAATTTCTGCAGTCTAGACATAGCCTCAGACTCCTTTCCCCTTCACGTTAGCATCCCAGGGGATCCTGCCCATCAGTTTGCATTTCTGAAGGCCAGGGGGTGTATTTTGCTGCTCTCCTTTCTTCCTTTGGTCAGGATCCTGAAATCGACCATCTCATGATCACTGCTTCCCAGGTTGCTACTCACCTCTACATCTCCTACTAGTTCCTCCCTGTTTGTGAGCAGCAGGTGAAGCTGCATATGGCCCCTGGTCGGTTTCCTCAGCACTTATACCAGGAAGTTGTTAGCAACATTGTCTAAAAACTTCCTAGATGGTCTGTGTCCTGCTGTATTGGTCTCCCAAAAGATGTCAGGGTGATTAAAGTTCCCCATGAGAACCACGGCCTGTGATCTGGAAGCTTCTGTTAGTTGTCTGAAGAAAGCCTTGTCTGCCTCATTCACTTGATCTGGTGGTCTGTAGCAGACACTGGCCACGATATCACCCCTAGTGCTCCCACCTCTAAACTTAACTCAAGAGGCTTTTCTCCTGCTTTATACTGTTGTCATGTTGTTCCCCTGGAACTGTGGCATCCGTTTGCATGGAGATTTTAGTTCAGTGTCTGGTCGAATGTCTGTTGTTCTAGATGTTCTGAGTAGCAAGTCCACTCAGAGCTCTTTTCCTTCAACTGGATTTGAGTGAGTTAGATATGAGCTATGCTTTTCTCCACATCTCATATTGGCTTGACGTTTTTCTAGTAACTTTTCAATCACACAACTCTTCTTTTGAAGCTACAGTTAAAGAATGACACATTCTCTAGAAGCTGCTGTGGAAATTTTAAACGAGTGTTATTGCCAATGTAGTGTGACAGACCACAGCCTGCAAACTGCAAAGCTCTTATAGAAGGCAGCCATATTGGGAGGTAATACCTTCTTGTTTCCCAGTAAGCCTCACCTGAACACAGCCCAGTAGCCAGGGTAGAAAATAGAGGCCTAATTAGGAGTCAGCCTGCAACAGGGGTTAATTAAGCACCTGTTGCCAATTAAGGCCTACGGGTCCCTATAAAAGGATTCCTCCCAGGCAGCAGGGGGAGAATTTTGGAAGGAGCAGAGCAGAGCAGAGCAAAGCAAAGCAAAGCAAGGAAGTGCTAAACCCCAAGGACTGGCCTGTGATGAGAATGACTCGGTATGCGGGGACCCTTGCCTCTAGGGAAGTCCTAGGGCAACGAAGGGGGCTCCATGAGTCTCTGAGGCGCACAAGTAACCGCCAAGAAGTGCAGAACCCCAAGGGAGCTAACAAGGGACTTTACCACAGTAGTTATTTCCCAGAATATATTGGTGTTTAACTCAAACTGCACATTCAAGGTATTTTTTTTAATCTAATGGGTGTGTGACAAAGTGAAATTTTGGATCTCAACATGACATCCCAGGAAAAGTTTGCTTTTTGACCTCTTTGCCTGCAATCTCTCCATAATACACAGAATCAAAGAGCACTAGAACTGGAAGGGACCTTCAGAGATCATCAAGTCCAGTCCCCTACCCTCAAGGCAGGACCAAGCACCATCTAGACCACCCCTAATAGATGTCTATCTAACCTGATCTTAAATATCTCTATAGAGATTCCAGAACCTCTGTAGGTAATTTATTCCAGTGTTTAACCACCCTGACAGTTAGGAAGTTTTTCCTAATGTCCAACCTAAACCTCCCTTGCTGCAGTTTAAGCCCATTGCTTCTTGTCCTATCGTCAGAGGCCAAGGAGAACCATTTTTCTCCTTCCTCCTTGTGACACCCTTTTAGATACTTGAAAACTGCTATCATGTCCCCTCTCAGTCTTCTCCTTTCCAAACTAAACAAGCCCAATTCATTCAGTCTTCCCTCACAGCTCATGTTCTCTAGACCTTTAATCATTCTTGTTGCTCTTCTCTGGACCATCTCCAATTTCTCCACATCTTCCTTGAAATGTGGTGCCCAGAACTAGACACAATACTCCTGGGCTATGTCTACACTCGCGGCTTCTTGCGCAAGTACGGCTGTTCTTGCACAAGAATCTGCAGAGCGTCCACACTGCCTGCCCGCTCTTGCGCAAGTAAATTTACAGTGCGGGCGTGGTAAGAGAGGGCTCCTTGCAAGAGCTACGTTCTTTTTAACAGGTGTAAGCTCTCTTGTGCAGGGCTCTTGCGCAAGAGGGCAGTGTGGACGCTGCAGATTTCTTGTGCAAGAAAGCCCTATGTCTAAAATTGCCATCAGAGCTTTCTTGCGCAAGAGAGCGTCCACACTGCCATGGGCGCTCTTGCGCAAAAGCACAGCTCACACATGGCAGTGTGGACGTTTTCTTGCACAAGATTTCTTGCACAAAAACACTTGCGCAAGATGTTCTTGCGCAATAAGCCGCGAGTGTAGACATAGCCCAATTGAGGCCTGATCAGCGCAGAGTAGAGCAGAAGAATGACTTCTCGTGTCTTGCTCCCAATACTCCTGTTGATGTTAATATCTCTGGGTATGTCTACACTAGCCCCCTAGTTCGAATGAGGGAGGCTAATGTAGGCATTCGAAGTTGCAAATGAAGCCCGGAATTTAAATATCCCGGGCTTTATTTGCATCTTGCCGTCCGGTCGCCATTTTGAAATTTCACTAGTCCGGACTAACTGCCCCGCTACGCGCGGCAGGGACCGGTAGTTCGAATTAAAGCCCTAATTCGAACTACCTGTTATTCCTCCTGCAAGGAGGTTTAACAGGTAGTTTGAATTAGGGCTTTAATTCGAACTACCAGTCCCTGCCGCGCAGTCATGGCAGTTAGTCCGAATACTGAAATTTCAAAATGGCGACCGGACGGCAAGATGCAAATAAAGCCCGGGATATTTAAATTCCGGGCTTCATTTGCAACTTCGAATGCCTACATTAGCCTCCCTCATTCGAACTAGGGGGCTAGTGTAGACATACCCTCTGTGTGTATACGTCTTGTGGTTTTAGATCAGCACACAATTTTATGGCACAGTTAATACCCTCCAAAAAGGTTAAAATGAAAATGCTGACACACTATCCCTGGCTGCAGAATGGGAGTCTCAAATAAAGCTTGAGGACTCTCTTGTGAGGAAAGATGGGATGATGAGCAGCCCCAGGAGAAAAGTCCAACAAAAAGGCCACAATGTTTGCTGATACCCGTTTATTATTGGTTCAGACAAACAGGTGGCATAGCAGCTGAGCAAAAGACACATGTCATGTGCAGCCAAGCACATTAATCTAATTAGCAAGTTACTGATGGGCAGAGGTATAGGAAAGATGTGGGTGGAGGGTTAGCAAAAACCACAATTCTAACTGCAGATGTGAGAACAATTTCTGTCCTGATGATGAAATGAGTTTAGCTTTGACAGATGTGGATCCAGATTGCTTAACCCTGCAAAGAAATTTTCAGATGATTTGCTTTGTTAGAAGAAATCCTTACTGGTGTGCACCTTCCGATATATATTTCAAGACTTGTCTAGTGGTAGAACTCAAAGGCCCCTTGAAAATCACTTGCTAAAAAAATCTGTGCATTGTCTGTGCTTTATGGTGTTCCTAAATTGCACAGTTATTCTGTGCATACAGCAAACTTCTGGAATCTGGGACAATGTAAAGACTGGAACTGGGATGCTACAGTGATACCTGCAATAAGAAAACCGAAAAGAAGCCAAACTCAGTGGTGCCATAAATGGAAGGCTCACTGAGTTGGAGACAGGTGCACTGCAAGTTGTACAGATTTGGCATTCAAGCGTAAATTGAATGCGCCTTAAAACCGGGCGAGCAGAAAGGGATTGCAGCAAAGAAGGAAATTAAGAGAAGAGTGCAAGACAAAGCAAGCCTTTCTTTTGCTCAGAGTCCAAACTTGGTCCCATTGTTCCATTGCCTCTGATACCACAAGGATTTCACATCTTACTTGATACTTCTTTGTTACCTTTATCTCATACCCGGATGCTTGGAATCCATGGAAAAGCAGTATGCAAAAATGAGCCATATTTATTTATTTCCAGTCTTCTCTTTTTTAAAAATAAGGGGCCCTTTGTCCCCTTCCCCTACAAAATAAAGTGGGCGTGAAGCTAATGCAGGGCATAACCATACAGAAAAGCAGAGTGGGAGAAAACCCTATTTGATACATGTCATCCTGCATCATGCAGTAGGTGTACGAGGTGCCCTCTAATGTCAACGTGTGTATTTGCAGAAACAAATGCTGTAAGGGTAACTTCAGTTCTGACATCTGAAAACTGTTTGTAAAGAAGCAGCCAACACAAACCTTCCCTGGTTCCTTTTGAGACACTTGTCATTTACAAAACAGGCTTTTCATGCTTCTGTGGTGTAAGTGATCAGCTATTCATTTCGGTCTGTTCTATTTACATGATGCCCGTGTGCCAAGAGCTAAATGCTTTCAAAGAGAACAATGGTACTGGTTTGGAAGGGACTCCTCTTTATTTCTTTACAGTGATGTTTTGCAATAATGAATATAGAGAGTCCCAAATCTTTCCAGGATCTTTCCAGTAGCAGGATATTCTTTCTGCGGGATTTGGGTTGTTTTTCTTTTTTTAAAAAGAGAGTAAAAACTGCTATAGTACCCACTGCTCTCACAGAACTGTTTGTTAAAACTATTTCTAGCAGGGAATGACTTCTAGAAATGCAGGAATGACCCATTTATACAGCTAAGGGCCTGATTCAAGCCCAACAAACATCAAAGGTAACCTTTCACTTTATTTCAATGGGCTTTGCATAGAGCTCAAAATACAAGTTCCTTAAAGGTTCCTCTATTTCTAGAAATCAGCATAGCTCCTTGCACTTCAATAGAGCTAAACCGATTGACATCAGCTGAGGATCAGCCCCTGTAAACAAACATACATATCAGTGTCTACCTAGATAACAATGTGAGTGTGTATGTACCAGTATTACAAGTAATATCTAAGCATTTATCATAAGCATAATTAATCATTAGAACATTTTACCAACAGCTGTGGTGCAATGATGATTGGCAATTTTTAAAAGAAGCCTGAATGTTTTTCTAAATGTATGTTCTAGTGCAAACAAAGTCCTATGGCCTGTAATATGAAGGAGACCAGATGCCATGTCAACTCTGCTAGCCTTACCCTATGAATATGTACTCTATGTCTGTACATAACTCACTATCCTTTTAAATGTAGCTTATAAACAGGTCATTTAATAGGCTTTTCACTTATGCCATTTTGTTTGTTATCATTTTTCTTCTTAAGCCTGTGTAGTGGAAAGCAGGTCAGTTGCAGAGGAGAAAGAAGGAGATCGTTTTATGAGGAAAAAAAAGAGCAAATGTGGTTTATAGCTTATTACTATTTCTGTTTCCCCTGCAGATGTTTCAACATCTAAAGAACTTTATATTTTAAATATATATTTTCCCCACCACTCAATACTTATTGGTTTTAGATAAATACCAGTTGTGGTAATGTAACTGAAAATAATGACATGTTGTGGGTACTGTATTATGCATTCAGCTTTATAAGACTTGGCTAATAACCACATCACAGAACTCTTCTCAGTAACACTGTGAGAAAGTTTTCTGGCTTTATGTTGAATTTGTTAAAAAAAAAAAAATCTTAACTGGTAAACATCTTCAGAATTTTCCATTAGCAAAAACAAACAAACAAAAAAGCTGTTTTCACTTTTAAAATGTCACAAAAAAGCTTCTATGCAAGCCCAATAAATTTATGAACTACTATGCAAACAACAGGAAACACATACAATTCAGATTAAATCAAACTAGCTCACATTTGCACTTCACGTTTGTGTGTGCATGTGAATTTCATAACATTTCATAACCTGAGTTTGGCCGGGAGGTTCTGGGCAGGAAAATGCGGGAGCAACTCCGTACGAGATATCATTCTCATCTATACCATATCACCCCAAACTGGAAATGTATTTATTACTTTAAGAGATGGGCTGATTTAATAAAAATATAAAACCATAGGCTCCTGTCACCTTGCATAGACTTCTGTGGTTCAGAAACTAGCGCTGTATTATATTTCATTGCGCCATAAAGGTGAATAAGTTTAATTCTCTCATAGAGTCATAGAATACTAGAACTGAAAAGGGCCTCAAGAGGTCATCACATCTAATCCCTGGCACTCATGGCAGGACCATGCACTTTTTCATAATCCCTGACCTGCTCTTAAATAGCAGAAAAGGACCTGGGGGTTACAGTGGATGAGAAGCTGGATATGAGTCAACAGTGTGCCCTTGTAGCCAAGAAGGCTAATGGCATATTAGGTTGCATTAAGAGGAGCATTGCCAGCAGATCCAGAGATGTCATAATTCCCCTTTATTCGGCTCTGGTGAGGCCACATCTGAGATATTGTGTCCAGTTCTGGGCCCCGCACTACAAAAAGGATGTGGATGCATTGGAGAGGGTCCAGCGGAGGGCAACCAAAATGATTAGGGGCTGGAGCATATGACCTATGAGAGAGGCTGAGGAGTTGGGTCTGTTTGGTCTGCAGAAGCGAAGAGTGAGGGGGGATTTGATAGCAGCCTTCAACTTCCTGAAGGGAGGTTCCAAAGAGGATGGAGAAAGGCTGTTCTCAGTAGTGACAAATGGCAGAACAAGGAGCAATGGTCTCAAGTTGCGGTGGGAGAGGTCCAGGTTGGATATTAGGAAAAACTATTTCACTAGGAGAGTGGTGAAGCACTGGAATGGGTTACCTAGGGAAGTAGTGGAGTCTCCATCCCTAGAGGTGTTTAAGTCTCAGCTTGACAAAGCCCTGGCTGGGTTGACTTAGTTGGGATTGGTCCTAGAGCAGGGGGGCTGGACTTGATGACCTTCTGAGGTCTCTTCCAGCTCTATGGTTCTATGATTCTACGAGCTCCAATGATGGAGGTTCCACAAATTGTTTTCTCAGCCTGACAGTTGAGAAGTTTTTCCTAATGTCCAACCTAAACCTCCCCTTGCTGCAATTTAAGCCCATTGCTTCTTGTCCTATTATAAGAGGTTAAGGAGAATAATTTTACTCCCTCCTACTTGTAACACCCTTTTAGGTGCTTGAAAGCTGTACATATGCGTTTCTGTGTGAAAAAGGTGGAGGAGGCTCAAGAAGAGACAAACAAGATACACCAAAGACCAAACTTTAAATGGCAGTTCCTAATCAGGCAATTTTTTATGTGAGGTTTACAACTATTCTTATTTCTTTCCAGCATAAAATTTGCTTATAATTCTGCAAAAGGATTCTGGGGTAGAGGGAAGGAGATTCTATTAAAGCGTCACTCTCATGGAATAGAAAATAAATTTGCTTTCAGTGGGGCCCTGAGGAATTTACCAGTGGTTGTGATTTTTGGAGGATTCAGAGGTAGGGATACCATATTTGAACTTTCAAAAAAGAGGACACCCCTGAGAGGGAGTGTATCTGTATCTAGCAACTCACGTTGTATTCATGTGTTATATAATATATAACACATTAATATACAATATATAACACATGAATACAACGTGAGGTAGTAGATACCAATACAGATACACTCCCTCTCAGAAGCTGTGACGGCGCGTCAGGGTTCCCCCGATCCTGCACCCCCGTAGCAGCAAGAACAGACTCCGCCAGCCAGTAGAATAGAGGGGGTTTATTGCTTCTCCAGGATACAGCACAGCATAGATGTGATGTGGCTAGAGAGTCAGGGCCAGGCAGCCTCAGACCCCTTGGGTTAGGGGGTCCATCGCCCCCCTCAGCACTCAGTTTAGTCTGTTCCCTTCATGTTTCCCAGCCAGAAACTGCCTCGCTCCCAGACCCTGCCCCCCAGACAGGTGTTCGTCTCCGCCTCCCTTCCTTCGTCTCTCCCCCTGGGAAGAGCTTTGCTAACTGCTTAGGTTGGGACTAGGTGTCTGGGCCAATACACATGTGGGTGAGTCAGTAGGAATCACACATCACAGCGCAGGGGAACCCCGGGTTACAGAGCAGACAGCCCCCCCCACTACGTCACAGAGGCGTCCTCTTTTTCAAAAGTTCAAACATGGTAACCCTATTCAGTGGATTTAGACATGCAGTCCCTGCTGCTGCTTCCTCTTACGCAAAGCCACCCTTTGAACCCTCTCTGATGTGGCTTACCCCTCATCACTTGCAAGGACAAGGAAAGAATTCAGGTACTCATGCTCTGCACACGTGTGGATGTGAGGGTAACTCATCGTCTCCTGGCTAGACTGAGGGAACTCTGTTAATGGGGAGAGAGACAGGTCTCTGATAAAGAAAGACACTGGCCTAGGGCTTAACAGGCAGGGTACACCAGGAATTATATCACATGCATCTGACGAAGTGGGTCTTTGCCCATGAAAGCTTATGCTCCAATACATGTGTTAGTCTATAAGGTGCCACAGGACTCCTTGTCGCTTTTGCAGATCCAGACTAACACGGCTACTCCTCTGATACAGGAATTATAGTGAAGCTTGTGGAGGCGGGGGGAGGGGGAGGAGGAGGGGCGAAGGGCAGGGGATGGAGGAGGGGGGGGGAAGAAGGGCTATTAATTTAAAGACTTGTTTGAATCTTTATTTGAATTTTTCAGGCATTGCCAGAAGAGCCTTAGACTTTTAGGTAACTAGGCCAGAGAGAGAGCTAAGCCATAGAATACTCTGAAGGGAAGTCAGGAGAAGACACAGTCAGAAAAAGACCACGGACGTTCCCACAGGTATCTTAGCGGGGGCTGCTCGAGTTCAGGACTCCATGCAATGCTGTGATCTACGCTGAGCGCGTGTCCACCAGGTGAGGATGCGTGCTCACACTCACTCAGCTCCCTCACCGTCCCGTTCACCAGTAATCTGCCCTCATCTGGAAGTTCTTTCCTTGTTTGCAAGCAATGAGGGGTAAGCCGCATTCAAGAGGGTTTACAGGGTGCTTTGCATAAGAGGAACTTCCCACCCACACTAAAGAATACAGATAAATCAATCACAAAAGTTTAAAACCAAAAAACATGGAATGGGAACTCACGCTCCTTTCCCCTCAAATAATATACACACAGAAAGCAAACCATTCCATCCTGTCCCAGGTGATTGGTCTAGGCCAGTGCTTCTCAACCAGTCATACGAGTACCCTTAGGGGTACTCGAGAGAAGTCTGGGGGTACGTAAACACAACTGAAATTTGGAGAAAACTGAATTTTTGTTTTAAGTGCTGCTTTATTTTTGTACTTTTTACACCCAAAAATGTCATCACCCGCCCGGCTACAATTAAGTTGTTTAAACAAATGTGTTGCAATAGTAGAAAAAAGTTTTGTGTGTCTGAAAATGGTAGGTACTGGGGGTACTTATATATATTTTTTTAAAGGGGTACTTTAAACACTGGTCTAGGCCTCCAGAAAATGAATCTGAGTATTAAATGCTAGTTATTGCTCAACCTAGCACCGGGGTGCAGAGAGTTAACACTGTATGCAACTTTAGCAATTGCTAAATATGCTTACATGTTAGGAAAAAATAACATTTATTGTTTAACAGCACGTCTTTAACTTAAAAGGTAGTTTTCTTTTTAATGCTCACAAACGCTGCTTTTATATTGTACAAATGCTAATCCCCGATGAAGAGCCATTTGCTGCTCTTATGTAATCGAAGCAGACAACATAACTCTTGTAAGAATATGACACAATGAGACAAGACACGGCAATCTGCCTTAAATCTGGAGAAAGTAGCAGATGATGTAAATGAACAATTTGGAAAGGCTTTGTGAAATCGTTCAGTATCTAGGTTTTCACTGACAGCAAAATTGTCATTGCATTGTCCCATCTCAGACAGGTGCATTCAATATTGCTTTACGGACTTTTCACAAGTCTGGAAAACTCACAGACCACTAGAAGACATACCCAGCATTGGTCAGGTCCTTCAGGGCAGGGGGCTGGCAGTGTGTGTGTGTGGGGTGCTGGAATCAGGGCAGAGGGCTGGGAGGTGTAGGGGTGTTCAGGACAGGAGGTGGGGGTGCAGGAGTTAGGGCAGAGGTGGAGTGCTGAGGCCAGGGGGCTCAGGGCAGGGGACTGGAGGTCTGGGGGAAGGGGAGCTCATCATGGCTGCCCATGGCAACAAGGATGGTACTGCAGCTGCTGGCCCCCTGACTCCTCCTGTGGGGGCTGGAGCTGGGGTGCCCGGCTCTGGCTCCTCCAGGGGTGAGCCAAGTGGCTGGGTCAGTGCCAGCTCCTTTGGCAGTGGGGGGAGAGGCAGCTGGGGAGCTAAGACTGCAGAGCCCAGCCCTGGCCACTGGCAGGGTTCCTCCCAGGGGGTGGCCGAGGCCTGGGGATATGTCCCACAGACCTCCTTAGGGAAGGGGGGGCTGGGGCTGTGCATCCTGACCTCATCTCCTGGCAGTGCTCCTTGGGTGGGGAGGGGTGCACAGCCTGGCCCCGGCCCCTGGCAGTGTTCCTTTCGGGCTAGCAGCCCCCACAATCGGGCGCTATGGCTGAGGGCAGTAGAGGGAGGGATTTGGGCCAGGGAGCCCACTTACCTGGGCTGGGGGCTGGAAACATGGAAAGCCCTAGCCCCAGCTGCCACTCTCTTCCTGGTTTGGCAGCCCCCCTATGTTCACTCTGCAGTATAGCTATCCCTCATGTGAACTGCCCCCAGCAGTCATTCTCCAGTATAAGTGTCCCTCCTATTAGCCCCATCCCTTTCCATGTTATAGAAAACAATCACATTCCAGACACATCCCATTTTCCTGGCATGACCAAACCTGACCTTACTTTAAGTGAGGATAAAGGGAAGCTGCACACAAATTCGGTGGGCCTAGTTCTTACCATTTATGAGGAGTTCTTGAACAGACTCACAGACAGACAGACAAATGCACAAACTCTCTAAAATAGATATAAATAGATTAAGAAATGATGGATTAGGCTTGATTTTTTTCACTGCCCTAGTTTGGAACTTCTGTTCCTTGTTCCGGAAGTGCAGAGGTGCATGGAAATGAAATTCTAGACCAGATTGCGGTTTGCCTAATATTCCCTGGAAGGGGAGCTCCCCGCATCCCAAGCCGACAATTCAAGTTCAATACAATGAGACTTTATCGGCATGGATTACTATACAAGTGTTACCAAATCTGTCTGGAGCAGCTCAGGGTACGGTTACAAACTGTGTTTAGGGTTTGATCCCCTTTGTCTCAAGATGATGCAAGGGAGAAAGCAGCCTTCCCAGAGCATGGAGGAGGGAGTAAACCCACGGGTGCATGGGGAGGAAGTGAACTCAGGAAGAAAAACAGCAAAGCCGCCGCCCTCTCCACATGCCAGTGTATATCAGAGAAATATTCCAGCTCTCAGAGCCACAGGGAAACCTGGAAACAGTATGTGAGTCTGCTTTCTGGGCTGTTCTGGGGCAGCACAACAAAATCACAGTTCAGCCTTTAATGAGTGCTACATGAGCATTTTTCTAAAGATGGTTCAAGTTCAAGATTTTTTATTTTTATTCTAATATATTGAATTCATTTCTGCTTAATATAATCATCTGTAATCGTCATTAAAATACTACTGAGAACCTGCAGGGGGTTGCACAGTGTCAGCACAAGTCACGCAGTATGTCTGACTGTAGGCTGATGCTGGCAAGAATAGAACAACGCTTCGATACTTGCCAAATTCAAGGTTTGCCAGGAAGTCCCCTCAGTAATATGCTAAAGTACCTTTAGCTGAGTTACTGGTAACTAGAACAGTGTAAACAGTAAGGGTACATCTAGACTACACCTCTCTGTCGACAGAGAGATATAGATTAGGCACGTTGAAATTGCTAATGAAGTGGGGATTTAAATATCCTGCGCTTCATTAGCATAAACATGGCTGCCACTTTTTTCCAAAATGGAGCTTTTCCAAAAAAAACCAAACAAACCCAGCAATCTAGACGCAGATCTGTCGAAAATAAACCCTTTTTTGACAGATCCTGTAAACCTCATTTTACAGGATCCGCGTCTAGACTGCCATTTTTTTTTTAAAAAGCTCCATTTAAAAAAAAAAGTGGTGGCCATGTTTATGCTAATGAAGCACGGGATATTTAAATCTCCACTTCATTAGCAATTTCGACGTGCCTAATCCACATCTCTCTGTCGACAGAGAGGTGTAGTCTAGACGTACCCTAAGTGATTCACCTCCCAAAGAGGCGGTAGCTAGGTTGATGGAATAATTCTGTCCTCAAACTAAAGCTATATTTGTCACCTGAAGAAGTGATTGTGCACACAAAAGCTCATGAGACTGTCTATGTATTTTTGGTTAGTCTCTAAGGTGCTACAGGACCATTGTTTTTAAAGTTTTTTTCTGTCTACACAGGGTCTTAGGTCGGCTTAACTACGCCACTCAGGGGTATGGAGTTTTCACACCCCAAATGACATAGTTAAGCTTAATTTTCTAGGGTAGACAAGCCTAAGGTTCACTAGGCTTTCTGCAAACTGGCATTAAGTTTCAACTGAAAGATGCCAGTTTAAGGTTTTGGATGTATGTGGGTTTGACACCAAAACAGGCAAAATGGTGTGGTCCTGGATGAGAACTATAAGCTTTTAGGACACTCAGGCTGCAAATCCACCCAAATCAAAACTGTCCAGTGACTGCCTCAAATTCAGTTCGGGAACCCAACCTCTCTAAGATGACAGGTGTTCTGAGCTGCCTGTTTGATCAGCTAGTCTAGAGACTAGAGCTCAGATGATCAGATCCAAGGAATTGGGAACAGTCTCGTCTCTTCTGTCGAGCTTTCTGGAGACAAAATGGTGATGCCAATCAGGTGAACAGCTAAGAGTCAGAAGATCTGATTCTGCTGTTGTGCAGAGCAACCTTGGAAAAAACACTTTGCCTTTTTGTGCCTCAGTGTTCCATCCGCAAGCATGGAGATAATGATAGCTACTTGGCTTTGTCAAGGCTTTGATATCTGCAGCTGAAACCGGCAATAAGCAGTTTTATCATCCTCTTCACATCTTTGCTCATTACGGCAAGGTCAGAGTTTGCAATGCATTTGAAGCTTTACTATCTCCTAACAGTCTTGTCTCCCCACTTACAATATGTCTTATTTCTCCCTATTGGAAAATGAGCGTAAGTTGCATTCCTTGGAAGAAATACAAGAAATGCCGATACGTCTTTACACAATTGGTACATCATAAGAACATTAGAACGGCTGTACTGGGGCAGATCAAAGATCCATCTAGCCCAGTATCCTGTCTTCTGACAGTGGCTGATGCCAGCTGCCCCCAGAGGGAGTGAACAGAGCAAGGAATCATCATGTGGCATCAGTGAGGCAGAGATAACAAACACCTAACAGAAAAGTAATGTTACATCCAACAGGCTGTGATCAATTTGCCAATTTGTCAATTTGCTCTCTATGCTAAAGAGCCAGAGCTCAGGCCCTGGGAAGAAGGATGGATGGGAAAGGGAACTGAACAGATTTCAGGTCAACATGGAAAAATCCTAAATTTACTACCATCTGTGATTACTGTTTGAATACTGTGATCACAACAAGTCTCGGAAGAGTAGGGATTTACTGAACTTTAAATCAACTCCTTTTTTTTTTAATTCACACTCAAACTTAAGTTCAACTGTCATCCCCCACTTTAATCCTGTGGCTTTGGCAGAGCAAAATGGCCGTTGCAGAAGGAAACATGTTTTTTCATCCTGCAGGAAATCCAGACAGAAATTTCTGAAGTGGGAGCACATTTGGATAGCCTGTTGCCGTACTGTATTGTTTCCAGCAATTTCTGCAGAGCAGTGAAATCACTACTACACCCTACCCACCCCCACTGGGCTGCAAGGCATAGATCTGATAAATTAAGACAGTGTTTCTCAACTTTTTTTATAAAGTATCCCTCAAAAAAATATTGTAAGTACCCCCAGTACCTACCGTTTTCAGACACAGAACATTTCTTTTATACCATTGCAACACATTTCTTTAAACAACTTAATCATAGCCAGGCGGGCGATGAAATTTTTGGGTGTAAAAAGTACAAAAATAATAAAGCGCTGTAAAACTTAAAACAAAAATTCAGTTTTCTCTAAATTTCAGTTGTGTTGATGTATCCCCCAGACTTCTCTTGAGTACCCCTAAGGGTACTCGTACCACTGGTTGAGAAACACTGTGCTAAGAGACTGAAGACCTCACAGAGCAATCTTCTTTATGAGGTAGAAAATGTAACAGAAATGTTGATTTTGAAATATTAGTTTATGCTACTTCATTTGCATGTGTCCATTAGAAATAAGAGGCTTAATTAATACATTTTTCTGGCTTTTCAGTTGAATATGAAACAGTTACTGTACGGGGGCTTTAAGTGTAAATGTATTTAAAATACAGATTCCCTTGCTTCATGGTGTCTTTTCTGTACATTTTCCGTGCCAATGATGTACAATAATTGTCTCAAAAGTAGAGCCACATGACCATATCCAAGAAGGATGCACATATATTTTAAAGCCAGAGCCAGTGAATTGACACATCAATCAGAAGATTGTGTTTTACCTTTTAAAACTTTTGCCACCCGATGTTCACAAAATAAGGTTACATATTTTGCTTCACAAATATTGGTTCATAAAATGGTGCAAGTTTAAGGCAGGAATGGTCTGCAGGCTGGATCCGGCCCCAGGCTTACTTGGATCCAGTCCATGGCAAGTCTCTGAGCCTCAGTGCCCTGAGTTGAGTATGATTAGGTGAGTGTCTCTTATATTTTATAAGCTTCAGGGGGTAGCTGAGTTAGTCTGTAAAAGGATAAACTTAAAAAACAACAAATCATCTGGTAGCACTTTATAGACTAACATAACATGAGTTTTCGTGGGCACAACCCACTTCTTCAAATGACCAGAGTGTAGGATGTTCAGAACCAAAACTAAATAGGGGAGGCAGGGTGAGGAAAAAAATGGGAGGGAGGGACAAAAAGAGGCAGTGGGTATATAAATATCCAAGGGAAAACTGAGCTGGTATGTAACAAGCAAAACTGATAGTCTATAAACACCTAAAGACTGGATAGTTAAGGGAAGCAGATAAGGACCATTAGTTAGCATTTAGAGAGGAGGATTACTAACACCAGAATCAGTTTTGCTTGTTACATATCAGCTCGGTTTTCCCTTTGATATTTATATACCCACTGCCTCTTTGTGTCCCTCCCTCCCGTTTTTTCCTATCCCCCCTTCCCTATTTAATTTTGGTTCTGGACATCCAACACTCCGGTCATCTGAAGCAGTGGGCTGTGCCCATGAAAGCTCATGATGCCATCTACACATTTTGTTAGTCTTTAAAATGCTACCAAACTGTTGTTTTTTAAGTGTATCCTATATTTTATGCTTCTCACTTGTGTGTGGCCCTCAACCGATTTTTCTGTGGGTCAGTGCCAGTGGCTGAAAAAAAGTTCCCTGTCTCTTGAAAGCTCTAGTCCATTTCACACATTGTACAGCATACTGATTTATTTCATGGGCTTTAAAGTTACTGGATCAGGGCCTCTATAGCCAAAGTGAGAGACAACGGCCCCAGGGCCCAGTGCTCCCGGCTGTCATTGCTGCTACCATAGCAACTGTGGTGGTCAGAGCCCCGGGCCTTTTAAATCACCATGGAGTCCCACACAGCGTGCTCCAGGAGGCACTGAGGGCTGCCCGGGAGAGATTAGCCCAGCCTGGCCCATGTGGGCATAATACTGGGTCAAATCCTGAGGTCCTTATTCTTTTCTGTTCTCTTTTGGTTCTTCTATTGCACCCACCACCATAGTGTCTGAGTTTATAAACGAAAGCAATGAAGGGTGATGCTTCTGTTGGTCAAGTCATTACAGCACTTAAAAGTGGAACACGACCATGAGTTTACTACCAAAGGTGACGGGCCGGGGCGGGGTGCAGAGGGTGGACCATACATTTGGAAAACAGCAACAAAGGTAATGCTGAAAGCAAGAAAGGGAGCACAGTGCACGTCATAGTACAGAACGGAGGGCAGTTATGGCTAACCCTCTAAAATCATGAACCGTTCCACATGAAAAATGTACCTTGTATCTTTACATGGTGATTAAATAAGGCTGAGGAATCTCTTGCCCATGAAGTGGCTGGATTGTAACAATTCTTGGCGGCTTGGAACCGCTGGGAAAGCAGAGATGAGAGAGAAGTAGCAAGCAGACAAACGAGAACTCAGTGCATTGAGTTATTGGGGTTAACCACCTTTCATGTATCATGGCAACAAGTGCACTGCATGCATTAAAAGGCTCGCCTTGACTCGTAAACGCACCAATGGGAAGGCAGCTAGTATGGCACTCCGCTATCTTCATATTATAGTGAACATTGCTCGTGGCTGTGATTCAAAATGAGTTCCCAGGAGCAATACCCTTGCAGTCTCCACAAAGCAGACACACAAAGGAGGAAGATAAATGCACAGGGATGCAGGAGATAAACCTTCAGAAATTGCTCTGTGGCTCTAAGCGCCACACAGACTAAGTCTCCAGCGATAACACATTGAGAATAACGCATGCGTTTCTGGTCATTTACTGCCCCAAGGAGAGGTGAGATTCTCAAAGGTGACTTCAAGAGATAAGCAGCCAACTCCTGGTGAATTCCAATGGAAGCCTACTTGCCCTTTGTGCCTTTGAAAAGGTCACCTGAAATATGACTATTAAAGAAAGGCTTATTATTGTCATTATTGGTGGTGCCCAAAGTTTCACAAAAGAAATCTTGAAGATTAATTGAACCAACACCCAAGGGTTGGAGATAGTGAGCCTCATTCTCCTTCGACCTGTACCATTGTGACTGTGACCCACATTATCCCATTGGATTTATGCTCCTAAAGACCTAAATCTCTTTTGGGAATGAGATTTAGGCACCTAAATCACTTAGGCATTGCAACAGCAAACACCTGTAAAAATCCCGGCCTAAGTGTTTTACACTCACTTGGCTCTCACAAGAAAATGGAAGCTCATGGTGCGGGCAACAGAGAACCATGCCCAGTAGCTAAATGAAAAACAGAGGGTCAGAGAGGAGAAAATTGGCAAATGAACTCTTCAGACCCAATTTCTTTCCAGAAAGGAAGCTTGAAACAACCTGCCGCATTCAGCAGAAGAAGGCCGCTGTAAGGTAAGTGGTGTGTCTGGAAGGCGCTGCCATTGTAGTGTACCTTTTTCAGCCATCTACAAGGTTGAGGCCAACATATTAAAAAGGGGTCAATGATAACAGGTGACTAATCTGAGCCGTGACCCCCAAAAGGGAGGAAGTCATTCAGAACAAGTGGGGAGCAGGAGGCGAATTGTGGTCTGAGTCACTGTGCATTCCCAGACCTTGTCCCGGGGCACCACAGCCATAGGCACCGACTCTATGGGCGCTCGAGGGTTGCAGCACCATGGGGAAAAATTAGTGAGTGCAGAGCACCCACTGGCAGTCAAGCTCCCCCCTCCGTCTCCTACCTCCAGTGCTGATCTACTCCTTCCTCCCTCCCAGAGCCTCTGAACATCACAAAACAGCTGTTGAGGATGACATGTGCTTGGGGGAGGGGTGGAAAGAGGCAGGGCAGGGACGAAGGTTTGGGGAAGGAGTGGTGTGGGGTCGGGGGTGGAGTAGGTGTGGGAAGAGGTGGGGGCGGGGCTGGGGGCAGTGCTAGAGCAGAAGTCAGTGCCTATGATCATAGCCTTGTGCTACACTTGCTTCTGAAGCTAGCCTACAATTCTAGCCTTATAATGAGAACATTTGGCTGTAAGTGGCACCAAGCCTTTCAAAACAATACTGTGCAATTATTTTCAGAAAGCTGATTGGAGGGCAATGCTATCTTGTTATTCAACATACTTCTTTCCTTGCATGGTTTCTTTGTTAGAAAAAAAACCCAGGAAGCAGGAATGGCCCAGACATTATTTTAGACCTTTAGAGGCAAAATGTCTATGGACAAGGAAGCTGGAGTCTACTCTGTCTAGAAACATCATTTACCAAACTATCAGCTGTGTCTTAACAGTTCTCGTGATGATTTCAGAGGCAGAAGGAACAGCTTGAGTTTTTGTCAGACCCCAGGTTTATAGTTGCAGTGCTGGCACTTGAAAATAGGGTTCTGACTTAGAAAAATGAACAGATTTACTCAGGAAGTCCTGGAGAGAGGACAGATATGAAACCCCACATTGGATTTATAGTTACTAGTTGTAGTTATTTAGTATATGTACTTTTCAGAGTGTAACTTCATATGTCTTTTATCTTTCCCAACATGTGCTGTTTTTTAATAAGAATTTTTTTAATGTTCAGTTTGGTTTGGTCTTGTTTTTAATGTTTTGTTTTCCACGTTGTAGGGCAATTAATATCCTAGACACTCCAGGAACCTCAGATGAATTGCTAGCCCACTGTAATAGTAAATGCAGGAGGAAAGTTGGATTATTGCTTCAGGCATCTAGAGATATTTTAAAGGGCAGTTGTACTCTGAAAAGGGATTCTGTAAAAACGACATGGTGCCGTTCCATTTTTGTGATGGCTCAGTAATTGATAGTAAAACAAGGTTTATCTCCCTGTCAGCCCAACAATCTCAGCCAATGCTCTGAGAGCTGGGTTTATTCGGGCTCATGCACCATGACCACAGTAATAAATGTTCAGCAAGGGAAATGTAACAATTCTGTAGAAGATGACAGCGAAGGGATCCAACTCAGTCTCCCAAGGCCACACAGTAAAAAGGTATCTGAATCAGAGACACAAGAAGATCTAACTTACAATTCACCGAAGGACCAGACCTGTGGAATAAGATGTTCCTTTCCCAGTTGTTTTTGGGCCATTACTGCATTTTCAAAGGCAAGTTAAATAATTTACACACACACACACATACACACACACATTGACATTAATGGGAATTATTTACCCGTGTTGAGTGCTTATGAAAATCTCACCCCCAAGAGATAGACCATAGATACTAGACCAGATTCTCCCAAATAAGCCCATAATAAGAAGTGTAAATCATCCCTCATTGGAGCTATCTAATTCCCTGAACCCAGGAATGTGAGACAGTGCTGCCGCTGTCACCATGCCTGGTGGTTTTCTGTTTGAGGGGTCGGCATTAGGGATGTCAACACGTAGACAACTACGCGATTAACCAATAAGACTGGGTTTATCGGTTAATTCTGTCGACTAATGCATTCCCCCAGTTACTGCCTCTGTATTGAAGGCAGCAATGGCAGGGAAGGCAGGAGCTGGCACCCCCTCATCACCCTCTGTGCTGATAGAGTGGCAGCAGCACAGAGGATGATGGGGGCAGGCGGGAGCCGATATGTGCGGGAAGCCGGCTCTCCGCGTGCGCCAGCGCAGACCCGCCTGCCTCCCCCTTGCTGCCTCCGACAGAGGCGGGGGGCAGGCAGGAGCCGGTGCTGGGGGGAACTGGCTTAAAAGCTGGTTCCTCACAGCACCAGGTCTGTGGCGCTGCCTCCCCACCCGGCCCCCGTGCTGCTTCCTTTATCTGGCATCCCACAGAGCAGCCTCTGTCCGCTGCAAGACTGGGCCTATCACAGACAAAGGGTTCTCCACAGCAGCACCCCCTGTCTGTGGGGGCGTCCGAGCTCCCAGCAGACAAGGGGGTGCTGCCATGGAGCTGGCTCTGTCCGCAGGGTGCTGCCATGGAGCTGGCTCAGAGCCCTGTGAACGGGGGCTGCTGCCACCCTGGGCTGCTCTCTCTATTAGAGGCAGCAGTGTGGGGTGGCAGGCTGGTCTGGGCAGGAAGCCGGTTTTTAAACCAGTTCCCTTCACAGACTGGCTCCCCGCTGCCACCCTGGGGCATCAGGGTCTCCCCGGGAGGGGGCCAGGAGTGCACTGGCTGCTGCCCCTCCTCCAGGGATTAGTTGTGTAACCGCTACAAATTGATGCAGTTATGATTATTCAGTTACACGCTAACTAACATCCCTGCTAGGCATGGGGGAGCTTCCGTTTTTGGCCAGCACTTTACAGGAGATGTCCCAGAGGAGGCTGCTGGGAGTACACACTAAGTTGACTGTCTTGCCCAGGGCTGGCGATAGACTTCACCCAGTCATGGGCAATGTGTGTGCGGGGGCGGGGGGGACTCAGTTCCAGGACTCCCTGGAAGGGCCAGGGCCTCGGGAGGAAGAGATAGGGTTGGGGCAGCCAGTCCCTCCCCCAGCCAGTCCTCGGTGTCACCTGGACCGTGCCACACCTCCCCCAGGCAGCCCTCAGTGTCCTGGGCCCATTTAAATGTCTAGCCCCCAGGCAACTGCCCCCTTTGCTCCCCCCATCCCCGTCGGCAGCTCTGGTCCTGTCCCCACTGCCTTCTCAGCAGGCGCTCCTCCCCCCTTTGGGCTCTGTAGAACACATACCAACAGGCCCCTTAGCAGAGGGGAAAATGGTGGGTGTTGTCCACAGCTGGACCATCCCCAACCACAGCCAGGCAATTATGTTGGTGACAGACAGGGTTGTTCATCTGGTTCTGGGCATCGAGTCAGTCCCTTGGCAATTCTTTAATTAGTCTTCCCCCGAAGACCAGACGTGCCTTGTATGTGCCAAAAGCTCAAGTGGAAACTGAAAGATGCCAAGTCTTGAGAGCAGGGCCGCTGGACACAGACGTGAATTTCATCCACTGTATATTGTCTGGTGGATGGTAACAGCTAATATGGAAATGATGAATTATTTCCTTGCACAAAAGGATATTGTTGGTCAAAACACTAGAACCAAAGTGGGTGAGAACGCTCTCTTCGCCCTTCCTTATTTGAGTGGAGATAATGGGCAGGGACAATCAATCACTTTCTATCAGGAGAGAACAAGAGAGCAAGCGGCATAAGCTACATGACTGCCTGCTTGCAATTTCCCTTCCTTAAAAGAGACAGCTATAAATTGCCCACACCATTGCAACTCTAATAGAAGAAAATGGTGTAAATGTCTGGCGCTCAGTGCGTCGGAAAATTAGACTGACATTTCCTATAAAACATTCTCAGGCCCCTATGGTAAACGTGCCGCTGACAACAATATGGAACAAACCTTCTAAATTCACAATAGTACCCATTTCTGTGGTTAAAATAAATGTTTTTCCCAATTGGCTATTTGTCAGCAATGGGCATATTTCTTTCAGCCACACCACAATAATTCCGAGTGGAGAATGAAATCAACCTCTTAGTACAATGGGGATACCGTTAGACAAATACCATTTGGCCAACACACGTGCACATGGGGATTGGCATGCTACATTATTTCTACAGCTATGCTTCTAAGACATTTTCCAAGGTCAGTCTTATTCTGTTTCTTCCTTTGCTGTGAGTTAAGAGTATTTTTAACTGGAAGTGTCCTTAGTTTAAACAATGTTTAAAATTCCCCACTTTCGGAAGTCCTGGCAGCTTTTGCAAGCTGCACCTAGATTCTGCAGTATTGTGTGAGCCACCCAGAGTCTTTAATGAATCCTGCACAGTATTCAGGGGCTTTCTGGTTCCTCCAAAGCAAAGAGGACATGGACCCATCTTCATATGTGGCTTTCATACCAGTTTGACAAACCAGACCATTTACCTCCTTTTGTGACTTGCTGTTTTAGAGCTTTTACCTCTGGAGGATATCCCAGAGTGCCTAGGTGACCAATCTGGCCAGCAGCTCTGCCAGTTAAATAGACATCCACCCCTCCCCTTGTAAAGTCCTGGGAACGTTCAATCTTCCTTTCCTCTTTTCTTGGCAAGTGCTCACTTATCTGGCCAGGTGACATGCCTGCTCCACAAAGCAGATGATCCCCTGCTTGCAGCAATGCTGAGCTACTGGTGCTGATCAGTGTTTGGGGAGCCAAGGCTGGGCAGGGACCTAGCGCACACACACACACACACACACACACACACGCTTCCCACAAGCCCTATCGTCAAATTGAAGAGAGCTGCACTGTGGGATAGCTGCCCTGAGGGTGTTCTTCTCATCTGTGATGGAAGTGCTGCAACTGTCAACACTCTCTGATGTCTGTGGCAGTAACTGAGAACACAAATCAGCACTTTTCTTTTACCGCTTTCCTATCAACAATGAAACTGACAGTGCAAAAACTCTGCAAGTGTCCTCTCCTAAGATCTCGTCAGGCCACTGTGATACCCTGCTTGCCATTCCTCGCATCATGATCAACTGCATCTGGCCTACACCCACTTTATAAAATTTATAGCTGTTCAGTATTAATGTCTAGATAGGTCAACCGATTAGGCAGATAGGACAGACAAACATCAAGTTCATTAGGCCATGAAGATGTCATAATGTACAGAATGAATATCTTGTAATTCCAGCCTCAGCAACTCCCCAAACTAGTTTTAAGGCAGAGCGCCTCTTGAGGCCTGACTAAATATATGGAATTGGGGGTCTATCTACGAAGAGAGTTGGGAGATGTGATGTACCAAAAATGAATCAAGCAAACTAAGAAATAAAATCAAGGACATAATCCAAGAGTGAAGCCCATTTAAGTTTTGAACCTCCATCTCTCTCATCAATTTTGACTGATTTGCCCCACCATTTTCAAAAAAGTTTGAAGATCTTGCATGTGGAATTTCAATCAGATCAGTTTCACTTTGGCAAAGTTAGGGTAGGTAAAAAATCACACATTGTGCTAATCATTGTCTCTTCATAGACACTCACTAATAAACCCATATGAATAAATGATACGCTTTTCAGCCTCATATTTTTAAGAGTGAGAAAAATAAGAAGCTAGCATAACAGATCCCCCACTATCCCACTTGGAACACACAGGAGCCGGCAGCATGTGGACACAAACCTGCAGATGCCTCGTCAAAATTCCTGGCAGGCACAGGAATTATGCTGCCATGTGCTGATGGGCAAGGTGCTAAAGAAAGAATGTCAGGTACAGTCCCTCCATCAGATATTCCTCTCAGTGGACTGATTTATTATTTTAATCCAATGAATTTCAGGGATTGTTCTGCCTTCTTGTCTCCCTGATTGCACTCAGCGTTTAGAGAGTTAACGATCAAACATAAAGCCCAAGCCAAGCACATTTCGAATGACAGCAGACAATGCATATTGCTCAACCAAAAGGGGATATGTTACAGTAGGTGTCTGTGTATTTGGTGAATACTACAGTATTATAAAAATAACATATGACTAAACCTAGGCTATTTTTCAAAACCCTTGCAGGATTCTCTTTTGGGTTATTCGGAACAAGATGGAGATGCTCTGGGTGGCCCATCCAACCCAGTCTGTCATGTCCAGCAACAGCGAACATGAGAATATAATCATTATGAGATTCTCTTGAAAGGGGGGGGATAGACAGCTTGGCTAAGATAAAGAGGGAAAATGGAGAAGGACAACACACGAGGGATAGGACTTCATGGGACGTTGGTCTTCTAATCCCTCTTTAGCGGTAGTGTCACAGCCAAGGCAGTCCTTGTTCGAGGTCAGAGTTTCCCGGTTCTCCAGTCCTTTACTTCAGGCTGGGCCCACCACCTCCGCTACTTGAGGTCGGGCATGCATCTGTGGACATCCTCAGTGAATGAGCCCAAGAGTTTAATATAAAAACACTGCTGTCTCCGGGTACACCAACCAAGGTGAGGTAGTCCAGTCTGCACGCCCACTCGAGCCAGTGTGCATCCCAGGCATTCACTGCAAGCCCAATCCGGAGTAGATGTTGAGTGGGTCGGCGTAGATGGCCACTTCTGAGGATCCCCGGTGCCCTCAATGCAAAGGAAGGCGATATGCTGCGAACCAGGGGCTCGGCTTCACTCATTTTTTTTTTCTTTTCACCAACATAGGCATGTTGGATTTCTGCCACAGGGAACAATCGCGAGTCACCCTGTGGGCCGGGGAATGGACTTCCTAGACAATAGTCATTGGACAGTCATGGCACAAGTCACAGTCATGACCCCGCAGGGAAGTAAAGGGCACTCTTGGCAGGGAGTGGAATCTTAGGGGAGCATGCAAGGCCTTTAAGAGAGTCATAGAGAGAAGTACCAATGATTTCCCAAGGATGGTGGGGAAGCACTGGGATGCGTTACCTAGGGAGGTGGTAGAATCTCCATCCCTGAAGTTTTTAAGGCCTGGCTTGACAGAGCCGTGGCTGGGTTGATTTAGTTGGGATTGGTCCTGCTTTTAGCAGGGGGTTGGACTCAGTGACCTCCTGAGGTCTCTTCTAGCCCTAGGATTCTATGATTCAGAGTTTGTTTTCATAAGATTAAAAACACAGCTGTGTGTTTGTTTATCTAACCTTTTTATAAGGCCCCATTTCTACAGTACCTGAGAACCACACAATAGGTATGTTATGTAGCGATTAATTTGCTTGTCGAGTAGTCGATGGAATTTCCAACGACTTCTCGACTAGTCGATTAGCACTTCCACATTCCACCTTTGAAATGTACAAGAGCTCCACGTGGGTGCTTTCGTTTTGAAATGCACAAGAGCCCCCTCTGGGGACTTTTGTACATTTCAAAGCTGGCACGCCGCACAGAGCCCGAAGTCCCCAGCTGACCACGGGCTCCTTGCGGCGCTGCTGCATTTAAGTACCCCCCTCTCCTCCCACCCCCCTTGCTGCCTCTATCTGATTAAGGCAGCAAGGGGGGAGGGGGGAAGTGACTAGTTGACTAGTCCTTTACATCCCTAAGAACATAAGAACATAAGAACGGCCATACCGGGTCAGACCAAAGGTCCATCTAGCCCAGTATCCTGTCTGCCGACAGTGGCCAGCACCAGGTGCCCCAGAGGGGGTGGACCGAAGACAATGATCAAGCGATTTGTCTCCTGCCATCCCTCTCCAGCCTCTGTCAAACAGAGGCCAAGGACACCATTTTATCCCCTGGCTAATAGCCTTTTATGGACCTAACCTCCATGAAATTATCTAGCTTCTCTTTAAACTCTGTTATAGTCCTAGCCTTCACAGCCTCCTCTGGCAAGGCTACCACACAATATTAAAATATTTATCTTCACTACACCTTGCGAGGCTTGTCCATTTTAGAGGTGGGCACAGAAAGACTAAGTGACTTGCCCAGGGTCATATAGTAAGCCCATGGCAGAGCAGGGAATTGCAGCTGGAGTTCCCATGGTCCGGGTTAGAACCTTGCCTATAGGACCATCCTTCTTGTACTCACTCAGGCACAGAACATCCTAGAGCAGATTCTCTGCCCTGTCTTTGTGCCACCCACGTGGCACAAAAGGACTAGCGATTAGCTGCAACTTGGTATCACAAGACATTTGGATTAAAAAGGTAGAGTACAGTATAAAATGAACCTGGCACATCTTAAAAGGATTACAGACTTGCAGATGGGTCCCCATGTAGTATTGTAGATGAGAAATCGATATCAAGCGCCTGTCTTTCAGGGAGGGTCCTGATTCGGAGTCCTTGGGATCATTTGATAAACTGGGCACAAGCAAACAACATGCATTCTAATATGGCTAAGTGTGAATGTATACACCTAGGAACAAACATTGTCGGCAGAGTCGTCCCGTCCATAGGCCCAGAACGCTGTTCTGCTCCTGAGTTGTGTCACTCAGGGGAGGGGAGCCTGGGGAATGGGAGCAACTGGCCCGGCATTCACTGGTGGCTGGAAATGGAGTGATGTGGCTGGAAGCTGGGGGAGCGGAGGAGGCTGGGGTTGGGTTGCTCCACTTCCCCCAACCCCGCTGGTGAGTGCAGGAGTGGGCCCAACCCCTGCTGCTGGTGCCAGGTGTGACGGGGTGCGGTCAAGACGACCCCTCGGGGGAGCCTCCTGGGGTGCTGACACGGCCACTGCCACTCGCCTTCCTGCTCTCTGGGGCTCCTCACCGCCCGGTCCTGCTGGGCCAGCTCTGCTGGTCTCCCCCAGCCAAGGCCCCGAGCTGAGGTCCCTGCCCCCACTGAGAAGCAGTACAGACACCGAACCACTTCAGGTCCAAGGAGAGTGCAGTTTAGGGCCCACCCTCCTGAGAGAGCACTCCCCAGATGGGATCAAACCCCAAAGAATTAGGTAAGCCCCCTTTAGCAATGGAAGGGGGAATGTGCACACTGGTTGCCCCCCCAGGTAACAATCGCTTACACTGGGTTTGATAGAAAATAAAAATGGTTTTATTAAGTTGAAGCAGTAGGATTTAAGTAGCAATAAGAGAAAGTAGGCAGAGCAAAGTAGGTTACAAATCAAAAGAAACAAAACCGCTTGGCTAATTCTCCACTGAAACCTCAGTGCAAACTTAAACTCACCCGAAAACCTCTTTTCCAGCTGCCACTCTAAACCAGGGCTATTTCCCCCACACTGGGGTCTCAGGCTCCTTCCTTCAGGTGCAGCCCAGCCAAAAGACCAAGGCCTCTCCTCTCCCATCCCTTTTGTTAAGAAGTTGAGGCCCTCCCTACCAACCACTGCTCAGACTTAAGGACAAAAGATTGTTTAACAGTGGCTCATCTAGAAGTTGCAGGTAACACCCTTCATGTCTCCCATTCATACATTTGAAACTCACCAAGTATTCCCCACTCCATGTGTCTAATTTTCCACACACACAAATGATACATACAACAGAGTAAGATAAACAGAACCAGCAGATCATTACATGAAGATCGATGGGTTACATGAAATAATTTGCTCAAACCACCTTTGAGTTATGTATATTCATGTCCATGAGTCCATTTCCAAAAGCATGGGGGGGGGGGCCGTCACACCAGGTATCCCGCTAGTCTCCTGGGCTGCATCACTCAGGGGAGGGGGCTTTGGGGAAGGAGTGGAGTGGGGGTGGGGTGCAGGACTACCAGTGGTGGGAAGAGGCAGGGTAGGGGAAGACGAGAGGGTTGCCCTTCCCCACACCTACTAGGGACTTATTGGATGGGGGATTCTCTTCTCGGAAGCAAAGACTCTGAAAAACATTTGGGCTACATCTACACTGCAGGCTTTTTTTGCGCAAGAACAACTGTTCTTGCGCAAAAACTTGCAAAGCGTCTACACTGCGCAAGTAAATTTACAGTAAAGCGTTGGAACAGAGGGCTTCTTGCGCAAGAGTTATTCCTCTCCCCACGAGGAATAACCCCTCTTGTGCAAGAGCTCTTGCGCAAGAAGGCAGTTTGGACAGGCAACAGGCGCAAGAAACCCCTATGGCTAAAATGGCCATCTCTTGCGCAAAAGCACATGGCAGTGTGGACGCGCTCTTGCGCAAAAATTTTTGCACAAGAACTCTTGCGCAAAACAGTTCTTGTGAAAGAAGCCTGCAGTGTAGACATAGCCGTGGGGGTCATAGTGGCTAATCAACTGAACATGAGCTACCGATGTGATAGTATGGCCAAAAGAACTAGTGCAATCCTGTGATGCACGAACAGAGGACTCTTAAATGACTAGCCAATTAGCCCGTCATAAAACGGGATATTCAGGTCTCTCCTCCACGTCCTATTCCCATTTTATCTCGGTCTTCTCTCCTGAGCCTCAGGTCTCTTGCTCCGTCTCTCTCTCTCTCTTCCCTCCTCCTACTGCCTCCCCTCTCTCTCAGCTCTCCTCCGTCTCCTGCCTCTCTCTCCATCTCTCTTTCTCTTCTCCTCCTCCTCCTGCATGGGGAGTGCGGAGCCCAAACAGCTGTTTGCACTGCTTGCTCCCACGTGGCAGCCCGGCTGAGCGGCTGCCTATGAACTCCAGCTGCCCCCCTACACCGTTTCCCTTCACCCCAGCACTGATCCTGCAGCCTCCCAGTTGTCCTCCACCTCCCCCCTTCCCCTCGTTCCCCCGCCTTCCTCCCAGCCAGGGTCTGTTCACAGCCAGGGGGCGGGGCCTGGAGCTGCTGTCACGCCGCACATCACCGCCCTGCTCCCCTTCGCCTCCTGCCGTGGCACTCGGCTGAGTTCTGTGCCAGTCAGCTGGGCCGCCGCGGGGGAGCAAGCGGAGCAAACGGCCATTTGGTCTCCCCCGCAGCGGCCTGGCTGAGCGGCGCAGAACTCAGCCGAGTGCCACGGTGGGAGGCAACAGCGCCCCCCCCAGAGGCAACACGTCACAGTACAGCTTTACAGAGTCACAGACATTGGGCTACTATATATATGATAAGTATAAAGAGCTTATTTTACTTCTGTGTTTGGCACTGGTGCAACTGTTTCTAGAAGGCTGTGCCTCGTTCTGGAGCCCACTATTCAAGAAGGAGTTTAGAGAAGAAGCATGAGAATGAACAAAGGACTAGAAGACAAGCCTTACAGTCATAGACTCAAAGAACTCAATTTCCTTTAACAAAGAGACGATTAAGGGCTGACTTGATTACAGTTGATAGGTATCTAAGTGGGGAACAAATACTTAATATTGGGCTCCACAATATTGATGAGCAAGAGCTCACACAAACCACTGACTGGAAGCTGGAGCTATACAAATTCATACTGGAAATAAAAAGTACATTTTTTGATAGTGAGCTTAATTAACCATTGGAACCATTGGCCAAGGCTTGTGGAGGATTCTCCATCACTGACAATTTTAAAATCAAGACTGCATGTTCTTCTAAAATATCTGCCCTAGAAATAAGTTTGGGGATGTTCTATGGCCAGGTGAGACTAGATTCACAGTTGCCCCTTTTGGCCGTAGACTTCATACTTGAGAGGTTCAAACAGTTAACCAGCAAGCACACCCATAAGCATGAGGCTTACCAGTATGCTTACCAGTTAACAGGCCCATTCCAGTGAACTCCCGTGGTGGCTGGCCATACCAAGCCAGAGGGCCCCAGCTGTGGAGGAACTGGTGGGACTGGCAGCAGGACCTCATTGCTGTGCCAGTACCCCAAAGCCAGGTCCAGGTGGTGGGCCCTAAAGTAACTAGTTAAGTGCTAATGTTTAACTGGTTAACCATTTTAACAACCTGACTATGAACTCTCCAGGTAGCATGGAGGAACTCAATGGAAGATGAAAGATTCAGCTGCTTTCAAAAGCCCAGGCAGAATTCTTTATTTTATTCTTAGTAAAGAGTGACAGATGATACTAACTTCATGTAAAACATACACCCAGAGAAAATACATTTCTAAATAATTTTCTAAATATAGAAGACCATAAGCTCCTCTGTGCTAAAAAAGCAACTTAACACATACATACACTTAAGCATAAGAGGAAGCTTACTCATATACATTCAACGAGACTAGTTGTGGGTAAAATTCACCCTGTGCACAGGGCCCACACCTATCTTATGTTCCCTTGAAATGCCACGGAGAGCTTACGTGGGAGTTAATGGGTGCAGAGTCCTTGTACCCTTTGCACAGGGTAAATTTCACTCCCCCCCCCCATTATAAAGTTACTAATGTGTATGAATGGTTGAAGAATTAGAGCCTAAATGATTATAAATAAAATAACATCCCCTCCAAAACGTTTGATTCCTCCGATTTGCATACCTTACCTGGAACCAGCCTTTCAGAATTCACTATCCTTATTGAGACCAGTCCTCCATTAACACATATGAATGTGCTTTTTATCTGTGCTTTTATTGGTGTTCCGGTGTGTGTGTCCCCCTCCTCTTGAGGTGTTTTAGCAGGTTTTATGTTCCCCCCACTTTGGGGTCTTGTATTTTACTTTATACACATTTATTTATAAGCCGCCTTGAATATTTTAAATAGAAAGACTGGGTAAAAATATTTTAAACGAATAAATAAATAAATAAATAAATAAATGCGTGCAGTGTTACCTGATTTGCATGCACAACTGCTTATTTGCATGCACACATCTCAAGATTGACACGAGACATTTAAGTGGCTAGTTTGGAAAATTTTGCTTTTGAAATAAGAAAACACTTTTTTTCCCTTCAGAAAAAAATGCATCGAAATAAATGACCTAATCCAAACTACAATCAATTAAACATTTGCGTAAAACAAAGACTGTGTCATTCACTGAGCCTCAAAGAAATCCTTGAATAGTACTTTCCTTAATTAATTCTGTGACTGATTCTTACTACACAAATAAGGTGTAGGGTGGATCAACTAATAAGCATTCTGAGTTAATTGTCTTCATCAAGTGATGATTCGTACAAATGATACTATCAAAGGAGTAATAATATCCTTATTGATTAAATTAATCTCTAAAAGACAGCTCCAATGAGTTTAATTAGCAATGCATGACATTGCTGAAAACAACCTTGTAACCCATCCCCAGGGCTTGAAATGATGGCAACACACACAAAATAAACCTTTGTTCAAAACAAACACCATATATAGTTTCCTGGGGCGTCTCAGTAACTCTCTGTGATCAACCGTGAAAATCCATGCAACCCTTGCAGACAAAGAAACAGCGTGATGCATATTAAAAGCAAATGGCTTCCTTGTAGTTCAAACATTCAATAAAAGCTGTATCCACATACAAGTTTTTTTTTTTTTTTTAAACTAAAATGGGAGTGGAAGTTGTCTGAATTGATTTTTGAGTTTGTTTGTTTTTTGCAAATGCAAAAGAGGCATTGTTACAGGTCCAGGAACCTGAATGGAACTGAGCTACTATGCACACTCAGGGCACGTCTATACTTACCAGAAGACTGATGCACTGAAGGTCAATCTTCTAGCGTTCGATTTAGTGGGTCTAGTAGAGACCCGTAAATCAAACGCTGAGGGTAGTCCCCATCGGTGGCCAGTATTCCTTCTTCTGTGAGGAGTAAGAGAAGCCAACCAGGAGCGTTTGCTCCCATTGGCCTCCCACTGTGTGGACACCTCCATGGCTCAGATTAAGGTAAACTGACTCCAGGTATGCATTTTGCATAGCTAGAATTGCATACCTTAAACCAAGCTTCCCACTATACACCAGGTCCTAGTGTGTAGCACTCCCTTGTGAGGGCTGGTACTAGGGATGTGAAAGTGTAGTCGATTAACTGATTAACCGATAAGCAAAAGCTTATAGGTTAATGTTATAAACTACAGTAATACCTGCGCTATCCGGAACTTAAGCATCTGGAAAACTGTAAAAACCAGTAAATTTCTGACACCGGGAAAAGCAAAAAAAAAAAAGGAAATTTGGCCTCCTCAGACAAACGTGCAGAATGTACCTGGGGGAGGAGCGAACAGCAGCTGGAAGCAAGCAGCAAGCATCTCAGCTCCCCCTGCCGCTCCTGGCACCCCCGGCAGGCCATTCCCCCCGCGACTCCCCCCCTCCCCCAGCAGGCCGCCCACGCCATCTCCACCTCCCGCCCCCTGGCTCACCAGGCCACATCCCGCCCCTCCCCATGGCTCATGGCCCCTCAGCAGGCCACATCCTGGCCCCTGCACAGCACCCGTGCCCCGTAGGCCCCGCACAGCTCCCCGCCCCGAATAACCAGAATGTTTAGGTTACCAGCATGCCCTAATTCCCAAGTGTGCCGGATAACACAGGTTTTACTGAACATGTATTTCCGTCCCCCGCCCCCTCCCGCCAGTAAATTTTTTAGCAGGCTGGCCAGCAGCTCGGCTCAGTCCTGGCTTGTAATGGGTCTGGGACCTACCACTGCTGCGGCTCTGCATTTAAAGCGTATTAGGAGCCAGGCGGGAAGGCAGCCCAGCTCAGTTCTGGCTCGTACCGGGTCTGGGAGCTCAGACCACCCCCTAGACAGGGGCTGCTGCCACCCTGTGCTGCTGCCTCATTATCAGAGGGTTGATACAGAGGCAGCAGCGTGGAGTGGTGGGGTCTTCTCGGGAGTGAGTGCAGAGCGCACTGGCTGCCAGCCCTGCTCCCAGGGACTACAGACTAGTCAACTAACTGATAAGAATTCATGAGATTACTCGACTATCCAATTAACCGATATTTAACATCTCTGGCTGGTACCTGTTATCCAGCTATCTATTTCCCTAGCTTGAACACACCCTCTCCCAGGATCCCACCAAAGGTGCTGATCCATCTGGTTTCTTGGTTCAGTCTCTCAGAAGGCACATTTTGCCGAGAGCATCCAACACAGAGTTTGCCCAGAATTCTAACATCCTTGCTCTTTCACCTAACCGCTAAGGTATAAGAAAGTACAGATAATGAGAAAAGAATACACAGCTCACCATTCCCTTGGGAGTCCTTGAATGCAAGTCGGCAGGGTTCTCTGTCTCAACAAGTTTCTACCTGCTGGGCTGCTTCTTCCTCATATTGAGCTGGAGAAAAATGGCCCCCTGAGGAAAGCAGTTCCCGCCCTTTTATAATGTTTAATCCCTGTTGTCGAGTGACATCCGGCTCAGGCTCAGCCTTCTCAGGTGACTTAATTGCCAAGGCAAACTCTCCTCTGAGAGACTCATTCTCCTGGGCTACGTCTAGACTACAAGCCTCTTCCGAAAAAAAGCATCTAGACTACAACCAGTACTTTCGAAAAAGCAAGCCGCTTTTTCGAAAGAGAGCATCCAGGCTGTCTGGGTGCTCTCTTCCGAAAAAGCACAGTGTGCATTACATAGCACCTTTTTTCAAAAGAGCACTTTCGAAAAAAGGCATTCTTTCTTGTAAAACGAGGTTTTCTGCAGTCGAAAAGACTGCTGCAGTCTTTCGATTTATTTTCAAAAGAACACAGCAGCAGTCTAGACGCAGGGGAAGTTTTTTGGAAAAAACCCTGTAGTCTAGACACACCTCTGGATAGGAGTCAGCCTATTTTTAGAGCCCCTCCATTTCCATGGAAGTGAACTTTAAGTCAACAACCGTCTTTTCTCTTACATTTGTCACCAGCCTTTGGAATTTCTATTCAACATGGAGGTAAAGAGACAACTGAGAAGGCAAAGGGAGCTGCACATGCCAAATGGAGTTTGCAGCTTGAATAAAGCTGCAACACATTCATAATCAGACACAGAATTCATAAGTTATGCAGACAGATTCCCCAGATCCTCACGGGCACGGAGAAACGTCTATGTATGTTGAGGAGACAGGTTATCTGAGGGAATTGTATAATGCATTATAGATTCTCACGGGCCTATGTCACTGGACTAAATCTGTTTCCATTAAGAAATGAATGGAAAATTCATACTAATTTGCCAAATTGCTGGCCACCTCCAGAAAGAAGCTACTAAAGCAAATGTCCTTCTTATTACTAGAGGTAAGAATGATACTAAAGCCGATCACAACGTTTCTGTTAAAACTGTTTTATATTGGAAATTTGGATTTGCGATGAAACTTTTCATGAAAACTTTCCTGCATCACAGCTACAATTCCATGCACAACATACAACTCTGACACTGGTAAAAGGCCAAATCTAGCTGTGAAGTCAAGGGGAGTCCTAAGATGGCATTCAAGAGCTTGGTATTAGTAAAGTGAAAATGTCCAGAGTTCAAAAGCTGAAGTACTAAGGCTTCAAAATTCTCCTGCCACCGCAGTGACCAATTCTGCTGTTGTGGAATAACTGGTGGGTAGAATTTTGATAAAATCGTCTGCCGTGGAATTTATTTGTCGCTAACTCTAGGGAATTCTTCAAACTTATAGACCTGGTGTGTGGCAAGTGAGGCAAGATGTTGCAGTTGGATATCTCAACTGCCAGGAATAGCTTCACATTAGGTGATAGATAGATAGATGAGAACATAGAACATAAGAATGGCCATACTGGGTCAGACCAGAGGTCCATCTAGCCCAATACCCTGTCTGCCGACAGTGGCCAATACCAGGTGTCCCAGAGGGAGTGAATCGAACAGGTAACGATCAAGCGATCTCTCTCCTGCCATCCATCTCCACCCGCTGACAAACAGTGGCTAGGGACACCATTCCTTACCAATACTGGCTAATAGTCCTAGCCTTCACAACCTCCTCAGGCAAGGAGTTCCACAGATTGACTATACACTGTGTAAAGAAGAACTTCCTTTTATTTGTTTTAAACCTGCTGCCCATTAGTTTCATTTGGTGGCCCCTAGTTCTTATATTATGGGAACAAGTAAATAACTTTTCCTTATTCACACCACTCATGATTTTATAGACCTCTATCATATCCCCCCTTAGTCTCCTCTTTTCCATGCTGAAAAGTCCCAGTCTCTTTAATCTCTCCTCATATGGGACCCGTTCCAAACCCCTAATCATTTTAGTTGCCCTTCTCTGAACCTTTTCTAATGCCAGTATATCTTTTTTGAGACAGATAGATGCTGTTGAAAACATCTCAACTGAAATATTACCCTGAACTCCTTTGCCTAGTGGACACCGCTATTTTCTCTGCCAAGAACAGGCTGACAGCAATTTTCTTTTCTTTTCTTTTCTTTTTTTAATGCTGCCTCAGGATATGAAGTAGTTGGCTTTAGGGACAGAGAGAGAGAATAAGCACAAGATGTGGACTCCTTCTGGAGTGACTGTAGAGAGATAAAAGGAACTACTGTAATACAAAGAACAATCTGCACTCCATGTCAGGGCCAGATTTACCCTGCAAGCAGAACAAGAAATTGCCTAGGGCAGCAAGAAATTAGAGGCAGCAAAAATGTTCAGTGGGTTTATTATTATTTGAGTCACTACAGGGTTGGAGATGTTTTCCACTGTGTAGAGGACAGCACACATCCTAGAGCCCTAACGATGGAAACTGTTGTGTCAGAGCGCAATGCTTAAGTAATCTGACACGGCTCTCAGTTCAATTAATTAGTTAAAACAGTGCAGTAGATAGATTTATTTTATTGCATTTTATAGACCTACATACTGTACCTATGTCTGGACATATCTATCAATTAGACTCTTGTAAAATATATGTTCTTTTTAAATATAGGATTACATAAAGCCTTTTTTTACCTTTATCTTTTCTTTATACTGTATCTCCTTCACTTAATTGTACCATAGTATGTTTAACTCATGTTTTTGCTTGATGTCTGAGATCGTGGGATTCATTTGTCCTATGTCTCTACTTTAAAACAAACGTATGCATGCACCCAGAGACATGTGATGGGCTTTTTTGTAATATAAATATTAGAATATATTAACATACAACATGATTTTTCAGAAAGAAGGTGGAACTTTTATTATGACCAAAGAGAAAACCATTATCTATTTTCTGACTTGTCAACTGAGCCAGTTTTGAGCTGAGTCACTGAGACAGAGTAACTAAAGAACCACACAATTACTTTTTGACAGCTGCCACACTTTAAAGTTATTCAGCAACCGATCAAACAGTTCCTATTAAGGTTCACTTTAACAATGCTTTCTGAGGGTTAATAGATGATATAAGGTATGGCAAACCAGTGTTACAAACCATGTATTAGTTGGTCAGATGTTTTAACAATCTATAATTAATGAACCATTTAGTACAATGTCTATTAATTATTTATTAACCCTGCATAAAGCATTTATAAATGGAACCTTTGACATACCGTGCACACCAAACTAACTGCGACAAGGGCCACTGCTCTATTGAATTTAGTAGCAAAACAGCTGTCGACTTCATGTGCGCAAGACCGGGCCTCGTGGGTAACTAAGCTTTACACAAAGACCAACGTTTTCAAACGTGACTAGAGATTTTATTTACCTGAGATTTTTGGGTGCCCCACTTGAGATTGTCAGAGAGCGCGTGCTCAGTGCTGTTTGAAAATCAGGCCTGTTTATAAAGTGTCATAAGCTTGAGTCCCAAATGGGTTAGGCCTCCAAAAATCACTAATCACTTTTGAAAATGTTGGCCATAGTGTGCATATATAACGTACACGCGCATCTACATATTAGGGTGACGGGTGGAAATCTTCAACATTTTTCAGGTAGAGATATCATAGCTATCTTTTAACAGACCCACAATAAAACTACATCTCTGACCACTGCTTGTGCCTTGAAAATCTTATTTTTCTAGGTATCGTCCATTAAATCCTCCAAGACCAAACAGAAGGGTTGAATTATTAACTAGAAAAAGAATAGTTCTAGTAAATTCTATACCAGCCCTGTTAATTGCCAAATGATTGCAACACAAAAAATGAAACAAACAAATGAGGGTGGTCAAAAGAGAGTTTGATGCCTCTACACAAAGGACATGCTCTTGGTGCAATAACTACCTGGTTGGAGTGGCCACCCACTGACCCCGAAGGGGAGGCGCCCCTCTCAGAACCTTGGTGGGCTACACCTGGCCCTAATGAGCCACCTGGCTGGAAGCCAAGGGGTGGGGCCAGAGAGGTAAAAAGCCTGCCAGCCAGGCCAGTGAGGCGCCGACTACGGAAGAGGCCAGAGGGCTCCTCTGCACCTCGAGGAAGGGAGCTAAGGCGCGGGGAGGTGAAGAGCTGGCGTGGGCCGCAGGGCCCCCTGCTGGACCATGGCCCGGAGGAACAGCAGAGGCCAGAGGGCTCCCCTGCACGCTGCAGAGCGGAGCAGATGCCTGGGGAGGTGGTGAGCTGGTGTAGACCACCGGGGACCCTGCTGCACAGCAGCCCGGAGGAACAACAGACTCCCCAGACTCCCTAAACACCCTGCAAGCCGCTGAGGAGTGGCCAATGGACCTGGATCCCTGTGACTCTATGGGAGACCTACGCGACTGCCAGGTACGCACTGAGGGGGAGGAGGGAAGTGGCCCAGGGGACAGCATGGACATAGACATGCCCAGATCAGCGTGTTTTGGCTGGAGCCCCCGCTGGTCCAGCAGCAGCAAACTGCTGCCTCTAGCGCCCTGGGCCGGGGCACAGTGGAGTGGGCGCGCCTGTGCCTCCCCTGCCACCCACCGCTTGGGTGGTAGCCTCCCTCTCTCCGCCATTGCCGGCGAGCTGCCTGCAACCCTCCTGAGCAAGGAGACCTCACCCTGAACCAGGGCTGGGCCTTGATTAACTGTTGGGTTTATAAACTGTTGTGCCTGCTGCCCAGCCCGGACCAAGGGCTGGGCTTATAAACTGCTACCTGTTGCCCCGCCCTGACCAAAGGCCGGGCTACAAACGGTTTACCGGCAGCCCCGCCCTGAACTAGGGCTGGGCCGTCCTCACCATAGACTTGGCGGCCTGCCCTGAACTAAGGCTGGGCCTCTGCTGATCATTTACTGGCCTGCCCAAACTCAGGCCGCCTTGGTTATTGTTTACTTTTGTCACCCCGCCCTGAGGTAAGAGCGGGGAACCCCCAGACTGGTTATTTGATATGTGAATTCCCCCCAAAGACTGATCCAGGTGTAGTGGGTTGGAGTGGCCACCCACTGACCCTGAAGGGGAGGCACCCCTCCCAGAGCTGACCAGCTTACACTACCCCATACACAGGCCTAGAGTTGTGTGGCATATTTAAAGCAGGGTGCAGAACAGGATGCAGAAGTAAAGTTTCTTGACCTTAAACGGCTGCTTTCTGGAACATCTAGTCCCAGAACCCACAAGAGGAGAAGCAATTCTTGATTTAGTCATAAATGCAGCACAGGATGCAAGAGGTGAATATAGATGGACCACTTGGTAATAGTGACCATAATATAATTCAATTCAATATCCTTGTGGCAGGAAAAACACCACAGCAGCTCAACACTGTAGCATTTAAATTCTGAAGGGGGGACTCCAGAAAAATGAGGAAGTTAGTTAAACAGAAATGTAAAGATACAGTGCCAAAAAGGTTATCCCTGCAAGTTGCATGGGACACCACAATAGAGGCTCAGCTTAAATGCATACTCCAAATTTAAAAAAAAAAACAACCTATAGTAAGAGAACCATAAAAGTGCTACCATGGATAAACAATACAGTAAAAGAAGCAGTGAGAGACAAAAAGGCATCCTTTAAACAGGGGTGGGAAACTTAAGGCCCGGGGACTGGATGTGGCCCCAATTTGCCTGGATCCTGCCCCCGAGGCTCAAACTCCTCCCCCCCCCCACATTGAAGAGACCATACTGGCACTCCTGCCCCCCCTCACCCACACCATTGTGGGGCTAGACACACAAAATCGACAAAATCAACAAGATTGGGCACTCCTGGGAGTGGGCACATGGGCATATGGACAAGGGGGGATCCAGTGGAGATAATGTACTTAGATTTTCAGAAAGCATTTGACAAACTCCTTCACCAAAGGTTCTTAAGGAAAATAGGCTGTCATGGGATAAAAGGGAAGATCCTCTTACGGATCAGTAACTGATTAAAAGACAGGAAACAAAGGGTAGCAATAAATGGCCAGTTTTCAGAATGAAGAAATGTGAATAGTAGTGTTCCCAAGAGGTCTGTGTTGGGACCCGTAGTAGTAATCAACATATTCATAAATAATCTATAAAGAGGGGTAAAATGTGTAGATTTTACACAATTACTTAGACTGCATAGAGCTACAAAAGGATCTCTCAAAACTGGGTGACTCAGCAACAAAATGGCAGATGAAATTCAGTGTTGCTAAATGCAAATTAATGCACATCAGAAAACATAGTCCCAATTTACATATAAAATGATGGGGTCTAAATTAACTGTTACCACTCAAGAAAAATCTTGGCGTCATTGCGGATAGTTATCTGAAACTATCCACTCAATGTGCAGCGATAGTCAAAATAGCAAACAGAATGCTGGGAATTATTAAGAAAAATGTTAGATAAGACAGAAAATATCATATTGCCTCTATGTAAATCCAGGCTATGCCCACATCTTGAATACTGCATGCAGATGTGGTCACCTCATCTCAAAAAAGAGATACCAGAATTGGAAAAGGTTCAGAAAAAAAGAGCAATAAAAAGGATTAGAGGCATGGAACGGCTTCCATATGAGCAGAGATAAATAAGACTGCAACTTTTCAGCTTGGAAAAGAGATGACTAAGGGGGTATCTGATTGAGGTCTATAAAATCATGACTGGTGTGGAAAAAATAAATATGGAACTGTTATTTACGCCTTCTCACAACACAAGAAGTAGGGGGTCACCAAATGAAATTAACAGGCAGCAGGTTTAAAACAAACAAAATGAAGTATTTTTTTCAAACAACGCACAGTTCACTTGTGGGATTCCTTTCCAGAGAATGTTGGGAAGGCCAAGACTATAACAAGGTTCAAAAAAAAGAACTAGATAGCTTAATTGAGAACAGGGGAAGGATCACCTGATGATTCCTTGTCCTGTTCATTCCCTCGGGTGCACCTGGCATTGGTTACTGTCAGAAAACTGAATACCGGGCTACATGGATCTTTAGTCTGACCCAGTATGGCCGTTCTTACGGTCTTGTGTCTACTTTCTGATATGTTACGGAAACAATCAAATAATTAAACCACATCTGATAGCCGTTATGAATTGAGGTTGCATTGGTAGATGTAATTAGGAGTTCCTGGTGTAGATTTATTGTGGCAGTTGAAAATTTGCCTATTGATATATCATAATTAAACCAGTGTATACATGCACTTTATTATGTGGCCACTAAATACCTGCAAAAGATGTTTTAGCATTCAGATCATGCGTGTGGTATTCACAGCAAGTAACCCCATGCAGGGCTGTCTCTAGGATGGGGCCAAGGGCCTAGGGCAACCTACCCCTAGTGCCCCAGTCGCTGAGCCAAGGGCAACCCCCTTGCCGCAGATCCTGCCCCTGCCCTGCCTCTGCTCCACCCCTTCCCCCAAGCCCCACCCACCTGTACCCCGCTCCTGCCCCTTGCACTCTCCCCCGAGCAATACGAGCCAGGGGATTACAAGGCCTAGGGCAGGGCAGCAGTGGGGTTCCCCCCGTCCCCGCTTCTCACGGTGGCAGTGGGAGCTGGAGTGACCCCGCAGCCTGCTTCTCTCTGCAGTGCCCTGCCGCCCTCTCCCGGCCTGCTGCGTCCTGCTTCTTTGCGGTGGTGTGAAGCAGAGTGTCCTAGAGCCAGGGCCCTCTGCCTCCCACTACCATGGAAGCCAAGCACAGCCGGTCAGGAAAGGGTGGAGAAGAGCAGGCTGCCCGGCTGCTCCAGATCCCGCTGCAGGGATGAGCGAGGGGGGAGGGCAACCTCTGCTACCACCTCGCACCAGGCACCACAATCCTTTGAGTCCCTCCGTCTATAGGCTGGTTGAGGCGGCCACCATAGAGCCCCCCAAAATGCAGGACCTGGGGCGACCACTCCAAACTGTCCTATGGATGGGACAGCTCTGGCCCCATCACCTTCCATAAGAGACACAAGCAGGCTATTTTTTGACAGTGTATGTGATATGTAGCATATCTATAGCTCATTAGCATGAACTCAAGCTATAGACCTGATCCAAAGCCCACCGAAGTCAATGAAAATGCTCTCTGGCTTTGGCAGGCTTTGCATAGGCCCCATGTGGAAATGTTGGGGAGCAGGAGAAAAATATATACTTCTAATAAGTAACTAAATGTTGTATTGATTCTGTATTTAAGGAGCCACTGACAGCATCATGTGCTCGATTCTAATGCAGAGTCTAATTGATTTTTGGTCTTTAAAAAAGATACAAGCGCAGAAGCCTTTTAAAAATACATTTTCAAGAAACACTGCCCATAACTGTAACAATCTCACAAACCTTGATCCCTAGCTCTATGTTCTCTCCTCCATACACATCCATTCCAGGATCCAGAAGACCAATTTCTCCAAAGAATTTCCTGTTTACGACAAACGAGCAGCCAATCATAGCAGGTGTCCTGTTGGAAGAGGAAAAATCAATAGGAAGAGCATTGCCAGCAATGTAGTTATTAGTTATACAGTAGGATCAATGGACTCAAGGGAAGTTACCTAATACCTAGAAGAATGTTTCTCAAAGTGGTCTGAGAAAGCTGCTACCGGGACGCTCTGGTTTGTTTATTTACGGGCTCCGCAGCCACAGAGCCTCCAAGCAGCTGTGGTTCACTGTTTGCAGCCACCGGGAGCCATGGGAAGCCCCCCCACTTCACAACCCCCTGCCCTGACTTCTGCACACCTCATAGCAGCTGCCTTGAGCCCCCACTTCTGCCCTGATTCTGCACTCTGCATCCTCCACAACCCTGACTCATCTCCTGCACTTCCCACCCCCTGCCTTGAGCCCCCCACATCACTCAGCCCCCTGCCCTTAGCCTCCTCCCTGCAATCGGGCAGTACCTTAGTACATTTCACCCCTGAGTAAGACTGCGCGCAAAACTCAACTGCCAATATGCATTACATGGAGGAACGGGAGTTCTGTGGTAAAGGTGCTGAACTTAAGAGATCTGGATTCAGTTCTCTGATCGGCTACAGACTTCCTGTGTGACCTTGGGTAAGTTACTTAGTCCCTCTGTGCCTCAGTTCCCCATGAGTAAAGTAGAAATACCACGACTATCTTTTACTCCCCCTTCTTTCTCTTGTCTCTTCAGAACACCAGTTGTTTTTTGCTATGTACTTGCACAATGTCCAGTCAAATGAGGCCCTGGCTGTGGGTGGGATTTGCAAGGCAATGTAAATAACAACAATAATATAATTCTAGAGACGGGAATATGACTCACTAATGAATAACACTAATCATGCGGATGAACCACATTAATTGAACTAATATTCACACAATATTTTATTGTACATTAATTCTTCATTTAACACGTGCCCGCTTAACACGCTTTCGCGATAGCACGATTTTTTTTTAGGGAATGTTTTTTGAATTACACGACCGTCCCTGGAATAACACGATTTCCCCAGCTGGCCCGTTGCCGGCGACTGCGCGGGGCTTCCCCTGCCTCCCTGCAAGGTGGCAGAGGGTTCGCTGCTCGCCGCGCTGTCCCCCGCTGACTCCCCCTCACCAGATGCCTTGCCCCCTCTCCTCCGCCCCCACTTGCAGGCTAGCGGCTGGGTTGCCCCAGCTGGCCCGTCGCTGGCGGCTGTGCGGAGCTTTCCCCGCCTCTCTGCAAAGTGGCGGAGGGTTTGCTGCTCGCCACGCCGTTCCCCGGCGACCCCCCCTCGCTGGATGCAGTGCGGGTCCCAGCAGACCCGTCACAAGGGCATACTCCTAACCCAATCCCCCTCCCCTCTCCTCCCCTTCCCTTCCCCAGAGCCAAACACCTCCCCTCTCTGCTGTAACCCAGTCCCCTTTCTCCCCCAACCTTATGTCCCGGTCCCAACAGACACCACCGCTTGAAACGCAACCCCACCTTTTCCATTATTTTCAATGGGAAAATTGACCGCGCATAACACGTTTTCACTTAACACGATCATTTTCTGAAACATATCTATAGTGTTAAATGAGGAATTACTGTATTGTTTTCCCAACTCTTCCAATAGCCAGAAACAGTTACTCTTGAGTGAGTGGGAGTGAAAGATTTGACCCCAGTATCCTGCAAAAGTTCTTGCTCTCTGATTGATGAATCAGAATTATTGTGCTCATCCTCCGGAAGGCCAGCCAAGCCGAAGATATCCATTAAAAGAAAAGATTCATAGAAATGCATGTCGGGTGCTGACATTAACATATGCACAAAAAGATACAGAAGAAATACAGTCCCGCTGGATATTTTCCTAATACTTATAAAACAGTAATGCAGCGATGGGCAATCTAAACTAGTGAGTAGCACTTCATCTCAGTGGGCCGCAAGATTGTCATAACCGTAGATGGTCTCCTGGGATAGGTTCGTTTTTCGAACTGCACTGGCATACCTAGAATTTGTGTGCGTGTGGGAGGTGCCGATTGAATTGTTAAAGTGCTTTGATTGATTGCAGAGGGAGCGCCCGGCTCTCACAGTCACTGTTGTGTGCAATCAGCCCGCACCTCACTTCATGTGCCCTTGCTTTAAGTGAATGTCACTTTAGTAATACCGCGAGGAAAAAAACCTACTTGGAGGAAACCATAGGAATGTGGCAACCCTGCGTGTGAGCAACAGTAAACAAAATGTCTAGCAGGCCACACATAGAACCCCACTGGGATGCAGGCAGCTCACAGGTTTGCTGTTTCATAAATTGCATTTGCTTGAACTGTAGGTAACCATCAGTTAGTCAGGGGAAAAGGCCAGTGAGAAGAGAGCACCCAGCCCCTGTCCGAGGTGACCACCACAAGGTTAGGGGTCAAGCTCCGGGAATCCTGGGCCTAGCCTTGTTGGAGTTACAGGGGAGTGTGTGTGTGTGGGGGGGGGGGGGAAGCCCTCAAAGTCAGGGAGTCTCTGGGTAAAAGAAGAGGGAGTGGCGACTCAGGTCCTTTCGCTCGCTCGCCCATTTCACCGGGGTAGTAGTGTAGGAGCCAGGAAAGTTCCCCACAATAGCGGGACCGTTTCCCTGCTTACGTTGAACGGACTCTTTTTCAGATAGCTATTGTAGCCTGGCTTTCAATAAGCAGCACAATATTTCATGGTTTGCTGCAACTCGAACACTTAAGAATTCAATTTCATTGCTTTAGTTGTAGCCAGATTACTGCCATTAGCAGAAACAATTCATTTTGAAATGATAATCACATTAGAGATGCCAAGATCTAATAGTTCCCTTATCATGGATTAAACAAAAGGAACAGTCACACTTTTTCCGTCCCGGAATGTGCACTGTCCCTTTTCTCACCTCTCTTCTGAATTGGGAACTTGGCCTGCACTCTTTAGGAAGGTCTACACAGCAGCTAGACTCCCACGGCTGGTCCACTCACCCAGGCGCACGCTGTGGCTCTGTCTCATTGCTGTGTAGACGTTGAGGATCAGGCTGGAGCCTGAGCTCTGGGAGCCTCCCACCTTGCAGGATCCTAGAGGCCGGGTCTTGACCTGAGCCCAGAAGTCTGCACAGTAATGAAATAACCCTGCATCCTAAGCCCGAGTCAACTGGCATTGGCCGTCTGGAGGCATCTAGTGGCTGTGCACTTACCCTTTGGGATCTAGTTGTGGGGCCAGTGGCGCTGGAACTCTTTTGGGGGTGGGGATGCTGAGCTGCATGTCCCCTTTACACTGGTTGAAATCGGATGGCCAGCTCTCCCAGACTAGACAGATCAGACTTCATTGCTGCAAATAGCATCCAGTCCGTCCAGTCTGGGAGAATGGGCAACCCTCACTGCCCAAGGCTGGGGCCATAGCTGGGGGCAGCTGCAGAGCCCTGGGCCAGCAGTGAGAACTCCATCCCTAGAGGTTTTTAAGTCTCAGCTTGACAAAGCCCTGGCTGGGATGATTGAGTTGGGGTTGGTCCTGCTTTGGGCAGGGGTTGGACTCGATGACCTCTGAGGTCTCTTCCAATCCTACAATTCTATGTTTCTATGATAAACCCCAAGGGCTGGCAGGTGACAGGACTCTCAGGGCTGGTGGGGCAGGCAGGATCCCGGGGGCTGGCAAAGCTCACAGGGGCAGGACTCCAGGGAGGCAGCAAAGCACGTGGGGCCAGCAGGACCTTGTGAGGGCCACCTGGAGGCCGAGACCTGGGGCTGGAGGAGCCTAGGCGCAGGAAAGTGAAAGAAAATGGTAATGAGTTCAGGTCAAAAATTTCCCAGCCACACTGTTTATCAATGGTAAATGTGTTGTCTACAAATCGTTGTTGACAGAAAATTGAACACCTGATAACTGAAATATCTGAATTCTGAAATGTTGCTGCTGTGACTCCTAGGATAGTTTGGCTGCCTCACACTCCCTCTCCTCCATGGCAGAGCTGACCAACTAGACTTCCTGATGCACTGCATTCCCATGCCAAGAGGAGAAAACATGGTGCCTCATGGGAGATGTAGTCCAACTAAGGAGCACAGCCTGTGGAGGAGAACAAGGGCATACGGCACATGGATTACAGCTCCCCTAAGACAGTGGTTCCCAACCTGTGGCCCGCGAGGGGGTCTGCAGAAAGTTTAAAATAGAAATTAAAGTAAATGTACGGAGCCTCTCGCAGCCAGTACGTCCTGCAACACACATTGCTTCCCGCGGCATGGGAAGCAGTGTGGGCTGAGGGACATGCAGGCTGCAGGCACAGCTATATTGTTTGAGAGGGGTGGTAACATTTTAATAGACTGAAAACCTATAAAAAAAATCAACATTTTTCGCAGAAGAAAACTCCCAGTTTTCTAACCAGTTCTAATACTAAAATCTCATCACTAGTGATTTGAGTAAAATGAGCTGATGGACAAAGACCAGACCAGTTCTTAGTGAACAATAGCACAACCAGAGGCAAGGCATGGTGGGGGCATGAAGAGATAAGCCCCCACAACCTGATTTGCTGCTTGGTTTGTGCTGAGCATAGGGTTGCTAGGTGTCCGGTTTTCACCCGGATTGTTCAGTATTTGGCTCCCCCGTCCGGTAAAAAAAAAAACAGAAAATACCGGACATGTGAAATGTCCGGTATTTCCTGTTTCCCTCGGACGGAAGCCCAACGGGGACAGTTTTCCCCTGCTGCGTCTAGTGGGGAATGAGGAGCGCGGGACCATTTAAAGGCGCAGTGACCTTTTTTTTTTTTTGCTCAACCAAGTTTGCCATGCTCGGGATTTTTGTTGAAAGCATCTGGCAAGCCTAGCTATCCTCACTACACACTTCCCCATAGGCCATCTCTGGGCCCACTCCACAAAACTACAAAAGCAGACAAACCACAAATTGTTATCCTTTTCCACAGGCAAATATTTTAAGGGCAAAGGCCCCGATCCTGCTAATATTCACTCGTGTGCTTCATTTTATGTACTTGAGTAGTTCCACTGAAATCAATGGGAGTACTTGTAGTGCATAAAATTAAGCATGTATACACATCTTTGCGGGAACAAAGCCTCAGGGCCTAATCCACTGCGCGTTGAAGTTAGTGCAGAGTCTTTCCTATGATTTATTGGATCAAGCCATAAAGGTCCAACCTAAGCATCCAATAAAGTCAATGGGAGTATTTCCCTTGATCTTTCTGAGCAGTAGATCAGATCTTACATGTACATGAAAGCTGGATTCAATCTCTCATCTCTGCTAAATACCATTCTTTCCATAGCCAAGTGAGATTCAAACAGTGATGAAGCTGTCAGCCCTGCTTTGTGTGCTCGTTTTCTGGATATACAACAGAAAACTTGTCCTTTCAGAGACTCGGCATGTGAATAATCTGATGGAGATTTTATAATTTCATTTCCAAATTTTGCCCAACTGCATATTCACTTCCGACCAAATGATACAGTTAACATGCAAAATGAGCAAATGGAGTATTCCTGAGCTCTCTTAAGCAATACAAATTAAATGCTACATTCTTCTTGGTAACAATGGTTCCTTATCAAATAAATGAGGGCTCATGTGGCATGCTGGAATTTAAATACAAACTACATTTGATTTAACAGCAAATCCTTCACAAAGGTGGGCATTTAGAACAACAGAAGACCCATCCACAATGAAATAATAGCCCTAGGAGACTGGATGATAAAGCCCTTCATTTTTCCTACCCCTTAATTAAAAACATTAGCATAGTTTGGTTTGAAAACACACAGATCAACTCGCGCTCAATGCATTTTTTATTTGTCCTGATCGCTATTTTTTCTTTAATGTGATGCGAAAAATAGAATTTGGCAGAAAGAATGTTAACCAAAATGATTCATATGTAATAGAATTATTGGCATTGTGTCCTGAATTTCATGGCTTGTTAGTTTCTTGCTATTATTTCACTTGGCTCTTATACGCAAATAAGTGACAAAAGGTCAGAAAAAGCTGGCTGAATTATCCTCATCATGAATCTCTAAATAAAGATAAATAAGATACAGGGGAAAATATTTATCCTAGTCTGTTAAGTGACTTTAATATTCTTGCTTTCTCATGCACACTTATATTCTAGACTTCTAAACCATTTTCCTCAATTGAAGAAGGGACACAGTCTAATCCAGTCTCCTATACAATCAGTAATACATTTAAATTACAAGTGACAATATGTATATAGGAAATAAAGGTTTTTGGTTGGGTTTGAGATTTTTTTTTTCATTTTCATGTCTACACAAGAAAGGGCTTGCAGTGTAAGAAACCAGCATGGGCATTGTCAGTGTCCTGGTGGTTACATCTAGCGGGTGGAGCACGGTATTGTCAGAGCTGGAATCAGGAGTCCAGAGTAAAAGCAAAACTGGAGCAAGCGCAAGATCAGAACCAGGAATGGGGCAAGGCCAGAGCAGGACTAGGAACAAGAGCGAGGCAGGAGAAGGTTAAGGTGTAGAGGGTGTATTATCACTGTCAGGCAGCGGGAGGGGGGGAGAGCTCCAATCCACGACGCAAACTGAGCTACTGTTGCTCCCACAAGGTTTATATACCTGCCCTGGGAGTCACTAGACCAGCTCCTGGGTTATGGATTGGCTGCAGCCTAGTGCAGAGACACCTCCTCAACACCGGTGGCTTAATCAGGCTCTAGTTCAGCGATGACTCATCATCTTACAAGCAGACTGATGCAGACATATTGAATATAGTTGGTGTGTCTAGTTTCCACTAAAATGCTGCTTCAGTGCTGGGATCACTCCATGTTTAGCAATCTAATCCCGAAGCCACCATATGCCCCATGGCTGTCACATTTGGGATAAACGTGGAGGGTTTGTCTAGAAACACATCCTCTTGCCCTGCTTCTGCTTCATCCCCGGCTCTTGCCCATCCCCCCACTCCAAAGTCAAACAAGCATTTTGATTTTCAGGTTCCAAAACCATGGGAAATCTGCACCTGTTATTTTCTCATATTGTAGCTGGGAGGTACTGCAAGGCTTATATGGATCAAGGAAAGACAAGGAAAATCCTTAACAAGCCTGTTCTCCCAAAATTTCTGGCCCAAATTTGCAAACTCAGAAGGAGATTCAGCAAGTTTGGGTAAATATAATGTCCATTCTCAATTATACTGATGAACTGGGATTACAATTGGATTTACACTGCCTGCTTTGCTTTTGCATCTGGCTTTACACTGAAGGGAGAACAGAATTAAGCTCATGTTATCTACTCAGCTTCAGATAAGTTCTCTAATTTGGTTATATTAAAAAATGGCTCCGATGTGGTGGACTATCAGTTATGTTCTTCTCTTTAGAAGATCTCTATGTTGAAGTTAAGAGAAATAGATTTTATAGACAGCTAGTCTTGGGGCAAATTTCCATTTACTTTCTGTCATATTGTTGACTGCTTTTTAAAAAAAGAGCCTGTATTTATGGGCATGTGCTATATGTAGCCAGAGAGATTTTATGTTAACCATATCATTGGCGAATCTCCTGTACATCATTGAGGCTATGTCTGTATTACAGAGGTTTGTCAGAAAAATGGCTGGCATTCTGAAAAAACTTCACTTACGTCCACACTGCAATTGCGTACTTTTGAAAAAAAAAATCGAAAGAACAGAGGGGTTTTTCCAACATCTGTCTACAAGGAAGAAGCCTTTTTTCCAAAAGAGCTCTTTTGGAAAAAGGCATGTGTGGATGGGGAAGTGGGAGTTCTTCCAAAACAAGAGGAAAGAGGAAAAAGCACAGGTGCCCTGGTGGCCACTCCGTCCATAGCATAGAACCATAGAGCTGGAAGAGACCTCAGAAGGTCATCAAGTCCAGCCCCCTGCTCTAGGCAGGACCAATCCCAACTAAATCAACCCGGCCAGGGCTTTGTCAAGACGAGACTTAAACACCTCTAGGGATGGAGACTCCACTACTTCCCTAGGGAACCCATTCCAGTGCTTCACTACCCTCCTAGTGAAATAGTTTTTCCTAATATCCAACCTGGACCTCTCCCACCGCAACTTGAGACCATTGCTCCTTGTTCTGCCATCTGTCACTACTGAGAACAGCCTCTCTCCATCCTCTTTGGAACCTCCTTCAGGAAGTTGAAGGCTGCTATCAAATCCCCTCACTCTTCGCTTCTGCAGACTAAACAGACCCAACTCCCTCAGCCTCTCTTCATAAGTCATATGCTCCAGCCCCCTAATCATTTTGGTTGCCCTCCGCTGGACCCTCTCCAATGCGTCCACATCCTTTTTGTAGTGGGGGGCCCAGAACTGGACACAATACTCCAGATGTGGCCTCAACAGAATAAAGGGGAATAATGACATCTCTGGATCTGCTGGCAATGCTCCTCTTAATGCAACCTAATATGCCATTAGCCTTCTTGGCTACAAGGGCACACTGTTGACTCATATCCAGCTTCTCATCCACTGTAACCCCCAGGTCCTTTTCTGCAGAACTACTACTTAACTGGTTGGTCCCCAGCTTGTAAAAATGCTTGGGATTCTTCCGTCCCAAGTGCAGGACTCTGCACTTGTCCTTGTTGAACCTCATCAGATTTCTTGTGGCTCAATCCTCCAATTTGTCTAAGTCACTCTGGACCCTATCTCTGCCCTCAAGCGTATCTACCTCTCCCCCTAGCTTAGTGTCATCCGCAAACTTGCTGAGGGTGCAATCCATCCCCTCATCCAGCTCATTAATAAAGATATTGAACAAAACCGGTCCTAGAACCAAACCTTGGGGCACTCCGCTAGAAACCGACCGCCATCCTGACATCGAGCCGTTGATCACTACCCGCTGGGCCCGGCCTTCTAGCCATCTTTCTATCCATCTTACTGTCCATTTATCCAATCCACATTCCCTTAACTTGCTGGCAAGAATATTGTGGGAGACCGTATCAAAAGCCTTGCTAAAGTCAAGGTATATCACATCCGCTGACTTTCCCACGTCCACAGAGCCAGTTACCTCATCATAGAAGCTAATCAGATTAGTCAGGCACGACTTTCCCTTTGTGAATCCATGCTGACTATTCTTGATCAATTTCCCCTCTTCCACGTGCCTCAAAATGGATTCCTTAAGCATCCCTTCCATGATTTTTCCAGGAACCGAGGTAAGACTGACCGGCCTATAGTTCCCTGGATCGTCCTTCTTCCCTTTTTTGAAGATGGGCACTACATTTGCCTTTTTCCAATCATCCGAGATTTCTCCCGATCTCCATGACTTTTCAAAGATAATGGCCAAAGGCTCCTCGATGACATTTGCCAACTCCCTCAGTACCCTCAGATGCATTAAGTCCGGACCCATGGATTTGTGTACGTTTAGCTTTTCTAGCAATCACAGCTTAAATGCGAGAGAGCCAGGGCCGGCCCACAACATTTCGGCACCTGAGGCGGGGAGCTCCCTCGCTTGGGCCAAAACTTTGAAAAGTCTCAATTCTGCCTTCTTCCTGTTCTACTCCTCTCATGGTCCTGCTCTGCTACCTACCCCAATAAAGGAGAACTAACAACTTAAAATGCCTTGGTCAAAATTTTAAGTAACACTTAACTTTCAGAGCAGAGAGAATACATATGCACCAGCAGCAGACACAATTTTCTACACTCTGGGTCCTAGTGGCACCCTCCCACAGTCTGGCACCTGAGGCGGCCGCCTCAGTTTGCCTCATGGTAAGGCCAACCCTGGAGAGAGCATCCATTCAGTGTGGATGCTATCTTTCAAAATAGCAAATCGCTTTTTCGATGCGCTTTGGCAGTGTGGGCGCTCTCTTTCGGAAGAAATTTTTCAGAAGATCTCTTCCGGAAAAGCTTCTTCCGAAAGAAGCCTGCAGTCTAGACATAACCTGAAACTCTGATTACAGACTCAGATCTTTCTGAACTATGGGACACAAAAATCAGCACATCTAGAAAATGCAAACCTCCCTTTCAGTTTGCAGAATGGACAAAGAGTTCATTCAGTCCATGGTTCACAGTAATCTACATTTAAAAGCCTTCCAGATCTGCTTTGCACACTATGCATGTGCTATTTTGGCTGCTCGATCGATATGCACAGTCTATGCTCATTTTTTTTAGCCATGGACAAAATTAAGGGCCTAATTTGTAAACAAAAATGACTTGTCACTGTTGTACATGTGTGTTTCTACATAGGCTGGTGCACATACTGTAGAGTAAATAAAGAACTGGGTACATAACATAGGGGTTTATTGTAGGGAATGTGTGCTCTGATTACAGTATAGAAGAAATCATATCCTAGCATGTGGTATTGAATAACACCTTTTCAGTTCATAGAGAAGTTAATATCTTGGCCACAGATGCTTATTCAGTAACTGATAGTAGCCATCTAGCAGCCTATTTCTGCTTGCCCAAAGCAAGGCTATAGAAAAAGAGATCAGTCATAATAACAGTTTTCTTGTGCATCTGTCACCCCTGAGTATAACAGACTTTCTTCTGATCAAACCTCCTTAGATTAAAAATAAAAAGAACAGATATTGGTAGAAATAAGTCTTCCATACCATGAATGAAACCAGAGTGATGGAGACATCTCTAAGGCTATGTCTAGACTGCAGAGTTTTTCTGCTCGCATCCAGGGAACGCGTCTGCTTTTTCGCGGAACAGTTTCCGAAAAAGCAGGCGCGTTCTTTTGGAATTCCTGTATTTCTCTCGGTGAGAGGAATAAGAGATGTTCCGAAAGAGGAGTTTTTTTATGAAATTTGGCCCCGTGTAGACAGACTAAATTTTGGAAAAGCTTCTTCAAAAAAAAATGTGGAAAAAGATACGCTAATTGCAGTTCACAATATGCGTATCTTTTTTCTGATAAAACTCTGAAGTCTAGACATAGCCTAAGGGTTTGGACAATTGTCAGCTACACCTCCAAATCTATTGATGGGGAAGTCATCTGGAAACATCACACCATCAGTCTGTCTCATGAGATTTCAGTGCTTTTGGCACTGTGCTAGGCTAGAAATACCAGCGAGATTCTCACTGAAAGTGATCAGATTTTCTGTGGGGTATGATATTGCTCCATCTGAATGAGGGTATCAGACTCTGCCTACATTTATGTGCTAAAACACATGAAATATTTGTCCCATATTATTGCTTTGTACTAAGGATGTTCAGAGGCGGGTAACTGGCTAATCTAGTTGATACAATTTGTATCAACTACACGATTAGTCGATAAGGGAAGGCACTAAGTCCAGGAGCTACCCACCCTGCGGTTCTGCAATTTAAATGTAGTAAGAGCACAGCTTCCACTACATTTAAACTGCAGAGCTGCTGCGGGGGTAGGTCCTGGACCTGTCGCCAGCCGGGACTGAGCTGGACTTGCTTGGTCCCACTTTGCACCAGTTCCTGCAACCCCTGTCTGCAGGGGGTCTCAGCTGTCTCCTCTGCCCCCCCTTTCCCCACTGCTGCTGCCTGTATGAGAGGCAGCAGCGAGAGGAAGGCAGGCGGCACTCTGGAAGTGATGCTGGGGGGAACCAACTTTTAAGTCCTCCGTAAGCTCCTGCTTCCCTCCCAGTATCAGAGGCTGCAAGTGGGTGTGGGGAATGTGAGTCGTTGACTATTGGCTCTCATGCCTACTTTATACTCTTGCTGCTTTTTGTGACTCTCCTTGTATTGAACTTCTCAGGCACCTATTCTTACTCAATTATTTTTTCTGTTGGGCTTTTTCTGGATCTTTTGGAGTCTCCCTTTCTTTCCACCTCCTTACTTTTACCCGGTGGATCATAGTTGCTAGCAAACGTCTGTTCAAATGCAATGTCATGCAAATACAGAGTAATGAAATCTGACTCTATTTGCCCTCTAAATAGAGTTTGCTAGTAAGCCCAACATACTGATATATCAGTGGCTGCTCATAGTATAACAACTGCATGTTCATGTACAGTAAAACTCCAATAGTCCGGCACCCAATTGTCCGGCACTCCTGATAGTCCGGCATCAAAATGGCAAGCGCTCCTGACGGAACCGGGACGGAACCCGGAACCGCTCAGGTCAGCTGCTCTCACGTGAGTTACAGCAGGGAGGAGAAGTGTTTGGCTCCGGGGAAGGGGAAAGGGAAGGGGATCGGGAAGGGGAGGGGGAGGCGGAGGGGGAGAGGGATTGGGTTATGCACGGTGTCCCGGCCAGCTGATTTAAAAGCCGGCCGCTCAGCGCACGTGCCCCAGTGCCTGGAGGGAGATGCACATCTGTATCGGCGGCTCCAGGACCTGAGCATTAGGTTGGAGGTGGGAGGGGGACTGGATTATCAGAAGTCTACTGTATAAAGATATGCCTCACCTGCAAAGTTCAGACCTGGGGAGTCTTTGGACCTAGGGTCTTGGTTCAGATCTGTAACATGATCTCTTTAAATCTGTGTCAGACCTAACCCCTGCCTTAGTTTCCTGTAGCATCCGTCATTCACCTGCACCCAGAGCCACAAGGTCACTACAGAGATTTAACCGTTTACCTAATTCTACACGTACACCACTTGCAGAGTTTTACTCAAGCTCCATAAAACCCCCAGTCCAAATCTCCCAGCAATGCTTCCACAGGGCACAGCCCTGGGTCCGGAGATCTATCTTCTTTCACTTCACTACAGTCCTTTTCCTGGGCTCCAATCAAACTTCCTTTCCCCCCTTGTCTGCAGGTGCTGCTGCAGCTCTTCACAGGCTGTCCCTCTAGGGAAAACCCTCACCCATGCTGAACCATGAACAAGTGGCCTGTCTGTCTCCAGAACGGCTGTCTTTTCTCTCAGCTTTGGTCATTTCATCCCCCTTTTCCCATCTGGCCTTCTGCCCTTGATGGAGCACTAGATCCAGACCCACTTTCTCTGAAGTTAGTTGGGGCTGGTCCTGCCTTGGGCAGGGGGCTGGACTTGATGACCTCCTGAGGTCTCTTCCAGCTCTAGGATTCTCCGATTCTCCGAAGTTTTCCTTCCCTCAAAGAGTTACAATAAGCAACCAAGAAGGGTCTCTTGTTATAAGATTTTTATAGACGGAGGTGAGTTGTGTCACTTCTCTTTCCTCCACCCCCTTGCACAGCTAGCATTCCAAGGACAACCAGACTGTAGTAGGGTAACTGCTCCACTCCAGCCAGAAGGGGTTAAAGCAGGCTGGAGGGAGCCTGTGCAGAGTCCCGGCCAACCAGAGAAGGGCTTAGAAGGAGCCAATCAAAGGGTAGCTTGTTGGGGCAGCCCTGGTTATCAGGAGCTGCTCAGCAGAGCAGGGAGCAGTTGGGGCCGGACCAGAGAGGGTGCGGGACTGGTTCCCAACAGGAAGTGCTTCTAAGAGAGCAGTGCTGGAGCTAGAGAAAGAGGTTCAGTCTAGCCTGATACTTGCCAGGCTACAGGATTTAACACAAGGGTCAAGAAGGTGCAAGGGGTCATGGGAAAGTGGCCCAGGGAATATGAGGCAGTAGAGGGGAGAGAAGGAGGGCAGAACAAGGCTGCGGCCAGAGGGTCCCTGAGTTAGGACCCAAACTAGTGGGGAAATCTCCCCTTCCCTCTTACACAGCATCTAGTCATCACTGGAGCATGGCCTATACAGCACATAGCTTGCCCCGGAGGTGAGAGGCCAGGCAGCGACTGCAGTTGGCCACAGTGGCGGGTGCAAGACTGAGGACTGCTGATACCCCCGGAAGGGTGAGACACCAGAGTAGTGGACACTGCTGAATGGCAGTTTCCTGAAGAGGATGCGGTGATCCTGCATGGAAAGCAGAGCATGGAGAAAGTGCAGAGTGATGACGGGCAAGCCACTGGTCAGAAGGTGGCGTCCTGCTGAGGACTGAGCTAATTCCCAGTGTGACCAGCAGTAGGCGCCATGTCGGCGTGTTGAACCCCATTACACAGGCTTACAAAGCAGAAGTAAAATAGTGCTGACTTTTACTCTGAATTCCTTTGGTTTTGCCAATTAAAGCAAGAACCTTAACAGGCCATATGTGCATCATACTGCTTAGCAAAGGGATCCAATGTTTTATTCCCAGGCCTGTTGCTGATTTACTGGGTAACATTAAGCAAGGCATTTCACCCCTCTGTCTCCATAGTTTGAGTTCCAGGCTTTATTAACATGTAGAGAAGAGAGGAGCAATGCTGCAACAAATTCATATAAATAGGTTGTTACGAGTTTGAGGATACCACAACCCAAGTGATGTGGCAGCCCTGCTGTGAAAAGTCACATTAGATAAGACTCATTTGATAGTTACCCTTTAAAATGGGACTGTTTGGCAAAGGTCTTGAGACAATTTTACATCAATTATCTGATTCTTAAAAGGCCAGCTCCCTTAAGATAACCTTAAAAGATGCTATTCAACTTCAGCTAATTTTAAGCCATGTACCAGAGCTGTATCAATGCAAGTGACTCCTTCTGGGTATGTCTATACTACAGCGTTATTTCGAAATATCTTATTTCGAAATAGTTAATACGAAATAAGTTATTTCAAAATAACGCATCTACACACAAATGCATTTCAAAATAGCATTTTGAAGTCCATTTCAACTGAGTGGACGCTGAATCGCATTTAAGGCCGGCTGGAACCAGGTCCAGCAGGGCATCAGGTCAGGAGTTACTTTGTGTGGCTGCTGTCTGAGGCTATCTGAGGCCTGTGCTTAAAGGGACCTCCCCTGGACAGCTGGTTTTCAGCTTTCCCTGCTTGCTTGCCTACCTTGACGAGGGACAGCAAAGCATTTTGTCTCTGCGTGCTCTGGTTGCCCTCACTCGGGACACCACAGCACTCTGCAACATGGAGCCAGAGCTGCCCCTGGGCACTCTGGTGCTTCTCTTGGATGTGCTGCTGCATGCCTGGCTGCACTTTCTGCAGGCTGCCATCTGGGAGGTCCATCGGGGGGCTGTCAGTATCCAGGAGGCCCTGTGGGAGAGCTTCCACCCTGAGGAGCACTAAGAGCCTCCCTGGTCTGCCACACTGGGGGCTTGTGCCTCGTGGAATGAGGTTTACCAAATTCGAAAACAGCAGTTTGGCTGTGTAGATGCGAGTAAAGTTATTTCGAAATAACAGCTGTTATTTCGAAATAACTTTGCTGTGTGGACATACCCTCTGACACTGGGGAGATAAACAAAAAGGGAGAACCTCATCCTTTTAAAGTTTAACACAGAATCTTTGGCCTGAGATTATGGGATTCCATGTGCTGGCCTCTGACCAGAGAGGGGAAGGCTGTGCTTTCTTTGACAGAACTGACAACATACTGCAACCACTGAAAGTCACAGTAATAGGGCTGTGCAGGAGAATTTCCCACCGTGCCAGAAAGATTTCTTCTCCTTGTATTCTCCCATTTCTGAAAGGCAGAGTTGTGGGAAATAATATGGCACTTACATGCACTGATTTATTCGTAATATCACTACAGGAGAGAAAGCTACACACAGGTCTTGGAATGTTAGATGGAGATATATATAGTGTATCATTTTAATATATATGCCAAATAATACAGGAAACTAGAAGGAGAAACTGGGATCCCATCTGGGATCTTCTTGAATATCAGAAATCAGGAAAAAAGAAAGCTTAAAAAGGAGACATGCCTTCTTACAAATAAATCACAACTTGCCAAGCACAGGTGGAATGTTATGAATGACAAAGGCAAACAGGTGAGGCATTTTCTAGCAAACGTCAACTGGTATTAGACTTAAAGGACCGAACATTCAAAAACAGCCTCTGAAATGGCTTCTGCATATATTACATGCATGTGTAAGAATGACAATCTCATTGTTAGTGGCTAGTCACGCAGGCCTTGACTGAGCTAGGCAAAAGGTGTTTTTCACTTCATGTGAGCTAACACATGGTAACTAATGCAACATGAAATGCTAGTGTAATTGTAACATGAGTTAGCTAAATTTTTGACTCTTCTACAGTCTGCATGTCAATCTATTACAACATGGTAAGAATGCACCCTTTTCTTCCAAATTGTGGAAGAAAACATTGTCCTCACTCTGCATTTGTAAGCAACAAGTAGCCAGAGGCAGTTTTATTACGAGCTGCAGCAAGGGAAAAACTGGTTTGGACAAGGGGGGGAAGATATCTCTAGAAGATAACAGACAGCTACTGCCCTTGGCTAATGGAGTTACTTGTGCTCAGGTGGTAGAAGTGTATGCCTTGAGATAAAATAGCATGAGTTCAACCCCTGTTGTCCACCTCATGGGGGATCTATGGCACATACAAACCTTCCATTCACAAGAGTATGTTGGTGTGACAGGCTCTGGCGGAGAGATCGCCTTAAGACTGTTACTTGATGTGCTGAAATTACCACGGAGCCTACCAACCTGCCCTCTGCGGTGCCCCACCGACTTGTCCTGCTGGGCCAGAACTTCTAGCCTCCCCCAATGATGGCACAGAGTTGGGGTCACAGCCCACAGCAGCGCAGCACTGAGATCTGCTCAGCAATGGGGAGGCTCAGTCAAAAGGACTTGGCACAGCCCCAATGGAACCACAATTTTATAAAGAGCAAACTCATAAATTGTGCAAACCCTTTATCAGCTGTTGTCCCCCCCTTCCCTGAACAATTATTTAAACTGGGTTTAATAATAAACAAAAGTGATTTTATTAGTATAAAAGTAGGATTTAAGGGGGTGTGAGTGAAAACAGATAGTAAGTTACTAAAAGAAAACACTCAAGCTTAATACTTTACTAAACTTATTATATGCCATTTCTTTCCCTACCAGTAGCTCTAATCGTCTTTTTCTCGCAAGCTGGGAAGCCTTCCAACTTGGGCTTGATCCTTCCCCCGTACAGTCTTAGATGTTTCCAGTCGTCATTTTGGGTGGTAAGCAGGGGGCATCCTAGGCTATGTCTACACTCGTGGCTTCTTGTGCAAGTAATATGCAAATGAGGCTAAGCGTGAAATATCGCCAAGCCTCATTTGCATACCTAATGAGCCACCATTTTTTTCAGAAGAGCTTTGCGCAAGAAGGAGCGTTTACACTGCCCCTTCTTAAGAAAAACCTCTTCTGCGCAATGCCGTTCTTCCTGAAAAGTAATAGGTATAACGGCATTGCGCAAGAGGGTTTTTCTTGCGCAAGAAGGGGCAGTGTAGATGCTCCTTCTTGCGCAAGAGCCTCTTCTGAAAAAAATGGTGGCTCATTAGGTATGCAAATGAGGCTCGGCGATATTCCACGCTTAGCCTCACTTGCATATTACTTGCGCAAGAAGCCGCAAGTGTAGACATAGCCCTAGTGTCTGACAACAGCCTCTATTATTTGGTTTCCTACCAAAATATGTAGAATCATAGAATCCTAGGGTTGAAAAAGACCTCAGGAGGTCATCAAATCCAACCCCCTGCCCAAGGAAGGACCAACCCCAACTAAATCGTCCCAGCCAGGGCTTTGTCAAGCCAGGACTTAAACACCTCTAGGGATGGAGATTCCACCCCCTCCCTAGGGAACCCATTCCAGTACTTCACCACCCTCCTAGGGAAATAGTTTTCCTAATATCCAACCTAGACCTCCCCCACTGTAACTTGACACCATTGCTCCTTGTTCTGCCATCTGCCACCACTGAGAACAGCCTCTCTCCATCCTCTTTGGAACCTCCCTTCAGGAAGTTGAAGGCTGCTATCAAATCCCCCCTCACTCTTCTCTTCTGTAGTCTAAACAAGCCCAAATCCCTCAGCCTCAGGCCTATTTGAAAATTTGTCTAAAAAGCCAATTTCATAATGGTGACAATGACTAAGGACTTATGTACAAAGAGACCTGAGCTAAATCGAGTTGATGCCACTTTAGTTCTGAATTACTGTGTCCACACAGAGGTTTAATACAATTTAACTAATCCACTTTAAATTCATATCTATAGAGCTTGTGTGCACTTGAAACACTGCAGCAGCAACTCAGTATAGCATGGAACTTCTGTGACAGGAGGCGATCTCCTGTTGACGTAGGTAATCCATCTCCCTGAGAGGCAGTAGCTAGGTTGATGGAAGCATTCATAACTATGTTACTCAGGAGTGTGGACTTCTCACACCCTCGAGTGACATAACTGGGTCAAACCTAACTTTTCAGCATAGACCAGGCTTCAGTTAATGCGGATTAACTTGCCTGAGTATCCCTCATGTAGACAAACCCTAAAACTCATCATTATTTCACATAGAACAATTAGTGGCTTCAACAGAGCTCCAAGATAGCTGTATTTGTATATGTCCTTAGTTAACAAACCCATCATATTTCACAAAAGGGCACCACTTCCAGATACCTCTCAGGAGAACTTCTTCCCAAATTTCCCTCACCCCTTTTGAGAATTAGTTCGAGGTGTACCCTAAAATTCCAGAGGTGTCCCAAATGCTTGGATGCTTATTTGATATTCTGCAAAACAGAGCAGTCCTTCCTGTGAGCATTTTGGTATCTCCTGCTTCCCCTTGCATCAGAAATAGAGTGAGAACCACCTCTGTTATGGTGTCCACCTGTTTCTGGACTGGACACAACAAGCCGAGAATGGGTTACAAGAAAGAGAATATGTATCTAATGGTTTTAATTCTCAAAAATGTTTGGGGTGGAGATGTTTGTGGGGGCACCTATTACTCGGGTAAGGATCAACTAGTCCTCATCCAGTCATTTTTCCAATGGAAGCACTTTGTTGCAGAACAAGCAAATCCCCACGTACAGCAAATTAGCAGCTGGCACTGGAACAATTCTGCTACCACCTCCAAACAAAGCCTCCGTTGGCACAGCACCATCAAAGTCAGCAGGTAGCTCCACAGACTTCAGTTGAGCCAGGCTGACTTGTGCCAGTACTTTTATCATCATTTTGCCATGAACATATCCATTTATTTGGTAGTGGTAACTGGTAATGAACTTACTATAACTTCCACTTCATTGTACGTATATTATCACCAGACTGCTGATTACATGATAATTGCTTTCGGATGTAATGTGTGTAATTAACATACTCTTCAGGAATGTGTTATTTACTTTGTTCTTTTCAATGTTAATTTAGGTCTGGTTGTAGATGCCAAAATGACAGACTTGGAAATGGACAGCTTATATTTATCCACTCAGGTAATGACAGAGCACATGCCTCAATTTCCCCAACACTCTGCTTCAGACATTACCCGGAAGTGCAACCGTACAATAAGTGGAGGAAAGGGTGCCCCAGTGGTTAGGGATGCAGAATTGATCTCAGGAGATCTAGATTCAATTCTCTGCTCTGCCCTGGACTGCCTGTGTGACCTGAAGTAAGTCACTAAGGGTACGTCTAGACTACAGGCTTTTGTCGACAGAAGTTGTGTCGACAGATACGGTCGACAAGGCTTCTGTCGACAAAGAGCATCTAGACTACATCCAGTTCTGTAGACAAAGCAAGCCGCTTTGTCAACATGACAGTGTAGATGCAATAATGCTTTCTGTCGACAGAACTCTGTCAACAAAAGGCGTTATTCCTCGTAGAATGAGGTTTACAGCCATCGACAAAACTGCTGCATTCTGTCGACGTTATGTTGACAGAACTCGGCGGTAGTGTAGACGCAGGTATAGTTTTGTCGACAAAAGGCCACTTTTGTCGACAAAACCCTGCAGTCTAGACACACCCTTAGACTCAGTCTCCCTTCTGTAAAATGGGAATAATAGTATTGCTGTATCTCACAAGTGCTGTGAAGATAAATGCATTGAAGTCTGAGAGGTGTTCACACCCTACAGCAGCAATGGGCAACCTTGGTCAGTGAGTGAGCTGCATGAGTGGCCTAGGGATGTAATAGTGTAGTCGATTAACCAATAAGCAAAAGTGTATAGATTAATGCTATAGACTACATGCATTTCTCCCCTTCCCCCTGCCAGTAAATTATACATTTAAATTGTATTTGGAGCCAGGTGGGCAGGCAGCTCGGCTCAGTTCCAATTCATGCCGGCTCCGGGAGCTCAGCTCCCCCCAGACAAGGGCTGCTGCCACACTGCTCTGCTGCCTGTGAAACAGGGGTCTGATACAGGCAGGTTTTTAAACTGGCTCCCCTCGCGGACCAGCTCCTGCCTGACACCTCACACTGCTGCCTCTGATACAGCAGCAGCAGTGCAGAGGGCAGGGGGTTCCTTCGGAGTGGGGCCGGCCTCAGTAGTGATGGATGGCAGAACAAGGAGCAATGGTCTCAAGTTACAGTGAGAGAGGTCTAGGTTGGATATTAGGAAAAACTATTTCACTGGAAGGGTGGTGAAATCCAGCCCTAGGATTCTATGATTCTATGACTTTAGAACAGTCGACTGATAAGAATTCATGAGGTTAATCGACTATTCAATTAACAAATATTTAACATCCCTAGAGTGGCCTCCCTTTATCTCAGAGGGCCTTAAGATTGTCGTAACCAAGACAGTCTCTAGCGGATAGGGTAGTCTTGCTCACTGCGTTAGCACACCTAAAATTTGTGGGGTGAACTGACTGAACTGTAGCAACGTTTTGATTGGCTGCAGAGGGAGCGCACGGCCCACACAGTCAGTGTTGTGTGCAGTTAGCCCACACCTCACTTCACGTGCCCTCACTTTATGTGTGTGTCACTTTAGCAATACTGGTAGGAAAGAAACTACGCAGATGGAAACCAGCGGACTCTGACAACCCAGCGTGTTGGCAACGGTGAACAAAATGTCTCACGGGCCACACATTAGGAATGTAAGTGTGTAGTTGACTACTTGACTACCTGATAAGCTTATCAGGTAGTCGAGTGGAATACTTGACTACTTGCTTCCCCCACCCTTTGCTGCCTCTGTATGAGAGGCAGCAAGTGGGGGGGGAACAGGAGCAAGTGTTGGGAGGAGCTAGTTTAAAAGCCGGTTCTCCCCAGCACCATCGGCACGGTGCTGCCTGCCCCCCCATACCTCTATCAGAGGCAGCAGGGGGTGAATGGGGAGGCTGCTCCGGTAGTAGCCAGGGCTGTCTGCGAACAGGGGCTACTGGACCTGGTGCGAGCTGGGACCAAGCAGTCCTGGTTCGCGCCAATCTGGGACTGCTGTGCCTCTGCATTTTAAATGTAGTAAGAGTCCAGTGGCTCTTGCTATATTCAAAATGCAGCGGCGCAGTGGTCCAGCGCCGGTGTGAGCTGCTCGAGCTGGCTGCGGAAGCCACACCCGCTGCAGCTGTGCAGATTAATCTTATTAATCTTATTGATTAATCATGTAGTCGACTATACGATTAGCCAGATAACTGCTCTTTAACATCCTTACCACACATAGAACCTGATGGGCTGCATGCAGCTCCTGGACTGCAGGTTGCCCACCACTGCTCTATAGGAATGGACAGTGGTCAAAGTAACTTAAAATGTCTGACAGGTATAGAATCATAGAATCATACAGCTGGAAAAGACCTCAGGAGGTCATCACGTCCAGCCCCCTGCCCAAGGAAGGACCAATCTTCCCAACTAAATCAACCCAGCCAGGGCTTTGTCAAGCCGAGACTTAAACACCTCTAGGGATGGAGATTCCACCACCTCCCTAGGTAACCCATTCCAGTGCTTCACCACTCTCCTAGTGAAATAGTTTTTCCTAATATTCAACCTAGACCTCCCCCACTGTAACTTGAGACCATTGCTCCTTGTTCTGCCATCCGTCACTACTGTGAACGGCTCTTCTCCATCCTCTTTGGAACCTCCCTTCAGGAAGTTGAAGGCTGCTATCAAATCCCCCCTCACTCTTCTCTTCTGCAGATTAAACAAACCCAAATCCCTCAGTCTCTCCTCATAGGTCATGCGCTCCAGCCCCCTAATCATTTTGGTCACCCTCCACTGGACCCTGTCCAATGCATCCACCTCCTTTCTATAGTGGGGGGCCCAGAACTGGATACAATATTCCACATGTGGCCTCACTAGAGCGGAATAAAGGGGAATAATCACTTCTCTGGATCTGCTGGCAATGCTCCACCTAATGCACCCTAATATGCCATTAGTCTTCTTGGCTACAAGGGCACACTGTTGACTCATATCCAGCTTCTCAACCACTGTAATCCTCAGGTCCTTTTCTGCAGAACTGCTACTTAGCCATTCGGTCCCCAGCCTGTAACAATGCTTGGGATTCTTCCGTCCCAAGTGCAGGACTCTGCACTTCTCCTTGTTGAACCCCATCAGATTTCTTTTGGCCCAATCCACTAATCTGTCCAGGTCACTCTGGACCCTATCCCTGCCCTCCAGTGTATCTACCTTTCTCCCTAGCTTAGTGTCATTTGCAAACTTGCTGAGGGTGCAATCCATCCCCTCATCCAGGTCATCAATAAAGATGTTGAAGAAAACTGGTCCAAGAACTGATCCTTGGGGCACTCCACTAGAAACCGACTGCCAACCTCACATCAAGATGTTGATCACTACCTGTTGGGCCCAACTGTCTAGCCAGCTTTTTATCCATCTTACAGTCCATTTATCCAATCCATACTCCCTTAACTTGCTGGCAAGAATATTGTGGGAGACGGTATCAAAAGCTTTGCTAAAGTCAAGGTATATCACATCTACTGACTTTCCCACGTCCACAGAGCCAGTTACCTCATCATAGAAGCTAATCAGATTGGTCAAGCACGACTTGCCCTTCGTGAATCCATGTTGACTATTCCTGATCACTTTCCTCTCTTCCAAGTGCTTAAAATGGATTCCTTGAGGATCCCCTCCATGATTTTTCCGGGAACTGAGGTAAGGCTGACTGGTCTGTAGTTCCCTGGATTGTCCTTCTTTAAGAAATTAAAGATGGGCACTACATTTGCCTTTTTCCAATCATCCGGGATCTCTCCCGATCTCCACGAGTTTTCAAAGAAAATGGCCAAAGGCTCTGCAGTGACATTTGCCAACTCCCTGAGTACCCTCGGATGCATTAAATCTGGGCCCATGGATTTGTGTATGTTTAGCTTTTCTAAATAGTTTCTAACTTGTTCTTTCCCCACCAAGGGCTGTCCACTTCCTTCCCATACTGCATTGCCTAGTGCATTTGTCTGGGAGCTGACCTTGTCCGTGAAGACAGAGGAAAAGAAAGCATTGAATACTTCAGCTTTCCCACATCATCTGTCACTAGGTTACCTCCCTCATCCAGTAAGGGTCTCACACCCCCTCCGATCACCCTCTTATTGCTAACATGCCTGTAGAAACCTTTCTTGTTACCCTTCACATCCCTTGCCAGCTGCAATTCCAATTGCGCTTTCGCCTTCCTGATAGCTCTCCTGCATTCTCGAGCAATATATTTATACTCCTCCCTAGTCAACAGTCCAAGTTTCCACTTCTTGTAGGCTTCCTTTTTGTGTTTAAGGTCACCTGGTAAGCTAATGTGGTCCCCTACCCTATTTGCTTTTCTTGCTGCGCATCGGGATCGTGTCTTCCTGTGTCTTTAATAAGGCTGCTTTAAAATACTGCCAGTTCTCCTGGACTCCTTTCCCCTTCATGTAAGCATCCAAGGGATCCTGCCCATCAGTTCTCTGAGGGAGTCAAAGTCTGCTTTTCTGAAGTCCAGGGTGTGTATTTTGCTACTCTTTCTTCCTTTGGTCAGGATCCTGAAATTGACCATCTCATGATCATTGCTTCCCAGGTTGTCACCCACCTCTACTTCCCCTACTAGTTCCTCCCTGTTTGTGAGCAGCAGGTCAAACTGCGCATGGCCCCTGGTCAGTTCCTTCAGCACTTGTACCAAGAAGTTATTCCCAACATTCTCCAAAAACCTCCTGGATTGTCTGTGTTCTGCTATATTGGTCTCCCAACAGATGTCAGGGTGATTAAAGTCACCCATGAGAACTAGGGCCTGTGATCTGGAAGCTTCTCTCAGTTGTCCAAAGAAAGCTACATCTACCTCATCCACCTGATCCAGAGGTCTATAGCAGACACCAACCACAACAGCACCCCTGATGCTTCCACCTCTACATTTAACCCATAGACTCTCAACAGTCTTTTCTCCCTCTAAGTACTGGAGCTCCAAGCAATCATACTGCTCTCTTACATACAGTGCAACTCCTCCTCCTCTTCTCCCCCGCCTGCCCTTCCTGGACAGTTTATACCCTTCCATGTCGGTGCTCCAGTCATGCGAGTCATCCCACCAAGTCTCCATTATTCCAATCAAATCATAGTTCTTTAACTGGGCCAGGGCTTCTAATTCTTCCTGTTTGTTTCCCATGCTTCTCGCATTGGTGTACAAACACCTTAGATAATCAGTTAATCGCCCTGCCTTCTCCATCCGAATCAGGGGTCCTCTTTTGTTGCTCGTTCCTCCTTGTGATCCTTCCTGGTGTCTGACTTCCTCACTTACCTGAGGGCTTTGGTCACCATCCCCCAACAAACCTAGTTTAAAGCCCTCCTCACTAGGTTTGCAAGCCTGCCTGCGAAGAAGCTCTTTACTCTCTTGGTTAGGTGGATCCCATCTCTTCCTAAGAATCCTTGTGCCTGGAACAGAGTCCCATGGTCGAAGAAACCAAAGCTCTCTCTCCGACACCACCTGCGCAACCACGCATTTACTTCCTCAATTTGATGATCCCTACCCGGACCTTTTCCTTCAACTGGAAGAATGGACGAGAACACCACTTGCGCTTCAAATTCCTTGATCCTTCTTCCCAGTGCTACATAATCTGCAGTGACTCACTCAAGGTCATTCTTGGCCATATCGTTAGTTGCTACATGGAGAAGCAGGAAGAGGTAGCAATCCGAAGGTTTAATCACTTTCGGAAGACTCTCAAAATAGGTACTGTCCTATTGCAACCCAGGTTCCTTCCAGATCTTTAAACAGCTCCCTGCTGGCTTTTGATGCAGCTCAGCCAGCTCTTGCTGGGCAAACCTGCTTATTTTCACCTCTGGGAATGGGGTCATATCAGTTGCTTAGACAGACAGGGTGAGTTGAGTTTCCTTGCCTTTCAAATCTTTCATGGAGAACTGAGCAATGATAAATCAATCATATTCACCCAAGACACTATGGCCTTGTCTTCACTTACCAGGAAATCGACTCTGTGGAGATTGATCTCCTAGGATTTGATTTAGCAAGTCTAGTAAGGACTCACTAAATTGATCACTGAGTGTGCTCCTGTTGACTCTGGAAACTCCTGTCGACCTTCCATGGTGGGGATGCTGTGGTAACTCAAACTAAGGTACGTCGACTCCAGCTACACAATTCACCTAGCCAGAGTTGCATATCTCCTTTGACATTGTCCCCTAGGCTATGTCTAGACTGCATTCCTCTCTCGAAAGAGGAATGCAAATTAAGCAGATCAAAAATTCAAATGAAGCACGGTTTTACAAATCTCTCACTTCATTTGCATAATCACGTCCGAGCACAGTCTAGATTGGGTTCTTTCGAGAAAAAAACCCCTTTTTCAAAAGAACCTGTACACCTCATTTTTTCAATCTGCTTCATTCGCATTCCTCTTTCGAGAGAGGAATGCAGTCTATATGAGCCCCTAGTGTAAACCTGGCCTAAATAGGCAATGACCAGGATTGAATCAGAATCCACGTGTCGGGGGCCATGGCTTAATATCCCATTAGTAATCACCTGCATCACCCAAATCTCTCCACACCACTTTGTTAAGGAAATCATGTTTTACAACTACCTTAACCCTGACAGTAAACAAAACTTCTATTATATTGGCCCTATGCCTTTGAAAGTGCAGTACTAATCTGAAAATTGGCATTAAAAATGGCAATAGCGCCTTGGGTATGTGCAGGAGATTATCCGCTCTGTGATTCTAGGTCAACTCCACTTTGTTTATGAGTAAAGAAAGATGTTTTTATTGTGGGCTCTGCCAACCCAACCAGGAATCTGAAAGTCTACAGTTCTCTGCTTATCCATCATCATCTCTGCTCATCCATAGAAAAGGCTTTGCAGGCCAAAACAATGCCTTCAGTGACACCTGTGCAAACTAACCTGCTTTTCAGTCTAGGGGGTATGTCTACATTGCACAGCGATTTCGGGATACCTCTGGTATCCTGAAATAGCTACCCCACGTCTTAACAAGCCCCCCGTTATTTTGAAATAACAGGCATACTATTTCAGCATCCCTGTAACCCTCATTCAACAAGGATTAAGGGATGTCTCAAAATAGTGCGTTATTTTGAAATTTGGCACCATATAGACACGCCAGATTTCAAAAAAAGCTATTTTGAAATAGAATTTAAATAAGATACGCAATTTGCATAGCACAAATTGTGTATCTTATTTTGAGCTTAGGGTGCTGTGTAGACGCACCCTAGTTTAAAAAGCAATTATCTTTATTGTTGGCTCTGCAGGGATAACTGGAATAAAAAGCAGTCTAGGCTTGATTATATGACTAAATTAGCGGCTAGTCTTCTGAATACACAAGTAACAGAAGTGGTGAGTAAGAAGGCGAGCAGTACTGCTTTCCTTTAAAATGGCTTGGGCTAGATTCCTAGTTTCTGTACGCTGAATTTAGTGGAGCTACACAGATATACAGCTGATGAGCTGACCCTTTATTATTAATGTGTCTCATACAAGCCAGCATTGCTCTCAGCTATGTACAGGTAATGGATATAGAAGTCTACACCACGGAGAGAGAATTTCCTAGACAGATGTGAAGACTTAATTTAGCCCAATATGTTTATGTTCCCTTTAGTCTGTTACTATGGATAGGAAAATGCGTAATGGATATTGACAGAGAGAGCAGTCCCACAGTGTGGGGAAATGAGAGCACATCGAAATAGCCCTGTAAGCACCTGTGAGATGCATTTATTCTGACAAATACTTTAGAAGATTCTGTTCACAGGGAGGAGTAATGCTCAGTTGCATTTTGCCCTTGTCAGTGATGTTCCTATTTTGAAAATTTACGGTCCAGTTGTCTATAATTAGGGTATGTCTACAAAGCAGGGCTAAAGTCGAATCAAGCTATATAACTTCAGCTACGTGAATTGCATAGCTTAAGTCAAAATAGCTTAATTTGGCTTTTGGTGCTGACTACACAGAAGGAAGTTGAAGGAAGAACACTCTTCCTTTGACTTCCCTGACTCCTCGTGAAATTAGGGTTATCATGAGTCAGAGTAAGAAGTCCTGCAGCTCGACATTATTTTGAAATAAAGGCTTGTAGTGTAGACACACACTATGTTATTTTGGAATACTGTCATCTTTACCGAAATAACGCTGCTGTGTAGACATACCCTTCGACACACAGCATGCACATTTTAGCAGCATAATTAACTTTTCCTGGGTAGCTATAAAAAAAGACGGGGGGGGGGGGGCAAAGGATGGAATACACAGAGAATCTAAAGAGAGAAACAGTGAATAAAGCAGATAGGAAGGGAAACTGGAACCTGTACAGATGGATAGAAGGTGCAATGAAGAACTAACTCAGATCCTCTTTGTGGTCACTGACAGGTGAGGGGAGGAGCTGAAAGGGGGTCATATTTGGATTCATTTCCATCATGGAGAAAACAGATCTATCTGCACAAAATTTACCAACGGCCTGAATCTGTGTGCTCTTCCTAGCAGCAAGAGATCTTGCTCACAAGAGCAATAACACTGGTCCAGATCCACAGCTGATGTGCGTCAACATGAACCACACCAGTGTTGTTATGATTTACACAAGATGAAGATCTGTTGCACTGGCTTCAGCAGGGCTACTTGCATCACCCTGTCAAATCAGGCTGTAACTTGGTAAGTTATCCAAGGTGCTTCTATTAGAATAATAGAATCCTAGGGCTGGAAGAGACCTCACAAGGTCATCAAGTCCAGCCCCCTGCCCAAGGAAGGACCAATCCCAACTAAATCAACCCAGCCAGGGCTTTGTCAAGCCGAGACTTAAAAACTTATAGGGATGGAGATTCCACCACCTCCCTAGGGAACCCATTCCAGTACTCCACCACCCTCCTAGTGAAATAGTTTTTCCTAATATTCAACCCACACCTCTCCCACTGTAACTTGAGACCATTGCTCCTTGTTCTGCCATCCGTCACTACTGAGAACAGCCTCTCTCCATCCTCTTTGGAACCTCCCTTCAGGAAGTTGAAGGCTGCTATCAAATCTCCCCTCACTCTTCTCTTCTGCAGACTAAACAAACCCAAATACCTCAGCTTCTCCTCATAGGTCATGCGCTCCACCCCCTAATCATTTTGGTTGCCCTCCGCTGGACCCTCTCCAATGCGTCCACATCCTTTCTATACTGGGGGGCCCAGAACTGGACACAGTACTCCAGATGTGGCCTCACCATGGAGCATCCTTGGTTTGTGGCCTGGGACAGCTAACCTATTTGAAGCCTCTTTCCTTCTCTTTCCTTCCTTCCTTCCTTAGGAATGTGCATCTGTCTCTCTGTCCATTCATCTGTGAGTCCATTTGTTCAAGAGCGTCTCCTAAACAGTAAGCGCTAGGACCACCATATTTGGTAGGCAGTTTCCTCTTAGCAATAACTTAAAGTAAGATAAGGGTTTGGTTGCGCCAGGACAATGGGATGTGCGTGGAATTTGATAGTTTCTCATGAAATGGAAAGGGGGGGCCTGGTAGGAGGAATGAGGTGGAGACAGGGACAGCTATTTACTGTATATTTCACAGAGTTTGTTGGTGTGTTCGTTTCTCTGTGTGTCTGTCCTCCAGGTGGGGGACATGCAGCCTGCCCCCGGATGTGCCCGCTGGTGCTGCAGTGGCCAAGGACAGGAGCTTCTCACCTGAGAAACATCACTCAATTAGAGATTCAACCTGGATCCTCCTGGGACTACCTAAGGAAGGATTTGTGGATAAATAGCTTGGTTTTAAAGTGGTTTATGGCCTTCTTCCTGATGGCCATAAACCATCCAGCAAATGGCCAAAACCTCTGGTCCATGGAGATCCTCAATCTTTAGAAAACAATTGGAAGGACTTGACCTACTGAGGCCAATAAAATGGATGCTGATTCTGAACTGAGGCTATTATGAACTTATAACCCTAGAAAAAACCCTCTTTGGGGGGAGGGAGGGATTGAAGTCCTGACCCTGCCAGAGCCCATGTTGGAGGTGGAGTAAAGTCCAGTCCATGTAGGTTCTTTTCTTGTTTTTGGTTTTTTCTCTGCAGTGCGAGAATAAAATAGGCGAGCCTCCAAAAACTGTGTGGTATCTCTAATGGTGGGCAATTGTGCTCATAACCATCTCTGAAGAGAAAGAGCGCAGGTGTGCTTGTGCAGCCTGTGAAGGTAGGGAACTACTGGACATACCAGTCAGAAGAATGTGAGATGCAGGTCTCCACCCAAGAGAGGCAGCTCCTGGGGAGCTGGAAGATGGACAGTAGTTGTCTTTGCCAGATCACTGAGGGGAAAGACAGGTGCAGTTGCCTTGAAATGTGACACTGTCTTTCTTTCTAGGGAGCACACACAAAGCGAAGGGCCTTTTGTAGTTCTCGATGTGATTCATTTTTAGGAAAGGCTCACATAAGAGTGACGGCTTGGTCCCCAATTTGAACACTGTGGTTCCCTAGTCTTGGCGTGAGGATCAGAGAACTGCTGAAGGGAGCAGCAGGAGGAATGATTCATATTTTCTTAGAGCAAAAGAAGGATTTAAGCTTTACAAAGGGGACTCTAAGTGCTTTACCGTTTGTGTTGTGCTAACCGATCCTTTGTCTCACCCCGCAGTACATTCACGGCCACAGGACGGAATCTTTTACTTGTGCTTTGCCTAAAAGTTAAGCAGTACCAGATTCCTTGGCACGGAGAATCCACAGCTTGCCCTGGCAGCATGCCAGCACTCTGCAGGCTTTAAACAACTCAAGACTGTGCGTGAATCCAGAGTCTGGAAAAAACTGAAGGGGTGGGATATAAGTGTTTGAACTCCTACAAAAGGAGAAGTTGTTCTGACTAGAAAGGGAAGCCTTTATCTGGGGATCGTCTGTGGAGTCCTGCTCCTAAGATGAATTAGAAGCGGTCTAATCATGATGAGTTTGTCTTTGATTCCTATTCATATTGTTAACACACGCTTCAAAACTTCTAGTCCTGACTGGCTCCTGATTTGGTCATGAGGGTGGGGGAGAGACTTTGATTTAAATTCCATTTTGGAATTATTATTTTTTTGCAACAGGTTCCTGCTTGGATAAAGTTTACAGTTAGAGAAAAGAGAAAAAGAAGCCATGCTAGAAATCACTGCCAGATATTGCATGGAATAAAATTTGTCCGCTATTTACATAGTGTCTTTCATGCCAAGAGTCAAAAAACACTTCCAGTCTGGTTTTGTTCAGTCTTTACTCAGGCCAAATGTTTGTTGAGTATAACATGAGTTTTATCTGAGTAAGGACTGGGAAGGAACTTGGGAGGATTTGACACAGTGGTCGCAAGGTCTGTACTAACTTCACTCACAGCTGAAGAGCAGCATCTTGTTGGAGTGGAAAGCAGTTGCTGTTTAATAGCACGCAACATCACAGATCACAAGGCAGAGAGCGAATAGCACAAACATGCCCCACTGAAATGGAAGGGGCAATTTAAGCAGGAATCATACAAAACTCCTTGTACACCACTCAGCACAATAGAATTCTAGTCTCCCAGTAAGGCTCATAGGGTGTGTCTAGACTACATGGCTTCATCGACAGAGCCATGTAAAGTAGTTTACTCAGCATAGTCAAAGAAGCGGGGATTTAAATAATCACCCGCTTCATTAAAATAAAAATGGCCACTGCGCTGTGCCGACGATCAGCTGATCCAGCACAGCGTGGCAGTCTAGACGTGGATCGGTCGACAAAGGAAGCCTTTGAAACGAGGTTTACAGGAGTGGTCAACAAAGGCTTCCTTTCTAGACTGCCGCGCTGTGCCGGATCAGCTGATCATCGGCACAGCGCGGCAGCCATTTTTATTTTAATGAAGTGGGGATTATTTAAATCCCCTCTTCTTTGACTATGCCGAGTAAACTACTTTACATGGCTCTGTCGACGGAGCCATGTAGTCTAGACATACCCATAGGTACTATGATAATACAAATAACATATAAACCAGGTACTTTACATGGGTACATCAATATAACTAAATATTTCAATGTACAAATTCATTCTGAAGAAACTTCTTTATTCATTTCTTAATATTACTGTATTTGTTGGAAATAAAGAGCAAGAATTCAACCATTTAAAACTAGAGGAGCCAAACCCAAGATTGTAGACTATGACTAAAGAATTTACTCTAGTGCTTAAAGTAGCCAGATCACTAGAGGAAAATGTTTTTCTGGTAACAGTTTGAAAAACATACTAATTTGTCTGATATATGTCTTTAGAAGTTTGTCTCAAAAATAAAAGCAGGATATTATCAAATTACATATCATACAGAGTGTGACTCTTAAAAGGCAATCATTTAATGTGCTTAACACAATTATCATGTATGGAATTTGTGGTACTCTGCACTTAACATTGTGAATCACTGTAAACACTATGAATGAGGTCTGGCTGCTTAGTCAATAACCAGTTTTAAAGCCGTTCATTGTATTCAAACAAAAAAGCTCTTTACTTTCCTTAATACCTAAATGTGAGGAAATAAAGAATAGCAAATAATTTGACACATTTAGGTGTTGGTCTTGCAATGAAATTCTTACTTTAAAATGAACTGAATTAAAAATAAAATCTAAAGTACAATGACTATATATGTTGAATCTATTTTTAACCATATATATATATTTACAGCTGCTGTTCATTCATGTAAAAGTTCAGCAAAGCACAGGCTTAACATTAAGCACAGGAATAACTCCTTCACGGCTGAGGATGTTAGGGAAATTCCCAAATCTGACCCATCCTTTGTAGGCGACAAATCTGAGGACTGATTAAAGTGTCATTAGAGGAGGTTTTGGAATTAACTGATAAACTTAACAGTAACAAGTCACCGGGACCAGATGGCATTCACCCAAGAGTTCTGAAAGAATTCAAATGTGAAATTGCGGAACTAACAACTATGGTTTGTAACTTATCCTTTAAATCAGCTTCCGTACCCAATGACCGGAAGATAGCTAATGTAACGCCAATATTTAAAAAGGGCTCTAGAGGCGATCCCGGCAATTACAGACGGGTAAGTCTAATGTCAGTACCGGGCAAATTGGTTGAAACAATAGTAAAGAATAAAATTGTCAGACACATAGAAGAACATAATTTGTTGGGCAAAAGTCAACATGGTTTGTGTAAAGGGAAATCATGTCTTACTAATCTATTAGAGTTCTTTGAAGGGGTCAACAAACATGTGGTCAAGGGGGATCCAGTAGATATAGTGTACTTAGAAAGCCTTTGACAAGATTCCTCACCAAAGGCTCTTTCGTAAATTAAGTTGTCATGGGATAAGAGGGAAGATCCTTTCATGGACTGAGAACTGGTTAAAAGGCTGGAAACAAAGGGTAGAAGTAAATGGTAAATTTTCAGAATGGAGAGGGGTAAGTAGTGGTGTTCCCCAAGGGTCAGTCCTAGGACCAATCCTATTTAACATATTCATAAATGATCTGGAGAAAGGGGTAAACAGTGAGGTGGCAAAGTTTGCAGATGATACTAAACTGCTCAAGGTAGTTAAGACCAAAGCAGACTGTGAAGAACTTCAAAAAGATCTCACCAAACTGAGTGACTGGGCAACAAAATGGCAAACGAAATTTAATGTGGATAAATGTAAAGTAATGCACATTGGAAAACATAACCCCAACTGTACATATAATATGATGGGGGCTAATTTAGCCACAACTAATCAGGAAAGGGATCTTGAAGTCATCGTGGATAGTTCTCTGAAGACGTCCACGCAGTGTGCAGCGTCAGTCAAAAAAGCAAACAGGATGTTAGGAATCATTAAAAAAGGGACAGAGAAAGAGATGGAGAATATCTTATTGCCCTTATATAAATCCATGGTACGCCCACATCTGGAATACTGCGTACAGATGTGGTCTCATCTCAAAAAAGATATACTGGCATTAGAAAAGGTTCAGAGAAGGGCAACTAAAATGATTAGGGTTTTGGAATGGGTCCCATATGAGGAGAGATTAAAGAGACAGGGACTTTTCAGCTTAGAAAAGAGGAAACTAAGGGGGGATATGATAGAGGTCTATAAAATCATGAGTGGTGTGGAGAAAGTGAATAAGGAAAAGTTATTTACTTGTTCCCATAATATAAGAACTAGGGGCCACCAAATGAAACTAATGGGCAGCAGGTTTAAAACAAATAAAAGGAAGTACTTCTTCACACAGTGCATAGTCAATCTGTGGAACTCCTTGCCTGAGTAGGCTGTGAAGGCTAGGACTATAACCTAGCCTTTAAACAGGGTTTAAAAAAGAACTAGATAAATTCATGGAGGTTAAGTCCATTAGTGGCTATTAGCCAGTGTGGTTAAGGAATGGTGTCCCTAGCCTCTGTTTGTCAGAGGGTGGAGATGGATGGCAGGAGAGAGATCACTTGATTCACTCCCTCTGAGACACCTGGCATTGCCCACTGTTGGCAGACAGGGTACTGGGCTGGATGGACCTTTGGTCTGACCCAGTATGGCCATTCTTATGTTCTAACTGTATTGACATAAATGGGAGTACTCACATGCTTCATGTTAAGCCCACCTGTAAATGCTTTCCTGAATTAAAAAGCTTTGGTTTGTATGATTAAGTGTCACTGGCCTTCTTCTGGTAATTTTCATGCCCTAACACAGTACTGCAGAGTTGGCTTCAAAGTCTGCATGGGAATATTCAAATTCAAGAAAAGCGTTCATTGCAATTAATCAGTAATCATGGAAACCTTTCCATTCAAATGAAGGTTTCTATAGCTCTTTTTAAAATGCCAAAACAAAAAAGGCCCTGTCCTCCAAACACTTATCCATGTAACTTTACTCATCTACTAAAGCCAGCAGAATCAAACCAATCCCAAGAGTCTCCGGTCAATACAGTAATGATAATGAACACCTCAAACCTAATATAAGAAGAGAAGGATTAAAACAAAAAGAAGTGAAATATCAGACAGATGTGAAGATGCATCTATCAGGAGGAGATCTAGATCATGTAGAAAGTGCGAAGTAATAATATGATTTTGCAGCAGAATGATCTTTATGTCCCTTATTACAATTATTTTTCATATTACAACATTAATCTAAGAACATGAGCGTGCACCTAATTATTCTTACACTCCCGTAGGACTGACAGGATGCTTTCCTCTTTCTGGTTACAGGTTTCCTCATTTATTATATAGCAAAGAAATATTTGGCAAAACAAAGAAATAGATCATTCTCCCTCCACTGTAGGTTTTTTCAACACTTAAAAATCAAATTAAAACCATAAAAATCATAGAGTTCATGATTCTAAGGAATGATAGAAGGGAGAATAGTAAAATAGAGATTTCAGGAAGGCAGATTTTGGTAAACTCACAGAGCGGGTGGGTAAGATCCCATGGGAAGCAAGGCTAAGAGGAAAAACAACTAAAGAGATCTGGTAGTTTTTCAAAGGAACATTATTAATGGCCCAAAAGCAAGCTATTCCGCTGCGTAGGAAAGATAGAAAGTATGGCAAAAAAACACCTTGGCTTAACCAGGAGATCTTGCATGATCTCAACATCAAAAAGGAGTCATATAAAAAGTGGAAACTAGGACAAATTACAAAGGATGAATATAAGCACAATACAGGTATGCAGGGGCAAGATTAGAAAGGCAAAGGCACAAAATGAGCTCAAACTAGCTAGAGACATAAAGGGTAACAGGAAGACTTTCTATAAATATATTAGAAACGAGAGGAAAACTGAGGACAGGGTAGGCCCACTGCTCAGTGAGGAAGGAGAAACAGTAAGAGGAAACTTGGAATTGGCAGAGGTGCTTAATACCTTCTTTGTTTCGGTCTTCACAAAGAAGTCTGATGATGAAGGAATACCTAACATAGAGAATGCTAGTGGGAAGAGAGTAGGTTTAGAAGATAAAATAAAAAAAGAACAAGTTAAAAATTACTTAGCCCCCCTAGTTCGAACTAGGGAGGCTAATATAGGCATTCGAAGTTGCAAATGAAGCCCGGGATTTAAATATCCTGGGCTTTATTTGCATCTTCCCGTCCAGGTGCCATTTTTAAATCCCCTTAGTCTGAACTAACTGCCCGCGGCTACACGCGGCAGTCAAACATTAACTCGAACTAAGTCCTTAGTTCGAGTTAACTGTTACACCTCATTCCTACTATAAGGTGGGTGCATAACTGTCTGGATAACTGTTCTCAGACAGTAGTTATTAACGGTTCACAGTCATGCTGGAAGGATATCAAGTGGGGTTCCGCAGCGGTCTGTTTTGGGACTGGTTCTATTCAATATCTTCATCAACAATTTAGATATTGGCATAGAGAGTATGCTTCTTAAGTTTGCAGATGATACCAAGCAGGGAGGGGTTGCAACTGCTCTGTAGGAGAGGGTCGTAATTCAAAATGATCTGGACAAACTGGAGAAATGGTCTGAGATAAATTGGATGAAGTTTACTAAGGACAAATGCAAAGTACTCCACTTAAGAAGGAAAAAATCAGTTTCTCATATACAGAATGGGAAGCGACTGTTTAGGAAGGAGTACTACAGAAAGGAATTTAGGGGTCACAGTGGACTACAAACTAAATATGAGTCAACAATGTGACGCTGTTGCAAAAAAAGCAAACATGATTCTGGGATGCATTAAAAGGAGTGTTTTGAGCAAGACACGAGAAGTCATTCTTCCGCTCTACTCTGCACTTATTAGGCCTCAGTTGGAGTATTGTGTCCAGTTCTGGGCACCACGTTTCAAGAAAGTTGTGGAGAAATTGGAGAAGGTCCAGAGAAGAGCAACAAGAATGATTAAAGGTCTAGAGAACATGACCTAGGAGGGAAGACTGAAAAAATTGGGTTGTTTAGTTTAGAAAAGAGAAGACCAAGAGGGGACATGATAGTGGTTTTCAAGTATCTAAGAGTATGTCTACACTAGCCCCCTAGTTCGAACTAGGGTGGCTAATGTAGGCATTCGAACTTGCAAATGAAGCCGGGATTTAAATATCCCAGGCTTCATTTGCATATTCAATGAGCGCCATTTTAAATCCCCTTAATTCAGAACTGACTGCCCGTGGCTACGCGGCAGTCAGAAATTAATCCAAACTAAGTCCTTAGTTTGGATTAACTGTTACTCCTCCTGCAATTAGGTGTAACAGTTAATCCGAACTAAGCACTTAGTTCACATTAATTTCTGACTGCGCGGGTAGCACATCAGTGAACAAAGGGATTTAAAAATGGCGCCGCCAAGCTATGCAAATGAAGCCCGGGATATTTAAATCCCGGGCTTCATTACAGATCGAATGCCTACATTAGCCACCCTAGTTCGAACTAAGGGGCTAGTGTAGACATACCCTAAAAGAGTGTTACAAGGAGGGAGAGAGAAAAAATTTTCTCCTGGGCCTCTGAGGATAAGAAGCAATGGGCTTAGACTGCAGCAAAGGAGGTTTACGTTGGACATTAGGAAAAACTTCCTAACTGTCAGGGTGGTGAAACACTGGAATAAATTGCCCAGGGAGGTTGTGGAATCTCTATCTCTGGAGATATTTAAGAGCAGATTAGATAGCCATCTATCAGGGATGGTCTAGATGGTGCTTGGTCCTGCCGTGAGGGCAGGGGACTGGACTCAGTGACCTCTTGAGGTCCCTCCAGTTCTAGTGTTCTATGAAAACAGAAGCCTTGATGACGTAATGCAACTATCATTACCTTTGCCTTATTTATTTCTTCTGTGTGAAGTAACACCTGTGTCTATAGTACACTGTAACCACTTCAGAATTATGCAGCTGCAGTAGCTTATGCTAATGGACGTCTGTTATTTAGGCTATTTGATCTGGAGCCGCTTAATGACACTCGTGAAAATTGTGAACAGTAATAGGGCACAGATAAGATTATAAGTGTTCCTGGAAACTTAGGCCAGCCAGTAAAATTAACAAGGCATCTGCTCTGCTCTCATCAGTGCTCTTTGAAACTAGAGGAGTTCCAATCTTTGGTCTTCCTCGGGTGGCTTCTTTCTGCTGCATTCATGTTAGCCCATGGGCTAACTTTCTTTCTTTGGTATAGCTCAAGTACAGAGACAGAGACAGACTCAGGGACACTCTGAAAGAGGATTGTAAGTAAAATGGGGAGATGTATAGCTGACAAAGATCTGAAGAGCAGCAATAATCTAATTAAAAAAACAGGTTGGAATTTGTCACTTTGTGTGGTTATTTACATTTCAACTTTTCCTTTTCCTTAGAACAGTGACTCATTGCAATATTCCAAATAAACAGCTAGTTTTTAGGGTCTCCAATGCTTTCAAAGAAAAGAACATCTTTCTGTACATTATTAATTACAGCTCAGTGGTTAATTAGCAGCACACTGTCCCGCATCCAGGACCTGAGCCCTCATCTCAGGCCAAACCTACAAGCACACAAGCTTCCAGGATGATCACACACAAAATATAACTCAGAGCTGCAATCCAAACATTGTAACTTTTTCTTTTGTATTAGAACCCCCAGTGATGCTACTGAACCAAACTGAGGAGCTGCCAGAGCTCGAACTCTCTAGCATTCAGCTGGCATTCAGAGGATCTCAAATGTTTTTCCCATTGATTTAGTTTGAAAGGAAATAGCAAGAAGACTTTTGGCTCCCCTGGGACAAGTGGACATACAGTGGAAATATTTTAAGGCAAATGGAAACTCAAGCCAAAGTAAGAGGCCCTTAGCTTTAACCAGCTGTTCCTTTTGTGTTATTGTACACTGTACCTATTCCTATTTCAATCACATTTCCTGTACCTTATGGCTGTGTCTAGACTGGCCAGTTTGTCCGGAAAATCAGCCGCTTTTCCGGAAAAACTTGCCAGCTGTCTACACTGGCCGCTTGAATTTCCGCAAGAACACTGGCGATCTCATGTAAGATTGTCAGTGTTCTTCGGAAATACTATGCTGCTCCCGTTCGGGCAAAAGAGCTTTTTGCGCAAAGGGCCAGTGTAGACAGCGCGGTATTATTTTAAAAAGCCCGATTGCGAAAATGGCAATGGGGCTTTTTTCTTTTGGCATGGGCTTTTCACAAAAAGTGCTTTTGCGGAAAAGCGTCCGTTAATCTAGACACTCTTTTCATAAATGCTTTTAACGGAAAACTTTTCCATTAAAAGCATTTGCGGAAAATCATGCCAGTCTAGACGTAGCCTATATGTTATAAGAGGTCTGGTTTTTACACCTATCGTATATGTAAAATCAGCTTTTTTTCTTAAAAAGCTTTGAATTAAGGCAAGTTACACGAAAACAATAACAGACTTCATTGTACACTGCTAATTACTTATTCAGAATCCATTTAATAGTCAAAGAACTTGGCTAAAGATTCTAGATTGCTGGCTAGGATCCCTCCTGCTCCAAGTGTGCTAAAAAGAGTGGTAAAATTTCTATACATTTCTATTTTGTAAGATTGCCTAATTATACACTCACAGTGGATTTGGCAGTAGTTCACTAATCGAGTAATCACACTCTTCCACCTCATTGCCTCCTCAGAACCAATAGACAAAACCAAATTTGAATCCTGCTACTTCAAAATAAATAAAAGTGCAAGAAGAAAAATTGCTTCTTATAACATCCAAGAGTATTATACCCAAGAGTGTGTGAATTTAACAGTAGTTTTTGTATACAAGCTCTTAAATCCTTCTGTTTGTTTGCATTACTTTTACTAATGATTTATAAGTTTAGGCAGATATTCTGTACAAGCAATGGTAGTTCACAGAGGGAGCAGAATGTTTCAACTACTTTCCCAATGGTTAATTACAATTGTTGGCTAGGTTTAAAAACCAGTCATTGATACAAAACATACAAATGTTTCTTGAGAGCAGACGTGTCCAAAAACAAACCAAAATAAAAATCTCATACTTGAACATCCCTGAACTCTAAAAAATGTTTCTCTAGTTACCAGCTTTTCCAAAAACTTTGTGGCTACCCTTTCTCTTTATAATAGGCTGAATCAAATCCCAGAACTCACAGGCTTCCACACTTGAAGGTCATGTCAATTTGTATCTAGATCCTATCTTATTTGAAAATAATCAGGCTTATTTCTCTGCCAGTCAATGCAGAGACTTGATCCAGCAGTGCCAATTGCCAGATATGAAAATGATATGAAAATGGGGCAACAACACTTTGCATTTGGATGTTGAAGTCAGCACTTAGGAATGTGAATAATGCCCACTGTAGGTGCCTAAGGTACATCTAGACTACACGCTTCTTTGGAAAGAGATCATCCAGACAGGCACAGTTTTTTCGAAAAAGCGATCTGCTTTTTTGAAAGAGAGCACCCAGGCAATCTGGATGCTCTTTTTCGAAAAATCCCTGTTGGAGGTCAAGAACACCTTTTTTCAAAAGAGCTCTTTTGAAAAAAGGCGTTCTTCCTCGTAAAATGAGGTTTACCGCTGTCGAAAAACCCGCTACATTCTTTTGATTTAATTTCAAAAGAACACGACGGTAGTCTAGATGCTGGTGAAGTTTTTTTAAAAAAAGGACACTTTTTGCGAAAAAGACCCTGTAGTCTAGACATAGCCTAAGTGACATTTAGAGGCTATGTCTAGACTATGTAGAATTTTTGAAAGAGGATATGCAAATTCCACGGGGATTTGCATATCTTCTTCCGATCTCACTTTCAAAAGAGGAAAGTAGTCTGGATGCGGTGTTTTTTTTCACAAAAAAACCCCAACCCTTTTTCAAAAAACTTGCTCTTCCTTCAAAAAGGAGATTTACGCAGTTTTTTCGAAAAAGGGTTTTTCTCCCGAAAAAAACGTGTCCAGACTACTTTCACTTTCGAAAGATGCTCTTTTGAAAGTGAGATCAGAAGAAGATATGCAAATTCCCATGGAATTTGCATATACTCTTTCGAAAAAAAACATAGTTTAGACATGCCCTTAGAGACCTATGGCCACTCTGAACTCCATGGGAGTTTTGCCATTGGTTTAAATGGGCCAGGATTTTACTTATTAAATACACGAATTTAACATCTTATATAGGTATCCCTGAATATCTGAAGTAGATATGGCTCCATCCCACTGGGGGCATAATGCTTTCATTAAAGCAGAAACATGTCATACCAAATCCCGGTGTTAGCTACATAAATGCAGAGAATCTCCATTATAGGCAAATGAGTTACTCTTCATTTACACTGGCATAAGACAGATCAGCATTTGACCCAACAGCTATATAAGGATCACATTAAAAATATCAGCTGCAGCATGATTCCCTATACTTTAATAATCAATCAGTATACACCACCTGAACTGCACTGCCATTGGAACATAGAACATTTCCTTTGACTTAGGCAGTGTTGATTTCAGTTGGATGTTGGCTCCTAACTCACTCAGGTGTGTTTGCATTGACTCTTTAAGGGTATCCTGGACCACACAGAAGAATGTGATTTTCTGCTACTTCTAAAGAGAGGCTTGTGATTTGCAGTTCCTAGCAGGTTTATATTTGGTTTAGATTAAGTCCTTGGTGCCCAGAGAGTTTATACTCCAGACATCCGCCAGGTCGTTCCTATTTAAAAACATAGGGAGAGTGAAATTAGAGAAACTTGGAGTTAAAATCAATAGCAGTAGCAAAGTCTCTAGCATTCATGGATATATCTGTATTCTCTCTCTCTCTCTCTCTCTCTCTCACACACACACACACACAAACACACTTCCCTATTTTTATATAACAATATTGACTTCACTTCTACTTATGTAAGTTGCATTTTTATATACTGTCAGGCTTGGTGAATGATACCCAAATGAATCCTGACTAGTGATGTGAATAGTTAACTGGTTAACTGGTATGAATCATGCTTGCTGGGTGATGCTTACCAGTTATGGTTAACTGGCAGGGGCTGGAGCAGCCCCTGCCCACAGCAGGCTTGGCCTGGCAGGCCGCAGGCAGAAGCGCTCCAACCCAGCTGGAGCAGTCCCCATCCATGGTGGGCCCAGGCTGACCGGAGCGGATCCCAGCCACCCCCGTGTCAGTGGTTAACCAGTTAAACATAACATTTAACCAGTTAGCTGATTACATTGATTTTGACATCCCTAATTCTCTCTGTGGTGGAAGGAAGCAGATGCCAATATTACTTGGGAGTTTTGTGGCGAATATCTGATGACCCATCCAAGTTTATCATCAGTATATGAAACCAGGACCTTCAGTACCAAAGCATAGACCTCTATTACTAACACTAAAGGACTAAGTCCATTAGCTGCCGGTAGACTTATCACCTGTGTGGACCAGGCACCAATATAAGTTTGGGGTGGAAATACGACACACTCTTTACAAGCATGTTATAAACACACACAACGCGTTACAACGCTAAGTGACAATAGGATGTCATAAGCCTGTACGCAAGACTCAGTGTGTGGCTAGCTATGATATATCCTTGCCTGGAATAGTCCCATGTTTGTCACAATGATCATGAGAGCTTAAACAGATCTAGAAGAGATTCTGGCTTCAATGCTGATTTTATCTCAGTTCTACACAACGCTGAGAGGGACCTGGTGAGTTGAAGCTTCCTGTACTACATCTCACTGAAACTCCGTGGGAGAAGGGTACCTAGCTGCCTTTTGTGTCTTTGAAACCCTCTTCCTACAGTCTGGCTTTCCCTGCCTACACTAGAGCTTTGCACTGATGGATGCAATCAGGGTAAGCAGAGCAGACCGGCATCCCAATGTTTAAACAGCATTGGGAACTTTTAAATGTAAATAAAGACGACAAGGTTCTGAAATACGATCAGGCTGGCTGGGTAACAGGAGATGCGCACCTTGCAAAAACATACACTCAATAGTGAACCTTTTAAAAGAAGATTAATTTGATACTGAAAGAAATCTGTTCCTTCTGTCACGTTAGGGAAAAAAAAGGAAGACTGATAACGGTGATTGATCATTTCCTTTCATCACTTCAAGGAAGAGGAAGGATTTTTTGCGGCAGGTTTAAAGGCTTTTAAATCAATGTTATTAGGTTACTTGATTGTATCTTCTGTGCACTTTGCTGAGCTGTTTGCCATATTATATTGGGTGGACTTGAAAGTAGGATTTTTTTAAGTCCAGTGTTTGGTGCTCAGTGTCATTGTGTTTGGTTCCATGGAGATTTAGAACCCATTGGGCAAATGAAGATTTATTATATGAATGTTCATTATATGAGCCTAGTTTATAGGCACTATTAAGACAATGAAAGATGATTTTATGCATTATCAAGGCACAGAGTCCCAATATTTTCATCATGAGCCCCAGTCTTCAGGAGCTCTACAACTTGGCTATAAAAATGCCCAAGGGTAGGAGCTTGAGACAAAGTTGCAGTCTTCATTTTACATTTGTTTAGCATTTTAAAACAGGAGATAGATAGATAGATAGATAGATAGATAGATAGATAGATAGATAGATAGATAGATAGATAGATGCGTTGTGGACATCAGATGCTTTTTAAAAAGCAACATTTTAAACATATATGAGGTGCCACTATACTGAAGAATAATGACAAGAAGGAACAAAGGTTCTGATTTATAATACAGGTTGAACCTCTCTAGTCTGGCATTCTTGGGACCCAACTGGTGCCGAACCAGAGAATTTGCCCAATCACTGGAGGTCAAGAAATTCAGAATTGTATCAAAATCTTACCTTTCCCCCCCTTTCAACCAAATCTAGAACTGTCCTGAAAACAGAATGAGTTTGCAGGGAAATGCTTAAAGAAAAGCAATCCTTTTGTTGTCATTGAACCAGTCAACCTCTGGAACTCCTCGCCAGAGGATGTGGTGAAGGCTAAGACTTTAACAGGGTTCAAAAAAAGACCTAGATAGATTCATGGACGTTAGATCCATCAATGGCTATTAGCCAGGATGGGTAGGAATGGTGTCCCTAGCCTCTGTTTCTCTGGATGTGGGTGACAGGAGAGGGATCACATGAGGATTACTTGTTGTGATCCCTCCCTCTGGAGCATCTGGTATTGGCCACTGTTGGCAGACAGGATACTGGGCTAGATGGACCATTGGTCTGACCCAGTATGGCCGTTCTTATGTTCTTACATTTCAACTAAAAATGTAGCTGAAAAAATTAAAATTTGGTAAAATTTCCACCTGCTTTACTTAGCACCAGTGAAGTGAGTTTAGGATGCACAGGCAGACTTAACTCTGATTTTGTATTACTTTTCTTAAATTAATCCAGAATCATCATACTATTTTAATCACAATAATGCTACATGACATTTAAGTTGATGCTAACAGCACTGCATATGGGGTGAGATGGAGGAAGAACACTAGTTATTCAAGAGTCTTCTTACAAATTAATGGCTTAATCCAGGCCTCAGAGGACATCTAGGACCAGTTTTGCAAGAGTTTACTACCCACCACTGTTGGCCAGCTTTTCAAACGAGGTCAGTGCCACGCAGCCATCTAAATCCAGGCCATATTTTCAACGCCCAATAATGCCCATGGCCAGTTTCTCTGATCTTCTTAAAATCTGGTCCAAAATTCCCATTGACTGTACTGGATGTTTTCTGGGCTGATCTAAGAATGAATCAGGCGTATGTCTTATTATAAGCAGAAAGATATTTACTATACATACGAGTATTTTTTAAAAAATCACTAAATAAAGTTGTTTACCCCAGACATTTGACCTAGAAATCACATCTGTGTTCTTAGCAAATTTATACAGTACACTACGTTTGGGTGACCAAAGATTTCATGCTTGCCACTTTCCCCTTAGAGCAGATGCTTGACAAAACTCCAGGGTTATAAATAGGGTAATTATTTGCTAAGGCCATATGTTAGAAGCACATAAAATGTGCTTGGTTAGCTTAAAAACCTTGAAATAATGATATGATAATAACAGGACTGAACAGATCTCAGATTTAATTTATCGATGGAGCTTTTTACTTTGGGGCCTGATGCATGAAAACCAGAAGCAACAAAACACAACATTCTGCTCCATCTTCTCCAGTAATCTTGGCCAGCTAAGTGGGTCAGCCTGCAAGGAAAGCACCGGAGATGTCAGGGATGAGAGAGACGTGGAGGTTCCTTGATCTTTTGCTGTGAAAATGATTTTACTGACCTTTTGGGGAAGCGGTGGCGAAGTGATTTTGAATTAAAAGCCACACACGCGAGGCCACAGAGAGTGCTGACTGCCAGGTGTCAGGGGCAACTGAGGCAGAAGGAAGGGGAGTCAGGATGTTGCCAACACAAAGTCTGCGACTAAAAGCAGGAAGAACATGGGAATGAGGTTTGAGGTAGGCCCTTGTTTGATTTCTCAGGTGCCCTAAGGCCTGAGGGAAAAGAAGCCAGACTTGACATCCACATCCGGGGCATAGCCATCTGTGGGCCTGAGTGGGCTGTGTTGCCCACCATTTCGCACCCATGCTCCTCCCCCTCCAGACACCTGGGCCTCCAGCTGGGGAGTGGGATCATGGCGGGGAAAAAAGTGGTTGAACAAAAAACGGGGAGCCAAAGTTGTTGAGCAAAAGAAAGAAGGGGAGGGGGAGCCAAAGTTGTTGAGCAAAGAAAAAAAAAGTCACTGCACCTTTAAATTCTTGCGCTCCGGTATTTTCTGGGGGTTTTTTTTACCGGACAGAAGACGCAATTACCGGACTGTAAGGGCAAAAACCAGACACCTGGAAACCCTAAGTGAGCCAGCTAGGGAAAGGAGCGGGGGTGCCAGGGTTTACCCTGCTCCACCCGGCAAGCTAGCCAGAGCATAGGGCTGGGGCTTATGACCCCCTCCCTGCTGTCTCATTCTCCCTGACCCCCAGTCTTCCCACCCACCTGATGCTGGGGCCCACCCAAGTGGGCCCTTCTGGTTGTGCCACTGATCCACATAGGAAGCAGAGGGTGAATTATTCAAGACCCATCTCAACATTGCATTGGGAAAGGAAAGCATCAGTAATAAAGAACAGAAAAGAACAGTCCCAATGAGCCTGAGCCTGCAAGTTACCGATTGCTTCATCTGAGCCACTGAGCCTCTGCAAATCCATTTCAGTTAGTTTGAGAGGAGCCTGCTCAGGGCCTTTCCCCCACTAGCGAGTTCCTGATGCATGCTGGGAGAGTTAAGCTTCCCTCGCTTGCTCTCAAGGTTCGTTTTCAAGTTCACTGCCTCATTTATTTTCCTCTCTCTCTCTCCACACACTGTACCTGAGTAAGCAGCATTATACACCAAAGAGGTGTAGCGTAGCCTCCAGTGAGGCCTATATGGATCATGAAAAGAAACTAGTGAGGCTGGATTTTAAAGTATATATATATATTTTAATTCCACTTCTTGGGAACTCTGTCCAGCGAAAAGAAAAAGAAAGGCCAGTAAGCCCAGAAAAAAATTATAGTGTTTACAGTGAAAATATGTTAACTCTGAGCTACACCTTCATTTATTATTGAGGGATAGGGTTGCCAGCTGTCTGGTTTTCATCCGGACAGTTTGGTATTTTGGCCTTCCTTTCGGTAAAAAAAACCCCAAAGGATCCGTCTGTTTTCCTCGGACGGATGGCCGGCATCGTTTGCGAGGCCGGGGGGAGTGAGGAGCGCTGTAATTTAAAGGTGCAGCGACCTCTTTTTTTTGTTTAACAAGTTTGGTCTCCACCCTCTTTTTTTTTGCAACAGAATGTTTTCCCAGTGGTTTTTTTTGGGGGGGGGGGGCGGGGTGGTCTTCAGTATTTTTTGTTAAACCATCTGGCAACCCTATTGAGGGAAAATGTTCAACAGAGCCTAAGTCCCAATTTCAAAAGCGAGTTAGCCACCTAAGTCTCACTTATTCTGGGCAAGGTCTGTCACTTTTTTGTGCCTCGGTTTCCCCAGCTATGGAAATGGGAATAAAAAATGAATCTCCCTTGTAAAGCTCTTTGAATGTATGCATAGAAAAACCCTGCATAAGAACTAGCTATTATTATCTTTAAGCCACCTTCTAGTCTATTCTAGTTCTTACACTGCTCTCACCGTTGAATATCCAAGTGCCTTCCAGGCAGGTTTTAAGTGATGGTAATAGCATTTGTCATGTGAAGTTCTTTCTCTTATTTTTCCTCCATGGCTCTGTGAGGGGCCACAGGCCTTAGAATGGACCACTAAGGACGGCTATGCTGGGTCAGACCAAAGGTCCATCTAGCCCAGTGTCCTGTCTGCCGACAGTGGCCACTGCCAGGTGTGCAGAGGAAGGGGATGCAACAGGTAATCCTCATGGGATCCCTCCCCTGTCTCCCGCTTCCAGAGAAACAGAGGCTAGGGACACCATCCAGGCATCAGGCTTCCCCACAATCCTGCTCTGACTGTTAAGGATTGGGGCTGAATTGGCATCTGGAAGAAATCAAAGCAACCCTACGGCTGGTCTGACGTACAAGATGAAAAGTCCTTAGTGGTCCATCCTGCTTGACAATGATCGGTGGAGTGCACCATGCTCTGACCCTGCCTCCCCTTATCACAGCAAGGCCTGAGCCCCCTTCTACATCAGCTTTACGCCTTCCCAGATCGTCCCCTGCTAGGAGCATCCTCAGCTGCTCTTTGCGGGCATCTTTAAGGACATTTTGTGCTGTTTCAGTGTGATAAAGTGACCTTCCGCCAGATTCTGGTCTCAGACATAGCAGTGCAAATGCCGACTCTATTGATTTCAGAATTTCTTATGCCAGCGATATAGCACTGTGATCAGAGGGCGACCTCTGCGCCCACAAATGGGAAAGAACTGTTTCAGAGCTTTCCTGGAGAATGATATTTTATAGGGAGGTAGCATACGCTTTTCCTGCATTCTTAGCAAATAAGATCACTGCTTATCATTTGAATGAAATGAATGAGAACTCTGCTTTTCCAGATTTAAATCTCTCTCCTTCCAGGCTTTTGTGCCACCGGGGTAAAAAGGAGACATACCAGTCTTCTCTGGTGTGTTACAGAAGTGTGTTGTGTTGCCTGTCCACTATCACAAAAGGGAAATGTTCCACCTGTTTCATTTGTGACTCCTGTTCTACTGGCGGCATGGAATACCTGACAATCTCTCTGCCTCGCTGCGTCCAGGCCCGAGAGACCTAGTTCAGAAGTGACAAAGATGCCTTGTCTCCTGTCACAAAATGAGCCTCATGTATTATACATGGAAAACAGACCGTGTTTCTCTGAATTCATTACACTACTTCAGTCAACACAGTTCCATGAAGAATAGGTCATGTCATGCTATGATCTGAAGCATTTAATTGAACAGTAATGTCAGAGTGGATGTCAGCAAATGGAGCTGTGATTATTTATCAGGTACCCTGTATTATTCTAGCAATATTGTAGGATAGCATTACTCTACACTGGCTGGTTTCCTCTAGAGCATGTTGACATTAAAGTCGGAGGGCACAGGGAATAGACTCTTTCCGGGAAGAGGTACCCAAATGTGGCAGACTTCTCCTGAGGCTGTACACCAGTGACGGACCGCCTAGGTTAATGAGGGGGCTGCATGAGTTACCCTCCTTCATCTCAGTGGGCCACAAGATTGTCATAACCAATATGGTCTCCTGGGAACTATGCTTGTGTATTTAGAAATTGCAGGGTCTGCCGATTGAACCATAGCAGCATTTTGACTGGATGCAGAGGGAGCGCACGGCTTTCACAGTCGATGTATGCAATCAGCACACACCTCCCTTCATGTGCCCTTGCTTTACGCGCGTGTTCCTTTAGTATTACCAGTAGAAAAAAAAACTATACAGGCAGAAACCAGTGGAATCGGGAAATGGTAAACAAAATGTTTCGTGAGCCACACGTAGAACCCTGATGGATCACACATGCAAGCCCCACGTTGCCCGCCACCGCTGTATACAGTACACTGCAATTTTTTCCATAGAGTATATTACGTCAGTGCTTGATGCTTTTATAAGTCAGAAGACAAAGAGCTTCCAGACAAAATATGACCAACACAGTATGGAGAATGCACTGGGGGAGCTAGAGCAGAAGGGTATGGATGAAGGTTTTATGATTAAGGTTCTGGACATGAGTAAATGTCCCAGGTCAAGTAGGTTGGGCCATGTCTTTTTCTTCTCAAACTCTCAAGTCCAGCAATGTAAATGTCCCCTTCACAGGCCCAACCCTTCTCTGCACCATTCCCAGTCACTGCCCTTGGTCAGGGCAGACCAGAGTTCAGAGGTGATCTGCAGAGTTCACCTCCCATCCTGAATGCGGGGGTGGGAAGTAGGAGGCATCTCACCCACTCCGCTGGTCACTCGCCATTTACCTACTCACTGCTCTCTGGTGCCACCCTGCTGGCCATTGGTTGCCCCTAGTAGCCACTGCTCTGTTGACCGCTCCTCGCGCCTCTCCATCGCCACCCTGCTGCCTGCTCATCACATCTTCTGCTGGTTTGTGGTGGATTTGGCTCTGGGCCAAACCTAGCTATTTCAGCTCTTGGCCCAAAGCACAGTCCAGCCACAAGAGAGTCCAGCAGCCACTGGAGTAAATTTACTTTTTGTAGAGCCTTTAACTCTAACATCGAAACAGTGAGGAGAAACAGGTTGAACCAATCTTACAGCTCACCCCTGGAGGGCATGCAGCCTGCTGACTCACCTCCCTGCTTAATCTATAGGGCTCTGGGAGACAAACCTCTGTCCATCTAAGTGTATTTACACTGACAGGGCCTCTTCTTTTAACTGAGTTGAACATAGTCTGACTTTTCTGCACTCCCACAATAACTGCAAGCATTGGTGACCATATCTCACATTTCCTGCATTTAGCATTAACACAGTTTGTGACCCCACACCAGCCAAACTGGGTACAGTGGGCAAAACATCTTCTAACAGTTGCATATCTAGCAGACATAAGCAAACTAAGTGAACTGTATTTACATAACCACACCCAGGATTTCCTTCCCATTCCAGCTGGCTGTAATGGAAGCATTGATTCAGACCTTGCTTAAATTTATATACCATCTGTTATGCTTTTATATCAGCTATAAATGCAGCTAATGTTTTCAGTCGTTACTGTTTGTAGTTTTTAGGAGCATTTCATGTCGTTATAAGTTAATGTTGGCTCATATGACTCACATTGCCTTTGTGAAATTCTTCTTTAGGAGATAAATGATATACCAGATTCCATCTCTTTTTATAGTCCACATGGCCCCTTGACAGACTTCTCAGCAATTAGCATCCACTAGTGGAAGCTAGTTACAACCTAATGAAGCAAATCCACAGCTGGAATTGAAAACAATGGATCTATGACAGTTCTGACCAGCTTGAGATCTATAGCCCACACAATTTTCCTCAGAAACGATCTCTCATAGTGACCATCACCCAATTACTTTGTGTGACATTTCAGAGGCAGTATACACAACTGACTATACTTATCTCATGCTACATCTGCCCTCCAAACCTGGGCAACAGACCATCATGAATTACCATCATGATCATGACCATCATGGTGCCAACCATCTAGTTCCTGTTGTACTCATATGCAAGGACTCTTTACAGATGGCATAACTGGTAGGATATGGGGAAACATGTATGTATCAAAGCTGCTTGTTCACCAGAAATCTCAGTCCTCCCATTAACTGACCAAGGTGCCGCTCCCACAGTTGCTGGTAGAGGAACATGGGCTGCCTTCTAGTCTCTGTTCTTACACAGAGACTCTCTAAAGAGCAGCCACCGTGTGGTTCCCTTCTGCACCTTGCTGCCTTTCCCTGAGCCTCTTCCTTACCTCTTGGCTCGTCCCACTCTTCTGGATTTGCCAGCTTCTCCATTTTCTCCTCGCAGAGACTACATGTGGGCTACTTGTCTCTACAGATACCAAACACCTTCCTCCCACCAGGGTGGGATTGCAGACTGCTTCATTCCAGCCTCCTCACCGTGCATCCAATTTGCTGTCTTTATATAAGCACCATGTGCCCCCACACAGGTGAACTACCCCTAATTCAGGCTTTCCTTCCAGGCTTAATTCTCCCAGATTGCTACCTAATTGGCTGATTGGGCCCACTTGGCCTAAGTCAGCTCTTGCAGGGGCAGCACAGTATGTCATGGAAAAACAACAACAACCACCACCAGGCCCTGGTGGCCATTTGAGCACCTTTGAAAACCCACACACAATTTGGCATCACTGAAATCCTTCTTTCAGGAGATGCCCAGAACTGGGAGAGCAGGAAGGTTGAACTACACCAACAAAGGTGCAGGGTCCAGCAAGATGCTCAGTCTACTCTCTCTCTTCCCTCACTTGGATGAGCATGGATTTCCCTAAGAACATTACAGAAGACACAGGAAGCCATAGGAGTGGGGGGAAGAACAAGAGAGGGGCCTTTACCATCACAGTTCAACCCTACTGCCATACACTATCATTCAGGGAGCAATTCCAAAACAAAGGTCTTATCTGGAATAGTCTATGCCACAAATCTTGAGTGATTTCATTGAAGAAGAAAAAAAAAAGTTGTTTTTCCATTTGCTTCTGCATAGCATGAAAGAAAACGCTGTTCTATTTTAAAATAAGAATGCCTCTAGTTATTTATCCAAGTGCAGACTCGTGCATACTGTGCTAGTTAGTTAAAGTTCAATGGAAAAGTAAATCTGTAGAGCAAGAGCATGGGAAAGATGGATTAATTGATTTGTGAAGACAAGGAGGTTTGTTTTGAGCCCTATTTATTATTCTAGTGCACTTGAACCAGGAGGAAATTCCACTTAATTTTCTCTTACAGTTTCCATTTGCAGCGAGAGAAAATAGATCAGTGAGAAAAGAGAAGTGGAATATAATCTTCAGAGATTTTGCTTCAGAGAGTAAATTAGGCTCCTGCATTCTACCATTAGGACTATCCATCTGCAGCTTCACGCTCAGTTGGGCTTAGACTGTATGAGCACGTCTACAAAGCAGTGTTATTTTGAAATAACAAAGTGAGCATCTACATAGCAAGACCGTTATTTTGAAATAATACGAAATGACAAGTGCCTTATTCTGGATTCTGTAACCCTTATTTTATGAGGAATAACACCTATCCCAAAATAGCTCTAGGGTGTGTGTAGACAGGGCAACTAGAGTTATTTTTAAATAAGAGGCCTCCAGGAAATCCCATGGGTGCCCTGCTGGCCACTCTGGCCACACTCATCAGAACTCTATAGTCCCCCTTCCCCTGCAGCCCTTAAAGCTGCAGCTGCAGAGGAAAGGGCCCGGTGACGAAAGAGGTGCTTGCCTTCCTGGTCTGGTGTGGAGATCATGGACCTCACTGAGGTCTGGGGAGAGGAGGAAAACCTCCAGGATCTCCACACGAGACACGGGAATGCAAATGTCTACAGCCGGAGGGCTGATAGCCTGGGCAAAAAGGGTCACACGCACACCCAGGAGCAAGTGCGCATGAAAGTTAAAGAACTTAGGCAGATCTATGGCAAGGCCAGGGAGTGTAGCTCCCTCTCTGGGGCAGCACCGGAGGCCTGCCCTTACTACACCCAGCTCCTCCACTTCCTGGGGCGGAAGGGGGGAGGTCAGTCCCTTCCCCCGCTCATTGTGGACTCAGGGCTGGAGACGCCCGTTGTCGCCCTCCCAGGGGCCAAAGCCAGTGCGGAGGAGGAGCCGGATGAGGACAGCACCAACTCACTGCCCACCAGCCAAGAGGTCACGCTCACCCCTCCACCCAGGATGTCTTCTGGTCATCAGCCGAAGCCAGGCCCCTCAGGTGAGTGCCATTACTTTCCCTAGACACGCACGGGTGGAGGCAGTGGGTGGCGAGGGACTGCTGCATGCTCCTCACTTGGCTTTCTCAGCCTGCGGGTCGCGCAGCAGCCTGTGCACGTGGGTGCACCTGTAGCGCACAGCCCCAGGAGGCTGCAACAGAGGACCCTCGTTCTCTTGCTCACAGGGTGTCTGGAGAGGCCTGCCATACTCCTGATACCAGGGTGGGACACCCTCCAACCACAAGCCACCACTAGAAGGAGGCTGTGGACACGGAGATACACACACACACACACACACACTCAGCAGTGTCACACACGGCACACGTGCATGCCCACACTCTTGGGGCAGCACCTGCTTGTGGGGACAGTACGGCGAGGGGGAGGAGTGTCTGCCGCACATACACACCTCCCCCCAAAACCTTCCCCCCCCCCTTCTCCAGTGGGCAGCGATACAAGTCCTCTCTCCGAGGACTCAGCGTGTGTGCGGCCTGGAGGGAAGCCCAGCCGCCCTATGGCTACTCTCCCACCCACAGGCTCTTGGTGTGGCTGGTACATTCCAATGTCTGCTTGTCCCGGGATGTGGCGGTAGTGAGACTCCCCCCCCTGGGACATGTGCATCCCTGCAGGAAAGGGCCCACTGGCTAGGCCACAGACGGCCTTTCTCCAAGCACATCGCCTTCGTCTGAACTGAGACCTTTCGGTCTCGGCTCAGAGATGAGGGCTGGCAAAGAGGGGTGACTGCCCTTCTCTTTGTTCTCCACAGCAGGACCAGATGCCCGTGGTGCACGAGCCCCATCTCCTGGGCCATCCTCCCAACCCTGCGTGCCTTGCAGCGCTCCCTGGACCGGCAGGACCGGAGAGTGCAGGAGGACCTGCTACTGTGCTGCAACACCTGGCAGGAGCTGTTGCCACAGGGCCAGACCACGTGAGCGGTTTTCACCGCCGCCCTCGACTGCCTGGTGGCCACTCCTGCTGCCGCTTCTGCTCCTGATCCGGCTCCTGATCCTGCCCCTCCACCCTTCTTCTCCCCTTAGCACAAGAGGCAGTGGGACCACCAGAGGCAGGCACCACTCCCAGCTCCATCCCTGAGCTTCTCTTCCCCTCTCCACCTCCCCCTTTCACCTCTCTCCCCCCCTTCCTGGCTCTTTCCCCAGTCCCTCCCCAGTGACATTTACCCCAAATAAAAAAACACTTTATTGTTCAAAAACAAAAAGTGTGGTTTATTGTCTCTGCAGGGAAGAGGAAGGGCAGATGGGGGGAAGGGAGGGCAGGGAGGGGAGAGTTGTGGGACAAAAGGTACACTGGGCCACTGCAGAGGCCGCTTGTGGAGAGGCCCAGGGGAGAGTCTCACAGCTGTCCCTGGCTGAAGCTCTCCCTCAGGGCCTCCCGGATGCACACAGCCCCCTGATGGGCCTGCCAGATGGCAGCCGTGTGCAGCTTCTCAAAGGCCCTGCCGAGCCACCGACATCTCCCCCTTATGTTCACCAAGGTTGTGGAGAACACAGCACACAGCCACCACTTGGGGGACGTTCTGCTCGCTGAGGTCCAGCCGGGTGAGGAGGCAATGGAACCTCTCACCAAAGGTGCCCTCCACAACAATGTGGGCCCTGCTTAGCCTGGCGTTAAACCATTCCTTGGTGGGGTCAAGGTGTCCGGTGTAGGGCTTTATCAGCCATGGGAGCAGAGGGTAGGCTGCATCTCCCATGATGCACACGGGCATGTCCACGTCCCCGACCCGTGAACTGACCATGGTGGTTGACAAGGGCCTGTGGAACATTGAAAAGTACTCCTTGTGGTTGATGTATTCGGCTGCCCGGTGACCGGGGCCCGGATGGGGATATGGGTGCCATCAACAGCACCCCCTGCAGTTGAGGAAGACCATGATGGCAAAGCCAGCGACGATGGGGTCCACGTTGCCCAGGTTGATGGCCCTGAGCACCAGGACAGTGTTGACAACCCTCACCTCCTGTAGAAGGAAACACACAGGCTGGCTACGTCTAGACTGGCATGATTTTCCGCAAATGCTTTTAACGGAAAAGTTTTCCGTTAAAAGCATTTGCGGAAAAGAGCATCTAGATTGTACGGGCGCTTTTCCGCAAAGCACTTTTTGCGGAAAAGCATCCGTGCCAATCTAAACGCGCTTTATAAAAAAGCCCCGATCGCCATTTTCCGATCGGGGCTTTTTTTATAAACATACGCTGTCTACACTGGCCCTTTTGAGCAAAAGCTTTGCGCAAAGGACTTTTGCCCGACGGGAGCAGCATAGTATTTCCGCCAAGAACACTGACAATCTTACATGAGATCGTCAGTGTTCTTGAAATCAGCGACCAGTGTAGACAGCTGGCAAGTTTTTCTGGAAAAGCGGCTGATTTTCCGGAAAAACTGGCCAGTCTAGACACAGCCACTATGTCTACCCTGCACTCTAAACTCAAATTAAGATACGCAATTTGCAATATGCAAATTGCGTACTTATTTCGAGTTTATTTCGAAATAAAGTGCTATTTCGAGACATCCCTTAACCCTAGTGGAATGAGGGTTACTGGGATGCCGAAATAGCATGCTCGTTATTTCAAAAAACGTTTTGAAACAACGGGTGGCTTGTGAAGACACAGGGAATCTATTTCAGGATACCTCTGGTATCCCAAAATAACTTTGACGTGTAGACATACCCACAGACAATCACAGGGGTGCCAGGGATCTCAGGAGATCCCCGACCCCAACCTCCTCTCCCCCACACACACCAGGAGGAACCCTGACTTGCCCCATCCCCCAGCAGGGCTTTGTGAAGGTGGGACTCAAAAACCTCCCTGGGATGGGGCTTCTACCACCACCACCCCCTTCCCTAGGGAACCCCATTCCAGCAGTTCACTGCTCTCCTGGGAGAGCGCCATACCTGCATTAGCACAGCCCCGACCATCCTCTCCCCACACTGAACTGGTTCCAGATGGATCAAGTAGCCGTCCTGCGTGGTGAGCTTCCAGAGGGTGATGGTGACCTGCTTCTGGAGGGGGAGGGCAGGTTGCATGTGGGTGTCCTGACACCTCAAGGCAGGGGCAAGCCACTCACACAGCTCCAGGAAGGTGTCCTTCGCATGCGGACATTCTGGAGCCACTGCTGGTCTTCCCACCGCTCCAGGACGATGTGGTCCCACCAGGCGGAACTCACGTCCAGTCACCAGAAGCGGTGGTGCACGGTGCGCAGTGGAGGACGGGTGGCGGCAGTGCCCAGAGAGAGGTCAGGAGGTGCCCCACAATGAGCGGGGGGTCCTGTTCCTACAGGGCCATGAGGGCAGCCCACAGAAACTGCAGGTGGAGGTGCAGCATGAGCCACTAAGAGCCGTTGGCTGTGTGGAGGCAAGTCCAGCTCCATGGCTAGAGAGCTGAGGTGTCCGCAAGGGCAACCCCCGCAGGCAGAGAAAAGGCTTTGCTGTCCCTCGAGGAGGTAGGCAAAGGAGAAGAGCCTGAGACAGGGCCGTACAGGGGGGTCCCTTTAAGATAGCCTGAGGCAGCAGCTACAGGAAGTAACTGCTGTCCTGATGCCCTGCCCAAAGTGCTTCCAGGTGGCCTTAAATCCAATGAGTGTGGACGCTCTATTTCGAAGTGCTCAGGGCTATTTCGATGGGCATTTGCTGTGTAGACGTGCTATTTCGAAATAAGTTATTTCAGAGTTTTTCTTCCAAAATAGCTTGTTCCGAAATAAGTGTGCAGGTAGACGTGCCCTAAGGCCCTAAGGCACAACGTTTGTTGTCTGGTGTTAACAATGAGCACATCACACCGACTGTGTGCCAAATGCTACCCCTGGGCAGGCAGAGACAACTTCCTCCGAATTCAGCAGAGGTTCCTGGCAGCATGGGCCTGGCAGACAGACACACACATAAAGCTGAAGGCGGCATTAGGGTCAGTACCTTTATCGGTGGGGGAGGCATTGTATCTAATAAGGTGTTTCATGAAGAGGTATTGCTGTGTGATAACTCTCCAGACACACAGCTAAGAGGTGACTAAGCAGCAAGGGACCAAATTCTGCTGTGACTCACGCCGCTTGGAACCTCACTGACATTGATGGAGTTGTGCGGAGTGTGGCAAATCACGGTACAAACAATAGATGCTTCATCTCTCACACATTTATGTCTCATGTTGGAGGAACTCTGGGCTAACTCATGCCTCTGTTATGCCATTGCCGTCCCACTGAATAGCACAGTGCATGTGGTTTTTGACTGAGGGTAGAACTACTCCCACTGAATTTGCACAGATCAAAAGAGAGGCAGAATGTGGTTTTTTATTACAAAACCCGATCTGCAATCATGGGGTTTTGCTACATAAGACAGGACCTTTTGGCTGAAAAGTGAGACTTCAAAAAAGTAAAAAACCCAGACACTTGACAAATGACAGTTTGATTAGACGCTGTATTTACAGTTCTGGGTGCATTTTTCTAATAAAATTTATTAATTTATTCCTTAGTCCAGACCAGATGTTTACTTCATGGCTATAGTTCTTTCTTCCTCATTTACTATGGAAGATGTAAGAAAGATTTTTCTTTTCTCAGTGCAGATACACATTTAAAATTATATGAATATATAGTCAGCTGATGGAACGTGAGTGCACTGATTCTTTTAGGAAAGTTTTTACCTGCTGCAGCCTTCATCCACATATCTCAAAACACTCTACAGACACAAATTAACCCTCTGAGAGGCAGGTATTCTTTTTGGGGAAACAGAGGTACTGACAAGTACAGTGACTAGCCCAAATTCACAGAGTTCTGATGCTGAATCCTGCACTCTATACATTCAGGCTATGTCTACACTACAGAGTTTTTGCAGAAAAACGGCTGTTTTCCCACAAAAACTTGCGGAGCGTCCACACCTCAAGTGTGTTTTTGCGCAAGTAAATCGAAAGATCAGAGGGGTTTTTGTGCAATTGGTAATCCTCATTCTACGAGGAAGAACGCCTTTTTGAGCAAGAGCTCTTGTGCAAAAAGGCGTGTGTGGCTGGGGAAGAGGGTTTTTTTGCACAAGAAGAGGGAAGAGGAAAAGGCACAGGGGCCCTGGTGGCCATTCTGTCCATAGCAATCACTGCTTATGTGCGAGAGAGCATCTAAGCAGTCTGAACACTCTCTTCCGCAAGAAGTTTTTGTGGAAGATCTCTTCTGAAAAAAGCTTCTTGCACAAGAAACCTGCAGTGTAGACGCAGCCTCAAACTTGGAAACCCTGCTCTTCCAACCAATTTGATGCATACAGCCTCAGCACACTAGAAGATGAGCGCAATACAATCAAGGGAACCTGACTTTTTTTTATTTGCTTGCTGCTCATTAGGAAAACCTGACCTCTACCATAATAACATATTTCAAAGCAGCAAAGACCTGTGCTTTTTTTTCTAGTGGCCTCACTTATTTTCTGATGGCAAGGAAATGATTCCCCATTGAATCAGAAAAAATCTGACTGTCTCCTCCAATTGCAAACGTGAGTGCAGCATTAGACCATACAACAAGGCTATGTTTACACTGGCAGCTTCTTGCACAAGAACAGCTGTTCTTCCGCAAAAACTTGCCGGCTGTCTACACTGCATGAGCGTTCTTCCAGAAGTAAATTTACAGTACATCATTGTAAAACAGGGTTTCTTCCAGAAGAGTTATTCCTCTCCCCACGAGGAATAAGCCCTCTTGCACAAGAGCTCTTCCAGAAGAGGCCAGTGTAGACAGGCAACATGAATTTCTTGCGCATGAAGCCCCTATGGTTAAAATGGCCATCAGAGCTTTCTTGCGCAAGAGAGTGTCTACACTGCCATGGATGCTCTTGCGCAAAACCACATCTCTTGCGCAAAAGCAGATGGCAGTATAGACGCTCTCTTGTGGAAGAGTTTTTGCACATGAACTCTTCCACAAAAGAGTTCTTGCGCAAGAAGCTGCCAGTGTAGACATAGCCCCAAAAGAGCTATTTAATGGTCAACTAAAAGCTTTCATCAGACAAAAGGTTCAGACCACTTGTCATACTGCAAGCAACTTTGAAAAATAAAGGTGTTCATTTTGTCATTTTAATCAACTTTAGTTCTGTGAAGGGTCCTGTTTTATTACAGACTGAAAGGGAATGATAGAGACAGATAGAGACTGAAAGGTAATGATAGGCACAGGTGGGAATGCACCCTGGAGAGCCAGGAACCTCACAAGGCCCACAGACAGGTACAGGGGGTGCAGAGTTGGATATTTACATAAATAATTCACTCAAGGATGGCATATACGTCTCTTCTGAGACCAATAACTTGTGTTGTCATCACTCTCCATGTGAAATGTATGGATGGAAAGTAGCTAAGGAGTCCTGTGTTTATACTGAAAATTGCATTCTTAAGTCAGGTAGCCAGGAAGCGATATGCCGTAGGTTCCTCTCAAGCCGCAGAAAACAAATGCTTATTTCTGTGTCTGGCTGTGTGTGCTGGTTATTGTGTCTCACAATTGATGTCTCTTTGCATTCAGAGCGTGATGCTGATAAAACCATTGCAAAATCGAGACGAGAGGGAAGTCCCAGAGGTGGGAGGAGTCAGCAAGGGATGTCCTGTTTGTGAACAAGGACAAAGCACTGTTCTGATACATAGAGAGGTGCAGACACCTTGGATCTTTCATCCTGGAGGCAAGCTGACAGCCTGGTTTGTCTTGAACAGATACTAGCCATGCCTGGTTGTAAAAAGCTGGGATTTGGGGGGAGCTTTGCTGTAAAAGACAGGCAAGCAGCCAGTGAAGTCAGATTGGCTCCAGAATGTACATTATGATTTGATTTGGTATGTAGCCATTTGTTCACAATACTTCTATTTGCTATCCCATGAATGCTTTGTTATATAAAGTCGTACTTGTTTTCACTTCACACACTGGAATGCTGTGTGTGATGAAGACCTGGGGTGTATCTAGTAAGCTGGGTACCCTACTTCCCTGGAAGCAGTAAACCTGTGAACACTACATCCCGTGGACAGAGGCTGGACACTCAAGAGAGACAGTCAGAGGCTGGGACGTTGGAAAGTGCCTGCTGCTAACCTGTAGGCTTTGTCTACACTGTGGCTTTTGCCACAAGAGCCTATCCAAATGAAGCGCAGAATAGCATATCGCCACTCTTCATTTGCATAATTTATTTAAGCTGTTTTTGCGCAACGGGTTTTTGCGCAAAAACAAGCAGTGTGGGGGGGGGGGTTGCGCAAAACCCCCATTTTGCGCAAGATCCTAAAAACTCTTGCGCAAAAGGCTTCTTGCGCAAGAAGCCTGCAGTGTAGACACAGCCTCAGGGAAGCAGCACAATCACTCCCAATGGAACCCCTGGTGGAATTTAAAGCCGTCTCTACCTAGTGGAAAACTTGGCGGCAGGGAGGACACCACAGCAGTGCCTGTCCTCCCCTCAGCACGGAACTCCTGCCGAGGTCCATAGAGACCAGTGGGCAGAGGCTCCATCTGATCTCTTCCTGCACCCGCCCAAGAGAAATGGACCCCAAATGTCAGTCATTCCAAGGAAAGCACAGAATGTATTCTGTTACTTAGATTACACAAATTGCATCTGAAAAGCTGTGACGGTCTCCCTTAGGGAGTATTTTCACCTTGCTTATCCTAACAAGGAATTTAAGACTCACAACATTTGCCTATTAAAACATCCCTGTGCCGTTGCTGACGTTTCTTGCTGCAAACATCTGGAGACATTTTTCTTTCAATTCTCAGTCCTCCTAATTCCATCTGGAAAATGAGCCATGACACATGAGCCATTTGCAATGCACTGCAACTATGACATCAGTCAAATTTCCATGGTAACACTCTCTCGCGCGCGCTCTCCCTCCCTAGTTCTAGATATGCATTCCCCGCAGAGTTAGGTTGCAGATACAGATCATTATATTTAATCTGAACAAATGTGTCGCTGAGTTGACTTCTAGTTCATGAAACTGCATAAGAAATTAAATTACACTCACTGTTTCCTTCTCCTGAGTCTCAGAGTCATTACTTGCCGTGTTGTGCCATTATCTGCTGGCATTTTGCATCAGTACATAATGATCCAATATCAGATAATGTAAAGATGCAAAAACCATTCAAAACACCAGACAGCAATTTTCTGCTCAGTCTCCCAATTTAACCTGAATTGATAGTACATTGCAAGTTTGGATGGGGTTGGACTATTCTCATTATATTAGCATCTTGGGTAGCTGCAGTCAATTGCATATGGCCCTTTTGATATTGGCTTTTGATCGTGCAATTAAGAGACAAAGAAGAAGAGAACTTAGTTCTAAGATTTATCCTTGTGAATAGTTAGAGGCCCCCATTCAATCTCTATTGACACTTATTGTGATTTCTAAAGGCCTGCTTTGATGTATAACAAAGTTTTTGTGTTTCATTTTACATCCCTCCATTCCCAGTAACATGTGGTTCACCTGTCAACAGGTATGGCAGGGTCCCACATGCATGTCTCCTCGTAATTTGCAAGTTAAAAGATTTTTTTTCCTAACTGCCAGCCTGGCAAATTCCCTTGGACTCTAAGGGCACGTCTACACAGCAGGGCTAAAGCTGAATAAGATACAAAACTTCAGCTACGTCAATTGCGTAGCTCAAGTCGAAATAGGTTAATTTGGCTTTTGGTGCTGTCTACACAGCAGGAAGTCAAAGGAAGAACACTCTTCCTTCGACATCTCTTACTCCACGTGAAATGAGTCGGAGTAAGAAGTCCTCCAGCTTTACATTATTTTGAGCATTTAAACATTATTTTGACATTTAAACTGCAGAGCCACAGCGGGAGTAATGCCAGGACAGAGCAGTCCTGGCTCAGGCCGAGTCCCAGACCGTGGCGGCTCTGCAGTTTAAATGTAATTTAAAATTTAATTTTAAAATGCAGAGCTGCAGAAGGAGTAGGTCTAGGACCTGGCACGAGCCAGGACTGAGCAGTCCCTGCTCTTGCCGGGTCCCAGATGGCTGCGCTTCTGCCTCCCCCTCCATCGTGGAAATGGTGCTGGGAGGAACCAGTTTTTAAGCCAGCTCCCCCTAGCACTGGGTCTTGCTTCCCCCCATTTGCTGATACAGAGGCAGCAGGGCGTGGAGGGCAAAGCGAGTAGCAGGGACAGGGAGGAAGGGGAATTACTCCCCCAAGCCATGGATTCAGACTTAGGAGACACTTTACTGAGGCTACACATAAATCCCATGAGTGAAGTAGCCTCCATGGACAATTAGATGCTTCCAATTCCCAACCTTTCTCCCCACCCAAAAAAAAGCACAGGGCTGCACACTTAACACTGTCACCAAGAAGGAACTGGATTTAAATTCTCTAAACCATTTAAATTACTGATCAGCATCTGATAAACAACCGTTCTGTTGGAAGCATTGAATCACTTGTGTGCCGCATGAGAAGAGCCTTCGGAAAGAGCCTGATTTATGTGAAACAGCCGAATGGAGGATGAGACAGTAGATGGGAAACTGGCATATGGGAAGATAAACATTAGTGAATCAGAATGACTGAACATTTCATCCACCTCGGTCCAAATACAGCATGTGGGCACATCTGCGTGTGAGCACACATGTGCACGCGTGTGCGCACACATGTGCACGCGTGTGCAATAAGCTCTTTTACTGGAAGCCTGCAGATGGTTTTTCACTTTTATTTTGGTTCATTTGGGTCAAAATTGAGTCTCATCAGAGTAACTGGAGTGAAAGAGGGATTTGTGTGTCTAAGTTTTCGATCTGTTACCTATTGCTTTGACATTCTAATTGATATATTTTACACCTGGCTCCATTTCAAAGCTTTGTAAAGGGCAGGTGCACATGATTAAGGTTGGGAGGATGCCACAGTGACAAATAAAATCCATCTGGAAAAAGAAAGATTAAAAGTAAAAAAACACAAGTTTTTCTGCGTTCATCATCATATAAACCAAGTTTTGTTATATATGCTCAAGCCAGATAATCCCGGCTTTAAGTTTAGCATTTCAGGATGATTTGAGTCATTGGATACTATGATCAAATGCTGAGGAGTCAGGGCACATGCTGCCTTACCTTAGATGTTTGCCTGTAGCACAGTATAATGCCCAATTTTCTCGCAAAGGGCTTAGTCAAGTGAACCTGTCTCAGTTTGAAGTCCTGCCAGGAAGACAGACGGGGCAAGATAACGCCTGTAGTCCCCTGGTGTGTATTTACATTTTAATGAGCCATCCTTCTGTGACATCACTGATTAGTCTCTTGGATGACACACTACAAGATGCATAGAGGTAATGGAACCACCACCAGTTCATCACGTATTTCTAGACTTAACTCAATTTTCATTTTTTTTTTTTTGCAGTTTCCCTTTAATAAATCATTTTTCTGTTAAATAAACTATCCCGGTGCGGTGTTCCTTCATGCATATGAAATTGAAAATGTGTTATGTAAATAACTCCACACACTGCGGTGCCAGTGAGTTAAGGCACCATATAAATACTTCTCCGGGGTGCTGGAAGCATTTATCTATGCCTGGTTTAAGTGTGGGGAAGAGGCAGTTGGAGGTGGTCAGCATTTTTAATCAAAACATTTTTAAAGTGAAAAGTTACCCCAGGCGAGACTTCTGGTGGGGTTGTTGAAAAACGTTTTGTTTTGGTTTGGTTTTTGGCAACCCAAATCTTTCAGAGGAAAACGCTGAAATAAGAATTCACCAATTTGGTTTTGGTTTTATTTGTAAAAATGTGGGAGTAAAAAAAGTTTACTGGCCCACTCAGTTTTAGCTGGCTTCTATTTTATCCAACTAACTTCAATTACCATGATCCTGTCTATCAAAGGAAAATATAACTTCCATTAATGCTTCTACAGGGCCGGCCCACAACATTTTGGCACCTGAGGCGGGGAGCTCAAATGACACCCCCATGCCCCCAGGCTTGGGCCAAAACTTTGAAAGGTCTCAATTCTGCCTTCTTTCTGTTCTACTCCTCTCATGGCGCTCCACCATCTCTGTGCATCTAGAGCAGAGAGAATACATATGCACCAGCAGCAGACACAATTTTCTACACTCTGGGTCCTAGTGGCACCCCCCCACAGTCTGGCACCTGAGGCAGCCGCCTCAGTTCGCTTCATGGTTAGGCCAGCCCTGTGCTTCTATAATAATTATAATGTACTACCTGTAACACGTAGAGACCGGACTGAGATCATAGTCTCATTATAAAGCACATAGGAGATAGCCCAAGTCCTGATGAGCTTATGGTCCTGACTCAGCAAAATATTTTGGCACATGCCTCACATTAAGCATGTGATAATTTCACTTATGGCTACCCTTATACTCAAAGCTAGATAGGCACTCACATGCTTTGCTGGAGGGAAGCTAAATCAGATGAGAACGGAAGGCTGGGTGAAAAAAATTGTCATAAATCTAATTCTGAAGACAGAAGTGCTGAGGGATGAAGGATTAGATTTGCAAAAATATAAAATTATTTTTTAAAATGATATCACCAGTGGGCAAACGTTTTTCAAAAACGAGCACTCCGCATCTGGCCTTTCGGTCCTCATCCTCAAAGGAACCTGCACAACACTTTAACCATAGAACCATATAATACTAGAACTGGAAGGGACTCGAGGGGTCATCAAGTCCAGTCCCCTGCCCTCACGGCAGGGCCAAGCACCATCTAGATCATCCCTGACAGATGTTTATCTAACCTGCTCTTAAATATCCCCATTGATGGAGATTCCACAACCTCCCTAGGCAATTTATTCCAGTGTCTGACTACCCTGACAGTTAGGAACTTTTTCCTAATGCTCAACCTAAACCTCCCTTGCTGCAATTTAAGTCTATTGCTTCTTGTCTTATCAGAGAATAATTTTTCTGCTTCTTCCTTGTAATACCCTTTTAGGTACTTGAAAGCTGCTATCATGTCCCCTCTCAGTCTTCTCTTTTCCAAACTAAACAAACCCAGTTCTTTCAACCCTCTCTCATAGGTCATGTTTTCTAGACCTTTAATCATTATTGTTGCTCTTCTCTGGACCTTCTCTAATTTCTGCACATCTTGAAATGTGGCTTCCAGAACTAGACACAATATTCCAATTGAGGCCTAATCAGCACAGAGTCGAGCGGAAGAATGGCTTCTCGTGTCTTGCTGACAAAACTCCTGTTAATGCATCCCAGAATCATGTTTGCTTTTTTTGCAACAGTATCATATTATTGACTCATATTTAGCTTGTGGCCCACTTTGACCCGTAGATCCCTTTCTTCTACACACCAAAACTCCTGGACTTAACACAGACACTGGATTTATAGCTCATTTCATTACAATCATCTGTAATCCACTAACCCCGCCTTTGTCCGATGACTGTAGAGATATTAACAGCCCACGTCACTTTGAGAGGTTTCTTGTTAACACCTCATCTATTTCATCTGTGACATTCTGAGTATCTTTCAGAGGCCTAAAGAGCTCTCTGCACTTTTGAAAACTTGTCTCTTTCACCCATGGAAATTGGTCCAATAAGACAGCACCTCACCCACCGTACCTCTCTAGACTTGCAAAAAATATTTTGGCATCAGGTATCCAGAGAGATTTTCAAAAGCCCCTAAACAGGTCCACAGGAGTTAGCAGAGGCACATCTATGCTACATAGAAGATTGATGCTGCCACGGTTGATCTTTGGGGGTTCAATTTAGTGGCTGTGTTATAGACCCACTAGATCCAACTCAAAGGGCACCCCCATCCTACTCCTACTCCTCACGAGCAGTAAGAGAAGCTGACAGGATTGTTTGCGCCCATCGACCTCCAGATGTGTGGATGCAAATTTAAGGTATGTAGCTGGAGTTGTGTATTTTACTTCAACTTTCCCATGTAGTGTAGACCAGGCCTAGGAGTCTAACATACTTAGGTGCTTCTGGAGATCCCATTAGGCAATGTGTGGCTTCTTCAGGCACCTAAATACCTTTGTCAATCTAACCCGAGATGACTATTAAGTGATGAGTTATGTGCTGATATAGGTAAGTAGTCTTTCCCATGATCATAGAATCATAGAATTATAGAACATTAGGACTGGAAGGGACCTCGAGAGGTCACCGAGTCCAGTCCCCTGCCCCCATGGCAGGACCAAGCACCATCCAGACCATCCCTGATAGATGTCTATCCAACTTGCTCTTAAATACCTCCAGAGATGGAGGTTCTACCACCTTCCTAGGCAACTTATTCCAGCGTTTAACCACCCTGACAAGCAGGAAGTTTTTCCTAAAGTCCAACCTAAACCTCCCTTGCTTCAGTTTGATGCTGTGACTCAAACTTCTCAACACCGATGAATCAACACTTTGAGAAAATGTGTCAGCAAATGAAATTCAGAACCAGTCAAAGTAAAGTATAACAAACCGAAAATGCTAATCTAAAGAAAAAAGCCAAATTTGCTATTAATGTCTGCTCCAAGCAAGCATAATTCTTTTACATTCAAATAAACTATGGCATGTAGGAGTACAGTAGCAGTATATTAGTGCAATGACGCATGTGACCCAAAATAAGAACATTAGGATCAAGAAACTAAAGCAGCTCACCAACTCAATTAGATATAAATACTATGAAATAGTTATTAAGTGCAGATACTGTATTTAAATTCAAAATAAAGTCAAGGGGGGATTGGATGGTTGATACGAACTTGTGATCTGATCTTCTCAACTGATTTTGAACTTTGTATAGAACATAATCTTATTTTGTACTTTAAAATGTATAACAATGCGGCCGTGGTTTATTTCTATGCTACTTCACTGACATTACAAAAGCTGCTGTATAAAAAGAAAAATGTACCCCTTCTTTGAGGCGAGGCATGTTGCAGTTTCCTTGACAAAGCTAATCATTAATCAGGAAGGGAAAAGAATGTTCGCAGGGGAAAGCAGTCGTATTACATCATCTTGCAATGAGACTATTTCTCGCTAAAATGGAAAATGCGCTTCTATCGTAGATGCCTCCAAAAAGTTAGTCCACAAAAGCTCCTTGATGTATGCCAACATCTCCCGAGGAAGGGGGGCAAATTCATATTTTCCTGCATGCAGTTCTAAGAATTATCTTTGATCACTCTTTTGGTACTCTGTGCGTTTTGAACATATAGGTGCTCTCCTGGTTTGGTGTTTCTTGGGTCCAGTAACTTAATTAGCCCCTCCCGATATTGGCTGGAAAAATCAGCTTCTCGCTTCCAGGGAGCCAGCTATCTGCTTCCCCAAATTCTATTTATGTTTCAATAACAACTAGAATCTCTCTCTTCCCCTTCTCCGGATAGATCTACACTATAGCTTTTTCTGATCGTTTTTCTGGAAGAGGCTTTTCTGCCATTTGGTCCCGTCTAGACGGGGCCAAATGGTGGAAAAGCCTCCTCTTTTGGCAGAGTCCTTATCCCTCGTAGAACAAGGAATACAGGGCTCCCCAAAAGAGCTCGTCTGTTCTTCCGCAAAAAAAGCGGAAGAGCAAACGCGTTCCTTGGATGCGGCTGAGTTTTTCCAGGGTACTTCCGGTATCCCAGAAAATCCCCACAGTGTAGACATACCCTCCCTTCCACTTTAGATCCTCCTTCACTCAGGGTCTGATTCCCTAATACTAACGGGTACTTTGTGCTGTGTGCATCTCTCACTCTTTCCACAACCATGACCTCCTAGGACAGCTGCGCTCCACTAGAACAGTTCAACTGTTGAGCAATAGAGAGAAGGAGCCTCAAAACTGTGGCAGACAAAACGTTAACAGGAGGAGTTGGCCTGAGCTTGAACTATGGCATTCATTGACAATGAAATAAGGACAAACACTAAACATGTCACATCAGAGCTGAATGGAAAATCCAGTTGTTTTTTTCTAGGCTTCTCCAAAAGACTGCCTTCACTGTCATATGTACACAAATATATTAAACACACACTCACACACATGCACAGGCACACACACACACACACACACATATGTGTCAAAAAGGTCAACCAATCAAAAAGAATGGTATCAGTTTAGGGTGACTATATTTCAGTATGTTGAATATGGGACACTCTATAAAATTACTTGTATTTAAGTGAGTTCAACTTCATTCAGTCAGAACTATGCAGTACAAACGTTCAAATTAACATCAAGTTGCCTGAGCCCCCATTAAAAAGGAATTCGGAATTCTGCATAGCTGGAGTATTTTCTTTACCTTCCTATCTTTAAGGTTTGCATGGGGAGAGGTGACACACATACATTCCTGTACACCTTTCTTACCCGGGGATGGGGACGGGGCATCTGGTCACCCTCTGTCAGTTTGAACTCAGGTTGATAGATTAGAATTTATTCCTCTCCTTCACCAAGAAAGAGGGAAATGCAGTAACTATGCACAGAAAAATGAGAGAAAAAACAGCAAAACTGCTGTGTTACCCCCGGCTCGATTTTAGAGGGAATCAACACACACTTTTCAAACTCACTGATCAATGCTCTTTGGAGCCAATTTATTTGGCACCTTCCATTTTGAGTTTTCTACCGCAGGCAAATGGATGCTGTGTGTAGGCATGTGTGCTTGTGTGCAATTAATTAATGGTACCATGTGAATTAGTATCTCACAGTAAGCGTGCTCTGTCAAGTTCCTCCATTCCCATCTTCAGATGCAAGCAGTTCAATGAACCCCAAGCCAACAAAATTCTCCACAAACTGGTAACGTAAGAGTAATGGTCCATATCCCCAAGCCCTTTACTCACTTCTGTATTTTGGGTTGTTCCAAAACAGTCGTGATCTGTGGAAGAGTTCAGACCCAAATCCTGATATTAGGTCTCTAATTCTAAAGAGGGAATGGTCACTACAGTAGAGTCAGAGGCTTTCACATTTTCTAATTCACTCAGTACCATGTAAAAGGCGTAACTGGCACTCTGGGCCACCCGTGACATGGATTCCTGACACGCTGTCTTAGCTCACTTTTCACACTTCACGGGAGATGTGCATCTGGATCATTAAGGGACCCATTTTATCCTTAGAAAGAAAAGAGAAGAAGACGGCCTCATTTCTTTCCTCTTTTTTAAAAAAGGGGGAAGTGGAAATCCCATGTAGAAAAGTCTGTTAGTGAAGAATCTGAACAGAGCACCTGGAAACCTGTCAGACATTATTTCTCTCCAAGGCTGGCCCTGGCAGGAATATCTCTTTTAAATAGCAAACGTGATACACGGCAGTGATACAGTGCCCATTTGTGAAACTGATTGATGACTTTTCTAACTGAAGGGGGAAAATAAGGGCATGGTGGTGGCAGTGATGGGGGGGGGGGGGAGAGAGATTATTATTATTATTACGGAAAGAAAGAATTCCTTTCGAACACCGATAGCTGGTGATTTAATTCTAATTCTCTAGCAGAATGGGAAAGTGAACACAAAATGTTCGGGAGCTTGCTGCACCAAGCCAAGAGATTGACAGTCACGTGCTTAATTATTTTATTGCCATTTCTTTCTGAATTACTTGCCCGGGAGGGAAGACAGAGATAAAGCGGAGGGACTACATTGAGGTTACAGTTGCTAAGTCCCAAGCTATTGGCTGGTAAATGCCATCGCAAAAGGACTGCGCTGGGTAAAGTCAGAAGTCATGCCATGTGTTTTTCCGACAGCCAGCAGACTGCCCTGCCTGCAGAGAAGATGGAAGCGTAGAGAGATACCATAGTACCAGACACTCAGTGAAACACAGGGGATTACAGAACTGCAGGAAATGCAGATGGAAAAGCCCATCTGAGTCCGATCCGCCGGCAGGACAGGACATCCTCTTCCTAGTGATGCACAGGTGCAACATCGCACTGACCACATACTTTGTCAGCTCTGGCCAATTCCATTGGCTTCAATGGGGCTAGTCACCACGCTTAAATTGAAACGTGTGAAAAGGATTGAGAGCTATCTTTAGAGCACCCTCCTCCTTCCAGACCAGGTTTTGCCCTTGAACAAGCTCCCTTCCTGAGTTACTTTTGCCTGAGCCTTCTCAAGGAATCCAGGGAAGTTGTTCCCTGATGAATCAGTTCTTTTCTTTTAAGCCTTCTCAACAAACCAACCAAAAACCTGCAAATGTTTCCCTTTCAATGTCTGTGCAAGCCAAGTAGTCCCTTCCCCACAGGGCCAGATTAAGACAGGAGTGGGCAAATTCCGGTCTGCAGACCAGATCTGGCCCACAGAATTAGTCCCTGGTGGGCCTCCACCTCTATATTTACCTGCACCCCCACAGGTAGAGGGCGATCACATCTCTCGTTGGCTGCGGATCGCTGTTCATGGCCAATGGAAGCAGCAGGAAGCAGTGTCCCATTTCACATCATTTCCCATCACTCCTATTGGCTGGGAATGGTGATCGATATCAATGAGAGCTGCGATCTCTCGATACCTGTGGAGGCGCAGGTAACTATAGCGGCAGCGGCCCGCCAGGGACTAACTCTATCGAGCTGCCCTTTTTTTTGTTGCCCACCCCTGGATTAAGACATGCTGAAGCCCCAAACTGTGTCAAGTTTAAGAGGCCCCATAGCACTACCAAAAAATGGGTATTATTCTAACAGAAAGGACAATGACAACAGAAATAATAAGGTTTTATATTTGCGTATATACTGGTGCATAGGTAAGGCGGCAACTAAAAACTAGTCATTTTTCTTGTGTTTGGAGGCCCCTCATAATTGAAGGGGCTTACTTAGCTTGTGCCTAAATCTGGCACTGCTTCTTCATGTCTGTCCCTCACAGCAGTGACTTCAGGTACTCACATTTCCTAGCTCTTACCTCAGAGCCGCAGCGATAAAAGACTCCACACAGTCCCCCTTCTGTCTGTTTGGTTTCCGGAACAATTCATCTCTGCTGCAGCTGCAGCAGCCTTCTGTTCAGAGCATGGTACCCAGCCCCATCTCTTTCTGGTCCTCTAGTCCCTGCTGCCCTCTTTTATACAGGCCAGCTAATTCAGGTGCAGCCCTTTCTCAAGTGCAGTGGGTAGGTCTAAGCAGCCAGCCAGTCAGCTGCAGGCCTCTGCCTCCAAGCAATGGGATCCCTGGTGAATATTTTGCTCAGTCTGGCTTGACTGCTAGGGGGCTATGTTACAGAACAAAGTACAGAAGGAGGGCCTCTTCAGACCAAAAGCTAGAGACATACATGATGTCTCATTGGCTTATGGTAAGGGAGTGAACCTCAAAGCTCCTGCATGTTGTGGCCTCCCATATGTTAATTGCTTTAATATGGCGTGGCAGGGCTTAACTAGTCAAGCAAATGATGTATGCATTCAGGAATTAAGCAGAACAGAGGGTGTGCTATTTAGAGACAAATATGAACAACTGTAATCCCATCATCCGGTAGTAAGAATCTGTACATCACTCAAGAGTGGATTGACTACAGGGCACTTGGGAACTAAAAATAGGTGTCGAGCCCAAAACACAGCGTCTGAAATCACATATGGCGAGAAGCAGGGGAGGCAGGACATGTTGTCATGTACTCAGGGCTGTGCTATGCATCATGCTTGAGGGGGAAAATAGAGAACGACCACAACTCAACTCCCTAATAAAATATTTAGGATAAAGTAGGGGGCTGCGCCCCTCTGGGGGTAGGTGTCTGTCCAGGGAGGAGGGGGGCAGGAGCAGGCTGGGGGTGTGGGGTCTCAGCAGAAGAGGTGAGAGGGGTTGTAGGGGAGGGGGAGGGTCAGGTCCAGATGGTGGAGTGGACCCAGCGCGGCCCAGAGGAAGGTGGGGGGTGGGCTCAAACGGCGGAGGGGACCCAGCCTCAGCAGCTCTTCCCTGGCACCGCAGCCCCTCGGGGGCGTGAAGTGGGAGCTGGAGGTGGAGCAGCCTATGCCCAGAGGGGACGGCACCGGGGCTGGCCACAGCAAGCGGCTGAGGATGGAGGCAGAGGCGGACGGCGGCAGCAGCATGTGGACGCTGATGACATCATTCTATCACCCCGCAGGAAAATGTGATACATAGAGAGAGAGGCTACGTCTACACTGCCAATTTTTGCGGCAGAAAATATGCTAACAAGGGACTCATTAGCATGAGTTGTGATATCATTAGCATATATTCTGCCATTTCTTTTTTGCGCAAAAAGAAGCAGTGTGGATGTCTCCTTTTTTGAGCAAAAACCCCGTTTTGCACAAGATCCTTATGCCTGTCCCGGAGAAGCATAAGGATCTTGAGCAAAACGGGGGTTTTGCTCAAAAAGGAAACGTCCACACTGCTTCTTTTTGTGCAAAAAGAAACGGCAGAAAATATGCTAATGATGTCACGACTCATGCTAATGAGTCGCTCATTAGCATCTTTTCTGCCGCAAAACCTGGCAGTGTAGAGAAAGCCAGAGAGAAAGAGAAAAGGAAGGTGTTGCTGTAAAGCCAGTATCATGGCATTGGCGTATTAAATGGGCAGCGCAAGATTGCCTGGTTGGATACCTGCACTTCCCATTCAGAGCCAAAGCAGTTCACCTGCTGGCCCTCTGGAAGAAATGCTTTAGCGGTATTCCCTGGAAAGAGATTTGTTCTGGAGAATCAACAATTCAGCTGGCATTTGTTGGAGCATGTTTTCATTTACCTATGAATGGATACCAGCAGCCACAATACCCCACAGTCCTGAAACCTTTTTTGAAGGACCTGTTAAGTGCTCTGCTCCCTCAGGCTTTCTGAAGGGTAACAGCTAATTGCACAGAAGTGAGCCAGATGCCGGTCTCTCCTTTTGGGGGAAAAAGATGACCCAGGGATAATAAAAAAGAGCTGGCTCCCTTCCCGAGCCTTTCCGAAATACACCTCCTGCGGATGACGCGCAAAGTGCTTTCCTCGCAATATGCTGTGAAAAGTCCGTGCTGGGTTGATGCCTGAGCTGTAGGCAGAAATGCAGACACTCGGGATGTGGTGGTCCAGCGTTCCAAAAACTGTCTCTTTCGAAGCTCCATCCTTTCTCAGCCATGAGACTAGAGCATGGCCCACAGGGCGTAGCAACGGTGCCTTGCAGGAGACCCTGCTTGCCCTCAGTAACAGGAGCCGTGATAGCTGCTAAGGTTTGAGGGCCTTACGTTCATGTGCAAAGGAAACCCTTTGGTTTGATCTGATTTAGTGCATTGCACCCAAGAGGAGAGAGACGTCTGAATCTTCCAACAGCAACTTACTCTGACAAAGCCTGCAGCTTGAACATCCTTCATGTTGCCCGGCCCGTCAGTGGAGTCATCTTCTGTCAGCTACCACCGCTGCTCGGCCTAAGGACGCTAACCTATACAGCGTGATCTTCTGCCTTTACTAGCCAACAGGCAAACTTTTAGCTTATTAACTGTCTTTCCATATCACTTAGATGCTCCAGATCCAAGAGACTTGTTTTCTCAACTGCTGATCCAAACCCATCAGGCAAGCAGAGATTCTGATTTGCAGCTGCAACGAGCCATGAGGGGAAATGCAGACGGGGAACGCATCAGGGACCATCTGGCGTTAAATAAATAGATTCAGAAGGGCAACTGCTTAAATCTTGGTTTAGATCAGTAGCTTCACTGTCACCTTTAGCGGCACACGCTTCACACACCTGCCCCTTGAACGAGTAAAAACTGTTAAACGAAGAGAGCACTCTCGAATCCTCGTGGCTAGGGGAATGCTAGGACATGAGGCCAGTTGGAGAAAGAAAATATTTTCACTGGAAAAAAGAATTTCTTTGACGAGCTGAGAACTATTAAACACGAGGCCCAGAGAGGTGACATGCACAACAGCGACAGTTTCTGAGAATCCTACGTCAGGTTTTGGTTCTAAAGATCTCAAAGCAGGCAAAATATATAAACTCACAAGTGCTGTGTTGGTGCCCTTGATGAAAAGATTTGGTGGTGTGAGTACCGAGGGCAGGTATCGGAAGGTCTCCGGCACTGAGATATCCTTTCGTCTTTAGCGGCAATCTCTCCAGAAATATAAAGAGAGTGGGGGGATGCTAAATTGTCCGAACTAAGATTCAGGTGTTAATGTGCTCACAAGTAACTTGCTGGGTGAGCAATAGCAACCTTTGCATGAGCAACAGCAATGATAAAATAGTCCTTCCATAGCGTTTCGCATTTGAGGATTTCAAAGCACTTTGGAAATATGAATTGTGTCTTTAAGGCTATGTCTACACTGTGTCCGTTTGGAGCAAGAAATATGCAAATGAGGTGAAGCATGGAATATTGCCATGCCTCATTTGCATAATTAATGAGGTTCCGTTTTTGCGCACGGGGCTTTTGCGCAAAAAAATCCTTTTCCGCAAGAGCCATTCTTCCACATTTTTTTCAGGAAGAACGGCTCTTGCGCAAGAGGGGGGGTTTTGCGCAAAAACGGAGCCTTGTTAATTATGCAAATGAGGTGCAGTGATATTCCACGCTTTGCCTCACTTACATATTTCTTGCGCCAAACAGGCGCAGTGTAAACATAGCCTAAATGTTGCCAGAAAGTCGGTAACTATCACTTCACCTTGTTTTACCAGTAAGGCAGATGCAGTTTTAGCGATTTGTCAGCCCCTGGTCTGGAACTCTTGGGACCTGACCCATCCCAAACAAGGGAGTTTGCCAGATTAAGGAAGTTCCATTTTGGCCCCCACCCATCACTGACCCCCAGCCTGACTCTGCTCCTGGCCACCGGCCTCCTGGCTGGCTCCCTTCCTGCCACCAGCCTACCAGGGCTTGCAGCCACAACAGGGCTGCCAGCCCCCCTGCTGCCAGCCTCCTGGCCAACTCCCTGCCACCAGCCCCACTGGCTCTGCCAGGCTCCCAGCCCCACCGGAGCCCAGTGTCATGCCAGAGCCTGCTACTGTGCTGTACTCATGGCCCTGATGGAGCCCACTGCCCCGCTGGCCCACCAAACTCCCAGTTGCCAGATCCCACTGCTCTGTTAGGTTCACAAACCCTCTGTTGGGTCCCATATGAGGAGAGATTAAAGAGACTGGGACTTTTCAGCTTGGAAAAGAGGAGACTAAGGGGGGATATGATAGAGGGCTATAAAATCACGAGTGGTGTGGAGAAAGTGAATAAGGAAGAGTGATTTACTTGTGCCCATAATATAAGAACTAGGGGCCACCAAATGAAACTAATGGGCAGCAGGTTTAAAACAAATAAAAGGAAGTTGTTCTTCACACAGCGTATAGTCAATCTGTGGAACTCCTTGCCTGAGGAGGTTGTGAAGGCTAGGACTATAACAGGGTTTAAAAGAGAACTAGATAAATTCATGGAGGTTAAGTCCATAAATGGCGATTAGCCAGTATGGGTAAGGAATGGTGTCCCTAGCCTCTGTTTGTCAGAGGGTGGAGATGGATGGCAGGAGAGAGATCGCTTGATCATTACCTGTTCGATTCACTCCCTCTGGGGCATCTGGCACTGGCCACTGTCGGCAGACAGGGTACTGGGCTGGATGGAGCTTTGGTCTGACCCAGTCTGGCCATTCTTATGTTCTAACCATTGGCCCCACCATGCCTCCTGCCCCGCTGGAGCCCACTGCCTGCTTCTGCACTGGAGATCACTGCCATGCTGGGCTCCTGGTCCTGCCGAAGCCTGCTGGCCCGCTGGGCTCCTGGCCACTGGCCCCTCCAGGCTCACAGCCCTGCTGGAGCCCGCTGTTGTGCTGGCCCCATCGTGTTCCTGGCTAGTGGATCCTGCTGCCCTACCAGCCCTCTGGAGCCCTCTTGTGCACCAGCTCCCCTGCTGCTGTTCCAACCAGACTCCCTTGACAGATCTCCCAGTCGCCAGCCCCACTGCAGCCAGCCCAGCTGGGCTCCCAGCCCCCTCAGGGCTCCTGGCCCTCCACTGGGACTCTGTGGTCCAGGAACATCCATTGTCCACCAGGGCCACGGATGTTCCTGGACCATAGAGTCCCAGTTTAAAGACATTCAACCTGTAGATTTACCCAGTGGTGTCTGGGTCTTTTGACTACATTAATTTTTGCTTTTTGGAAAATAAAATGAAAATGTGCAGGCTTCATTTAAGTCATTGCTCTGGCGTGGGGCTGGGCATGAGGTGTTCAGGAGCAGGCTGCCCCAGGGAGAGGGGACAAAGAGGACAACCGCAGCCCTCCCTCACCACAGCAGCTTGGGGGCAGGTGAGAAGCCCCCATGGGCTCTGCAGCTCCAGCAGGCACAGCTTGGGGAGGGATACGTGTCCTTTGCTAGGGTAGATCCAGGTTTGTTGGCCCCCTGCACTCCCCAGCCAGAGTGAGGCATGCAGCAAACCGTGCACTTTCCCCTTGTTTCCTCATGAAGGGGAACAGCCAGCAATGTTCCCGGATGAAACCAACCCCTTGCCTTGCTTTTCAGCAGTGTTCCCGGATGAAACCAACCCCTTGCCTTGCTTTCAGTTATAAGAAGAGGAAGCCGCAAACTGAGTATGATGGTCCTAACTCTTACCATCCCGGAGGAGTTCTTGAACAAACGGGCAAACTCAAAAATATAGTAGATTGGCAGCACTGGGATTAGCACACTGGTCTTCTGATCCCTAGCCTCTGTGCTCTGTGGATAATTCCTGTTGCTTTCTGGTGATGCAATGTGTAAATTCTGCAGGCACAACTTAGGCACTTGCTTCAGAACGTAGCCCCATGTAGAAAGGCAACTAGAGAGATCAGAAGTGTAGAGTGCTGGGCAGAACTGGGCCGATGCGGTTTGTAAAGCCTCCAGTGTTCCCAGATGAGGCCAGGCAGCAGAGCAAACACTTATTTCTCCCACAGATGTGATAATAAGCATCTTTTAATTTAAACGAGGCCTGTTTACACACCACTGAGTGAAAAAGACAGTAATGAAAGTGCACGTAAAAGGGACTCATAGCCCTCAGCTTCCATCCACTCTCAAACATTCCCTTTTAAGTCCCTTTGATGAAGGGCTGCTGTATATTGTCACTAAGTGCAATTGACTCGATTATCACGTCTTTGTTTTGAACACCCACCTCCAAAGTTATTAAATACTTAGGTTCTTAATCAGAATTGCTTATTCTTAGTCAATAAATCATTTAAATGCCATCTGCTAAAATGAAAAGGAATTTCAAAGTCAGTTTCTCCTCCCCTCCCCCAGCATATTTTCTCTAAAGACATTCTAAACTAAAAGACATTTGCATAATCCACCCAGTACAGCTTTGCTTCTAGAAGAAGTGTGCACAGACCACAGAGAAGGCTCAGTTTGGTTTTGACTTAACAGATCCACTCTACGAAAAACTTAGAAGCAATTCTTCTAGCACGACACACATTCATTCCACTTCTCGTGCCCTGGGTTGGTTTGGTTTCTAATTATTATCGAGAATATTTGTTATTTATCTTTAGTGATTGTCATCCCATAAATGCTTTACAAATTATGGGTCAAATCCTGGTTGACTTTCTTCTGCAAGTAACTTTAACTTCACTAGGGCTATTTGTATGGCAGAGGCCTGCTCTATGCTTACAAGGTTTACTGGTATAACTAGGATGCTAATAGTATAGTTATTTCTCTTCCCAGATGGGAATAAACTATAAGGCTACATCTACACTGCACATTGCAAGAAGATATGCAAATGAGAAGATATGCAAATGATGCGTGGTGATGAATATCGCCGCTTCTGCGCAAGAGGGGTTTTTTGCGCAAGAAGGAGCAGTGTAGACAGCTCCTTCTTGAGCAAAAGCCCCTTCCACAAAAATGGCGCCTCATTTGCATATCTTCTTGCGCAACAATGCGCAGTGTAGACGTAGCCTAGAGGTATAAGCACTTTTATACTAATATAACTGTGTCCATGCTAGGAGGGTTGCACTGCTTGAACTATCCTGGGTACAACTTTCATTTGCAGACAAGCCTTTAAGGTTCTCTGTATTGGGCCCAGTTTAAAAGCCTACAAGAAAGGTTTCTTCTGGCATCCATGGGAGCATTGCTTCAATAACAGCTTCCAGACATGGCCAGAAATAGACCCCTAATTCAGCAAAGCAGTTATACACAAGTTTCTATTCCTCTAAATTCAATGGAGTTTGTGAATGTGCCTGAAACTGACTATATGATTAAATGCTTTGCTGGATAGCGATGAATTGAAGCACATGCTTCCCTGGTTTGCAGAACTGTGACGTGAAAGAGGAATCACTTCCCTCAGGGCAGGTCTACACAGCTGGGCTAACGCCGAAACCAGCTACGCAACCTGGGCTACGTCAATTGCGTAGCGTAAATCGAAATAGCTTCTTTTGGCACCAATCTCCACCTAGGAATGTTCTGTCAAAAGAGGAATGGAGGAGATGCCTTTCTTGAGGTGACTAGAAAACCCCATTCTCCTCAGTTTCTGCAGCTTTTTAAATCTTGGTGAGTGTATTTCAGAATCTCTGTCATCACCACATCGGGGCTGCCATACAGACAAAATATGGAAGTGAAGTAAATGGGAGTCTTCCCATTGGCTCCAGCGGGTGCCGGATTATATTCTTGTCATCAAGCAGACCCACTCACAGCTGTCAATCCTCATCAGGACTGCCTTAGAAAAGAGAAGAATCTTTGAAACAATGTAGAGCACTGATCCACCTAAAAAAGGTTTATAATTTTTCATGGGTCTATTTCTAACATCTCCCTCCCACACACACACTAGTTAAAAAGCAATGGGCTTAAACTGCAGCAAGGGAGGTTTAGGTTGGACATTAGGAAAAAGTTCCTAACTGTCAGGGTAGTCAAACACTGGAATAAATTGCCCAGGGTGGTTGTGGAATCTCCATCTCTGGAGATATTTAAGAGTAGATTAGATAAATGTCTATCAGGCTTGGTCTAGACAGTATTTGGTCCTGCCATGATGGCAGGGGACTGGACTCGATGACCTCTCGAGGTCCCTTCCAGTCCTAGTATTCTATGATTCTATGATTCTATGAAAAGAAGCATCTAGACCTAACCGAACCACTCTGGTACCTCAATAATTGCTCTTCAGGTAATGAGACAAATCTGTTAATCTTATTAAACCAGACAACTTTACAGATTATCAGATGCTCCTTTTCCTAACACATAGCACTAAATTCCACAACATTAAAAATGACCGGGCATCAAATTCTTTCTAAACTGCTGACAGACAGTCAAAGCTGTGATAGCCTTCAATTATCCAAACCTCACACAGAGTTCCCTATGCCTCAGGAAATCTCTACAAAGTTTGGGAGTTTAAAGTGTCCCTTTGCAGAGTAAAGTCACCTTGTATGTACAGCAGGAGGTATTCCACCTTCTCAATAGTAGCCTTGCTCAGTTCTCTTGTTCAAATAAGTCCTTGGTTATTTTCTCTCATAAAAAGATTTAAAACTACAATCAAGAAAATCAACAAGGTTTTGTTTTTCACATAGCTTGGATTGTCATTGCAAAGCTTATCACCAAAAGATAAATCCAACATAAAGGAAGTGAAAGCTTCCTGTAAAATAATATGCTTTGAAGGTGGTGGGAAATTTAATAATTGTGGTTTAACCTTGGGGTGGGTGAAAAAGTTCACATAAAATAAAATCCTAACCCACATCTGCCACGTCTAGTAAGATGAACCCAATCCAAACCTGCTTTGAATTTTTAAAAATTACATCAGATCATTCCCCATTCCCCAAAATTATTTTTTATTTTTATACACCTCTCATCTGCTTCATTCCAGGCAGGGCTGGAAGGAATAGTTCTGACTTACATTCAGAAAGAATGACTTCGCGATATGACTGGCTCATTTGGAAGCCAGAATCATTGGAAATTGAATTAAATAGGGCTGCCTTATGATTTATTCATTACAAAGTTTAAATGTGTAGGTGCTTATTGCCAAAGGCCTCTCCAGCAACAATAAATTACAGTGAAATCATATAGAAGCCTGAAAGTGAATTTCTCAGACTGGCCTAAGGCCCTGATCCTACATGCTCTGAAGTCAATGGGAATTTTGCCTTTGATTTCAATTAGTGAGGGATCAAGCACTCAAACAATGACCACACAATGTGTATGGTATGGCTATTGCCTTATGCCCTACTACCCAATATAAGTATTCCATCTTCTGTAAATAAAAACAGTTCTTATAGCATGATATCATTGCACTGAGAATTAGGGTCTGCCTCAGTTTACAAGAAGAAGATGGCAATAGAACATATTCAGTGAAGGGCCCTTTGGTCTAGAATAGGCTTCCTCTTCTCATCTGAAATGATCCAGATTTACTGATTTTCAGAGCAAGGTGCAAGGGCAAGCTCTATATGCAGGCTGCTGCAGGGGTGGGTTTTGAGAGGAGAGGATGTTGGGTGTTGATATGAGGTTTGATTTGATAGAGCCATAGAACACTAGAACTGGAAGAGGCCTCAAGATTATTAAGTCTGGTTCCCTGCCCTCACAGCAGGACCAAGCACCATTTAGATCATCCTATCTCTCTAACCTGCTCTTAAATATCTCCAGTGATGGAGTTTCCCCAACCTCTCTAGGTAATTTATTCCAGTGTTTAACCACCCCAACAGTTAGGAAGTTTTCCTGATGTCCAACCTAAACCTCCCGAGCTGCAATTTAAGCCCATTTCTTCTTGTCCTATCCTCAAAGGCATCACTCTTCTTTGTAACACCCTTTTAGATACTTGAAAGCTGCTCTCATGCCCCCTCTCAGTCTTCTCCTTTCCAAACTAAACAAGCCCAATTCTTTCAGTCTTCCCCCATAGGTCATGTTCTCTAGACCTTTAATCATTCTTGTTGTTCTTCCCTGGACCTTCTCCAATTTCTCCACATCTTTCTTGAAGTGTGATGCCCAGAACTGGACACAAATACTCCAACTGAGGCTTAATCAGCGCAGAGTAGAGCAGAAGAATGACTTCTCGTGTCTTGCTCACAACTCTCCTGTTAATGCATCCCTGAATCATGTTGGCTTTTTTTGCAACAGAGTCACAGTGTTCACTCATATGTAGCTTGTAGTCCACAATGACCCCTAGATCCCTTTCTGCAGTACTCCTTCCTAGACAGTCGCTTCCCATTCTGTATGTGTGAAACGGATTATTCCTTCCTAAGTGGAGCACTTTGCATTTGTCCTTAGTAAACTTTATCGTATTTACCTCAGACCATTTCTCCAGTTTGTCCAGATTATTTTGAATTACGACCCTATCTTCCAAAGCACTTGCAAACCCTCCCAGCTTGGTATCATCTGCAAACTTAAGAAGTGTACTGGCTATGCCATCATCTAAATCAGTGATGAAGATATGAAACAGAACCAGTCCCAAAACAGACCCCTGCAGAATCCCACTTGTTATGCCCTTCCAGCATGATTGTGAACCATTAATAACTACTCTCTGAGTACGGTTATCCAGCCAGTTATGCACCCACCTTACGGTAGCCCCATCTAAGTTGTATTTCCCTAGTTTATTGATAATAAGATCATGCGAGACTATGTCTAATGCTTTACTGAAGCCTAGGTGTAACACAGCTTTGGATAGGTACTCCTCTTCTGCTTTCAGGACTAATCTGTATAAATAGCTCAGATGATAGCTATATAATTGTTATGTCATTGTGTTCATATATCTTTCATACTACACACAAAAAAACCTAAAAAAGTATAATTCCGAAATACTGTGTGTTCAAAACATTCAGTGTTGGTCTGTCACTGTCTTACACTGAAATCCAGGGAAATTTTCCCATTGACATTCCTTGCTGAATGGTTTTGAAAATTCCAGTCACTGTGTTTACAAAGGAATAAAAAAATGTACACTTTGCACAATCTCATTAAAAGCAGTAAGCCTTCCAAAACAAAAAGTAAAGTAATCCCAGCATTTCATCAAATGTCAGTTTCCAGAAATGTTCTGGAACTTATCAGAATATACAACACCGAGGAAACAATAAATAACCACAATAATTCTACCTAATCTTAAGAGGTACTGCCATTGTCATCTATGATTAATTGTCTGCATAAACTCAGAGATACGAGATGCCTTCTGATAAAAATGCCACACTATTAGTTGAATGATGGTTAAAACATTCATAATAGCTAAGCAAGCTTGCCTAAATCAATCTATTGCACTTTTGATGTGCTGTCGTAGTAGATTAACCTGCAAACGCTTTGGAAGCAGCATAGAAGTGAGCTCCCCGGAGCCTGAAAACTCATTTGCCATCAGAATGCAGGACCACAGAGGTTATTCTGGGACATCTATCTGATAGTACGTCCAATCTAAAATATGTGCTTGTCCTATGCAAAATAAGTACTTCAAAAAGCAGTGCAGCCTGCAAGGATTCTCAAGGACTAGCCTGGTAACGGACAGACTCCCGCTGTAAGCGGGATTTGAAGAAATGCTTCCCTTACAGCTAGCAGGAAGTGGGGAGTGATCCTGGGTATGTCTAGGCAGTACTTTTTTTGAACAAAAAAGGGTGCCGGTACTCTGGGGCAAACTTGTTGAGCAAAAAAAAAAAAAAAGTGCTGGGAGCCAGAAAAAAACTCACCATGCGTCGGCTTACGTCAGAAGCCGAGCTGCCCCAGGAAAACAGGTGGGAAATCCCATTCCTTTTCTGTCGGCTGGGAAAATAGGTGATGGTACGCCATTCCAGGCCGTACCGTCACAAAAAAAGCACTGTGTCTAGGTAAATACAGTTTGCTCCTGCTTTGCTTCGAGCTGTTAGCTATGCAGCAGATGGAGAGGTCATTTGTTCATTGCAATCAACATAATTTGCGACCTAGCACCAGCGATGTCTGTATGAAATGCAGGATGGCTGAAAGATGGTCGCCGCTGTTTGTAATTGTGTGGGGATACAGGACCGTGGGACTGTGTTAACGCTGCTCCAAAGAGAAGGGCTCACAGTGAGCGGAGAGAACCTTGCTAAGCAGGGGCTGGGCTTTCAGGGCTCTCGGAGAGAAGAGGGGCGAGGGAAGATTATTCTCCTCAGGAGACTGTATGTCCGTCCCTGCCTGGACTAGTCTGCCCTGTTCCCCCCACTCCTCAAAGAACAGAGCTAAACAGGCATCATTAGGTGCCTCTTTTCTGATGTGAATGGCGTTGGGAGCTGTGTTTGGTAAGAGCTGCAGTCACTGGTTGCTGCAGTCGCTGGAGATTGACGGGCAGAAGTCACAGCCAAGAAGGGGATGGCAGCAGATGGTGCCTGACAGTCAGCAGGAGGGTGGCAGAGAGATGTGATGAGCAGGCAGCAGGGCAGCAGCTGTGCATGCAGCCAGCAGGGGGGCAGGAATCAGGGTGGGGGGGGAGCTTAGACCAAGGGGCTCAGGGCAGGGGTCTGGGAGGTGGGGGGGGGGGCTTTACCAGGGCTGCCTGTGGCAGCGCGGGCGGCCCTGCTCCAGCTGTGGTTGGAGTGGGGTTGTGCTGCTCTAGCAACTCCTCTGGGGGCTGTGGCTCCTCCCAGGGGACTGATGCTGCACTGCCAACCCTTCCCCCCCGCAAGTCATAGAATCCCAGAGACCTCAGGAGTCATCAAGTCCAGCCCCCTGCGCAAGGCAGGACCAGCCCCAACTCAATCATCCCAGCCAGGGCTTGGTCAAGCCAGGACTTAAACACCTCTAGGGATGCAGATTTCACCTCCTCCTTAGGGAACCCACCCCAGTGCTTCCCCACCCCCCTAGTGAAATAGTTCCTGGAGGGGTGACTCCTCCAGGGGTCTGGGGCTGGGCTGCCCTCTGGCAGCTCCTTGTGGGGGGTGGGAACAGGCCAGAGTTGCCAGCCCCCACGGTATCTCCTTGCATGGGGAGGCAGGGCTGGGCCATGATTTCCAGCCCCCTGGCCTTTAGTTGCAGGGGGGCAGGGGCCAGGCTCTGGTTCCCAGCCCTCATGGTGTCTAATTGTAGGGGGGGCAAGGCCGGGTCACGGTTCCCACTAGTGTCTACTGGGTGGGTGGTGCCAGGCCAGTTTCTGACCCCCTCTGGTGTCTCCTGGGGGGGGGGGAGGGGGCATGGCTGTGCTGCCCTGCCCCGAGGGTGATCCAGGGAGCCATGGCAGTGGGGTTGGTGGCTGTGGGGCTGCCCCCATCCAGCACTGTAGTTGAGGGTCAGGGGAGGGATTTTAGGCAGGGGGAGGCACTTACCCAATCTGATGTCAGGCAAGAGGGTGATCCCTGGTCCCAGCTGGCCACTGTCTTGCTGGTGCAGATGCCCCCTGTGGTCACTGCTGTACAACTGTCTCTCCGATCAGCCCCTCCCCTCCCCATGTGATGGAAAACAATTGGATTCCAGGTACACACCGTTTTCCTGGCCCAACCAAACCCTAAGCTTGCTTTAAGTTAGAATAAGAGGAAGCTGCACACCAAATTTGGTGGTCCATTTAGGAGGAGTTCTTGTACAAATGCACTCACGGACAGGCAGACAGACAGACAGATGCACATTTCTAAAAGATACAGATTATTACCCGGTCCGCCAATGGCCATGTCTCCCCTTGGGCAAGTGACTTAATTTCCCTCGTCAAAATTTTTGAGATTCACTAACAGTTCAGACACCATAATGGGGCTTGATGTTCAGAACGTACGGGGCACCCATATTCTGAAAACTGTGCACTCGCAAGGGGTTTCATATAGGGCAGCAATGAACCGAGTTACCCAAATTCACTGGTCTCTTGACAATCTTGGCATTTTTGCAATCTGTATAACAAGGATAACGGCAGGTACCATGTGAATATGAAGTCATTAATGTGTGCAAGGTACTCCAATATTGTGATGATGGATCGTTAGGTGAGTTCATTCAGAATGGACCTTGGCCATTTTTTTTTCTTTTCATTAAAGAAATCCCTCCTGCATACCTTGTTTTTGGCAATCAATAACTTCCATCACTGATTTCAAATGTTAGCGTTTTTTGCAATGGCCTTTTAAAAAATAATTGCAGCATTCAAATGAACCCACTGTCTCTCAACACAAATAAATGAAATACGAAGTAAAACAACAAGAAAATCATATAACATTATCCCTTTTAATCAGCTGGCTGCTTAAATACGACCCTTTGCTTGTCATCTTTGAGGCTATGACTAGACTGCAAGCTTCTTTTGGAAGAAGCTTTTCCAGAAGAGATCTTCCAGAAAAGCTTATTTTGAAAGAGAGCATCCACACAGCAAAAGCACAAGGAAAAAGCGATGTGCTTTTTCGAAAGATAGCATCCACATTGATTGGATGATATCTCACATTTAAGTTGTGATTAGTCTGGACAGAGTGGCCACCAGGGCACCTGTGTTATTTCCTGGAGGCCTCTTCTTTCGAAAGAACTCCCTCTTCTGCATCCATACATGCCTTTTTCCGAAAAAGCTTTCTCGGAAAAAGGCTTATTCCTTGTAGAAAGAGTTTTACCGCTGTCGGAAAAACCCCTCCATTCTTTCGACTTTCTGTTGAAAGAACTCAATGGCAGTGTGTATGCAAGTATTGTTTTTCCAGAAAAATGGCCGTTTTTCCAGAAAAATGCTGCAATGTAGACATACCCTGCGTGTGCTTTCATAGCTGAAGGACATTAAGGGTACGTCTAAATCACACTTTATTTCAAAAGAGGAATAACAAAAGAGGAATAATAATGCACGGGGAATTTGGACATCTTCTTCCGATCTCACTTTTAAAAGCAGGTCTTTCGAAAGTGAAAGTAGTCTGGACACAGTGTTTTCGGAAAAAAGCCCCCTTTTTCAAAAAACCGCGTAAACCTAATTTTTTAAGGAAGAGCTGTTTTTCGGAAAAGGGTTTTTTTTTTCTAAAAAAAAAAAGCATCCAGACTACTTTCACTTTTGAAAGACCTGCTTTTGAAAGTGAGATCAGAAGAAGATATGCAAATTCCCACAGAATTTGCATATCCTCTTTCGAAAATAAAGTATATCCTTGGTGGTTGTTCAGCTAAGTAAATGAAGGTATTCAGCAGCAGCGTGTCTGCATGGCAGAATGAATTGATCTGTCCAGTCGGGTGGAAAGGTGCATCAGGAAATCCCATTATAACCATTTGGGAATGCTCTGCTCACAACATTGTCAACAGCCCCACAGCCCGTACAACAGCGCCCCAAGAGATTCCCTTCTACTGCACAGGGATGAGCAATGTTCTACGACCACTGCCAGAGAAACACAACAGCTCCAAGTCCCAAGTCAGGTCACTGTCCCTAGTTGAGGAGGGCACTTAACTTCAAGCATCTGCTGAACTGCTTTCTTGATTAAGGAAAGATTTAAGCCAGTGTTTAATTGCATTTCCGAACGGAGGCTGAGACGTCCTGCTAATGCATCGGTACTAATAAAGCATAAGGCTGGCGTGCATAGCATATGATCAGCGTATCTGACCATAAATCTTCCAGATATGGCTCTGTGGCAGTGCACATGACTTCAGCGAACTGACAAAAGGAGAGAGGAGAATGGTACCTTTCGAAACAGCGTCCCAGTTGTGGGAGGCTCAGAGGCCAACCACTGCCCTGTAAAAGACTTAGAACTCAGACTCTACCAGCTGTGAAATTAATAATTCTTTGAGCATCATGAGAAGGTAAATTTCAGCTTGGCAATGTGCTGTGTTTAGACACGGTAATCAATCAGTGATTTCACAGCATTTCCAAGTGACCTTTTGGTGCAACCTGCACAGTACATGAGGTACTGGGGTTCTTCTCTTCCTTTCAAGTCTTATGTTTCTTTGAACTCCCAGTAAATGCTGATCAATAACCATTAATGACAAAACACTGGATACACAGACACAATATTTTGCGTGCGCGCAAGCACACACACACACAACACTCCATCGAGAAATGCAATTCTAGCCCAATGGTGATGATTTAAAGCACCTATATGAAGGATTGTTTCAAGTGTCACTTGCTGACTTCTCATTGTCAGAGTTCTCATTTAGATGTGAGCCATTACATTGTAATCATTTCGGTAGAGTTGGTCAATAGTAGCTCAGATAGCTTAGCAAGGAAGATCTAGTGACAAATTGTTTGCATGCGTAAAAAAGTGCTAGAAGGCAGGACATCTTTCTATAGCCAATTCTTCACATCATAGAAGGAAACATGAAAGGGGAGATGTTGTATGGAATCCCAAAATTACACCTTGTCATTTTTCAGGGTCTCATGCAATTCAAGAGGAAGATGGGTGCTTGGTCCCAGAGTCTGTCAATCCTCATTAGTTCATCTCTAATAATTACTTTTTTAGCAAATGGACAGTAAAGGTATGTCTAGACTACATGCCTCTGCCGGCAGAGGCATGTAAATTAGACTACCCAACATAGTCAATGAAGCAGGGATTTAAATATCCCCTGCTTCATTAAAATAAAAATGGCCGCCACGCTGTGCCGGCTCAGCTTATCGTCGGCACAACGTGGCAGTCAAGACGCGGATCGGTCGACGAGGAAAGCCTTTGCTGACCGATCCCTTATGCCTCGTGAAACAAGGTTTACAGGATCGGTCGGCAAAGGCTTTCCTTGCTGACCGATCCGCGTCTTGACTGCCGCGTTGTGCCGACGATCAGCTGAGCCAGCACTGCGCAGCGGTCATTTTTATTTTAATGAAGTGGGGGATATTTAAATCCCCGCTTCATTGACTATGTTGGGTAGTCTAATTTACATGCCTCTGCCGGCAGAGGCATGTAGTCTAGACATACCCTTAGTATCTGTCATAAATATTTAAATTAACCTCCTGGATAAACTCCAAATGATTGAAAAAGGATTCAAATTAAAAAATGACAGGCAACAAAACAAACTCAATCCCCTTCAGAGATGCTACTAGAAACCACAAGGTCACAACAAAACCTAGCCCAGGATCTCTTAGCTCGGAAAGAATCCCTTACTGACGAGCAGGATTCAGTCTAAAAGATGTCGGTCAGAGGTCTTAAACTCCCAGCCTGTGGGCCATCTGTGGCCTGAGCACGGCCCTAATCCAGGCCACGAAATATTTTGAAAAAAGTTATTAAATCAGGCCCATGTGGGTGTGGAGACTCCTCTGCGCACATGGCTCCCATCAGCACCTGGGTCCCCAGGGCCCACATGGTCCCAGCTGCAGAGGGCACCACCCGGTCCAGTCGCAATGTGTACTACACTGGCCAGGGAGCCTCCCGAGCTGACACTTCCGCAGCCAGCAGAGTCGGTTTCGCTTTCAATTACCCTGGGCTGGGGCGGAAAATCCCAGTGTAAGAATGCAGATGTTGCGGGGGGAGGCGGAATGCCAGTGTGAGGCTGCGGACATTGCGGGGTCTAGGGGCATCCCAGCACGAGGACATGGGGGGTGTCAGGTGAGGACTCAGTTTCTTGTCTTTTGCAGGATCCTGGCCTCTGTCTGGGCTCCTGGACACAGGGAAAGACACAATCAAATTGCATATACTGTATTGCCAACCCCAAGTGTTCCAAACGCACGAATCAGGTCCCCTCCCCCTCAAAAGAGAAGTGTTGTATATTGGGTTGTACATATAGATCTTGTTGTTATAGTAACTGAGTAGGTCACTGGGGTCAGCCCAGCTAGTCTGGGCTTATTCTAGTTAGTTTTGTGCTATGCAATAAAATGGACACTTGCAACTACTTCAGCTCTCTGCATTTCCACTGATTTCTTCCTATACTGTGAAACTCCCCATGACATAACAAGAAGGGCTTCTTAAAATCCCAGATAAAAATACACTGGGGGGTCTTTTTATTTGGCATCTGGTGTTTGGGGCCTTTGGTTGAACTCGGGAAGGGGGGAGACTCTTTTCTAGCTTTTCTCCACAAACCATGAGAAAAGAAAGAAAGAAAAAGAAGGCTGAGATTCTCTTCTAACACCATGCACCAAGTAACAAGCACAATCTACTACGTCCGAGTGATCACAGTTGATAGTGGTGCATGAGGTGTGAATTTCCCAGAGCTGGCTTAATTCTAATAAGGTGGCTGGGACTGTCCAGAAAAAAAAAAGACCCAATTATCAGGAGGCTTGTGATCAGGAGAGCTGGCCTCACTGATATCTAGTCAGTTTCACAAAACAAGCTAACAGTTTCACAGCTTACATGTATGGACAGGACAGCTCTGCACACTAGGGACGCGAATGGTTAACTGGTTTACCAGTAAGCATCACCCTTACGGTTAACTGGCAGCCTGGTTGGGCCGGAGTAGCCGACCGTGCTGCAGGCTGGTGGTGCTCCTGCCCAGCAGGAGTGGTCCTTGTATGGGGCGGGCCTGGCCTGGCCAGACCACCCCTGACCGCAGGGGTGGGAGGCGGGGGGGAGTGGGTTACCATGCCACGCTGCGGGTGGAGGGCCAATCCAGGCTGGCTGGGCTGAGCGCCCGCCCCACTTGCCCCTGTCTAAGCAGTTGACCAGTTAAACACAATGTTTAACCGGTTAACTGATTAAATGAGATTTTACATCCCTGCTGCACCATCCCCCCACCCCAGGCTACAGGAACGTGCCAGCAGCAGCACAGAGTTAACATCAGGAAGCCACATTCTAATCCCATTGCATTGCCAGTGGCGGTGGCAGGGACCCCGGCAGGTTTTAAATCACATGGGGGCGGCAAGTGGAGCTGGGGGATGCATGGGGAAGGGAAGCATGAGGGCCAGCCTGAAGGGCTGGGAGATGCATGGGGAGGAACGTGCAGAGACCCCCATCCTAGGGTTGCCAGGTGTCTGGTATTCTACCGGACAGTCCAGTTTTTGCACCCTCTGTCCGGTAAAAAAAATTCAGAAAATACCGGAAATGTGCAATGTGCAATGTCCGGTATTTTCTGTTTTTCCAGATGAGCGCTGGAGAGAAGCCTGGTGGGGCCGGGGGGCAGCGGCTGGGAGGTGGGGCCGCGATCAGTGCTGGGAGCCTGTGGTAGTGTGCAAAAGCCTGGCGGGGCCGGGGGGAGTGGCTGGGACTAACATTTAAAGAGCCTATTCAGGGCTTGTCCTAGGATGAAAGGGTGCTCCAGGCAAAGCGCCTCTTTGGTGGCACCTTCCCCCTTTTGTTTGTTAAACTTTGGAATATCTTATTTTTTATTGCAGTCGGAGGCTGTGTCAGGGCTTTGAGCCACAATTTGCCTGCACGATTTATCCCCGTCATATAAGACTGACTGGTGACGCCTTGCCCCTTACTTACCCGTAAGGGCAGAGCTGACAACCTTCTCAGAAGTTTGGGGAAAAGAGTTTGGAAAGTTCCAAAAGATTCTACACGAAGGTCCAGAACATTCTAGAAGGTTAGTGAAAAATGAATCCGCATACGGAATACCTGAATCATTTTACTTCAGCCATTCTCTTTTCCCCATCATCGCTAAACAAAGACAGTACCCCGAGCCCGGCGCCCTCCAAACTCCCCCGGTCAACTGTTTCTAAATCTGGCCCTGAGCATACTTCTTTGTGCTGAAGTTATTGGTATGAGACAGGAGCCTGGAGCCATCTTGAGCTTGGGCCATACTACAGATGAGTTGTACGCCATCAAGCTTTCTTTGACTGGATAATTTATCTTGTGTTGTCCTCAGGAGAAATTTGCCTCTGAACATATTATCACAGCTGTCTGTCTCCAACCGCAGCTGCAGAATATTCTGTAGGTCCAGAATAAAGGTTGTGCAGAACCATATATGAGGTTCTTCAAGGGCTTTTATTAAAAACCGAGCATGTCAAAAATGTAAAACTGGAGAAAAAAATACCTGCCCCCTTCCTTCATCTCCCATCCTTTATCGTAAGGTTAACTGTCTGCAAGAGGCAAGATGTGTTGAACCTTCTTTTGCATATTATAATTCATAATTTTCCCATGTTTTCTTGCATAATTGCCAAGGGTGAAAGCAAAATTATTTCCTTCCTGGTACAAGAGGCAGAGGACACCAAGTAAGGGGGACCATGTGACTTCCCCACACAACTCCGCCTCAACCCCAGTCCAGGCCCCCCATGCTCTCTCCCCTCCCCATCCCACCTTACCAGGGAAGAGAGGGGAGTCTGGGGATGGTACAGCAGTTGGCGGAGCTCCCGGCTGTTCTGCTGCTTTCCCCCACTCGGCCCCTGCCACTGTGGAAAGGAGCAGCAGCTCCATCCCTGCCCCCTGCCCTTCCCCCCCACTCTCCTCTGGCTCTACACCAGCAGTCCTGATGGAGGATAGGGCCAGGAGGGGGGGCGGTGTTGGGGCTCCTTTCCCCACTGGGAGGGGCAGGCAGTGGGGAAAGGTGCAGAATGCCAGCAGCTCCGCTGGCCACTGTACCACTCCCAGCAGGCACCCCTGGTTCTGTTCTCCTGGGGGCTGGACAGAGGGAGCCAGAGGAGAGGCAGCTCTGTGGGGGCTTGGGGGTGGTACGTGTAGTGTCTTTCCAAAACGCCATCCTGGCTATAAATAGCTGGCATGGCACCCCAGACCTTGCTGGCCACTTCCTTGCCGGTACCAACTAACTGACAATTACAGAGTAAAATAGAGCTATTCCTTTCAAGTCAACATTGCCATAAAATGTCCAGTTCCCAGTATTACACAGCAAATACTACTCCTATGCCTGCTCCTAGAAGCTGTTTATTTCTCTTTGTCAGCAATCACCCATTATCCTGGGAAGAGGCAGTATATTACACACTCATCTTCTTCATAATGCTTCTCCTATTCCATAGTCACATTGCTGTTATAGCAAGTTGTTCAATTATTTAACACCACTCTGAGGCACCCGGCTCTGATTTGGCATCCTGCTTCCAGAGCTAGCCAGTGGAAAGAAAGCACTGTGCCCTGCAATCCACGGTCTCCCTAAGCCTTTGACTCTTGCTTTCTAGTGATTCACCTCTTCTCAGCCTGAGGGGCCAGTCTCCATGGTACTGGACTCCCTAATGAAGTGAAGACAAATGACTTTACTGATACCTTTTGCTGCTGCTAGGCTTTGTCTACACTGCATGTTTTTGCTGCAGAAACTATGCTAATGAGGGACTCATTAGCATGAGTCGCGATGTCATTAGCATATTTCCTGCCGATTCTTTTTGCGCAAGGGGTTTTTGCGCAGAAAGAAGCAGTGTAGCTGCTTCCGTTTTGCGCAAAAAAACCCTTTTGCGCAAGAACCTTATGCCTTTCCAGGAGGATCTTGCGCAAAAGAGTTTTTTTGTGCAAAACAGAAGCTTCTTTTTGCGCAAAAACCCCTTGCGCAAAAAGAATCGGCAGGAAATATGCTGATGACATCGCGACTCATGTTTTCTGCTGCAAAAAGTCGCAGTGTAGACAGTGTGGGTCCATCGTGTATCACCACCTGTCTTCACAGACCTCTGCTTTTCTGTTTTGTCCTCCTTAGTGTCTTTCACAATAGCAAAGGTGCAGTCAGGAACATGGGAATGCCCCCAGCCCTAAGGTACACCCAGCCTGATATCCTGTCTCCAAAAGCTGCCAGAAGGAGGCAGATTTGGGGTCATCTACCCTCCACATTAGGGCTTCTCCTGATCACTGATCATTTGAGATTGTCTTAAACCCCGAAGAATGGGGTTTAATATCATTTCCTCATGTTTTTTTAATCATGTGTAAAGTTTATGGCCAGATGTGACCATGATGACAATCTAGTCTGACCTAGGTTAAAGACCCTGACCCAAGCACTTCTGCACCAAGCCCCTAACTCCTGTGGAAGTATTGATCTGCTCTGAGACAGATCAGACGGCATATGAACCTCCGACCACTTGCATACAAAGCACCACACCGTCCAATGCTCCACAAAGCCATTGCATCCGTAGAATTAATGATCAGCTCTGGATAGTCTCAATATCCATATAAATGTCCAAACCATTTTTCAACCTCGTTGCATTCTTGGCCTCAATGATTTCCATAGCTGGGGAACCCCCACTCAGAGAACCCGCTCCTTAACAGAAGAGGCAACTACTGGATGATCTTCTGTACTAGCCATTCGCTTTCTTGTGGAAAAAAAATTGATAACCTCTGTCATGGCTCCTTCCCCACTCTGGCATGATAAATGCAGAAGTGGGGGCCAGCAAGTGTACCCCAAAGCCTTATCTACCAGGCTTTGGTATAAAACTTCCCCCAGAATCTTAAAAACCTAGATTTTGGGAATAAAACTTCCACTGCCACCACCCAAATATTAATAACGAGATTAGGGGAAAGATAATTTGGGAAACCTCACCCCTATTATAAAAATCAGGACACACAGTAACCAATGCAAGCTTAATAAAAAGAAAGGAGGAAACTTTTATTATTACAACAATATTCCTGTTGCAAGCATAAGGATCAGATGGAAAGGTAACAAAATATACTCATGGAGGAATTACACCATGGGCTAGAACTTAGTTAAAAAGAAAAGCCAAACATCTCTTAAGCAGTGCCAGATATCAGATCCCATAACCAACCCTTAAAACAATAAAGCCTAACGAAACTACCTAAACTTTACCCTACTTACAGAAAGTGAAGAATTGTTTCTTGGAGAGAGAGAGACATGCTTGTCCCTCCCTGTAGCTGCAGAGGACTCACCCAGAGAGACAAAGGAGAGAAAAACCCAAATTCCTTTGTCCCAGTTTTAAAGTCCTACCTACATTCCTATTGGCCACTCCACCTGGCTAGGTGTAGTTAACCCCTTAATCCCCAGGCTGCTGGCTAACCCTCATAATCATGACAACCTCCTCATCTGAAGAGAAGTATCTGGCCTCCTTCCAGAGATGTGCCCGGCACCACATGGGAGAGCTACCACATACCCATAAACAGCAGCAAGGGTAGGAACATGCAGAACTGGATAAAAAGAGACCTGCTCTGGTCTTACATTCGTTTAGAAGTGCGAGCTACCTGGCGGGGACACTGGATCAGCTGCTCTAGCATGAGAGACAGGGCCAGTGACTGACTCCTGACTCATGCAGAAAGCAACGGCTAGAGAGGTGATGCGTGAGGTAAGAAGTAGTCAGAGAGGCCGGACTCCTTATCTTTCCTCCAAAACCCACTCCACTCCTCCCTTTCTCTGTCTCAGGCCCACGGTCTGGGGGTTATCTCTGACTCCGCCTTCTCCCTCGCGCACACATTCAGGCTGTGTTTGATTTGCACCTGAAATCGGGCCTTGTTTTTCTGCCTATACCTCACCCACAGCCCTCGCGACTGCTGCAACCTCTCCGTTTTGCCCCTCCCCCCCATACCGCACACTCCAGTGCAATCACAAGGCAGCTGCTACTTGCCTACGGTTTCCTGGCCTGATCACCTCATCCCTGTTGTTCATAGCCAGTCTTTGACACCTAAGCCCTGCACAGCCCTCTGCTTCCTCAGTCAGCCTCTCCTCCCTCTTAGCGTGTGGCCCCTCTCGTCCACGCTGCACACATTGCCAGCCTTCTTCGGGACACTTTCCTGCCGAGGTCTTTGTGCTTCCAGGCAGCTCTCTGTTCATGGAACTCTGCTCCAAACCTACCAATCCCTTTCAACACCAATAAGAAATCTATCAACAAATGACAGCTAGGCGTAGGCGAGGGGAAATCATAAAAATGTCTATTTGTGTATTAACAGAGATCAGATATATTATTGCCAATGTTCCCTCTATTTTTCCATCCAGGTGAGGAATAAATTTGTTATGTGCACCAAAGCATGTGCAGATGCACACCACCAGTAGAAACACATGCTGCTAGCTGTGGTTGCTCTGCTAATCAGCTGAGCTGCATTTGAATCTCTCCTTGTTGACCACCCAAGTGCTCAGCTTACAGGGAACACTGATTATTTCCCTTTCACTCCCTTTCCCTATATGCCGTATCTTTTTATACTGTAAATTCTTAGGGGGAAGGAATGCACCAGTTTCTGTATACTATGAAGAGCCACATCAACCAATACTGGGGCCGTGTAGCATCAAGATAAGAACAGTAATGTACCAGTAATAATAATGCTATTCATAAGTGAACCACAGCAAAAACAGAACTACATTCCCACCCATTGTGTTCTCTTCTGGTCTTTTAAGGTTCTTCAGAGAAGACCTTCAAAGGTATATTAGGAAATTTGGAGCACAGGTCTCACTGTAAAGTCCATGGGAGCTAAGCATCCCACTTGCGTTTGTCATCTTTTGTATTGCTACTACTTCCATATGCATCATTTTGCTCACTGAAATGTTACCGTGGAACAGGAAACTCTAGGGGTGACCGTGCGATCAGCATGTCCTTAGAGCCCAGATTCCTAGAGCTGAAGGACAGAAGGCAACATTGCATCATCTAATCTGACCTCCTGTGTATCACAAGCCATTACATTTCACCCAGTTCTCCCTGTATCGCACCTGTGTTTGGCTAAAACATAACTTCCAGAAAAGTATCTAAGTCTAGATTTGAAGATGGCAAGAGATGGACAATCCGCCATTTCCCCCGGTCCTTTGTTTCAATGGTTATTCCCACGTTCGGTTAAATAAACCTGCTTTATTTCCTGTTTAGATTTGTCTGGCTTCAGATTCCAGCCATTAGGTCTGTCTCCATTAGCCCAGGCTATGTCTAGACTGCAGGCTTCTTTCGGAAGAAGCTTTTCCGGAAGAGATCTTCCGAAAAAATTTCTTCCGAAAGAGAGTGACCACACTACAAAAGCACATCGAAAAAGCAATCTGCTTTTTTGAAAGATAGTGTCCACACTGAATGGATGCTATCTCGCATGTCAGCTGTGATTACTATGGACAGAGTGGTCACCAGGGCACCTGTGCTTTTTCCTCTTCCCTCTTCTTTCGAAAGAACTCCCTCGTCCCTGTCCACATGCACTTTTTTCCAAAAGAGCTCTTTTGGAAAAAGGCTTCTTCCTCATAGAATGTGGATTACCAATGTCGGAAAACCCCCTCTGTTCTTTCGATTTTCTTTCGGAAGAATGCGAGTGCAGTGTGGACGTAATTGAAGTTTTTTCGGAAAAACGACCGTTTTTCTGAAAAAAAACTCTGTAGTGTAGACATACCCCCAGTTTTGCCTGAGACAGATTTTTCCAGGATATACCTTTTTAATGAGATGATATCCCCATCCTTCTGTTGTCAGCTGGGCTTTAAATCCATAAGTAAAGAAAATGGATTAAAGGCTTAGCTATTGTGTCCCTGGAGTTGCGATAAAATGCAGGTGTTTTCCCAAAAGGAGGCAAAATATGCTGAATGGTAACCCCTTCCTTGCAGCCAAGTCCATAGCAACACATTATAAAAGAGCAATATACAGCAGCAGATAAGTACACTCCAGTGGTTGCTTAGATGTTGTCCAACAAACTAGATTCTATGAGAAAAATCACCTGATTTCCCATGAATTAAAAGAGCTGACAATAAATATAATCACCTGAATTACTTTCCTGTAAAGACACATTTTAAAATCGGCCATAAAAACCTGTGCTTGTGTCATGCAGTGGGGACCTGATCCCTTGTTGGTACCCTGAGTGTGACTGCAATGTGAAATAATGCTCCTCCGCCTGGAAAAGTGAAATCCCTAGTTTCAACACTGTTGCCTTCTCCCTCATTCCACAAATCGTTCCATTTCACTGGCTCTCTGATTGCCAAACATGTCCCCAGCTCCACCACGTACCTGATTGGCAGGGAAGGGTCTCCAGCATCCCACCAGTCTTTGGGTGGGCTAATGTACATGCACCATAACTCCCAGCTGTATCCATGGGCAGAGTTCTCGTAGCGCTGCACCTCAAAGTTGTCCTGCTTGATATTGTCGATTGAGGGAAGAATAACCCTTTTCCGGTTTTCCTGGATTCGCGAAAGAACGGGCTCAGCCCTAAAAGGCAAAAGGAAGGAAACAGAAAAGGGGCATGGAGTGCTGTTGCAACACAGATGGACACGTACAGCACTTTAACAACCCCCGTACTGGATGGCAACACTTAGGTTGTGTCTCTGCTGCAGTTGACGATGTGACTGTAGCACAGGATGGCGTACCCAGCATGGCTAATAACAGCAATAAAGGCACGGCCATATGTTTTCAGTGTGGGCTGCCAAAGTCTGCCAGGGACTCTGCATCTGTACTCACAATCAGTGTTCCCACTAGTCTTTTCCATCCATGTGCAGAATAATTTTTATATGCGCACGGAGGCACGTGGAATGTGCACCACCAGTAGAAACAAAAACCTAGCTGTGGGGCCCTGTCAATCAGGTAAGCAGCATTTGAATCTCTCCTGAATAGTCGCACAAGCAGACACCTTACAGGGAACACTGCTCACAATGCCAGCCCACACCAAAGCCAAGGCAATCATATCTCCAACTTGGCCATCGTGAACACCTTATTTCTGCTAGCTTGGACAGCATCCCTGTCAGACAGGACAAAGAAAAAGGACCCATTTCTGTTCCCACTTAAGATGACATCATTCCACTGACTTGTTGAAACTACAGAGGTGAAAGAGACAGCAGACTCCAGCCAGCAAAGGTTAAGTGACTTTCACTAGGCCACACAGCTAGTCGGTGCCAAAGCCTACATTTAAATTGGAGAGTGCCTGGCTCACAACGCTGGGCTCAGTCCATTAAACCACTCTCTGATAAACACTCTTGGAGAGTGGAACGTGAACACAGATACCAGAGGCAAAGGAAAGTTCTTCCGTTTTCTGAGACTAAATGGATACTTTTTAAGGTCTGCAATGCAGCTTTGTCAGCCACCTGGGAGGCTTTAGAAGTTTCTAAGCTTCCACTTCATGAGATTTTCTGCCGGGGAGAAGCATGAACACATCAATTACGAGAAACTATTATCAATTAGGCTACAGGGGACAGCGGCTGTATATGAATTCAAATAGCAACATACCCAGGAGTGCTAGGGTTTAGGCTCTTTCTTATGCAGTTGAATATTCCGGTGCAAAATTCACAGACTCGGTGGAGGATACCACATGACACACAAAGAGGCAATTTCACAAACCAGAAAGAATGCAAGATATGGCGGCTTTATGAGCCCCTTCGGAGCCGGAGATGTTCTTTGCATGCAGAAACACCACAGTATACAGAGAGATTCCAGCAGTGGGCTACAAAAATGATTCGGGGGCTGGAGCACATGACCTATGAGGAGAGGCTGAGGGGTTTGGGCTTATTTAGTCTGCAGAAGAGACGAGTGAGGGGCGATTTGACAGCAGCCTTTAACCACCTGAAGGGGGTTTTCCAAGAGGCTGGAGAAAGGCTGTTCTCAGTGGTAGCAGATGACAGAACGAGGAACAATGGTCTCAAGAAAGATGTGGAGAAATTGGAGAGGGTCCAGAGAAGAGCAAAGAGAATGATTAAAGGTCTAGAGAACATGACCTATGAGGGAAGGCTGAAGGAATTGGGTTTGTTTAGTTTAGAAAAGAGAAGATTGAGGGGGGACATGATAGCAGTTTTTAGATATCTAAAAGGGTGTCATAAGGAGGAGGGAGAAATCTTGGCCTCTGAGAATAGAACAAGAAGCAATGGGCTTAAACTGCAGCAAGGGAGGTTTAGGTTGGACATTAGGAAAAAGTTCCTAACTGTCAGGGTAGTCAAACACTGGAATAAATTGCCCAGGGAGGTTGTGGAATCTCCATCTCTGGAGATATTTAAGAGTAGGTTAGATAAATGTCTATCAGGGATGGTCTAGACAGTATTTGGTCCTGCCATGAGGGCAGGGGACTGGACTCGATGACCTATCGAGGTCCCTTCCAGTCCTAGTATTCTATGATTCTATGATTCTAAGTTGCGGTATTATTAAGTTATTAAGAAAAACTATGTTACTAAGAGGGTAGTGAAGCACTGGAATAGGTTACATAGGGATGTGGTAGAATCTCCATCCCTAGAGGTTTTTAAGTCCCTGCTTGACAAAGCCCTGGCTGGGATGATTTAGTTGCAGCTGGTCCAACTTTGAGCAGGGAACTGGACTGGATGACCTGCTGAGGTCTCTGCCAGCCCTAGTCTTCTATGATTCTGTGATGCATTTTGTAGTGGCTTGACTTAGGTACAAAGTGGTATTAACCATGGATTCATCTGTGTTTTAAAGAAGGTATTAAACCAGGCAATCTACGGATTAGATTAGATTATAAGAGCCAGTTTGTCAATACTGTCATCCGATATTTCGCCGACAGAGGCAGAATGTGTAAAGGGGAGTATTTACATATACAGGATGCCTAATTGCTCATCTGTGTTTGGGAATACAATTAACTGGTTTGCACACGATGGTGACAGTTTGAACATAAATTTTGCAGGCACACTTTGCTGGAGACATTGAGGCAGCCCATTCTGAAAGCATGCCAATAGAGACTAGATTTCCCAATGTGAATGTTTAAATTTCCCCTTGAAATCCTTGACTTGCTTCCACAGGTGGATATTTGCAGTGGGCGTAGGCAAACGTTCTGGTTGCAGTTTGCCTCATCTTTCCCCACCCTCCCTTCTGAAAACATGTCTCTAAGTATAATAAATAAAAGTAAATACAGGCAAGGCTATGCTTAGAGCCCTGCAAATCCATGGTTCTCATTTTATGTCCATGGCATCCTCATCCATGCAGATATCCAAGGCTCATTTTTGCAGATGCAGATGTGGATACAAATTTTGTATCTAGAACCCTGCACATTTGCCTCCAGCTATTACTTCCCACTCTTCACTACTGTGGAGCCATATCTGGGGCGTTGCATCCAGTTTTGCCCTCCCACTACAGAAAGGATCTGGATAAACCTTTTTTATCCTTGAAACATGCACACGGAAAACCGAAGCCACAATATTCTGAACTACAACCCTGCATCTCAGCCAGCTGAGAGTGTTCAGAGTTGGGGGATGGGTTGCCAACAGATAGGGCTCCTTCTGCCCAAGTGCTAAGCCATCTTAATTCCTTCACTGAGTGCTGAAGGTGCTCAGAGTCTGCCAAGATCAAGCTCATAATGCAGTCAAAGGAGCAATCTGCTGCTCTCGTCCCTTACTGCTAGAAAAAGCTGCTTCAACAGTGCATTCAGTCAATTACAGCTTCCCATACACATGCATAAAATTGAGTTTTGAAAAGCTAGCAGCCTAATCATTGCAGCCTTTAGGTGTGAATACAGGTACTGGTATTAGAAACAGCCTCTGCCCATGTCCTTAGTCACACAAAAAATGTGATAACTCGACACGAAAATGTGTTTTCTATGTGCAGGTGATAACATTTTCCTGGTAGATGAGTTTTTATTTTCCTCTTTTCATGTCACACAATGAAATGTGCATTAGCCTCTCCTGTCTCCAGTATTCTAAGCACAGACCATATTTTTAAATACACATTTTGTTGAAAACTATCATTTGTGGAACCTTCTTATTGTGCAGACTGAGAAACGTAATAGAATTTCCTCTGATACTTTGTGCTCTAGATGCATCAATCCCTCTGAAAGAGTCCCTTTGAAATACTTTCTGCTGTCCTTGCACTTTTGAACTTATTTTCAATTTAAGAAGAATCAAACCAATACAAAACATAAACCTTCCCCAGAGAGATAAAGGTAGAAAGGACTGTAACATTGGAACCATTCTCTTTTTCAATTCCCTGCCGCCTAGTCTTTTTAGCTTACAGAATTCACTCAGGTCAAGGAAGGGGCATTGAGCTGAACAAAATAAAATATGAGTGGAGGGTAGGACGGGTACAGAAAACAGGGACTGTAGCAGTTCTGCAGTGTATTGTCTCACACAATCCACAGTACCTTGGATTTAAGGAAGGACCTACTTTATTAATTTAATGGACACCCTTGCAAGAATGTCCATGCTAAATTATGCATGTTCAACATGCCTGATTTATTCCCTTACTAGCACATTTGCCTGGCGTTGCTTGAGTCCTTAATGAGGGACTCAGGGCAGGGAGCTAGCAGTGTGGGGGTTGCAGAAGTCAGGGGTGGAGGGTGGGGAGGGGTTCTAGCCAGGACACCTTGATCTTGCTTTAAGTTATGATAAGAGGAAACTGTCTACCGTCCTAGCTCTTACTGTTTAGGGGGAGTTCTCGAACAGACAGACAGACGGGCAAAAAATATACCGTAGATAATCTAACCAGATCATGAAATCATTACGCCTGATTTTTTTTTTTATTATACCTACCAGCCAGCAGTGAATTCTACATGAGCATCAAAGAATCCAGTGATGTGTCCAGTGGCAGCCTTCCAACCTTCAATCCGAGCGCGGATCAGGCCTTCTCTTTTCTGGTTGCGCACCACCTTCACGAGCCCTGGGTATCGTTTGTTGACATACTCTTCCAGGGGGCCCTTCAATTCTTCTAGAGGAGAAAACCCAGAAAGCCCATTCAAAAGGAGCAATAGTTTCCACAGAGAATGTAGTGCATTCATCAGCTCTTGTCACTGGTGAACGCAAGCAGAGCTCACTGGTACAGGAGATCTCAGAGAAGCAGCTAGTAGGAAATGCAATAAGTCAGAAAAGTTTTAGGCCTGGTCAATGTTAATTTGGGAAAAAGAAATTTCAGGGAGCTGTTAGAAGACTTAATGGAGTGACTAAAAGGACAAGTCTTCGACAGGGATGTTGCCATTGTGTTACTGCCAGGGCAAAATGTTCAGAAGTGACTAAGCCACTTAAATACCATTTTCCAAAGTGTCTTAGGCTATGTCTAGACTGCAGGCTTCTTTCAGAAGAAGCTTTTCCAGAAGAGAACGTCCACACTGCAAAAGCACATTGAAAAATCAATCTGCTTTTCCAAAAAATAATGTCCACACTGAATGGATGCTCTCTCACATTTCAGCTGTGATTACTATGGATGGAGTGGCCACCAGGGCACCTGGGCTTTTTCCTCTTTCCTCTTCTTTCGAAAGAACTCCCTTTTCCCCATCCACACACACCTTTTTGTGAAAGAGCTCTTTCGGAAAAAGGCTTCTTCCTCATAGAAAGAGGATTACCAACACCGGAAAACCTCCTCTGTTCTTTCAATTTACTTTCGGAAGAACGCGATTGCAGTGTGAACGTAACTCAGGTTTTGTCGGAAAAACAGCCATTTTTCCGACAAAACTGTGTAGTGTAGACATAGTCTTAGGGTCTGAAGTGCCTCTCTGCCTTTGAAAGGGGGACTTAAGCATCCACTGAAATGACACACCCACTTCTATATCTTTGTTCCTAATTTCCTAATCAATGTCTTAGACAGGCCCTTCACACCCTTTCCTTGTTGGATGTTTGTTTGTAAACTTCAGACCAGAGTCTTTGCCCCCAAGCAGCTCCTTTGTGGCATTGAGGCAGAACAATGAGCTGGAAGGTGGATGTATAGCCACAGCTAACCTGCTGAACATTCCAGGGGAGAGAGTAGACACACAGAAGGTGTAAAGCTAGCAAAACTGGCTCCTATGCCACTGCTGAATAGGAATTGCTTTCAGGTGTCCAGGGACATCTTAAGGATTTATGGGGCCCTACTCAGTACTATTAAATTGGTGCCCCTATGCCCAATGGCAGAGTGGAGGGGGTGAAATTTTTTAGAGATGTGATTTTATAATCTTCAGCAACACGCTAATGAAACCGTTTTAAAGCAAATTTTAAACTAAAATCTGTAGACCAACAGAGTAAATTCGGAAACTGACAGTATATATCTAGGGTTGGCAAGTGCTTCTTAAATGGCTTGATTACCACTTGAATGGCTCTTTCACAGTTTCAGTGTCTGACAATAGCTCTGGCAGGCTTTTTCACTTGTAAGGGTACATCTAGACTGCATTGCTCTTTTGGGATAGCGGAAGTATCCCGAAACAGCAATGCCACGTCTTTAAAAGCACCCGCTATTGTGGCATCCCTGTAACCGTCGTGCCTTATTATGGACTAGTGCCTTAAATAGCCTATTTCGAAATAAACTCGAAATAAGTACATAACGTATTTCAAGTTTAGAGCACAGTGTAGACATAGCCTAAGACTCAGTAGTGCCCCAAATTTTTGGGTGCCCTACACAGCTGCAAATTCTGCATATGGGAAGGACGGCTCTGGGTGTGTCCGAAGCATTTTCTTTGCGATCGCAGCCAGGTCACACAACCTAGGATACTGCATAGGCTACTCTGACTTATGCTGCAATTTGAATTGGTTTGGTGCAGATCAAACCAACAGGATGAAAGAGTCAAAACCTGGCTCTGTGGTCTCCCTTCCAAACTCTCCTATGTCAAGTGATTCCCAACAGCAGAGAAAATTAATCTTTATTGGCTTTCCCCTCTCTCCTAAATGCATTTTACCTTTTTGCCCATCAGCTCTTCCCTCTCTTTGGACTATCTCTGCTTCCCAGGCTTTTTATCACTCTGTCCTCTTAGCAAAAAATGAAAGGGTTAGAGCAAACATGAAGAGACAGCCCTCTGCAGAGTAGCAAGAGACCAGGTAGACTTCCCTGCAGTATACGGGACGCTGTTTCATTGAAAAAATAAAAGGTCACCAACACTGTTAAAAGAATCAAAGAAATACCATGGCTGATGTTAGTGATTTTGCCTCCTGCAAGCTTGAGTGGGTTGTTGTGAACACTGCAAAATGTGATCAGTCGACCAGTTTAATCAGCCAATGTAGTTTAAAATTGCTGCAAGCTGCACCCTTCAGTTTCCCCCCTTCCTGTGGCTCAGCCTTGCCATCTCAATCTGAGCTGGCTGCATGCAGTTACTAAACGTTCCCCTTGGACTAGCTGAATCCTTCCACTTTTATAGATAGCAATGGAGAGATTTCTGCTTTGTTCAGCAGAGCCTAAATATCATGCACTATAAGTATTTCTACTTATTGGGAACTGCTGGTCATTTAATTAAGTTTTCTCTACTGTGTATGCTCCACTATTGAACACATAATGGCTCTAAGGGTATGTCTACGCTACAGAGTTTTTTCAGAAACACGGCCCTTTTTCCGAAAAAACTTCAATTACGTCCACACTGCAATCACGTTCTTCTGAAAAAAAAAATCGAAAGAACAGGGGATTTTCCAGCGTTGGTAATCCTCATTCTACGAGGAAGAAGCCTTTTTCTGAAAGAGCTCTTTCGGAAAAAGGCGTGTGTGGACGGGGAAGAGGGAGTTCTTTCGAAAGAAGAGGAAAGAGGAAAAAGCACAGGTGCTCTGGTGGCCACTCCGTCCATAGTAATCACAGCTTAAATGTGAGATAGCATCCATTCAGTGTGGATGCTCTCTTTCGAAAAAGCAGATCGCTTTTTCAATGCTCTTTTGCAGTGTGGACGTTCTCTTTCGGAAGAAGTTTTTTCAGAAGAACTCTTCTGGAAAAGCTTCTTCCGAAAGAAGCCTGCAGTCTAGACATAGCCTAAGTTTCTAGAGTCACAACTGGTACCAAACTTAGTACTTTCTGATGCGTATGGCATATAAAAGACATGCAATGTAAAAACAATCTCTAGTGTAGGCATAAGGAAGCACATAAAAAAAAGAAATAAATTTTGAATGTCAAAGTGTCAGTTTAATTATAGAAAACCAATCCAAAATCTGGGTGTGTATCCACACCTGATTGGGACCAAAGCTCTTGAGGTTTTATAGCTGGACTGGAAGACCCATGAGACTAGCCACTCCTGGGAAATTACTAGAACTTCCTGCTTCCAACTAAATTAGAACACGTGGCAGTTTTGCATCTAGCCCCAGATACAACCTGCATGCAAAAAAGGGAAAATTGTACCGAGAGTTTTTTATTCTCAAAATAAGGTTTGGTTTTGAGTTATTAAAGTGCAAAACACTGAAGCTAGGATCCTAAAACCCTTTTTGCAAAGTATATTCCATTGAATTCTACTGGATTCTCTGTTTTTAAAAAATGCACTACCAGTGCCTTTTTGCAGAATAAGAGGAATTTTAAGGATGCAGGACTCTATCAGAGACTCTGCCCTCTCCCATGAAACCTTGCATATGGTGGTATATCTGATTTCTCCACAAAATAAACTAATGCAGAATAATTAAAATAAAATGCACAACACTGGGTATAATCTTTCATATTGTTGGTACTTCTGCTCCCTTGTGCCAATCATATGCTCTAGTATGCTGGGAACTGTACAAAAATAATTTACAATTATGACTGCAATCAAAACATGCCAACCAAGGGAGGCCATGTGATGTCACGAGTAGCGGACTGCCTAGGATACAGGATATGCAGGTTCTGTGCTTAGTTCTGCTCGGTGTCCTTGGGCAAGTCGCTTCTGTTTCCTAATATTTAAAATACTTACATCCTTTATAAAGCACTTTGAGATCTACTGATGGGAAGTGCAATATTAGAACGAAGTTCTATTATGTATCAAGACAGACGGTAGCCATCAACTTGGTATAACAAATTGCTGGAGACTGACCCTCATGTCTGCAGGGCTCAAGGGCTCCATGATATCACCCTTATGGCCAATGCCCCTGCATGTCTAGGAATTTCCATGGGTGGCTTATTGACCCATTTCCCCTCCCCTCTCCGCCGTTTTTAGAAAGCTCACTGCTCACGCAATACACCAGGCCAGCGTAGCTGCTGAGAAATGAGTGGCAAAGTAGGTCAGTCCTTTAAGAAAACAGCAATGGAGAACAGAGGAGTGAACAGTAAACCCCATCGATCAGGCTTAGCCAGAGCAGGGGAAGGAAATGGGATCAGCAAGTCCCTCTCCTTCTGCACATTCTTCCCAGCACATCAAAATTGTGCTTTCATGAGCTTGTCTTTCTGGCATTCTTCCTCCTCACACATCCATTCCCCTCAGCCAGAGACTCTGTCTTTTATGCTGAAATGAGACAGAAGGGAATAAAACACTCGCAACCCGAAGCATCTGCATCATTTACATTTATAATTGGGGCAACTTTAGCTTCATGCTGAGCCACTCGTAGGAAACCAATATTTTACGCAGGTGTCATCACTTCTGGGAGTGGCTTCACAGAGGAAGAGAGGGTATGTCTACACTGCAGAGTTTTGTCAGAAAAACAGCCGTTTTACCAACAAAACTTGAGTTACGTCCATACTGCCAACGCTTTCTTCTGCAAGAAAATCGAAAGAATAGAGGGTTTTTTCTGGCGTTGGTAATCCTCATTCTACGAGGAAGAAGCCTTTTGCCAAAAGAGCTCTTTCACAAAAAGGCGCGTGTGGATGGAGAAGAGGGAGTTCTTTCGGAAGAAGAGGAAAAAGGAAAAAGCACAGGTGCCCTGGTGGCCATTCCGTCCATAGCAATCACAGCTTACGTGCGAGAGAGCATCCATTCAGTCTGGACACTCTCTTCCAAAAAAGCAGATCGCTTTTTCGATGCAGTTTTGTGTGTAGACGCTCTCTTACGGAAGAAGTTTTTTCGAAAGATCTCTTCTGAAAAAAGCTTCTTCCAAAAGAAGACTGTAGTCTAGATGTAGCCAGACAGAGGTTTTTTTGATAGACAAAACCCCACATGTAGAGCATCAGTTTCTAACATGATTTAGACAGAAAGTCAGCCATTCATGTTGTATTACCAAGGATTTGTGTCCCCCATACACCTGGGCTATGTCTACACTTCAGGCTTCCTGCGCAAGAACTTTTTGCGGAATCCAAGAGCGCATCCATGTGCTTTTGCGCAAGAGAGCGTCCACACTGCCATGGACACTCTTGCACGAGAAAGCTCTGATGGCCACTCACAGAATGGCCATCAGAGCACCTGTGCTTTTTCCGATAGGGATTTCTTGCGCAAGAAACCCCTGGTGTCCGTCCACAAGAGCTCTTGCACAAAAAGGTTTATTTTACGTTAGAAAGAGGAGTAACTCTTGTGCAAAAGGCCCTGTCTTCTGATGATCTACTGTACTTTTTCTTGTGCAAAAACGCGCTTGCAGTGCGGACGCCCCACGAGCTTTTGTGCAAAAACGGTTATTTTTGTGCAAAAAACTCTGCAGTGTAGACATAGCCCTAGTGTGGTTCACTGACCCATGCAGTGGCACTTAGACCACTTACAGCCAGAATTAAGAACAAGAGACCTCTATAGCGCATGCTGAGCAGCAGCTGGCTTTCTAGCTCAAGCGATAGAGGTGCCTGTTCTATACTCTAGGGCTGTGTCTACATTGGCACCCTTTTTCGAAAAAAGGATGCTAATGAGACCAGTCGCAATTGCAAATCCGCGGGGGATTTAAATATCCCCAGCGGTATTTTGCATTACATAACTGCGCTTTTTTCCGGCTCGGGCTTTGCCGGAAAAAGCGCCAGTCAAACGAGGATCTTGCGGAAAATAACCCTTTTCCGCAAGATCTCTTATTCCTACTTTCAAGTAGGAATAAGAGATCTTGCGGAAAAGGGTTTATTTTCCGCAAGATCCCCGTCTAGACTGGCGCTTTTTTCCGGCAAAGCCCGAGCCGGAAAAAGCGGCAGTTATGTAATGAAATACCGCTGGGATATTTAAATCCCCGATTTGTAATTGATCCTCATTAGCATCCTTTTTCAAAAAGGTGCCAACCTAGAGGTCCCAGGTTCAAAATTGTGCAGTGGTGGTTGCATTTGCTTGCAATCCTGGAACAATTTGTATAGTGAGGGGGAGTGGAGAGCCATTGAACCAAACTACAAAGCCTGTATAAAATACAATGAAAACCCCTTCTAAGCAGGGTATTGTGGCAGCACCCCTAATTCCAGGACCTAAAAGTTAAACAATAACAGAGCTTCCAAAACTAGAGTTTAAGTTTCTCTGCTGAAGGAAGGAGGATATGTGAGGAAAATGCTGATGGGAATTGTGGGGGCAGGATGAAAGGTGAATGTGACAGAGGAGAAAAGGGTGTTACTCTACAATTTGGGGTACATCTATACTGAAACCGGGGCAAAGGGCAGCTCATGCAGACACACCCGCATTAGCTGTGTGCTAACTGGCTTGCTAAAAACAGAAGAGAAGATATTGCTGCACAGGCCATGGTACAGCACATACGTGTTTGTACAGTGTTTGTACAGCCTGTGCTGGATCCCAGGCCACCATGGCCTTGCTTCTATTTTTACCGAGCTAGGTAGAGTGCAGCTAGTGCAGGTACAGGATGTCGAGCTGCTGTTCACGTCCCCAGCTGTAAAGCAGGACTATTCTTAGTGATGGGTGGACCTCAAGGGGCTTAGATGGTTCGGTTCAGATAAGCACCTCAGATGCTTATGTAAACATCCTGGATTGGAAAAGGGCAATTGGGCAAGAACAGGCCTTTGCCCAGTGCTACCTTCTTCCTTTGTTTTAGCAATGGAAGATTCATTTGGTAAGTAAATACTAACCAAATTGCAGCTAATGTAACCAACACCAGGGGGACTTGAACCTGGGACCTCTAGAACTTAAGATAAGAGCGTCTACTGTTCAAGCTATAACACCAACTGGTTACCAGCACAGGCTACAGAGCGCCCTTGTTCTTATTTCTCACTGTACATATAGACTGCAGACTTCTTTTGAAAGAAGCTTTTCTGGAAGAGATCTTCCCAAAAAGGCTTCTTCCAAAAGAGAGCGTCCACACTGCAAAAGCATATCGAAAAAGCAATCTGCTTTTTCAAAAAATAGCGTCCACACTGAATGGACGCTATCTCGCATTTCAGCTGTGATTACTATGGACGGAGTGGCCACCGGGGCACCTGTGCTATTTCTTCATCCCTCTTCTTTTGAAAGAACTCCCTCTTTCCCATCCACACACACCTTTTTCTGAAAGAGCTCTTTCGGAAAAAGGCTTCTTCCTCGTAGAAAGAGGTTTACCAATGTCGGAAAAACCCCTCTGTTCTTTTGATGTTTTTTTTCAAAAGAACATGATTGCAGTGTGGACGTAAGTGACTTTAAAAAAAAAAACGGCGTTTTTCCCCGAAAAAACTCTGAAGTGCAGACATAGCCTAGGTGTGTGGGTTACACTAATACTGATGATCCATACGGAGATGGGGCCTCGAGTCCTGGTGTGGCTCGTTAGAAAGAGAGGTCCTACTTGTAAAACTCAGGTGCAAGTGTAAGGATGAAAACCAGGCCACACTGCAGTCAACAGCAAAACTCTCATGGACTTCGCTGGAGCCGGTTTCAGCCAAGGGTCCAGATTTTCATTCCTCCAAACAGGTGGGTGGGGACTGGTAGGAACCTAAGATTTTGGGGCCTTCACATGCTTTCAGATACAAAGCCGTGCCAGGGTTGTGCTCAACTGCAACCTACCATGAACCCAGGATTGTGAAGCCCGTACTGCCAACACCGCTTAGTTTCCGCAGAGGTTGATTTTGCAACACCGGAAGCACAGCATTCCCTCTCCGTGAACTCTGCTGGATGGTAAATCAGAAGTCGCTCTCACATCTACTCTTAATCTAAATCAGGGTAAATTACTCCTAATATTATCTTGCATGTTTTGTATTCAGCAGTCAATTTAATGACTAACATTTCCAAAACAGGAAAATAACTTAATGTCTGCCAACATGGCATTGTCAGAACATGCAAATTTTAGGCTCTGAATTCAGAGGGCTATTGCATTAGGTCAGTAACAGCAAATTTATTCTCTGTCATATAAATTAAGGGAAGCTGCTTTATTCCAAAATATTGAATCTTTGTCATGTAGCCCAGAGCCACATTATATAATAAGTTTGGAAGGTCTGGAAATAGCACAGCAGAAATTCAATGACTTCAACAAAGTGGGGGGAAGGGAAGCCTCCCTTATGAAGTTGGCATTCACGTAAATTGGTTATCCTGCCTTTGGCTTTGCTATTTTGAAGGTTTTGTGCTAATTGGCGTAGAGGAGAAAACATCTTACGGCTCAAAGAACTGTCTGCAGTACTGATCGGTTCTCTTGTGCACTTCGTAATACAGGTTAAACCTTTCTAGTCCAGCAACAGTCATGGTTCAGCATGATTTTAATTAGCCAGATGTCCACTTATCTTGGGCGTGGCCACGTTTCCTGAGGTCCCATAAAGTTTGTTTACAGCCACCAGTCCTGGCTCTCAGTGTTCTGTGTGGTTATTTAGCTCCAATTTACTACTAAATGTCTTCTAAGAGCCCAAACAAAAGACAGGACTATGCAGCACTTTAAAGACAAACAAGATGGTTTATTAGGGGATGAGCTTTCGTGATCACTTTGGTATATATGGTCGTGCCAATTTTCTTCCACATATTGATCTGAGGAAGTGGGTCTGGCCCACGAAAGCTCATCACCTAATAAACCATCTTGTTAGTCTTTAAAGTGCTGCATAGTCCTGTCTTTTGTTTCAGCTAGACCAGACTAACACGGCTACATCTCTATCGCTATTCTAAGAGCCCAGTTAGCAGTGAAAGTGTTGGGAATGCTACTAGACAATATCGACCTCCCATAGTTTGGCAAATTCTCTGGTTCGTCGCCGGGCAGGTCCTGTTCATCGCCGGGCAGATGGATGAGAGAGGTTCAACCCGTAACAACATTTTGATCTTGCATATCACCACTGATGACCAGAGTTAGCTTCACAAAAACACTACGCCTCACAGCATTTCAAGGAGACATTTCAGCATTATAACCATTTCACTGTTTCCATTTGCTTTTGGTTGCCATGTGGCCTTCAGATATGACCTGGAAACTGGTATCAGTTATGCTGTGAAATGGGATTGCTAATAGAGAAGGCTTGGACAGATATATAGTCATGTGAGAAGGTTACTTCTGGCTCACAGGCTAGCACCAAAAATTATGGCCGTGAGGATATTGGTTTGATTTTCAGCCAAAGGCATGTTCAAGAAACACAAAGGAAGAGTACACACAATGGAAGAAAAGGGTCATCTGACTGATTAGATTGAGCTAGGCTGAATTAGAGTTGGGGGAGAAACTTTTTGTAACGAGACTTGGAAATTGGCAAAACTCTCTGAGTTCTCCTATTTGGTTGTGAATCTTTTATGTGAAGCTAAGGGAAGGGAAGCAGCTGCCAGCAAGAGAATTATAACATATGGATAAAACTGAGCAAAATGTGGTGCCTTAGGCTTGGTAGGCTGCATTATGCATCAAGCCGTAGGTTCAATAGTCCCTAACTCACAGTAACACCCAGAGGGATGCAAACCAAACCAAACCAAACCAAAAGGTTTGCTGTGTCACTGTGTACACTGGTAAGGTCCGTAAAACTCTAACCCGGCCAGAAAGTAACCAGTATAATATTAGCTGTAATTAAACAAGTTGTTGTTAATTAGACATTTGAATTACCTTGGGGTTTGTGTTGGCTCAGGCAACTCTGATGCCTAACAAGACTTGGAACATGGCTCTTTACTCCATGTAAGCCTATTAAAACCTTCCTCTTTTTCCAAACCCGTAAAACAAACTCCCAAGAGAACACATAAGGCAGCATTGTCGTTGCTGAAATGAGTTGTGGAGCAAGATAAGGATCTATCCAGTCTCAGCAAATATTGTTATGCTGAAGTAAATTACAACCTGCCACATGCATCACTGAATGTACCTCGGTATTTTAAGTAGCCTTTTATCTTCAAGTTTTCTTTTAGAGTATGAGGTTTTCTTTTCAAAGAGATATTATTCCTGATTATAAACACTTATACAGACAGACCACAGAAAGGCAGGCGATGGCTAAGAAACAGTCTCAAACAAGGTGTGTGACTGTGAGATAACATATTGTCTCAGGGGCATACTGCTGTATGCCGCCAGCGACCTCGGAAATGGGTTATCATTCAAAAACACAAGCAGTGCAGCGTCTTTGCAATTATAAAGCAGCCACAACAAAACCCAACGGCAAATACAAAACAATTCTTTACATACAAGTATAGTGTGAATGCCAATGAAAAAAAGTTTCAAAACTGAAACTCCCTCAGCATTTGCCTTTAGGGGAGGAGTTTGCAGGACATTTGAGTTTCTGCCTGGTTTTACAAATCAGGTATACACATTCAGAACTGGTACATTTGATATATCTCTGTAAAACACTTGTACAATTTGACATTTGCCATGTTTATTGTATATCTCGCCATGTAGCAATACTAGGACGGAGAAAAATCGAATGTGCCTTAAAAAAATCAGTTTATTCTAATCTGGAACCACAAACTCATAATTGGTTGGTGGAGTCAGAAGGCAGAGTTAAAGATGCATGAGTTCTTGAACTGTGTGTTTCTTACCTCGGCATGCTGGAATTTCTGTTAAATGTAATCGTACTCTCAATTTCCCAGGGTTGTTGCACTTGATTTTGGGATAATTAAAACATTCATGTAATGTCAACTGTTAAATTACTGAGATATACTCTCAGACTTTACTCCATCTTAATGTAGGGTTGGGGGGGGTGTTTGTTTTTGGGTGGTGGTTTTTTTCTTTGTATACAGACACACACATACACACCAAACTCCAAAATATGAAAACCAGGAAATAGAACTTTTCCTAACTTTTCAAAGGCCACTGGCAATTTTAGGTTCCTCACTTTGGGGGTTCCAACTGGATATGCCTGAAAGGGTGCCGATTTTTTGAAAGTTCAGGGCATCGACTCTGTGAAAATCAGGCTCCTTGCAGGTATCTGAAGTTAGGCACCCAGATCTCGAGGTAAGTGTTAAAGCCATATAGCTACAAGTCACCTTCTCATACAGTTCCTCAGAAATATAGTCTGCCTATTTCCTTAACAAACCAGCTATACACAACTACAAAGTCATACCCAGATAACATTAACTCTGCCCTCTGTTTACTCTTAGGATTCCTGTAGAAGTGTTGACTATAATCTGTAGTTTCGAATGTGGAATTATTTCCCTCTCAGCACCTTACTCCTTTTCTACTATCCATTTGTTGTCATATCAGAAGAGTAGCTCCTAAGATTTTATTCCTGCTCTGAGTAACTATTTTCTATCACTGAGGCTTCTTGCAGCGTGATTTGTAGAGCTCAGCTACGTATGTTGCTTTGTATAATTCATTATTATTATTTTGGCATCTTGTGGGAGGGCAGAGTGAAGGTTATACGGCTTACCTTTGCGACTCCAACTGAGCGATGCTACAAAGCTCTGTGATGTAAATTGGAGTGCTTTGACAAAGCAGCAAAAATGTCAAACAAGCCAACTGTTTCTAAAGCTCTTAAGGGCACGAAAGCTAACCAAACTCAGTCTATGCTACACACATACACATACATACCAATGAGTGTTACTGTCTTCTATCAGCTGAGGAGGTGAGCACATTTCCTCCCTGCCCACTGGCAATTATTATAACTCATCAGTTTTCTACGGTGCTTATTCTTGCAGTGCCTATTTGTGCAGATTTGAGATGCTTACTTTATTCCAGTTTTATCTTGTCTCACAGTAAGTGCAACCTCCCTGCCTTCTTTGGAACAGAAAATCAGCTGTCATCCCCCAAGTGCTTCACTTCCAGTTGTAATGTATCGCAGGATGTAGCGCCCACAATTATTTTTAGTATGTCAGCATATACAACAGAAATGGGAAGGGAGGGGCGAGGGGGGGTGATGGTGATGATTTAACCCTCTGTGGGTCTTCATTAAGTTTTTACAAAATACATATTTTTTTTTAGACTGAACATGATTTGATGGTTTCCTATTTTTATAATTTGTATAATTAGAATCAGGATGGAGGAATAATTTGGACTTTGAAAATACCACCACAGAACTCCCATTGAAAATCCAAAGAGACTCAGGATCTCAAAGGCAGGACGAGAACGTGCATCACGAGAAATTGTAAACAGACTGGTTCAATATATAGGACGCAGGAGACCTAAGTAGTAAATGGCTTGATAGCGGAAACGGAGGGAGGGGCACCTGTCAAAAGAAGACAGTGATGAGAGCTATCGAGCCATTTACTACTAACCTAGCCTCTATTCCCTGATTTGCTGCATAGCCATAGGCAAGTCACTTACTCTCTCTGTTGCCTCTTCTACTGTTTGCCTGTGTATTTCTTACAACACCACCTAGCTCTTAAGCAGTACTTTTCATCCAGAAGTCTCCCACTGCTCTGCAAATGGAGATCAGTGCCACTGTCCCCAATTCACAAATGGGAAAACTGAGGCGCAGAGTGGTGACATGACTTTCTTAAGCTCACTCACTAGGCCAGGGGGAGAGCCAGGAGCAGAACCCCAGAGTTCCAGTTTGGTGATCAGTGCATGAGCCCATGCTACCACATCGCAAGGCTCAGATCCATAAAGGTATTTCAGAGCCTAACACCCATTGAAATCAACAGGTGTCAGGTCCCAAATACTTTTGAGCATCTGAACTTGATCTTTTGCAGCAGGGACTGTCTCTTACTACGTGTTTGATAATGCCTACAGTAATAGTAATTATTCATTAATGCTCTTTGGTCTCCTTTCAAGCCACTGAGATAGTCTCTGTTTTTCTCCCGCAATACAGGCTGCTTTGCAAATTCATTCAGAAGTCTAATATGACATTTGATTTTGGTTCTGCATCTACCACTACAGCTTGCAGAATGGCCCCTGAGTGATGAGAGGGTAGAATTGTATGCTGAACAGCACCTGGTCTTCCAACGCATGCAGCTCTTCATCCCAAAGCCACTGTTGTCCTTTCACATTGAACCTCTGTGCCTTGCAGGAATCAACTGTTTTTAGTTTCTTAAAGAGGTCGACCCTTCTTACCTTCATCACTGTTGTCATCAACAAGGATGATCTCTTTCAGGAGGTGGGCTGGAGTGTGATTGACAGCACTGTGCACTGAGCGCAGAATCACCGACAACGCTTCGTTCACGAAGATGAAAATAATGGAAATCTGGGGCAGATTCTTTGCATATTTCAGCTCTTTGCACCTGCAGCAGGAAAAGACACAAAAGGCACGTGGGTTAACAGGACACATTCTGGAGTGTGGCAGTGTTAGAAGCTGAGCACACATGTAAAGGGCAAGTTATCAGACTTTGCAGCAGTGTAAAGGAGCACATTCTCATGTATTACCTATGCCTTGCTGAAAAGGGGCAGGGCAGGAGGAGACTTCACACCTTCTGATTGGCCTAGAGGCGGGGCGAGTGCACAAAGTCTGCTCCCACCCTGCAAGGGGTGACGTGCTTCTAAGCACCCCACACTCCTTTCAGGGTGGGGGAAGGGTGGGAGGAGACTTCATATGCTCCCCCACCCCAAGCCCTGACGGGCCTGCAGGGAAGTGTGCAAAGTCTCCTCCTACCACCAGAGCACAGGCACCTTGAGGGAACCACCAGCTGTTCAGAATAACTGGTGGTTCTCTTGGGGCAGGGGGGAGACAAAGACTTCATATGCTCCCCAACCCCCAGACCAATCAGAGTCTGTGGGCGGGGAAGCACAGAAGTGTCCTGGCCCCGCCCCTTCCACCTAAGGTCCCACCCTTTCTGGGGTGGCCTGAGACCACTTTAAACATTTCTGAAGTGGTCCCCGGTCAAAAATTATCGCCCACCCCTGACCTATGCTCTACATGACAAGCCCCTTGGAACACAGAAATTGCCACACTAGATTGGACCCATGGTCCATGTGTCTAGTGTCCTAGCTCCAAATATAGCCAGCACCACTGGGGAAAATTTCCCTCTAAGGAACCTCAGGGAATATGACTGTCTAAGGCCATGTCTACACTAGGGGTGCATCTACACAGCACCTGAAACTATAAATAAGCTACGCAATTTGCGCTATGCAAACTGCATAGCTTATTTCAAGTCTATTTCAAAACAGCTTATGTCATCATTTGGGCGCTGTCTACACAGTGCCAAATTCCGAAATAAAGCACTATTTTGAGCCATCCCTTACTTCTCGTAGAATGAGGTTTACAGGGATGGCGAAATAGTGCATCTGCTATATTTTGAAATAGTGGACGTGTTCAAAAGACGCGGGTACCCCTGGTATCCTGAAATAACTTTTCTGTGTAGACATACCCTAAGAGATTAGTTCGAATTTACTAAGTTCAACTTCTGGGAACCCGATTTTACAAATCTGAAGTTTCGTGTCCTCACTAAGGGGAAGAATTGAATGGAGTCTGAGGCAGGGTCCATTAATGTGGACTCGGAGCCCCAGAAAGCCCTCTGTGGAGCTGTGGGAGGCCTCCCACAGGCCAATTAGTTCGACTTAGCGGCACTGGAGCACAATAACGTTATTTCAGGCTTACAATAGCATTATTCCTCAGTAAAAGCAGGACTACAGGCCTGGTTTACAATAGGGCCTTTAGTCCAAAATAAGCCCCACAAGTTCGAATTTGTAAGTGGTGCGTCCACACTACCAAGCCGGTTATTCCAGAATAAGGGGCCACAGAATTCGAACTCTCTACTCCCCTTGGACCAGCCCTGGCCCAGACCCTCCTGGCCACTGGGGGGAGAGCCAGGCCCTGCATGGCCTTGGCCAGGCTCCCCCCTCCTGGTGGCAGGGGTGGGGACAGATAAGAGCCAGGGGGCCCAAAAGCCAGGGCTGGCCAGGGGCGGGGTGTCAAAGAGCCAGGATGGCCTCAGACCCTCCCTTGTGGCTAGGGGTGGGGAGAAGAGTCGGGACCACCTCAGGCCCTCCCCGGCAGCATGGGGTGGGGAGAAGAAACAGGGCCGGGGTGGCCTGGACCCTCCCCAGCGACCAGGAGGGTTGGGGGGCCAGGGCCACCCCAAGCCCTCCCCAGTAGAGAGGTTGGGGTAGAAGAGTCAGGGCCAGGGTGGCCTTGGACCCTCCCCAGCGACTGGGGGGAGGGAAGAGCCGGGGCAAGAGTGGCCTCACCCCTGGGCCCTCCCTGGCAGAGAGGGGGGTAGGCGAGCATAGCGAGCAGGGGGCACAGCCCCCTAGTAATTTTATAAACATTATCATTGAAAGTAAAGCTACCATTCCGATCTAGTGTTAACATGAATGGATGCTCAGAAATTTGCCTTTTTCTTAAGCTGCTGAACTAGTGTGTTTCTTTCTGTTTGGTTTTTTTGGGATTTGCCAGAAGGAAATGAATTTAGTGACCTACGGCCAAACAGCGTTAGCAAATGTTTGCAATGCTTCTTGCCGGCTTTCCTGTGCGTTTTCTCTTTCCCGGGAACATTCGACTCAAGTGTCAACTTGAACTGGCGTCTTTGCACTTCACATCTGCACGTGAGTTTTTATGCAGTTCCAGAAGTACCTCGCAGTGTTTCAGAACTGACTGTTCCAAATGAGCTTTGCTTTTATGGCTGGATTTTTATTTAGCTACTTTTCGCTGTGCTGGAGCTGGAAGGTTTTCACTCTGCAGCCAAGTTCTTTACTGACAATCTGCAGGTTTATGTTACATGAACAGACACACCTGAGTTTGGGAACAGGAGCATGAAGAACAGGATTAAAGTAGTTAGAAATGGAAGAGACCTTTCAGATAATTAAATCTGGTTCCCTGCAAGGCCAGGATATAGTGTCCCACTGAGATGTAGCAGGCATTAAATTAATGCTGCCTTTGATCCTAGCCAATCTTAATACATTTATTACAGCATGTGAACAGGTGACCATCTACAAGACCATTATAAATTACAAAGGAGATACATAATATTCTAAATATTTGTATGCCTCTTCATGCTTTGGTCACCATTCCAAAGGACATACTTCCATCTGTGACTTAACTCCCTGGAAGACAATTTCTGTTATACCCACATTCTGCCATATATCTCAAGTTATAGCAGTCTCAGATATGTTATTCATGTAAAGAATACTTTCACTGAAGATTTGACCACACACAAATAAGGTACTAATGTGAGATTTCTAAAAGATAGCTACTGCACTCAACCCAAGGTTTTAAGAATCTGAAGTGCCTTCCAAAATCTGAGAAGGAAGGGATGTGGACCATGCTTTCAGAAGTCTTAATAAAGCAACACTCCAATGAGAAAATTATAGAACCTGAACCACCAAGTTAAAAAACCAACCATCTGCTTAGGGTATCTGATTCAGATTATGAAAATCAACATGCATCTTTCAGCACTACTTTGATTTGGTATCGAGCTGAATTGTCATCACCATGTCTTCTGGAATGGTGATTGAAGTTTTAAGGGGCATATAAATCTTGAGCACATCTAGCATGTAAATAACATGTGATGCCAGCTACAAGAATGCCATGTGAATGCTTGTTCTCATTTTCAGGTGACATTGTAAACAAACTTGTCTGTCTGAGTGATTGGCTGAACAAAAAGTAGGACTGAGTGGACTTGAGAGCTCTAAAGTGTTTCATTGTTTTGTTTTTGAATGCATGTGTTTTGTACATAATTCTACATTTGTAAGTTCAACTTTCATGATAAGTAAGGTACATATAATGGGTGAATTAAACAATACTATTCCTTTTGATTTTTTTAAACTGCAAATATTTGCAATAAAAATAAACAAAAAGTGGGCACTATACACTTTGTATTCTGTGTTGTAACTGAAATCAATATATTTGAAAATGTAGAAAACATCCAAAAATATTTAAATAAATAGTATTCTATTATTTTTAACTTGATTAAAGGCAATGTTTTTCATTCATGTAGAAAACATCCAAAAATATTTAAATAAATATAAAGTATTCTATTATTTTAACTTAATTAATCATGATTTTTAATTGTATAATTAAGCAAGTTTAATTTTGTTAATCACTTGACAGCCCTAATAATAAGGTCTCAAGCCTTCAGAACCTCTCAATAGCTAAAGTCCCCTGTCCTCTGTCTTTCTGTAACCCTCTAGAAATGGCTTGAACCCTTTCTGGAGGATTCTGTCACCCTAAGGCCCAGAAGAGAGAGCCTGGGACATGAATTCTGCCCTTGTAAACCATGCAGGATGGCTCACTATCAGGGCTATGAGCACTTTGGGATAAAATGAAACCTTACCTAGCCTGCTGTGCAAAACAACCCAAAGCAAACTACACCAGTGAGTAAAAAGTTCAGCTAACAAGTTTTCATTCCCCAGCCTCCTACCGGGAACCTTAATGCTGTATTATTGTGGGCCAGATTTTAAAAAGCAGTCAGTGTGTTGGGAGTATTCTGGGGGCTGCACTCTCTCAAAAATGAGTCCGGAAGCATCATTATGGGAATGCGAATAGGGGAAGAGGTGTTGAAGATCTAGCCAATCATTTCAACATACCGGAAGGCTTTATAAATGCATACTCACCGAGACTAGATATAGTGACTATTTGACTACTTTAGGTAACTTCATCAAACCGTCCTGCTTTCTTTATAATAAATGGGTAAAGAAAAATAAGAAAAAGAAAAGGACACCAGTCCATGCCAAGGATCATTCTCATTACCACCCACAAGAGCTTAGATGTAGAACACCCATTGACGTCAGCAGCCAGAGCTGTCCCTTGGGTATGGTGAATCGGGGGGAAGCACCAGACCCCCTGCTTTGGTGAGCCCCATGCTTCAGTGCGCGTGTGTCACGAGGGGGGCGTTAGGCCAGCCCAAAGGGCTATGATTAAGGGTGCCTGGGGGCTGGGTTAAAGAGTGCCTGGGGGCCAAGGTGAACCTGAGGATTTAGTGAGGGCCTGGTGCCAGCAGTGGAGGCCAGGCCTATACTCACCAGTGCGTAGTACATGTCACATTTCTATTTCTTGCTTGGAATCACAGGGCTCGAGTTCAGTCTCTGGCAGCAGCAACCCCAGCCCACCCTATCTCACCAGCTCCAGGCCTCACTCATCATCACACTAGCTACCAGCGTCCTAGAGCTGCCAGAACACGCATCTACTGCCCCTCTGCATGGGTACCACCCTGTGACTTTCCATCGTCCCTCACCCCTCAGCCCTGGGGTCCTCGCCTCACAATACATTTCACCTGTATAAAAATGTTAAGGGGGGCTCATGCAGGCTCATTTTTCCTTCACGCTGCACTCCCCTAGGCACAAATTCCCTGTTTCCACCATTAGAATGAGTATTTATTTATCAAATGAATCCTGCAGAGCTAAAACATAGAAAGAATGCAGCAATCTCGATGCTATACAGTTTAAAGTTCATTGACTCTCATGATCATTGACTTAATTGTGCCAGATGTTTCTTAGGCAACAACTATCATTCTATATGCTCTGAAATGAAAAGGGGGAAATTGGAAAGATTTCCACAGCAAGACAATGGCTAGATGGCTTATAGGTGACCTTTTAAAGCAGAATAAGTACTTTATAGGAAAATAAATCTGTATTTTTTTCCTTTGTAACAGCTATCTTCACGCTAGCTGATGCAGCCTCTCCAAAGGGAACGTACAGTCATCCAACAGAAACAGAAGCTAAAGCTGCTTTTTGGGAACTATTTCTTTCTTTCTTTCAACAGCCTGTGTGTAAAATATCAAATTGCAATGCACATTCAATTACCTATGTGGACGGAGACAGACAGGACCGGCCTTATGAATGGGGACAGGGGCAGCTGCCCAGGTTACTGTGGTCAGAGGGGGTTCCCTTGGTCAACCCATTCTCAGAAAACAGCCAGCCCAGGGCCTTTTCCTTCCCAAGTACTAGGCCTAGTGCACTACAGTTACTCGTCCAGAGCAGGCTACAGATGGATGGGACGACTTCTCCCCCGGCACGGGCCACTTCTGGGGCTGGGTCAGACCACTGGGAACCTCTCTTGACTGCAGGAAGCTCTGACCCCTCCCCCATGCACTTCCTGCCCCCACTGTTCCCCAGTCATAGGGGAGGGGTTGCTGTAAAGAGAGCTCCTCCCCCGCCATTTTCCTAGGTCATCCTTTTCCCTAAGGCTGCCCTGGAGACAGAGATGTTAATGGTGCATACCTCTGTGCTGTTTTTCTTCAAGACAGGCTAGCTTGGTGGTAAAACCAGCTCAGTTTGTAGCTGCTCAGAGAAACATCCAAGCCAAGTGATTTAAGGTTTGTCCGCTATTAATTTGCAGTCACCCTGCACCGTTCCTCTCATATTCCATCTGCCCCGTATCACACGTGGATAGAGATTGGGACAACAGACACCAGGCCTGTTAACGCGCACAATACTCATAAGGCAAGCCAGTAGGACATCATGGCTGCAGCCATGATAAACAGCAAAGTCACAATTAAAAAAACCACATTCGTCTCTAAGCAGCTAACTCAGACTTAAGCATCAGCCTTCTTCCAGCGTTCTGCCTGCGCTCGTCGGCACAAGGAGCAGCTGGTTCAAGTGCAGCACTCGGCTGTAGCCATGTGTGATTGTTCTTCAGCTCCTCCAGAGGACACCGCAATGGTTTGTAATTGACAGGCTGACAAGTCAACAAATATTCCTGTGTTCGTTCAAGAAAACACCTGGCACTTTTGTTCTCTCCTGGGGCTGAAGGAAAGAAAAGATTTTTTTAAAACCACAGTGCTTCAGCTCGGGCCTAATTAGAGGGGCCAACGGAGAACTTGTTAAAAGCAGCAGAAATAATGAGGGGTCCATTATATTGGAAGCGGCTTTATTTTTTGTATCCTTAGCGCTTGCAGCAAAAAGGGACCGATCTGCACTCCATGCAGACTGTGTGGTCCGGTAGTTACCAGCTGTGGTTTGGGCAGCCGACAGTGCCGCTCTGAGAAATATTCTCATGCATGCTGAAATATAAGTGATGGGGCAAAGACGCTACTGTCCTCTGTGAGCTCATCCCTTTGTCAGCACCAGAGTTCGGCCCTGACCCGCGACCGTTACTGGTGGACAATGAGGAAGTTGGCATGTAAGTTGGCAGATCTTAACTTAGAGCATCTGTTAGTTTGCTCAAATGGATACCATGGGCTGCACCATCCCCAAACAGCCCCCCATATAGTGGAAACACAGTTGCCTAACGTTCAGTGCAGAAATAAAACCAAGCTGGGAAACACCCTCAGAACGCTTCATATGCACAGACATGGGCTTGTGGAATCTGAACAACTCCCACGGTAGCCCTAGCAGTGTTGTCTTCAAGTCATCGTTGTCAAGTCCAAGTCGAGTCTCAAGTCACTACAGTTCAAGTCTCAAGTTGAGTCTCGAGTCCCTAAAGTCACTTTCGAGTCAAGTCCCAAGTCGAGTCTCAAGTCTTAATTTAAAAAATTTCAAGTCACTTTTGTACGAGCCATCAATATCGGCATTTTCGGACAATTTTTTCACCAAGTTGATTTAACAAAATTAGCAAGTCTCAAGTCGAGTCTCAAGTCACAAACAATGAACCCGAGTCGAGTCTCAAGTCGAGTCACCTAGGCGACTTAAGTCGGACTCGAGTTCAAGTCGTGGGACTCAAGTCAACAACTCTGAGCCCTAGCAATGGTACAGAAGGTTTTTATTTTACCCCAGATCCAAACTTGTAACTACCAGAATGCACAAGGAAGCAGCCAGAGAGGAGGATTACAGCTGAATACGGGATGGGAGATATTTTCATAAATCGCTCTTTCCACATATTAGACAACTCCTTCACAGAAAGCACTATTCAAGTTGGAAAGAAAGGATGAGAGCACGCGCGCGCGCGAGAGAGAAAGAAATGACTGGTTTTATGCTGACTGGCTTTGTGCATATCAGGCCATATCAATCACATCAGCAAATTTCAGAATACAATAAAATTTTGTTGCAACGTTAGTTTGCGTCTGCTGGACAATTCTGTCCTGAGATCCATCGATCATTCACTTTTATCCTTGCCACATGGCTGTAAATCTAATTTTGTGGGTGGCATGTGAGAGCAGAATATTTACTGTCTGTCCCAGTAAAAGTAAAGGGGATCTCATATAATTTACTGCTTGGTCATCCTGCTGAGGTGAAAAAATATCCCTGTTTCACAGCAAATGTTCTTACAGCACAGAGAGACCCGAGGCTAGCAAGTAGCATTCCAAAAGCACTCAAGCCTCCTCACTGATTTAACATGGCCACATTTGGCAATGAGTTTACATTCTGATTTCTATGATGCGAAACTGCGCTCTGTACGTAAAGTGAGGTCAAGACTGGGATCTATGTTCTTGATTTGTGTTGTGAGATCCTTCCTTGTGTTCATAAATCGCTCTTTCCACATATTAGACAACTCCTTCATAGAAAGCACTGTTCAAGTGGGAAAGAAAGTTGGATATGAGTCAACAGTGTGCCCTTGTAGGCAAGAAGGCTACCGGCATATTGGGGTGCTCTTAGCAGGAGCATTGCCAGTAGATCTAGAGAAGTGATTATTCCTCTTTATTCAGTTCTGGTGAGGCCACATCTGGAGTATTGAGTCCAGTTCTGGGGCCCCCATTATAGAAAGGATGTGGATGCATTGAAGAGGGTCCAGTGGAGGACAAACACAATGATTAGGAGTCGGGAGCTACATGACCTACGAGGAGAGGCTGAGAGATTTGGGTTTGTTTAATCTGCAGAAGAGAAAAGTGAGGGGGGATTTGATAGCAGCCTTCAACAACCAGAAGGGGGGTTCCAAAGAGGATGGAGAGAGACTGTTCTCAGTAGTGGGCTGTTCTCAGCTGTTCTCAGATGGCAGAACAAGGAGCAATGGGTTCAAGTTACAGTGGGGGAGGTCTAGGTTGGATATTAGGAAAAAGTATTTCACTAGGAGAGTGGTGAAGCACTGGAATGGGTTCCCTAGGCGGGTGGTGGAATCTCCATCCCTAGAGGTTTTTAAGTCTCGGCTTGACAAAGCCCTGGCTGGGTTGATTTAGTTGGGATTGGTCCTGCTTTGGGCAGGGGGCTGGACTTGATGACCTCCTGAGGTCTCTTCCAGCTCTATGATTCTTTACATCCATGCAGGGGAACAGAATAAAGATGCTGATAACTGAACACCAAATTCGACCCTGGTGAACACTAGAGTGTTTATACATCGATGGCTTCTGCTAAGTGTCCAGCAGTTTGGATTCCTTTTTGTAACTTTTCGCTATGGGCAGGGAATTGTCTGAGAATGGGATCTGTCAACATTCCTAGCACTAACAAGATGTGGATCACATCCAGTGTGCCCTGTAAACTGTACACTTGTGAGGCTGCTCAGGAGAGAGTCAAATGCCACCCAGCTGATTAGCAGAGCACCCACAGCTAGGTTTTGTGTTTGTATTGGTGGTGCACATTTGCACATGCCTCGGTGCACATTCAAAAATGTATTCCACACACGGGTGGAAAAGATTAGGGGGAACATTGACTACATCTGCTGCCTGTCCCTGTCGCTGCAGCTAAGAGGAAGCATGGAAGTGCTTTCAAGTACTAAATAAGCTTTTGCAAACTCTGGAACCACAAATGCATGTGTGCACAAACCCACGATGTTTCTAGCTTGGGTTGATGGAAGATTTTTTGGGAGTTCTTGCTCTCTCTGAACCAGTTTGCTCATCCTTACCCAAAATTATAGAAATCTGAGGAGTAACACCAGCGAGGCTCTCAAAAGATTTCACCATCTTTGCTCTGAGCTCTCACGGGCCTAAACTCTGCAGAGGAACCATAAGAAGGGCACTTGTGCCTGGCCCTTCTGCAAAGCTCATTTCCTACTCTGCAGCCATAGCTCATCTTCTTAACATCCCAGACACTGACTGATCAGCATTAGAGAGTTCTGAACCAAAGGGCAAGTCTGAGAAATGCCAATGCAGGTGAGGAATGTTGCTGTTAATGCACTATATATGAATCGAAAAAGCCCTCCTTCCAGCTTAAATTGGTATGATTGTAACAATAAGACTTGGGTCCCCGCTCCACTACATTTTTGCCATGTTACCCAACCATTTTTCAATATTACGTTTAAGAAAAAAAATCTTTCCTAGCTTACTTCACATGGGAACATGAGTGATGGGGGCAAAGTTTGGTTGAGTCACTTCTTCAAACTCTAGTAAGGACAGAATCCCTACTTAATTTTGATTGCAAGCACTGGGTGATCCAAAAGAAACACTGTAGTAATACGAGCACAAAAGGGCAAGCACTGAAACTGAACGATGGTGCAATTTAAAGCTGATGAAAGAGAACAGGGTTTAAAACAATGGTTCATTAACACGTGGGACTACTTACCGCCAGATAACCAGTGAGGTCAGGAGCTGGGAAGGATTCAGAAAAAGATTAGACATTTCTATGGTTAATGAGGACATCCGAGGTGACATTTAATTATAAGTGATAGAAGCCCTCATGCTGCAGGGCAGAAGCTAATTTTAAACTGGTGGAAGTTAATGAGTTACTTCGACCTTTATTCTAAATTTGGTCACTATGTTTTGTTTGCACCTTCTTCTGAACAATCTGGTATGGGCTCTGTGGCAGAGACGATATCGGCCTGCACTTGTGTCACAATTCCCATGTTCCTAAAAAAAGATGATTACCAACATTTTTGCAACAGCCACAGCACCTGGCAAAACAGCACTTGCAAACCCCATGCTTATAAATACAGCAGAGAACGCAATGCAGACAGCGGCTAAGCAAGAGTGTTATGTAAGCCAGACAGAGCATCATATGAGACAAGGCATGTGATATTTTGACTGGCATTTCTATTAAGCTTAAAAGGTCATTCAAGCAGGACGTCGAATTTTCATGCAAACCCAGAAACGACAAACCGAGAAAAGGCATTAGAGTGCTTATCCACATGGACACTCAGTCCGTAGAAAGCTGGGGTGCACATCCACCTTTGATTGAGGATGCAGCTACTTTGCAGCTGGAACCATTGTTCTGATGCTGCGGAAAGAGACGTGCACAAGCTCTGCTTGAACTAACGCTCTAGAAAGAGCAACTTCACCCAGGACAGCTCAGAGAGCGGCTCAGCTTAGCCACCCAAGTACATACCCGGGGGTCCAGGTTGGTATGCCATGCTATGTCTAGACCGTCGGCTTCCTTCGGAAGAAGCTTTTCTGGAAGAGATCTTCCGCAAAAACGTCTTCCGAAAGAGAGCATCCATGCTGCCAATGTGCATCGAAAAAGTGATCTGCTTTTTCGAAAGATAGCGTCCACCCTGAATGGACGCTCTCTCGCATTTAAGCTGTGATTGCTATGGACGGAGTGGCCACCAGGGCACCTGTGTTTTTTCCTTTTTCCTCTTCTTCCGAAAGAACTTCCTCTTCCCCGTCCACACATGCCTTTTTCTGAAAGAGCTCTTTCGGAAAAAGTCTTCTTCCTTGTAGAAAGAGGTTTACCAATGTCAGAAAAAAACCTCCTTTCTTTCAATTTTTTTCAAAAGAGCGCGAATGCAGTGTGGACGTAAGTGAAGTTTTTTCGGAAAAACTCTGTTGTGTAGACATACCAGGCAGCTAGCCTGAGCTGCCACCTGTGCTATCCCCAAGTCACTTCTATGTTTAGCATGCTAGCTCGAGTAGAGCTAGGTGTGTCTGTCTGCCTGAGCTGGGAAGCACGCAGCCAGCCATAGTATAGACATTATGGGTGCAGCTACACTTAAAATAGCAGCAACAGTGAGTCTCAGAGCCTAGGTCAGCTGACTTGGGCTTGGGCTACAGGACTAAAAATTTCAGTATTGACCTTCCCACTTGGGCGTGGACCTGGGCTCTGAGCCCTGGCGAGGAGGGAGGGTCACAGAGACCTCGCTGTGGCCTGAGCCTGTAGGTCTCCAACATCATTTTTGAGCTCTTTAGAACACATCCTGCCCTGGGTTCTGAGACTCACTGCTGAAGAACGTTTTTCTCTAGTGTAGATGTAAACACAGTGACAATTTGGATGTTGTTGTCTTATGATAACAGTTCCCTAGTATGCTACATGCAGCATACAGGAGGGAGTATCTGTCATCCTCTCTCCCTCTATAGTTTCACCCTCTCCATGGTTCCCCTCCCTGCTTACCCTCTTCCTGACAAACCCCTCAACCCAAATGTAGCAAATGACATTTGAAAAAAAACCCACTCTTCTAAAATTTCTTTCTAAAGAAAACAAAGCATGTTTTCTACTGCATGCCACATTGCGAAGACTGGACATGCAGAAGGTACCTAATTAAAAGCCCTAAATTTGGGAATAAAAAAAAATGTCAGTCACCATTTTTATATACCTTGCAGTCTGTCAGAGGTTTATTTGCAACAACTTTGTAGAAAGGGCAAGTCAGCTGTCCTGTTAAATATAACATTAAATATTATAGGATACATGACACAGCTCTTCTCTGGATTACATTTTCTTATTTGGTATTTCTAAGATGATTGTGTATCTTAAATGTACTCTTAAGCCTTCATAATGTAACCATTCCAGATCACTACATATTTTAAGCCCTGAAACAAAGACAATATTTTAAATTAATCAGCCAGAGAAGTTTAGTGTGTTCATAACAATGCTCTTTGCTTTTAGAAAAAGGGGAACACTAATTTATTTTGTGGGATTTCCATAACGATAGACATGTTGATGAAATTTCACCATATATTTATGTTAAAAAATGTATTTCCAAAGATTTTAGTCATAACAAAGGATTTTATATCTTATTAGGGTACTGATTTTCTGGAGGGTTCTGTTAAAACTAGCTTATCAAATAGTCAGAAGTAAAGAAATAGAAACTCAGTTGTTCAAAGAAAAGGGGTGTTATCCCTTTAAGAACTTTCTTCAACGGGTGGAGGGGGGAGGAAAGATTACAGCAGGGATGGATAAAAAGGACAGGAAGAATTTGGAAGCAAGTTTGTGACGTGATTTTTATAACCTTCAGCAACATACTAATGAAATATTTAAAACAAATTTTAAACCAAGGTCCTGTAGACTAACAGGCTCTGAGTAAATATGGAATTCACAACTGTTTTTAATCAGTTAAAATGCAAGAGTAGTGTGAAGTGTAAGAAAGAACTCTGCAGAATATTTGCTGATTTGTGGATGAACATTTCACAGAAATTATCCTAATTTTATATAGATTCATACTTGACCATGAACAATTAAGTGAAAGAAGAGGATGTTCTGTACATGAAAAGATGTATTAATTATCCCTTATACTTTTGCCAAAGTCCCTAACTATCAAGCAATCTTTGTGTTTAGGTGGCCCCCATCACTAAAATATCTGAGCACCTCCTGGGCAGCCATGAACTTATCCTCCCAATATCCCCATTAAGTAGGAAAGATTCACTTTCCTGGTTTTCAGCTGGGAAAATGAGGAGCACAGACACGTGTCTTACCCATGACCAAACAGGGAGTCTGTGGCAGAGCTGGGAATTAAAATTACATCTTATGAGGATACACTTGAAATTTATATGGACATAGCTATGTGGCTCAAGGATGTTCACACCTCTGCACACCATAGCTATGCTAACTTAACCCCCAGTGTAGACACAGCCAGGTTGATGGAAGAAGGCTTCCATCAACCACTACCCAGGGTCACCTTCAATGAAAGAAAAAAAAAAACTTCTGCTGTTGGTGTGGGAAGTGCCTTCCCTTTGGCACTACAGTAGCATAGCTACAGCTCTTTAGCGGTGTTGCTGTAGCTCCCGTGGCATAGACAAGTCCAGAGTCTCAGTCAAGAGTTTAACCACAGCTTTCGCACCCCTTAATTAAGTCATTAATTATTTAAGCTCCACAAGTCCCCCTCTGAGGTTAGCATGATTAGCCCTTTAAACTGCAGTACACAAAAATTAAGTAGTTAACTCCAAGGTCACTGGCCTGGCGGAACAGAACACAGGAGTCCAGACTACCTGCTAAAATCACTACACAACTGTGAATTCTCAGAATGGGGTACAAGTAGGACTTTTTTTTTTAAGTATGGAAATTTCTATCAGAAAATAGCTGAACACAGACATGCTTTTTTGAAAACAAGCACTGACCAGAGCCAGTGGCCTTGACGGTGAAGGTCTGCGTCCAGCACATTACAGATATGTGGCTTGAGGCTGTAGAGAGCTATGCACCCCCAACTCCCATGTGACTTAACGGGAAGATGAGAGCACTTAGCATCTTGAAGGCTGGGGCTGCCCCACTGGAATCTGGGAGCTGGTACTTCCAAATTCTGTTCCTGGCTTTGCTACTGACCTGTTGAACATACACCCTGGCTCAGTTTACTGGAGGACTTGTGTCCCATCAGTTTACTCACTAGGGCTACATCTACACTGCAGGCTTCTTGCGCAAAAAGCTTTTTGCAAAAACATTTGGCACAAGAGCACATCCACACTGCAAAAGCACATCCGAAAAGCGATGTGCTTTTGCGCAAGAGACCGTCCAGGCTGCATGGACGCTCTTTCGAAAGTAAGCCCTGATTGCTATTCACAGAATAGCCACCAGGGCACCTGTGCTTCTTTCGATAGGCTCTTTTTGTGCAAAAACCCCGTTTCCCATCCACACACACCTTTTTGTGCAAGAGCTCTTGCTCAAAAAGGAGTTATTCCTCGTAGAAAGAGGAATACTTACACTGCGAAAACCCCTCTGTGCTGTCAATTCACTGTACATTTTCTTGCACAAGAAAGTCCTTGAGGTGTGGACGCTCCGTGAGTTTTTGCGCAAAACCAGCCATTTTTGCGCAAAAATCCTGCGGTGTACACATAGCCTAGGAAAGTGGGAAGCATATTGACAGCACCACAAAAGGGTTTCCTGAGACTTTTACATTAAAGCGCTTTGAGATCTAGGGAAATGTAAATTGAACAAATCTTAAGCTTTGACACTCACTGCTGGGCACATTAGGGATTCATCATGCAATTTAACTGTAATATTGCGCCTGAGAATCCGAGTTCATTTACTCTAGGTTAGCAGTGACACTGGTGGGAGTTTACTGAAAAGCTGCTCATTGCCTTCTTGCTATGCAGATCGATAAACAACTGCTGGAATCTTTGCCTGCCAAATTTAAAGTGCAATGATTTGTATGTACCATTATTGGAGGAACTTCTCGTCCTAGCAGGTAGGCAATGTTGTGACATATCCCGTATGTGGTAAGGGCAAATGTATAAAGTAGGTGACTATAAATTGTGCATGGACTGTAAGAGCGTGGGGAATGATGCCATTGCCGTGATAGGTATTATAAAAATGAGAAATGTAAAAGAAATAACTGAATTCGTAGATAATTCTTCTCTCTAATAATGAATCCATATTACTGACTGCTTGGAGGATGGTTTAAGGACGGATGAAATTAATTTTTTTCCTTTTACTGGTGCCTCTAGAAGATTTCATATAAATTCACTTAAGTACTCTCATCAAACTGGTTAGTTTGCACCACCCTGGTGTTTCTGAGCAGTGCTTGGCAAGCTTTCAATTTGATGCCCGGTAGAATCTGAAATTGAAAAGGTCTTTGAAAAAACAGGGTCAGCAAACAGAAGCTCATCTTTACATGAGCTACACAAATATTTCCATTGCTCACACCTCACCTCATGCATCACAAAACCCCACAGCTTAATGAAACACTACCTACATATTTCAAAATCTGTACTCCTGCTTTCCACGGGGAATAACGCTTATTTCGGAATAGGGGTAGTGTGGACACTCCACTGTTACTATTTCTAAATAACTACTCCCTAGAGTCATTCAAAGTAATTACTCCCCAGTGCTTCCTGGGGCTCTAACTGAAGGTAGTGTGTCCACATGAAGGGAACTTGCCTCAGACTAATTTCGAGGCTTCCCTGTGGTGTGGACACGCTAGTTCAAAATATTTATTTCAGGCGTTATTATTTCGAAATCAGTTATTTTGAAATAATTTCCTAGTGTAGACATGCCCTAAGTGCCTATCTTGAGGGGGCACTTATGAAAATCCCACACATATTTAAAACTATAAATTATGCACATTTATTGCCAGTGTAACTGAGGGACCAACCAGCCATAGCAGAAGCAAGTTGACGCAATGGCAAGAGGCGGGAGTTATCCAGGACAGGATCTTTAGGTGATGGCCCGTCGGATGTAAAAGTTTTGGACACCACTGACTTCAACGGGCATTGTATGCCCTCCACTCTAACATTCGGGGAAGTGTACACACGCATACAAAAATAAATCCATCAGCATTTCTGAAAGCACAGTTGTTTAGCTAAATTAGAAGAGATCTCTGAATGAGTCACATGGAGTAATAGTACTGAAATAGTACTTTGGATTCCTTCCTGTCATTGATGTTGATCCTAGGAGGAAATAAATATAGGCACTATAATTACAAGTTGTAAATTCAGAATTGCTTATTTTGGATTTACAGAATTATAGGGAGTCCCCACTAAAAGTCGCCCCGTATACATCGTTCCACACTAAAGTTGTTGACGTTTGTAGGAACTGATGCTTTATAAATCCTCCCATTACTCCCTATAAGTCATGCAAAACACTCCCCCCAATTTTCTTAAATGGAGGTCAGCCATTTAAGCAGCTTTAAATTGTTTCGCTATAAGTCCAAGTTTTTTGGAACGTATCTTGGACTTCTAGCAAGGACAGCATGTACCCCTCAGAAAAAACACATATGATACACTTATATAGACATTTTAAAAAGCACACTATAAACAACGTACTTCAGCTTACACCTCCATTATTGTATTTCTTTTCATAGAGCTGCCCTGCCTGTAACTCCCTCCAGCAGCAGGCACAGCACGACAGGCGTTTCCCTACTCAGAGCCCCCAATAACTCCACTACGAGCTTCCTCGCCTCAATAACTCCCCTCTGTGCGGCTGATTTATTACCAAAATATAGTGAAAGTCGTTCAAAACTAAGTCCCAACATAAATTCCACGTGTTACCCCATTGCATGTAAGCCTTAAAATCCTAGGGCATCTAGTCCCTCAGCACCCTATGAACCACCCTCCTGTGTCCTTTTCCACACCTAGCTCTTCGTCAGTCCTCTGCTGCTCCTTGGCCATCAGTCCTCTCGCCCCAGCTCTCTAACCAGCAAAGCTCCCTCTCCTGCCGTCAGCCTTCTCCTGGGAAGCAACTACAGCTTCCTTCAGGAACCCTGGGTCTGCGGCAGCACTGCAAGTCTCCTGACTCTCTCCCCCACCCCCTCCGGCAGCTCTCACGTGCCCTTCTTGACTGACTCTAGAAACCTTGACTTACCAGGTCTCTTCTCGCGCTAGGACCCAGTGACCCTCTTGTGCCCAGCTGGAATGAGGTAGGTCACAGCTGCACTGGCACTGCTCCTTCTTAAAGGATGGGTGTCTCCCTGCAACACATGTACTACAGCTATATGGGGGGGTTTGACAGATTTCCTGAGCCCCTGGGCAAGGTAGCGGTGGAGTCAGCTCCACACTCCCGGAGGGGGCAGGGCCTCGGGCAAAAGGGGTGGAGTGGGGCCAACCAGCCCTCAGCACTGCCCAGAGTGCACCACACTGCCCGCCCCTCTCCTTCCCACCACCCAGCCTTCAGAGCAGCCAGTGTGCGCCACCTAGCTCGAGCAGCGATTTAAAGGGCCCGGGGCTCTACTCGCTGCTGCGCCTGTGGTAGCAGCGATGGCAGCCAGGGCTTTTGAATCACCAGGCCTCAGGGAAACTGCTCCCTTTGCCTCCTCCCTTCCCCGGTCGGGGGGCCTGCAGAGGTATATGGCGACGTAGGATTTTTCATAAATGGCCCACATCATAATCTAGATTTGACATAACAGAGACACAATTACAAAGTGCGCGTGTGCAATATATTCATAGAATCATAGAATACTAGGACTGGAAGGGACCTCGAAAGGTCATCGAGTCCAGTGCCCTGCCCTCACGGCAGGACCAAATACTGTCTAGACCATCCCTGATAGACATTTATCTAACCTACTCTTAAATATCTCCACAGATGGAGATTCCACAACCTCCCTGGGCAATTTATTCCAGTGTTTGACTACCCTGACAGTTAGGAACTTTTTCCTAATGTCCAACCTAAACCTCCCTTGCTGCAGTTTAAGCCCCTTGCTTCTTGTTCTATCCTCAGAGGCCAAGATGAACAAGTTTTCTCCCTCCTCCTTATGACACCCTTTTAGATACCTGAAAACGGCTATCGTGTCCCCCCTCAGTCTTCTCTTTTCTAAACTAAACAAACCCAGTTCTTTGAGCCTTCCTTCATAGGTCATGTTCTCTAGACCTTTAATCATTCTTGTTGCTCTTCTCTGGACCCTCTCCAATTTCTCCAAATCTTTCTTGAAATGCGGTGCCCAGAACTGGACACTCCAACTGAGGCCTAACCAGCGCAGAGTAGGGATATTGTACGGATTCGTATTTGTTGTTTGGATATAGAATGTGTCATTGGGTACATCTCCAAGGCATACCAAATACAAAATGCATCTTATACACATGCATGAGCAGGGCCAGTAAGAGTTTAATGAACTCAGGAAATTTTCAGCTCAAACATTATTCACTCACATATAAAAAAGCAGGGCTCAGCATATACAAATGTGTCCAAACCACAGAGTTGGGAAACTGGATTCAAATGTCCCCTGAGTTCAAAGCTGTTTGGCTCCAGGGGCAGGGCGGGGAGGGGAGGAGGAGATATTGAGGAAAGGACTGAGGACTTCACTGTTAGGAGACCCTTTTCGGTACAGGCATATAGTTTCTTTGCACTGAGATGCATGTTTTATTGATACAGCCACGAAGTTGGGAGATGAGTTCTTACATAGCAACATCCAGTGCTGGGCTGATTGGGCAAAATGCGTTTGTCATGATCAGACGCAAAGCACAATAGCTAAAATATTACATGTTATAAATTACGCCATAATCTTCTTCTAACCTGCCGACTGGGCGTTCATTGCATGTGTGTGCATTTGTCTGCACATGTGACCGTACCTGCTTTATATGCTCTTACCCAGTTACCACTGTTTTTCTCCTTGTAATAGACCGTTGCACATGTATGAACCCTGGGCTCTTTACTGTCTTCTAATCTTGCCAGAAAAGAAAAATCCTTACTAGTCTCCCTAAATTGGATAGATGTGTAATTTCATAAACTAAACCTATTGATTTGAAGAATGTTCAATTCACTTGCTCTGCACAAATATCACGTGTACCCAGGACATTAACTGATCCTCATTTTCATCTGCAAAATGATGAACAGGCTTAAAAGAAAGAAAATCTTCAGACTGCTATTCATGATGTACTTTCCTAATCACGCTGCATTCTCTGATGTGGAGGTTTATTTTCGTTTCTATTTTGCTGATTCAGTGGCACATGTCTTCTTGTAAAAGAAGTTATCAATAGAAAATCAATTACATAATTTATAAAGTGGAGGGGAAAGTAGAACCTCTTTCTCCACACAAACATACTCTTAAATGGCCTAAAATAGAACGGTGCACAGACAGCTTTATGCTTAAAGAATGCAGAACACAAGTATTCAGGCAAATTTTGCATCTCTGATCTTTAGTAAATGTTATATGGAAAAATTTTAAAATTAGATAAATAGATTAGAGGTTTAAGCAAGATATATTTTGAAAGATTTCCCCATGAAATTTGCATTTAAAAGTATCTTTTTATTTCCAGCACACGGTCATATTTTTAAGTTGAAATGCAAGAAATTCTGAAATAAGTACTGAAAAATGCATTATAATTTAACTATGTAAGTATGTAGGGACATTTTAAAATGTGCATTATTTACTAAAAAGGAGCCATTTACATTCCATCAAGAAATAATCTCCTGAGCAATATGTAAAATCAAAACATAGGGAATCAGATTGTTTCTGTAAAATGTTCCCATAATTAAGTTATCGCGCAGCAAGTAGATAACAGTAAGGGAAAGAACCACAGTTATGCAGTTGCCAACTACAATTATGCCACTCTCCCCACACACACACACACACTTTGTCAAATTGTATTAGTGACTAGAAAAAATACAGTCTCACTGGATTTTATGAATTGGAAAATAAATGAACAAGCACAATTTTAAGAAGAGCAAAACTAACGTATACATTGTTCATTTATAGTCACAATTATAGTTTAGTTGTAATTGTTTGTGATAATACAAGAACTAGATTTCAATGGCCCCAATTCAGCAAACATATCGCCATGTGATTAACTTTAAACACAAGCAGAATCCCATCCCTATTCCACAATGCACCGGAAGCACTTAATTTAACTAATTCAGGCCCTCTGTTTAGGGTGGCCAGAAGGTTTAACAAAAAATACCGAACACCCCCCACCCCCCAAAAAAAAACACGGAGAAAAAATTCTGTGGAGGAAAAAAAAGGAGGGAGACCAAAGTGCCCCCTCCTGCCCCCCCTTTGCTACACCTCTGCCGCGCTCCTCACTCCCCTGCCCCCGCCAGACACGGCAGGGGAAAATTGTCCCCGCCGGGCTTCCATCCTAGGGAAACAGGAAATACCAGACATCCTTCTGGTTTTTTTTTTTACCGGACAGGGGACCCAAATAACGGACAGTCCAGGTGAAAACTGGACACTTGGCAACCCTACCTCTGTTAGCAAATGTCCTATAGTACGTTTTGTAAAAAGAATTTTGTTTTGGTAATATAAGACTTCATGGCAACTTTCTGCCATGAAATATTTAAGAAGTAGCAGCCTGTTGCTGTAAAAAGTAGAACTGATCAGAAAATTGACCATTAGTGATATCGACTAGCCACACAATATTTTATATTTATAAATATATATGACAATTTTATATATATAACAATTAAGTACGTGAAAATTCTTGTCTTCCTAAAACTTCAAAGTTATCACTCATGCTGCATATCATGACCACAGATAATTTGATCACAGAAAAGGAAATAGAACCCAGAGGTTCCTATTCCAAAAGTAGCCGTCAATCAACTAAGCTAAAGGAGGCCCGCCAGCACTTGTTAGCAGTGGAGGGCTTAAGATGGACTGTAAAGCAATTCTGATTTTCTCCTGTAGCTGGCAGCAATGCACACACACACACATATTTGCCAACTAGAGTATCTTTGTACAAGTATAAAATTTTGGTTGAAAAATAATGGTAAAACCTGGACAATGAACTCCCATTATCAAGCAAAAAGGCTCATTTGACTTTTACCTGTTCCTCTACCCATCACTATATTCAGATTTTTAAATTATGGTTTGTTTTTATCTCCAAGGTGCTATAACGCCCAAAATCAAAAACCTCTAATTATGTGATGATCTTTAAATTGTATTCATTCAAATGGGATTACATACAAGTTCAAGTAATCCAGTCTCGGATCTCTATGCCAGTATAGTTCATGGTTCTGAACCAAATATTATACAAATACGGAAATTATGGAAAATCTAATAATTTTATCCATGTGCTCACAAAATGTGGATACATTTAAGAACAAAGATAACATATTACTGGTTATTTAATATCAATATTTTATTAGAGCCAACATAGTAACCTATGAGAAAGATGCATGCGTCTGTGCTTTGTGCATCATCAACACAAGAAGCCGCTAAATGCTAACTGTGGCATCTTTATTTAAGAGGCAGACAGAGCACATTTTGATTTTCAGATTTCAGACTGAGTTTGCATGTGAAAATGAGAGCATAATATGCTGGTGATGAGGCATGAAAAGGAAAGAGCCCAGACTGATTTTGAGATCTCATGTTGAGTCTGTGAGGCTAATATTTGTTAAAGCATCTTTAGAGCAAACTTCCTCTGGCATTTACAGAGAAGAGATTAAGATGGAAAATCTCCAGTGTTCAAATCAGCCTTTAGAATCATAGACCAAGTCTACACTAAAAGGGAAGGTCGAATCAAGATACACATCTCTAGTTACGTTAATTCCATAGTCGGAGTTGACATACCTTGTTTCAAGTTTCCCCGCCATCCCCACAGCAGGAGGCTCACAGGATCAAATGCTCCCATCAGCTTCTCTTACTCCACACAGAAGCAGGAATACCGGATGCCGATGGGGGCACCCTCTGAGTTTGATTTAGAAAGTCTTAACTAAACTTGCTAAATCAAATTCCGGAAGATCGATCTCAGTAGTGTCGATCTTCCATTTAGTGAAGACATGGCCTAAGTAAGGGCCACAGCCTCAGCTGGTGTAAACAGGCATAACACCACTATAATCAATGGACCCACATCAATTTATACAAGCAAAGGATCAGGACTGAAGTCTGCCATGTGTAGCCCTCCTTGCACACATCAACCAAGGTCTAAAAGAATACAATGGGGAGCACAGCTCTGCTATTTCCAGTAGCAATCTGAGCTTTATATTTGACTCCACCGTTTGTCCCTGAGAAATGCCCTGAAACGAGGTCAGCTGTGAAATACTTAGAAAAAGGACATGCAAAAGCAAAAACTGCTTGATCTTAGGGCGACCTTCCCAAGGTTCCTTAACTTGACCCTTTTATGTTCATAGCATGCGCACAGGGTTGTTAGAGAGGAACGAGAGGTTACAACATGACACTACTTTGTTTCTTAGACCCCAGAACTATCACAAACATAAACAAAAACAGAGAGAAAAAAACAAGTCTGCTCTGGAAGGCAGTGATGAACAACTCACTCCAACTTGCCCTTGGCTGGCTCTTTGTAGGCTGGCTGCTGAAAATCCAGATCACACATTTTCCTACAGAACCTAGAGCCTGCAATCAAGACTAGGAAACCCATTACACTTAATGTAATAGCTTGTAATTTTAACACAGTTTTCAATAAATCAGTCTACATCAGCCCTGTTGGAGGGGGCAGGGGACCTATAAACATGGGTCTGATATTTGCTTTGCCCTGACAGAGTGAATGATGCTTGAAAATGCAGAGGTCCTCTTTTGCACAGCTTTTGATGAAAATTAAATGGGCCTTTACAGCCACTAAATGCTGTGGTGGCTTCTCCCTGATTAGGCTCTCCTGCATTCCTCACAAGAAAAAAAAATATTGCATTTGACAGAAGAAGAAAATCACTATGCTTTGCAACGCTTCTGCTTGCTGATATATGCATGATAAGAGTTATCAGAACGTAATGTGAGAATGATATTGAGGTCAAAAGAGTTCTTTCTATTGTTTGCAATGAACAACAAAGATTGTGATGAAACGGCCTTGAAACTCCATTCCCTGGCAAATGTCATTTTCGCAATTGTGAATGAAGTGCTAAAAATGATAAAAAGTGTGCTGGCTTTCCCCTCATCCTCATCTCATGAGCGCTAGCTAAACACAAAGAGCTTTGACACATGGGCAGGACTTGATTAAGCACTTGACACTATGACACAAATATGCATGAACAGAAGCGTTCCATCCATTCATCAAATGAAGGAAATTGCTGCGAACAATGTTCCTACCTGCTACCCCAGGTCTAAACCTGCTGCAGGTTTGGAACCAAATTCACCAGAACTAAATTGCCTACAGAAGCCTGTTTACTTACAGATGGAACAAAAAGCACGTTGTCAACAATCTCCTGGAGCCTGTATACCAGAGGTGGGGGCCACTGACCCACAGAAAAATTAGTCGGGGGCCACACACAAAGACCCCTCACTGACATGGCGCCCGACTGAGACACAGAAAGACACTCCTCACAGTCCCCTCACACACCAGAGCTGGGGGGAGTGCAGCCTAGTAGATTTGTGTGCTCCAGCCCTATGGTGGGGACAGCAGGGGGGCTGGAACACCAGCACAGGCTCCCAAATGCAGGGGTGGGGGCGTGAGACTCGGGAACTACATCCAAGCAATCCGGGGGCTGCATCCAGCCCCTTGGGCCTGAAGTTCCTCACCCCTGCTGTATACCTCTTCCTTTAGAAAAAAGATATCTGGATACATAGGGAACGTCTACACTGTGGAGCTATTTCGGGATAGCGGAAATATCCCGAAATAGCTATTCCACATCTGTTGACGCAGCAATAGATTTTGAAATAACGGGTGGCTTATTCCAACATCCCGGTAACCCTCTTTCCACGAGGGTTCAGGGGAATTTCGGAATAGCAAGTTATTTCAAAATTTGGTGCTGTGTAGACAGTGCCAAATTTCAAAATAAGCTATTTTGAAATAGCACCGAAATAAGCTACGCAATTTGCATAGCGCAAATAGTGTAGCTTATTTCGAGCTAAGGATGCTGTGTAGACATGCCCATATTGATGTTGATGGGAGAGAGAAAAATAAGGCTATACATAAGAGCCTAAAAGGTCATCCTCAAATCCATCTACAATACCTAATTCCCAAGATAGTTACAAGATAAAATTTTCACTAGTATCCTGGAGGATGTTCCTGCACTTACAAATCTTATGGGGGTCTTAAGAGTCATTCATTTTAGTCATCTCATGCTCCCACCACATGCTCCCATCCCAACCCAAAACATACCTCATGAAATTTATTCCTCAGGATACCCCAAAGGCTTTTTTTTTATTAAGTCATGCTCATGTCTGCCTAAAACCCAACTGCAAGGAAGCAGTGTCTCTCTTTCCTTAACTTAGCTTAAACATCTCAACCAGTTCTTAGGACTACTAGGGTTCCATCATGGGACTGTTTAAGTGCAGGCCAGGTGGCATAATTCACTATCAGTCTTAGATTCTGTGAAAACAGGTTCCAGAGACTTAAAAGGCCTTGTCTCCCCTCACACATGACCGGGGTCACTGTTTCTTGCTTCCTGAGGAAGAGAGATATTAAGACACGTTGTGGGACCACAGTTGTGAATGTCAGAGGCATAAGGGATCAGTTGGAAAAGGCTTTCCTTGTCGACTGATCCCCGTCTAGACTGCCGCTTTTTGCCGGCAAATTGCCGCGGCAAAAAGCGGTGGCCATTTTTATTCTAATGAAGCGTGGGATATTTAAATCCCTGCTTCATTAGCAATTTCGGTATGTCTAATTTACATCCCTCTGGCCACAGAGGGATGCAGTCTAGACATACCCTTAGAGTACGAAGAGGAAAATACATAAGAGGGTAAGTAGACAGAATTGAAGAGAGTGGGAAAGAAGAATTTTGTTTTCTGTTTTGTGTCAACAAATTGGACCCTGGGAGAAGGAGCATGGTTGGAAAAAAGTCTGCGTGGAGTTTATATAAAGAGCCCCTTTAAGGGGGAAATGGAGGCAAGGTGCTGCTTGAGAGCGTCCACACATTAGCACACTCTAGCTAGCCCCTAGACATCTGCATTCAAGCAGCTAGAGCCAAACCATCTACTGCAATATGCGTCACACAAGGATGCCAGTTGGAACAAAAAAGCTTCCCTGTATCTCTTAAACCTTCTTAAGCCTTCCACTCGGAGAAATGCCTGGAGCCCAAGAGCTAGAGCAAAGCCTGCAGGAATTTGAGGCCAGGGTGGTGGCAAAGAGCCCGTTATTCACAGACTAGCTGGGAAGGCAGCTCCAGAAATGAACAGTGCAGGGCCATGGCTATGACTCAACCCCTGAACCTGTTACTCAGAGTGATTATAATAATTAATGCCACTGGCATGTCATTGGGCATTTCTTAGAAAGGACTGTGGGGGATGATCTACTTCTGCTCATTTCATTCCCCTACCACTATTGACCAGCAACTACAAGCTTGAACAGACTCCAGTCTATCTGCACCACGGCTTACCCATCGACTGTAAGCACCACGTGGGCAGCTGGAGAACGGAAGAGATTGTTCCATTAAATATTCAAAATCATTTTTAAAAAGCAATGCCATTTTTTCCCTTTCACTTCAGCTTTTTCTGGCGGCGTTAACAACATGGTCATGCTAACAGCAAACAAATGGAGATTCTATACAGCAGGACGATTTCATCTTCCCCAACTTGTCACAGTTCTAGGCAGACACAACACTTGGGGACATTGTTTTTTTCTTAAATCTAGTGTTACTTCCCAGGCCAAAATATCACTAAACCAGATGTTATTAGGATTCAGAAAGGGATTAGACACTTACCTAGATAATGAAAACCCCCCGCCCCCTTCCGGCCATATCAATTAGGGATAAAAAAAACCCATGTGGTTAAGGGCACTCACTAACAGGGCTGAGGAAGAAATATACCCTCAGGGAAGATGGTTTCATAACTGCCCATTCTGTGGTTTCTAGAACGCTCCTCCGAAGTCACTGGTGCTGACCCCTGTCTAGAGACAGGATGCTGGTGTAGATGGACCATTGGCAAGTCTGGCAAGTTCTACTTTCCCAATGCACTTACGATGGTGTTATACTCTATTAAAGCAGAGGATTCATGCGTCACAGCATCACTGCATAAAGCAGTGCCTTTAGTACCACTATGCGCGGCAGTGGCTATCCACCAGCAGCTATGTTTTATCTGGATTCAGTGTAGACACTGGTGCTTGACTTTGTCAGCAATGAAACGACATATGCTCAGCTTTTTCCTTCAGCACTAGTCACATGCCAGAACGCAGCAGGACAGCGTGACAATGGCCTGCACGTCAGGGTGTTGTGGATCATGTCGAGCCACTGGGTAGCACTTTGTGCACGTCTGGTCTACTAGTAAATACGCTTTTCTAGGCAGAAGGTGAGGACGGACGCCCATCGCATCTTAGGTCAAAAAGTAAATGAGTTGACTGACCTTGTGTGCAGCCCCAAACCATGCACGATGCTATTGGACGTAACAATCAACAGTAGTGTCAGAATTTGAACCTCAGACCTTCAGCTCTCAAATACTGACTCTTCACTACTCAAGCCCAATGCTCCATTAGCTGGCAGGCTGTTACCCTCCATGTGGATGTAATTTACACTGCATCATTGCATGCTATGTTGACCAGACCAGCAACTTTTGCTCAACAGGTGCCTGGGGTCAGAAGAATAAATGTTGCAAAAGATCGGGACTGTGGGTTTACAAGCAGAATTATCCTGAGGACGTTTAAATGGCGTCAGTGCCAGTTTTATACTGGGCATGATCCGATATTCTTGTTAACCTGTTTTCAGAAAGGGGCCTGGACTGAAACCCTGAATACTGTACTCCAAAAATGGGAGACAGTTCAGTTCTGGAGCTGATCTATTTTCATGAAGGAAAAAGCCATGCACTCATTTTTATCTTTTTATTAAAATAACAAAAGGAAGAACAAGAGACACTGAGTAGCAGGAATTGCTACCTATGAATAGTTTGAGTCTGTGGGCATTATAATTGCCAAGTAGTCTCCAGTAGAGCTGAGTATGTTTTCACAGTTATATTTAAAATTAATACATGCTTTATAATGCTTATCAGCCAGGGCTTTTTTAAACAGTTTTCCTTACTAATGCAGCAATTTTAAATCCATTTAGGCTAATTTCCTTCAACTTGAATCTAGTTTAATCAGAGACCAGAATACTTGACTTAAATGGTTTGTATGAAACTCTTCATAAGATCTGCAATAAAAGAGCATTCGGCATCAGAAAATAGAGGAGCAAATCCTGGAATAGGAAGGGAGGGGAGAAATGATATTTTTCCAAATCCTCTAGCAAAGTCATAATCATTCCCCAACCAGACAAAGCGCCCACTTAAGATGCCAGAATACTCAATCCTGAAAATCCAAGTGCAAAAATATACCAGGGAATGCTTCACAGAGACAAACACAGAACTATTGAACTCCAAAATGTCCCATATCAACTCTCTCCCAAAATATTAGCCAAGTCCCACAATCATGTATGTAACAACCCAAAAAACTCAAAGGGAAGGAAAGACAAAATAACATGCCAGACGTGACCGTTGTTTCTGCGGAAAAACGAACTGGAGCTGTGAGAAGCTAACCATGTGAGAGTGAATTCAACCCCCATCCAAGATCTCAAAGAACGTTAATTCCCAAAACTCATCTCACAAATTAGCTGTGGCTGCTACTGCTAGGAATTCTGGTTTGTGTCACGGGCTCCTATCTGGAAGGCCCGCCCCAAGGGTTTTTCAATGTAGTAGGATTTGTAAATCAGGTAGCTGTATGTGCAAATCCTTTAATTTGTATCTGCAAATTTGCTAATGCAACATGCAAGTGCAAATCGTGCCTGTACAAGGGGTAGTTACAGCCTTAGTCCCTTGGAAAATTTGCCCAAACGTTTCTGTTTCCATTGTTCGGGTGGAGTGGGAAAGTTAAACAGCAGGCAGGCAAGTAAAGGACTTCAGTTTGCCATGACATTAAGTCCTTAACCCTTTCCCGCATGTGGTGTGTCCTTATCTCCTTTTTTGCATCGTTATCAATGGTCTGCAGATTCCAACCAATATTTTTATCACTGCCCTACTGACATGGAAGGTGGACATATATCTTTTGTGTTTTAATCTTTCTAGACACATTTTATCGGTGCCTTCACTCACATCACAGACAAAGTAATAGAGATGTAGCCGTGTTGGTCTGGTCTTGCTGAAACAAAAGACAGGACTATGCAGCACTTTAAAGACTAACAGGATGGTTTATTAGGTGATGAGCTTTCATGGGCCAGTCCCACTTCCTCAGATCAAATTGTGGAAGAAAACTGGCATGACCGTATATACCAAAGGGATACACTTTTTTTGATTGTATCCCTTTGCTATATATGGTCATGCCAATTTTCTTCCACAATTTGATCTGAGGAAGTGGGTCTGGCCCACGAAAGCTCATCACCTAATAAACCATCTTGTTAGTCTTTAAAGTGCTGCATAGTCCTGTCTTTTGTTTCATCACAGACAAACTGACGCTTTCCATTTCAGAGAACACTCTATATTAAATGTATCTAAAATTAACTTTAATAAAAATAAGCTCCAGTAATGGCCCTGCCCAGACGCCTAACAGAATGAGTTGGCATCTCATTTGTGTTCACCTCTCTATGGGCTTAGCATCATTATCATCTTAAAACTTATCTGGGGGAAAAAAGCACATCACCATTCAGAGACATTTGGAGCCTCCATTTTACAGCATCTATACTGACGTAGCATTCTCCCCTGAGCTAACTGTGCTCTCACAGGGCTGCTAACAGACTTCGATGGGCCCTGGACAAGTGTGGCTCCAGGCTACTGGAAGGAGTGTGGCTTCTGGCAGAACCTCCCCCAGTCAGCCCTTCAGCTCCACCCAGTGCGTGCTGCCCAGGTCTCTGACGATTTCAAGGGCCCAGGGTGCCAGATGCTGCTAGTGCCATAGTAGCAGCAGCCAGGAGCCCCAGACCATTTCAAATCTGTGGGCCCTGGGGCAGTCAACCCTTTCCCCCACCCCATCAGGTCTAACACAGAATCAGAGAAATGTAGGACCAGAAGGAACCTGTAGTGAGGCAGGACTAAACATTATCTACACCGTCTCTGACAGGTGATTGTCTAACCAGTTCTTACAAACCTCCAGTGATGGAGATTGCACAACCTCCTTAGGCAATTTGTTCCAGTGCTTAACCACCCTGACAGTTGGGAAGATTTTCTTAGTGCTTAACCTAAATCTATTTTGCTGCAATTTAAGTCCATTACTTCTTGTCCTGTCCTCAGTGGTTAAGTAGCACAATTTATCACCCTCTTCTTTATAACAACCTTTTACATACTTGAAGACATATGTCCCTCCTCACTCTTCTTCAGATTAAACAAACCTGTATTTTTTTTTCAGTCTTTCCTCACATGTCATGTTTTCTAGGCCTTGGATCATTTTTATTGCTCTCTTCTGGACTTTCTCCAACTTGTCAATATCTTTCCCAAAGTTTGGTGCCCAAAACTGGACAAAATACTGCAGCTAAGGCCTTATCCGTCCTGAGCAGAATGGCAGAATTCTTTTTCATGCCTTGCTTACAACACTCCTCCTTAATACATCACATCTTAGCTACAGAGCCCAAACCTGGAAATAAAACGTAGGTGGATCACTCGGCCTTGCAAAGGTCTCTCTTGTGACCCATACTGTGGGCATTTCCTCCTACCTCCCTTCTGTTACAGCTGCGTAGCTGAGTGACTAGCCTCCAGTTGGTGAAGGAAGCAACTGACAGAGATGTAAAACCAAATGGCGGTAACCAGCAGGGCTGACAGCCACCTCGGGCCCCAGTGCAAGGTAATGGGAGGACCCAGCTTCGAGTCCCCTGGAAGGGATGCGGTGGGGCCTTGGCTGGAAGGGGCACAGCTGGGGGCAGTCAGGCCTCAGCATATCCCCTCTCCCCCCTCCCAGCCCTCAGAGCCACAAGGAGCAGCACGCTGGTGGCGACTCAAAGGGAGCTGGGGATCTGGCCACCATAGCGGAGGCAGCTGTCAGTAGCCCTGGGCCCTTCTGAACTGCTGGGTCCCAGGACAACAGCCCTCTTTGCCCCCCGTCAGTGGGCCTGTCAGTATTGCAAGTGACGTGTCTGGTGACCCCCTCCCTAGGGCTGGAAGGGACTGTCACTGGCACCCCCCTCAGACTATGAATAGTCTTTCTGTGTATGATTGTGACACCTAGGAAGGAGTCCCTGTCATGGACTGGAATGCCCTTGTGCCCGGTGCTGCGCAAATACAGAACAAAGAGACTTTCATCCTAAACTTCGTGTGGGCTACAGCACCACCTTGTCTTCTGCTCTTGGGCCTAAGCTGTCGTTACCTAGGCTCCAGCCTGCCAGCCGTGGGCTAAAGGGGGAAATTGCCCTGGGGTCTGGTGATTCAAAGGGGCAGTGGCAGCCAGAGCCCTGGGCCCTTTAAATCACTGCCGAGACTCCAGGTGGTATGGCGGGCTGACTATTCCCAGCCCCACCCCGTCTGCCCCAGGCACCGCCCCTTTTGGCATGTGGAGCCAGCCCCCCCCGCCCACACACACTTTCCTGGAGCCCTCCTCTGCTTAGGCTGTACATCACAGGGATAGTTCAGTGGTTTGAGCATTGGCCTGCTAAACCCAGAGTTGTGAGCTCAATCTTTGAGGGGGCCATTTAGGGATGTGGGGCAAATCTGTCAGGAATGGTGCTTGGCCCTAAGTGAGGGCAAGGGACTGGACTTGATGATCTCTTGAGGTCCTTTCCAGCTCTAGGAGATAGGTATATCTCCATATACTAAAGGCAGACTGCTTGTCTGTTCCTTTACACACAGAGAATGGGAAGTGACTTCCTAGTAAGGAGTATGGCAGAAAGGGGTCTAGGGCTTATAGTGGACCAAAGCTAAATAGGAGTCAACGGGGTGACACTATTGCAAAAAGAGCAAATATGATTCTGGGATGCATAAACAGGCAAGCTGTGAGTAAGACACAAGAAGTAACTATACTGCTCTACTCTGCACTGATTAGGTCTCAGTTGGATTACTGAGTCCACGCCTGGGTGCCACACTTGAAGAAATTAGAGAAGGTCCAGAGAAGAGCAAAAAAACTGATGAAAGCTCTAGAAAACATGAGCTACATGGGAAGACGTGAAAAAATTGGGCTTATTCAGCTTTTAGAGAAGAACGAGAGGGGACATTATAGCAGTTTTCAAGTATCTAAAAGGGTGTTATAAGGAGGGAGAAAAATTGTTCTCCTTGGCCTCTGAGGATAAGACAAGAAGCAATGGGCTTAAATTGAATCAAGGGAGTTTAGGTTGGACATTAGCAAAAACTTCCTATTTGTCAGGGTGGTTAAACACTGGAATAAATTGCCCAGGGAGATTGTGGAATCTCCATCTCTGGAGATATTTAAGAGCAGGTTCGATAGACATCTCTCAGGGATGATCTAGATGGCACTTGGTCCTGCTTTGAGTGCAGGGGACTGGACTTGATAAACTCCCGAGGTCCCTTCCAGTTCTAGTCTATGATTCTATGAATCTCTGATTTGCTGCTGGGAGAGAAGTGCTTCTTTTGCCCAAGCCAGCATAACGTTCTGCATTGATTAAAGCACAGTGTAGATTGGAACTGAAGGGATTTCCATGAGACCAATTCAGCTAGAAGGATGAGGAGGCACAATGCAGGGGCAATAGTTTATCCCTAGAACTCTAGTGGGTCTGCGGCATTGAGGAAACGAAAGCAGAGCCTCTTGGCTCAATTCCGAAGGCCAATGTGCGTGAAAAGCTGTGTCTGCGACCACAGTGAACAGGACTCTGCTACCTGGAGCACATCTTGACCTTATTCTGTCATAACCACCCACCATTTTATGCGCAATATATTACGTTTTGGCCTGTTTCATGGCCTTGATCCAAATCCAGTTGTTTGCTAGGGAATAAGATTGTCTTGGGACTGAGTTAAGTAGGAAAGGGAAAAAGCACCAGCTGAGATCCTGGAGGAAACGGACACTGCTGGTTTATCGCTCACACCAGTGCCTCCGCGATGTTGATGCTAAAGGAGACTTACTTGGTTGGACGATAATCGGGTATGGAGCGATCCAGTGAAATTTTCTCGCTGAGGTAGGAATTGTAGCCGTACTTCTCATGTGGGCCCTTAGCTTTCTCTTCCTCTGCTGGGGAAAGGGTGGCCGGAAGCCCACCTTTGCCACGCCCACCATAGCCTTCAATGAGACCAAGTGACTTAGACAAACCTTGGGAAAGAAAAAAAGATAATTGTTGTAGAGTTCTTATGTATCAAATCACCCCCACCACCCTTCCATGGGGCGGTAGATACATGGTCTTCCACTGTTGTTGCACCCAAATAGTTCTACGGGTTTCTCCATTACTACATAAATGTCTGTGTGGCCCAGTAAATCAGATGAAGGCTACTTTAATTGAGGATTCAAGTTAGCTATTCAGAGAATCTGTCCTACTCATCTTCACAGTCCCATTTGTTGGAGCGATTGTACATTTTCACAAAGAATATAGAATCATAGAATCATAGAATACTAGGACTGGAAGGGACCTCGAGAGGTCATCGAGTCCAGTCCCCTGCCCTCATGGCAGGACCAAATACTGTCTAGACCACCCCTGATAGACATTTATCTAATCTACTCTTAAATATTTCCAGGGATGGAGATTCCACAACCTCCCTGGGCAATTTATTCCAGTGTTTGACTACCCTGACTGTTAGGAACTTTTTCCTAATGTCCAACCTAAACCTCCCTTGCTGCAGTTTAAGCCCATTGCTCCTTGTTCTAGCCTCAGAGGCCAAGATGAACAAGTTTTCTCCCTCCTCCTTATGACACCCTTTTAGATATCTGAAAAATTGCTATCATGTCCCCCCTCAATCTTCTCTTTTCTAAACTAAACAAACCCAATTCCTTCAGCCTTCCCTCATAGGTCATGTTCTCTAGACCTTTAATCATTCTCGTTGCTCTTCTCTGGACCCTCTCCAATTTCTCCACATCTTTCTTGAAATGCGGTGCCCAGAACTGAACACAATACTCCTATTGAGGCCTAACCAGCGCTGAGCAGAGTGGAAGAATGACTTCTCGTGTCTTGCTCACAACACACCTGTTAATGCATCCGAGAATCATGTTTGCTTTCTTTGCAACAGCATCACACTGCTGACTCATATTCAACTTGTGGTCCACTATAACCCCTAGATCCCTTTCTGCCGTACTCCTTCCCAGACTGTCGCTTCTCATTCTGTATGTATGAAACTGATTGTTCCTTCCTAAGTGGAGCACTTTGCATTTGTCTTTATTAAACTTCATCCTATTTACCTCAGACCATTTCTCCAATTTGTCCAGGTCATTTTGAATTATTAGCCTATCCTCCAGATTAGTCGCAACCCCTCCCAGCTTGGTATCATCTGCAAACTTAATAAGCGTACTTTCTATACCAATATCTAAATCGTCGATGAAGATATTGAACAGAGCCGGTCCCAAAACAGACCCTCATGGAACCCCACTTGTTATGCCTTTCCAGCAGGATTGTGAACCATTAATAACTACTCTCTGAGTACGGTTATCCAGCCAGTTATGCACCCACCTTATAGTAGCCCCATCTAAGTTGTATTTACCTAGTTTATTGATAAGAATATCATGCGAGACCATATCAAACGCCTTACTAAAGTCTAGGTATACCACATCCACCGCTTCTCCCTTATCCACAAGACTCGTTATCCGATTAAAGAAAGCTATCAGATTAGTTTGATCTGATTTGTTCTTTACAAATCCATGCTGGCTGTTCCCTATCACCTTGCCACTTTCCAAGTGTTTACAGATGATTTCCTTAATTACTTGCTCCATTATCTTCCCTGGCACAGAAGTTAAACTAACTGGTCTGTAGTTTCCTGGGTTGTTCTTATTTCCCTTTTTATAGATGGGCACTAGATTTGCCCTTTTCCAGTCCTCTGGAATCTCTCCTGTCTCCCATGATTTTCCAAAGATGATAACTAGAGGCTCAGATACCTCCTCTATCAGCTCCTTGAGTATTCTAGGATGCATTTCATCAGGCCCTGGTGACTTGCAGGCATCTAACTTTTCTAGGTGATTTTTAACTTGTTCTTTTTTTATTTTACCTTCTAAAACTACCCCCTTCCCAATATACTGTTAGGTGCATCTGTCTGTTTGCGTATTTTGCTGTTTTAGTGTCCATCACTGGTGCAGGTAAGTGCTTCCCTGCTAGGCAGGAAAGGAAGTTGAGAAATTGATCATCTGCAGTGATATATCCCATCAGTTCACCAAAATGCAGTCCTGGAAAAAAAGTTCCCCGTCAGGAGCCAACATGACAACCCCTCCTGGAGATCTCTCCACTCTACAAACTATGGTTATTTATACCTACTTCCCTTTCTCAGTGGGGTAATTACATATAAGGTTAGATGTCCCCAGAAGCAGAATGGACTGAACACAGTCTAAGAATAGAAACCTGCTGGGTAACTGCCAAGTGAATAATTTTTTTACTTAGTTTGAACAGTGAATAGCATACAAATGTTGCAGATTTAAAACAATTTTCCCTCCTAGCTTTCTTAAGGTGTAACGACATCTCTAAGACCTTTATCAAATGGATTTACTCATTCATATCTGCGCAGCAGTAGGACGTAAGCAAGGTTCAAGAATGAATCAAGGACAATAACAGCAATGATAAGGGAGGTGGTGGGGAGCCAAGTTAAGACTTGCTTCACTACTGATATATAGCACCTGACATGTTAGCATTTTTCACAAGTGAAGATTCAGACCTTTCTCTTTGGCAGATGCTACAACGTTTGATGGATGGGTTTTTTAAACCTTGATATTTCCTTCTTCATTTTTATTTCAGAGAGCCCTGATTCACAAAGCAGGGCTCTTCATCGCCCCTGCTAATACTTAAGACAAGAGAAGATGTTCTTGTCGCAAAAGCACAGTAGTTAGAATTCAGAGATCGGAGTTCTACTCCCAAATTTGTTTTGGTTGTCATGGGTGACCTTCAGCAGATGACCTGAGTCTCTTTATGCATCAGGTTTCCCATTTGCAAGATGGGGATTTTAACACTTCTCTACCTTAAAGGATTATTGCCAGGCTAAATGAAAATCATTTGTGAGCATAAATCACTGTGAAATCCTCTGACAGGAGGTGTTATTATTATGACAGCTTCTGACAAGGGATCTCTATCTTGCCAACTCTCCAGATTTTATCACGAATCTCATGATATTTAAGGGTTGGGGCTGTGCAAGTCTGTGAAAATCTCAAAAAAGGAAAATGAAAAATCCTAAATTTATTATTTTTTAAAATATCTCATGATTTTTAAACCACTTGAAATATTGGCGGGCCTAACACATAATCAGTGTTCCCTGTAAGCTGCACGCTTCAATCAGAAGAGATCAAGTGCTGTCCAGCTGAGTAGCAGAGCACCCACAGCTAGGTTTTGGCTTCTACTGGTGGTGCACATTTACACGTGTCTCGGTGCACACATAAATGTATTCCGCATGTGGATGGAAAAAATCTGCAGATTTTAACCATTGTAACAGATACGATTTCAGACCCAAAATTTTAATTCATTTTGTTCAACCTGTTCATAAAATCTCTCTACTGAGAACTTTCTATGGGTGTGTCTACACAGCACCCTAAACTCATAATAAGATACGCAGTTTGCACTATGCATATTGCGCATCTTATTTCAAATCTATTTTGAAATAGCTTATTTTGAAATTTGGCATATCTACACAGCACCAAATTTCAAAATAACACGCTCTTTTGAACTCTCCCTTATCCCTCATGCACTGAGGTTTACCGGAATGGTGAAATAGTGCGCCTAATATTTCAAAAAATATTTCGAAATAATGGGCAACTTGTGTTGACATGGGGTAGCTATTTCAGGATACCTTAGGTATCCCGAAATAGCTGTGCAGTGTAGGCGTACCCTCTGATGAGCAAAATTACCCTACACTCCATCAATGCTATTTCTTGGCTGGTAAGAATATAGCACAGAATTATTAAATGTTCCCTGGATGTCTTGCGCGCAGGTACATTTTATTATAGGTGCATTATGTTCCCACTGGTTAGCTTGTAAATCTCTGACCCCTTAACTTTGCTGGGTTTTATTAATTGATTTACTTAATTTACAACTGTGTTCTCTCCTTGAAACATTTATAATTGTTTTTTTTAATAGGTTTCAGAGAATCACGTAATAGAATTATGAGCTCTCCATGCAAAGCTGCTGAGCTAATGGTTTTTTCTTCCTCTTTGGACACTCCTTAGATGACCCTGAATCTACATGTTGACAAGGATTTGAGCCATACCTGCATTAGGGATTACTGTATTTTTTAAGCAAAAGCTGCCTAAAGTTGCTAGCCCCAGAATAGCTCACGAATATGGAATGGCTGTCAGAACTTTTCATATCCTGTCCCACCCAGCTCTAAATGATATGGTGTAAAAACCTTGACGGTCACAGGAGGTATCCATATTAGTGCTCCCACCAGCACTAACAGTGGTGAATCTGTGTTTGGTGCTAGCAATGGAGGGATGATTTCACTAACAAGCCCTAGTGTAGTCAAAATGTATGCCTCGTGAACATAAAGCCTTGTCAACTGGGGAGGCTCTACAGAATAAATAGCAAGAACTGACGTCCAGCTCATCAGCTTTGAATAAAAAGCGTATAGCTCTTATTTCAGGAGATTATTCATGGCAGAAAGACACACCCGTGTTGATTGAACCAGTGTTGATTCATATCGACCAACTAAACAGTCACTGAAGTGAATTTCCAGATATGCATCTTTCTGCATTACTTCTCCTTCGGCTCGTGGTTTTAGTCAAAAACTAAAACCTATGTCAAACCTTTTAATCAGTGCAATAAATTAAATGCACAACACAATTATTCTGTAAACATTAGGCAAGAGATCTGCAGGGAGCACATATTCAGAACTGTCCTATCCAGTGTATCAGAGGCACCAAAATTGGAGTAAAAAAAAATGAAAATCCCCAGGTGTGATGTGACAACGAGGATCTATACATTTTACTCAGGGTCGGTCACATGCCTCCCTTCCCCAGGTTAGGCTGTCAGAAAGGTTCACCAATGCCATTAGTGTGTCACTTTGTTTTAAGGTGCTTGGCGCTGAGGCTCAGGAAATGTTTGGCAAGGATGTTAACAGCCCAACTCTAACAGGAAAATGAAAGAGACAACTTTTGTTTCCAATGGGTTGTCTCGGAAGAAATGGGATTGAAGAGAAATACTCAGATAAACACCCCGAGCCAGCAAATTACTTAATCCTTGTTGTTATATATTATTTAGGTTAAAAAAGATGCCTCTCCGTGTGTTTTAGGCACCATTGATATCACCTAAAAACACAGCTTAAGTGCAGCTGTACAATTCCAGCTAACAACTCCACTGAAGCCAAAACTCAATCCTCCTCAAATGCCTGGGGGGAAAAAGATGAGTCAAAGGGCAGATTTACACCATGGAGCAATGTCGACCTAAGCTATGCAACTCCAGCTATGTGAACAGCATAGCTGGAGTCGATGTACATTAAGTCGAGTTGCCACGGGGTCTCCACTGTAGGGGATTTGCAGGAGAAACTCTCCTGTTGATGTCCCCTCATGCTTCTTGTTCCAGTGGAGTTCCAGAGTCAATGAGAGACGATCAGCAGTTGATTTAGCGGGTCTTTACTAGACCTGCTAAATTGAACCCGGGGGAATCTATTGCCACAGTGCCAATCTCCCAGGAAGTGTTGACCTGCCCTTACAAACATGCTTTTTATAGAACATTCCAACATGTTAATTGCATCTCATTGTTTGCTTGTGCCCTCCCCACCCATACCCATCCCTTCCCCTGTATTTAGCTATTTTTTCTTGCGTTGTACTTGGATCACACACTGTCAGAGGCAAGAACTCTTTTCGTTCTGTGTTTTGCACAGCACCTATCATAACAGAGCTCTGGTTTGTGACAGGACATTCTAGGCCTTACTCAGCACAAAGAAATAATAATAGTGTGCTGAAGATCAGAGTAGGGCTGTTTGGAGCAAAAGGGAGAATTATTTGCAATGACACAAGGTCAAGAAATAGAATACTCTGACATCACCCCCTCATATTCATACCAATGGGACTGAGGTGTTAGCCCCACTGCTAAGATCAGCTCTGACAGTTCAGCGCCTACAACATGCTTGTAACTTTAAGCAAGAGTGGTATTATGAATAAGAATTCAATGGGATGAGTTGCATGCTTCAAGTAAAATATGTGCTTAAGGCCTTTATTGGTAGTAATTATATTTTTAATTCTCATTTGCCTTTTGCTGCTGCTAGGGACCTTATGTCTGGATCTCAGAGAGTGAGTGATCTTTCCTACCAGGTCCATGCTGCTGACAGAGAATGAATCATTAGGTGCTTTTGGTGGTTTAGTAGCAAGGAAGAGTGAATTGATTCTGATAAAAATAGAACTGACACGAATCTTTCCCAACATGCAAACTAAATCTTTATTATTCTGGCCAGGCACAGAAACATAACTGCCAAACTGCAGAAAGGTGGTTTTTCGCTTTTCTTCCATCCTGTCTAGGAATGATAATCACCATTAATCACACACAAAAAGCCTGATTTTAGGTGATTCTTTGCCCAATTTTATAAACTCAAGAGATTCAGATAGTTTGGATAAAGGTCAGGAATTGATCTGGACTGGATCTCTGAACATTTCTAAGCTACACTCATTCTTAAACTAAGTTCTCCCAAATAACATCTCAGAAAATATACTTTACTCAACGTCCCCCTGGTCATTTCAATTTTGGGGAGCATCCACCTCTTACACTGCTGCAGTAAGAAAGAATCTATGCCTACAGCTCTAAAGATCTGAGCCATTCCTGCTGAAAAGCCAGAAATCATATTCTCCAAGGACTCACAAAGTGTTAGTTTTCTTCATGGTGGTATAAAAATTTAATTTCTATAGCAAAATTATTCCTACACTACTACAGTTACAGTAGCTATATTATTCTACTCTTAAACTAGCAGTATATTTCAGAAGGAGACAGCAGCTTACTTGGACAGAGCAAAGCTTTGGAAAAACACAATACAATGTGATACACAGTCTTCATTTACAAAGCATCCAGTCAAATAGACAGCCCATGCACAATACAACTGGGAAAAGCATTTTGCTGTACTTCAGCACAACTGAAGGCAAACATTAATCTGTCTTGTATAACTATTAAGGGAGTAAACTGCCTTCACTGAAAAGGACAGGGAGTTTGAAACAGAAAGGGCCTAAGGGTGCAAATAATTATTTACTGGCAACAATTGTCTCCCTAACCATAACCACTGGATCCAAATTAAGAACTGAGCTCCTCTAAAAGGTCAGAACTGCTCAAATGTTGGGGTTCAGCCAATTACAGAGATCAGGGCCAGCTGCAAAGTTTGGACCAGTTCCAAACTTCTCCAAAGTTTGAGGCCATTTGCACCCAGAATTTTTGTTCATACCCTTGCCTCATTATTAGTAGAATAAAAGCTGGACTCAGCTGGTGATTTAATTAGGACACTTTTCCTTTCAAGCTTCTACTGAAACAATTGCCCCCAGCACATACTGCCTTTCTGAAGGTGCCATCTTTGAAATGCACCTTGGAACCACCACACTGATCACTTCTGATCATTAAAGATGCATGCTACTTTTTTTCCTCCAAGAGGACGGTTGTCCCAGCCAAATTCTGATTAAATGTACATGGTACCGGCCTAAATTTCCCATGTAGTTTCAAATGGATCTAGTATTCCTTTGCTTCTCCTCATCGCTTGTATCCTATTGCTGGGTGTTTGAACAGCTGCTGTATTCCAGTCCAAAGTTCCTACCTACCAGTGGCAAAGAGATTCTTGTACACGGTCTATAGCTGTGGTGTCCAACCAGTTCTGAAGCAGTAGCCACCGCTATAGTGAACGAGTCACACTCAATTGGCCAAATAGACACACTCAACCAGCCAAACAGCCACATATGGCTAGTAGCTAGCGGGTTGGACACCACGGGTGTATAGTCTAATGCTCAATAGGACATAGGCCATAATAAGTCACACTAAAGCAGAAGGTACAGGATACACAATTTGAAAGAAAAGATCTACATTTTACAGTCCGTGGATGGATAATCTAGGCCACTGCCAAGTAACAGTATGATAAGATGATAGTCTATGCAGACACCTGGATAATGTGTTTGGATCTGTATGGTACAGAAAGTGCAATTGCAGGAAGGCCAAGAGAAAGAACTATTTATAATGACAGTCATAAATAAAACTTGTAGCACTGGACAAGGTAAGGGAGCACCTTAGCCTGGCATTGTTACATAAGTGCTATTCATTTTAAAAAAAAGCTGATCAAGCAGTGGTATGAAATGTTCAACAAAAAGAAAACTCAGCATCAAAGACCCAGCCAAGATCTGTATGGATGTGACTGGCATAAAATCCAAGAAGACATTCAAGTGCCTAAGACCAACCCCCAGAGATTCATTCTTATTAGGCTACAGACACAATCAATTTTTTTCCTTTTACAGGTTTGATTTTACATCAGATGTCTAAGCCAGTCTAACAAACTTCCCTGCATGAGCTTGCATCAAAAGGGGAAGGGGAGGAAACAGTTATTTCTGTGTTGAAAAATCTACAGCATGCTGCTTCATGTTCAAAACTGAAAGCTGAAATAACATATAGAAATGTAGTATGGGTGCCAGTGTTGCATTGTCATTTCTCAAAGCACAACATTGCCTCCGGGATCAGTAAATCCGACTTTTGGACACAACTGCATGTTGGTGCCCTACAGAAAAATGTCTACCTGATCCATATACAATGTCCAGATCTGCCCAGACATTTATGAACTTGGTAGGCTTCCCCTAGTACAAATACTGGGGCAGATCTTCAGAAGATGTAAATCGGCATAGCTCCATTTAGTTGAGGATCTGGCCAGCTACAGTTATTATGTTGTTCTAACTTTTTCCTGTATGTCATGCTCCTGAGCCCTGTTTATTCTTCATAAGCACTTCGAAGCAGGCACTCCATCTTGGGTTGTACATAGTACTGGTTGAAAATTTTCCCATTAACTGTTTTTCCATCAGAAAATAACTATTTGTCCAAATTAAAAGATTCTATGGGATTATGACAACTTGGAAGAAATTTTGTTTAGGGGGAAAAAATGGAATCAAATCATTTTGGTTCCATTTCAATCCGATTTATTTTGACCTTATCAGACTGGTATGATTTGATTTTTCTTTGACTTTGTTGGGAATTTTATTTTTATTAATGCACTTTTATTTATATTTGGTATTTCTTATTTTATCTGTATTTTTTACATTGTTGAAGCTCCAGGGCAAGAAGGGGGAAGCCAAACATAAGCAATTGCAACTGTCACTGCTATACCTAACTTGCTGTCTTGTTGTTCAGGTAAGTTTTCAGCACCGAGTTAGACCACCTGGCTCCCATTAACACTGATGGAAGCCATGAGGTTAAGCTGTGATGCTAAAGATTTCTCCTGCAAAGGCTGTGGAATGAGACATATGTTCTCATATATGATCTAAAATGTGATACAGATATATATTTGTGTTATATTTTATTTAGTATAACAAATGTAATATTATTTTGCATTACAGTCAATGTAGCTATCCTGATAACTTCTAAATACAAGATGGCTAATTTACATTTTTAAAAGAAAGAAAAGACCTTTGCCCCCACAAAGCCTACAGTCTTCTAGCCCTATCTAGCAAACATGGCCACCAGTAACCAAATGCACATGACAAGTTCCAGCAGTGTTCCAGATAGGGTTACCAGGTAGACCCCGCCAAAAAACCGGACACACTTGATCATGGGCGGGGCAGGGCTGGCCGGAAGGCGGGCGTGGCGGGAAGCAGAGCTGGTGGGGCCGGGAGGAAGGGGGGACGGGAAGCAGAGCTGGGGGCTGCAGGGCTGGCTGGGAGGTATGGGGGCTGGGAGGAAGGGGGCCAGGAAGCAAAGCTGGGGAGGGTCGGGGGCCACGGGGCTGGATGGGAGGAGGGGGGGGCCCGAAGGAAGGGGGGCAGGAAGCCGAGCTGGCAGTGGGGGGAGGGGTGCAGCCACTGACCGCAGCCGGAGTCCAAGGGGCCACGCCCCTGGCAGGCACTCCTTCGATTTGCTAGTAGAAGCCGGGCGGGGGGAGTAGCTCCCAGCCAGAGGCTGCCAGCTGAGAGGCGGGGCCGCGATTGACGCTAGGAGCCTCTGGTCGCGTGCAGAAGCCGGGCGGGGGGAGTGGCTGGGAGTCGCAGCCCCGGCCCCCCTCGGCTTTTGCATGCGACCACAGGCTCCTAGCGCCAATCGTGGCCCTGCCTCCCAGTCAATCCCCAACCCCCACCAGGCTTCCGTCCGGCACCCAGCCGGAAATTCACAAAATACTGGACATTGCACATGTCCAGTATTTTCTGAATTTTTCTACCAGACAGACGGTGCAAATACCAGAAAACCGGACACCTGGCAACCCTAGTTCCAGATCTGATCACCTACTTCAGTGCTTTCTGGATTGGCACGCCATCTTGAGGAGTGGAGTTAACAGTAGCAGTTAGATATAGAGAAGGCCATGCTGTTAAAGTGCTGAAGGCCATGGGTTAAACTATGTGGTTTCCATGTTCAGGCATGTGCATATCTGTTCATTAGTCTAAATAGATTTCCCTAATGAACCAATCACAGGCAAGATTCTGACTGACTATGTACCTGGGCAAGGAACGAAGACCATCCTTACACCCATATTGAGCTATGTGGAGTTTAGGTCTAGGACTTGCTTGCTTGCTGCCAACCCAGAAGAGATGGGTGGAAACTACATTGCATTTTCACCTACTCCAAAGTCCCTTGATGATACCAGAATGGTGTAAAAAGACCTTAGTGTGACCTTCAAGGGGAATTGTGAGTTACTTGGGGTTCAGTCTCTAGCCCGATTCTGCCCTTGGAATCCATAAATATGCACTCAGAGCCATAAATCAGTCCAAGCAGTTAAAAGGAATGATTCTGCATATTTTCTTCAGACAGCATCTATTATTTTCAGTTCCACCTTTATCAGAAGTTGTTTTTTAAAGAATCCATAGTTTTTCCATCCTTTTTTGCGAACCATTTATTTTGTCTGCAAAGGTGACAATTATAGGGGAGAAAAATCACCGAAGGGTATGTCTACACTGCAAAGTTAATTCGAAATAACAGCCGTTATTTTGAATTAACTTTAATAGTGTCTATACATGCAAACCGCTATTTTGAAATTAATTCGAAATAGCGGAGCTCTTAATTCAAATTTGGTAAACCTCATTCTACGAGGAGTAATGCCAAATTCGAAATAGCTATTTCGAATTAAGTGCTGTGTAGACTCTTAATTCAAAATAGGGGGCCTCCAGCCCTTCCCAGGGAGCCCTGGTGGCCACTCTGGGCACAACCAGGAAAACTTACTCTCCTCTCCCCCAGCCCCAGAGCCATTAAAGGGGTAGACCCTGGCCACAGTGCCTGTGCCAGCTCCAAGCCTGCCAGCCCAGAGCCAGGAGTGGCCACCGGGGCCCCTGACCCAGTGGCCCCAAAACATGAGCCAGCAAGCCACTGGCAGCCAGCCCTCTACCGCGCCCCAGGAGCAGTCTGCCAGCTCCCAGGAGCCTGAAAGGGCTGGAGAAGGCGGGCGCCTTCCTGGTCCAGGGTGGAGATCATGGACCTTATTCAGGTTTGGGGGGGATGCCCCCAACGTCCATGATCTCTGCTCTAGACGGAAGAATGCGGCCGTCTATGGCAGGATAGCTGCCAGCCTGGCCACCAAAGGCCACATGCGAACCCAGGAGCAGGTTTGCATGAAAATCAAGTTGGTCCGGCAAGACCCCCAACCCTGGGCCCTGAGCTTCCCTTCCCCCTTCTTCCCGTTGCTTCCCCCTTCCAGCTCCCTCCTCCCAGGTTTCCCCCTCCCCTCTCCCACTCTCTCTCTTCCCTTCTCCCACCTCCTTTTCCCAGAGGTTCATCCCCCCAGTTTTGTTCAATAAACCCAGTTTCTATTTTTGAACATACGTGTCTTTTGTTTGACATCAGGAAGGGGGGCTAAGGAGGGGTAAGTGGAAGGATGTGAGGGAGGAATGGGGCATGAGCCCCCAGTGGGGAGGACCAGGGCGGCTCTGAGGGCTCCTTGGGGTGGACGCTCTCCTGACAGCCCCCCGATGGACCCCCCGGATGGCAGCCTGCAGGCAAGTGCAGCCGGGCTGATGTCAATGACCCCACGAGACGCACCGGCGTGCCCAGGGGCAACTCTGGCTCCATGTGGCCGAGTGCTGTGGTGTCCCGAGTGTGAGGTAGACAAGCAAGCAGGGAACCCTGAGAACTGTCTGTCCGGGGTGGGGGTAGGGTCCCTTTAAGCATGGAGCTCAGTTAGCCTCAGGCAGCAGCCCCACACACTAAGTCCTAACCTGATGCTCTGCTGGCACTGGTTCCGGCCAGCCTTAACTTTGGTTCAGGGTCCACTCAGTGTGGACACGCTATTTCGAAATAGCAAAACGCTGTTTCAAAATTGGTTTTGTGTGTAGATGCGTTAATTCGAATTAGCTTAATTCGATTTAACTATTTTGAATTAAGTTATCTAGAATTAATTCTCTAGTGTAGACACACCCTTATATATTAGAAAGAAAATGCCACGTTTTAGTGCACGCATTATAAAAACAAAAATCCAGCTCACTTGATTCCCTTGGTTAGGTGAATGGGCACATATTATGCATTCTTATTCACACCAAGGCAAGCTATAGTTCCATAACAGAGCCTTTGATAACCACAGAAAGTGCACAGAAATCCACAAAAGTCATTGGAGTTCTCACCATGCAGATCTAATTTAGGTACAAAGACCCTACATAAGATACGTAGAATTTTACAATGGGGATCAGCATATATTTTTACTTGAAGTTTCTGCAGAAGGCCAACATAGCCACATTCCATATCATCCCTCCCAGGTCTACAGTTTGACACTTCTCATTAAAATGCTTGTTACTTTGGACTCTGTCTCCCACAATGGTCAAGCCAAAAAAACCCAAAACATATCAATGCAAATATGTAATTGTTATGCAAATATCTCTGTAGAGCGAGAAACTTTGGGTCAATAGATGCAAACAACTACAGGCTACTAATTACCCGTTATTGAGCTATGAACTTATTACTTTTTTTACAGTCAAGAAAATCTATGTTACAGGCTTTTGCTCAGTATATTTAATCTTTTACATCATTCCCCCCCGCCCGCCCCCAGCTGTGTTTATTCACCATTCTAAATTGGAGATTTAATTTATTGGTGATTTACCAGTGGGAATTTGGTGCATTCGAATACTCAGGTCACCCTAGAGATTATTTTTGCTCTTTCAACTTTTTCTCATTTTTTTTTATGCTTTCAAATAGGTCAAAAGGGTGCCATGGCAAGACTTTTAATATCTGAGGGCACTTATAAAAGAAACGGGAGAGGAATATTTGGTACTGTGATTCCCCTTGGCTCCCTTCCTCTCGCACACATAGTAGGACAGACATACTAAACATATATGACCCAAAATGCCCGTTTAATAATGAATCAAAATATTGTATGTAATAAAAATATACTTTTAATGAACAGTACCTCGGTATATGCATATCAGCACCCTTCATAAGACTGAATCATAACCGCTCAACTCTCTATGCTGTTTACAGTGAAGGCAGAGTGTCATTTAGATTAAGTACGAGGAGCCAATGCTTTGGAGTCCTAATCCAGTCCCTTGAAGTAAACGGGACAATTCACATGTTTAAAGTTAAGCATGTGCACGTGTGCTTGGTGAGACCGATGTCTTGAAGCAAGAGGTTCAGCATTTGCTCTCTACTGTCAATGCAAAATTACGAATGGTCGGACTGTGCAGCAGGAGAATATAGAATTTCTAGAAGACTGAACCATCAGTGACCCCAGCACTCCCTGTGCACCCCCAATGGCTGCCAGCACGCCCACAGCAACCTCTGATACCCCTGGCCAAGGATGAAAGAGGACACTAGCCTGGACTGATGTGGAGATCCTGGCTCTCATTGAGGTCTGGGGGGAGGAGACCAACCTCCACGATCTCTGCACCAAGAGGCAGAATGCCAATGTGTATGGCCAGATGGCCGCCAGCCTAGCAGAGAAAAGACACATGCAGACCCTCAACCAGGTCCACATGAAATCCAAAGAGCTCCAGTGGGCCTACACTAAGGCCAGGGAGCAAAGTTCTTGCTCTGGGGCAGCACTGCACACCTGCTGCTTCTATGAGCAGCTGGATGCCATCCTGGAATGTGGGGCCAGTCACCTCTCCCCCCTTCCTCATCATCAATTCCAGCCAAGACACCCCCGGCATCAGCCTCCATGAGGGCGGGATTGTGAAGGAAGAGGAGAAGGAGGAGGAGGTGGCCAGACAGGACATCATGCCCACCAGCCAGGAGCTGCTCACTCTGGAGCCAGTCCTCTTCTCCCAGGATGTCTCCCAGGGCTCGGACAATCCTGGGGTTACCGAGGACATCCTTCTCCCAGGATGTCTCCCAGGGCTCGGACAGTCCCCCCAGACCTCACTTCAGGTGAGTTCCATCACTTTCCCTATACACACATGGGGGCAGGTGGTGGGCTGCAAGGGGCTGTGCACTCCTTGCTGGTGCACATGGAGCACCAGTCCAGAGCACTCAGCTCCATGATGCTCTCACACAAGAACCCCTCGGTCCTTCTCACAAGGTTCCTGGAGAGGCCTGCCTTACTCCTGACTCCGTGGTGGGACACCTTCCCATGACAAGCCACCACTAAGGAGGCTGGGGTCATGGAAACACACAGCAGTGCTACACACAGCACAGCCTCATGCTCACACTCAGGCAGCATCCGCTCCTGGTCAAGCACGGTGATGCAGAGGAGTCTGATCTCCTGCATGGGAACCTGCCGGGGGAGGAAGAGGAGGAAACCCCAGTAGCACTCCCTCTGCCAAGCTGCCTCTGTCATTCACACACACCTCCCCCTGCTTCCAGTGGGCAGGGATAGAAGTTCTCTCCCTGTGGGATGCCACCAGTGCCGGACCTGGAATGTGCAGGACACTGAAGGAGTCCAAGCCACCCCGTCCCCCACCCCTCCCGCAAGCTCCTGGCCTGGCCAGCACCTTTCCATGCCTGCTTGTCTTTGGGATGTGGGGGTAGTGATGTTCCCTGGGATGTTGGTGCTCCTGCAGGAAAGTGCCTACTGTGTAAGCAACAGATGGCCTTGCTCAAAGCACATCACCATCGTCTGAACCGAGACCTTCAGTGTTGGCTCAGAGATTAGAGCTAGACTTCAGATACAGAGTCTCCTGGAACGACTGCCCTTGTCACTTTTCTTCACAGCTGAACCAGCTGAGAGCGTGGTGCATCCACCACCTCCAGTGCCATCTTCCCGATTCTGCAGGATCCACCGCAGAAAGAGTACCAGGGAAGACCTGCAGCTGGACGAGATGGCCTGCCTCCAGTCCCTCATCTGTGGGTTTGATGAGGAGTGCTGGGTGCGGGCTGCCACCTGCAAGGAGTGCCAGGCTGACTGGGAGCAGTGGAAGGCCATGTGGGAGCAGCTGTCACACCAGTGTGAAGGCATGTGCTCCTCCATAACATCTGTGATGGAACACCTGGCCACATGTATGGAGTGAGCCACCAGCCACCTCCCCATCCCCATCCTTCCCCCCCACCCCCGCTGGCTTCTCCTCCTAGCCCACCCAGGGGACACCAGGGCCCCTGAACACATGGCGGTGGGACCTCCTGGGCAGCCAAAGCCTTCCAAGGTACTTGAGGCAGACACCAAGCCCAGCCCTATCCCTGAACCTCCTCTCTGCTCCTCCCCCCATTCCAAGTTTTTTCCCCAGTCCCTCCTGTTTTATATCCCCCATATAAACACACTTGTTTGTTTAAAAATGGCTTCTTTATTTGGTCTGCAGGGGAGGGAGGAAAGTGGAAAGAGAGGGTGAGGAAGGGAGGGGTGGGGGGGGAAAAGGTTTCCTTGTGGAACAATGCAGGGATCCCTTGTAGATAGGCCCAGGGGAAAATCTCACAGGTAGCCTTGTCTGAAACTCTCCCTCAAGGCTTCCTGGATGAGCACAGCCCCCCTGATGAGCTCGTCAAATGGCACTGGTGTTTGACTGGTGTCCAGCTTCTTGTATGCCTGGCCAGCTGCTCTACTCGCCCTCCCACCCCGGCCCCCCGGGCAGGAAAGTCTCCCTTTGCTGTCACATATGCTATGGAGCACACAGCAGGCTGCCATCACGTACGGGATGTTTCGCTTGCCAAGGTCCAGGTGGGTGAGGAGACTTCTGAACCTCCCTTTTAGGTGACGAAAGGCACACTCGACCACCATACAGCACCCACTGAGCCTGGCGTTTAATTTCTTCTTGCTGAGGTCCAGGCTACCCGTTTAGGGCTTCATCAGCCATGGGAGTAAGGGGTAATCTGCATCACCCAGGATGCATATGGGCATGTCCATGTCCCCAACCCTGATGGTGTGGTCGCGGGAAAAAGTGCCAATGTGCATCCTCTGGAACAGGCTTGAGTTCCAGAATATGTGGGCATTGTACGCCTTTCCTGACCAGCCACTGCAAATGTCCATGAACCATCCCTTGTGGTTCATGAGGGCCTGCAGCACCATCGAGAAGTACCACTTCCTGCTCTTCCAGCCCTATGATTCTATAGCCTGTGGCACAGTGGTCAAGGGCCAGGATGGGGATGTGGGTGCTGTCTATGGCCTCCCTGAAGTTGGGGAAGCCTATGGCAGCAAAGCCATCCACAATGGGGGTCAACATTCCCCAGGGTGATGATCTTCCACAGCAATATGATGTTGATAGCCTTAACTACTTGCATGAGCATGGCCCCAACCATGGACCTCCCCATGCTGAACTGGTTCCTCACAGAGCGGTAGCTGTCTGGCATGGTGAACTTCCACAGGGCAATGGCGAAGAGCTTCTGTAGGGGGATGGCAGGTCTCATGTGGGTGTTCCATCACCTGAGGACAGGGGCGAGCCACTCGCAGAGCTCCAGGAAGGTGGCCTTCCACATGCACAAGTTCTGGTGCCACAGCTGGTCGTCCCATTGCTGCAGGATGATGCGGTCCCACCACTCAGAACTGGCCTCCCTGCACCTGAAGCGGCGTTCCATGGTGTGCAGAGTATAGGATCATTTTCTGCATCAGGAGCACCAGGGCCTGGGGGAAGAGGTCTCCCGATCTGGGCTGGTCATCATCGTTCTCACGCAGCACGTGGACAGTGTGGATCAACTGTGCCATGAGGCGCAGCACAAAGTTCGTGAGCCTGGCACTGCTTTGCAGCAGCTCCAGCTCCATGTTGTGAGGTCTGTGGTGTCCTCAAGGGTAACCGGAGTTCACGGCGTGAGTTTGGTAGGCAGTGGAGAAGCGGCGACTGAGACGAGACTGTAGAGAGGAGCCCTTTAAGCACATGTGACAGCTACCCGCAGCAAGCAGCTACAGGAAGTGTCCGCCCTCCTGGTGCCCTCCCCGGAATGCTTCTGGGGGCTTTAAATGCAATGCAGATTCCAATCAGTGTGGACGCGCTATTTCAAAATAATTCTGCACTATTTCAATGGTGCCTTGTAGTGTGGACGTGCTATTTTGAAATAGTTATTTTGGGAGTTATTATTTCAAAATAAGTTATTTTGAAATAATGTACTAGTGTAAACACACCCTCAGTGTTTTAAGACATTATTAAGATTCAAAGAACCCTATAAGGAAGGGTTATATATTACTTAGATTTTAAACTCTTTGAGGCAGGTACCATCTTTTTCTTCAATATTTGTCCAGCAACTACCATACCGGGTTTCTATTCCATATTTGGCACTTTAGTTGTAGGCTGCTGACGTACAAATAAAGAACAAATTACACCCATTTTTCAGATGGTAAAACAGAGGTTGAATAACTTGTTCTAGGTAATTCAGCCAGAAAATGGCAATGTGTAGAAACAGAACTCAAGCGGCCTGTTGCCAAACCTTCTCATCAAAACAGTAAACCTCACATATAATTTATGAAATCTTAAAAAATGTTCTGGTTGCAGGAAAAAAAAACCCTGGGTGATTGGACTTCGTGCAATCTCTCTATATATTTTACAGTGCATCTGTCTGTCTGTGAAGCCATCTGTCTGTGCATCTTTGAGTCCATTTGTTCAAGAACTCCTAAACCGTAAGAGCTAGGACCACCAAATTTGGTATGCCGCTTCCTCTTACCCTAACTTAAACCATGCTCAGGGTTTGGTTTGCGCCTGGAAAATGGGAAGTGCCAGGAATTGGACTGTTTTCTATAACACAGAAAGGGAGGGGCCAGAGAAGGAAGGAACATGAAAGGGAGGGGCACAGAGAGGAGGCACGCAATACTTAGAGTGGTCACTGGGGGCAGCTGCAGCACGAAGAGAGTGGCCGGCAAGGCTTGGACTCCGCCATCTTGCCTGCCACCAGACCAGTTAAGGAGCTCTCCTGCCCTAAACCCAGAGCCTGAACCTCCAACCCCATGGAGAGCCTGCAGGCTATGAAGAGGACTGCTGGAATGGGATTGCTTCTCAGAAAACCGCACAGAAAAGAGACAGAATCACCCAATCAAATACAGTCCTCAAAATTGACATAACTGAGCTAATTTGAAAGAGCGCCAGATGAGCCAGAAAAATACGATAAACTTGGAATAAGATTGCTTCTCACTAAACCATACAGAAAAGAGATAAAACTGAGAAATATGGGATACACAAATACATTCTGTTTTGGCACAGCTAAATTAATGCTTACGGTTTGAAAACTAGAAGACAATGTTATTGGAAACCAAATTGTCCAGAGCCCTTTTTTGTTAAAACATAGAGAATGATAAGAGTGTATGGAGGATGAAGGGAAAAAAACCACACTTGATGGAATTCCCATTTAAAGAAATTATAAAATTAACTTCATAAAAATAGCACTGTATTTTTGAAAAATACAACAATTTAAATAAGTCATGTACATTTTCCTTTTATTTTCCAAAGAAAAAAATTAATTGAGTTAAGGACCTGACCAACACCGGGTGAATCTGCTAGCCTTATTTATATACATGAAAAAATGTCCTAAATATTTTGTTTTTTATCCTAGACATCCAACACTCCGGTCATCTGAAGAAGTGGGCTGTGATGAAGCTCATGATACCATCTACATGTTTTGTTAGTCTATAAAGTGCTACCAGACTATTTGTTGTCTAAATATATAATGTTATACTTGGGTCACAATGCTTCCCCTTAAGATATTCTCTCTTCCAAACTACACTGCATTTTGCACCATGTCTTTTTCCTGTGGTAAATTTGTAAATTTGCCTTTTTCTTTGTAAATTGCTGCATTTTAAGATGAGGTAATACATGGAAACATACAGTAGTTCTTCTTGACTATTGAAATCCCCAGTTATTTTGCTTAGCCAAATTTGTTTACATTATATATAGCAGCCCCTTGATCTTAAGACATGTCTTCCACAACTCAACTGCTGTTTCATAGCAATCAGAACAGTTCAAATTCCCAAGTAGATGCTAGAGGGAGTGACTTACATGAATCTAAACAAATATGTGGAGACTAAATCTTATCTTTGAGGAGAGATTGTATAAGGATTCAGCCCATGCTCGAATAATGCCTAAACTGACCAATACTTGTGTTGAAAGAGATGAGACTTCTATTTATTCCTTATTCATATTAGACTACAGAAATATCATCACTTATTGTTTCTCTATTTGCTCATGATTTATTTATCAATTGGGACATATTTGTGCTGCAAATGTAGGTCAGGAGAAAAGTCAAAGTGATACAAATTTGCTTATGAAGGATACACCGCCTTCCTACAATGCCTAACAAAAGAAATAACAAATGACTGGGAGTAAATCAAGGGAACAAGAGAGGTGGAAGCCAGCGGCTGTACCAACACGTTTTTGACATGGTACTTATGGTTTTTATTCAGGGATGAGGAACTTAGGACCCAGGGCTGGATGCGGCCCCTGGCTTGCCTAGATTCAGCCCCTGAGGTTCAAGGCTCCCCCCAAGCATTGGGGGCCCTCCACCCTCACCAACCACCCCCGCAGGGCTGGAACACACAAAATCTACTAACCTGGGCCCCACTAGGTTCTGCTGTGTGAGGAGAATGTGGGGAGTGTCTTTCTCTCTCAGTTGGGGACCACGTCAGTGAGGATTTGTTTTGGGGGGTTTTCTTTTGTTTTTTGGTCATTTTTTGGTTTCTCATTTGTGTGCGGCCCCTGGCTGATCTTTCTGTGTGTCAGTGGCTCCCAACCCAAAAAAGGTTCCTTACCCCTGACAAACAAACTCGTTTTAAGCATTGGAAAAATCCACTCAGAGGACCACTGTCAGAAGTCAAGTATCTGTTATGGTTTCTCCAGAAGGGATATTATGACTTTCATTTTTTCCATGAGGGAGGAAATGGCTTCCTTAATTCTGACATGACAACATAGCAGAAAGGTTGTCTTTCCACTTCAACCATTGTGGGCTTTTATGGATTATTATTACCCAATGGTTTATCAGTACTTCACACTTGCCTATCCAAACTCAAGCAAATGCCTAGGTAACTAAGGTTACCTAGTCTCAGAGGAGTGGCTGTGTTAGTCTGTAACTTTAAAAACAATGAGTAGTCCTGTAGCACCTTAGGGTATGTCTACATTGCATTCCTCCTTCTAGAGAGGAATGCAAATGCAGACAAACGAAATTGCAAATGAAGTGTGGATTTGAATTTCCCGTACTTCATTTGCATAATGGCGTCCGGCGCCGCTTTTCTGAAATACCGTATTTCGAGAAAAAAAACGCAGTGCACGTGGGGTTATTTCGAAAAGAAACCCTTCTTTTGAAATAACCCTTAAACCTCATTTTTTAAGGAGTAAGGGTTATTTCAAAGGAAGGGTTTCTTTTCAAAATAACCCCGTTTTTTTCTCGAAATACGGTATTTCGGAAAAGCGTCCGGCCACAATTATGCAAATGAAGCACAGGAAATTCAAATCCACGCTTCATTTGCAATTTTGTTTGTCTGCACTTGCATTCCTCTCTCGCAGGAGGAATGCAATGTAGACATACCTTTACAGACTAAGAAAAAATGCATATAGTATCATGAGCTTTCATGGGCAAAACTCACTTCTTCAGATTAGCTTATATATACCTGTCAGTCTCTAAGGTGCAATAGGACTACTCGTCTTTTTTAAGGCTATTTAGGCAACATCTGCACTGGGAGTGTGATTCTCAAGTGGAACAGACATGCTCACTCTCATCAGGCTAGCACGCCAAGAACAATACTGTAACCCTGCTAGCACAAGCAACTGTAACTACCACCAGGTGGATTTGAACTTGAGACTGCTGAAGTTTAGTATAGGAGCCTCTAACCTCTGAGCTAAAAGCCAGCTGGCTCCCAGCCTATGCTGTAGAGGTCTCTTGGTCCTGTTGCTGTGGTCTAGGTGCCACTGCATTGGTAGTGAACCGCACTAGGTGTGTGGGTTACACAATGATTAGTAGAAGCATGCACTAACCACCCTCAGTGCATACTAACAGGGTTCGATGCACTTGGAAAGGTGAAGACGAGGGGGATATGATAGAGGTCTATAAAATCATGACAGGTATGGAGAAAGTGAATAAAGAAAAGTTATTGACTTGTTCCCATAACTTAAGAACTAGGCTCACCAAATGAAATTAATAGGCAGCGGGTTTAAAACAAATAAAAGGAAGGGTTTTTTTCATTCAGCACACAGTCAACCTGTGGAACTCCTTGTCAGAGGATGTTGAGGAGACCAGGACTTTAACAGGGTTAAAAATAGAGCTAGATAAATTCATGGAGGATAGGTCCATCAATGGCTATTAGCCAGGATCAGTAGGAATGGTGTCCTTAGTCTCTGTTTGTCAGGGGCTGGAAATGGGTAACAGGGAAGGGATCACTTGATGATTACCTATTAGTTGGGATTGGTCCTGCCTTGGGCAGGGGGCTGGACTTGATGACCTCCTGAGGTCTCTTCCAGCTCTATGATTCTATGATTCTATTCTATCCACTCCCTCTAAGGCTTCTGGCATTGGCCACTGTCGGAAGATAGGATAATGAGCTAGATGGACCTTTGGTCTGACCCAGAATGGCCATTCTTATGGATCTACTTGGCTTTAAAACAGGAGTAAATCAGCGCACACAAGGAAACTTTTAGGGTAGGGGTGGGGAACCTCAGGCCTGGGGGGCTGGATGTGGCCCCCGCCTTGCCTGAATCCAGTCCTCAAGGATTAGGTCCACCCCCAGTAATGGGCAGCCTATGCTTGTGTTCCAGCCCCCTGCTGCCTCACCACAGGGCTGGAACACACAAAATCTACTAGACTGCCCCCCCCCCAGGCTCTTGTGTGCGAGGGGTAGGTGGGGAGTGTCTTTTTCCTTCACAGCCATGAAGGGGTGGGGGTTGTTTTTTGTTTTGTTTTTGTTTTTTTCTTCTCACCTGTGTGCATCCCTCCCCCTGATTTTTCTGTGGGTCAGTGGCTCAGCAGTGTTCCCTCTAAGCTGCAGGGCAGCACAGCTTCACAGGTGATTAATCAGCCCCTCCCAGTCAGTCAGCTCCATGTACGGAGGCCTAAGCCCCTGACTGGGCAGGGCTGATTAACCACTTGTGAAGCTGTGCTGAGGCGCAGCTTAGAGGGAACGCTGCCCGTGAGCAGAAAAAGGTTCCCCACCCCTATTTTAGGGCATTGTAACAGGCGCCTTGTGGACAGTGAGGGTGCGTCTAGACAGCAGCGCTATTTTGGGATACTTCCAGTATCGTGAAATAGCGTTTTCTGTGTCTTGACAGCATACCCGTTACTGTAAAATAGCTTTTGAAATACAGTGGAGTCCAGATTAACCGACACCCGGTAATCCGACACTCCGCTTTATCTGACCCTGCAGCTCCTGGGTACTTTGTCCCTGGGAGCTGCAGGGTCGGATACAGCGCGGGCCGAGAGAATGGCCCTGCTTGCTGCCCCGTCACTCTCTAGGAGAAGTTGCTGCTGCTGCTGCTGCCGCTGCTGCCAGGACGCTTCCAGGCAGGAGCGGCAGCAGCAGCAGCTTCTCCTAGAGAACAAGGGAACAACTGATGCCGCTCCTGCCTGGAAGCGTCCCGAGCAGGAGCAGCAACAGCTACTTCTAGAGAGCAATGGAACAGCTGATGCTGCTCTGCGGGGACTTCGTCCCTGGCAGGAGCAGCATCAGCTGTTCCGTTGCTCTCTACAGTAGAGTCTGTATCATCCGACATATTCGGTAATCCGACCATGTGTCGGTCCCATTTAGGTCGGATGATAGGGACTCTACTGTAATGGGCGTGCTATTCTGACATCCCCATAAACCTCGTTCCACGAGGATTAAGGGGCGTTTTGGAATAGCGCTCTATTTTAAAATTTGGCGCCGGGTAGACAATGCCAAATTTCGAAATAAGCTATTTGGAAATTAACTTGAAATAAGCTCTGGAATTGGCATAGCTCAAATTGCGTAGCTTATTTTGAGCTACAGGTGCAGTGTAGATGCATCCTTAGTGAATGGCACGCTAGCACACTGCAGATTTACAGCCTGCTTCCTGTGCATTAACTGTTGGTCAAGGCAAGCCCTAAAGCAACTGGTACAAATGGCCACTGTAGGTCAATTTAGGGATGAATGTAGCCCTTACAGCATAGCTAGACCAATCCGATTTCAGACATATGAACCCTGTCTTCTTTGTACCTAACCCAATTTTCTCTCTTTTTACTCATTTTCTCTCTTTTTACACACCTTGAAAAGCTGCAAATCAGACCAAACAGTCCCCAGCTTCTTTTACTAGTAAGTAAACAACAGCATGAACAGTACTTTTCAGTGTGTGCAGATATAAAATACATATTATTACAAATAATACATGTGTTTTCTTTTTGAAAACTCTAAGCACATTCTGGTAGAGCTCTAGTTACAATGCTGGCAATCAAGAAGCATGTTAATATGATTTAGTGTTTAAAACTTTGCCAAAATACATATTTACTTCATTTTTTAAAGGTCAGATTTCTAAAAGGATGAATTTAAAAGGACATTCTCAAGTCCCCTAGGTTAAACAATTGGACATGGTTTTGAATGTGTACGTTCTTGTAGGAAAAGTGGTCCCCATTCCAAAGCATTCAGTTATACTCTTAAAATTGATCTTCTCAGAGCAGACTCATTTGAAAGCAAGGCAATTAACACATCTTATACAAAGAAACAAAAACAAAATTACACAGTAAGGCCCTCATCTTGCATCGGGATCCATGCAGGCAAATTCCTTACAACTGAACAAGTCTGATTGAAATCAACAGCTGTCAAGCAGACACCAGGGTACACCTGCAAAGATGTGTCTGCCATTTTGGGGAGTGAAGGGATTTCATAGATTAGAACCTTTAAAAAAAACAGATTCTGCATTTTCTGGATGGTTTAATTAGTACAATTAGTTAATAGTTAATTAATTAGAATGTAAGTTTCTTGTGGCTGGGGTGTTTTATTATGCGACTGTACAGTGCTTAACAATGTAGGGATCTTGGTACGTAACTGGGCTTCCCTAAGCAATTATTACAAACTGTTTTGTGGACAGTGGGATAATTCATGAAGATGCTGCTAATCAGTATACAAGTATCAGAACTGTGCTCTTAGAGACACAGCCTCTCTTTTATTGTGAGTAAAATGTCTCTCTCAGTGGGGACCTCTATGTGCTACCTCAATACAAACACAAAAATAATGATGCCAATCCAGAATCCTGGAGTGACACTCTAAACCAGGGCTCTCAAACACCCAGCCCACAGGCCACCCCTAACTGGTGCAGTTGCCCAATCTGGCCTCGGCACCCCAGTGGTCCAGAGGGGCAGGGAGGCTGTCCAATCCTGTTTCCCAAGCCCTGCCCTTCACCCCGTCTCCTGAGAGAGCTGCCTGGAGGATTACCAGGGAGGGGGCCTGGCATGGGGCGGCAGCGGCTGTCGGATACCTCACACTCCCGTGTGTGGCAGGAGATGCGAGGGAGCAAAGCACACTCGGCAGTTGCACTCAAGCTGTGGGGAGTGTGGTGAGGCTTGACTGCTGCTGCCACCTCACTCCAGGCCCCCGCCTGGTCATTTCTGAAGTCACGTCCCTTGGGGGATGAGGAGCCATGGTGGGAAGAGGAAGGGGCAATGGCAGGAAGGGGTGGGGTTTGGGGAGCAGGAATGGACAGTCTCCTCCACTCCTTCCCCTGGCCTGGAATGAGCAACTGCTCCAGCCGGGGATGGCCTGCGTGCTGGGAGTTTGAGATCCTCTGCTGTAAACTATAAAAAATTAATAATTGCATCAATATATTTCTGGTTTCAAGTATTTAAGGGCATTGTTACTGAGAATTATTTTTATCTTTAAGCTTTCATAATTTACATCTCTAGCTGCAGCTCCGCTGACCTGTTTTTAAACACTTCCCTATATCTTTATGTTAAAAAATGAATGAGTCTCTTCTCCTGTGTTGGGAAAAAAAGAACCCATCTGTTCCTCATTTGGAATACTAAATATCTTCAAGTCTATGTCCTTTCTGTCCTACATTACTATTGCCCAATAACCAGGACTCCAGGAAATACCAGAATTACATGCTTAATAGATTGTGAGATGTGTAAGGCCACTTCTTGGTATTCTATGAAGAGACTGTTGATGAATCCTTGGTATAAGCTGTCCTTGTATTTAAAAAAAGCTAGTAAATACAAACAAATATTTTGAATAGGGCCATGGAGTGTTTAAGCCAACTTTTCAAAGACTCCATTACATGAATAAAAAGCTCTGTGGAGCATTTTCAAGGCAATTTAAATCTTTCCCTTAAAAAACTTACCAAAATGAAACATGATTTTAATGCAGAACTGTGCATACGGCATGGAGGACACATGACTGCAATGCAAAACCCTCCGCATCTATACTGAAAAGTAGGTTGCATACAATTTCTGCACAGACTGGTAGGATAAATGCTTTCCATATGCACCTATGAATTGGAGTTCAGCCCTCATTATGGCATTTGCTGTTCAGGAGGTGATGTGGATATCACCAATTACAGAAATCGACCCACTTGTTTGGATAAAGAACCCGCTATTGTGCATGCCTCTGGTTAAAACCGCCAGTGTGAATTTGCTATTAATTTACAGATTAATCAAATAAAGTATCATGCAGCTGCAAATCATGGCAAGTATAAAAAGTCTGGCCTTGCAGAAGCACAGATTTTTAACTAAAGTATTACATGGTGTTTGTTGCCACTGTCAAGAGGTCAAGTCCGAAAATCCTTGTTGAGTTTTTATTTAATCCTGAGTAATGACTATGTAAAAAAATCAGGAAAGTCCTCCTTGGGATTTGGCACAACTTGTGTACATCAGTGCTGTGACTAGTGTAATTATTGGTTTTCAATCTAAAATAGCTCTGTTATGTTTTTACGTTAATACATCATTAAGACACATCACTGTCACATTTATGTTTGAAAAAAAATAGAATCAGTTACCGCACAGAAATCCTGGCTGTCTCATTTACTTTCTGAAGAGCACTGTTTTCTGAATATAACATAAAGCAACACCATGCAGTAATCTGCTCAAAGGAGAGAAAAAACAAATACCTACCCCTGTATCTTAAATTGCATACTGTGTCTCAAAGTTGTAGGGAGACAGAATCATTCTTGAATTCAACTAGTTGGACTGACATCACTTTACTTATGATAAATCTGGGTTCTTTAATAACCACAAGCAGTCAAGACGATGGATTTAAGTTTCTTCCAAAAGATGGCATCTTCAATAGCATACTGTTATCATCAGTAAGAGTCCCAGCAGCACTCATGGGCCTTGATCTTCCAAACAGTTATAGATGATCCAGCTATAGTTCAGAGGGCATAGTGCCACCTAATGAATTATGTATTAACACGACCAGCAGTACTTTGGGTTTCTTTATAGGTCTTTCATCCAAGCAGTAACTACATTTAGCCCTACTCAACTTGTGAGATATGTTAGTAGTCCATGATGTACATTAATTTAATAAGAAAAACAGGGAAAGGAAAAAATTGAGTAAAATAAAAAAAAGAAGATAAATGAGCTTGTGAGAAGATCAACTTACTACACTGCAAATCAGTATCAGCCGACGGGGTGAGAGCAGAGCTACCGATAAATGCTTAGAAGAGAAAATGGTTGAATAGTATCATTTCAGTGGCCAGGCAGATACTATGTAGAGCCTGATTGTGTGTGTCAGCTATATTCTGCCCAACAATCCACTATCTGCCTCCTCCCCCCTCCGCCCCCACCGACCCGAATTAATATTCCACAGCTCGGAACAGCTTAATTCTTGCAATTAATACATTTTTCAATCTTCCACACACAGTCACCTTCATCTAAGCTGTAAAACTGGCAATAGTCTAGTAATTGGTGTAAGGGCCAGCATTTCATGACCTTTTGCAAACCACACAAACAAAACAAAAAGACTAAGTCTGGGAAATGTCAGCCTGTGAGGTGAATGTTTTAGAAATTTACGAACACTTGAAAACATCTGTTACAATAAAAATTCTCTGGCAACCTTCCTTTAGCATTCCACCAATGATATTGTAAGAACTACTCAATCGATAAATACAGTAAAGAGCACTGCACAGTTGTGTCCAAACTGGTTACAATCACTCACCAAAAGTGAAGTCTGAGATACATACCCTAAATTATTGTTGGACAAAGACCACATCATGATTTACACCAGGAAAATAGGATATATGCAATGGAACATACAGTCTTATAGTCGCCATTCAAGTATTAGAGGCTACATCTAGACTGCAGGTTTCTATCGGAAGAAGCTTTTCCAAAAGAGATCTTCCGAAAAAACTTCTTCCAAAAGAATGCATCCACACTGCCAAAGCGCATCGAAAAAGCGATCTGTGAATGGACGCTCTCTCACATTTCAGCTGTGATTACTATGGATGGAGTGGCCACCAGGGCACCTGTGCTTTTTCCTCTTTCCTCTTCTTGTGAAAGAATTCCCTGTTCCCCATCCACATATGCCTTTTTCCAAAAGAGCTCTTTCGAAAAAAGGCTTCTTCCTTGTAGAAAGAGGTTTACCGATGTTGGAAAACCCCCTCTGTTCTTTCAATTTTTTTTTCGAAAGTATGCGATTGCAGTGTGGACATAAGTGAAGGGTTTTTCTCGGAAAAACGGCCTTAGTGTAGACATAGCCAGAGACTGCTGCCAGATGGAAATGCAGGAAATATAAAGGGATAAAGGGACAAGTGCAGGAGTCACAAATTTCTTTTGAGCTCCTTTGTGACAGGCCTAGGAATTGGTAAAAACAAAACCATCTTTTCAGTTACTTGATTCTGCAAAATAGAAGAATGGGCCTGTCTCTACTTTGGAAGCAATGCCTAACCCTAAGCATCAGTTTCAAGCAGGCCCACCAACAGGAAGAGGAATAGAGGCTTTTTAAATTATTCCAGGCGGTGCTAAGGGCTGCGGGGAACGGGACTGAGGACCAGCTGCCTTCAGCCCCGCCTCTTTCACCTTTGGCCCCGCCCCTTCTGGGAGTGCAGAACTGCCTTCCCTCCCCATCTTGGCCAGGGGCCCAGGAAGACTGTCAGTTCTGCTGATTTCAAGAAACTCACTGGAAAAAGAAAGCAGAACTTGTCATAGAGCTGTTAGCACAAGCATAATAAAACAAAATACCAATCATATACAAATATTGTTTAAATACTACTAGACAGAGGCCATGATTAACGCGCAATGAGAACAAGAAAAATGCAAAACAGGCCAAGGGTAACTAAAGGAAGATACAACAGTCAGCTAGGATGTTTACTAGAGTAGATTTCAGCAGCTTTGCTCCCAAGCCATCTTCTGTGTCATCTCCACATCACACTGCAGATGCACGCTGGAGCCTGTTACACAGGCTTGCATCATGTTCATGTCACAAGCCGCTCATTTCTAAACGTGTGTCTCTGAGTGAGCTTGCTATGGAGGGAGCTCTGAACCTGTTGCCACTTCATCCTGTGTCTAAGCCTAGGATGGTCTCGTTGCCAGGGCGATCTGGCACTCTGCAGAAACTCAGTGCCTCAAAGTGACATGCACTCCTGGCCTAGGAGACAACAAGAATCTATCCGTTCCCCTCAACAAAGCCCACTGTAAACTGCATCAAGTCCACTGCATACCTAGCACATATATCCACAGTCAATAGGTGTTTGTGGTGTTTGAGAGAGAGCGCCTATTCTGCACTCTTCTCAGAGACAGAAGTCTGCCGTCTGACAGCACAGAAAGTTACATGCAAAGGTCCTCTGTGCTCTGGCCAAGACGGAAATCCGCCTATTTGAGTCCTCACTGAATCCCTGTGGGGTTTCACAAGTGGGGACGTTAGCCGAGGTGACTCATAGACTCTAAGGACAGAAGGGACCACTATGATCATCTAGTCTGACCCCCTGCACAATGCAGGCCACAGAATCTCACCCACCCACTCCTGGAATAATCCCCTCACCTATATCTCAGATATTGAAGTCCTCAAACGATGGTTTAAAGACCCAAAGATGCAGAGAATCCTCCCACAGGTGACCCGTGCCCCATGCTACAGAGGAAGGCGAAAAACCTCCAGGGCCTCAGCCAATCTACCCTGGAGGAAAATTCCTTCCCGACCCCAAATAATTTAAAGTGAAAGTAATTTAAAAATCTTTCCAGTATTGGGGCCTGACTCCAGGCCCCCTGAAGGGGTGGGACCTCATGTAGCAAGGGTGGGGCCTCGGGTGGAAGGGGTGGGGCCATCGGTGGAAAGGGGGCTGGCTGGGGACTAACCTCCTACAGCCTGCCCATCAGGGGCACGCCACCCAGGGCTCCAGTGGTGATTTAAAGGGCCCGGGGCTCTGACTGTTGTCATGGCCGCAGCGGCAGCATGGGCCCTTTTACATTTGTCCTCTCACCCTCGTACCGTACCAGCAGGGTCTGGCAGTGCAGCCGGGGCAGCTCTTTCATGTCGCTGCACCTTTCACCACCATACCCTTGTGACAGCCGGGGGGGAGGGGAGGAGGTGTCAAAAGAAGCAGTGGCATTAAAGGGCTGCCAACATCGAAGAAGAGGGAAGAGGCAGTGATGTTAAAACGCTGCCATGGAAGTGTTTCGTGTCAGCTGTGTCTGGGCTGGTACCAGCGGCTACTTCTTACCAGCACACCGGACCAACCCACTTTTTGCCTCTGGAAGATGAAGGGGCTTGTCAAAGTCACGTAGGAGCTGGTGGAACTGAATGCCAATTGGCCAACCACTGGCTGGCCCTTCCAATCCAAGGATGAGTGAGTGGGGGGAAAAAAAAAGTCCATTAAAAACACCACTTGCAGAACTGCATGTAGACAATTCAAGAGGCAGATTTTTACTCTGCTTGGGTGAGGGGAGAAATGTCTGGTACAGGCTCTTGTGGAACTTCAGCCTCAGATACAATTGACATCTTGGGGTGTCTTGGGCCCAGGCTGCACATGATGAGACTGTGGGCCCGGGCCCATTTTGCTCACAATTAACCCAGACTTGTATTAAATGCAAGCGACTGAAGGCCGCACCGAGCACATTATGGCGCTTAAGAGTCACCCAATTTCATCTGGGTTGGTAGAATCATTTATTCCACTTGCTTCGATTTTTCTGGACCTCATACAAAACCAGGCCAGTTACCTCATTATTATCTCAAAAGGGAATATGGAATTTGTGATCCTATTTGCATACAAAGATTACTGCAAAGTACCAGCTAAATTTCACAATTCATTAGAAAATTCACTTTTCCTCAGTGGTGTGTAAACTATTAGAATTCAGCTCTGTGGCACTGATCTCATGCTATTTATGGTACTCTGAAGGCTCTCAAAACTGTAGCATTTAAGAATCTCACAGTCTTTAATGTATTTATTGTCATACCGTCCCTGTGAGGCAAAGGAAGTGCTATTAACCTCATTTTATAGATGGGCAACTGAGGCACAGGACAGCTGAGTGACTTGACAAAGGTCACAAAGGAAGTCTGTGGCAAGGCAGCAGGCTGACTGCAGAGCTCACAAAGTCTATGCTCATGTCCTAACTGGTGGGTCATCCTTCCTTTCTTCAGCTGCTCGACCCTGTTCTAAAAACCACTGAGCCACACTGCCTATGAACAGAGGTATACAGTTTAATTTTAAAGTAATTGAGATGATTACTCTAATAGATAAGAAAAGAAATATAAGTTACTGCTGCATTGCCAGAAGAAAGTTGCAACATTATAGAACAGATTAGACAGAATAGATGGATAAAAAAAGATACATTTTCAGCAAAGGCTGTTTGCAAACTGCCATTTTACACTGGAGTTTTATACAGCTATAGAATCATTGGCCATTCAGTCTTTAGAAATAATGTAGGACAAAAATGTGTGCACCTCGGTAAGTAATTCAGAAAGACCGACCGATGAATACACAATGGCTCAGGTATTGCCTGACATTTATCTCTATGGGTAGGGTTAAACCTAACAGTCAAGGACTGGCATAGTAAGACTCACTGAGTCTCTAGCTCCTTAACACTGTAGAAGATCTATGCCAGCATGCATTCTTCCCGGGGTGTTTGCTAGGACTGGATAGTTAGAATGCTGTCACTTTTTCCACGAAATCATGTTTTAAGTTGAACGTAGAAATTTGCTCCAGGCTGGAACCTGGCATACAAGTTCCTACCCAGGAGCTAATGTTTCAGAAAACTTACTGAAATCCTTTGGCTTTGTTCATGGTGACAGAATAGAGCAACAGAGCACAAAAAGTCTGAGGCTTAGTTTTATGTTAATACTAGGAGATTTACCTGGCATTGCTCAGGTCCTTAACTCAATTCATTTTTGTTTTTTGGAAAATAAATCAAAAATGTCCGTGCTGCCTTTAAATCATTGCTCCGGGGCGGGGGTGTGGCTGGGGATGAAGGGTTCCGTAGACAAGCTGCCCCAGGGAGAGGGGACAACCCTCATGGGTGGTTGGTGCAGCTGGGGCTGGAGGAGGCAGACCCCCCAACCCCACCAACAGCCCTGATCCCTCTGCTGAGGCCCTGTCCCCCATGGGGAGGGGAGTAGGCGGGGCAGCGCACCGAACATGCCCCCCCAGGGGAGGAGACAGGGCAGTGCGCCAAGCACTCCTCAGCCTCCCCGGAGCACTGGAGAGGGGCAGAGAGGCAAGGGGAGCATGCGTGCAGCGCAGCTCCTGGAGCATCAGGGGAGGAGAGGCATTCACGTGGTTCCAGCCTCCCTGGACAGGAGCACCTATAGTAAATGTTCTGGGGGGCAGATTGTGGGCGGGGCCAGGCTGGCGGTTTGGGAAAGCAGAGCCTTCCTCTGCCTAAGCCACCAGACGCCCATGACACCCCAGCCCTCTCTCACCACAGAAGCTTGGGGCCAGCTAAGAAGCGCCTCCCCATGGCTGCTGCAGCTCCAGTGGGCACAGGCAAGGGAGGGGTGCATGTCCCCCAGTTAGGCCAGGTCCAGGTTCATCTGCTCCCTGCTCTTCCCAGCCAGAGTGAGGAATGCAGCAAACTGTGCACTTTCCTCTCACTCAGGCGAAGAACAACCGCAATGTTCCCGTATAAATTGGGGTGGGGAGCTTCAGTCCCCAGAAACTCTCCCCTTTAAATTGCCTGGGGGGTGGGAGGCTCAGGGCTGGTGGTGGGAGGCTCATTCCCAGCCACTCCCTTTCACCTGCCTGGTGATTCTCTTTTCTGTACGTTTTTCTGAGATGCAGTCCCATTCCAGGCACATCCTATTGTTCTGGCACTGACCTTGTTTAAGTTATAATAATAGGAAACAGTATACAGAATGTGGTGGTCCTACCTCTCACTGTTTAGGAGGAGTTCTTGCACAAACAGATGGGAAGACAGAGAAACTCTCTGAAATATATAGTAGATTTTAGTCATAATGTAGCAGACTTTTTAAAAATAGAACGTCTCAGAGGGGTAGCCATGTTAGTCTGTATCTGTAAAACAATATCGGTAAGGCCGCCATTTGCCAATGGGGTTTCCTACAGTAAAACACCTCAAACGCAAACCATAGTAGGCAGGGGTGGTGGAAACAGGGGAGGGAGAAAGAGGGGCAAAAGTGCATCTAGAATTGCTGCAATGGAAATAATGCGGTGGCATCACATGGTCGTAAACTTGGACATGCTGCAGGGAGAGGCAAGATCAAGATCCACAGGTCTTTGTAAGGCCAGGGATTGGACTAGGAAGCAGGAAACAGGATGACTGTTTGCCCCCCCATCCTAGTCTTAGTAATGCCCTCTAGCCCTACTCTCCTGTTTCCTCCCCCCCCATACGTACAGATTCAGGGAGAGCTCTCCAAAGGCACAACCAGGAATTAAGCATTCAGGGTGCTATTTTCAAAACTCTTCCTAATCAGGAAGGAAATGGGCCATTTCTCCTGGTGCCCCTCTGGGTCCAATATAATGCTCTTTCTAATACAAATGAAGACAGGAAAAGGTTTTAAATGCCCTACAATATCCTAGTGATTTTCTTTTAAGAAAGTTCAGAATTGAAATAGCAGAGGGTGTTTAAAGTCAAGATGGAGATATACCTGCAGTGCTACTGGGTAAGTGAGCACTGCATGTGCCAACAAAACTGGGCTCGAGAAGTAGTATTAGCCCTTTTCTTTCATGCCGCATTACATTCATTCACAAGTTGAGTAAAAAAGGAACGTTGTAAAAGAAACACTTTGATCCTCCACTTTTGCTATTGCAGCAGAACACAAGGTTGGATTTATTAAGTGAGTCAAGTTGGTACAAGCAAAAGTTGAGACTCCATGAATTGCATGCTGTGAAACTCTATATCTCAGTATAGCACCCTGGCACTCCCATGATATACACCAATGGGATATGATTGTGGTATGTTTTGTACAAAGTAAGCCTTGTGAGGTACCATTTGAAAAGTCATGATTTGTTGAATATTACTCTCCTGTTGCATTGTGTGTGTTACTGTTGTATCTGAAGTTAAAGTTTGCTATATGTGTATTATCTTGTTAGTCTGGGAGACACCCACAGCTGGCCTTTCATTAGCAACTAAGGAGCAAATACTCCCCCAAAACCTATTTACATTAGGACTAGCTGGCCATGTGTTGATGGAGCATTAAGAAGAACCCAGTCCCCCAGGGGGCCCCACTGCTATGCATGTAGACAATGGGAATTGTTTAACTCAGTGACCCAGTAGATACAGAACATGTGATCCCCAATTCCATGTTTCATCTAGTATCTTTCCATGCCCCTGGTTTGAGGAGGGGAATAAACAGGAATCCATGACATCAGTCCAGGGCTTCTCTCCTCCCCCATCTCAACATCTGGAAGATTGTTTGGAAGATAAAGAGTTTGAACTGGGGAGACTGATCCCAGGCTGAAAAGAGAATTCAGCCTGTGTATTAGGAACTGGAAACTGCCTGGAACATCCAATGGGGTGAGAAAAGCTGTTTGATTCAAGTCTGGCTTTATCAGTAATTCTTATAAAGTTTAGAATTTAGACCATGATTTTCTTTTTATTTCTTATGTGACCAACTTGGACCTCTATCCCAAACACTTATAAAGAGTTAAAAGTTATCTTTCTGTAGTTAATAAACCTATTTTTAATGTTTTAACCTCACCAGTAAGGCTGTGTACAATGCTTGGGGAATCTGCTCAGATTACAAAGGCTCCGGCATATCCACACTCCTTTGACAAAATGGCAAACTAATTAATGAGTTTGCATTGTTTAAAAGAACGTCTTCAGCAGTGTGAGACAGCACATTTCTGGGATGCAAGGCCTTGAGGCGGGGGATATTTGCTAGTGTCGCTCCATGTAGTTCATGAGTGGTTTAGGGAGCATTTGTGCAAGTTAGCTGGCTGGGTGTCTGCATGCAATTGGAGGGGATTGCTGCTTCTTACTAGCATGGCATTGTAAGAGAAAGCCCAGGGAGGAGAGTTAAGAAGATACTGTCATCCCCAGTTCCAAGTTGTACCCCGGAGGCATGTTATACATTCATGGAAGACCTCTGTTTTGTGGGGAAATGTATACAACTGCAGACCATGAGATACATGTTCTGTGGGTTATTAAGAGTACTCTTCGTCTCTAGCACTGACACTGCCCTTATGGAAAAATCATATATAGTTTAATGTCAAATGACATTTGTTGGACCACCCTGCAGAATGATTACTGTTTGATTTTCAGGGAAGCTGTGTGTGGAACTCTCCAGCTGTAGGACTCTCCCATCCCATCACATACACACACATTTCAGGTAGGAGAGCAACGTGAATAGCAGATACTAGCTAAAACTCATCATGCGGTGCTACGGGCAACAGCAGTGTATAGATGAACCCATCTGTGCAGCTCTCTGGTTGGAGCCAATACTGTAGCTACTTTCCCACTTACATGATATCATCTCTGCCATTAGTCACTGCATGAGAACGGCATTATATTGTATTGTCTGGTACAACAAAACTACGTGTGAAGAGGAGGTTAAATGAGGGCCAGCGTGAAATTAATTGGAAACTAACTATTGAACTGCTACGTCCAACAGCCCATGAACAGCCCATGAGCAGTGTAGATAATTTAACGCTGCGTTTGAAAATATCTGCAGCAACACTAGCCTCGTCAGGTTAGAAAAAAATAAAAACTTCAACAATCCACAATCTTGTTAATGAGCTGAGCCAACATAAATAATCATTTGCTATGGTGTTTTAGGCAGAATAAATATTTAGGATAGGTGAACAATCTAAAAAATCTTCCCCATGAGAAGGCATGGTATGAACAATGGGCATCTATAGAATACAATGGTTCTGGGCAAAGAATAAGGAATAGAATAGAATAGAATAGAATAGAATAGAATAGAATAGAAAACAAGAAAGGTTTCTACAGGCAAGTTAGCAATAAGAGGGTGATCAGAGAGGGTGTGGGGCCCTTACTGGATGAGGGAGGTAACCTAGTGACAGATGATGTGGGAAAAGCTGAAGTATTCAATGCTTTCTTTGCCTCTGTCTTCACGGACAAGGTCAGCTCCCAGACAAATGCACTAGGCAATGCAGTAGGGGAAGGAGGTGGACAGCCCTTGGTGGGGAAAGAACAAGTTAGGGACTATTTAGAAAAGCTAAACGTACACAAATCCATGGGCCCAGATTTAATGCATCCTACGGTACTCAGGGAGCTGGCAAATGTCATTGCGGAGCCTTTGGCCATTCTCTTTGAAAACTCATGGAGATTGGGAGAGATCCCGGATGATTGGAGAAGGGCAAATGTAGAGCCCATCTTTAAAAAAGGGAAGAAGGACAATCCAGGGAACTACAGACCAGTCAGCCTTACCTCAGTCCCTGGAAAAATCATGGAGGGGATCCTCAAGGAATCCATTTTGAAGCACTTGGAAGAGGGGAAAGTGATCAGGAATAGTCAACATGGATTCACAAAGGGCAAGTTGTGCCTGACCAATCTGATTAGCTTCTATGATGAGGTAACTGGCTCTGTGGATATGGGAAAGTCAGTGGATGTGATATACCTTGATTTTAGCAAAGCTTTTGATACAGTCTCCCCACAATATTCTTGCTAGCAAATTAAGGGAATATGGATTGGATAAATGGACTGTAAGATGGATAGAAACCTGGCTAGACTGTCGGGCCCAACGGGTAGTTCAATGTCAGGTTGGTGGTTGGTTTCTAGCGGAGTGCCCCGAGGATCTGTTCTAGGACTGGTTTTGTTCAACATCTTTATTAATGACTTGGATGAGGGGATAGATTGCAGATGACACTAAGCTAGGGGGAGAGGTAGATATGCTGGAGGGCAGGCATAGCGTCCAGAGTGACCTGGACAGATTAGAGGATTGGGCCAAAAGAAATCTGATGAGGTTCAACAAGGACAAGTATAGAGACCTGCACTTGGGACGGAAGAATCCCAAGCATTGTTACAGGCTGGGGACCGAAGTTCTGCAGAAAAGGACCTGGGGATTACAGTGGATGAGAAGCTGGATATGAGTTAAAAGTGTGCCCTTGTAGCCAAGAAGGCTAATGGCATATTAGGGTGCATTAGGAGGAGCATTGCCAGCAGATCCAGAGAAGTGATTATTCCCCTTTATTAAGCTCTGGTGAGGCCACATCTAGAATATTGTGTCCAGTTCTAGGCCCCCCACTATAGAAAGGACGTGGACGCATTGGAGAGGGTCCAGCGGAGGGCGACCAAAATGATTAGGGGGCTGGAGCGCATGACCTATGAGGAAAGGCTGAGGGATTTGGGTTTGTTTAGTCTGCAGAAGAGAAGAGTGAGGGGGGATTTGATAGCAGCCTTCAACTTCCTGAAGGGAGGTTCCAAAGAGGACGAAGAGAGGCTGTTCACAGTAGTGACGGATGGCAGAGCAAGGAGCAATGGTCTCAAGTTACAGTGGGGGAGGTCTAGGTTGGATATTAGGAAAAACTATTTCACTGGGAGGGTGGTGAAGCACTGGGATGGGTTCCCTAGGGAGGTGGTGGAATCTCCATCCCTAGAGGTTTTTAAGTCTCGGCTTGACAAAGCCCTGGCTGGGTTGATTTAGTTGGGGTTGGTCCTGCGTTGGGCAGGGGGCTGGACTCGATGATGCCTGAGGTCTCTTCCAGCCCTAGGATTCTATGATGGAATAGAAATGCAGCATCTTATACATCTCATGCTAGAATGTTTGGCTTTCCTGATTCAAACTGACAGCTCCTCCACTGCGTTGGCCAGAGTAGCCAGATGATACAATTCTGTCCATTTCAGACCTTCCCCCAGGATCTGGGGGGATGGTCTGGATCCAGCAGAATGCGCCTCTTCTCACCCCTGCATCCTCATTAAGGAAGTGAAGAAAAACGGCATCTTTGCATAACTCCAAACTGTCCTCCCAGCTCAGGACTAGGGATGTGAAATATCGGTTAATTGAAAAGTCGATTAACCTCATGAATTCTTATCGGTTAGGTGACTATTTTATAGTCCCCAGGGGTGAGGCTGGCCCCACTCCCGAGGATCCCCCTGCCACTCTGCACTGCTGCTGCTGTTTCAGAGGCAGCATTGCAGGGTGCAGGCGGGAGCTGGTCCGCAAGGGGACCCAGTTTAAAAACCAGCTCCTCTCGTGGACCAGCTGCTCGTTGCCCCACGCTGCTGCCTCTGATACAGCAGCAGGGTGGCAGCAACCCCTGTCTTGGAGGGGGGTCTGAGCTCCTGGAGCCGGTGCGAGTCAGAACTGGGTCGAGCTGCCTACTCGCCTGGCTCCTAATACACTTTAAATGCATAATTTACTGGCAAGGCAGGGGAATGCATGTAGTCTATAGTATTAACCTATAAGCTTTTTGCTTATTAGTTAATCAGTTAATCGACTACACTATTACATCCCTACTCAGGAGATTCAAGAAACTTACAGAGACTGAGATCCAATTTGCAATTCTTCTAGCCAAATTCAGAGGACAGCCTATTTTTTAAACCTTTTTCTTTTAACACGCAGAAAGGATGCCTGCATTCTGATGGCTTCAATAATACAAGTCAATGAAAGGGGTTTCTTTCTTTCTTTCTTTCTTTGTAGCTGGTCAAAAATTTTTAAACTTTGACATCTCTGTGAAAACATTTTTCAGGTTTTCCCCATAGGAACTTTTTGTAAATGCCGTTACAGAGAGGTTGAATTTTTTAAGAGTCAACATTTCAACAAAAGATTTTCACAATATTTGAAAAGCGTTCCCACACATACTCATCTGTGGGGTTTTTTATTCAGCGGTAGCTCTTCTTGTTAGTTCACTTTTAAAAACCATCTTCATTTTTCTCCTATTCCTCCCTTCCCGTCCCCATAATGAGACAATGGACCTGGAATTGTTTGCATGCCCGATTGAGGCAAAGCTCCTCCTACCTCACTTTAAGCCACCTTCTCATCATCAGGTCATACCACTCCACCAGCCAATAGCCTTTCCCCTCAAAAAAATTATGTGGGACAAGTGCTTGCTTCCAAGTCCACTTATGTAAGCGTGAGCATTCAAGTGCTCATGATATCATTTACATGTGTTGTTAGTCTATAAAGTGCTACCAGACCATTTGGTTTTTTTTCTGTAACAGACTAACTCGGCTACCCCATGAAGCAAGTGATGAGTGTTTGCCTCTCCAGGTGCAAACTGAAATTGATGAGGCTGGGAAACTATCGCTAGTGGGATGCTTGCAAGACTGGTAGTAGATGGGTTACTTTAACTCATTGTGTGCATTCTTCAAAAAAAAAAAAAAAAGAGAGAGAAAGAAAGAAAGAAAGAAAGAAAGAAAAGGACAGCACTAAACTTGAAAGTTTTCTCCTTGCTCCCAGGCCCCTACACAGATTTGCTCGTATGTACTCCACTGATCCCTACTAGTTTTGTTCCTCAAAAGTCACAGGGAATGTCTAGAATGCAGGCTTCTTTTGGAAGAAGCTTTTCTGGAAGACATCTTCCAGAAAAACTTTTTCCGAAAGAGAGTGGCCACACTGCAAAAGCACATCGAAAAAGCGATCTCCTTTTCGAAAGATAGCATCCAACCTGAATGGATGCTATCTCACATTTCAGTTGTGATTGCTATGGACGGAGTGGCCACCAGGGCACCTGTGCTTTTTCCTCTTTCCTCTTCTTTCAAAATAACTCCCTCTTCTCCGTCCACCCACGCCTTTTTCCAAAAGAGCTCTTTCAGAAAAAGGCTTCTTCCTCATAGAATGAGGATTACCAATGTCAGAAAACCCCTCTGTTCTTTCGATTTTCTTTCAGAAGAACATGATTGCAGTGTGGATGTAATCAAAGTTTTTTTGGAAAAATGGCCGTTTTTCTGAAAAAGCACTGTAGTGTAGACATACCTACAAGAATGGGGATTTATGCTGCTATAATAGCCAGAAAAAAAACCTGCTCTCGAGTTATAAAAGATACCAAACCCCACCTACCTGTCTTCCATAGACTTCTCTGATCTGTCTCTCTTGGCTTGGATAGCAACTCTGGAACATTGGCAAGATAAGATGCTTGCTAGAGGCCGGATTCTGCCAATGCCTATGACTAGTCAAAGCCTTCTGCCACGGAAAGTGATTGGCATTACTCAAGCTAAGCAACATCACACCAATAGGCTAGCGTAGGCCAGGCTGGTCCCTATATAGATAGGCTGTTGTGGCTGCAGTTCTCTTGTATAACTTCTTTTTCCTCCTGTAGTCCTATTTGTGTTGCTGATATCATTAGGAAAGAGAATTATCATTATCACCACAGCAATTTTTCCTTATGTCTTAACCTCTCCCATCCTTTGTCAGATCAGTCATGCCAAGAAACAAAGCCAACATCGCCTGTGAAGTCATGAATAACCGCTTCGGGAAACATGACCTGTTTACAGTTTAAGCACTAGCCTTGTTTGTTTGTTTGTTTGTTTGTTTGTTTTGTTTTGTTTTGTTTTAAGGAGGAAAGGGGAGGAGACCAAAGGATGATGTTTGTTCTGTGCTCCAAGGTCTGACATTAAGCCACAGTCTTCTCCAGATATACCTAAAGGAGCAGATAAATCTCAAAAACTTGGCTCCCCCCCACAAAAAAACCCACATGAGCATTGCACATGTGATTTCAGCACCAACCTGTCATTGTTCATAGTTTGGATCAACCACTTGAACCAGCGTTGGCAGAGGAGGAACTTTGGAGTTGGGGCACAAGCAAAGGTAGGTTTTGTACGAGGAAGCTTTCTCCCACCACAATTTCCCTCTGTCTCTGAGGGTACGTCTACACTGCATGGCTATTTCGGGATACCGGAGGTATCCCGAAATAGCTACCCCACATCTTAACAAGCCACCCGTTATTTCAAAATATTTTTCGAAATAATGAGCACGCTATTTTGTCATTCCAGAAACCCTCATTTCTAGATTAAGGGATGTCTAGAAATAGCATGTTTTTTTCAAAATTTGGCGCTGTGTAGACGTGCCAAACTTTGAAATAGCCTATTTTGAAATTGAACTGAAATAAGATATGCAATTTACATAGTGCAAATTGCATATCTTATTCCAGGTTTAGGTTGCTGTGTAGATGCACCCCTGAGAATATTTCCTTCTCCCAGTGCTCTTTTTGCTCGGAAGAACAAGTCCAGGATGCACAAGTAAGTACATTTAAAATGGAATCCCCTAGACAAGAACACTCCACTAGAAAAGTAGATCACATCGTGCAACCAGCCACCTAAATGTCCCAAGAGAATCTGCTTCAATACAGATCCCATCAAACAATTACAATCCGTACTCAATGGGAACCATATCCGGACAGAAATCTTCCCTGACCCCCCTCAGCTGGCCTTCAACCAACCCTTCAGCCTCTCCAAACACATCATCAGAAGACTGGGACACATCAACTCAAAGCAGCACCTGACCTACCAGAACAACAGATGCAAAACCTGCAGCTGTGTCTTCAATGCTGCCATGAGCAATACCCCTCATAACACACCTCTGAAGTGCCGTCAGACCCGCGCCTGCCTATGGTAACTTGAGTTGTCCCTCATCCAGTACACTGAAGGCCTCAACAGCAATGAGGTGAATGAAATCAGACAAGCTCTCCACTCTCAAATGAACTGGTGCAGAAAAATGACAAAAGAAAGAAACACCCTATCGCACCTGGGCAAACACTTGTCGCAAAACCATCCCTCCGTGTCAGCCCTGTCAGGCCTTGCCCTCAAAGGAAACCTACACACGCTTTTAGAAGATAAACCTTTACACTGACATTCCTAATTCTGCTAAGCACGCAAAACCATTGATTTAACAGAGATGTTGTATTAAAGTTCATCACGGTGATTGGTAACATGCCCTGCTGCTTCCTAGCCCTTAATTGCCCACTTCCTTGTGAGTGGTCTCCTGTAGCATGTGTATTTAACAAGCTGCCCCACCTTGTATGTAGCTGAGATGCTCTGGTTGCCTTTTTGAGACTGAGGAAGAGCTCAGGGAAGCTCCAAAGTTTGCCCCTTCCACCCACAGAAACTGGTCCAATAAAAGACACTCTCGCACCTGTCTTGTCTATTTGAAGTATTTTAAGACCTTTTCAAATAGCGGTTTGGATAAATTGGGACAGACCTTTCTCACTCTAATGCTCAGTCAGATTATGTGAGGCCAGCAAGAGAGGAAAAATGATGTGATTCAACAAGACTGAAAAAAAATACTGGAGGAAAAGGAAGAAAGAATCATGTCTGATACTTATGGGCTTTTTTGGCTACCTCTGAGCAGAACACTTTACAGCAGTGGCTATGTCTGTGTGCACTGGGCAGAGATTTCTCATTTCATACATCATTTATTCCTGTGGTGATTCCACAAAGTCACTACATGCCCTTAACACACATACACACAAAGAGAAATCCATTCTTGTGGAGATAAGGGGAAAGGCTGAAGATACCAAGCAGAGATTTCTTTGTGCAGCCACACCATGAGCTGCAAGGACAATCACTAGCCCTTAATAAAAAAACACAGGTTAAAGATAGGGAAGACTAAGATCCTTGCAATAATTGGAGAATGGCTACCCGGGATACATGCACCTGCTCCTAAAAGCTTACGTGGGTTCAATGCTACGGCAGGAAGAAGAAGAAGGAAAAAAAACCACATGACTTGAAGGTCTGTCTCCCAACCTATTATAGAAGAATCAGTGCTCATGTGTTATCAAAAGTCCGTATGATTCAGTATCCCATCTCATCCATATACCCTGAGATACCATTGACATCAACCTAACTGTTCATCCCCTTTCAATTCTCACAGAATTAAACCATTCAAAGGAATAATTACATTTGCGTGGCCAGCGTTGGCAAGTTTGGGTTCAGCATGGGAGCTCTCTTTCCTGGATTAAAGATTATCTAAATTGCTTGTTCGCCCTGTTGCTCCACCCCCACCACCTGCATTAAACAGCTTGGCAGAAAGAGCCCTCTCTGTAATACAGCGTGTAAACCCGATGAGGCTAGAAGACATGCTGTGCATCTGTGGCAGAGGTCCAGTGCCCAGGAAGAGGCAGCCGCACACCCGCACTCCCCTTTGAAAGGGGATAGAAAAGCGTCAGAGGAAAGATGAGCGTGGGGGAGAAATGTAAAATTTTAAGAAGGGGCGGACCACTGCTCAGATGCTGAGATTTCACTGCTGGGCTTCCAGCCTGAATTCAGTTAAGGTCAGAAAGGTCTTTGACAGCCTGTCTGAAATGTGATTCTCACTCCTGTTTCTAGGAAGCAGACATTCCCATTATAAAACCAGCGCCCCCACTGGAACGAGCTAGGAACCTTGGCTGCAATCTCTTCAGAAAAGCCTGGGACCAAACTGGTTGGAAAAGTTCCATCAACACAAAATGTTGCACCCAACAGCCTTCTAATTTTGTTCCCAATTACGATTCAAAGTGTTCCAGAGAAAGCAAATACTTTTTTGCACAATATTTTGCTTTGTTGGAGACCTAACTTTCCATCAAAACAGGTTGGATGGAAAATTTTCATCCAAAGTAACTCTTCCCTCACACACACTCAGAAGCAACGTGAAGCAAACCTGTGCCAATGCCAGACTTCAGCCAGGAAACTTCTCAGTTCACCACCATCTTTCTAAGATCGTGATGTCCAACTCGCTAGCCACTAGCCACATGTGGCTATTTGGCCGGTTGAACGTGGCTAGTTTGCTATAGCTTCAGTGGCTACTGCTTCAGAACTGGGTGAACACCACGGTTCTAAGAAGTATTTTCACTCAGCTACATCTACACTACAGGCTTCTTGCGCAAGAAGATTTTTGCGGAAGAGATCTTCCGCAAAAACTTCTTGCGCAAGAGCACGTCCACACTGCAAAAGCACGTCAGAATAGCGATGCGCTTTTGTGCAAGAGAGCATTCAGACTGCATGGACGCTTTCTCGCAAGAAAGCCCTGATTGCCATTAACAGTATGACCACCAGGACACCTGTGCTTGTTTCACAAAAAAACCCTGTCCATGCACACCTTTTTGCGCAATAACTCTTGCGCAAAAAGGAGCTATTCCTCGTAGAAAGAGGAATACCTATACCGCAAAACTCCCTCTCTTCTGTGGATTCACTGTAAATTTTCTTGTGCAAAAACATGCTCGAGATGTGGATTCTCTGCGAGTTTTTGCACAAAAAGAGTTGTTTTTGCGCAAAAACTCTGCAGTGTAGACGTAGCCTCAGTTTTTAAACATGGGGCTGGCAGGAAAAGAGAAAATATAGAAGCAGGAAAAGGCGAAGGGTGTTAAAGGTTTTACACTTTGGGGACAGGCACGACAGGAGGGTGGTGAGGAAATTAAAAACAATAGAGGAGGAGAGTTAATCTTGGAAAAGCGCATTGCAATGTCATTTACGCACCTCTGTTTTCTGTCTCAACATACTGATTATCAGTAATTAGCGGAGACCGGAGAGGAAATACAGCAAGAGAACACAAACTAGATTAAACAAGCTGCACCTATACACGGTATACCATATCATTCTGCCTACCGGCCAATTTTTTATATGTCTTGCCATTGGCATGTGATCTAGGGGTGCAAAAGCTGCTGCAGCACCCGCAGATTCCTGGCCACATGCCCAGCATCCCTGCTGCTGTCCCTGTGCACTGGTGGAATCCGCTACCACCCCCGCTCCTGGGATCTTGGCTGCTGGCCCACGTGCCAGGGCTTTGCTCCTGGCCTCGGCCAAGAGTGGGGGGAAGCTGGACAGAGATAAGGGGGCTGGATTTCCGCACTGCCACATTTAAAAATGTTCCCATGCCCCTGAGTCTTGCAAGCCAAAATCAGCAGCTGGGATCCAGCTTAAGCTGCTCCAGGAAACAAAACGACGGTCCAGTGAATCTCACCAGAAACGGGCTTGCACCAAAACGACAGATCTCATTTTTGAAGAAGTTTCAATCTGTGTCTTGGGGCCATTTCTAATCCTCAACGGTAAGCATCAGAGAGAGACTCATGTGGTGTACCACATGCAGTGGAGATTTTACCCATCATCTATTCATTAGGTAGGGAGCGGCTGATGGAAGGAGCCAAAAGGCAGCCCTCCACTGCCCAGAAAAGCCAGTAAGAGCTTTGTTAGCCTACCAGCTGTCCTGCAGACTAGGGACTCCTCCATTCTGTGCTTCATCCTCTTGGACCTGCATGATAATCAACAATCAGTGGGATTCTTTTTTATTATTAGTTTTGGTGGGCAGATACTAAAGTAATTGTAAACCACTTACAATTGGTACATGTCCTGCTCATTATAATTTGAAGCTGGATCTCCTTGATTGTCATAGGGAGATGTTTAACCTGAGTGCCAAAAATAAAAAGAGCTTTCTTTGGCTGGGCTGCGAGAAGCAGCAGTGCTGAGCTCCTCTTAGTTGGAAGTCCCTTTGCATGAACACTGCCCTTCCCTCCTGGTCCAGCTGAAAGCCTCTCACTGTGCCTCTTACATCGTCTTTTACACCCACATCAGTCCAAGGGACCAGGGAATGGATGAAGCGGCAGCAGCAGCCCAGGAGTGAGTGGCTGATCCTGGATGAATCACGGGAAAGGAGCCATGCAATCCACACACAGGCGTGGCCCAGGAACACCCGCAGCGCAGCTCTGCCACCTGCTACATGGGGCCATTTGAGACGGCTTCCAACTAGCTGCTGATTACACAGTCGTGGCGGCAGCGGATCCAGGGTGAGAATGAGTTTTGTTTAATTAAAAACACCCATCCCAGAAATAGACACAAATGATTCAGGGCCTCATGGTGCAATCAGACTGTGGTAAACCAAGAGAAATTAAGCCATCAAGCAAAAGTGGTTGGAAAGACATAGCAATCTCTTGCCAAAAGGAAGCTGCGTATCACAGGCTCGATATAAAGCAAAAGCACCCACCTTCCCTACATCCAGCTAGCAATTTAACTGAATGAAACAATGGAACAATTCTTAGCGGTGGGCTTTAGGGATACTCAACATATAAAGAGACTCACTCTGTAGATCAGTGTTTCCCAATTTTATTTGGCCACGGAACCCTTTTAAACTCGAAAAAATTTCACAGAACCCTTAATAACAGTCATATATGGAGCTGAAAAAATAGACCACAAATAAGTCAGGGTAATAATAAACAAATGCTAAAACAAGGTCATGAGATCAACTCAAATGAAAATTGTTTTCAATAAAATTCATAAATGCTTAAATATTAATTATTTTTTTTAATCATACAATGTTATTTTAATGGAATTTTCTTGCGGAACCCTTATCTTCATTTCATAGAACCCCGGGGTTGCGTGGAACACCATTTGGGAAACACTGCCGTAGAGAATAGGTGCAGCTTTTTCCTTTAATAGTTTAATATGTTCTTAACCTTTCCAAACTCATTCGGAACTTACCATTAGTTTTATAGTAGTGATGTTTTATTGCTCTCAAGGCATTCAAATCCTTCCTATGGAATTCAGGCATGAGCAATACATATTGTGTCTAGGTGAGGCATTTAGACGCTACCCCCACTACCTCATCACACACACATTGGCAGCACCACTTGTCACACAGCCGTAGACTCTGAACTTGCTAGCACTCCTGTGAGGTATGGAAGAGTTGTTCCCATTGTACGTCAGGTCCCCCATCTGTATAAAGTGATTTTGTCAGTTAGAAACCTTGTGGTAGAGCCAGGACGTGAACCTGGGTCTCCAAAAGCCTGTGGTAGTTCCCTACCCAGCGGACCATCCTTCTTCTTTCAACAGCTTATCCCACATTGCCTCACTAACTGCGGACAATGTCTCAGCATTGACCAAGAAGGACCAAGCACAATAAAAATACTTTACAGAGGAATTCAGTCTCCTCATTCATGGCCCTCCTAATAGGCCAAGAATGCTAACAAGGGTTCAAAATGAATAGCTGTTGCTTTCTGACATGGACAGCTGACTACGAGGAGCCAGACAGAGTTCCAGCAACGCATTTCATGCAGGCCCCTGAAAGGTTTATCCATCTCTTGAACCACCCAGTGCTCTGGATACTTACAAATCAGTACGTCACTGCAGAGCTACGGAAATGGTGAGAGAAGTAAATAGGCACAATTCCTCTCTGTGCGCCGTCACATGGTTTCAAAGACTGCACCACTCTTCAGGATGGTCCACCTTTCTTTCCTTAGTGCACCCTGCTGCTTCTCAGGGGCAGTGGATGGGCATGGGCAATTGTAATTGGTCACAACCAAGAGGAGAGGCATGCACAGGAATGGTACCATGCATCACCTCAACCTTTCTCTTTCCACCACCGGTGTGGTGCACCTCCCTCAATCCAGCCCCTTCTGGGCAGTTTATATCAGGGTTTTTTCAACCCAGGGGGCGGGACCCAAAAATGTATCAACAGAATTTTTCAAAGGGTCACATGGTGGCTGTTGTGATTCCCGTCCCATGGGGCTTTTCTCCCTGCTCCAGACAGTGCAACCTCTGGGGTCTCAGAGCCAAGCTGGCCCTTGATGATGGGAGCCCATCTAGGCCAAATTTGAGAGAGTGGCCCTGTAAACCCCACAGGCCAGGTCACAGCTCCATTCTCACAAATTTAGCTCAGTCAGGGGGCAGGGCCACACCCACGCAGTGCTGCAGTCCTAGGGATTGCAAGGCCCAAGCAGAGAGCCAGGCCCAGTTACCTCACAGCACTGGAGCTACCAGAGCTGCCACTGTGGGGTAAGTGCTTGGCAGAACCCCTCCCCTCCAGGGGGCAGGATCCTACTGACACCGTCTCAGGGCCTCTACTATTTCCAGAGTTGTGACAGACCATAAACATTTACAAATGGATCCTGAGCCCCAAAAGGTTACATAAGTACATAAGAATGGCCATACTGGGCCAGACCAAAGGTCCATTGAGCCTAGAAACCTGTCTTCCAACACTGGCCAATAGCAGATGCCCCAGAGGAAGTGAGCAGAACAGGGAATAATCCAGTTATCCATCTCCCATCATCCATTTCCAGCCTCTGACAACAGAGGCTTGGGGACACCATTCCTATCCATCCTTGCTAATAGCCATTGATGAACCTAACCTCCATGAATTTATCTAGTTCTTTTTTTAACCCTGTTCAAGTCCTGGTCTTCACAACATCCTCTGGCAAGGAGTTCCACAGGTTGACTGTGCGCTGCATGAAGAACAACTTCCTTTTGTTTGTTTTAAACCTGCTACCTATTAATTTCATTTGGTGACACCCCTAGTTCTTATGTTATGGGAACAAGTAAATAACTTTTCCTTATTCCCTTTTTCCACTTCAATCATGATTTTATAGAACTCTCTCATATCCCTCCCCCCTTAGTCTCCTCTTTTCTAAGCTGAAAATTCCCAGTCTTTTTAATCTCTCTTCATATGGGACCCATTCCAAACCCCTAATCATTTTTGCTGCCCTTTTCTGAACCTTTTCCAATGCCAATATATCTTTTTTGAGATGAGGCAACCACATCTGTCTGCAGTATTCAAGATGTGGGTGTACCATGGATTTATATAGAGGCAATAAGATATTGTCTGTCCCTTTTTTAATGATTCCTAACATTCACTTTGCTTTTTTGACTGCTGCTGCATATTGAGTGGATATTTTCAGAGAACTATCCACAATGACTCCAAGATCTCTCTTGAGTAGTTGTAGCTAAATTAGTCCCTATCATTTTGTATGTATAGCTGGATTATTTTTTCCAATGTGCATTACTTTACATTTATCGACATTAAATTTAATTTGCCATTTTGTTGCCTAATCACTTAGTTTTGTGAGATCTTTTTGAAGCTCTTCACAGTCTTAACTATCTTGAGCAGTTTAGTTTGCTACCTCACTGTTTACCCCTTTCTCCTTGCGCAAAAAGGAGCCGTCTACACAGCGCTTTTTTGCGCAAAAACCTCTTGTGCAAAAGGGATCCAAGGAGGAAATGCAAATGAGAGCACGACATATGCAAATGAGCACTACATTTGCATTTCCTCTTGCGGAAGAGGATCATAGTATAGACATAGCCTTCAAGTCCTGGCAATGACTTTATCGTCGTTGAGTGCTCCTTTAGCATCTTGATCATCCAAGGGCCCCACTGGTTGCTTAGTAGGCTTCCTGCTTCTGATGTACTTAAAAAACATTTTGCTGTTACTTTGAGTTTTTGGCTAGCTGTTCTTCAAACTTCTTTTTGGCTTTTCTTATATTTTTACACTTAATTTGAGAGTTTATGCTCCTTTCTATTTTCCTCACTAGGATTTGACTTCCACTTTTTAAATGATGCCTTTTTATCCCTCACTGCTTGTTTTTATCCCTCATGGTTATTAAGCCACGGTGGCACTTTTTGGTTTTCTTACTGTGTTTTTTAATTTGGGATATACATTTAAGTTGTACCTTTCTTATGGTGTCTTTTAAAAAGTTTCCATGCAGCTTGCAGGGATTTTACTTTTGTCTCTGTACCTTTTAATTTCTGTTTAACTAACCTCCTCATTTTTCTGTAGTTCCCCTTTCTGAAATTAAATGCCAGTGTTGGCTGCTGAGGTGTTTTTCCCACCACAGGGATGTTAAATTTTATAACATTATGGTCACTATTTCCAAGAGGTCCAGTTATATTTACCCCTTGGACCAGAGCCTGCGCTCCACTTAGGACTAAATCAAGAATTGCCTCTCCTCTTGTGGGTTTGGACGTTTTTCAGACAAAACTCTGTAGTGTAGACATACCCTGAGACTCCTCACAGCAGATTTTTCTTTGCAGTGTAGACTGTGGAATACAGCAGATGCAGGTCTCGATTAGCATTCAATACCTTCAGCCCTGCTCAAACTTTGCAGTTTAACAAGTTTCAAGCCCAGAAACAGGGAGCGGAAGGGGCTTGTTTTCTTGCTCATTAGCGCAAGTTTATTTTAGGCAATAGTCTTCAGATGCCCTCTGTGTACCTTACCTACCAAGGTGGAATCTCTTGGTCATTTCACTTATGTCTTATTTCATGCATCATTTATTCAAGAAATCACTCCCGAGAGTCACTGCATTTCTTTAACACGGGAGAAGAAATATGTTTTCTTTGCCACTGTGGTAGGGGTTGGAGATCATACTCATGGATTTCCGAGCACTGTAATTTCACTACCTGTGCATTATCAACAATCTACAACCTACCCTGGAAAATGACCCCTCACTCTCACAGGCTTTCGGGAACAGGCCAATCCTCGCCTACAGACAATTCCTAAACCTCAATCAAATTCTTTCCAGCAACCATGCAGCCCACTCCATCATACTCACCCAGGAACCCACCCCTGCAATCAACCCTGGTGCCAACTCTGTCCACACCTCTATACAAGCGACATCATCACAGGACCTCACCACATAAACTACCACATCAGAGGCTCATACACCTGCACATCCACCAATGTGAACCATGCCATCAAGTGCCAGCAATGCCCTGCTGCCGTGTGTATTGGCCAAACTGGACGGTCTCTACGAGAAAAGATTAATGGACACAAATCAGATATCCGAAAAGGCAACACACAGAAACCTGTTGGGGAACATTTTAACTTGCCCAGACACTCATCAATGGATCTCAAAGTCACCATATTATCTCGGGCCAATTTCACAAGCCAACTCCACAGGAAAGCCTATCACAGAGGAATGAATAAAGTCATTGGCTGGATGGCCCTCTACATTCCCCATCCTAATGACATAAAAAAAAAACAATGGGTACTTAAGAACAGTTAGTACCTTCTCTATCAGCTTCATGTAGCATGGACAATCTAATTGACTATTTCTTCCCCCTTTTTTCTTTTTTTCCTTCTTTTTTCTTCTCTCCCCTCTCCATCCCCTATTTATTTAGAAACTGAACCTTTAATAACTCCATTCATCTGAAGAAGTGGGTTGTGCCCACAAAAGCTCATGATACCATCTGCATGTTTTGTTAGTCTCTAAGGTGCTGCAAGATGATTTGTTGTTTTTTAAGTTTTTGCAGAGATAAGGTAATTGCAGGCCCCTAACACAGGCTAAAAGATAGTCCATCGATGCTGCACTCCACATGTTACAACACAAGTGCCAGCACAAAATGCACTAAACAAAATCGTACACAACCCAGCAAGTTCATCAGTTTTCTAGCTAGAGATCAGTAAAACATGGGTTTGCAGATAATTCCATTGGGACCAGTAGCAAAAAGGCATCGATCCTGCAAGTACAGAAAGACGTAGGGTACCATGTCTCCAAAAGCTCCACTGAAGCCAACACAGCTCTGTGGGCACAATGGTGCATTATCAGTTCTGTGACTAGGGCTGAAATCGTCCATGCCGGTTAGCACTGGGACCTCATTGAGCTAGGTTGCAGCAGTGTCTTCCTGGAATACTCCGTTCTAAACTCACCCATGATCCCCAAACACTGCAATCTCAACTTGAGCATTTCTGGGGATTTTCTGCCTCTCATGTATACATGGTCCCTTTTACTTACAAAGCACAGCCTCATTCTCACTTTCATCCACTTCCACTGACCAGGAAACAGGTAAGACAGAAAGTTAGTGGCAACAATGGGAATTACTTGTTACTTAAAACCCATGGAAGGAAATGGACAAGCACTCTGAAGAGACAGATGTTCCAAAATGACAGCAGGACTAAGTCAACTCAAGTGGAAGGGTAGGAGGAGCTAGGAGGAGGAAGGATAGGAGGAAGAAGCTCTAGTAACATGAGCAAAGGGATGAGGTGTAGGAAGTTCTGAATTCTAATCCTGGCTTTGACACGCACCATTTATAACATTGTTTCTATAGGAAAATGTGTTCCATATTCCAAACAACCGACTTACAAACTAACTTTAGGAACACAACCTGTAAATAAGTTGGAAACTTCCGGTACTTCTCAGTTTCCCAGAGCTGTGTTGGGGATGAATTAGTGAGCATTTATAAAGCACCGGAAGAATTAAGAGCCCCATAGATGTACAAAGATTCTTAATATTGAACATACCCATTTTCCCACACAAGCGAATGGGAAAATAGATCAAAAGCCATTGCCTTGTTATCGCTCAGGCATTAGGGCTAATAAAAGTCCATTTTTGTAAGTACTGAATTAAATTACATCCTCTTGAAATGAACCATTCCATTGTAGAAACATTTATTCCAATGGTGTGGAATTATAGTACAGAGCTTGTTCTGATTATCTGTTTGGGGTTGGATTGTTTATATTCCATGGCATATAAATGTACAGAATGTCAATATAAATATTACATATAACTGCTATAGAATTCAATAACTTATTGATTTCTAACATTATACAAGGAGTAATTGGATTGTGGGATATTGAAAAGAATGAGTCAGTAGCATCCGAGTCTCATAGTTTGTGTGTAAGTTGTGTAGTTGGGAAGAGAACAAGATCCAACTTGCTGAACTTTACACATTGAGAATTACAGAAATTTCCAGATTCTATACACTCGCGGGGCTTCAAAAAATCCATTTGCCTCCTCATCTGCACTTTCCTGTACAATGGCATCAACATCTGCAGAATTTCAAAAGCTTTCATCTAAAAAATTATACCAACAACAAGGCTACGTCTAGGCTGCATCCCTCTGTCGACAGAGGGATGCAAATCAAGCACATCGAAATTGCTAATGAAGCAGGGATTTAAATATCCCGTGCCTCATTAGCATAAACATGGCCACCGCTTTTTTTCAAAACGGAGTTTTTTTGAAAAAAACCCGGCAATCTAGACACGGATCGGTCGAAAATAAAGCCTTTTTTGACAGATCCTGTATTCCTCAAAAAATTAGGTTTACAGGAACTGTCGAAAAAGGCTTTATTTTCGACAGATCCGTGTCTAGACTGCCGGGTTCTTTTGGTTCTTTTTTCGAAAAAACTGTTTTGAAAAAAGCGGTGGCCGTGTTTATGCTAATGAGGCGCGCGGGATATTTAAATCCTGGCTTCATTAGCAATTTCGACGTGCCTAATCTACATCTCTCTGTCAACAGAGAGGTGTAGTCTAGACACACCCCATAGGTCAGTCTCTGTAAAAGCGGCCAGTGGTTTTTGGTGCCTTCAGTTTGGAGTCCCAGCCTATGGCATTTTGGGTCTGATTTTTCCAAATATGAAACCTTGCAGCTCCTATTCATACACTTTAAACTGATTCATAGATTTCTGAGGCTTGGAGAGACTGGCCTTCTGCATAACAAGGGCCAAAGAACCTAGCCCAATAATTTCTGCAACAAGTCCATGGCCAGGCCCACTGATGGGCCGGAGGGTGCGGGTGCAAAGAGGGCATTTGTCCTTAGAACTGGTGAGTCAAAGGGGCCCACGGCTCCAGCTGCTGCTTCTGCTCCCTTTGCATCACTACCGAAGCACTGAAGCGCCATGCAGGGAGCTCCACATGGCTCTAAGGGCTGGAGAAGGGGAGAGTGCACTGTAATCCAGACAGCACTGAGGACTTGCTGCCTCTGGCCCCGCCCCTTCTGCCCAAAGCCCTGCCCCTTCTGCCCAAAGCCCCGCCCCTTCAAGGGCATGGAGCTGGGCCCCCACACACCTTGCCCCAGGGCCCACAGTGGCTGTCAGTGGCTACAGTGAACCCAGTTCTTTTAGAAAAAATTACAGCTGTCCAGCAATAAAGAGTCTCCCACACTTCCCGGTAAGTTGTTCCAACAGCTAATGACTCTCACTGTTAAAAACCAGTGCCTCATTGACTTGACATCTGGAGCTCGTCAAATTCCAAAAACAAGGCCCCAGGAGAGGGAATGGAATGAAATCAGGCACCTGAAAATGGAAGAACTGAAAATCACTGGCCATTTTTGAACATTTGGGATGGAATTGCATTTACAGCTAGAGCCGCATAAACATGCTTTGGAGTAAAAGAGACTTTGACCCTGAATCTGTAATAGACAAGGAGGCCCTTGTTCACAATGGGAAGCCACAGAGATGTGCACGTTCACAAAACCTACAGCGGTGTAGTTATCCCAGAAGTTAAAACCCTGACCTTGTACCCACTGAAGTCAGCCGGAACACAGCCACTGTCTGGAAGAGGTGTAATATCCCACTAACACAGATAGGCCAAAATGGCTGGAAAATGTGGCTGAATTGGAAGGAGAGGAAGCTGCCATTACATTTTTTACCCTCCTCCTGCTGTCCTTCCCTTACCCTTTCGCTTCCTTCTCCTGCATGCCTAATATGCATTATCTTTGGCCGCTCTGCCTGTTGTTTTGATTCGTTCATTGCAATATATGGCTGCAACAGCACCAGCTGTGTCAGCAATCCCAACACTATCAGCACTGCTGAATCAAACCCACGGCCTGAAACAAAGACTTGGGAAGCAACATGGAGGGGAAATGGAAGTTATTTTCTTCTAATAAATAAAAGTCCAGATTTCCAGCTTGAAAACCCAACAGATCAAAAGTAAGAAAGATCATAAGAGATCCTATAAATAATGTCTCCAGCGTCGGAGGACTGGATTTCTTTGTGCAGAAATGTTTGGTGATACATTTAAGGGGGCTCCTTCCATTTTCCTAGAAATGTTAGAGTCATATTGCCAACATATGTCCTAGCTCCTGCCACATGTTTGGGGCCCAATCCTAGAACTTATTGGTCACCCCTCATTTCCTCAGGCGTCACAATAAGAAGTGAGGGCATCACAGGGCTGATGGGGAACTTTTCTTACCGATCGCCTTTCCACTCCCGCTCCCAGCACCACTCCCTTCCTCTTCTGGAACACCTCTGCCCGGATTGGTTTTGTGTACTTGGGACGGAACTTCAGAGCTTTCCATGGAACCTAGCCACGCTGTTTTTTCACTGTTTTTACTGGAAGTACAAGGAGGGGGTGTGGTGGGATCATATGTCTCGGAAACCTTTTCAGGAGCTGCAGTCACAGAGTCTATATGCTGGTAGAAAGTGGTGCAACCAACAAGCCCTTGGGACCAGCTCAGTCTCTGGAGGAAGGGGCATGGAACAACGCAGCCAGTTCTACAGTTCATGTTGCAGAGAGGCATTCTTTTTGCCTCTCATGGCCCCAGCCGAGCTGTGGCTTTGGATAACTTCCTCTTTGCAATGGGTCACTTAGATTTCAAAGCCTACTAAAAAAGAAAAATCCCACCCATGAAATGCCTCCGATTTGCAATTCTTAATCAATGATCAAAGTGAAAAGCCTTGGCAAACCAATCAAACCAGCAAACCACCATTGTAACTGGACAAACTTCAGCTCTTAGGAAGGATGCCATGAGGTCACTCTGAAGACAGAACACAAAGGATTGTTACGATCTCATCTGAGGGAACCACCCTAAAAGTACTGCATGGAATTCAGTGCCTCTTTCCCACCGTGCTAGGATAAACAACTCAGCCATGACTGTCCCATAGTAATAGAGATGTAGCCGTGTTAGTCTGGTCTTGCTGAAACAAAAGACAGGACTATGCAGCACTTTAAAGGCTAACAAGATGGTTTATTGGGTGATAAACCATCCTGTTAGCCTTTAAAGTGCTGCATAGGCCTGTCTTTTTGTTTCAGCATGACTATCTCAGTCACCTTAGACCACTGCTCCCCAACCAGGAGATCAAGAGCTACTGGTAGATCCTGGAGTCTCTGACAGGGGATCCTGACAGGCTTGGCCAGGAAGCTATCAAACGCTGGCACATCAGTTGCCCCTCCGTCCCCCCCCACTGTCATGTTGCGCCTGCCCTCTGCCTTAGAGCTGCCCCCCGGGAGCCTGCTGCTTTTGTGTGGGAGGGAGTGGGGTGCTTGGAGGGAGAAGAGGGGGGTGCTGATGCCAGGGTGTCCCTCCTCCCCCCCCACTCCTGTGCCCTGTCTCCACACAGAGAAAAGGGGATGGAGGGAGCTTGGCAATGCAAATCTCTGTCACACGCACACACTGTGTGTCTCTGTCATTCTCACAAACATGCACTGTCCATCCCTCTCCTCTCCCCACACAACACATACCTGGAGGGTTGTTGTTACTTCTTCTGCTTGCAAAGTGGGTTATATTTGGTTTTGACTGGTCTGTGCAATGCATAATTTTCATTTCTCTTTTACGTTTACATTTAATTCTTTGAGCAGTGAGTTCTAAAATGCCTGACCTGTCATGGCTGGAGTCATTATCCCTGTGGTAACTGCTGCTCCTGCAAGTGGCTGGCATGTCCCCGCAGCCCTTGAGAAAGGCAGAGCGCAGGGGTCTCCACATGCTGTCCTTGCCTGCAGACACCGCTCCTGCAGCTCCCAGTGATGAGTAATGGGGAACTATGGCCAGTAGACGCTGTGGGCTCAGTGCCTGTAGGTGAGGGGCAGCACATGGCACCATGGAGCCATTGCTGTACATTCCAGCTGCTTTCAGCAGCGGTGCAGGGCCAGGGCAGGAGTAAGCCTGCCTTAACCCCACTGCTCCACCATCTCAAAGCCGTCTCAGTTAAATGGTGCCCAGCCAGAGCCTGCTTCCTGAACCTGTCCCAGCCCTGAACCTCCTCCTGCACCCAACCTCCTGCCCCAGACGTGAGCCTCCCTGCCCCCAAACTTATTCCCAGAGAAGAAACTCCTCCTGGACCATAATTCCCCAGCCCCGAGCCCCTCTCACATGCCAAAACCCTTGGCTCAAGACCAGAGCCTGCACCGCAATCCCCTATCCCAGCCTGGTGAAAGCGAGTGAGGTTTGGAGAAGAAGGGGGATGGAGTGGGCAGGGTGAGGCCTCGGAGAAGGGGTGGAGCAGGGGCAGGGCCTCAAAGAAAGGGCAGGAAGGAAGTGGCAAAGTGGTCTTGTGGTTAAAAAGGTTGGAGACCCCTGCCTTAGACTGATACGCCTGCCTGTCTAGTTCAGCGCCACAGCCGCATAGCTATACACTTCTGGCCACTGAAAGGCTCAGCTCAGGATGGTTTCTGGCAGGAACAGTGCTGCCCCTGAGCAAGTTCGGAGTCAGAGAGATTGCTAAGGTTGTCTTGCACATGACCTCCCCGTCTCATCCAGCGTGGCAACGAGAGCTGCTGAACCCAGCCCAACTGAGCAGAATTTAACTTATGCTACAGCGAGGAGTCCTTAGGGCACAAGCAACTCCACTGAGGGCAACTCTCACTGGCCAACCAAATACTGGTCCCTTAAATAAGCGCTACAGTCACTGACCCGGATGCATTTCCTCAGCTTGTGCAGCCATTTATACCAGTGCAAAGTCAGGCGACACCACGGACAGTCTGAGCTGGGCACATTTTACATCCACTTTGCCTCGGTATACATGATGGCAATTGCTTTCCATGCCCCACCCCAGTGTCCCATGCACAGCATCAGCTCAGTGCGCTCATTTTGTTTCACAGAGCTGTTACCCACCCAACCCAGAGGAACACAATATTCCAGGCTCATTAGCAGGAGTAACATTCCTTTTCAGGTAAAGAGTGTGTGTGTGTGGGTGCGTGCGTGCATGTGTGTGTGCGTGAGTATGCGTGCACACACGCGTATGTGTGCGGGCGTGCATGCACGTGTGTGCGTGCACGCACACCTGTGTGCATGTGTGTGTGTGCATGTGTGTGCACACACACATGCATGTGTGCATGTGCATATGTGTGTGTGCGTCCATGCACTTTGCTTACTTGATTATAGTTATAAAATCACGTTGCCCTTGTTTACTAGATTCAGGCTAGTGCAAAAGCTAACATGCTCCATATACCTCAGGGCCCTTCTATTGCTGAACTCCTGCTTGGCTCCATTAAGCAGCCTTTAGGATCGGTTGCAGCACTTGGCAGGTCTCCCCCTTCACTCCTTGAGAATTTGTTCCCGAACAGTCCGGGCTCTCGAAAGCGACCCCCAGGAGCATGAGACTCGAGGCACTCGGCGACTTCTCCGTTACGTGAAGTAATTAAATAGATTTCCTACAAGTGTTAAACTGTGATTAACATCCCCCAAAGTCAGATCTTTGACTTTTCCCTTCTCGCCTAGATCTAAGAAGCCCTTTGACATGTTTTCCCAGCAGCAACAAAAGGGTCCGTGGGACCCTGCCTATAATTAGATGGGAGATGAAATTGTTGGGCGGAAAGCCGTCCGGACAGAATGTAGAATCACACCTCACGACTAGGCCCCCAATGCCAAACCATGTGATAATCAACATCCTTTTTCTTCAATGAAGAGAGAGAGAGAAACAGAAAGCGTGTGGCCCTTGCAATGTGTTATGTAATACAGCCTTGGCAAACACCCTGGCTGCATGGAGAGGCTTTGAAATGTACATGACAAACAAACAGATTAACATTGTGTACCCTGCGTGTTGTGCAAAACTGTTTGATTAACAGAGCTCGGTGGATTTCAGAGGTGATTTTTGTGTGTGTGTGCGTGTGTGTGTGTGTGTGCGTGCGTGAGGATCTTTTTCAGATTAGCAGCATGAAGGGTCACTTTGACCTCCTGCTCCTAACATTTCAGACAACGTGGATAGCGGTAAGCTACCAAATGCCTTGGTGCTGTGCTATGTGGTCCGGTCACAGCCAGCGACACAAACAAAAACCTCTTAACACAAAGGAAGCTCTTTAAGGACAAATTCTAGCAATACAAACAAGAAACCTTGTAATACAAAGGAAGCTCTTGAAGGACATGTTTGTGTTTTGGCTCGATGTCCTTCAGATTTCTGCAGCAGGAATGTCAGGACAGGGCTTAGTGACAGGAGCCTTGAAGCAGATCTTTAAAATAAATACATTACCAAATAGTTCATTTGAACTATTTTCCCCCTTCTAAGTAGGTCAGTCTGCTAGCTATGGAAATCAGCTTCTCTTCAAAGCAGGTTTGCTTCTCTCCTGCTTTATCTCCTTAATGCTAGAAATGTGCAAAGCATAGTAACAGCAAAGACTAATTTCAGACTCATTTAGATTTATTTCTTGCACGGTTATAAATATGAAGCAGCATTGACTTGTGAGGGAAAAAATTGTGAGACAAGTCAATGAAAACTTGCAGTGTTATTTCCAGCACAGCAATTTCTGAATTTGATGCTGGATTTAAAAAATCCAAGCATCCAACTTTTTGCACGCTGCAAAGGAACTTAAAGCATATATGAGCTTATGTGCCCCTAATGAAATAACCATTTCAATTCATTTGCAAAAGTTTACAAGGCTGATTGTCAGAGGGGCTGAGTACTCACTGCTGCAGCTGAAGATGGAAAACTTTCAAGCTACCATAACTCCTAAGTCAGTACTGGACAACCTAGGCTAGTGAGATATCTTTCAAGTACCTAAAAGGTTGTTACAGGGAGGAGGGGAAAAAATTTCTCCTCAATCTCTGAGGATCGAACAAGACGCAAAGGGCTTAAATTGCAGCAAGGGAGGTTTAAGCTGGACATTTGGAAAAACTTTCTAACTGTCAGGGTGGTTAAGCTCTCCAAGAAATTGCCCAGGGTAGTTGTGGAATCTCCATCACTCATTTTAAGAGCAGGATAAACTTGAATCAAGAATGATCTAGATAGGACTTGGTCCTGCCGTGAGGGCAGGGACTGGACTTGATGACCTCTGGAGGTCCCTTCCAGTTCTAGTACTCTATAACTATGTCTACATTGCCCCTGTTTTGTGCAAGAAATATGCAAATGAGGCGAAGCATGGAATATCGCCATGCCTCATTTGCATAATTAATGAGCCGCTGCTTTTTGCGCAAGAGGCTTTTGTGCAAAAAGGAGCCATTTACATGGCACCTTTTTGTGCAAAAACCCCCTCTTGCGCAAAAACAGAGCCTCATTAATTATGCAAATGAGGCACGGCGCTATTCCACGCTTCATCTCATTTGCATATTTTTTGCACAAAACGGGGGCAGTGTAGATATAGCCTAAGATTCTAAGATGGTTGTAACCAGGGTGGTCTGCTGGGACATGGTAGTTTTACTCTCTGCGCTTGCATACCTAGAATTTGCGGAGTGCCGACTGAACCTTAGCAGCGCTTTGACTGGATGCAGAGGGAGCACACAGCTCTCACAATCAATGTTGTGTGCAGTCAGCACTCACCTCACTTCATGTGCCCTTGCTTTCCGTGGTGTGCATGTCATGTTAGCAATACAGGTAGGAAAAAACCTATGTGGACAGAAAGCAGTGGAATTTGGCAGCCATGCACTTGAGCAAAGATTAACAAAATGTTTCGTGGGCCACACATAGAACCCTGATGGACAGCATGTGTCCTGTGGGTTAAAGGTGGCCCTAAGTCTTGTAACCAATTGAACGAGTGGTTAATGACGCATTTACCACAGACCTGGTCCTAATACCGCTGATACCAATGGGCGTTTTCCTCCTTCCTGTCAATGGCTTTGGGTCAGACCCCACATCGATGGCATGAAAAGCAGCATGCAGCTCTTTGGGGTGAGTTAGAATTCTATGGGTTTTCCCTAATTTCCCAAATGAACAGCAAAGTTGGAAGCTCAGCGCCCAGTCATGGGATAGGTTTCAAAGCCAGACTTCCCGGCTTACCGGTTTGCACAATGGCATGTGACTGACAATGAGGAGACACAGAAAAAGTTTTCACTTTTGCTCTGCTTAGGACAATCTGATCTCATAGTTAGAACTACAACTCTTGCTGATCTTTAACTCAAGCTACAGTAGCAGCTTATTTACAGTCCTCCCACAGCAGCAGTGAAGTGTTAGCAAAGAAGAGTCACACACAAGGCTCACTTCAGCCATCCCTTTATGTTCCACTCCTCCAATCTTTTTTTTTTTCCTTCAGAGTGGCCTACATACAAAACAATGAGCGAACAAAGAAGAACAATTTCACATAGCTTGCGACAATGACTCACACGCACGCAGTAAGGGGGCAAACGATGGGAAAGTAGAAGCAGGCTCCGGGTGAGAGGAGAAAGAAAGGGAGGAGTCAAGACCGGGCCCAGATTGGGACCCTGGCGACAAGGCGACTGGTGGTAGCAGAAGTGGGAAAAGTAGAGAAGAGATAACGATCTTATTTGTATGACTTTTCAAATCTGCGGCTATCTGCATCCACGTCCAGACGCGGGTAGCCACGGATCCTTTGTGCAGATGCACATGCCGATAGCAATTTTGTATCTGTGCAGGGCTCCACTTATTCCTAGCCACGTCAGGCTTGAGAGGCCACAGATCCATCCAGGAAGACTGAGTTTCTAATATGGCACTGGAGAGAGGGAAACGGGTCAAGGGGTAGAGAAGAGGCTATCTGCGCTATCGACATGCAATATGGACAACATGCGTATCCTCTTCTGGTCACGTGGCTTCACAGGCAAAAGTTACGGAACGTGAAGAGTAGGGAGCAAAGGCAGTAAACATGGATATTAGGCTGGGGTGGGCAAAAGGGCCTCTGGGCGCTGGATCTGGCCCGACAAGCAAGTTGATCCAGCCCACGGAGGTCCTGCCACTCCTCCCGCGTAGCAGGGGGCTCATCATCTGACTCTAAGCGAAGCACTCTCTTGCAGGGCGGGGGGCAGGGAACGAGAGACTTCCCGTGCTCTCCCTCCCCAGGCCCTGATTGACCTGGGGGCAGCAGTGAGGACAACATGAAGACTCCTCCCACCACCAGGAGCACGGGTACCTAGAGAGAGCCGCAAGCTGTTCAGAACAGCTGGTGGTTCTCCCTGGGGACGGGGGGGGCAAAGACTTTGTGCGCTCCCCCACCCCCAGACCAATCAAGGCCTGTGGGTGGGGAAGCACAGAAGTGTCCTGACCCCACCCCTTCCTCCTGAGGCCCCGCCCCTCCCACCTGAGGCCCCGCTCCTGCCGCTTGAGGCCCTGCCCCTTTCAGGGTGGCCCAGGGCCACTTCAAAAATTTCTAAAGTGGCCCCCAGTAAAAATTATTGCCCACCCCTGATATTAGGAGATGTTTGGAGAGAATCTTAGAAGTAAGATCTAATAGAGCTATCTACGGACATGTAGTGCAGTGCCTCTCCAATTTCCAGCCCTTCAGTGCCGCCTGGTACCCCAGCAGTGGATTTAAAGGGCCCAGGACTCCAGCCACTGTTGCTGCCACGATAGCGGCAGCCATGGCTGGGAGCTGTGGGCCCTTTCGAGTTTCCGGTCTCTGGGGTGGGTGCCCCCTTTGCCCCTCCCTCATCAGAAGGCCCACATGTAGGCACTCCCATGGCTGTGGATGGCACACAGTGCTTCTCAGGAGCAACTGAGCACATGGCTGCATTGAGCATAACCTGGCAGTACAGGTTGAACCTCTTGAGTCCAGCACCCTCAGGACCTGACCAGGGCTGAACCAAAGAATTTGCTGGACCACAGGAGGCCAATGTTGTCCAGCCACGTCAACACTTCCACTGGTTATTGGGCTCCTAGAAGATATTTAGGGGTCAATCAGAGCTAAATAACAGCACAGAATCCTGAGAGCCAGAACTGGTGGCTGTAAACAAACTTTAAGGGACCATGGGAAGCTTGGAGACACCCATGATAAATGGGCAACCGGCTAACTCAAATCATGCCGGACCATGGATGTTGCTGGACCAGCGAGGAGAATGCCAGAGGTTCAACCTGTGCATACAGGTTCCAAAGAGGATGGAGCGAGGCTCTTCTCGGTGACGGATGGCAGAACAAGAAGCAATGGTCTCAAGTTGCAGTGCGGGAAGTCTAGATTGGATATTAGGAAAAATTATTTCACTAGTAGGGTGGTGAAGCACTGGAATGGGTTACCTGGGGAGGTGGTGGAATCTCCATCCCTAGAGGTTTTTAAGTCTGGGCTTGACAAAGCCCTGGCTGGGTTGATTTAGTTGGGATTGGTCCTGCTTTGGGCAAGGGGCTGGACTCAATGACCTCCTGAGGTCTCTTCCAGCCCTAGGATTCTATGATATTTGACAGCAAGAGCAGCAAAGAAACTCCAGTGCTCATAGACAAACAGTGAAGGCATCCACCTAATAACAGTGGAAACGAAATCCAAGATGATGAACAATAAATGTATTATTCATTATTATTATTAGGCCCATGTTCTTACTAGCAACTGTAAAGAGCAGCAATTTCAAACCTGAGTGTCTGAGGGGATTTCCAGAGACAAAACACATTCAGCGGTGCAAGATCCAGACACAGGGAATCCAGCAAAGTCCTCCTAGCTCTCAACTGTGCAACTTTGGCTTCCTCTGTGGCGTCACTGATCAGCAGGTTGAAAACAGCTGATCTGGGAGGTTTCCATTTCATGCTGTTTCAGCTCTGAAGGTTTCGTGCTACGTCTCAGTACAGAGACTGGATAAAGGCGAATACAGGGGCAGGAAATAAAAATACATACAGATTCAAAAGCAGAGACCAAAGTCCTGATCCGTCAGTGAGTCCAGCATCAAGCTCTAGCCATAGCTGGAGATACATACGAAGTCAGTGGGTAGGAAGGCAAGAAGCAAGCACTGAAGATATATAACTGGATTAAAAAACCCCAAGCATGTACATTAGGGCTACATCTTTACTGTGAGTTCTTCCAGCAGAAAATATGCTAATGAGGTACTCATTAGCATAAGTCACGGTCGCATTAGCATATTTCCTGCCCGAAGAACTCGCAGTGAAGACGAAGCCTAGGAGTTATGGCTGGACTGCAGCACATCACCCCAGCCCTGAAAACAGCTCACTCTCTCAGGTCATAGTTCATTATCATTTCAAGGGAGGTGATAGAGAAGAGGCAGGATAGATGGCATGTAGAAGGTACAGATTCACTACTTAGGTCTAAGTATACAGGTTAATAAATCAGCATGAACTCCATTGGGTGACTTCTTAGTTCACATGTAGGTGTTTACAGGCTCATACAGAGCCATATATTTTATTACCGAGCACCCACCAAGTACTTGCAATCAACTGGGTGAGCATTCTAGATGATTTGCTTAATATAATGATGGGTCACATTCTCAAAATGGCACACAGAGCTGCTCTTGAAAATTAGGTAACTGCACAAGCAAATGGGTGAAATGACAATTTTGGGGCCAAAGTTTTAGCATTTACTTTTACAAGTTTGGCCCAGGAAGTATAGTGCAAGAAACAATGATCCTGCCTATGTGTTTCCTGCCATTTGAATTCACTCCTTTCAGTGTATTAGTAAAAGAAATATTAAAAGTCTTAAAGTTACTAGAATTAATACTTGGGTTTTTTTGTTTTTTTAAAAGATGAGCCAAAACAAAACCCCTGATTCAAAACACCCTCTAATTTTGGACTGATCCAGATTCAAACCCCAGATCTGAATTTGGAAATTCGACTCAAACATCATAGGCTATGTCTACACTGCTGGCTTTTGCCTGCAGAGAGTATGCAAATGAAGCGCTGATTAGCATTTTGGCATGCTTCATTTGCATAATCTATTCTGAGCCGTTTTTACCCAAGGGGTTTTTGCGCAAAAACAAGCAGTGTGGACGTTTCCATTTTGCCTCCCATGGGGCAAAAGCCTTAGTGTAGACAAAGCCATAATGAGCCAATGCAAAACACAGTCTCTCTACACCTCAGAACTTTTTGGCTTCAGCTTTGTTGCTTGCACCCATGACTGCAGCCCCTAAAGCCCCTATGTGCTGTGTTCTGGGCCAGCCCTGCGTGGCGGGGGAGGAAGGGCACTCCAAGCATGACCACTCCTCCAACCCCTACCCAGCTGCGTCGCCGCGACCAGCACTGCGCCAGGAAAGCGCTATCCCGGTTCTGCCCTCAGCTGCAGGCTCTGCCCTCCACAGCTCCCATTGGCTGTGATTCCTGACCAATGGGAGCTGCGGAAGCGGTGCCTGCAGGCTGGTTGGAGCCACCGTTCCCTGCCACCTCCACTCCAGCTTCCTGCCCTGGGCCCCTTTCCACACTCCAAATTCCTTCACTACAGCCTGGAGACCCCAGAACCCCCAACTTCCCGTCCCCCCACCCAAAACCCACCCCCACCCCCAGTTGGAGCCCTCACTGCCTCCTGCCCCGCACTCATCCTCCTGCCTCAATCTTCAGCCTCCTCTCATACACTGATCCCCTAATTTTTGGCTCCACCACAAAACCTAGGTGGCCCCACAAAATCTAGTCGGCCCAGGCTCCCAGGAGAGTTAAGTCAACCCTGCTTGCAACCATCTTTAATATTTTTATGTTTCCATTTTTATTACTAAAATGTTTGATTGTGCTTCCGTCTTGGCTCATTATTAGCAAAAAGAGCCCCCGAGCACACAGCATATCTTGGCACAGAACTGTCTCATCTCTGTGTGCTGGGCAGCAATTCTTCCCGTCAGACATTGCTGGATAAGCCACAATGATTCCAAAGAGACACGTACTCTTATCACAGTGACGTAAAGAAGAGGAAAAAGGAACAGGGTCTGTTTCAGGGGTGAGGAACCTAAGGCCCAGGGGCCGGATGTGGACCCCAGCTTGCCTAGATCTGGCCCCAGAGCCTCAGGGCTTCCCCTCTCCCCAGCATTGGGGAGCCTGTGCTGGTGCTCCAGCCCCCCTGCTGCCCTCCCATGGGGCTGGAGTACACAGTCTACTAGCCTGTGCCCCACTAAGCTCTGGTGTGCACGGGGAATGTGGATAATGTCTTTTGCCCTTAAAGGGGGAGGGATAGCTCAGTGGTTTGAGCATTGCCCTCCCCCCAAACCCAGGGTTGTGAGTTCAATCCTTGAGGGGGCCATTTAGGGATCTGGGCAAATCTGTCAGGGACGGTACTTGGTCCTGCTGGGCTTCATGACCTCACAAGGTCCCTTCCAGTGTGTGTATGTAACCCTTTTTTCCTCCCCAGGTTACTTAGGAGCAGGTCACACTCACAGGTGTGCCAGGGCACCTGATGGTCTTGACATAAAAGGAAATCCTGTGTACCCCAGTGGTGATGTTGTTTGGTTGGGGAAAACCTATCCACCCTGTTGCTGCAGTCCCTTGCTTATAAAGAATGTACAATGGCAGTGCCTCCACCTGGCTGGCCTTGTACACACTTACTGGTGTGCCTTGGGAGCCCCCAGGAATAAACTCATTCCAGCAATAATCTGGATCTAATTCCAGAACAACAACTACAAATCATATACATCTAATAGATTACATTAAAATAAACAATCTTTACTTAACTTAAAGACACAGGGTTTAACGGATTACCAATGAATAACATTAACAAAGTGCACAACAATAATTGGAACTTCTATATCTAGCATTTGCACTGCCAATATTGATCCCACCCCAGAGTGTGCACACCCCTGGACTCAGAGTCCCGGATTCTTGCTTGCGTGGGCGCGCTTGAAGAGCTGCAGCTGTAGTGGAGGTTCTCTGCAGGCAGTGTGTATGAGGGTCCAAGCTAGGCAGCAGCTCTGTCCCAGGCAGCACTTTCCCAAAATGCCCAATTACTTACAGCCTCATGCTGTGCCTATCAGAAGCAGCCTGCTAGATCCCAGCTCCAAAGGCCTCTAGTCCCAGTCTGCAGCTGCACTCTCACAGCCCCTGGACTGGATCAAACTCCTCCACAGCAGCCTGGCTCCCCTTCTGTTCCAAACTCCAAGGGCAGAGTCCCAGACTCTCTTCTCATGCACGTGGAGACACTCAGATCTCCCACACAAGAGTCACTTCCTTCCTGTTTTTCCCAAGGGCTCATGGGAATTGTAGTCTGTGAGGCTGGATTGCAGCACACAGGGTCTTCCCAGAAAATAAGCAGAGACACCTTTAGTAAGGGGACTACATATATATATAAAATCCTTCTCAGTTGGGGACCACCTCAGTGAGGGTTTGAGGTTTTTTATTTGCTTCTCTGCGGCCCCTGACTGATTTTTCTGTGCGTCAGTGGCCCCTGACCCAGAAAAGGTTCCCCATTCTTTGGGATGCTGTTCTTTGGGCACTTGAATTGGCATGGGTTGGTGGGATTGGATTCAACAGACGGGGGATAACTCATCTTTTTATAGCCTCATCAGGAATGACAGCCACATTTAACGTTGTGGCAGTGTCTGGCACCCTGGAAGGCCTGACTTGTGAGCAAAGTGGAGTCTAAGCTGCAAAACTCAGACCTAGCTTGCAACTTGAAGTTATGTTCCTGCCGGAAACCATAATGGCTACAAATGAGTACAACGGAGACAATAAATGAAAGTCAAGGATAAGAAAACTTAGAAAAAAACTAATTCTGATGATGAATCTACCACCACCACATTTAATACATGTAAATATGAAAATTCTCACTTTGCTTTCCAGCCACCACGTTAACTGTGACCACCAAGACAGTATTCAGTAACACAGGACTTCTTTAATAAGTTTTTTTTTCAAGTTGTTTCAACATAAAAAGCACAACTGTCTTGTACTACATGACAAATATACCCTTCATGGTCTAGTGTACACACATCTTTTAAACTGCGTGGAATATAAATAATTTAATCATCAAATTAAGGAGACACGACAAGAACTTTCTAACTGATGTTAATGTAAATCAGATCTTTCTAGTGCATTGCTTTGATACAGTGTTTCTCAACCTTTTTTTTTTATGAAGTACCCCCTTTTTCAAAAAATAAATATATATAAGTACGCCCAGTACCTACAGTTTTCAGATACACAAAAAATTTGTCTACCATTGCAACACATTTGTTTAAACAACATAATCGTAGCCGGGCAGGAGATGAAATTTTTGGGTGTAAAAAGTACTAAATATAATAAAGCTGTGTAAAACTTAAAACAAAAATTCAGTTTTCTCCAAATTTCAGTTGTGTTGATGTACCCCCCAGACTTCTCTCGAATTCCCCTAAGGATACTTGTAACACTGGTTGAGAAATACTGCTTTGATATCCAGTATATGGTTAAAAATAAACACACAATCTTTGCATTTATTGTCCTTCCACAACTGACTATAACTATTGAACTAATATGATATCTTAACCTTTCCCTAACGATAATTAAAAGAAAAATGGAGGTCAGAATGAAGATTATTGGGATGTTTAACATTAAATTTCACACTTATGTATTTGTTAGAGAATGTATGAGGTTTACAGGATCTGTCGAAAAAGGCTTTATTTTTGACAGATCCGCGTCTAGACTGCCCTTTTTTCTCAAAAAAACTCTGTTTCGAAAAAAAGCGGCAGCCATGTTTATGCTAATGAAGCGCGGGATATTTAAATCCCGGCTCCATTACCAATTTCAACGTACTTGATTTTCATCCCTCTGTCGACAGAGGGATGCAGTCTAGATGTAGCCTCTGTGTGGACCAGAGCTAGATTTGGGGGGAGAAACCCTGCCAGTGGATCTCACTGAAGCTGGCTGACGGCAGAGGAATGCTGATACTCGGGATGTTTTGGTTCCATTCCAGGCAGTGGAGGCCAGTATGCTATTGTTTGCACAGCCTCTTCTGTTTCCCACAAGCTTCACCCCTTCTGCCCTGTCCCATCGTGTCTCTCCCTCAAACCTAGCACCTACTTTTGTTGCCTGCTCAGTCCCAATCTCCACTCCTCAGGCTTCTCTTTGGCTCGGTCAGTGTTTGTTGTCCAATTCTCCCTCTCCCCAGCTTCTTTCTCCCCCTTCTTACACTCAATTCCAGACTCCTTGAACCTCCAGTCATAGCACCAGAGCAGATTAGGGTTAGAAGAGACCTCAGGAGGCCATCTAGTCCACCCTCCTGCTAAAAGCAGGACTAACCCCAACTAAATCATCCCAGCCAGGGCTTTGTCAAACTGGGACTTAAAACCTCTAGGCTACATCTACACTGCAGGCTTGTTGTGCAAGAACTTTTTGCAAAAGAGATCTTCCGCAAAAAATTCTTGAACAAAAGCGCATCCACACTGCCATGTGCTTTTGCGCAAGAGAGCGTCCACACTGCCATGGACGCTCTTGCGCAAGAAAGCTCTGATGGCCATTCATAGAATGGCCATCAGAGCACCTGTGCTTTTTCCGATAGGGGTTTCTTGCGCAAGAAATCCCTGGTGTCCGTCCACACATGCCTGTTTGTGCAAGAGTTCTTGCGCAAAAAGGCTTATTCCTCATAGAAAGAAGAATAACTTTTGCACAAAAAGCCCTGTCTTCTGACGATCTACTGTACTTTTTCTTTTGCAAAAACACGCTTGTAGTGTGGACGCTCTGCGAGTTTTTGTGCAAAAACTCTGCAGTGTAGACGTAGCCCTTGGGATAGAGATTCCACCACCTCCCTAGGTAACCCATTCCAGTGCTTTACCACCCTCCCAGTGAAACAGTTTTTCCTAATATCCAGCCTAGACCTCCTGCCACTGTAACTTGAGACCATTGTTCCTCTTTCTGTCATCCGTCACCACTGAAAACACCCTAGGTCTATCCCTTGGGAACCTCCCTTTAGGTAGTTGAGACCATTGCTCCTTGTTCTACCATCCATCACTACTGAGAACAGCCTCTCTCCATCCTCTTTGGAACCTTCCTTCAGGTAGTTGAAAGCTGCTATCAAATCCCCCCTCACTCTTCTCTTCTGCAGACTAAACAGACCCAGATCCCTCAGCCTCTCCTCATAGGTCATGTGCTTCAGCCCCCTAATCATTTCGGTTGCCCTCCGCTGGACCCTCTCTAATTTGTCCCCATCCTTTCTGTGGCGGGAGCTCCAAACTGGACAGTACTCCAGATGTGGCTTGTCCGATTCCAAATAGAGGGAAATAATCACTTCCCTAAATCTGCTGGCAATGCAGCCCAATATGCCACTAGCCTTCTTGGGGCACCCTGTAAACTCATATCCAGTTTCTTGTTCCCTCTAATCCCCAGGTCCTTTTCTGCCGAACTGCTGCTTAGCCAGTTGGTCCCCAGCCTGTAGCACCAAGCCTGTAGCTTGGGATTCTTCCGTCCCAAGAGCAGGACTCTGCACTTGTCCTTGTTGAACCTCATCAGATTTCTTTTGGCCTAAACTTCCAATTTGTCTACGTCACTCTGGACCCTATCCCTGCCCTCCAACCTCTCCCCCTAGCTTAGTGTTCCTGAGGGTGAAATCCAACTCCTCATCCAGGTCACTAATGGAGATGTCCCTAATTTCCCCTTCTAGCTCCTCGTCCAACCTCTCTCACCGCTACCCACTAGCTCCCAGTCCCATTTTCCCTCCTTGAGCGGCTCATCCAACAAGAGCGTCCTCCGTGCCTCCTCCCTGGCTCTTTGTCCACCCAGCCCCAGGCTTCCTCCTCCCCCAGCTCCTTCCTGATCTCAATGTTCCTTCCACTGCTCAGTGCCAAGGTCATAAGGGGAACTTGGTGGCAGAGCAGAGAATTGAATCCGCATCTTCAAAGTCAGCACATTAACCACTGGACCATCCTTCCTCGGCGTCGCCGGTGGACTGCAGAGCCTGCTCCAAGGCTCTGTGCAGGTGCAGCGGTTTGCCTGCACATTGTACGTTGTAGGTTTGGAAGCTGAGCTTCTAATCCTTCAGAGGTAGAGATTATGGATGAAATCTTAAACCCATTGAAGTCAATGGCAAAACTCCCATTGACTTGAGTGGAGCCAGAATTTCATGCTTTGTCTATGTTTGCATGGTTCCTGGCACAATGGGTCTCACTGGAATATCCGGCCAGTGCAAGGAATGAATCATCACCCCCATTTCCCTAGCAATACGCGCACGACAAAATAGACGTACGTTTAATAGAACAGGCTTTTTATATGGAACAGCTTATTTTAAGTCTCTCAGCACTTGGCTTATTGTATGAAAGTAGGTGGCACAGTTGAAATATACAAAGGTCGAACAAAGTTATTTGAAAACTGATTACGGCAAATTAGCAAGCCCACAGCGTTGCTAAATGGCTTTCCACATCTTTTTTTTAACTGTTCTTATCTTGCGAGCACAACTGAGCAATTGTTTGGGAAGCTAGTGTAGTAATTTGGTGCAAACGTAAATGCTGTCATGATTTAATTTAAAGTGCCACACAAGCAGAGGACCAGAAAGAAATTCTAATTGTTCCATTTTTGAACCAACCTTTCTCTTCACCTTCCTGCACTGAAATCATCAACACACACACCTTGAGAGGTTAGGCTGATTGAAACGCTACACGAATCTAAGATTAAAACCTGAGTAAAATGAATTCTGCCAACTGTCGTGGAAGAGACCTCATTTTTTGAGGAATACAGGATCTCTCGAAGAAGGCTTTATTTTCAACAGATCTGCGTCTAGACTGACGGGTTTTTTTTAAAAAAACTTCAGTTTCGAAAAAAGCGGCGGTCATGTTTATGCTAATGACGCACGGGATATTTAAATCCCGGCTTCATTAGCAATTTCGACATGCTTGATTTGCATTCCTCTGTCGACAGAGGGATGCAGTCTAGACGTAGGAGACAGATCCACAGGCCACTGCGTCATTTATTTTGTACAGGGGAAATGCAGACATTTTAAAGCCGTCATTGCAAAGCCTGGGGGAGGCAAAGGATCTGATTTAATTCACCCCGCTCACTCCCAGTTTTAAGGGTCTTTTTTCCCTTGCATCTCCCATTGACAGAAATGTAAAAGCTGTTGGACAGCCTCAGGAGTCGAGTGTGTCATTGTCTAAGTACCACATGGGAGCTTCACCCCAGTTTGCACTTTGCTTTAATTTAACCTTCGACGTAGAGGCTCTTGTCACTTCATTACCACATTATTTTTAGATAATTGTCACTGTAATGTCAGAACATGGGTCGATGGCCATTAGATTTATTGTCAGAACGAGCAGCAGACGTGTCAATAAAACAGAAAGTGGATGACAGTTTGTTGAGAAAATTAGACAACAGGGAGCTGGGGTTATAAAATATGGTTGCCTGCACTGACAAAACTGTTTAGGAAAAATAACATAGCAAAAATAGAATACATTACTAACGCTGATTCCCCAGAGTTCAACTGTGGTGGAGTTTTATGGGAACACACTGGCAAGAGGTCTTCACAACTTCCTTAAAGACCTCTCGTATGGCCCAAATGTAACATACTGGCCTTTCACCTCAGCATGCTGGCTCCCAGAACACAACAGTAATACGTTTGGTGCTCACATTCATGTCTTTGTTTATGCACAAGACAAAATGAGTTCACAATTTGCCTTGATTAACATTGCTCAAGAGATGAACATAAAAATGGCCGTACTAGGTCAGACCCGAGGTCCATCGGGCCCCGTATCCTGTCTGCTGACAGTGGCCAATGCCAGATGCCTCAGAGGAAGTGAACAGAAACAGGGAATCATCACGTGATCCCTCTCCTGTCACCCATTTCCAGCTTCTCACAAACAGAGGCTAGGGGCAACGCTCCTACCCAGCCTGGCTAATAGCCATTGATAGATGTATAAGAAGATAAGCATGGACAGACTGGGTCAGATCAAAGGTCCTTCTAGCCCAGTATCCTGCCTTTTAGCAGTGACCAATGCCAGGTACACCAGAGGGGAATGAACAGAACAACTAAACACCTATGTCTACACTGCCCCCATTTTGCATTTAAAATATGCAAATGAGGGGAAGCGTGGAATATCGCTGGGCCTCATTTGCATAATTAATGAGGCTCCATTTTTGCGCAAGGGGCTTTTGTGCAGAAACCCCCTCTTGGGCAAGAGCCGTTCTTCCACATTTTTTTCCGGAAGAACGGCCCTTGCACAAGAGGGGGTTTTTTGCACAAAAACAGAGCCTCATTAATTATGAAATGAGACACAGCGATATTCCATGCTTTGCCTCATTTGCATATTTTTTAGCAAAACGGGGGCAGTGTAGACATAGCCCGAGTGATCGCTCCCCTTGTCACCCATTTCCAGCCTTTGACAAACAGAATTCTTCTATGAATGTATCCAGTTCTTATCTGAACCCTTTTAAAGTACTGGTCTTCACAACATCCTTCTGGCAAGGAGTTCCACAGGTTGACTGTGCATTGTGTGACAAAATACTTCCTTTTGTTTGTTTTAAACCTGCTACCTATTAATTTCATTTGGTGACCCCTAGTTCGTATGTTGTGGGAACAGGTAAATAACTTTTCCTTATTCACTTTCTCCACACTGGTCATGAAAATAGACCTCTATCATATAAAAATAGACCTCTATCATATCCCCCCTTAGTATCCTCTTTTCTAAGCTGAAAAGTCCCAGTTTTATTGATTTCTCCTCATATGGCAGCTGTTCCAAACTCCTAATAATTTGCGTTGCCCTTTTCTGAACTTTTGGCCACAGCTTTTGAGACAGCTGTGAGTATTGGCAGTTAAGACCATAGACATAAGATAAAATCCTGCAATGCAAACAGGCAAAACTTAAAATATTCATTTTAATTTTCTCTTATGTTTTAAAAGGAGAGTGCATGGTCCAATGACAGGCCACTACAAAAGTGCTACAAAGACCAGGATTGTATACCCAACTCTATCACTTCCCATAAACTCTTCAGAAAAAGTGTTGTAACAAGTTATTTACTTGTTCCCACAACATACAAACTAAGGGTCACCAAATGAAATTAATAGATAGCACGTTTAAAACAAACAAAAGGAAGTTTTTCTTCACAGAGCTCATAGTCAACCTGTGGAACTCCTGGCCAGAGGACGTTGTGAAGATTAGGACTTTAACAGGATTAAAAAAAACCTAGGTAAATCCATAGAGGATAGGTTCATCAATGGCTGTTAGCTAGGATGGATAGGAATGGTGACCCTAGCTTCTGTTTGTCAGAGGCTGGAAACCGGTGACAGGAGAGGGATCACTTGATGATTACTTGTTCTGTTCACTCCCTCTATGGCATCTAGCACTGGCCACTGTGGGAAGACAGGATACTGAGCTAGATGGACCTTTGGTCTGACCCAGTATGGCCGTTCTTATGTACAGTCAGTAGCTGTCACAACAGAGCTCTGGTCTTGGTTAGGTCCAAGTAACACAATTAATAATTAAATTTTTTTCCCCTTGGGTAACATTTTCAAACATCTTAATGAGTTTGGAGCCTAAATCCCATTTTCAGAAAGATCTCAGGCATGTAGAAGACTAAATCCCATTAAAAGTCAAAGAGACGTAGGTTCCCATGTAGCTAAACTTTTGCTGATGTACATTCAGAGTAATATACAAGAGTAAAATACCAGAGTTCTGTATCTGCGGCCTAGTCACTGCTGCTACAGCTCATGATAAGTGTGTTGTCTCTGCATGATGAATGTGTTCCCGGTTTATTACTCATCCGTTGCCAACATCAAAGAATATTCGGATAATAATGCCAAACAATAATTGAAAACAAAAATTATCTATCAATTCCTCGTCAGCCTGGTTGTCATCCAAATGTCACATTAACTTCTAAACTGACAGACTACCAGAAGACTAGTCTTTTAACTCTATTATTCCTTTAAGAAGTATTTATTTTTATCATTCTGTGATGGATATCAGACTTCCTTTAGATGCTCCGGATAAGAACAATTTACTCTGAAGTCAACAGCTCTCATGTTGCCTCAGGGGATGAGTGAAGTCTATAAAATCCATTATCCTGCCATTTAAAAGTTAGGCTGAGATTTCCAAAGGTACCTACAGGATGTACAATTTCCATTAATTTAATGGGAATGGGGGAGCCAAATCTCTTTAGGCACCTTTTGAAAAAAACTCAGCTTCAGCATTCATTAAGGAGTTACAACCTTGTGATTTAGGTGGATGGTGGTTTTCAAACTGGCGTACGTGAGGAAAATCCTATAACGGCAGACAAACACTTCTCTTTATCTAATGATAGCCATATTATAAGGCTCTCTCTGATGGGGGGAGCATAGTAGACTAAATTAGCAGCAATGGGGTATTCAGCCTAAAACGTTTTGTGGAAAAAAATCACTGCTATGTGAGATACCACAGAATTCATATTATGAGCAGAGCCCAGGGTGAGGGGAAAAATCAAGGTCTCATACCATAGTGTGACATCTGTTGATGAAATTTCACAATTTAGCACCAGAAGCTACCATACCATTATATATACTTACTCATAACAACGTTTTCCCTACCAATGGGCCTTGCCCAGCAAGATCATCTCATTATGAGGATGGAAATCCTTTTGACATAATTTGTGAGTACAGCTTTCCTGGGTTAGGCCCATGCGCCTTACAAATAGTATTTCCTCATTCTTCCCATTTGTTTTTATCTGTTTATCTTACGTCAAAGTATCTTTTAGCCCTTTCTTAGAATCATAGAATCCTAGGGTTGGAAGAGACCTCAGGAATCATCGAGTCCAGCCCGCTGCCCAAAGCAGAATCAACCCCAACTAAATCAAAGCCAGGGCTTTGTCAAACCAGGACTTAAAAACCTCTAGGGATGGAGATTCCACCCCCTCCCTAGGGAGCCCATCCCAGTGCTTCCCCACCCTCCTGGTGAAACAGTTTTTCCTAATATCCAACCTAGACTTAAAACTTGAGACCATTGTTCCTCGTTCTGTCATCTGTCACAACTGAAAATAGCCTGTCTTCATCCTCTTTGGAACCTCCCTTCGGGTAGTTGAAGGCTGCTATCAAATCCCCCCTCACTCTTCTCTTCTCTAGACTAAATAAGCCCAAATCCCTCAGCCTTTCGTGGTAAGTCATGTGCTCCAGCCTCCTAATCATTTTCTTTGCCCACCTCTGGACTCTCACCAATGCATCCACAACCTTTCTGTAGTGGGAGAGCCAGAATTGGATGCAATACTCTAGGGCTACATCTAGACTGGCGCGCTTTTGCGCCAGAGCTATGCAAATGAGGCTCAGCGTTGGAATATCGCCGAGCCTCATTTGCATAAGCTAATGAATCGCCATTTTTAGCGGAAGAGGCTCTTGCGCAAAGGCGGGCTGTCTCGCTGCCCCTTCTTGCAAAAGAAAACCACTAGCAAAGCCGTTATGCCGATTATTTTCAGGCATAACGCTTTGCAAAGTTTTTCTTGCAAGAAGGGGCAGTGTAGACAGCCCGCCTTGCGCAAGAGCCTCTTCCGCGAAAATGGCGGTTCATTAGCTATGCAAATGAGGCTCGGCGATATTCCAACGCTGAGCCTCATTTGCATAGCTCTGGCGCAAAAGCGCGCCAGTCTAGACATAGCCTAGATGTGGCCTCACCAGTGCCAAATAAAGGGGAATAATCATTTCCCTAAATCTGCTGCCAATGCTCCTGCTAAGAGCACCCCAATATGCCGGTAGCCTTCTTGGCTACAAGGGCACACTGTTGACTCCTATCCAGCTTCTCATCCTCTGTAATCCCCAGGTCCCTTTCTGCTGAACTGCTACTCAGCCAGTCAGTCCTCAGCCTGTAACAATGCTTGGGATTCTTCTGTCCCAAGTGTAGGACTCTGCACTTGTCCTTGTTGAACCTTAGATTTCCTTTGGCTCAATCCTCCAATTTGTCTAGATCACTCTGGACCCTATCCCTGCCCTCCAGCGTATCTATCTCTCCCATAGCTTAGCGCCATCTGCAAACTTGCTGAGGGTGCAGTCCATCCCCTTCTCCAGGTCACTAATAAAGATGTTGAACAAAACAGGCCTTAGAACCAACCCTTTCAATGTGTAATTACTTAGTCATTAGGAAATCTGTATGCAGCTATTCTCTGTGGGTGCCACACTGCTTCATTCCAGTAAAAGCTGATGGCTCTGATGGCAGTCGGCTTTTGTTTACATATATAGTTTTCATAGTCAGTCGTTAGCTAATGTTTGTAGAGTACTTTAAAGATAAGTGCTATAAGTGTCAAGCATTATTATGTGCTGTAATGTGATCAAATTCACATTTCTTTAAAGTATTTTAAAATGAATGCCATTTTTAAAAGAAAATATGTATTTCAGTAAAATCATCCAAAAGGCCATATTTCAAAAAGTTCCTCAGTTTTGCACTCCCCACAAGTTTCATGTATCAATTGAGTAAAAAGATAACTATGCAGTTTGTGTGCACACATGCTGTTTGCTTGCCCCAGTTCAAACTCGACTGTGTCAAATTATTGGAGGTGCAAAGTTGCAGATGTAAATTTAATGGATGCTTTTTTTCAAAATATAAGCCTACATTATTCAACTGGAAAGGAGTTTAAAGTTCTGATTTGCTTTTTAACATTTATACAATACCTATTTGCTCTTTTTTGCAGTTCTTCCAGATGGGGGTAGCCAACTTCACTGCCAGTGTACAGCATGAAAGTGGCTAGAAAGGAACGTGAAATTGACTTTCTTTCTAGTCAGTTTCATGTTGTGCACTGGCACAAGAGTCCAGTTTGAAATTCTAATACTGCAGGACATTGGTGCGGGGCCAACTGCATTGAAGGGCTGCATGTGGCCCATCAGGGTTCTATATGTGGCCCACGAGACGTTGTTTACTATGGCCCACAATTCTGCTGGTTTCTGTCCGCATCGTTTTTTTCCTACCGGTATTACTAAAGTGACACACACCTAAAGCAGGAACACGTGAAGTGAGGTATGCACTGATTGCATACATTGACTATGAGAGTCGTGCGCGCCCTCTGCGTTCAAAGCACTGCTATGGTTCAGTTGGCACATCCCGCTAATTCTAGGTACAAAAGTGCAATTAGTAAAACTACCCTGTCCTAGGAAACCATCTTGGTTAGGACAGTCTTGCAGCCCAGCAAACATCCACGCTGTTGCAGGAGGATGTTTTACTCTTAACATTCAAAGGTACATCTGTTAAAAGCAGCTTTAAAATATTTTCTATTCCTATTAAATTTTGTAAAATATCCATTTTGTTTTTAAACAAAATCGTAAATATTGGGCCTAAAATGAGTTGGGGAAGGGGGTCCCTTTAAAGCTTTGTCAGTATTCTTGTAAATATTTGGCTCAGTGCACAGAGTTTTTGAATTAACAAGTAATTTCTCACTGCTGGCCACCTTCACTCCCACTGATTTCACGCACCACACAGATTTCCGTGTCGAACCATTTGTGTAAATCAAACAGAAAGCACTAAACAGAATTAGTTTTTCAGGACTGAGACTCATTGAACTTGCTAATAACGAAGATGGTCTCTAACAGCCCCAATTTCAGGGAATGTCCAAATCGGGATCTTAATTCTGGGCCTGGCTATCTACATACTTACACGGCCCCGACTGTTAGAGTCCGAGACCTCACAATCCTTAATGGGTTTTGTCCTTTTGAGATAGTGAAGGATTTTTACACATGGAAGACTGTGGCACAGACTGAACTAAGTGGTTCATACAGGAACCCTGGCTAAGAAATAGACCCTGGTTTCTTGAGCCCTAATTCAGTGGCCTACCCATCAGACCAGTGAAGGCAACCGAGGCTAGTGAGTGGGCCGCATGAGTGGCCCTCGTTCATCTCAGTGGGTTGCAAGATTGTCGTAACCCAGATGGACTCAACTTTGCTAACTAAGCTTGCATCTGCAGGGTGTGCCTGACGGACCAGCAGCAGCACTGTGATTGGCTGTCAGCACCCACCTCACTTCCCATGCCCCTGCTTTACATGCATGTTTCACTTTAGTAGTCCTAGTAGGAAAAAAAAAAATGACATGGAGAGAAACCAGCAGAATCTGGCAGCCCTGTGCCTGGGCGACACAAACAACGTGGGCTGCACGCGGTGCTCGGGCTGCAGGTTGCCCACTATTGTGCCGGACCACCATCCCTCCTCTCAAATGACAGCAGCTGTGTAGTTAGCGAACTGTCTGTATAGTGATTTCATAACCTCTGGCTCGCGACACGTTCAGGGTAAATGAACTTGTCCTATCCCTTGGGGATCCCTTGACCGTCTGCACTTACAGGCTTCACCTTTCTTGGGCAGAGACCAGCTGCTGATCACGCCTGACCGGGCCTTTAAAGCTGAACGCTCCATGCCCAGTCTGCCTGAAAACGCCGGTGCCTGGGCTTTACTTTCAGTGTGAGCGGCAGATCGCCAGCCACGACACGTTACCATCCGGCTCCTTCTAAGCACACACATTGGGTTTTCCAGTAAAAGCCTTGCAGAGAAAACGTGCAAACACAGAAGGGTTGAGTTCCTCTTGGACAGCAGATTCTCTGTCTGCTGGACCAGAATGAAGACTCCGAGTTGCTCTCAACTCAGGTTATTTGTCCTGTTGTCTGTCTTTGGAGACTCCAGTTTAACCCAGGAAATGCAAGACACTTCCGCAGCAGAACCTCTCTGGGAGGAGTGAGGTGTTTACACGCGGGCTGATTTGATTGAAACACCAGCTGTTCTTAATTTCTGGCGGGGCAGGGGAGCCCTCTTTAATGGAGCAGAGCGCAAACATACACAGGCGATGTTTACATTACGCCTGGTCTGGCGATGGCACTGCAGCCAAGTCAGCATAGAGCCGTCGTGTAGACACTCACTACTGCAGTGGAAGGGGTTTTCCCATCACTGAGATTAATCCACCCCTTCGGGAGGTGGTAGCAAGGTCAACAGAAGAATCTGGAGAATCCCAAGATTGCATGGAAAGTCAATGGCGGAGGAAAGACATGAACACCTCCTACTGAGCCTTCATCTGTTAGAGCAGTGGTCACCAACCAGTCGATAGGGATCGACTAGTAGATCTTGGAGCCTCTGACAGGGGATCCTGACTAGTTTGGCCAAGAGGCTACCAAGTGCCCGCACTTCAGTTGCCCTTCCCCCTACTGCTACGCATCTCCTGCCCTTTGCCTTGGAGCTGCCTTTCCCCCTAGGGAGCCTCCTGCTTTCTGTGCAGGGCAGAGGAGGGAGAGGAGGGGCGCTGATGTCAAGGTACCCCCTCTCACTCTGTATCTTTTCTCCACAGAGCAGAGAGGGGGCCCAACAGGATTTGGGAGGGAGTTTGCTGGCTGCTTTAGGGAGTGGTCCAAGGCCAGGACAGGGGTGAGCCTGCCTTAGCCCCACTGCACCACCACCCAGGAGACTCCTGAGGTAAGCAGCGTCCAGCCGGAGCCCACATCCCTAACTCCTACCCAGTCATGAACCCCCTCCTGTAACCTCAAGCCCCGAGCACTCCTGCATCCAAACGTCGTCCCAGAGTCTACACTTAGAACCCCCTCTACATCCCCATCGGCCTGCCCAAGCTCAGCTCAGAGCCCCTCTCACACTCCAAATCCCTTAATCCAAGACCAGAGCCTGCACCCCAACCCTCTGCACCAGCCTGGTGAAAGTGAGTGAGGATGGGCAAGAGAGGGAGGATGGAGTGAGCAGGGGCGGGGCCTCAGAGAAGGGGCGGGAAGGAGGCGGGGCAAAGGTATTTATATTTGAGGTAGATCTTGGATTGCACTTAAATTCAAAAAGTGACCTTGTGCTTAAAAAGGTTGGAGACTCCTGTGTTAGACCATCTTCCTTAACCTAGGTCTGTGACGCACACACGTGCACACTCTCTCCCCCCCTCCATGAAGGGGCATTCATGTTGCAAAGTTCTTGATATTTCAGTATGAACGTCCACATCTTTTGAAGCTATTGGGATCAAAACCATTGCTAAATGTTATGTAAATGTAGAAGCAGAGAGAGAGATTAAGTAGGAGTGAAAAAGAAAATTGCAAAACATTAACTGGAATAAAAGCCACAGGTTCCTTTCAGCAGCATTCACAACCCTTTCATTAGCTTCTTCTGTACGTCTGAAGAATAAGGAAAATGTTTACTTATTTAAAAAAAAGACGGCAGAACTTAAGTCTCTTAAATACTCTTACAAATATATATATTCCCCAAAATACCCATGGAAGGCGAGAACATATAGCCACATGTATGAAAGTTCTTGGATAGTATGGGAATTATCTGACCATGGGGCAAGACAGCGCATGTGACTTGTGTGACAGAAATAGAATAGAAATAGAAAATGAGAAAGAGCAATACTTATAGCAAATCGTTCACAAGCAAGCCGCAGGCGGAAATATGTCCACTGACTAAATCTGAGCAAATAAATTGGTGAAGATCTAAGTCCGTTCATGGATAATCTAAGAACAACAAAAGGGGAATGAATTAATCAAATCTACCCTTTACTATGAATAATTACCCAGCCGTAATACAATACTGTACACACATGCAGCATTCATCTGGCTGGCAGTCTGGAAAAGGTCAGCGTTCCGAGGGCTAAATTACAGAGCGGGTTGTGCTGCGCCAAATATAAGAAGTAACCCCACTTCCATCCAGCCTCATCCATGTGTAACATCTGCAAAGCAAGGGCAAACAGGTTCTAACTAGCTCACCAATTTTAAGCTGCCAGTGTACATTTTCAGAAACCTACACAGTCTCTCCTGTTTCTCCTAGTCTGCAGAGTCATTTAAAACACCAGTTCTGGTTCATGTCGGAGAATCCCAAGGTCACACAGGAAAGTCTATGGCTGAAGTAAGGACTGAATGCTTTCTACTTAGTCCGTATCCACTAGACCACTCTCCATAAGCTTGCAGATCTGGGATGGTCCTTCCCAGAAATGTCCTTTGTGGGCAGGGGAGGTGTAGTGTTGGTTACAAAATGTCGTTACTAATCAAATATTAATTCTGTAGCACAGTGCAGTTATCAGACTATCAGCACAAAAATTCCATTGATTCTGTTCTTAAGGCCAACATTCACAAAAAAGTTTCAAATGAGAGATTGTGGATAGATAATTTGGCTGGCCTGCTTTATACTATATCTTGAAACAATCGGAAACACAGGAATTGCTACATCCAAATAATAACAAGCATCTGTTTATACAACAGAGCTTTATAAATAGTGCACTTATTTAGGAATCACTTCATCTACCACTGAAATGCAGCCAACTCGGAGTGCAACACAGCAAAGTAGAACAGCACACAACAGTTTAGATTTAACTTATGATTATTATCTGTATTCTCTTAGCATGTAGAAGCCCTAGTCCTGGACCAGGTTTGCCCAAACACCAGCTGCTTCCTCCAACTAAGCAAAACTATAGGAGGAACACAGGATTCCCTCAAAGTAAGAAGATGCTACATTCTCTGGTAGTTGAAGTTTGGCATAAAACATAACATCAAGGCCTCAGGCAAATTATAAGTTAAAATGTGAATGGGTAGCATGAAAGAAGAATTTCATTGCCTGATGGATTTTGTAGGGAGCTATACTAAATGCACAGATTAGGGCCTATGAGTCAGTTGTCACCACAATGCCATTTTTAAATAATACAATTTTTAAAAAGCACAAGTGAAGTGTACATTTTCAGAAACTTGCACGGTCTCTAGGCACAGTACGACAGTACAATCTCAGAATTATGAACACCAGAGCTAGGAAATGACCAATCAACTACATGTCTCATTTGGAACCAGAAGTACACAATCAGATAGAAACCACCCCTCTGCAAAGTACCATGTTAAATCATAGAATCATAGAATACTAGGACTGGAAGGGACCTAGAGAGGTCATCGAGTCCAGTCCCCTGCCCTCATGGCAGGACCAAATACTGTCTAGACCATCCCTGATAGACATTTATCTAACCTACTCTTAAATATCTCCAGAGATGGAGATTCCACAACCTTCCTGGGCAATTTATTCCAGTGTTTGACTACCCTGACAGTTAGGAACTTTTTCCTAATGTCCAACCTAAACCTCCCTTGCTGCAGTGTAAGCCCATTGCTTCTTGTTCTATCCTCAGAGGCCAAAATGAACAAGTTTTCTCCCTCCTCCTTATGACACTGTTTTAGATACCTGAAAACGGCTATCATGTCCCATCTCAATCTTCTCTTTTCTAAACTAAACAAACCCAATTCTTTCAGCCTTCCTTCATAGGTCATGTTCTCTAGTCCTAATGATCTAAATGTAAATGTAAACTCCTAAAACAATATAAATATTTTAAAGAATTAACAAGGTAAGTAAACTGTTTGTGCTTTTCCACTTACATTAGGACAGTTAAAACAGTGTATTTCTTCTTCATAGTAGCGTTCAAAGCTGTATAAAGTCAATGTTCAATTGCAAGCTTTTAAAAGAACCAGAACCTTTTGTTCAGAGTTACGAATAGCCTTCCTCCCCGAGGTGTTCATAACTCCGAGGTTCTACTGTAGAGCTTCAGGTTCGGTAACTCTCTCTCATGAATGGGATTAATTTTAACTCCAAACATAGACACAGGAAATTCTTCACGTGGGAGTGGTTCCAACTTCCTCTAGGTCATTAGTGGCCAGGATCATTTGGGCACCTCTGACTACCTCCTGCAGTGACAGAAGATGGGCTCCAGGGAGCGTTGGTGTAGCCTGTTTTCTTTGTCTCTCATTGACCTGTGTCTAATCGCATACCTTGTTGAAGCACAACTTTTACATGCAGTAATCAGTGGACAGGGTGCATAAGCAAAATTAACAGAAATAAACTGTACTTGAACCCTGAAATATACATTTGATCAACACTCCTCACACCTCAGCTAAACCTGAGCCACACTCATCAATATTGCTACAAACAGCCCTTGCAGTGGCCATATAGATAAGTAGCTACCTTCATGCACTTGAATTATAGCCCACCTCAGGAAATCATTTGTGGTTTGGACAAGCATATTGATTGATCCCATCACCTTTCACAGAGTTTAAGTGCATGGCAGCATTTTGCTGCACCAGGCTATCTTTACTCATTCCAACCGCACACCTGCTGGGAGGGTACTAAGAGATGGCCATTCAGACCGAGGAAGAAAACACCTCTTGTACTCAATGGAGCATTGGAGGCATCAGTAGGCACCGAAAGGTCTAGTTTGCACCCTCCAGGGTTGTTCAGAAACTCCCCAGTTCTCAATCTTAGAGTATGTCTAGACGTCAGAGTTTTGTCAGAAATACGGCCGTTTTTCCAACAAAACCTGAGTTCCGTCCACACTGCAATTGCAGTCTTTCGAAAGTAAATCGAAAGAACAGAGGGGGTTTTCCGGCGTTGGAAATCCTCTTTCTGTGAGGAAGAAGCCTTTTTCCCAAAGAGCTCTTTAGGAAAAAGGCGTGTGTGGACAGGGAAGAGGGAGTTCTTTCGAAAGAAGAGGAAAGAGGAAAAAGCCCAGGTGCCCTGGTGGCCACTCTGTCCATAGTAATCACAGCTTAAATGCGAGAGAGCGTCCATTCAGTGTGGACGCTATCTTCCGAAAAAGCAGATCGCTTTTTCGCTGCGCTTTTGTGTGTGGACACTCTCTTTCGGAAGAAGTTTTTTCGGAAAATCTCTTCCGAAAAAAGGTTCTTCCGAAAGAAGCCTGCAATCTAGACATAGCCTTAGGAAAAGAGGGGAAATTTCTGATGAACTCCCGCTCTCTCATTCTGGGAATACCAGGAGACAAACGCCAGCTAAGGTCTTGTTTTGAGCTCCCTTGTCAAGTACTGCAGGTAGTGTTACATATTCCACCAGAGTAATCAGATTTCATTTTGCCAAACATTTGTATAGCACTATCATTTAGATACCCTATATCCTAGTGTTCCTTTTCAATTCCCTTCTGTTACATAATAGAACTGAGCATTGGTGCATCTAGTTGGGCATCTTCTCTCCCACAGTGGCTAATGTCTGCACTTGACTATGTACTACTGTGCAGTGCAGGAACAGTGCTTAGGATAACTCCCACTAGGACTGCTAGGTGCCACCCCAATGCACATAATAAATAATAACGATAGTGATGGGAGGAACTCTCTTGCAGTTTGTTATGCTCTGAAGATTGAGGATTGATATCCCACTGATTAAAAAAAAATACTACTGCAGACTTATTTACAGACGTGCCCATTCCTTTCTGAAAACCATTCAGTTGTTTGCCCTGTTATCTTGCAGCAATGGTTTTCACAGGTTCGTTGCACCAAACACTATAGAATCTTGTTATCTTTTTACTTCACTCCTCACATTGCCACACCACATTGTCTCAACTGCTTCTGTCAGATAACACTGGGGTTTAGATTAGGTGTCAACCCCCTTCACAAGCAGAAAATTCTTCTCACGCATGTGGATGGAGTAGTAATGTACCATGATCCACTCTCGACTGTCTTAGTGCATCTCAATTTATACAACCCCAAAACCCAGAGATTGACCACGCTTGGGATTATTCCCAAACACAAAACACCAGCATATGTATGCTGCATTCCAGTACATGCCTAGCATCCGCTGTTACAGTACTGTCAACAGTAACAGGTCTGAGTCTGTACACAAAAGAAATAGACAATGTGCATGGTACAGAATCATGCCTTAGTTTAGTATTCAAGGATCAGGGGAGGGGAGGGGAGGACATACCAACATTACAGAAAAATATCAACCTTCATTAACTTTGCAATACTAAATCTGTAGCCTTTAAACCCACCGACTGGAAGCTCTTCATTGAGATCACATTGCCACTAGTGAATCTATGGGGAACACTTAAAAAAATAGCTCTTCACAGTCTGTGTTTTAATTAGATATCTCACCTAGATTTCTTACATTTCTACTACATGTTTCTCTATTCCACATGGCATCTTTAAACTCCCTGTCTACATCTCCAAACTATTGAACCTGGTGAGATTTTAATGGAAATCCCTGCACTGTGCTATAAAGAGAAGCATTACTTGAGGTTTTAATTAGCAACTGTCAAGGCTGAGCCATAGGAAATGTTGAATTGTTTGCTTAACTTATTACAGAAAAGTGCATTTACTGTCTGGTGTCTGAACTTGGATGATGCAAAATGCTTTAATCTTTTGCATCCCCACACTACCTCCTGGAGAGATTTTTTTTAAAGGTTGCAAATAACAAATTTCTGGTGGTAAAAAAACAACATTTCCTCATTCAATATACAACATGCTTCTTCAACCCTATAGTTGGCTGCTGAACTGGTTTCTGATCTCCTGAGGAAAAAGTCATAATGGTATAATTTCCTGACCAACAAACAAAGCAGAGAGCCAGCATTATGTTATTACACATTCTTCCCCTTCAGTGCAAAGTACATGCAATCTTTTAAGACACAAACATAGCTTAGAAATTAGTGACTAAACTGATTCATTCACCCCGTTGTATCTCCTAAAGATACAGCTTGCATGAGGACACCGAAAAGTGGCTTTCTACTTTTGCTAACTTCAAGGATCTTGATTCTCTATTTTAAATATAGCTAGTGCCAAGGATGTCTGTGCCCAAAAGGTATTAATAGAATGACAGCTATTCCTACCATTTAGCTGCCTGTAGACTATATCTTCTAGAAGGGAGAGCCTTTTCAGGACTGCATCCTGAATAGGACTGCTGCCATGGGCGGTCAAGTTGGCCACTTCTGCCCTGGGATGGATTTCATGGAAGGATTCCCCACTCTTGACAGTGATGGGTCTACACTTAGCCAGAAAGAGGACAAAGCCAGCCACCGCAATCAAGTTTAACACCAGCAGGACTTTGACTCTCCTCAAAGAAGCCATCAAACTCCCGAGTGCGGCCACTTCAGCTGCTGCTTGGCAAATGAGGGAGAGTGTGGCGCCTCCTGGCTAGATATGCCAAGGTGGCTGGCGTGGGAGGTGGCCGCAGGTGGCAGCGCATCCCACCTGCCCGGGAGTCGTCTCACGCCCCAGTCACAGCATCCAAGCTGGGCGCCGCGGGAAGGAGCCGGTGGGTGCTGGCGAACGAAGCGTCCCAGCGGGGCGAGCAGGTGCAGGAGAGATGGAGATACCAGCGGGGGGTGTCTCCGCCGCGGCCGGACGGGAGGAGCGAGGCTGGGCCGCAAGTCCTCTCGGAGGCTGTCGGAGCCACTTCACGCCCGGCTCAGGCTCCCGGAGCGGCGGGTTTCCCGGGGAGACGCCGCCCGCCCCATCCTCGCTCCACGCCGCGTCCCTGCGGGGCTGGGGGCAGGAGCCCGCGGCCGGGGGAGTTTGCCCCGCGCTTCCCAGGGCGCGCCCGGCCCGGAGCCGCCAGGAGTCGCTCGCCGCCCTGCGCCGCTTCTGCGCCCCGGCGCGCTACTTCGGGCTCCGCTGCGAATCCAGAGAGAGACCGTCAGGACCTGGGGGGGGCCCAAAGCATCCCGCTGCCTGCCCCCGCCCGCCCGCTCGGGAGCCACCCCCCGTCCCGCCGGGAGCCCGGCGCTGCGGCAAACGCGCCCCTTGGCCAAGTCCGCCGCGCCCCCAACAGGAAAATGGGGCTCCCCCCCCCTCCCCGCGGACCTCAGCACCACCGCGCCGGCTGCGCCCGGAGCATCCTCCTCCTCTCGCCGGCGGGCGGGGCGTGCGTGGGGCCCGGCGAGAGAGCGATCAGGGCATGGTGGCTGCGGCTACTCAGGTCCAAGGACGCCTCGGGGGCCGGTGCGTGGAGCCGCGGCTCGCTCTCGCCTCTGGATTGCCATGGCTGTGGGCTGATGCGGAGACCATCCCTCCCGTGTGCCTGAATCCCCGCTGCATGCCTGCGCCCGGGCTGGATGGAAAATCTGGGCTGGAGGAAGGGGATGTGTTGCCGGGCTGAACTCTACCGGCCAGTGGGAGCCTGCGGGCGGGCGGGTGGGAGTGCGGGGGTGTCCGCCTGCCTGTCTGTCTGTGCCGGTGGCTGGAGAGCGAGCACAGACGCTGTTTCAAAATAAAGGCTTGCCCTGCCCTTGCCTTCCCCTGATACAAACATACAGCCCGGGAGAAGAGCAGAGTCGGGGAAACTGAGGCACGGTTGAGGTTCCTCCACAGCAACACTTAAAGAGGGGCGTTGCCCCTAGCCGAGGCACCAGAAGTGACCAGTTCTCCAGCCAGCCAGCTCCACTCCGTGCAATTCCCTTTGCTTTTTCCAGCTTCAGACCTTTGCATTTCCTTTTAATGCACAGTTAGAAGGGGAGGAGTAACCGAGGGGGAGCTGTGTTAGTCTGAATCTGCATAAACAACTAGAAGTCCCCTGGCATTTTATAGACTAACAGATTTATTGGAGCATAAGCTTTTGTGGGCAAAGACCCTCTTCGTTTGCCCAGGAAAGCCTATGCTCCAATACATCTGTTAGTCTATAAGGTGCCACAGGACTTCTCGTTAGTTAGAAGGGGGTGACTCTCCTTCCTCTTTTTCTTAAAAATAATCTGCAGAGCACTGGCCAGCTGGAGACTAGATTTGGCTTTAAAGCTACAAACAGCAGCACCTGCTCCCAAAGTCCTTCAAAAGCCAGACAGACATGGGAGCAAACATATTTTTAAAATATTGTCCTGAAACAAGCAAACCGAATTAATCCATGTTCAAAATATACACTGGCCAGATCCTCTATTGGCGTAGCTCCATTGAAATCAACTGATCTACACTTATCCAGAACAACTGAAGGTTGGAGCCAGATAGAGTGAACTCTGAGCTCATGCATTTTCTCTTTACAGAGAGGCAGACCTGAAGATGTGCGCCAGGGTCTATATTTTTATAAACAGCCAGCATTTGGTAAAGAGATGAGAAACTTTCTCAGTCTGATGCATACCTTTCCCTTCCTTACATTGTCCTAATTAGAAACAAGTGACCCATCGCAGTCCGATCCTCATTAATAAAAAAATCACCTTGGATTAGCATAACACAAAATTATATAATATCAGTAAAATGATATGTATTGAGAGACTGGGGGAAACCATGTGAGTGCACACACAAACTTACCTATAAAAACGCACACACAAAAGCTTTCGGTGTTGTTAATCTGATAACCCTTGATCCACATTTGGAGAGAGTTGTTCAGTCTTCAGAGCTCCATGGTTCTGCCTCAGAACAGGGGAGTGGATTAGACATCTCTTGAGGCCCCACCCTGCCCAACATTTCTATGACCTTATGTTCCCCTTCCTGAGGGAAAGCCAGGGAGGGTATCAACTGGAATATTGGATTTTGCAATATGGACACTTGACCACTAGTCCCTAGCTCAGGGGTCACCAACCAGTAGATCCGCATCTACCAGTAGATCTTGGAGCCTCTGACAGGGGATCCTGACTGGTTTGGCCGGGAAGCTATCAAGCGCTGGCACTTCAGTTGCTCCTCCCCCCACTGTCAAGCTGATCCAGCCCTCTGCCTTGCAGCTGCCCCCTCTGGAGCCTCCTGCTCGCTGTGCAGGGTGCAGGAGGGAGAAGGAGGGGTGCTGAAGCCAGGGTGTCCCTCCTCCCCCCACTCCTGTACCCTGTCTCCTCACAGAGAGAAGGGGATGGAGGGAGCTTGGCAATGCAAATCTCTGCCACTCTCACAAACACACACTGCCCTTTGCTCTCCTCTCCCGACCCAACACGTACATGGGGGGTTGTTACTCCTTTTACTGCTTGCAAAGTGGGTTAGTTTGGTGTTTGACTGATCTGGGCATTTCATAACTTTCATGTCTCTCTTACGCTTAAATGTAATTCTTTGAGAAGTGAGTTCTAAAACGCCTGACCTGTCATGTCTGGAGTCATTATCCCTGTGGTCATTGCTGCTCCTGGAAGTGGCTGGCATGTCCCTGCAGCCCCTGAGAAAGGTAGAGCAGGGGTCTCCACATGCTGTCCTTGCCGGCAGATGCAGCTCCTGCAGCTCCCAATGATCAATAATGGGGAACCGTGGCCAGTAGAAGCTGTGAGCTCAGTGCCTGGAGATGAGGGGCAGCACATGGTGCCATGGAGCCATCGCTGTACATGCCAGCTGCTTTCAGGAGTGGTGCAGGGCCAGGCAGGAGTAAGCCTGCCTCTACCCCATTGCTCCACCACCCAGACGCCATCTCAGTTAAAAGGTGCCCAGCCAGAGCCTGCTTCCTGAACTCCTGTCCCAGCCCTGAACCTCCTCCTGCACCCAACTGCCTGCCCCAGACATGAATCCCCCTGCACCCAAACTCCTTCCCAGAGCTTGCACCCTGAAATGCCTCCTGGACCCCAATCCCCCACCCTGGGCTCAGCCTGGAACCCCTCCCACACTCCAAATCCCAGACCAGAGCCTGCAGCCTGGTGAAAGTGAGTGAGGATGGGAGAGGAAGGGGGATGAAGTGGGCAGGGTGAGGCCTCGGAGAAGGGGTGGAGCAGGGGCGGGGCCTCAGAGAAGGGGCAGGAAGGAAGCTGGACAAGGGTATTTGGGTTTGAGGTGGATCTTACATTGCACTTAGATTGAAAAAGTGATCCTGTGGTTAAAAAGGTTGGAGACCTCTGCCCTAGCTGGAGACCCTGGCACTACACATGATCACATTTTCAGATGGAAGATGGGATGGGTTTGAAATAAATCCCTGGAGGACAGGGGAAGAGAAGGTGCAGGGAAGGGGTAACCTATTCCCACTGTAAAACTTATATAAGATGTCATATTGTAACCCCACGTCATGGACTCTTAAAAGGACAGCCCCATAGAGTTACATCATTGATAATGTGTCATTATGAAACTTTATTTTCAGAGGAATCACAGTATAAAATGCAGCAGAAATTCAAATCCAAGTTGAAGCACAGTGTCAAAGTAGAGATGGGCAGATTGGGTTTACTTTGAAAATACCCCCCTCTCCCCAAACACACCCATGCGCACACACACACACATCAGGAGACTTGGCATTTCAGATGATTTATAATGGTGCCTCTCTAGTTCAAATCCAATGTCAGGTTGATAAATGACCAAACTTTGCAACAGCCTGCCTGAAATGGTCCCTCGGCAAGTTTCCAGTGTTCACGTGTCCACAACACAAAATCCATTTCCACCATTCACACCCTTATGGAGAGTTTCACCAGACAAGCTAAGATGTGGGTACTGTGTTTGCCAAGAAGAGTAAACTACTCAACCTTTTTCAGACAACAATTAAGGGTGATTTGCAAGAATATGTGAGAAAGTCTACATTGCTTCTGCTCATTTTTTTCCTTATATGTGAAGAAGGCTGGATAATAACTACTCTGAGAATGGTTAACAGTTAACGGTTCACAATCATGCTGGAAGGGCATAACGAGTGGGGTTCCACATGGGTCTGTTTTGGGGCCAGTTCAGTTCAATATCTTCATCACTGATTTAGATGATGGCATAGAGAGTACGCCTATTAAGTTTGCAGATGATACCCAGCTGGGAGGGGTTGTGACTGCTTTGGGGTATAGGGTCATAATTCAAAATGATCAGAACAAAATCGAGAAATGGTCTGAGGTAAATAGGATGAAATTTAATAAGGACAAATGCAAAGTGCTCCACTTAGGAAGGAACAATACGTTTCACACGTACAGAATGGGAAGCGACTGTCTAAGAAGGAGTACTGCAGAAAGGGATCTAGGAGTCATAGTGTACCACAAGCTAAATATGAATCAGTGTGCAAAAAAAGCAAACATGATGCATTAATAGGAGTGCTGTGAGCAAGACATGAGAAGTCATTCTGCAATGACTATTCCCACTGTAAAAGTCGCTCTACTCTGTAAGAAGTCGCTCTACTCTGCACTGATCAGGTCTCAGTTGGAGTATTGTGTCCAGTTCTGGGCACCACATTTCAAGAAAGATGTGGAAAAATTGGAGAAGATCCAGAGAAGAGCAATAAAAATTATTAAAGGCCTAAAAAGCATGAGCTATGAAGGAAGACTGAAAGAACTGGGCTTGTTTAGCTTAGAAAAGAGAAGACTGAAAGGGGACATTATACCTATTTGCAAGTATCTAAAAGGGTGTTATAAGGAGGAGGGAGAAAAAATATTCTCCTTTGCCTCTGACAATAGGACAAGAAGCAATGGGCTTAAACTGCAGCAAGGGAGGTTTAGGTTGGACATTAGGAAAAACTTCCTAATTGTCAGGGTGGTTAAACACTGGAATAAATTGCCTTGGGAGGTTGTGGAATCTCCATCACTGGAGATATTTAAGAGCAGGTTAGACAGACATCTATCAGGGATGATCTCTAGACTGTGCTTGGTCCTGCTGTGAGGGCAGGGGACTAGACTTGATGACCTCTTGAGTTCCCTCCAGTTCTAGTATTTTATGATTCTTTTATTCTAAGAAACAGGAGACTTCCATTTCCAGAGCTGTCAATCCAAGCACCTTCCTCCAGCAGTTAAATGTACTTATTCAAATAATAATAATTTGAGCTGGTAGAATTATTTACTAAAAAGAAAAGCGGCATAACAGAGAAAATGCCCTATTTACCCACATATTTTTAACTGCTGCTTTTTGAAAGATGGGATTTAGTCTTGGAAAAATAGTACCCTACCCATTCTACTAGGTCTTCACCGCACAGAACTCTCACTCAAGGAAACATAGTTGCATTATATATACGGAGCAAAATAGTTTGAATGATAAAGCCCCCAAAATAAAAGCTTAGGTTTAAAAGAAATGGACACACAACTCATAATAGGGCCTTAATGCTGTTAATGTTTTCAAAAGTAAAATGCAAATTCTTAATTTCTATGAAAACAAAATTCCACTACAACATGAATATTCAATAGTTTGATTACTGCTAGAAGAGTTGTCTAGCTAAAAATTCTGCCACTGGAATACAAAGAACCCTTAGCTTCTAGTGACAAGAATTTGTTGCAGAGTAACTTGCTTTTCTAAGCACATACATCTGACGAAGTGGGTCTTTGCCCACGAAAGCTTATGCTCCAACACTTCTGTTAGTCTATAAGGTGCCACAGGACTCCTCGCCGCTTTTGCAGATTCAGACTAACACGGCTACCCCTCTGATACTTGCTTTTCTAAGAATATTCTGCTCCGCTTCTTAATTTCTATTGCTAGATTGCTTCCTCACAGAAAAGTCTACCGACTGGAGCTAACAGGGGAAGCCTGTGTTCAGTCCATTGTGGGGAAAAGGGATTAGTGTTTGTCTTCTTTCCTCGCACAGTGAACCATAGTTACACTCCCAACCTCGCAGGTCCTGCAGTCGATCTAATGCAAGCCACAGCCCATGTTGTGTAGTCCAGCACCGCCAGGACAGTTCCAGCACCCCCAGCTCTAGTAACAGTTTGTCTAGCGTACATGGGTAATGCATGGTAATATAACAAGCTACACATGTAGAAAAAGATGCACAAAATTGTCTCATATAATTTTTTATTATTATTAAATATCATGTGCTCTTTGAGGAATTTAGGAATGTACATGCAGTAGGATATAGAATTAACTAGACTGCCTTAATATGCTCTTCATACTTTATTTTTTAAGGGAATTTCCTGTTTCTTTTTTTAAAAAGAAGAAAAGTAAAGGAGAAGAAAAGTAAAGAGGAAGGAAAAGAGATCACCACTCTCCAGGACTTCAAAACTCTGCTGACACACAACAAAGTGCCATCATCTGTGATTAACTGATGATAATGAGAAAAGGCCACTGAAGCATAGGCTATGTCTACACTGTGCAGCTTTTCCGGGATACTGAAGTTATCCCGGAAAAGCTTTGCCGCGTCCAAGGAACACTTCAGCTTTTTCGGGGAACAGTTTCTGAAAAAGCAGACACGTTCTTTCTGCATGCCTGTATTCCTCATTGTATGAGGAATAAGGGATGCTCCGAAAGAGGAGGTTTTTTTAAATTTGGCCTCGTGTAGATGGGCCAAATTTTGCAAAAGCCTTTTCCGGAGAAAAAAACAGAAAAAGATAACGCAAATTGTGTTTCACAATTTGCGTATCTTTCTCCAATAGAACTCTGTAATCTAGACATAGCCATATAGAGGAAGGTGCCATATAAGATTGTAAGAGACCAAAAAAGGTTATGCTCTGTGGCATGAAATTCTAGAAGAAAAATACCATGTGCACACAAATGCTACTTTAAGTGTGGATAACAAACCAATTCTCCATTAATAAGATACAATTTATAAAACACCTATGGGAATTCTCCAAATACAAGATAGGAATTTTCTACAGGTGGGGAAAACCTGAAAACATCTACCATGATAATTCCACTGATTTAGAGTGTCGGTTCACATGGGGATGAGATAAATTCCAACCATAGCTTTGTTTTTCTCTCTTTGCCCATTTCCATTTTTCTTCCTAGAATGTGCTACATAAAAAAATGTTCAGAGCAAAGAAGAAGTGGAACAAAGAAACATTTGCCATTCATGAAGACAGACGGCCAATCGGTGTGTCCAATACTCAGGAAAAACTCCATTTCTGCCTAACACACTAGGGTATCAAAGTCAATAGCACTTTACCTGCTGGCAAAATTATCTCTTCCCTGTAGCTGACAAAAAAAATCCCCCAAACCATCATTCCTCAGTTATTGATATAACTATCTTAGCTAAAAGCTCTGCTCCTTGAATGCCATGAGCACTGTTGCTTCAAGAGTTTTGGCAAAGTAACTTGGCTTTCTGAGATTATGCAGCCTGCTTGTCCTCTTGATGGCAGGGTCATCAATGGGAAGGAACTCCACAGAAGCTCGCCCCTGCTCAGGGTGCAAAGGTTGGCCTGGAGTCAGCTGCTGGGGATTCCCTCAACATTAGGGTATGCCTACACTACAGCGTTATTTCAAAATATCTTATTTCGAAATAGTTAATTCAAAATAAGTTATTTTGAAATAACGCGTCTACACATAAAATGCATTTTGAAATAGCGTTTTGCTATTTCGAAATAGCGTGTCCACACTGAGTGGATGCTGAATCGCATTTAAGGCTGGCCGGAACCAGGTCCAGCAGGGCATCAGGTCAGGAGTTACTTTGTGTGGCTGCTGCCTGAGGCTATCTGAGGCCTGTGCTTAAAGGCCTTCCCCTCCCACCCCCCACCGGACAGCTGGTTCTCAGCTTTCCCTGCTTGCTTGCCTACCTCGATGAGGACAGCAAAGCATTTTGTCTCTGCGTGCTCTGGTTGCCCTCACTTGGGACACCACAGAACTCTGCAACGTGGAGCCAGAGCTGCCCCTGGGCACTCTGGTGCTTCTCGTGGATGCGTTGCTGCAAGCCTGGCTGCACTGTCTGCAGGCTGCCATCTGGGAGGTCCATCAGGGGGCTGTCAGTATCCAGGAGGCCCTGCGGGAGAGCTTCCACCCTGAGGAGCACTAAGAGACTCCCTGGTCTGCCCCACTGGGGGCTTGTGCCTCATTCCTCCCTCACATCCTTCCACATACCCCTCTCTAACCCCCCTTCCCGATGTCAAATAAAATACATGTATTTTCATAGAATCATAGAACCATAGAGCTGGAAGAGACCTCAGAAGGTCATCAAGTCCAGCCCCCTGCTCTAGGCAGGACCAATCCTAACACAAACCCATGAACACAAACTCCCTTTATTTAACAAAACTGGGGCGGGGAGAATAAAATTCTGGTGAGACTGGGGAAAGGAGGTGGGAGAGGGGAGAAGAGAGGGTGGGAGAGGGGAGGGGGAAACCTGGGAGATGGGAGCTGGAAGGGGGAAGCAAGGGGAAGAAGGGAGAGGGGAAGCTCAGGGCTCAGGGTTGGGGGTTTCGCCAGACCAACTTGATTTTCATGTGAACCTGCTCCTGGGTTGGCATGTGGCCTTTGGTGGCCAGGCTGGCAGCTATCCTGCCATAGACGACCATGTTCCTCCATCTAGTGCAGAGATCATGGACATTGGGGGCATCCCCTCAAACCTGAATAAGGTCCATGATCTCCACCCTGGACCAGGAAGGCACCCGCCTTCTCCAGGCCTGGCAGGCTCCTGGGAGCTGGCAGATTGCTCCTGGGGAGTGCCAGAGGGCTGGCTGCCAGTGGCTTGCTGGCTCATGTTTTGGAGCCACTGGGTCAGGGGCAGTGACTGCTGGCTGTGGGCTGGCAGGCTTGGAGCTGGCACAGACACTGTGGCCAAAGTCAACCCCTTTAAGGGCTCTGGGGAGGCAGGGAGGGAGAGGAGTGTTTTTGGTTGAGACTGGAGTGGCCACCAGGGCACCCTGTGAAGGCTGGAGGTCCCCTATTTCGATATAAGTGTCTACACAGCACTCATTTCAAAATAGCTATTTCGAATTTGGCATTAGTCCTCGTGGAATGAGGTTTACCAAATTCGAAATAAGCCCTCCGCTATTTCAAATTTATTTCGAAATAGCGGTTTGGCTGTGTAGACGCTAGGAAAGTTATTTTGAAATAACTTTGCTGTGTAGACATACCCTTAGGGAATTCCCAGAAAGGCACAGAGCCTTGTTCACCTACCCCCTCAGGAACAGGGTGATGAGAAGGAATGGTCCCTGTTGTCATCTTGCACAGGATAGAGCAGACTCCAGTCTGCTCTAACCAGATCCCGGGGCATAAGAGTGAAAAGGGGGGTTATAACTGGCTCCCTGCATGTCAATTTGACACAACAGTTTAATTTCATCACTGTAAGTGAAAGTGTAACCAACACTTAGCCCCCACTTACCACCACCAGGTGGATTTGAACCTGGGACCTCTGGAGCTTAGTGGGGGAGCTTCTACCCTTTGAGCTGTAAAGGTCTCTTGGCTTTGTCTGTTGTAGTCTAGGTGCCACTGCATGGGCCAGTGAACCATACTAGCTGTGTGGGTTTCAAAAGGACAGTTGGGTCTTCTGCTATAAATCCACTTGACCTGGCATTCTAGCATTTCTGTTTCACTCCACAGGATTCCTTATTCCTGTTTAAATTTAGTTCTACTTCCCTACCATGTGTAACAACTGGCGAAAGGCTCTGTTCCCTGTCAGTGCTGAAGCATTCAAATTTCCCCTGCCACCTGGGGACTTTTGAAAATTTTATTGGGCTTGGAATTCTGTCCTAAAAAATGTGACATTTCTACAAGATGTCAAATCTGCTCAACTTCCATCAAAACCACAAGGAGTTGAAGGCACAAGGTAGTTTGCAGAATAACACTGTTACAATCTGAGAAATTATGCCCCTGGCATCACTTGATGGAGTTATGCAGCAATGTGGTTTTGTGGAGGATCAAGATTTTCTTGTTGTACCTGCCAATTGTCCAGGTTCAAAACTTGTTTTCAAAAACAAAGTTCAGTGTGGCAGATTCATCAGAACTGATGACCCTTTCCCATGACTAGTTTCAGCTCTACGGCATTTTCCTATGAACAAGTGCTCTCATTATATACTGATAATGTAACACAGCTGCTTCTTATTCTAGTTGGAACACTGATTTGGAGAGCAGCAAGAGAAAAAAAATTAAATTTTGGGCCAATTTTCAGCTACGTTTCTAAATAGCTTCTTTATCCCTTATCTGAGTGAAAAATGAAAGCCTCTACAGGCCTTTTGAAGAAACCTCAGAAGTGTTGGGCCTTAAAGATATTGGCAGAAGTAGGTGAAACCTCTGTTTTAGTGTCTTGAAAAGCCTGTGCACCCACTCTCACAAGCCAAAAGCACAATGCAAAACATTGTCCATTTTCTAGTCCATTTCACTAATGTGCCATAATTTGATGAGCTGTTCACAGTCACATGCTTTGGTTAAAATTTCATAAAATGTGAATAGAATGCTTGTAGCATGAAACCAAATGAATCCCCAAAGCTTTAAAGATTTAGCTGCAAAGAATCTTTCTTTCTTGATGTACCTGCTACTGTAGTGAGAGAAAGAGAAGAAGCTGGAAGGCTTAAACTCAAGAGATTTTTACTCTTGGGCGATGAATACCTGCACACATGGACTTGAGAAAGGGAAGACTCCTTAGAGACCAACTTTAATAAGGCTTTCTTTACAATCCAATATTGCAAGGTGTTTAGTTCCCACACGGGATTGGATCTCAATGGGATAAAGGAAACCAAACTTTCAAATTTGTCATCATGTCAAGTTTTGACTTTGTGAAACAGTTTCATGAGTCTGTTCAAAATATTTCACTTTGAAATTTTAGATCACTTATCCTTGTCATGGAGTGGTGTAATGGGGCTAGGCCCTATGGTCATAGAGAAGTCCTCCAGGAGGCTAGAGAGCAACTCGTGCAGTGTTTCTTGAACTTTTTAAGATTGAGGAACACCAAACAATAATTTTTTTTTTATGAGGAACACCAACAATTTTTTGTTGAGCAAAAAAAAAAAAATGGTTGGAGGGGAAAAAGGGTTGGGGGGGAAGTTATTGAGCAAAAAAAAAAGGTTGCCTGCCCCTTTAAGGGCAGCCATTTTGAACTCTGTTGTTCTCCGCAGCACACCTCCGACTGGTTTAGAGGAACTGGCCAATCAGGAGCCGGGAGAACTATAAGAGAAGCTGCAGGAGCAGAGGCAGCAGCGCAGCTGCAGCCCAGATATGGAAGGGAGAAGGTCAAGGAAGAACCAGGGACAGCTCAGTGGGGAGCTGTTCAAGACACTGTCTCCAGGAGGAGAAGCCCTGGAGGCACCACTCTCCTACCGAGTGGGGAAAGAGACTGAGAGGAAACCGACTGAGACTGGACTGGACTCAGAGACACTGCAGAGAGCACCGGGATGGGCCTCTGTTAGAGATGTCCCCCGGAAGGGGGTTGTGAATGCACACATGTGTGACTCGGCTGGAGGGCTCAGTAGCCACAAGGCTTTTAAGACTGAGGCAGTGCAGGAACCTGCACACGGCCGAATGGCGGGTGCTTGCGGGAGGAGAGTGCCCACATCCGTTACAGGTGGATATACCCAACTCCCTCAAGGGCAGAGCACTAGGCCTCTGAGGCCTCCCAAAGAGTGCTCCGCCCCAAGTGCATCTTAGTCCCTGTGGCTCAGGGCCAATAACTACACCCCATCTCCAAGGAGGCAGTCTGGCCTAGCGGCTACAGTCAGAAAACGACTCGCCCAAGGTCACACAGGAAATGTACAATAGAGGAGAGAACTGAATCTAGAGCTGGGTTAGCATCTTAACCACTGGAGCATCCCTCCTCCCTTCACAAGAAAGGGTGCTTTCTGCAGAACAATATTTCCAAGCCAACAGAAAGTAGAGCAATCCAGAAACCTCATGAAAACCAATTCTCCTGAGATTTCTGGTCTAAGAATCTGATCCTGGTGCCATTAATGGCAAAATTCCCTTTAGCTTGGCTTGCAGCAGAGTCACAGATCTGATAATGCAGCGTATAATCAAATCTTTCAAGGGTCACCTGTCACTAAAGGCCTAATCCTGCTCCCACTGATGTCACTGGGAGTTCAGTCACTGTTTCAGGGTCAGAGCTCAATTGAAATGTCGTTAAAGTACACAGAACTGTTCCCTCGTCCTTACAGCAATACAGAATTGTTAGCTCTTTTGCCAGTGCTGGAAATAGTTTTATAGGGAGTGCAGAAAGAAATCCTTCCTGGTCAGAAAAGCTTCCTGTTTAAAAGGGCTCAGAGCTGGTTTCTAGATACTGCAGCCAATATTCAAATTTTACCCTCCATTATGCAGTTGGGCTTAGCAATGGGGGACTCTGCAGGGCCCTGCGAGAGAAATCGTCTCTCACAGCTGCAGATTAGCAGAGCTATGTCACAGCCAGGATTGCAGCCCCAAGATCCTGACACTCCCATGTACCATAAGAACGGCCACACTGGGTCAGACCAAAGGTCCATCTAGCCCAGTGTTCTGTTTGCCGACAGTGGCCAGTGCCAGGTGCCCCAGAGGGAATGAACTGAACAGAGAATCATCATAGATCCCTCCCCTGTCACTCATTTCCAGTCTCTGACAAGCAGAGGCTAGGGACACCATTCCTACCTGGCTAGGAATATTATCCTGGCTCATAAGCATTGATGGACTTAACCTCCATGAATTTATCTAGCTCTTTTTTTGAATCCTGCTATAGTCCTGGTCTTCACAACATCCTCTGGCATGGAGTTCCACAGGTTGACTCTGCGCTGCATGAAGAATTACTTCCTGGCCTTCTCCAATGCCCTAGGATAGCCTAGCTGGTGGGGATGTGCCTTGAGCCCGCACTGACATGGTCTCCTCCCTATGCAGGTCATGTACACCCAATATGCAGCATGCTCCAATCCAGAATTCCACTGGGTCTACTGCAGCTGGGGCAATTTGCTGCAAGGAGAGAGGGGAGGAATTGCAAACCTTCCACTTTGGGTGGGAGCATTCAGTGACATGTAGTGGGAAAGAGACAAGGACTAGGCATTGATCTTCTGTGGACAGATATGAAAGGGAAACAGATACTTAATTCTGCCTTCTTATCTACTAAAGCCTGCCATATGTTATTGCCTAAGATACGAAGGGAGTAATTTGCAGATTGGCAGCTGTTAAGTAGGGCTGCTAGATTTTTTTTTTACCCACTGGTGTTGTAGGCTGGAGTTGTGAATAACTTGCTTCTGTATTTTTTAAAATGAGATATTTTATAAAATAATTAAAGGATCTCTTGCTTAAGCTATGCTATAGTAATGCAAGGGCAGTTTTTACCCTACTGTGATTATCTGGAAGTAATACATCATTTTAACCTTACAAAGTTAAATCCTTCCCAATAAAAAGTTACCATAAATTGCAAGAAATTGTCATCAAATACTAGTCTACTGCAGCAATGGCATCATTCTAATTTCATCTCAATGAGATCCACAAAGAAACTTCCTGTTACAGGATTCAAAGATGCTTCCTATAAAAATGTCTAGAAGCTTGCATCTCAGCAAGAAATCCTTTAAAGCAGTTCTGATGATTTAGGAAATGCAAGTAGGTCAAGAAAAATAAATGCTTGTTTACATTCAGTTAAAGAGTTGCATTTCCTCCTGTCATGTCATGTGTATATGTTCATATACCAGCCGTACATAGGACATAAGAATGGCCACAATGGGTCAGACCAAAGGTCCATCTAGCCCAGTATCCTGTCAGCCGACAGTGGCCAATACCAAGTGCCCCAGAGGGAGGGAGCACAACAAGTAATCATCACGTGATCCCTCCCCCGTCATCAATTTCCAAACATAGGCTAGGGGCACTATTCCTACCCATCCTGGCTAATAGCTGTTGATGGACATAACCTTCATGAATCTATCTAGCTCTTTTCTGAACCCTGTTAAAGTCCTAGTCTTCACTGCATCCTCTGGCAAGGAGTTCCACAGGTTGACTGCGCTGAGTGAAGAAAAACTTCCTTTTGTTTGTTTTAAACCTGCTGCCTATTCATTTCATTTGGTGACCCCTAGTTTGTATGTTGTGGGAATAAGTAAATAACTTTTCCTTATTCACTTTGTCCACACCAGTCATGATTTTATAGACCTCTATCATATCCCCCCTTAGTTTCCTCTTTTCTAAGCTGAAAAGTCCCAGTCTTTTTAATCTCTCTTCATATGGGACCCATTCCAAATCCCTAAATATTTTTGCTGCCCTTTTCTGAACCTTTTCCAATGCCAATATATTTTTTGAGATGAGGCAACCACATCTGTACACCGTATTCAAGATGTGGGCGTACCATGGTTTTATAGAGAGGCAATAAGGTGTTCTCTGTTTTATTTTCTATCCCTTTTTTAATGATTCCTGACATTCTATTTGCTTTTTTGACTGCCGCTGCACACTGAGTGGATGTTTTTAGAGAACTATCCACAATGACTCCAAGATCTCTCTCTTTTGAGTAGTTGTAGCTAAATTAGTCCCCATCAGCTTGTATGTATAGTTGGAGTTATTTTTTCCAATGTGCATTACCTTACATTTATCAACATTAAATTTCACTTGCCATTTTGTTGCCCAATCACTTAGTTTGATGCAATCTTTTTGAAGCTCTTCACAGTCTGCTTTAGTCTTAACTATCTTGAGCAGTTTGGTATCATTTGCAAATTTTGCCACCTCACTGTTTACCCCTTTCTCTAGATTATTTATCAAAAAAAGTTGAATAGGATGGGTCCCAGGACAGACCCTTGGGAGACCCCACTATTTACCTCTCTCCACTCTGAAAATTGACCATTTATTCCTACCCTTTGTTTCCTGTCTTTTAACCAGTTATCAATCCATGAGGGGACCTTCCCTCTTATCCCATGACAACTTACTTAAGAGCCATTGATGAAGCTTGTCACTTGTCACTTGTCAAAGGCTTTCTGGAAATCCGCTATATCTACTGGATCCCCTTTGTCGTCATGTTTGTTGACCCCCTCAAAGAGCTCTAGTAGAACAGTAAAGCATGATTTCCCTTTACAGAAACGAAGTTGACTTTCCCCTCAAGAAATTACATTCATCCATGTGTCTGACAATTTTATTCTTTACTATAGTTTCAACTAATTTGCCAGGTGCTGACTCTAGACTTACTGGCCTGTAATTGCCAGGATCACCTCTAGAGCCCTTTTTAAGTATTGGCGTCACGTTAGCTATTTTCCAGTTACTAGGTACAGAAGCTGACTTAAAGGATAGGTTACAAACCACAGTTAATAGTTCTGCATTTTACCATTTGAATTCTTTCAGAACTCTTGGGTGAATGCCATCTGGTCCCAGTGACTTGTTACTGTTCAGTTTATCAATTTGTTCCAAAGCGTCCTCTAATGATACCTCAATCTGGGACAATTCCTCAGATTTGTCACCTAAAAAGAATGGCTCAGGTTTGGGAATCTCCCCAATATCCTGAGCCATGAAGACTGAAGCAAAGAATTCATTTAGCTTCTTCGCAATGACTTTATCATCTTTGATAATAAATAAATAGATATCACGTACCTCTGCAATGCTTCTTTAAATGGAGCAACAGCATCCAATGAGGGTCTGTTCTTAACTCAGACACTGGGTTGTTCTGTAACCTTGGGCAAGTCACATTCTCAAAAGTCAGATTATCAGGCCTACAGTATCCACAACTGGAGCCAGATATTCAAAGGCGTTCATGTCTTATGCCTTTAAGAAGCACATGGGCTCTTTTCAGGGGGGAAAGTCAACATGCTGCATTTACTGAAATACAATGGCAAAGCAGTTAGCATATGCTTACATAGACAGACACACACACACACATACACACACCTGCCAATGATGGTATAGTTACCAGTCTGTTGCTCACATTAGCCTGCCAGCCAAGTAGGCTAAGTGCATGGGAGGAACTAGGTGCACTTCGGTCCAGACCAAGGTTCCAGTCAGTGGTAATGGCAGGAATAACCTGGCCCATATGGAAAAGGAGTCCTCCTTTTATAATGGTTTTTCTTCATCAGGATCAGTGAGTTTTGCATCATCATGCTGTTTTTCTGATGGATGTTTGTTATCTCCAGTTGTCCCTCGTGTTCCTTTTGCCATGCTAAGCTGGTTTCGATCACAAATGTTTTGTCTCAGTTGATAAATTTTCAGCTCCCCTGGGTTGCCAATCTGCCCCCTTTTGATATGCAGTAATCTCTGGCACAGCTGATCGGTTGTTGGGTCCTTCTCCTAGCATCTGGTCCAGTGATGGCCTTCACACTTATCTCCTGCACATTCCTCAGTCTCACACAAGGGTAGACAAAGAGAATTTTAAAAGAGCTGATCATTACATTATTTTACTAAACTATAGTACCATATATACTTCAGAACTAGAAACAGAATAATGACCATAAAAATCTAAGTCTATTTCTGCCTCAAAATGATTTAGCACAGTGTTTCACAACCTTTTTTTATAAAATACCCCCCTTTTAAAAAAAATATAAGTACCCTCAGTACCTACAGTTTTCAGACACACAATTTTTTTTTCTACCATTGCCACACATTTGTTTAAACAACTTAATCGTAGCTGGGCTGGCGATGAAATTTTGGGGTGTAAAAAGTACAAAAATAATAAAGTGCTGTAAAACTTAGAACAAAAATTCAGTTTTCTCCAAATTTCAGTTGTGTTGACGTACCCCCCAGACGTCTCTCGAGTACCCCTGAGGGTACTTGTACCACTGGCTGAGAAACACAGGTTTAGCAGAATATAACATAAAACATATTAAGACTTAGTACATTAAGACTTGAATATTTAATACAGGCGTGGCCAACCCGGGGCTCTTCCCCCCCATCAGTTCGGCTCACAAAACCACCCCCGAGGCTCGTGAAGTCACCCCCAGAACATGGCCCATGCCTCCCGGCTCCCCTGTGCTCTCCAGGGCAGGGGAGCTGTCTGGATCAAAATGACGGATCCAATATGGGGGCCGCGGCCGCCGACAGGGCCCTGCTAAGACCAAAAAGCCTCAAAAAGCCTTCTTAAAGGGCTAGTCCTTTTTTTTTCCTCTACTACTTTTTGGACACCCCTGACTTAATATGTTGTAGTTATATACATATGACTATATGTGTATATAACACTCAAAATAAGAAAAAGGAATTTTCCTGCTACACATGTTCAGAATGCTAAGCTGTTTTATAACTCTGGCCACTTATTGTGGTGCCTAGATGGGAGCTGAGCTCGTGTGTAGATCTGGCGCCAACTGTTGCATGCTGAGCTTTTCTGTCTTTAGGCAGTCTTGCAAAGTACTTAACCTTGCAAAGCACCAGCTGAAGAAGGTAGTTTGTGCATACAATGCCTGGTAGGGCTGGAAAGACTCTTTTAGAGTAGTCCCTCAGAGTAGATGTTCCCTCTAATTTTGTTAGCTGTGTGTGGAATACATTTTGTTGTGTGCACTGAGGCATGTGCAGATGTGCACCACCAGTAGAAACACTTGCTGCCGGCTGTGGGTGCTCTGCTAATCAGCAGGGCGGCATCACAATCTCTCCTGGGTGGCTGCCCAAGTTCACCTTACAGGGAACACTGCTCAGAGTGGTGATAAATATCTGCTTTTGATCACCAAGCATTCTCTTGCCTGTAGGATCTTGCAGAATCACCTTCTTCTGTTTAGTGAAGTTACTCAGCGAGATTAAAAGCAGATACAGACAAAAACATTGCCAGTTTGATGTCTCCCAATGCCAAGTCTTTTCTCATCCAACCCTTATACTACTGCCAGCGGGTTTATTCAAAGTCAGAAGAAAATAGAAACCTGATGAAAGCCAATCAGGTCAAGACTCTGGAGAACCTAGTCACTGGAGGGCAGGGAACAGAGCTGTGCAGAACCTGGCAAAATCTGCATCTTGCTGCATGAAACGAGGGTTTATGCATGCCCAACCACCAAAATAATCCCTGTTCTCAAGATTTGATGCGTTTCACCCTTGCTTCAGGATTGTACGGGACATCAGGCCAGCTCCCTTGCTCTCAGCTGCTGTTCTTCCCTCCCGCACTCACAGACGTTCTTAGCTTTTTGTCTGAATTGCTGCAGTGGATTTGACAACAGACTTATAGTAAAAGCAACACCCAGGTAGCACATGTGTGCTCCACTCGCCACAGCCACTGCCAATCTGACTGTTAGCTGAAATCGGTACAGGTGGAACCTCTCTGGTCTGGGACTCTCTGGTCCAGCAGGATCATGGATGTTGCTGGACCAGAGAGCCCCAGCCACAGGGGTTGCCAATGGCCATGGGGTCAGTGGCCTGGGGACAGGGATCCTAGCCAGCAGCCCATGGGCCAGTGGCCAGGAGCAGAACCCCGCTAGTGGGCTTGGCAGCCTGAGTGGGGCTGACAGCCAGAGCAGAGCCCTGGCAGCCAGGGAGAGTGAAGCAGTGGAACCCATACAGGTGGGCCGGGGAACCAGGTGGGACCAGGAGGGGAGTCCCCAGAGAGCCCGGAAGCCTAGCCACCCCTGGTCTGGCAAACTCCCTTGTTCGGGACCGCTCAGGTTCTGAGGGTGCTGGACCAGCGAGGTCCAGCCTGTGTACACAGCATTCTAAATCGACTAGGACCCGATTGTTAAAGCAGTTGTTAGCCTTTGCCTGGGTAAGTGCAAAATGCCGCTTCACTATTTCTGACCTATTATAAAATACAGGCGTACTTCGAGCATTGGGGCATGCTGTCCCTACGGCAGTGGTGGGCAACCTGCGACCCATGGGCCACATCTGGCCTTTGGGGGTTCTGTGCGCGGCCCGCGATACATTTTATTCACTGTTGCTCACATGCAGAGCTACCAGATTCTGCTGGTTTCCATCCATGTTGGGTTTTTTCCTACCGGTAATACTAAAGTGACACATGCATAAAGCAAGCGAAGTGAGGTGCGTGCTGATTACACACAACATTGACTGATAGAGCTGTGCGCTCCCCCTGAATCCAATCAAACTGTTGCTATGGTTCCAGTCGGCACCCCTGCACATTCTAGGAACACAAGCGCAGTTGGCAACACGACCCTATCCTGGGAGACTGGTTTGGTTGTGACAATCTTGTGGCCCAGTGAGATGAAGAAGGGACACTCATGAGGCCACTCACTAGTCTAGGTTGCCCATTGCTTCCATGTGGTAAAACTCACAAGACATGCAGAGCAGGCATTCTGGGTACTAGCCCCTGCCTCTGGAATTTTTTTCCCTTCATAAATATGGGACTTACACCTTCTTTTTTGGGTATTCCAGTTTCTAGACACTTAGACAAATATTTGGGAAGGAATAATTCCTTCTAGTTGAAGGCAGATAGCCAGTACATGACAACAACCAATGCTGCACAGAAAGTCTATCCGCCATTATCATAGTGCTAATTTTTTATTAGACCCAACAATCCTCTCACCTTTTTGTATTTATCCCCATAACACCCCGGTGAGGGAGAGAAGTGCTATTATCCCCAATTTTTCAGCTGAGGGAGCTGAAGCACAGAAAGATGAAAAACCTTGCTGAAGATCACACAGTAAGTCTGTGATGGAGCAGGCAATTGAACCTGGGTCTCTTAAATCCCAGACTAGCACCCTAAAATGGGACCTGGCGTCCTCCCTTCACAGAGACGCACATTGGCCGTCCTGTTGAGTAAAGAACCCAAGAAGATCAGTGCAACAACAATAAGGGCTTATTCTGACAGCCACTTAAAAAAAGTACACTAAATACAACCCAACGGAAGTTCATCCACTTCGCCATCTTGTATCCTGGCATTGCTGTGATTTCTAGCGCCATTTCCAGGTTCTCCCCCAAGAGTGGGGTTCTCTTTCACACACAGCTGGCTCTGACACCAGTCTCTCTGTTCATCAGGTTAGTACTCAAATGCCTCTAGAAGACTTCTCCTGCAAAGCTGGCTTGTTGGGGAGGAAGATTTTCTCAGCCACCAGCAGTATTCTTTGCTTGCTAACAGTGCCATCCTGGGAAAGATCTTGGACCATCAGATGGAAACACTGCTGTGCATCTGTGCATGCTGTGAGCATGTGACAAAGTGGGTTTTTGCTCATGAAAGCTTATGCCCAAATAAATCTGTTAGTCTTTAAGGTGCCACAGGACTCCTCATTTTCAAAGCTGTGTTTTGTGGTCTTCCTTCCTTAACTGCTTTTTAAAAACACAACACACTCAGGAATGCTCGTCGAAATCTCCATAAAGTGTATTGCTCTACAGAGTTGATTGCTGTACACTTCCTGAAACTATGGATAAACAGCTAATCTTCAATCCATCACCAGCAGCCACTGACATTTTTAAAACCTATTCATGCCGTTTCAACCAAAAGCAACACAGAATTTGATTTGGTGGCTGGCACTCTGAAATACTGAAATTGTTTGGGAACCATACATGGTGTGTAGGGGGAAGGAGCTGGAACAGAACTGGTACCTATTTTGTTCTGCTACATGAAGCGTTCTTGCGTGAAAACAGCCGCTCTTGCGCAAAAACATGCCACCGGTCTACACTGGCCGTGCGTTCTTGTGAAAGTAAACTGACGTTGTACTGTAGAAAATCAGGGCTTCTTGCACGAGAACTCTGATGCTCCCTCTCAGGAAGAAGCCCTCTTGCGCAAGAGCTCTTCCAGAAGAGGCCAGTGTAGACAGGCAACATGAATTTCTTGCACAAGAAGCCCCTATGGTTAAAATGGCCATCAGAGCTTTCTTGCACAAGAGAGCGTCTACACTGCCATGGATGCTCTTGCGCAAAAGCACATCTCTTGCGCAAAAGCACATGCCAGTGTAGACGCTCTCTTGCAGAAGAATTTTTGCACAAGAACTCTTCCGCAAAAGAGTTCTTGCGCAAGAAGCTGCCAGTGTAGATGTAGCCTAACTGAATAATTCTCCAATGTAAGGATTATTATTTCCATGTTGCAGAAGCACCTACATTAACCCCCAGATGGCTGGGCTGTTACCTCTGCTGCTGCTACCTTCCAGACTGGGCCTAGAGGGGCTGCTGTAATAGGGAGGAGTGTCTTGCGTGCAGACACTGGAAAGAGTAGGAGGCCAGTGAGAAGCCAGTCCAGGCTTAGCTTCCTGGACATTTCAGTCTTCCCCTCTTCTTCCTGCAAGTCTTGCCCCACTTTTCCCTGTGGCCACGGAAGCAGAGTAGGAGACAGCAAGGAGTGGATGGCAGTGATTTAGTTCCATTCATGTGTGGGATCAATTTTGTTACGTGCACCAAGAAAGGTACAGCTGTGCACCACCAAATAGAGACACATGCTACCGGCTTGAGGTGGCTGTGGTGGCACTTGACTCTCTCCTGGGGGGCTGCCCAAGTTCACAGCTTACAGGGAAGGAGGGAGTAGTTCCATTCATGTGTGGGATCAATTTTGTTACGTGCACCAAGAAACGTACAGCTGTGCACCACCAAATAGAGACACATGCTACCGGCTTGAGGTGGCTGTGGTGGCACTTGACTCTCTCCTGGGGGGCTGCCCAAGTTCACAGCTTACAGGGAAGCCTCAGCTTCCAAGAACAAGGAATTTTTGCCATGTACAGCGGCCGGGCAGCTAGGGAGGCTTGGAGTGAGAGGCTGGCATCACAGTGGGAAGGCGGCTCCTTTCTCATGTTCTCCATGAGGCAAAGGGAAGTCGCACACTCAGCCTCAGGCTTCAGATGATTTTTCCCAGGCCACAGAGGGTGTTAGTGTTCACGTAGTGAGCAGAGGTCAGGAGAGGTTCCTGGCTCCTCATTCTCTACTCCAGCAGTGCGGAACCCATGGGTCACAACCACCTTGGCTGACTTCTGTGGGCTCGCAGTGGCCAGTTGGCATTTTCTTTTCCTGGCTTGGCGTACACATGCAGGGGTGGGGGGAGTGGCAGGGGAGTGGACCCGGTGCGGTTTTTTTTTTTTTTTTTTTTGCTCAACAAAAACTTTCCCGGCTTTGGGGGTCACGAATGAAAAAAGGTTGAGCACTACTGCTCTACTCAGACCACTTTTCTTTACCCAGTGATGGTGCCAGAGCTGCAATGAGCTGAGGCTGGGGACAGCGAGAACCAGGCCTGCACTGGAGCACAGGCAGTGACTGCATTCTTTGGGGGGGGGGGGGATTTTTGGCGTGTGCGGCAGATTTGCATTCCCAGCCCACAGCGGATATTGCAAAAGGGACCGTATTTGTAGGGGGACATATTGTTGGCATTTCGCAGGGAGGCCGCTGAGTATGTGCAAAAAAAGAGATATCTTTGTACTGCAAAGATGAGCTCATCCCTAGTGCCTTACACAGGGGGCAGGCGGACGGCCGGATAATTAACAGGAGTGACGGCTCATTTTGTGCTGCCGCACCTGCACCTTTTGGGGCGTGAAAATTAACAGTTTCAGCAATGCCACTCTGATCACACACACACACACACACACACACACAGTGCTGCTTGTAAAGTCAGCAACCAGCATCGCCCTTGGGCTCAGACAAGCTGCGGCTGATTTTACACAGCGGGCAGCAACTTGCACCTGTTTCTCTGCGAGCAGAACCACGCCACGTACTTAACTTTACAGCGGGCCTCCATTTCCAGCAGCGTGTGTTTATGCTCCTGTTGGGATGCCTGAAATGATGGGGTCAGGATCCAGGCATCAGGCTTGCAGTCACCAGAGGCAAATCCCAGCAGCCTGACTGATTCAGAAGCTACTGTCACAGCAGCAGCCACAGCCGGTCCCTGGGACATAGGAAGCAACGATGAAGTCATGTTTATTGTTGAAGTGCTGCTTGGTGTGGCGTGTGACCTCCTTTCTACTGGCTGTATGCTCTTTGGGGACAATCATTTGTGTCCATGGAGACATCTCCTTTGTCACAGCTCTGGCTGGGAATGATGGGTGCTTTTCTGTTCCTCTTGGTTAGAAGCAACATCCCTTAGGTTTTTTCCTGCAAATTGTCTCCAGGAACATTCCCCCACCCCCATCTGGAACAGACTTCTCCTCCCTTCAGCCCTGAGCAGCTCCCAGCTCCTCTGGTTGTTTCAAAGTTAAAGGTATGTGGTGCATGGAGAAACAGGAATTGCCACAGTGAACCAGACCAATGGAACATCTAGTCCAGTATCCAGTTTCTGAGAGTGACTAGATGCTTCGGGGCAGGGGTGGCCAACCCATTCAATGAAGAGAGCCGAAACAGCGGCGGAAAAAATGCGAAGAGCTGCACCAGAATTTTTGTTGAGCAAAAAAAAAAAGGACACTGCCCCTTTAAAAGACAAGGCTTTTTGGCCACATCAGGCTCCCAGCCGCCGCCACCATCTTGGCAACACCATTTTGAATCACCGCACTGGACAGTTCCCGGTGAGCACAGGGAACCGGGGGCCAGGGACCGTTTCTAGGGGCGCAGGGGTGGCTTCGCGAGCCATGGGGGAGGCTTCGTGAGCTACACTTTCATGGGGGAAGAGCTGCATCCTGGGCTGGCCACCCCTGCTTCAGGGGAAGGTGCAAGAATCCATAGAGTGGACATGTATGGACTACCTTGTGGACAACGCAAATTTCATTCCAAACATCACTCAAGAACTGGTTAGACAAACACCCCTGTCAGGAAGGGTCTAGATTCACGAATCCTGCCATTCGTGACCGGGAAGACAGACTAGCTGAACACTTGAGGTCCATTCCTGCCCTACATTGCTTTAGAAGCTGGTTTATCCCCTTAGGTAAGGTTAGACACTAGAGCCTGGGCTTTACAGATGAGTTCACCTGGGTCCCCAAAGACTCCCCAAAACGACTGTCCCTTCCTGCAGGGTATTTGACTCAACCCTTCATCCTTCAAGGGCAGATCAATTTCACCAAATTTACACTCTTTTGGGTGAGACTTGAAAGACTTAGGGATGCCTGCTCTTTGTGAGCATTAAACAATACACGGCACTTTTCATGAGTATAGGAATTTGTTCCACAGGTTTTGCCCAAATATTTTACCACCATTCACTAGTGTACAATTTGCTGACTACCGCTGACCATCCCCTCTACAACTTCAGTGATACTCCACATATATATTTGCAAAACACTGTGAGATCCTTTGCGGTGCAATATGCTGCATTAGAATGAAACATGATTATATATTGTACGTAAATTGTCACAAAAAGTGACAATATATGTATTAGGTGTTTCTATAGATGCAATAATACCTACTGTGCAATACGCCTCCAACACTATAGAACAGAGGAGAGCTCCAATGCTACCGTATGCAGTCAATGTGGACTTGAATTACATATAAAATTTAAAAGAGTGTTATGGTTGAAAAGTCAAACTTTCAAAACTCACATAAAGCCTGAATTAAGGTTGCCAAAGAAGCCTTAATATGGTCTGTGTATATGTGTGCGATACAGACATTACTTACATGTTACTTACAGTTCTGCAGAAAAGGACCTGGGGATTACAATGGATGAGAAGCTGGATATGAGTCACAGTGTGCCCTTGTAGCCAAGAAGGCTAATGGCATATTAGGGTGCATTAGGAGGAGCATTGCGAGCAGATCTAGAGACATGATTATTCCCCTTTATTCGGCTCTTGTGCGGCCACATCTGAAGTATTGTGTCTAGTTCTGGGCCCCCCACTACAGAAAGGATGTGGACACATTGGAGAGGGTCCAGCGGAGGGTAACAGAAATGATTAGGGGGCTGGAGCACGTGACCTATGAGGAGAAACTGAGGGATTTGAGTTTGTTTAGTCTGCAGAAGAGAAGAGTGAGGGGGGATTTGATAGCAGCCTTCAACTTCCTGAAGGGAGGTTCCAAAGAGGATGGAGAGAGCCTGTTCGCAGTAGTGAGGAATGGCAGAACAAGGAGCAATGGTCTCAAGTTACAGTGGGAGAGGTCTAAGTTGCACATTTGGAAACAGTATTTCCCTGGGAGGGTAGTGAAGCACAGGGATGGGTTCCCTAGGGAGGTGGTGGAATCTCCATCCCTAGAGGTTTTTAAGTCTCAGCTTGAGATGGCCCTGGCTGGGTTGATTTAGTTGGGATTGGTCCTCGCTTGGGCAGGGGGGTGGACTTGATGACCTCCTGAGGTCTCTCCTAGCTCTATGATTCTATGATTCTAGTAACTCCCAAAGCATTATTCATCTTCTGCAATGAATAAATCAGAAGTCTGGTGGGGAAAAAAGGGACATAGAATCAAATCACTTCTCTAGATCTGCTGGAAATGCTCCTCCTAATGCACCCCAATATGCCATTAGCCTTCTTGGCTACAAGGGCACACTTTTGACTCATATCCAGCTTCTCATCCACTGTAATCCCCAGGTCCTTTTCTGCAGAACTGCTACTTAGCCATTCGGTCCCCAGCCTGTAACAATGCTTGGGATTCTTCCATCCGAAGTGCAGGACTCTACACTTGTCCTTGTTGAAACTCATTAGATTTCTTTTGGCCCAATCCTCTAATCTGTCCAGGTCACTCTGGACCCTATCCCTGCCCTCCAGCGTTATCTACCTCTCCTCCTAGCTTAGTGTCATCTGCAAACTTGCTGAGGGTACAATCCATCCCCTCATCCAGGTCATTAATAAAGATGTTGAACAAAACTGGTCCAAGAACAGATCCTTGGGGCACTCTGCTAGAAACCGACCGCCAACATGACATCGAGCCGTTGATCACTAACCATTGGGCTTGACAGTCTAGCCAGGTTTCTATCCATCTTACAGTCCATTTATCCAATCCATACTCCCTTAACTTGCTGGCAAGAATATTGTGGGAGACCGTATCAAAAGCTTTGCTGAAGTCAAGGTATATCACATCTACTGACTTTCCCATGTCCACAGAGCCAGTTACCTCATCATAGAAACTAATCAGATTGGTCAGGCACGACTTATCCTTCGTGAATCCATGTTGACTATTTCTGATCACTTTTCTCTCTTCCAAGTGCCTCAAAATGGATTCCTTGAGGATCCCCTCTATGATTTTTCCAGGGACTGAGGTAAGTCTGACTGGTCTGTAGTTCCCTGGATTGTCCTTCTTCTCTTTATTAACGATGGGCACTACATTTGCCTTTTTCCAATCATCTGGGATCTCTCCTGATCTCCACGAGTTTTCAAAGATAATGGCCAAAGGCTGAGCAATGATATTTGCCAACTCCCTCAGTACTCTCGGATGCATTAAATCCGGACCCATGGATTTGTGTATGTCTAGCTTTTCTAAATAGTTCCTAACTTGTTCTTTCCCCACAAAGGGCTGTCCACTTCCTTCCCCTACTACGTTGTCTAGTGCATTTGTCTGGGAGCTGACCTTGTCCGTGAAGGCAGAGGCAAAGAAAGCATAGAGTACTTCAGCTTTTCCCACATCATCTGTCACTAGGGGTGTGTCTAGACTACATGGCTCCGTCGACAGAGCCTCATGAAACGGGGCTTACAGAATCTGACAACAAAGGGTTCTGGGGTTGGCAGATCCCCGTCTAGACTGCCGCGCTGTGCCGACAAACAGCTGATCGACACAGCGCAGCAGCCATTTTGATTTAAATGAAGCAGCAATTATTTAAATCGCAGCTTCATTTCCCTTTGTCGTCCTGCCTAATCTACATAGCTCCGTTGACGGAGCCATGTAGTCTAGACACACCCTAGGTTACCTCCCTCATCCAGTAAGGGCTCCACACCCTCTTTGATCACCCTCTTATTGCTAACATGCCTGTAGAAACCTTTCTTGTTACCTTTCACATCCCTTGCTAGCTGCAATTCCAATTGCGCTTTCGCCTTCCTGATCACTCCCCTGCATTCTCGAGCAATATATTTGTACTCCTCCCTAGTCATCTGTCCAATTTTTCACTTCTTGTAAGCTTCCTTTTTGTGTTTAAGCTCACCAAGCATGTCTCCAGTAAGCCAATCTGGTCGCCTACCATATTTGCTTTTCTAGCTGCGCATCGGGATGGTTTCTTCCTGTGCCTTCAATAAGGCTTCTTTAAAATACTGCCAGCTGTCCTGGACTCCTTTCCCCTTCATGTTGGCATCCCTGCCCATCAGGTCTCTGAGGGAGTCAAAATCTGCTTTTCTGAAGGGTGTGTATTTTGCTTCTCTCCTTTCTTCCTTTGGTCAGGATCCTGAAATCTACCATCTCATGATCACTGCTTCCCAGGTTGTCACCCACCTCTTGTTCCCCTACTAGTTCCTCCCTGTTTGTGAGCAGCAGGTCAAGCTGCGTATGGCCCCTGGTCGGTTCCTTCAGCACTTGTACCAAGAAGTTATCCCCAGCGTTCTCCAAAAACTTCCTGGATTGTCTGTGTACTGCTGTATTGGTCTCCCAACAGATGTCAGGGTGATTAAAGTCCCCCATGAGAACCAGGGCCTGCGATCTGGAAGCTTCTCTCAGTTGTCTGAAGAAAGCCTCATCTACCTCATCCACCTGATCCGGTGGTCTATAGCAGACACCAATCACAACATCACCCCTGTTGCTTCCACCTCTAAACTTTACCCATAGACTCTCAACAGGGTTTTCACCCTCTATATACTGCAGCTCCGAGCAATCATACTGCTCTCTTACATACAATGCAACTCCTCCTGCTTTTCTCCCCCGCCTGTTCTTCCTGAACAGTTTATACCCTTCCATGACAGTGCTCCAGTCATGCGAGTCATCCCACCAAGTCTCCATTATTCCAATTAAATCATAGTTCTTTGACTGGGCCAGGGCTTCTCATTCTTCCTGTTTGTTTCCCAGGCTTCTCGCATTTGTGTACAAACACCTTAGATACCCAGTTGATTGCCCTATCTTCTCCATTCGAGTCAGAGGTCCTCCTTTGTTGCTTGTTCCTCCTTGTGTTTCTTCCTGGTAGCTGACTTCCTCACTTACCTCAGGGCTTTGGTCACCATCCCCCAACGAACCTAGTTTAAAGCCCTCCTCACTAGGTTTGCAAGCCTGCCCGCGAAGATGCTCTTTCCTGTCTTGGTCAGGTGGATCCCATCTCTTCCTAGCAATCCTTGTGCCCGGAACAGAGTCCCATGGTCGAAGAAATCAAAGCCCTCTCTGCGACACCACCTGCGCAACCACGCATTTACTTCCTCAATTCGACGATCCCTACCAGGACCTTTTACTTCAACTGGACGGATGGACGAGAACACCACTTGTGCGTCAAATTCCTTGATCCTTCTTCCCAGTGCTACATAATCTGCAGTGACCCACTCAAGGTCATTCTTGGCCGTATCGTTAGTTCCTACATGGAGAAGCAGGAAGGGGTAGCGATCCGAAGGTTTGGTCAGTTTTGGAAGACTCTCGGTCACATCCTGAATGCGAGCTCCCAGTAAGCAGCACACTTCTTGAGATTGCAGGTCTGGACGGCAGATGGATGACTCAGTCTCTCTTAGGAGGGAATCCCTAACCACCACCACCCATCTTCTTCTTTTGGGGGTGGTGGTCATGGAACCCCCATCCCTAAGACTATGCATCCCATGCCTTCCAGTAGATGGTGTTCCCTTCTGATTTCTTCCCTGAGAGGTCCCTGCCAAAGCATTCTCCACCGCAGTGCCTGTGCAGAGAGCCTGAAAGCAGTTACTTATCTCTACAGGAATGGGGGAGACCTGAGTTGGCCTTCTTCTTCTTCTAGAGGTTACATGCTGCCAGTTCTCTTCCTTGTCCTGTACTCCCCTCACTGGCTCTGCAACCTGCTGTGCCTTCTATCGAGGAAGTCTTCACCCTCTCTGATGGAACATAGGGTTGATACTTGGGCCTCAAGTCCTCTAATTTTTTCTTCCAAAATGGCGCCCAGCTTGCACTTAGTGCAGATGAAATCCCTTCTTTCTTCTGGGATGAAGACAAACATGGCACATGCTGTGCAGGTAACAACAGCAGACCTATCATCAACCATACCTGCCTTCCCTCTGAGGGAATCCTCAGATGTTATTAAATGCCTCCTTGAAGGGCAGGAGAGAGAAAAGAAAAAAAAATGTCTTCAAGGAAAAGAGCACCAAACACTATGGGGGTCTACCAGGGTGAATTCCCAGGAAAACTCCCGCATTGGCCACTGCCCTGTTCGCTGCTCTCTACATTCGCTCTGGCTGCCTTTTTTAGAAGGCTGAGGCTAGGCCCGGCTCAAAGCCTTGCCTCTGATGCAATCAACCCCTGAAGGCCCACCAGAGCTCAGGAAGTTTTGATAATAGTTTAGTGAAAAGATTTTTTAAAGAATGGTGAGTGTATCGTGCCCCCTTCCCAACTCCCTCTCACAACTCCCTGTTATCAGCCCCTGGTCAGAAGCTCCCCGGTCGCTGAATCACTGCTATATAAAGCCCTGGACTGCCTGATAGCCCCTCCCCCTGATTAAGGCTCAACCAATGAGCAGAAGTTTCTAGATTTCAAACCTTGATTAGAAGCTCACAGCTTCCATCTGCCAGCCACAGCACACATTCCTTGGGGGGGGGGGCAGGAAGAGGAGAAAAATAGTAAGAGTTGTGGAGGATTTTGAGTGTTGTCTGTAGGATCCCTGCCTCTCTTGATACTGACTTCCTTTTACAGCATTTTGAGATCCACTGAGGAAAAGCACTCTAGAAGAGCCAGGGATTATTATTATTATTTGTTGCAGAAGTTGGAAGGTGGGTAGTGAATGAATCAGGGAACATCAATCCAACATCCAGCAAGAGGAAGACCTGGAGGAGTACTTGAAAGAGACAGGGAGCGCTGGAAAAGGGAGATGGAAAATAGAGCAACAGGGATGTGTTGTAGCAGGATTTGGATTAGGGAACTCCTGAAACATGGTAGGATGATTCTGCTATCTTTTATACCAGTGTCTGTCTGGAGTAACTGTATTGATTTCATTGGCATTATTCCAGATTTCCTTTGGTGCAAACAATAGAATTTGTACTCCCATAGATGACATGGCTCTGCTGTATATAGATCAGCTTAGGCGTGATACCAGAACTAACGTGAGTGTATATATAATGGTGAAAGGACTGCAACAGTTTCACGCAGAATTTTAGATCTAGTCAGAAATAGGCTACCCTGGTACTGAAGTTAAACCCTTAGCATCCCTGCATAAGCAAGACCTGGTTCATTCGAATGTCACTGGCAGTGTAAATATTTCAAAACAGGACGCATTTGAATAAAGGAGGAGACAAGCCCTGGGAAATTTTAATTCAGCCCACGGATGTCTAGTAAATAAGCACTCAGACTTCAACAGCCTGGGAGACTAAAGAGAATCTAACAGTAACTTTGCCAATCATGTTGCCATTATTAGTAAATATACTTCTATCTCCTGAGTACACACTGAAAAGCTGTAAGGCTAAGCTGTTTAAACATAGCTTGTATTATACACCAATGTACTTGTGGAAAACACAACGTGGTGTGGTTGTTTCAGTTGATATTCTCCAAAGCTACTGTAGACAATTCACATTTAACAGATTATAGTTCTGCTTTTTAGTGGGTGAATGTAGAACAATCAGCTTCCGAAAGGCAGAAGAGCGATTCTTTGCTAGCTGGGCCGTGGCCTATGCTAGGGAGTCATTTCGAAATAGCCCCCCTTATTTTGAATTAATGCACAGAGTGTCCACACTACCAAGCCTGTTATTTCGAAATAACGGGTTGGTCATTTCGAAATCTATGCTCCTGCTTTCCTCGGGGAATAATGCTTATTTCGAAAAAGCATTAGCATGGACGATCTGGTGCTACTAATTCAAAATAATTGACCTCCAGAGGCCTCTCACAGCTGCAGTTCTGACCACTCTGGCCATACCTGGCATCTCCACTGCTCCTCTTCTCCTGCGGAGCTTAAAACTCCAGGCAGCAGGAGAAGGGCTTGTGCCATGTGATGAGCTTTGCAAGCCCTGTGCCACATAGCAGGATCTGAGGGAGCCATGACTGACCGCAATGCTCCCTCAGAGCCTCCCACGGCTTCCAGCACTCCTGCTTCTCCTTCGGCTGCCACTGGTAAAGGACGCAGGAGAGCTCCAGCCTGGACTGGTGTGGAGATCCTGGGCCGCATAGAGGTCTGGGGGGAGGAGACCAATCTCCAGGACCTCTGGACCAGAAAGCAAAATGCAGATGTCTATGTCCGGATGACTGCCAGCCTGGCCAACAAAGGCCACAACTGGACCCTGGACCAGGTCTGGATGAAGGCCAAGGAGCTCCAGCAGGCCTACCACAAGGCCAGGGAGCACAGCACCACAGACCTGCCGTTACTTCAAGCAGCTGGATGCCATTCTGGGAGGGGAGGCAGTTGCCTCCCACCGTTGTCATGGAGTTCAGCCAGGACACGCCCAGCATCAGCCTCCAGGAGGGTGGGGTTGTGGATGAGGAGGAGGAGGAGGTGGCCAGCCAGGCAACCATGCCCACCAGGCCGTGGAGGAGGAGCATGTGAGACGTGGCCATAGAGAGGAGCCCCTGAAAACACGCGTTGCAGTTTACCTGACCAAGCAGCCACCAGAAGCAACCACCCTCCTGGTGCTGTCCCTGGCATGCTTCTGGGGGCTCTAAGTCAGAGGTGGTGTAAGTCAGTATGGATGTGCTATTTTGAAAGAGTTCTGACTAATTTCAATGCATCCCTGTAGTGGGGACCCACTATTTCGATTTTGTTAACTCGAGAGTGATGCTAAATTTAGTTATTTTGAAATAATTTCCTAGCATAGACATGCCCTAGTTGTCCTTCTCTATCCCCAACTCATTAGGTTACGTCTTTAAATCCCCCTTTGCACCATCTGCACGTAACTATGAGAAAAGGCAGGTACATGTGAAAGCACAGACAGAGAATTAGCTGCATATGACAGATTTAAAATGGGTACAGATCTGAGCTCACATGTATGCCTGACACATCCTCCTTGTGCACACCAGTGGGCAGAAAGTGGGTTTCAAACTGTGCATTTTGACAAGGTCCCTCACCAAAAGCTCTTAAGTAAAGTAAGTTGTCATGGGATAAGAGGGAAGGTCCTCTCATGGATTGATAACTGGTTAAAAGACAGGAAACAAAGGGTAGGAATAAATGGTCAGTTTTCCAAGTGGAGAGAGGTAACTATTGGGGTCCCACAAGGGTCTGTACTGGGACCAATCCTATTCAATTTATTTATAAATGATCTGGAGAAAGGGGTAAACAGTGAGGTGGCAAAATTTGCAGATGATACCAAACTGCTCAAGATAGTTAAGACCAAAGCAGACTGTGAAGAGCTTCAAAAAGATCTCACCAAACTAAGGGTATGTCTACACTATCCCCCTAGTTCGAACTAGGGTGGCTAATGTAGGCATTCGAACTTGCAAATGAAGCCCAGGATTTAAATATCCCGGGCTTCATTTGCATGTTCTCGGCGGCGCCATTTTTAAATCCCCTTAGTTCGAACTGACTGCCCGTGGCTACACGCGACAGTCAGAAGTTAATCCAAACTAAATCCTTAGTTCGGATTAACTGTTACACCTCATTGCAGGAGGAGTAACGGTTAATCCGAACTAAAGATTTAAATCCCGGGCTTCATTTGCAAGTTCGAATGCCTACATTAGCCACCCTAGTTCGAACTAGGGGGCTAGTGTAGACATACCCTAAGTGATTGAGCAACAAAATGGCAAATGATAAATGTAAAGTAATGCACATTGGAAAAAATAATCCCAACTATAGATACAACATGATGGGAATGAATTTGGCTACAACTACTCAAGAGAAAGATCTTGGAGTCCATCAATGGCTATTAGCCAGGATGGGTAGGAATGGTGTCCCTAGCCTCTGTTTCTCTGGAAGTGGGTGACAGAGGAGGGATCACGTGAGTATTACCTCTTGTGATCCCTCCCTTTGGGGCATCTGGTATTGGCCACTGTCGGCAGACAGGATATTGGGCTAGATGGACCTTTGATCTGATCCAGTATGGCTGTTCTTACGTTCTTAAAAATTGTGCAAGTCAATTTTTTGCTGGCTGGTCACATTTAGATAAAGGAAAGTACCGACTAAGTCATTTTGGAAATTGTGTTTGTGTATAAAGTAAAGTAGAAAAGCCTCTATTCACTCAGTTTTGCTACTAAGCTGTCTGTAGGGATGTAGCATTAGATGAAGGAGGAACCACAGGCAAGATCAGAAGGCAATATCCAATAATCCCGAGAGCCTAAGGATGAATCTGCACACCCACAGAGAGCCCCTTTAAAGTAATCGGGGGTCCACCTGCATTAAAGAACTTGCAGAAGTGGGACTTTAGGCTCTGATCCTGCAAATGTTTTAGCATGTGCCTAAATTTAAGCAAGTCAATGGGCCTATTCACACTGGAGGAGTGCAGTCCTGAGGCCCCCCTGCTGGAGACCTTGTGGTCCTGCTACATCCTGCCCCCAGAGAGACAATAGAGAAGTTCTCCAAGCAGGCTAGAGTGGCAGCAGAGGAAGTGGCCAATCAGGGACCAGAAAGGCCCTATAAAAGGATCTGCAATGCAGAGCAGCAGTCAGTCTTAGTGCAGAGCTCAAGAGATGCAAACTAGGTGAGGCTGAGAGAGCAGCAGTACTGAGGAAAGCTGCCTGTGGCGAGCTTATCACAAACCAGGGTCTGGGCTGGGACTTGGAGATAAAGCCCTGAAGTCTGGGCGGAGACATTGTGGCCAGGAAGGGAAGCCCTGGGGGCACTACCCTGATTCAGAGTGGGGAACAAACTTGGCACACTACCGAGGGCACTGAGATGGGCCTCTGTTGAAGGTGTACCCTGGAAGGGGCTCATGGATACACACAGGGTGTAACTCGGCCAGAGGGCTGAGTTGCCAAAGAATATAAGTTGAGTGGCTGAAGAAGGCTTAAAAGAGAGAGAGAGAGAGAGAGAATGCAGGCACAGAAGGGGCATTTGCAGGGGCTGAGTGCTAGCTAGGCTATTTTTAAGTCTTTTACTGGCTATGGGACAATCATTCAGGCTACATCTACACTACAAGTTTTCTCGGCAAAAAATATACTAATGAGGGACTTATTTGCATGAGTCACGATCTCATTTCCATATTTTCTGTTAATCCGTTTTTGCGGTAGGGGCAAAAACAAGCAGCGTGGACGTTTTCTTTTTGCACAAAACCCCCTTTTTCCGCAAGATTGGTATACCTCCTTTTTGGGGGCATAAGGATCTTGCGGAAAAAGGTTTTTTTGCGCAAAAAGAAAACGTCCACACTGTTTGTTTTCGCGCAAAAACCCCTAACGCAAAAATGGATTGGCAGAAAATACGCAAATGAGATCGTGGCTCATGTAAATGAGTCCCTCATTAGCATATTTTTTGCCAAGAAAACTCATAGTGTAGACGTAGCCTCAGAGAAAACTATTCATTAACAGGAGAAAAGATCAAATCTATTGAATTGCTTGTAGACAAGCTGATTTTACTTGGCTAATTGATATTTTCTATAATTCAATGGATATTTTGGGGGCACAAATTGTATCCTCTATTGCTCACAAAAGGGGAAATTTGTTCCTTGCAAAGGACCAGCACAAGACCTAGGCACCATTCCAATCACATTTAAGCCCCACATTTAAATTTCACTGCATTGAATCCTGCAGTTCCATGTGAATGCTCTCTGGCCACCTGAATACCCTGATATTATTTCTACAGCTTACTGAATGAACCAGCAGCTCTAAATTGCAATTGAGTCATAAGACAAACTCTGTTTTGTGATTACATGAATTTCAGTTAGGGGATAAATTAGTTGGGTCACACCAATTTTAAATAAACAATGAAGTATAAATAAATGAGTAACAGATTATTTACTAAAGAGCTACTTAATTGTTTTAGAGACCAAAAGGTTTACGGGTCTCTTATAACTATAGCTTATAACCCTGTCTATGATCTTCTTTTGGTTTTGCCTACAGCACCGACTACTCAGGTCTGTAACATGCTTATAACATCTATTAAACCATTAAAACCATTTGTAAATTGAATCCTTAATATAAAGTATGACTATTAGTTTTCTATGAACTTTCATAGAATCATAGAGCTGGAAGAGACCTCAGGAGGTCATCAAGTCCAACCCCCTGCCCAAGGCAAGACCAATCCCAACTAAATCAACACAGCCAGGGCTTTGTCAATCCAAGCCTTAAAAACCTCTAGGGATGGAGATTTCACCACCTCCCTAAGTAACCCATTCCAGTGCTTCACCACCCTCCTAGGGAAATAGTTTTTCCTAATATCCAACCTAGACCTCCCCCACTGCTCCTTGTTCTGCCATCCGTCACTACTGTGAACAGCCTCTCTCCATCCTCTTTGGAACCTCCCTTCAGGAAGTTGAAGGCTGCTATCAAATCTCCCCTCACTCTTCTCTTCTCTTCTCTTTCATACAAACCAACCTGCATTCAAGTGAACATCTCCTCATTGCAGGAGGAGTAACGGTAGTCCGAATTAGGGGCTTTAGTTCGAACTACCTAGCCCGTGCCGCTTGTAGCCGCGGGCAGGGAGTTCGAACTACTGGGCATTTAAAAATGGCGGCGCCCGGGAACATGCAAATAAAGCCCAGGATATTTTAATCCCAGGCTTCATTTGCAAGTTCGAATGACTACATTAGCCACCCTAGTTCGAAACTAGGGTGGCAGTGTAGACATACCTATAGCTAGTTGAGGAGGGAGGCAAAGAAGAGGGGAATAAAGGAAAGTGCAGCTTTTGCCAAGTAAAATTGTATCCCCTCCCCATCTTCCCTCTGCTCCAGCCTCGCTCCCCTCAGCCCCATGATCTCCCCAGCCTGATCCGCTGCATCCCCCATCCCCCTCAGTGCAACCCCTGCCCCCTCCCATCCTGCCCCTGCATCCTCCTTCCCCCCTGCTATCTCTACACCCCTGTGCCCCCAGCACACACAATGTCAGGGCAGCAGCACTGGGGCTCGCAGCCCCCCGGGAGTAGTGCTAAGGTGAGGAGGGGCCAGGGGGGACAGAGTCACTTCCCTGCATGGCCCAGCCCTTTGCCAGGGCTTGCCCCTCACCTGCAGGCTGGTGCTCTGGGGCTGGGATGGGCCGAGCCCGGGGCTGGTTTCAGCCTGGCCAGGTGCAGTGGGGCACTGGGGAAGGGGCTCCCTGCCCCTGCACACACCTTGTGGGGAGCAACGTGGTGCATTCCAGTCCCCGGCGCCCCACCGAGGCAGCAGCAGCTTGTGACCGGTAACCTCTCCCCGGAACCTGCAGAGCAGCTCCAGCCCTGCTAGATATCTCCAGTGGTGGAGATGCCACAACCTCCCTAAGCAACTTATTCCAGTGCTTCAGGAGGAGGGGAGACTTGCCAACAGATCTGCTGGCTCTTGCTGGAGGTGGGGTGCATTCATCCCTAAGGAGTGCGGTCCGGCCACTAAGTTTGTTGCTCGCTGAAACAAGGAGCGCCCATTGCTTCTCTAAAGAGCTGTTTGTGCTGGGCGGGGGCGAGGGGGGGGAGAACTCTGGTCACATTCTGCTTTGGAAAAAACCACCTGGCTCCCATGATGCATAGTGATCACCCCTCATCCTGAATCCTTAAGGGCATCTGCATGAAAGCAAGAGCTTTATTTGGAAGCTTGGTTGCTCCTGCTGCTTATTCCCAACCTGAAGGCATAACCCCAATAGAGTTATCATTCTCCTTTTCCCAGAAAGCCAAAGGTGGTGTCTCACAGAGGAGGAGAACTTCATGGGAGAAGTGCGGATGAAACCCATCAAATGTCATAGAATCATAGAACCATAGAGCTGGAAGAGACCTCAGAAGGTCATCAAGACCAGCCCCCTGCCCAAGACAGGAGCAATCCCAATTAAATCAACCCAGCCAGGGCTTTGTCAAGCCGAGACTTAAACACCTCTAGGGATGGAGACTCCACTATTTCCTTAGGTAACCCATTCCAGTGCTTCACCACCCTCCTAGTGAAATAGTTTTTCATACTATCCAACCTGGACCTCTCCCAGCACCTCTGTCCCTCATAAAAAGCACATCGTTTCATGTCATTGACATCATGAGGCTACTCAGAAAATAAGATGGAAGTGAGCATGAGAGAGGGTGTCGGAAACCAGTCCTCTATGAATATGTCAAATGTAAAGCCTAATTAGTACGGTTACTACTACCTATCCCAGTGGTTTAAACTCAGCAAATTCATAAAGGTGCCCCTAGGATGTGGCATGTTAAATTGATATGTAGAGTATAAATGCCTGTTTCACATTCCCGACTGCTATTTTTTCCATATAACCAAAACCAAAAAGAGTTACAGAGACAAACCACAGCAAAAGGAAATATTGGCAGTGGCAGAGACAAAGGAGAATGATGTTTTTGACGGGTATTTGAAGTGACTTGATGAAGAGTTACTGAGAAAGAAAAACACAGAACAGCAATGGAGAGAGGTCTTGCATTGAGAGTGGAGAGATGGCGAATTCATATATTCAGATACATACGTGCTCTTTTGAATAATGTTGCTCACTGTCTGTAGAACAAATACATTTTACGTAAATAAGGAGTTTGCAATGAATTTGGAGTTCTACTAATTCAATTTATTCTTGTTGTCGGATTAAAAACCTAGAAAATTTACCAAAGTTTCAGATTTCTTTTCTCTGCTTTTGTTGTTGTTTTTTGTTTGTTTACCAGAAGACCATAACATTGAGCGCACAGGTTGAGGATAGGGGGAAATACTTTTACCATGATCTATAATAACAATTTTCAGCTTCCAAGAATCTAGCTGGAATTTAATTCAGATTCTCCAATTTACACATACACCAAGCATGGAATCCTGAGCTTATTGAAGTGAATGGCAAAACTCACACTAACTTCAATGGGTCCAGGCTGTCCCACCTTATGATTTTATTATGTGTGTGTGTGTGGTGTGTGCCTAAAATGTTAGTATAAGAACTGCCAACATTGTGTAGGGCCATGATACAGATTAAATGTGACAATGTTATATTCTGAAATGCAGACATTTTATTATTAATGCACTAGGGAACCACAATATGCATTTGTGTGGATATCCAATTAGAAAGAGCAGCATCCTCTATACCTTAGCTGGTATGCCCCTTTGCAATCTTTAATAACGGCATATGATATTGATAGTTTTTCTTTTGATTAAGATAATTAAACCAGCAGTACATATTTGTCTAGGACATTTTGTCTCCTCCACAGTGGGTCAATATTTTATTTAGTTCGATTTTAAACTGCCTATTTAACACGCCGGGTGCGCAATACAAATGCAACAATATTAAGTAGTAATATTAATTCCATCATCCTTTTTTTTGACTCCCAGTGCTCCTGACAATCCAACAATCCCATCAAGTCGTCAAAATAATGAATAAACCTCCATGACCCGTGACAGTTTAAACAATTCCCCTCAAAAACAGTTTAAACAAGACCTCTGCAAAAAGGAGGACTTTGCATCATGCTCACAAGATGATCTAGGGTGGGTTCTGATGGACCAGCAAGGGGGTGACTTCCAAAGCCATTCTGCCCACTACTGGAATAACTGAGTACGTCGCATCAGTAATGGGCTTTATTCCTATAACACCACTTTGAAGCACAGTCCCCATTTCACAGATGGAAGACTGTGGCCCAGGATAGATTAAATTGTTTGCCCAGTTCCTGCAAAAAAGTCTATGGCAGAGCCAGAAACTGAACATACAGCTCCTGAATCCCACGTTATAACCACTGAGTCAAGTGTTCTAACCACTAGACCTTCCTTCTCCCATCACAGAGAATTCTCTGCCAGCTGATTCCTGTAAACTAAAGGGGTTGGCTTGAGCACCTCTAATGATTTCAGTTGCAGAGGTACTGTGTGAGGAGAGAGGTGTATAATGGATTCCCTAACGATTGAGGTCTCTTAGATTACTGGGTCCATGTTATTTATGTAGAATATAAAATACTACTCTTGATACTATTAATGAATGTCCTGAATCCGGTGGTCCTGGAAGACCACTTTTCTCAGACAAAATAAACTGGGGAAGAGGGGATAAGGAAAGAAAACTGATTCTATGTCACTCCATGATCTCAATTTTTTTTTAAGCAACGATGAGGCAGAAATGGGGCAGAAATTATCACACCTCACAAAACATAATTAACTTCCTGGTGTTTAAGTAACACAAATTCTATTTATATTACAGAACTCATAGCTACCAAAAAAGTGATACGTAGGAAGATTTTTATTTATTTTACATTGTCTAATGTGGACCATAAAAGTGAAATATTAAAGGTGTCTGTCATGAGATTATTGATTGGGCAGTTTTCTATAGGCAAGAGCAGTGGTGTCTCTTTGAAACCCATTTACCTAAACTGTTAAAGCTTGTTAAAACTGGCTACGTCTAGACTGCAGGCTTCTTTCGGAAAAAACTTTTCATAGGATCATAGATTCATAGAGCTAGAAGAGACCTCAGGAGGTCATCAAGTCCAGCCCCCTGCCCAAGGCAGGGCCAATCCCAACTAAATCAACCCAGCCAGGGCTTTGTCTAGCTGAGACTTAAACATCTCTAGGGATGGAGATTCCACCACCTCCCTACGTAACCCATTCCAGTGCTTCACAACCCCCCGGTGAAATAGTTTTTCCTAATATCCAACCCAGACCTCCCCCACTGTAACTTGAGACCATTGCTCCTTGTTCTGCCATCCGTCACTACTGTGAACAGCCTTTCTCCATCCTCTATGGAACCTCCCTTCAGGAAGTTGAAGGCTGCTATCAAATCCCCCCTCACTCTTCTCTTCTGCAGACTAAACAAACCCAAATCCCTCAGCCTCTCCTCATAGGTCATGTACTCCAGCCCCCTTATCATTTTGGTTGCCCTCCGCTGGCCCCTCTCCAATGCGTCCACATCCTTTCTATAGTGGGGGGCCCAGAACTGGACACAATACTCCAGACGGGGCCTCACCAGAGCCGAATAAAGGGGAATGCTCCTCCGAATGCACCCTAATATGCTATTAGCCCTCTTGGCTACAAGGGCACACTGTTGACTCATATCTAGCTTCTCATCCACTGTAATCCCCAGGTCCTTTTCTGCAGAACTGCTACTTAGCCAGTCGGTCCCCAGTCTGTAACAATGCTTTGGATTCGTCCATCCCAAGTGCAGGACTCTACACTTCTCCTTGTTGAATCTCATCAGATTTCTTTTGGCCCAATCCTCTAATCTTTCCAGATCACTCTGGACCCTATCCCTGCCCTCCAGTGTATCTACCTCTCCCCCTAGCTTTGTGTCATCTGCAAACTTGCTGAGGGTGCAATTCATCCCCTCGACCAGGTCATTAATAAAGATGTTGAACAAAACTGGTCCTAGGACCGATCCTTGGGGCACTCCGCTAGAAACCGACCGGCAACCTGACATCCAGCCATTGATCACTATCCATCGGGCCTGACAGTCTAGCCAGCTTTCTATCCATCTCACAGTCCATTTATCCAATCCATACTCCCTTAACTTACTGGCAAGAATATTGTGGGAGACCATATCAAAAGCTTTGCTAAAGTCAAGGTATATCACATCCACTGACTTTCCCATATCCACAGATCTTCCAAAAAAACTTCTTCCGAAAGAGAGCGTCTACACAGCAAAAGCACATTAAAAAAGCGATCTAGTTTTTTGACAGATAGCGTCCACACTGAGTGGACGCTCTTTCACATTTCAACTGTGATTACTATGACAGAGTGGCTACCAGGGCACCTGTGCTTTTTCCTCTTTCCTCTTCTTCCGAAAGAACTCCCTCTTCCCTGTCCACACATGCCTTTTTCTGAAAGAGTTCTTTCGGAAAAAGACTTCTTCCTCGTAGAAAGAGGATTACCAATGTCAGGAAACTCCCTCGGTTCTTTTGATTTTTTTGTCAAAAGAACACAACTGCAGTTTGGACGTAAGTGAAGTTTTTCCGGAAAAACAACCGTTTTTCCAAAAAACTCTGTAGTGTAGACAAAGCCAGACTGAGGGAAAAGAGACTAAGACAATTTCCTAGCAAGCACTAGAGCTGAGGTATAAATAGCACTGACGGCAGAAGCAATGGGACAGTGCTAGTGGTGTGTAAAGGTCGAGCTGATGCACAGGGAGCAGATAGTGATAGGCCTCATTTTGCTAGACAGCAGCTAAGATTATTAGCTTTCCTAATACTGTAAGTGCAGCTTACTAAGCAAAGTACAGGGGGAAAGACATAGAAGCCCTCCTCCTGACAAAGCTATGGAGGGCCGTTTTTCTGAAAAAACTCGCAGAGCACCCACACCTCAAGCGCATTTTTGCGCAAAAAAATCAAAAGAACAGAGGGGGTTTTCCAGCGTAGGTATTCTCATTCTACGAGGAAGAACACCTTTTTGCAAAAGAATTCTTTCACAAAAAGGCATGTGTGGACAGGGTAGAGGGGTTTTGAGCAAAAAGAGGAAAGAGGAAAAAGCACAGGTGCCCTGTTGGCCATTCTGTGCATACCAATCAGTGCTTACTTTTGAAAGAGCGTCCATGCTGTCTGGACGCTCCCCTTTGCAAAAGCACATCGCTTTTTTGATGCGCTTTGTAGTGTGGACGTGCTCTTGCGCAAGAAGTTTTTGCGGAAGATCTCTTCCAATAAAAGCTTCTTGCGCAAGAAGCCTGCAGTCTAGACGTAGCCACACATGCTCCTGGACTTTCAGTAAAAGACCCCTCTGCCCCCCGCACTTTGAAGCCTTCTGAAAAAAAAAAACCATGGTGCTGAGATGGGTAGTGATGTTTGGCTGGAGATGCATGTGAAGAATGTGCCTTGCATTAGCAGAGGTATATGTCACATGCAAGAGATGTTAAGTTACAACTACTGTAGTTCCATCAGGTTGTTTTTCAATTGAGGTCTGAGCCCGGACCTTTGAATGTAAGTGGAACAGGATGAGACCCAAAATCCCAACTGATTCAGTTGGAGATGGTGGTTTAACTTCATTTCTTGAGTTCACAGATCTAGCCCTACAAATCCACGGATATCCACTTTATATCTGCGGGTGTCCACATTCACATTTTTGCTGCAACAGACGCAGATACAAATTTTGTATCCATGCAGGGCTCTATTCACAGAGCTTAGCACTGTCCCAGGCAAATCTGTCAGAGATGGTACTTGGTCCTGCCGTGAGGGCAATGGACTGGACTCGATGACCTCTCAAGGTCCCTTCCAGTTCTATGAGATAGAGAGGCATTTTTCATGGGGAGGGATAGCTCAGTGGTTTCAGCATTGGCCTACTAAGCCCACAGGTGTGAGCTCAAACCTTGAGAGGGGCATTTGGGGCAAATCTGACAGGAATGGTACTTAGTCCTGCTGTGAGGGCATGGGGCTGGACTCCATGACCTCCCAAGGTCCCTTCCAGCTCTATGAGATGACAAGAGCTACCTCAGTTGAGGGGAAAGTCAGGTGAGGAGGAGAGCTGTCACTACTGTAGCAGAAGCATTTGAATAGTGGTTATTTTTATGCTAGAAGAGAATGAAAACATATTGGGATATGACCCTGAATGAGAGTAGGTGAAATGCCATCCCACGCAAGAGTATCTAAGGTAGGACTCAGTGAAATATTTTAGATGAATAATTCATTTGCCAAAAAATGCAGTTTCAGTAAACTCTCAGCTATTCACAAACTTGCTGAACAGTTAAATCAGGAGATAGAGTCACAAAAAGGGCCAGCAACAGGATGATTATTTCTTTTGCTCCAATCACTGCTTCCTCCTCTGGCAATTTTGTGAATCTAACTCTTTAGAAGTGCCCTGAAACAAAACATTTCAGCTGGAATAAAACACAGTTCAACCCCAAATGGCTCTTTTTTTTTTTTTTTTTTTTTGATTAGCTGAAAATTCTGAAGAAGTCTGGACTCAATTCAGGCGTGGGTTGTTTTTTTTTTAATTTTATTTTTCAGAATTGCCAGTGAACCGAGAAATCAGCTATTCACCCAGCTCCCATCCAGTGACCTGTTCCACTATCAGCATGCAGACAGAGGTTTGGAGGGAGCTATTGTTATATTCTGATCTGTAAGACAGCCGTAAAATAACCTGAGCCTCTTAGTGGCTCTTTCAAGTGTTGCATGTTTGTTCTATTTTGTGCAAGACAACAACGAGGGAGTCAGTGTCTATCACTCAAACCGTTCATGTGACAAATATGTTGCTGGGCTCAAATATTGGGCCTCTCTCCTCTCCTCTCCAGCTCATCACAACAGCTCAAGCCAGCTGGAACATGCTAGCAATCAGCTGAAGTAAAAGGGAAAGATGGGAAAAGTTGTGCAATTACAATTTGGAGGCAGTTTTTAGCATTGTGGGTCTATGAAGTTCCTACTTCCCAAATTCTGAACTTTATTGGAAACACGGGGACGGTAATTTGATGATTAAATGATGGAAACACTCTCCTTTCAGTGTCTCTAAGCAAGTAAAGGGTAATCGCCAATCAGGGTATGTCAACACTGCAGTGAAATACCCACAGCTGGCCTCTGCAGCAGGCTTCCAGGACCTAGGCTGTAGGTCTGTCAAACTGCACTTTGGACTCAGTAGGCACTTGGACCCCATGAGTTGGGGAGGATCCCAGAGTCTCCAGCCTGAGCCCAAATGTCGACACTGCAGTTTTATGTCCCTAACCCCCCTGCTCCCTGAGGCCAAGTCAGCTGACATGGACCAACTGTAGGTATTTCTCTGCCATGAGATGTACCCTACAATTCTACAGTTGTATTTGCCATTTCAATCCTGCAAAGAATTCAGCAATTGCATAAGTCTTTGGAGGATCAAGGCTTCTGAGATTGATAGGTGCGGTATTCAGAGTAGGAAATAAGTCCAGTATTGCAGACACTAAAGCAGGGGTGGGCAAAAGGGCCTCTGCGGGCCGAATCTGGCCTGCCAAGCAGGTAGATCCGGCCTGTGGAGGCCCTCCTGCTCACCCGCCCCCAGGCCAATTAGGGCCTGGGGGCCGGGGCGCACCCGAAGCCTTCTCCGCTCTGTCCCCACTCTGCGAGCAGAGCGCGGCACTTCAAAGCACCACACGCTGCTCGCAGGGCGGCGGGAGATTGGAGGAGGCTTTGCGCGCTCCCCCACCCCCAGGCCAATCAGGGCCTTGGGGCGGGGGAGCTGTGTGAAGCTTCGTTCACCCTGCCCCAGCCCTGCGAGGAGCCCGCAGAACCTCGCAGGGTGGGAGGAGACTTCCGGCGCTCCCCGGCCCCCAGACCCTGATTGGCCTGGGGATGGGGGAGCATGCCAAGCCTCTTCCAGGGCATGGGTGCTTAGTGGGAAGGGAGGGCAAAGGGGCTCTCCCACCCCTTCCTGTTTAGGCCCCACCCCTTCCGGGGTGGCCCGGGGCTAATTCAAAAATTTTTGAAGTGGCCCCCGGGCAAAAATTATTGCCCACCCTTGCACTAAAGTGTGATGTTAGTGGTTTTCATGGTGACCGGCTTCCTGTAAGGAGGGGAAATGTTAATTTCACACACCAGGGAAATCCTCTATCTCTGTAGTGGAAGTGCCATGGGGTCCTTCATATACATGCAGAGGGATCAGGATGTCAGTTTTAGGGCCCTTATCCCTGAAACCCAACACACTTCAGTGTTCGAAGTGGGCCGGGTGAGGGAGCTGAGCCAACCTTATGAGAGTTGGGTCCAGAGAACAAGATTCAAGGAAGTTCAAACTAAACCCCGCTTCTGTCTAAATGGAACAGTCTATCCCCACAAGAGCCATGTATTTGCTTTAAAAGCATCAATATGCAGATTCCTCAGTGCCCCCGCAGGAACACCATCTAAAGTGAAAACCCTGCTCACAGGACAATTTTCATTGAACTTACAGGCTGCTTCATTTACCACGAGTACTGTTCTGCTTCACAGTTTTATATCCCATTATCACTAGCTCACAAAGGGTAATTTTTTTATCCCAGGAAAAGCAACCTCAATGCAAGGTATGTGTGTAGTGAGCAGGAAGAACAATTCCGCTTCAGTACAGACTAATTAACTCAATGCAGGGCAGCAGGTATCAGACAGCGGCAAATGAGAATTTTAAAAACCTCAGGCCAAATCCCTCAAGCCTGGACTCAGTTAAATCTCTTATTAAAATCAACCGGAGTCTTTGCTGAGTAAGAGTCTGGCCTCTCCTGTGTGCAGCTCAGAAATCCATAATCATTTCTTCAAGCCTACAAAAAGATCTCTCACTAATGTGCGAAACATATTTCAGGCAGAAACTTTATATATAAATAGGAATTTATATATAAAGTCAAAGAATGAGAGAGAGTCACCATACTGGGGCTAATGAGAATCCTTAGAATATATTACAACCTAGCATATTTACCCAGTGTTGCTTGGGACCTTAACTCAATAATTTTTTTAAGTGCTTTATTGAAATGATTGTACTTTCAAAAAGACTGTGTTATTTGTATGAAGTTCATTTTATTTTTTTAAATGGGAATTCCATCAAGTGTATTTTTCTTCATTCCTATAAACTCTTATCATGAGCTATGTTTTAACAAAAAAAAAGGCTATAAACAATTGGAACAATATGGTTTTCAGTAACTTTGTTGTCTAGTTTTTAAACTTAAGCATTGATTTACCTGTGCCGAAACAGAGCACTACTCCAAATTTCTCCATTTTATTGCTTTTCTGTAAGGGTTATTGAGAAACAATCCTATTGCAGGTTCATCCTATTTTTCTAGCTCATCTTGGTTCAGTCTCTTTTGACATTCTCTTGGTTATATCCATTTTGAGGACTGTACTTGCTTTGGTGATTCTGTTTGGTTTTATGAGACGCAATCCCATTCTAGGCACATCCCATTTTCTTGGTAAAACCTAACCCTTAAGTTGCGTTAAGTTATGATAAGGGGAAGCTGTCTACCAAATTTTATGGTTCTAGCTCTTACTGATTAGCAGGAGTTTTTGATCAGACAGACAAACTCTCTCAAATACATAGTAGACTAGATGATTTACCTGGCATTGTTCAGGCCTTTAACTCAAATACGTTGTTTTTTCTCCATTTACGTCACTGTTCTGTGGTGGAGCTGGGGTTCAGTATGCAGGCAGCCCCGGGGAGAGAGGATAACCCCAGCCCTCTTTTACCACAGGAGCTTGGGGCCACGTGAGAAGCACCTGTCCATGGCCAGCTGGGGGAGGGGTGCATATCCCCTGGCTGAGGACAGACGCACAGATAAACAAACACACAGACAAACTCTCTGAACTATACAGTAGATAGCTGTCCCTTTCTCCACTCCTGCCCCTGCTGGCTCAATGTGGTTAAAGCTGCCCTGGTCCCCATCTCTGGCCCATTGCTGCCTCTCTGTGGTCATTCTGCAGTATACCCCGCTGCCAGCTTTGTCCACATATTTACTCTGCTGACACCATTATTGTACCTAACCATGCCAGTTACAAGATCAAGAACACATATTCCAGGTCATCCAGAAATATAATTTATGCCATCATGTGCCTAAAGTGTCCGTCTGCTATGTATATTGGACAAACTTCTCAGACACTTCGACAGAGAATCAATGCACATAAAACAGACATCAGGCTCTCTCACAGAAAGAAAACTGTTGCTTGCCATTTTAACCAAACTGACCATTCTCTCAATGACCTTAAAACATGCATATTGCTTCAAAGAGATTTTAACTCCAGACTTCAAAGAGAAACCTCAGAACTGTCATTCATGCTTAAATTTGACACTTTATGTATGGGTCTTAACAAAGATGCTAATTATCTCACCCATTACAAAGATAGCTTCCCCAATTATCACCCCTAATGTCATTACCTCACAGACACTAACCTTCCCCCCTCACCCCTCCTCTGTTCTTAAATCTGATTTGTCAATTTTATATGTGTTCACTTTTTTTTTTATTGTATTACTTTGGTATATATGGTCGTGCCAATTTTCTTCCACATATTGATCTGAGGAAGTGGGTCTGGCCCACGAAAGCTCATCACCTAATAAACCATCTTGTTAGTCTTTAAAGTGCTGCATAGTCCTGTCTTTTGTTTCAGCTAGAACCACCCTGTTTTTGACTGTGATCTTTGCATACCAGACTAGTGCCCCAGATTTGGGTGAGCCTTTGGAAGGAGGCTCTCCAAGAAAAACTTACCTTGCAAGAAGCTGTAATGGCAATGAAGGAAATGGAGCTTCTCTCTTCAAATCAGTGCCAAACTATTGCCACCCCAGAATGCCCAGCAATACTGTGCTACTGTAAGTGCTATTTCAGGTAAGACATGAAATTGACAAAGTCACTAGAAGGTACCATCCCCCCTCTGACATGAGCAATTAAGTCAATGTTCAAGTCTTCGCAAGGCTGTTTCCATTAGAAGGAGAAACGTGCAATTCTAGTCAGGCATATGCTCTGGTGCAATCCTGTTTACTGAGACAGAACCAACTCCAAAGATCCATCGCCCTGAACAGAGTCGGAACAGCAGCAGGCAATGTCCAGAAATCCCCAAGGCGGCTTTTCCAACATGTTCCATGCCGAGTGAGTTCTATCTCGCTGCTCCCTCTTAAAGCTGAGCTCTGGACTGGCTGCTTCTCTTGACAACAGGATTGCTTTCTACCACTTATGAACACATCATTTGCCTGCCCAACAATCTTCAACCCCTGTGTTCTCAGCCAGTCCCAGGAAACTCTTCTTACTCTCCCTGGGATAGCTCTCGCTGGGACTCTGCCACGTGGCTCTTTGCCTAGCGTAGTCATTGCTATTGTTGATGAATATCGCTACATAAAAGAGGGTTCATTGCCCCCTTTCGCTTGGCCAGAATGGAGGGTGTTTAGCACCCCCAGATCCATGATATTCTATAGATAAAGACCCACTTTAAAACCTTCCAGCATAACAAAACTATTACAGAGTCTTACGTATTGTCTATAGACTTAGGCTTTGACTGTGCTTTAATGCAGCAATGTGGTCACAACAAGAGCACTCGAGGAGAGTGTTGGGAGCCTATTTACACTGGTGCTTTACAGCACTGTAACTTGCTGCACTCAGGGGGTGTTTTTTCACACCCCAGAGCGAGACAGTTACAGTGTAGTACCTTGCCAGTGTAGACAAGCCCATAACCAGGAGAAATGCTTAGTGTTAGTTTTGGCGCAATTTATTGGAAGTCTATTTTCCGCCTTCCAGGTAGTTTCAAAGCCCATTAAAATCGGTAGACAGACTCCAGTTGATTTCACTGAGCTTTGGATCAGATACTCAGGCTCACTGCCTGAATCTTTCCTTCTGTGCAGCAGCTTTCGGCAGGGTATACACATGGAGGCAAACAAAATATTTCATGGTGGCATAAACATTACACTGACTCCTATGAGATTTCTCAAGTTTACTGGGCAAGCTACACTTTAAACCCCAGTTAGTCTGTCTCAAGTGCACCCCTTAGGTGATATTTGTGGCTGTTTGCACATCTCTCAAGGGTCATTCCGTCACTCTGGGACTGTCTCTCTCCAGTCTGCTGACCAAGTTAATTTGATGGGCCCACATGTTTTAGGCACAGGTAAGTCTTTTTGCTCCAGAAGTGTGTGACAGCTGCTGATTGAAATCATTCAATAACAGCGACTTCAGGACCAAGCATTATTTATTTATCCATAGGATGCAGAGCATGCAGAGCAACGGGATAAAAACAAAGGCTTCCCCTTAACTAATCCTTCCTCTTCTCTTGCAAGCCTTGGTAAGTGCCATTCAGCTCAGTTACCACCATCCCTGAGTTGAGAGCAGACTGTCAAATTCAAATTCTTGAATTTTCCCCCTCCTTCTATGTGGCTATGTCTAGACTGCAGAGCTTTTCCGGTATCGGTATCCCGGAAAAGCTCTGCCACATCCAAGGAACCCGTCCGCTTTTCTGAAAAAAAGTCGGCAAAGCGGGCGTGTTTTTTCGGCATCTCTGTAAACCTCATTTTACAAGGAAGAAGGGATGTTCCAAAAAAGGTTTCTTTTTTCCCCAACATTTGGCCCAGGGTAGACGGGCCAAATTTCAGAAAAGCCTTTTTCGGAAGTAAATCGGAAAAAGATATGCAAGTTGCGTACCGCAAATTGCGTTTCTTTTTCCGATTTATCTTTGTAGTGTAGACATAGCCTCCATGTCTGTCAGTGTGTACACCCTGTGATGGACAACTCAACCTTCCCCCTCCACATTAGCAATTTGAAGGGTTTAATATCCCCTTTAAACATGTTCTGTACAGGGAAGAATAAGCCTTGCTAGCCCATTTGAATCCAAACGGGGCATTCCCCAGTTAACATCTCCCCATCAACACCAATCCCTTGAAGAGCTTTATCTCTGCATTGTTTTGTTTCCTGTTTTCACCCCTTAGATATTTAACTCTGTGCATTCTGACAGGATATTATTAACCATATAAATGGAGACCATAGGTGACTGGTGCTTCGGGGGGGTGGGCAGATGCAGGAAAGGCCACCCAGAAGGACAGGGAGTGGGCATAAAAGGGCACCCCAATTAGCAGTTAAAATTTTGGCAAGGGCCCAGGGAGGTGGTGTGCCTCCGAAGTGCTACCACAGATCACCTATGATGGAGACCCAGGGAAAAATACAAAACTCCCTCATTTCCCACAAGATTATTAATCATGCAATGGCACTTGCTCTGAATAGGGGAGAGCATGGAAGTTAATTGCAGAGTCCTTCCGATTCAAAGAATTAACTTACATTTTGGTTCCTTAAATTTTCCCTAGAAATTTCAGTTGGAGCATGTCACTCTGAAGGGTCACTGCCTGCTGTTAAACAGATGCTGTAATTCATCCCAGCACGTGAACTGACCCCTGTGCACATTGTGTCTTGTTTCTAAAGCCTGATTTCCTTTTAAAAGAAAAAGAACCATAGTAAGGCAAGCTGACTTCATTGCTATTACTGAATGTGCGACTGGCGACAGAATGCACAAACATAGACAAACTGTATGTTTAAATACCTTTTTCTAAATTGAGACAGCTCCATTTATCTTAACAGCAACTGAAACTGGTAGTTCTCTTTACATGCCATGAACACAGCAGATGTTAGAAAGCGGTTAAATCTTTCTCAGACTGCTTTAGGTAAAAAAAAAGTCTGTGACTTGCAAATATATATAAGGAAGGTCCAAAAACTAAGATGTCTTGAAACAGTTTTGCCTGAGGGCCACTGGAACCCCAAGTGACCTCCATAATTTCTCAAGTTCCTAAATTTCATTACAACTAAGCCCTCTTTTCCCTTTTTGATGTTTTTCCTTTCCAGAGGGTGGGTGTTTCCTCTAGCATATCTAAAATGTTTCCATTTATTCTCCTTTAAAGATTAGGCTATCTGATGCTGCAGCTAATGATCAGCGATGCACTCAAGTGTAGATTTCCCATAATCACTTTTTCAGCTTTCCCATAAGGACATCCTTCTAGTTTCTTTTGGGTGTTTTCAAGAATAAATGTAAAAATCTCTCCAAGTTGGGTTTCAAATTAGTTCAAGCCACAATAACTATTTGTAGGTTCAATGTATAAAAACTTCCTCTCATGTCATGAAATGAAATCACCTTTTACCAATACCAGTTAATTTTCATGAAGAATGCCAATGCCAACATCAAAACATCTCAGATATGATCCCTGGTGGAAGCAATAAAGTTACATGTGTAATAAACAACTTTAATGGTCTCATCAAACATGAGATGGGTGCTGTCATAATCAGGTGTGCTGACCAGCACTTGGTGACTAAGGGGTTTATCCTGTACCTAGGCAGATATCGGGTGGTCAGCCAATAACAATGCAGGTAGGAATTTCAAACTGGAAAAGACGGGGTTTTCTCTCTCTCTTCTGTGTTTGAGAGGCAGAGTTTTTTCTTCCAAGTACTGAGGGAGATGGGAGACACTTCTCTTTCCAAGAACGGACTTCTTACAAGTTGTAAGTAGGAAAAAGTGTTGCTAGTTCATCAGGATTTATTGTTTTCCTTGTTTGAGGATGTGGAAATAATGTCTGAGCTTGTAACTGTGGGGTTTTTTTTCTTTTGTAACTAAGTTTTTAGCCCAAGGACTTTCCCTGAGTATCTTTATCAATTCGTGGCTCGTTCCATCTAGCCACTTTACTATGCTTGAAACTGTAGTTTTGTTTTGATAATAAAAGTTTGTTTCTTCTTCTAATTAACCGGTATTGGTTGATCTTTGAGTCCTGGAAGGTTTGTCTATGTGGATCTGCATGCCCGACTGAGGGGTCAGCTATCTGAGACTGCAGCTTGTTTTTCTCTTTTCTTTTTCAAGCTCTTTTGGTGAAAAAGAGCTTGACTCCGGGGCTGGTTTAAGTGTCCATTCCTGTTTGTGGATTCAAAAGCACTGGATGGTGGCAGCAGATTCCCCAAAATCCGGGTATTAGGATTTTGGGGGGAAGTTTTTGTACCAGAGCCTGTAGAGCAGGGTTTCCCACCCTATGGGTCAGGACCCAAATATAGGTCACCACTACATTTCAAAAGGGTCGCCAGGTATCTCCCCAGGTGGCTCTTAAGGAGCCACTCACACATTTATTTGAATTGTTCTGGGTCACCAAGTCTTCCTGAATTGTCAAAATGGGTCCCCATCTGGAAAAGGTTGGGAACTGCTGCGAGGCAAAGGTTTGGAGTGCTCTTGTGGGTCCCCACTTCTACATTCGTCGTGCCAGAGTGGGGAATAGCCTTGAGAGGTGCTCAAAGCAGAGAACTTTGAAAATATACTACTCCTTCGTCCAAGTCTATACTAACTTTTAGGACTTTGTCTGGTTTACAGTAGTTCATTAGCACCTCCCGGAATGAGATGCCCTTAAAATCAGTCATACAACTTTCTAATACCAATTCTCCCCAGGATAGAATTTAGTACCTAATCTTAGTCTCAAAATGAATTATTCAAGTCTGATTCCTCCATTCACTAAGAGCAACACAAACACTGGAGTTTACTCCTTTGTACAACACCAATGAGGCTTTGGCTAAGAGGATATTTCACAAATGTGGTCCTAGCCCAGCTCTAATGCTCACTAAGGATGGTTTTGTTCATGCTCACATGAGATATACTAAAGAATGGCTCAACTAAAGAACAATAGGGTCTAACAGTGTTTTTTAAACTGTGTTCTGCGGCACACCGGAGGCAGTCGGAGGTGTGCGGAGAACAACAGAGTTCAAAATGGCCACCCTTAAAGGGGCAGGCGACTTTTTTTTTCTCAATAACTTTCCCCCCGACTTTTTTTTGCTTAAAAAAATCCTTGGTGTTCCTCATAAAAAAAATTATTGTTTGGTCTTCCTTAGTCTTAAAAAGTTTAAGAAACACTGGTCTAACTGTATGTGGTTCAGAGCCATGGAGTGCTCCAACTTTTCCTAATACAGGCATTGTCAACTAAAGGAGATGTTCTGCTGACCTGCACACAGCGTACTTGACAAAAGGGAGCAAAGCCTTAGGGTAAATGGAAGAAGGCCCTGATTCAAAGCCCACTGACAGCCTGCTATTGTTATTGATTGGGCTTTGGATCAGGCCACAAAGCTCTGCTGCAAAGGAAAAGGAATCCCTTGTCCCAACCCCTGCTGTAGGAACAGGGTCTCAGTGGAGTTTACCCACTTCCAGCTGCAGTAAAGGAAGGGGCAGAAAAGGAGCAGTCACAGCTAGGGGATCCTATACAATGTTGATGGCTGCTATGTTGAATCATAGAATCCTAGGGCTGAAAAAGACCTCAGGAGGTCATCAAGTCCAGCCCCCTGCCCAAAGCAGGACCAATCCCAACTAAATCATCCCAGCCAGGGCTTTGTCAAGCTGAGACTTAAAAACCTCTAGGGATGGAGATTCCACCACCTCCCTAGGGAACCCATCCCAGTGCTTCACCACCCTCCTAAGGAAATAGTTTTTCCTAATATCCAACCTATTCCTCCCCCACTGTAACTTGAGACCATTGCTCCTTGTTCTGCCATCCATCACTATTGAGAACTGCCTCTCTCCATCCTCTCTGGCACCTCCCTTCAAGAAGTTGAAGGCTGCTATCAAATCCCCCTTCACTCTTCTCTTCCGCAGACTAAACAAACCCAAATCCCTCAGCTTCTCCTCATAGGTCATGTGCTCCAGCCCCCTAATCATTTTGGTTGCCCTCCGCTGGACCCTGGACCCATCATGTTGATTCAGGATGTACATGATTCCACACCAGGTGTACACTTTTTAGTGGTGGGATGCACAGGTATATCCATATCCTCACTTTCGGAAGCCCGCTGTAAGCATCGTCAGTGTCACAGAGAGCCAGCTCTTCTACACGGGCCCTTTGTGATGGCATTTTGTCTCTCATGCAGCTTTTCCTTGAATTGTAAGCTGTAAGTGCTCATATTGATTGGTCTAATAAAACCTAGTTTGCTTTACTGCCATGCTGGGCCTGTGTTTGAACACGCAGCGGTCTATTTCCCCGTGCTGTGCCCATTTTGTTCCACCTCCAACCAGGCCCGCTGATGGGAGGGAGCTAAGGGAGCAGTTGCCCAGGGACCTGGGGATTCAAAAGGGGCAGGGTTCCCATTCACTGCCGTCCCTACTGCAGCAGTGGCAGGAGCGCTAGGCCTTTTACATTGTCACTAGAGCGCTGCGCAGTGTGCGCTAGGCAGTTCTGAGAGCTGGCTGCCTCCATAGCTCCGCCCCTTCCACCCAAGGTCCTGCCCCAGGGAATGTGGAGGTGCCCCCCTCACCTTGCACAGGGGCCAAACAAGTCTGCTGCCCTGCTCCCAACTACATAAAATTGAAAAGAAATCTGTGTGCGATGGGTAATTGGCTACAATATACAGATGTAACCTTTTCCTTTCGCCCCATGTATCAATTACTAACACAATTATTTCTGTATTGTAAATGGGAGAAACCAGGTTACAATTTTCTCCTTTATAGGCATAGTGATATGAGTGGACACATCACTAGTTTGGCTGGTGTTCATTCACTGCTTATTCATGTGTCTGGGCAGTACCAAGTTTTCCACTAGAACTTCTGTGGCCATGACTGTTCGGAGAGCCAGCTTGCTGAAAGACCACCGCTCTCTCTGCTTGTGAGACGAATGATCAGGGCTCTAAGGAAGAATGTCTAACGCAGAGTTACTCAGAACGAAGCTCTCGGACCACAAATATCTCCTGCAACTCATCGCAGAACACGATAATAAAACGCTGTGATTTCATTGCTGGCCAATCGAAATTAGTAAAAACATTTTATTAACCAATTGTAGCTGATAAAATAATACTACTTGGGTCAGTCCTTTTGCTATGATAATAATATACGGGGTAAATGAAACAATGAATTCACATGACTGTGGCTTTTGGGGATAATATGATTGCTAATTAGACTCCTGAGATCTGAGTATCCATTGTCTAAAGAAAGGGGATGCCACCAGAGAGCAATCTGTGATACCTTCAGGGTAAAGAGAGCTTCTATCCCTCAGGGATTAGGAGATCATGCTAATCTCAGATGGCCCATTTTTTTGTCATCTCAGACGTTGCAGTCTGAGGTGGCACTTTAGATTCCTTTTAATCCTTGAGTACACCCCTTTGTACTCAAAACTGAACAAAAATTTCTTCATGCTGTATAGCACTATGTACCCTTTGGGTGAAGAGCAAAGGATTAAAAATAACCAGGGGCCTTTATGCTTTGACTGTGGAACTACCCACATTAAGTGCTTTGTGGGAGTGGGACCAGAATGCTCAGCAAATTGCAGTATCAAGCCATGATATAGTTGCTGAATTAAAAGGGTGGTTTCCTTTCAACACCGTATGACGCATATGTGCTCTGGTATGTGCCGTGACGTCATCATTGGGTGCCCGGGCCAGCGGCGCCCTAGGCAACTGCCTAGTTTGCTTAGGCTCACGGGCCGCCCCTGCTGTGGTAACATAAGCTAACGTGCAGGCAGAGCTGGCCCAACCACACCAGTGAACTCGGCCATCGCCTATGGCACCAGTCTTTAAGGGGTGCCAAAATAGACTGAAATACTTTTTTTTCTCTATTTAAAAATATGTTCTATTTGAGAGAGTTTGTCTGTCTGTTTGTTCAAGAACTTCTCCTAAACAATAAGCGCTAGGGCCACCAAATTCAGTGCCCAGTTTCTTCTTATCATGACTTAAAGCAAGGTAAGAGTTTGACTGTCCCAGGACAATGGGATGTGCCTGGAATGGGATTGCTTCTCACTAACCCATACAGAAAAGAAACAGAATCACCAGGCAGGTGAACGGGGCTGGCTGCCCCCTTCCCCTGGACTGCCCCAAGCCTACCAACCCCCAGGAGCCCTTTAGGGATGGCAAGAGGAGATGAAGTGCTCCCCCACTCTCTGATTAATACAGGAACATTGCTGGCTGTTCCCTTTTGTTAGGGAGTGAGGGGAAAGTGCACAGTTTGCTGTATTCCTCACTCTGGCTGGGGAGCGCATGAGGCAGGTGAACCTGGACCTGCCCCAGCTGTGGGACATGCACCCTTCCCCTACCTGTGCCCACTGGAGCTGCAGCGGCCATGGAGAGGTGCTTCTCACTCGACCCCAAGCTGCTGCCATGACAGAGGGTGGGGTTGTCCTCTCTCCCTGGGCAGCCTGCACCCTGAGCCCTCATCTCTAGCCCCATGCCAGAGCAATGATTCTGTTTAATGTCTTCTGTTTAATTTTTTAAATAGCTTTAAGTGATAAAATATCATTCAAATGATAAAATAAATTAAAATTTACCAGATTTATGTTACTATGATTTTTCATGTTTACATTGTTCATTTCGAATGCCAAGTAAATAAGGGTAAAAGTTCATTCTAGTCCTCTCATTTTTCTCTCTACTGAATGTGTGTGTGGGAGGGGGGGCGCAAAGGCATAGTTCGCCTAGGATGCCAAAAACCCCTTAGGCTGGCCCTGTGCTCGGAGGGATGCATCAGGGTGATTACACATGTACTCTGAACTTCAGATGGTCACAGAAAAGTGGGTCATTCTCTCCATTTTCCCTCACTATTTTAAGTCCACCATTTCCCCCTGAAAATTACAAAAACTAAACCCAGCCCACAGTGCGGCATTCATAAGAAAGTGAGTTACCATGGGGGCTCTGCAGTTAATTAACTAAAAAGGTTCTGCCAGCTGTGCTGCCTGATAAATCTGGTAAACAGAGACATAACAATGTACAGCTCTGATTTGAATTCTGGTTTGTTTATTGCAGAGGCCAGTAGGTGCTGTCAAGGGAGGATAGTCCCTGATCCTAGGAGCTGACAGCCTAAGGACAGATAGACACGTGGCAAGAGAGACTAGGGAATGGGGTAACAGCATAGCAAGCTATTTACAGGCAAGTCCACTCAATTCACTGTAGTTAGTATGGCCAAAGGGGGCACTGTACGTATGACCAACCAAAGGGAGGGTGGTATATGGGCTTGTGGGTGAGCTCAAGGAGATTGTACCATGCACAGGGAGGAAGCTGGGGCACAGCAAATATCCGACTAGTGAGAGGAAGTGGTTTATAAAGTGATCTCATTGTGAAGGGGCTTTTGTCCCACTTTTTATCTCACTCATATTTCACATATCTCGCAAGAGCATGTTTGACATCGAACTGCGTACACAAAGAAACTTTACACTCACCCCTAGATTCTGGGTGCTGGTCAAGGATCAACAAAGGAACACAGGTATCCAGACTATATGGAATCCCCCTGATATGGATTTGGGACTATAACCATGGATTAAATTCTAAATTTCTCCTACCTCTGCAATAAACACACACACACACACACACACACTTTTAAATTTCTCCTAACTCTGCAGTAAGCAATTTAGTCCAATTAGGAAATGGGGCAGAAGAAAAACATCTGTACTTAAGGTATATACATTGGTCAGTATCTTGCTAAATCAGGATGAAAGGACCCAATTTTATTCTCTGGGAGTCAGTGTCAAAACTCCCACTGTCTACAATAGTTCACTTAATTTCACTACTTCCCTAGTATGCATATCAGTGAAGGCAGATGCTTGCATTTCCCCAACACTTGATTATATCAATAGCTACTTTTTATACATCTCAATTCTAAGTTAAAAACTTACTTTTCTTCCTTACTAACTTTTGCAAGGAGCTCAGCATCTCAAAGATAAGCATTATTATTTTCATCCTTACTAGCATTACACAACATTTTTTATGGAAACTTTTTTTCCAACAAAATATGCAGGTCAACCGAAACATTTAACAAATATGTGTCAAATTTGCCAAATTGTTAATACCGAAAAATTCCAAAAAACAATCCACTGCAATAATGCCTTCATTATTAATAAGCCCACTTTTGTACTAGTTCTTGTTCTCACTTGATCTATTTATAAATATCCTTCTTCCTCCCTTTACACCATGTGCAATTTCCATTTCAAGACTGGTCAAAGTATAATTTACTACTGAGAAAGTATCTATCACTTTGCACATTTGTTGGCTCTAAAACCCAGATTAGTTTAGGTTCCTATTTCTGCGGGTATTGAAAATTTGTACAGTAATTCATAAGCTTTTCCTACCTTACCTGTCCTTTACAAATATTATATTTTTAAAGGACAAGTAAGGTAGCAGAGTAAGCACAGATTTGTCATCTCAAGAATTCATTTACTCAGCTTTCTCCTTATGCCAGAACGCAGAGGTTGATTTTCTTGGAGAATTATTCACCATGGGTACGTCTACACTAGCCCCCTAGATCAATCTAGGGAGGCTAATGAGGGCGACCGAAATTGCAAATCAAGCCCGGGATTTAAATATCCCGTGCTTGATTTGCATGTTCTAACCGATCGCCATTTTAGAAATTGCCTAGCCCGAAGTAACTGCCCGCATCTACACGCAGCAGTGAAACGGGATTCCGATTTAAAGCCCTAACTCAAATTAGCTGGTATTCCTCCTGCAATTAGGAGTTACTTCGGGCTAGTCAATTTCTAAAATGGCGACCAACCGGGAACATGCAAATCAAGCGCGGGATATTTAAATCCCGGGCTTGATTTGCAATTTTGGTCACCCTCATTAGCCTCCCTAGATCCATCTAGGGGGCTAGTGTAGACTTACCCCATAAGAATTTATAGAATCATAGGGCTGGAAGAGACCTCAGGAGGTCATCAAGTCCAGCCCCCTGCCCAAAGCAGGACCAATTGCAACTAAATCAACCCAGCCAGGGCTTTGTCAAGCTGAGACTCATATGTCATGTGCTCCAGCCCCCTAATCATTTTGGTTGCCCTCCATTGGACCCTCTCCAGTGCATCCACATCCTTTCTGTAGTGGGGGCCCCAGAACTAGACACAATACTCCAGATGTGGCCTCACCAGAGTCGAATAAAGGGGAATAATCACTTCTCTAGACCTCATATCCAGCTTCTCATCCACTGTAATCCCCAGGTCCTTTTCTGCCGAACTGCTGCTTAAGCAGTCGGTCCCCAGCCTGTAACAATGCTTGGGATTCTTCCATCCCAGGTGCAGCACTCTACACTTGTCCTTTTTGAACCTCATCAGATTTCTTTTGGCCCAATCCTCTAATCTGTCCAGGTCACTCTGGACCCTATCCCTGCCCTCCAGTGTATCTACCTCTCCCCCTACCTTAGTGTCATCTGCAAACTTGCTAAGGGTGCAATCCATCCCCTTATCCAGGTCATTAATAAAGATGTTGAACAAAACCGGACCTAGAACCAATCCTTGGGGCACTCTGCTAGAAACCAATCGCCAACGTGACATCAAGCTGTTAATCACTACCCATTGAGCCTGACAGTCTAGCCAGCTTTCTATCCATCTTAAAGTCCATTTATCCAATCCATACTTCCTTAACTTGCTGGCAAGAATATTGTGGGAGACCGTATCAAAAGCTTTGCTAAAGTCAAGGTATATCACATCCACCGACTTTCGCATATCCACAGAGCCAGTTACCTCATCATAGAAGCTAATCAGATTGTGCTGCTGACCAGCTGATGCAGAACTGAAAAATACTGCCCGCAATCTTGAAGAGTCAGTAATAAGTAAGAGACAGGTCTGATAAAAGCTGCCATGAAGAAGCACAACTCCTGGTAAATGGACCCTGTTGGTAGAAACTTTGGCCGGCAGACATGGCAACAGGAGCAGCATTGAAGAGACTATCAATTGACAGTGGGCTAAAATGAACATTTACATCTGTTGGTATGACCCAAGTAGGTTTATCTTGTCAAGAAGATCATGTGTGATTGGCCCACTGGGAACCAGACCTAACATTTCATGCCAGAAATCGCATCGACACCACGTCCTACTGACTGTTATGTATAAGGTTTGCCCTGCAGAAGTTTATGAATGTGAAATACTGGTTTCTAAACAATAGAATAATAGAGCCAAGGCATCTGAGTCCTTTCAGTGATTTAGAACATTACGTTTTATTGACCATGAATCATAATAACTGAATGCTCTGCCCAAAACTGCATTTTGAATCTTCAATTAGAATTTAAAAAGCTTTCTCCCAAAAGTAATTCAGTCTCTAGATTCATCCGGCTAAAGCGGTTACTTGGAAGGCATTCTGGAGGGAGGGGATGACATGCAGTTGTATCCATTTCCATAACGTTGTTGTTTTTAGGGTTGTGAACTCAAATGGCTCAAACTGGTAAAGGGCTGGTAAAAATAGCCACTCTGCCCTTTAGACTGAAGCCTTTTGCATAGCCACAGATCAGGTACTTTGCAGGTAGTGGCAATGAAAGCCTCCCTCTCCTACAGCCTATCACACCAGCAAACACAATGATCCAGAGGGACCTGAGATAACAGCCGTGCCTTAGACTTTCTGCTGAGAGAGCCTCTGTGTGTGCCAGCTCTGTTATAGGCACCTATCCCTCAACAAGTCATTTACACAGGTCACTGAGCAGAGAAGCAGCTGGTAATATTGGACTGTGGGGCTGAGTCAGGGCCGAGAGCTGGGAGACATGTCGTCCTTATTCATACTCTCTCTACATTGTATTTGAAATGGCAGTACTTTCAGGAAGATTTAGGGCTTTTATTACATTTATGACAACCTTACTAAAGAGCATTTATACATAATGAGCACACTGCCATAAAGAATGCCCTTTGATACAATATGTTCCAACTAAAATCAGTAATATAATAAACCTCCGTTGCTTTTTTTTCCACCTTGCAAGCTGCAAGAGTCAATAGTTTATGCCCAAATAGGTTTTTAATCAGGAAGGACTTAACCTTGTGAGGCCACAAAATGTTACACGGTGTGAAAATAAAAAGGGGAATGCTGAGAAAAGAAACCTGTGAGTTTGTCTTCATTGCGCATTTCCCCTTGAAGAAAACAAGAGAATTATTAAATGGATGAACTCATTGTGCAGCAAAGGTGAAACTCAAAGATTAGGCCAAGTGAATTCCATGCCCATTTCCACTCAGGACTCTCCATCCCCCCCATCTCCACTTACCATAGTAGAATCATAGAATCCTAGAGACCTAAGGAGTTATCGAGTCCAGCCCCCTGCCCAAAGCAGGACCAACCCCAACTAAACCAACCCAGCCAGGGCTTTGTCAAGTTGGAACTTAAAAACCTCTAGGAATGGAGATTCCACCCCCTCCCTAGGGAACCCATTCCAGTGCTTCACCACCCTCCTAGGGAAATAGTTTTTCCTAATATCCAACCTAGACCTCCAGGATGCTTCTTTTCCCCACAAGCTCTGAATGAAGGGACGGTTGAAGGGCAGTGGCTCACACAAGGTAAAAGACTGAAATAGTAAAAACAGACTATACGAAAAGGTAAGTGGAAAAGGGGGAGGGGACCCAAGCAACCAGACTGCCAACAAAACAGTGACCAGTACTCTTTCAGGGATATCTAATTGCAAAACACCAGGGGAGTAACTGAAAATGGGCATTTCGGAAAAGGTACAGAGGTTATCACACCACTAGACTGACATCTTTTAATCTGCGAAACTGGATGGGGCAGCCTCATGATGACACTTTTTCGGGCCAGAAAAACCTGCAAGAACAGCCTCGTGGGGTATTTCAGAACTTCTGGCTGGAACCAAGAATCAGAGAGGCAGAGGAAAGATTACCAAACTACTTCACAAGGAGAGGCTCGCTCACAGTTTTTGCACAGGATTAAGAAGGCTTCTTTTACCAGAGGCTTTGTCTACACTTGCCACTGTGAGGATCAATCTCCCCAGGGTCGATTTAGTGGGTCTAGTAAAGACCTGCTAAATTGACTGCTGATCTTGCTCCCATTGACTCTGCTGGAGTGAGAAGAGTACGGAGAGTCAATGACAGAGTTTCTCCCATCAACCCCCTGTGGTGGGGACACCATGATAACGCAAACTAAGGTATGTCTACTCCAACTATGATATTCATGTAGCTGGAGTTGTGTACCTTAGTTTAACATCACCCCCTACTGTAGGTCTAAGTGAGAGCTGGTCAGGGCATGCCCAAAGTCAGGTTAAGTCCATAGACATTTTTCTATTGACTCCAAAGCTCCAGGTATCCCATGTAGGGGTCACTCCAGTAGGAGTCACTCCAGAGCTTGTAATTGGGAGGGGTCATAGCTATGATCTCCTATAGCAGACTTCATAAAGGATGGAGATGGGGTAACAGTGAAAATCTACATCTGTGCCAGTGAACAGCACTAAGCTTAAGAAACACACCGAGGCTTTTCCGTTAAAAGCATTTGCAGAAAAGAGCGTCTAGATTGGCACGGACGCTTTTGCGCAAAAGCACTTTTTGCAGAAAAGCGTCCGTGCCAATCTAGACGTGGTTTTGCGCAAGAAAGCCCCGATCGCCATTTTCGCCATCGGGGCTTTTTTGCGCAAAACAGTCCTGAGCTGTCTACACTGGCCCTCTTGCGCAAATACATTTGCGCAAGAGGCCTTTTTCCCGAATGGGAGCAGTATTTGCGAAAGAACACTGACAATCTTACATTAGATCGTCATTGTTCTTGTGCAAATTCAAGCGGCCAGTGTAGACAGCTGGCAAGTTTTTCCGCAGCCCGAGGGTATGTCTACACTACAGAGTTTTTCCAAAAAAACTTCAATTATATCCACACTGCAATCGCGTTCTTTTGGGGGGGAAAAAGCAAAAGAACTGAGGGGTTTCCCCAACATTGGTAAACCTCTTTCTACGAGGAATAAGCTTTTTTCTGAAAGAGCTCTTTCAGAAAAAGGCGTGTGCGGACGGGGAAGAGGGGATTCTTTTGAAAGAAGAGGAAAGAGGAAAAAGCACAGGTGCCCCGGTGGCCACTCCGCCCATAGTAATCACAGCTTACATGCAAGAGACCATCCATTCAGTCTGGACGCTATCTGTCAAAAAAGCACATCGCTTTTTTTATGCGTTTTCACAGTGTGGACGCTCTCATTCCGAAAGAAGCCTGCAGTCTAGACATAGCCTGAAATTCTCCATCTTGACTCTTGGTTTCACAAGGGAAGCTTCAAGTGGGAGGGAAAGGCACAGACTTTGGCACAAACAGGTGAGTCTAAGCCTGGGGAGGCGTGAAGAAATTCCGGGGTGGTGACCCGCCCCCCCCCCCCGATCAAGTTTCTGCCCTGGTCAGGTCCTTTTTTTTTTGCTCAGCAAGTTTTGCTGCTATTTGGGGCGGCGAGGTGTGAGGGTTTCTCAAAAATCAAAAAGGGGGAAGGGGGCATGATGCCGAAAAGTTTGGGAACCACTGCCATAGCAGCTAAGCAGCTCCATTATTGCTGCCAGAGACAGCCTTCCTGGCTTAGACTCACCTGTTTGTGCCAAAGTCTGTGCCTTTCCCGCCCCCGCCCACTTGAAGCTTCCCTTGTGAAACCAAGAGTCAAGATGGAGAATCTCAGGCTATGTCTAGACTGCAGGCTTCTTTCGGAAGAAGCTTTTCCAGAAGAGATTTTCCGCAAAAACTTCTTCCGAAAGCACGTCCACACTGCCAAAGCGCATCGAAAAAGTGATCTGCTTTTTCAACAGATAGCATCCACACTGAATGGACGCTCTCTCACATGTAAGCTGTGATTACTATAGACGGAGTGGCCACCAGGGCACCTGTGCTTTTTCCTTTTTCCTTTTTCCTCTTCTTGCGAAAGAACTCCCTCTTCCCCATCCACACACGCCTTTTTCCGAAAGAGCTCTTTCGCAAAAAGGCTTTTTCCTCATAGAAAGAGGTTTACCAATGTCAGAAAACCCCCTCTGTTCTTTTGATTTTTTTTTTTTTTTTTCGATTGCAGTGTGGATGTAAATGAATTTTTTTTGGAAAAGTGGCCATTTTTCGAGGAAAAAACTCTGTAGTGTAGACATAGCCCTAGATTCTCTCCAGAGGAAGCAGCCACGGAACAGAGATAGGAAGAGGACATTAAGACCCAGCGTTGCCCCAAATTTTCAGGTGCCCAAGGTAACTGTGCATGCTGCATATGGGTAAGGAGGGCTCTGGCTGGAGGATGGATATATCTTCTGGGTTCAACGTGCAACTGAAAAAAAAAGCTTATTGAGGACACATCTCCGCCTGACAGAGAGGCAGCATGTTCTTAACACAGGAGTAGGCACCAGAGTTCCTGTGTTCTAATTTCTGCTTGCTCTCTTTCTCTCTCTCTCTCTCTCTCTCTCCTTCCATCCCCCTTCCCTCCCACCACACACACACACACACACACACCCTGTGACCCAGACTAAGTGCTCTGTCTGAATTCTCTCATCTATCAAAGCAGGGACAATAACATAGTGTGTACCGTTAACCGCTGGCAGTAAAAGTATTACAGTTTCCCCCTTGCAATGGTAAAATAAAGAGAGTTGCTATTGTTTTTTCCTTTTCTTTGTAATATGAATTAATTTCAGGATTTCAAGTTGCATTTACCACCAGCTACCATTCCATGGCAACTAGGCCACTGTAGTTATTCCAGTCTAAGTATAGGAGGATGCTAACTTTGAGCCAGCGATGACATTTTAATGTTAATAACTATATTTAGCCTACCCCAAAGAGCTGTGAAGTTCATTTCATTCGTGTCAAGGCACTTTAGATTTACGTAAGTGTAAGTGAAAACAGCATCTGGACCTTTCAGAGCTTTATTGTGTGTGCACACAGAAACCACATGCTTTCAGTGCAATGCCTGTTAACATGGGACCGTATTTTTGCTAGTCCTATTGATATGCATAAGTTCCCAACATCCAGAAGGTTGCTACAAAGAAAAGCAGAATGGAAATCAATCTTTAAAAAAAGTACCCCCATTGAGCTTCCTGCAGAATGCCAGAGTCACATGTGTTATATCTTAATTTAAAGAAGACTTTCAACAGTGCCAGGCAGCTCAGAATCAATTAAAGATGGCAGAAATCTATAGGGTCATCTTGTCGGTTCCTCCACAGAACTGTTTTCAAGAGCAATCTAAGTGTTTTGCCTCAGGCACATAGCACAAGCAATAAAGCTTCGACTATTTCCCTGGGCTGATCATATCTTAAAAACTAAGTTTTCAAATACATGCAATGTATGCCAAGAAATATTAATCTTTACCTTTTGAACTCATAGACTCTTAGAACAAAAGGGATGTGGTTTTCTTTTAAAGTTGAATGGACCCCATTCACAATAAGAATTCTGCTGTGTTGGAGAAACACATAAAAGCAAAGTTACTTCCATAAAATGACAGTTGCAGATCTTTATACGTTTGGAAGCCCATTAGATACATACGATTCAAGTTCACTTGAACTCAGTCCTTTTTCTTAGATTTTGATCTACTTAAGTTTTGGCTGGATTCTTTGTTTTTGTTTTTTTGCGGGGCGGGGAGGGGTTGTTTTGGTGTATTTCCCATAGGATGGGCTGTTGCAGTTTTCCTTTGATGTGTGCTTCTTCTGGATACCCAGAGAAAATTAAAAGAATACCCCTAAACAGATGAAAAATGAAGCTATGAATAGGCAGTTAAACTGAAAATTATGTATATGTCTGTCTATATATTTTAGAAACATCTGTTTGTCTGTCTGTCCATCTGTGAGTTTGTTTGTTCAAGAACTCCTCTTAAACGGTAAGAGCGAGGACCACCAAATTTGCTATGCAGCTTCCTCTTATTCTAATTTAAAGCAAGGTCAGGAAAACAGGAAGTGCTGGGAATGGGACTGTGCCAGGAAAACAGGAAGTGCTGGGAATGGGACTGTACCAGGAAAACAGGAAGTGCTGGGAATGGGACTGTTTTCTATAACATGGAAACGGAGAGGGCACAGACAGGAGGGACAGGATACTGAAGAGTGGCCACCAGGGGTAAAGAACCACACCACCACCAGAGCGGCCAGCAGGGCTGGGTTCCACCATCTTGCTTGCCACCAGACCAGGAAAGTAGCCCCTCTGCCCCAAACCCTTTCTCCTACCTACCTGGACCTTGGCTGCAGCATGGAGGGGGGTGGGGAGGAAGAGAAAAGGCCCCTGGTAGCCAGAGGTGGGAAGAGAAAAGGCTCCTGTCAGCCAGGGGGGTAGGGAGAAGACAGAAGGCCCCTGGCAGCTGGGAGGGGCTGGGGGGACAGAGAAGGTCCATGCCGGTTGGGGGGGCTGGGGAAGAGAGAAGGCCTATGCCAACCAGGAGGGCAGGGTGGGGGGAGGGAAGGCTCATTCCAGCCAGGGGGAAAGAAAGCCCCAAACTGAGCCCCTCCTCACCTCCCAACCCTCACTTTCTTACCCCCCGCCACACACACACCCTCAGCCTCCTGCCCTCCCACATCACCAAGGCCCTGTCCTGACTCCTGACCCCCCCCCCCTACACCACTAGGGTTGCCAGATGCCCGGTATTTTCTGTTTTTCTCAGATGGAAGGCCGCTTGGGACATTCTTCCCCTGCTGCATCTGGTGGGGGCAGGGGGAGCGTGGGCATTTAAAGGTGCAGCGACTCTTTTTTGCTCAACAACTTCGGTTTCCTTTTTTTGTTATGCTCAACCAATTTTTTTCCCACCATGTTCGGTATTTTTTTGTGAAACTATCTGGCAAGCCTATACACCACCAGCTCCATGCCCTGAAGGAGCCAAGCAATGCCAGGTAGTCTTTTAGTATATTATATGACCAACACAGAAATATCGTTTCCAGGAAACTTCAGAGTAACTGTTGCAAAAATAAATCACAAGCGAGTGCTATTAGGGTTGCAAGAATTACTGCTGCCCTTTAATGTAATTTTTACAGATGGCTTACTGATTTAGATATAAGTACACTATAATTAATAGTCTGTGTAACAATTTAGGTAACAAAAAAACCACAGATGCTATGTAGGTCAAAAATCAAAGTTGTTCTGTTTTTGTTTTTTTAAGGAAAGCAAGTCCTTGAGCATTCTAAAGGTTGCTTTGCTGATAACTGCTGATTACTAGTAATACAAACTCTTAATTGCTAGTTGAAATTGCACATTTTAATTAACACATTAGTTAAGTACAGAGAAAAAAAGAAAACAATATCATAAACAAAAAACGGTCCCAATTTATGTTTGCATTTTTAGCAGTTCTTAACCCAATTCTTTGGCTGTTTTGGCATTTTTGTCAGTAGAAGAATATAAAAAGAGAGGGGTTAAGTAGAAGAAAATTGCCTTTATCATTTCAGTGCTCATTGGCAGGTTTTAAGCTTAATATATATATTAAGGCCAAATGTGTGAAGCCAAGAGAAATCCACTGCCCTCCAAAACACTCTAGCATCTTCCTTGCCCTTACTCGGAGCCAGGGAACAGATACAACCCACCTAGGGCATGGATCCAGTAACAGATTGCCTCTATGATTTGCTTGTCTTGTTATAGCACATATGCAGCACCCATGCTTCAGCATGATTCTGAGAGAGAAACCATGAGACCATAGTGACTTAGCAGAACAAACTATATTGGCAAAATACTCAACTTCTCAAAAACTGCTTCACAACTAATAAGTATTTCTTCAAGAACTAATACCTATGTCTTCATACAAAAATACAACTAGCAAAGTCACAGTTATATACCTAATTAACAACACCTGAGGCATAATTTGTCTCATCCACAGCAAATAGTGATCCAAACTGTTACAGTAACCTAAATGTAAGAATAATTTTAAATTATGATAAATAGATTTTTAAAATTTCTATAAATATTAGGGCTGTCAAGCGATTAAAAAATTTAATCATGGTTGATCGTGTGATTAATTGCGTGCGCCTCCCCTTTGAAATGCCGCCGCGGCATTTCAATGGGACAGTGCTGCATGGAGCCCGGGATGAGCTGGAGTCCCCATGCAGTGCTGCCCCTTTGAAGTGCTGGGGTGGCATTTCCAAGGGGCAGTGCAAGGCGGAGCCTGGGATCAGCTGACCCTGGGTTCTGGGGAAATGCCGCAGGGAGCCCGGGATCAGCTGGGCAGTCCCCAGCTGACCCTGGGCTCCACTGCCCTTTTGAAATGCATGGAGGTGGCGTTGCAAAGGGGCAGCTGCCTCACAAATGAGCCGGGGTTCAGCTGTGTGGCAGCTGCCCCTTTAAAACGCAGCCTCTGGCATTTCAAAGGGGAAGCTGCCATGGAACCCAGGGTCAGCTGGGGACTGCCCAGCTGATCCCGGGCTACCCGCGGCATTTTCCCAGAACCCGCGATCAGCTGGGGAGTCCCCAGCTGACCCCGGGCTCCACTGCCCCTTTGAAATGCGCGGCTCAACTGTGAGGTGGCTGCCCCTTTGAAACGCCACCTCCGAGCGTTTCAAAGGTGCAGTGGAGCCCGGGGTCAGCAGGGGACTGCAAAGCTGATCCCAGGCTCCGCGTTGCACTGTCCCTTTGAAGCACCAGAGCGGCACTTCAAAGGGGCAGTGCAGCAGTAACACCTGCAATTAACGTGTTAAAAAAATTAACGCATTAATCCTGCCCTGCGTTAATTGCAAGCATTAATGCATGTCAATTGACAGCCCTAATAAAGATATATTAACGGCAGATGAATATATGAAGTTATGAACAACATTAAGCTCTATTCACTTGGGCTGTGTCTACACTGGGCCACTTATTCCGGAAAATCAGCCGCTTTTCCGGAATAAGCTGCGAGCTGTCTACACTAGCCCCTTGAATTTCCGGAAAAGCACTGACGATCTACAGTAAGAAATCAGCTGCTTTTCTGGAAAAACTATGCTGCTCCCGCTCAGGCAAAAGTCCTTTTTCCGGAAAACTGTTCCGGAAAAGGGCCAGTGTAGACAGCCCAGTAGTCTTTTCCGCAAAAAAGCCCCGATCGCGAAAATGGCAATCAGGGCTTTTTCCGAAAGCGTCTACATTGGCCACAGGCGCTTTTCGGAAAAAGGGCTTTTCCGGAAAAGCATCCTGCCAATGTAGACGCTCTTTTTCCGGAAATACTTATAACGGAAAACTGTTCCGTTTTAAGCATTTCTGGAAAATCATGCCAGTGTAGACGTAGCCTTGATGTATTCTTAAACAGGATACAATATTATTTCAGGCATTGCTTAGTGTCTTATTTAAGAAGATATATGGATTAACAGCTTCTTCCTTATTCATAAGCAAAATCATTGGGGTCCCATGTAACAAATGCTTATCCAGGTATTTGAAAAAGAATGTTGATGTTCAAAACACATGAAACCTCTTCTCCGGAGACAGAAGAATTCTTTATGGGTGAGAAAGACATTTAGATAACTTTCTTCATTAGAGCTCCTAAAATATTTATCCTTTATAGTCAGGGGAATAGGCATATGACATATTATAATAAATTATTACACATACTCTGGACACAGAAAATTAAGAATTTATGTTTTTCCCTGTGGACTCACAACAAAAATAGGATTTCAAAATTGTTACTTGCTCTATGCATGGAAACAGTAAATTAGATCAGCTGTATGTATGTACATTTTTAATCTTATATATTGCACTAGCCTTCTGAAAGCAATTATCCAAACTGCAGTTCTCTCCTCCCAGCAAGGGGGCAAGGGGAAGATGAAGGAAAAATGACTCCTCAGTTTTAATGGTCACAGTTCCTCTCATTCCTGCGGAAAAACTCATCCTCTTCCTTATTATTTGCATTACTGTAGAAGCCCCAGTCATGACGAGGACACCATTGTGCTAGGTGCTTTATAGACAAAGAACCAAAAACCATATCTGTCAGCATCTCTCAGTTAAGCTGGGGCTCTATTCATGTGTACGTGCATGTGCGTCCTTCTATTTACCTAACTTTATAGGTGTCGATCCTGAACTAAGGAACCCAAGAGTCTATATTTAAAAAACAAACAAACAAAAATACCAATATGGGAGAGCAAAACTTTTTGAAAAGCTCTGTGCTCCATAAACAAAACCGTTTTTGTAAGATATGAGTAGTATATACAGTAAAGCCTGTGTTATCCAGCACGCTTGGGGATTCGGGCGTTCTGGTTATCTAAAAATTCCGGTTATCTGAGGGTTCCATCAACCTAGGAAAAACCAATGGACAATAATAGTAAAACTCAAGTTTTTAATATTGGTAGTTTTGTAGTGTGAGGTAGTTGGTCTCACATTTCTATTTTGAGTTAAAGATGATTAGTACTTCTTAAATAAAAAAATATTAAGCAAATCATGATAAACCAAGCCAGGCCAGTGCACCTGAAGATGTGACAGTATTGTGGCTGGGGGAGCAATGTCGGTTAACAAAGTTTTCTGGTTAACAGAGTGCCGGATAACAAAGGTTTCACTGTACCTCAACTATTGATCTGCATGACTGATGGCTGAACCAGCCATGTACAGAAAATAGTTAGAGCCTTTGTGACCCCAAAACAATAAGATGCATGGACTGAAAATCTGAGCATATTCAGGACATGAGACTAAAGACTTAGGTTGCATACCTCATTTTCCAAGGTATGATTTTATGTAAATGTTGTTTTTACCGCCACCTTAGAAAGCCCTTAGTACTCTAGGATCTTTCAGCCTACATCCTGTTAAAGCAGAGTTATTTACTGTCCAAGGATTCCTTCTGGAAGGTACCAGGAGAACATTCTCCATCGTACTGATGTGTGTGACATCTCCACCCTAAACATGGAGAAGAAGCCTGTCATGAATGGGGGCTAAACTTACCTGGAGAGCGAGGAAAGGGTTAAGCTAACCTTAAGCTATTCCGCACCTGAAGGGGGGGCTTTGGGCATTGAGCCAATGAAATGCAGCTAAAGTATTTCATACTGAGGAGCAACTGTCTCCTTTGTTAGAGAGAGAGAAAGAGACACGGGGGACCTTCTCCAGGTACAGAGGGAAGAAATGAGCTCTCCCAAAACAAATCCCCTGGGTTCATCGGAATGTGTGAGTAGGAAAAAATGTAGGTAGTCCATCAGGTTTATTGTTTTCATTGTTTGGGGTTTGGAAATTATGTCTGAGCTAGTTAACTGTTCTTTTTTTTCTCTTCTGTAACCATGAAGTAATCCCAGGGAGAATCCCTGAGCTTTGGTTCAATTCAGGGTTTTTAACACCAAGCCATTTACTCTGCTTGCAACGGTAGTCTTGTTTAAATAATAAACGTGGTTTTTTTGTTCTGTTAACCGGTATTGGTTGATCTTTTATGTCCTTGAACTTATGTGCCTGGCTGCAGACACTTTATCAGAGAGAACGCACCGGTTCATTGTTCTCTGCGAGGGTGTTCTTGTTTGTTCTTTCCCTCAACTCCTTGGGGAAAGGAGCGTGGGGGTTTTGCCCTCAGGGAAGAGATTCCAAGTGATTTCTTCCCTGGCAATGGGAATTTGTACCCTTGGTGGTGACAGTACCAATGGATTTCAGGGGAAACTGAAATCAGGAAAACTTTTTTGTCTCTGGGTATGTCTACACTTGCCCCTTCATTCGAACTAGGGAGGCAAATGAAGCATACCAAAGTTGCAAATCAAGCACGGGATTTAAATATCCTGTGCTTGATTCTTATAATCGTGACGATCGCCATTTTAAAATGCCGGTCGCCCGATTTAATTTGCCGCGTGTAGATGCGGTAGTCCGATTTAAAACCCTTCCCTCGAATTAACTGTTACTCCTTAGGAGTCTACACTCAGCGTCTACACTCCTCAGGAGTAACAGTTAATTCGAGGAAGGGTTTTCGAACTATCGAACTGCGTCTACCGCGACAGATAGGCGACCGGCATTTTAAAATGGCGACCTATGCTAATCAGGCGGGATATTTAAATCCCGTGCTTTATTTGCAACTTCGGTATGCTTCATTTGCCTCCCTAGTTCGAATGAAGAAAAACAGATCTGACAGTGGTTTGGGGTTTTTTGCTAGCCGACCCCCATTACCTACACTTGAAGTGCCAGGTTGGGGAATTCAGCCGTGACAAGCCTATATAGGACACTGAACTGGGTTCTATTCCCTACTTTGCCTTGGACCTTTGAGAGCTGAGATACATCTGTTTCTTACCTCTGTTTCCACATCCCCATTTTGATAATAATGACACTTGCCTAGAACTAGAAGCACTAGATAAGAGCTAGTCAGAGTCCCTTCTTTGGCTGTTTTTAGATCTGTTGAGCTGTGTATAGATGGCCATGAAGCCTTCAGCACATAGAAAACTCCAGCTGGTACCTGTCACATAAAAAGCCATATGTAGGCCTGCACAGGTTAAATTTGTATTCCTCTAGGACAGTCATGAGCCCTGCTGGCGAAAATACCAGGTGTTCTTTATCAGACGGCCTTCATCAGCCACAATTCCCTATGCTTGCTAGCTGAGAGCCGAGTATGGGATAAATAACATGACCTCGGTTCTCAGCTCCACGGGAACGCTGGGAGTGGCATTGGACCAACTCGCGCACACTCAATAAACAGCTAAAGTATAAGATCACTGGGAGTCCCGCCCCTCTGTGAGTCTCACCAGGGACCTAGACCTCGAAGGGTGCCCTGGATCCCCCTAGCTGGAGCCACGTTCACTGCGGCCGGGTGCGAGGTGACCGGAATGGGACTGTTACTCTTTTATGCATTGCTCTGCCTATGCTTATTGGTGTATTACTTTGCAGTAGCTGTGTAACCATCTGGAAGTACTAAGCCTATAATAGTAGCGACGTAGTGAGATTAATAAAAGCAACTATCCCTAATCGACTCTGTCTTGAAGCGAATCCACAACTCTGTTGGGCCCTGCCCCTGTGAGTTGACAGTACCGAAGGCTGCAGCACGTCTCTTCAGCCACACTAGGTACCACAAAGTACATCAAATCTGTCTGTCCTCCATGCCCCATGCTCACTTTCCATAGAATATCTAATCTCATGCAAGATCTTGGCTGTTATCTTCAAGGGGCTCTAAAAGATCAGCAAAAGCTCTGGATGGAAGAGTGCGGCCATCTGCTTGGCTCCTCTGGCACAACAGAACTTTCTGCCCTAAAAGGGACGCTTATCTGTGCAGAGGGCTGATCTGTCTCCATGGCCAGCCTGAGATTATGGAATGAACTCCCACAGAAACTACAGCCCATCACCAATCTCACTGTCTTCTCCAAGCACAAGGCACATTTCTCTGGCCTTGCCTTCTGACCATATTTATAGGCGACACACGTACCCAGTTATATGTTTATTTAAAAAACCCCAAAGGGGACAGGATGAGAGCGCAGACAGGTGACAGATGTTAGTTACTTTGCTTACTGCACTACTGGAAGGCGCTCCCATTACATGCTGTTGGCGTATAGCATAAGAAAGAAGATGGAATGCAAAGAACAGTATTTCCATCATTTCATTAATGACTGACTTCGTTTGTTCTTTATTGTCTTCTGAGCTGATGCTAGAAGCAAAGGTAGAGCTGAGTCATTGGCACTATGATTTCAAAATAATCACTTGTAGGTTGGGATGTACTAGTGCAGTTGATTAATCGATTAACCGATAAGCAAAAGCTTATAGGTTAATGTTATAGACTACATGCATATCCCACCCCCTTCCCCTACCAGTACATTTTTTAGCAGGCTGGCCAGCAGCCCGGCTTACTCCTAATTTGCGATGGGTCTGGGACCTACCCCGCTGCAGCTCTGCATTTAAAATGTATTAGGAGCCGGGTAGGCAGGCAGCCCAGCTCAGTTCTGGCTCATGGTTGGTCCGGGACCTACCCCCGCTGTGGCTCTACATTTGAAGTGTATTAGGAGCCACAAGGGCAGGCAGCCAAGCTCAGTTCCAGCTCACACCGGGTCCAGAAGCTCAGATGTCCCCTAGATAGGGACTGCTGCCACCCTGTGCTCCTGCCTCTTTGTCAGAGGCAGCAGCACTGGGCAACAGGCAGCTGGTCTGCAAGGGGAACTGGTTTTTAAACTGGCTCCCTTCACGGACCAGTTCCTGCCTGGCACCCCATGCTGCTGCCTCTGATACAGAAGCAGCAATGTGGAGTGGCAGAGGGCTCTTCAGGAGTGAGGCCGGAGAGCACTGGCCGTTGGCCCTGCCCCAGGGTACCATAGAATAGTCGACTAACCGATAAGAATTCATGAGGTTACTCGACTATTCAATTAACTGATATGTAACAGCCCTACCTGTAGATGCTTTGTAAGCAGTTGGCACTTTTTTGCGATTATATGGTATTTATTCATTATTGGCTACAGTAAATACATGTGTACCTGCTACACAAATATGCTGATTTGAAGAAGCAGTGAAAACCCTCCTAGGAAGAAGAAAAACAGAGCGTGTGTGTATTCCATAGATGCGTATGCTTCGCCATACTATTTCTGTATTTAAGAAGAACGTGATGTGTATTGAAATAAAGCCATACCAGCAATGAAACAGGTGGTCACCACAAAGCCAAAGCGATTCCTTTATTCGAGAAGATATTGTTCCTATCAGAAAAAGGCAGCCTGAAATACTGAAGCCATCTGCAAGTGATCTGAACAGATTTCTTTGCCCAACATCAGATTTCACTTTACGAACTGTTGCTGATATATGTTGGTCTCTACTTCAAAAGTGACCAATCACTTTGGATACCCCACTTGAAGGAATTGGAGTGTCAGAGGGTATTGTTTTCTGGAAATCAACCCTTTCTATTATGTCTTCAAAAAGGGCACCTAAACGTGGAGGCAACCAAAATCTATAGTCAGACTTAAAAAAAGTTACCTCATTGTGTTACTAGAAAGGTAACTCTTGGTCTCCTAAAGAAATAGACTTCTCCTGCAAAAGAAAAAAGAAAAAGTAGAATTAGCATACACTTGGCTGCATCTTGATTCAATATACTTTTAGGAATCCATTACATAACTATGTACATATCTTTAGGCTTACAGATATTTTCTAGCTTTCCATAAAATGGAAAATGTTGGCAGGAAATAATTTTTATTGTCTACTATTAAAATATTGGGTCAAGTTGAAGTGTAGTGTGTTCAGATGAAATAATCACTAAATACATGAGAGACACAAATTGGGTGAGGTAATCTCTCTCTCTCGTTCTCTCTCTCTCTCTCTCTCTATATATATATGTAACAATTTCCTAAGGGACAACAGAGTGATGTCATCATCTCACTCTGCATCCCGCCGTCTGCCTCCACCCTCAGCTGCGTGGCCTCCTCCCTTCCTCCCTGGTGCTGTGGGGAGGGAGGGGAAGAGGGGAGGTGAGAGGGAGGTGCCACGGGTCCTCCCCCATTCCCAGTGCTTGGGGGTGGGTGCTGCGGCCTCAGCCCAAAGGCCAGGGGTAGAGAGCAGGGGCTGCTGCAGGCTCAACCTGGTGGCTGGCGGGGCGGGAGAGGAGAAGAGCCAGGGCTGGGGCAGACTCGGTACAGCAGCCAGAGGAAGGAGGAAGGGGGACAGCCAGGGCTGACACTCCACAGCCTTGGCCTTCCCTAGCAGCCGGGGGCGAGGGGAGCTGGGGCTGATGCAGCCTCGGCCGTGCCGAGGGGGAGAGCCAGGGCTGTCATGCCGCGGTCTTGGCCCGGCCCTCCTTGGCGGCTGAGGGGGAGAGCTAAGGCTGCCTACCCCCCGAAAGAAGGGTGTTGGAGAGCATAGCAAGCAGGGGGCACAGCCCCCTGGTATCTTTTACTGAACCAATTGCTGCTCCTGGTGAGAGAGAAGCAGCTTTTCAGCTTAGACAGAGCTTTTCTTCGGGTCTGGGAAACTAACTCTGAAGAAGAACTCTATAAGAACGGCCATACTAGGTCAGACCAAAGGTCTATCTGGCCCAGTGTTCTGTGTTCTGATAGTGACCAATGCCAGGTGCCCCAGAGGCAATGAATACAACAGGGAATCATCAAGTGATCCCTCCCCTGTCACCCATTCCCAGCTTCTGACAAATGGAGGCTAAGGACACCATTCTTGCCCATCCTGGCTAATAAGCATTGATGGACCTCTCCTCCATTAATGTATCTAGTTCTTTTTTGACCCATGTTAAAGTCCTGGTCTTTACAACATCCTCTGGCAAGAGGTTCCACAGGTTGACTGTGTGTTGCATGAAGAAATACTTCCTCTTGTTTGTTTTAAACCTGCTGCCTATTCATTTCATTTGGGGACACCCTAGTTCTTATGGGAACAAGTAAATAATATTTGCTTGTTCACTTTCTCCACCACTCATGATTTTATAGACCTCTATAATATGCCCCCTTAGTCTCCTCTTTTCTAAACTGAAAAGTCCCAGTCTTTTTAATTTATCTTCATATGGCAACTGTTCCAAAGTACAAATCATTTTTGTTGCTGTTTTCTTAACGTTTTCCAATGCTAAGATATCTTTTTTGAAATGAGACCACATCTGTATGCAGTATTCAATATGTGAACGTCCATTGATTTATACAGAGTCATTAAGATATTCTGTCATATTTTCTATCCCTTTTTATGATTCCTAACATTCTGTTTGCTTTTTTTACTGCTGCTGCACATTGATTGGATGTTTTCTGAGAACTATCCACCATCACTCCAAGATCTCTCGAGTGGCAATAGCCAATTTAGTCCCCAGCATTTTGTACATAGAGTTGGGATTATGTTTTCCAATATGCATTATTTTGCATTTATCAGCATTAAAATTCATTTGTCATTTTGTTGCTCAGTCACCTAGTTTTGAGAGATCCTTCTGAAACTCTTCACAGTCTGCTTTGGTCTTACCTATCTTGAGCAGTTAAGTATCATCTGCAAATGTTGCCACCTGACTGTTTACCCCTTTCTCCAGATCTTTTATTAATATATTGAATAGGATTGGGCCCAATATGGATCCCTGCGGGACATCACTAGTTACCTCTCTCCATTCTGGAAACTTACCATTTATTCCTACCCTTTGTTTCCTATCTTTTAACCAGTTATCAATCCATGAGAGGACCTTTCCTCTTATCCCATGAAAACTTACTTTACGTAAGAGCCTTTGGTGAGGGACCTTGTCAAAGGCTTTCTGGAAATCTATGTACACTATATTCACTGGATGCCCTTTGTCCACTTACTTACTGACAGCCTCAAAGAACTCTAGGGCTGTCAACAGTGGCGGGTTCTTGCTCCAGAAATATGCAAATGAGGCTAAGCATGGACTATTGCCAAGCCTCATTTGCATACCTAATGAGCCGTCATTTTTTGCAGAAGAGGCTCTTGCGCCAGAAGGAGCGTCTACACTGCCCCGTCTTGTGCAAGAAAAACCCTCTTGCACAATGCCGCTACGCTGATTATTTTCAGGAATAATGGCAATGTGCAAGAGGGTTTTTCTTGCACAAGAAGGGGCAGTGTAGACAGCTCCTACTGGCGCAAGAGCCTCTTCTGCAAAAAATGGCTGCTCATTAGGTATGCAAATGAGGCTCAGCGATATTCCATGCTTAGTCTCATTTGCATATTTCTGGAGCAAGAACCCGCCACTGTAGACATAGCCTAGTAGATTAGTACAGCACGATTTCCCCTTACAGAAACCATGTTGACTTTTCCCCAGCAAATTATGTTCATCTATGTGTCTGACAATTCTGTTCTTTATTATAGTTTCAACTATTTTGCCTGATACTGACATTAGACTTACCAGTCTGTAATTGCCAGGATCACCTGTAGAGTTCTTTTTAAAGATTGGCATCACACTAGCTATCTTCCAGTTATTTGGTACAGAAGCTGATTTAAAGGACAGGTTACAAACCATAGTTAGCAGTTCTCGCTTCCCATGGGGGCAGGACTCAAACCCACCACCATGCATTCCTGAGAGGAATACCTATCCCCTAAGCCACACCAGAACCCAACCCAACCCACCTCCCTATCTCTGGCAGGACTCTTATCCCACCTTCTTCTAGTTATTTCCCAGGCAGGACTCCAACCCTTTTCCGCAAGATCTCTTATTCCTACTTGAAAGTAGGAATAAGAGATCTTGTGGAAATTTATTTCCGCAAGATCGCGTCTAGACTGGCGCTTTCTCCGGCAAAACCCGAGCCGGAAAAAGCGGCAGCCATGTTCATGCAAATGCCGCGGGGGATATTTAAATCCCACGCGGATTTGCAATTGCGCTGTGTCTCATTAGCATCCCTTTTCCGCAAAAGGGTGCCAGTGTAGACACAGCCCTAAGGTACAAGCCCTAGCACTTAAGCCACGCCAGAACTCAACCCGCTGCCCTCTCTCCACCGGCTCCCTTATCCCACCTTTCTAACACGGGAGCTAGCTCCATCTTTGGGGCGGCCTGCGTTGGCCGTGTGGTCTCTTCTCGGGCGGGTGGGTTCTTTCATAACTCTTTGGTGAATGCCATCTAGTGTTGGTGACTTGTTACTGTTTAGTTTATCAATTTGTTCCAAAACCTCCTGTGCTGACACCTCAATCTGGGACAATTCCTCAGATTTGTCACCTAAAAAGAATGGCTCAAGTTTGGGACTCTCCTCTTCCATGAAGACCGATGCAAAGAATTCATTTCATTTCTTCACAATGACCTTATCATCCTTGAGTGTTCCTTCAGCATCTCAATTGTCCCATGACCCCATTGGTTGTTTAGAGGAGTTCCTGCTTCTGACATACTTAAAGCTATTACTTTTTGAGTTTTGGGCTAGCTGTTCTTCACATTCCTTTTTTGCCTAATTATTCATGTAAGCTCAAACGCTTGTCTCTCTCACCAGTAGAACTGAGTCCAGTTATAGATAGCCTCACCCAGCTTGTCTCTAATATCCTGAGACCAACATGGTTACGAGACCACTGCATACCCTAAACACTTTGAGGATGCTGGAACTGGGTATCCTGGAGCTGCTGCTGCACCTTCCTGGCTTGAAGTAGTAATAACCCAAATCCATGGTTTCCACCTTCAGCAACCCATTAAAAAATTATTCCACCTCTACTGAGAAACTGGACTCAGGGCCACTGAAGGGATCAGGAGGGAAGGTGGCAGCTGTCTCGGGGTCCAGTGATTCAAAAGGGCATGGGCTCCCAGCAATCATTGCTGCAGCCAGAGCCCCAGGGGACACACCCCTGCTGGCACTGAAGGGCTGGCAGGGGTGCCCCTTTTGCCCAAAGCCCCTCCCCTTCAAGAAGTGCAAGCCGGGCCCCTCCACATCTTGTCCAAGGGCCCCAACAATTCTGTCGGCCCAGTGGCTGACCCAATTATAATCCTCTAGGAACTCCTCTATTTTACTACCATGACGAAGTTGACATGCTGAGTGGATATTATACTGGTGAGTAGATATCAAATTCTCATCTTATGCAGGATTTTAATTTGGAGACTCCCTCTTCTGTTGAAACACAAGACTGTGTTAAGTCAGACCTAAAGGTGAGATAGTCTTATGAGCGCTGTTCTTGGTCCAACCTGTTATGCAAGAGATTTCGTGGATACATCAAGCCAAATTTCAGAAGAGTCAAGTGATTTCTTGACACAATGCTGCATTATGGGCCACTAATATGGTACTCTCTTCCCTGTCCCCCTCATCAATCACTGCCGATGGGTTCTAAGTTAGAGTGGATGCTGGAGAGGAGAGGAAGATGGAGAAGTTTGGGCCAGGAGGAAGGGATGGGTTTGCATGCAAGACAGTTCTTGGTGCAGACAAGGGAGAAAAAAAGCTGGGAAACGAAGTGGGGGAAAGCCACTGTTTATAAATGACAAATTCCAGGTTTCTGGGATGTCTTGTTATAGAAAAGAATTGAAAAGGCCTGTCTAGTAAACAGCATGTTCCATCACTCACACTACTGCCCTCCTGGCTGCCAAAAAAGTTTTCCAGCAAGGAGCATGCATACTAATGGACAAAGTTTTCATCATTGCATAACAGCGCTTGATCCCAGAACTGCTATTTCGTGTCCTTTCTTCGTTCCTGTAAGATTTGAAAGGGAGACGGTGAATATGTCCAATGAATTGTTTTTATGCTGTTAATTGAAACTATGGAAAAGGTTATCTGTGCACACACTCCTGTCTTTGGGACAAAGCCATGCACAGAATAAAGGCAGTCAGTGTTTATTCGGCAGGATCTATGAGAAAAGCAGGAAACTGGACTGCAAAAAACCCTAAAAAACAGACAAAGATCCAGAGGGCCAGCAAAACTAGACAAACATCAGAGGGGTAGTTGTGTTAGCCTGTAAACTTTAAAAACAATGAAGAGTCCCGTGGCACCTTAGAAACTAACTTGTTAGTCTCTTAGGGCATATCTACACAGCAGGGCTAAAGCCAAAATAATCTACGCAACTTGAGCTACGTTAATTGCGTATTTCGGCTTTTGGCGCTGTCTACACAGCAGGAAGTCCGAGAAAAAGCACTGTTCCTCCGACTTCCCTTACTCCTCGTACAATGAAGGTTACAGGAGTTGGAGTAAGAAGTCCTCCAGCCCGACATTATTTTGACATTATGTTGAAGTAGCTGCTTGCAGTGTACATGTGGACTGTGTTATTTCAGAATAACGACAGTTATTCCAAAATAACACTGCTGTGTAGATATACCCTTTGGTGCCACAGGACTACTCGTTGTTATAAAAAAAAATTTGCAACTTACATCAGTCCAGGGCAACAGCACAGCAGTAGAGCCCAGAATCCTCATTTTATGCATATCCCTATAACTAGGTGATCAGATTTTCCAAAGAGATACATGCAGAAATATCCATGTGTACTTTTGGTCAGGTTGTGTCAAAAGGACATGTTAAGTGTCTGTCAGTTTCGGTTCAGAGTTCTTGGGTCTTGGCAAGTTATGAGAAAGTTGAGAACTAGTCTTAGGCTACGTCTACACTACAAAGAAAAGTCGGAAAAAGATACACAAATTGCAAACCGCAGTTTGCTTATCTTTTTCTGCTTTTCTTCCGAAAGAGGCTTTTCCGGCATTTGGCCCATCTACATGGGACAAATGTCAGGAAAAAGCCCTCTTTCAGAACATCCCTTCTTCCTCGTAGAATGAGGTTTACAGGGATGCAGAAAAAATGCGTCTGCTTTTCCAAAATTTTTTTCAGAAAAGCAGACGTGTTTCTTGGAAAGGGGAGAGATTTTCCGGGATACCTTGGGTATCCCAGAAAAGCTCTGTAGTCTAGATGTACCCTTATACAGCTCTTCACATGTGCAGACCTCAAAGCATTTTACAAAGGTGGGTAGGTTACTTCATTTCACAGATGGGACAACTGAGGCATGGGGAAGTAAAAAGACTTGCCCAGGATCAACTGCAGAGCAAGAGGAAGAACCAAGGTCTTCTGACTCTCAGCATGGCATCCTAGTCACCATTTCATAATGCTTCTCACGGCCACAAGCACTCTGAAGACAAAATTGTGATTTTGATCTGAATGTCATAACCTCTACTGAAATGCTGTCCTGCTGCAAGACAAGCACACCTGCCTACCTTGCCTCCTGCGGACTTGCCCAATAGCAACCCTTGTGGATTAATTTATTACAAAAGTCCCATGCACATAAATCATAACTAAACTCAGTGCTGAACCACAGTTCAGAATTCCCCCCAGCATCATGCAAACAGTACGTGCAACACTGAATCATAGAATACTAGAACTGGAAGGGACCTTGAGAGATCATCAAGTCTAGTCCCCTGCCCTCATGGCAGGACCAAGCATGGTCTAGATCAGTGTTTCTGAAAGTGTTCCATGGGAACACTTACAGAAACTCTTTAACTGGCTGCCTGGTGTGTTTAATTACCGGTGCAGTGGCCACGGAGCCTCGCGGCTTCATTGGCTCCATTTCACCCTTTGCAGCCAAGGGGAGCCCGGGCCACCGCTTTCCACGAGTCCCCTTGACTGCAAAGGATGAAACAGAGCCAATGGGAGCCGCAAGGCTCTGTGGCTGCAGTGCCAGTAAATAAGCAAACCGGGGCAGCCAGTTAATGTGTTTCTGAAAGTGATTTAGCGGAACACTTTCAGAAACACTGGTCTAGATCATCTCTGAGAGATATCTGTCCAACCTGCTTTTAAATATCTCCAGTGATGGAGATTCCACAACCTTCCTAGGCAACTTATTCCAGTGTTTAATCACCCTGACAGTTAGGAAGTTGCTCCTAATGTCCAAACTAAACCTCCCATACTGCAATTTAAGTCCATTGCTTCTTGTCCTATCATCAGAGGCTAAAGAGAACAATTTTTCTCCCTCATCCTCATAGAACCTTTTAGGTACTTCAAAGCTGCTATCATGTCCCCTCTGTCTTCTCTTTTCCAGAACAAACAAACCCAGTTCTTTCAATCTTTCCTCATAGGTCATGTTTTCTACACCTTTAATCATTGGTGTTGCTCTTCTCTGGAATTTTGCAATTTCTCCACATCTTTCTTGAAATGTGGTGCCCAGAATACTCCAATTGAGGCCTAATCAGCAGAGTAGAGTGGAAGAATGACTTTTCGTATCTTGCTCACAACACTCCTGTTAATGCATCCCAGAATCACGTTTACTTTCTTTGCAACAGTGTCACACCATTGACTCATATTTAGCTTGTGGTCCACTATTACCCCTATATCTTTTTCTGCAGTATTAATCCTTAGAAGGTTGTTTCCCATTCTGTATGTGTGAAACTCAATGTTCCTTCTTAAGTGGAGTACTTTCCATTTCTCCTTATTAAACTTCATCCTATTTACCTCAGACCATTTCTCCAGTTTGTCCTGATCATTTTGTATTATGACTCTATCCTCCAAAGCACTTGCAACCCCTCCCAGCTTGGTATCATCTGCAAACTTAATAATCATACTCTGGGTACGTCTAGACTACACCTCTCTGTCAACAGAGAGATGTAGATTAGGCACGTCGAAATTGCTAATGAAGCAGGGATTTAAATATCCCATGCTTCATTAGCATAAACATGGCCGCTGCTTTTTTCAACACGGAGCTTTTTCAAAAAAAACCCAGCAGTCGAGATGCGGATCTGTCGAAAAATAAACCCTTTTTTGACAGATCCTGTTTTCCTCAAAAAATGAGGTTTACAGGATCTGTCGAAAAAGGGTTTATTTTTCGACAGATCCGTGTCTAGACTGCCGGGTTTTTTTTTTAAAAAGCTCCATGTCGAAAAAAGCGGCGGTCATGTTTATGCTAATGAAGCGTGGGATATTTAAATCCCTGCTTCATTAGCAATTTCGACGTGCCTAATCTACATCTCTCTGTCGACAGAGAGGTGTAGTCTAGACACAGCCTCTCTGAGCCAGTATCTAAATCATTGATGAAGACAAACTTGAATATTTCAGCGGACTGTTTTCATTTCATCAAAATTTGCCAGCAGTGATCAAAAAAAGCAACATTTCTAGAAGGTCCGAATAAAAGATTTCAGATTACTCATTTGATTAAACATTTGAGGTTTCGTTTTTTCATCGCTATGAGAGACAAAAATCAAATTTCAGAATTTCCCATGCGATGGAAATTTCATTTTTGACCCGCTCAAATCGCTTGTCCAGTGTAGTAGGTGTGTTTATTCTTTTAATCGGAACTAGGGAAAGCATGCACAGGTAGTATAGCTTAGGCTGTCTCAACAATGTTTATAATCAATAAGCCCTTCTACCAAACACATAGTTTTCAAGAAATTTCTTTTCATGTGCATATTGATTTGCCTCCCCTAGTTAGCTTTCCAGTTCACAAGCAACTAGCCGGAGCATCAAGTGGTAAGAGTTTGAATTTACCAATCCAAGAAGCACAGCCCACACTTTTGCTGGAGGAAAACCAAAAAACCCTCATCTTGAAGTTTTCATGTTTTCATACAGGGGGATCAAAGAGGCACATTTCTTCTTGCCTGATATGCTGAAAAATTTCTCACAAGCCTCAGCCTCCTGAGGTCTTTCAAGATCAGATGGTTCAACTTGTAAGAAAACACTCAGCTTGGAAGACAAAGAATCTCAGTTTGCAAAGCTGATTTTGCTATTATTCTTGCAGCTGAAAACGACATGCTCATTCTCTCTAGGTGGTAAATTATTCATCCTGAAATGTTCCCAATTTAGGCCATGGCACATACTGTCTAAAGCTGCCAAGTTAGTGCATTACTCTCTTACAGCTACCGTAGGGTTTGTGGTAAACTGCACCACACGTATTTTTATTTCACAATATTTTTGTTAAGTACTAAACTAACCCACTCTCTCACATCAATCACCAATTCTCATGCCATGACAGACCACCATTTTGCAAGATGGGAGCTGTGGAATGCATTCTTTCAAGTACAAGGAATTTACATAATTTGGCTGAAACATCTTCCCTTGATGAATTGCATTCTTTTATTTCTCTTGTCAATTTCTAAGTATTAGAGATAGAACCAAACCCAAACTGATAACACAGGAATTTTGGAAGACATTAGATAGGTTTCCATACCTTTTAGCAAAATGCAGATACTATTTCCCATATTTCATTACTGCTGGGGAGAGGATCCAAGTCCAAGGGTAAGTGAAGCCCCAAATTCTGCAGACATTATATGACCTATAAAAACTGTGCCATAATAATGTCAATATGATCGCTCATGTGCTTTCCGTTAAGCACGTGTGTAAATGTTTGCAGGAACTGAGCCATAAATAATCCCTACTAAAAGGAATTTACTCTGTCTTTGGTCTCTTATCTTTCATTCATGTCTATGGTGCTATATACAAACATGGAATAATTATTCAAATTCACATATATATTCAAATTCAGATTTAGAAAGAGCCATCAAAGCTACCAGAACAACTTATGTTTGTGAAGTTGGTCTGGAAAATGTCTCCAAAATATCCTTGCAGGGCATTCTGGTGCTCCCACTGTGGTCTAGAATAACAGCTTATGGATGAGGAGTACGGAGGACTAAGTAGAGAATAAAATGAGGAAGGGAGGTTTGAATCACAAAGGTGGCTCCGCACAGCTTCAGCCTGAGCTTTTGAGCAAAGGTTCCAGCCGATTCATTTAATGTGAACGCGCTTGCCAATTTGCATTACCTAGGTTGATTATGACAGTGGACAGCCAAGTTTTAACGAGCTCCTTTTCAAGTTCACATGGCATCACTTTACTGTCAGAAGATCAAAAGCAATGCAACCAGTTAGCTCTGCACGCCCCTTGCCTCACGCTGAATAGCACAAGTTAAATTTCATGCTAAGGGCTGGAGACCCATAGCCCCATCCACACCCAGCTCATTGTCCTCAGCTGGGCCAGATCATGCGCCTACGTGCCTGACTGGCTGAAGACTCCAGCAGGCACATTCTCAACCCTGCACCAGGCCCAGGTCCCACGTTGTTCAATAGTCTTCCACTCCCTCTGCTGTTTTTCTGGCCCTGCTTCCTGCTCTCACCTCCTCTCCTTCCGTCTCCCTGCACTTCCTACTCCTAGTTCCTGGCTCCCGCTGATCCTCAGTTCATGAGTCCAGGCACTCAGCTCAAAGTCACTTCCGGGTTCTCTTGGTTCTCTGCTTCTGACCACGGCTCCGACGCTTGGCTCCTGACTCCTGGCTCTCGGCTCCAGTGCACGCCTAGCCCTTCATAACTCAGCTTCTGGTTTGGGCTCTGGTCACTGGGTTTAGTCACCTTTGATCCCAGCACTAGACCAGCATCAGTGGGTGGGACGTCTCACAGCCAGTCCATAGTATTAATCAACACTCCCTGCGGCGCCTGAGCCAGTGGGGCTCTTGTACATTTCAAAAGGAAGCCCCACAGGGAGTGTGGGGCCAGTGGGGGAGTCCCCACTAGCCCCATGCTCTGTACAGGGCTTCTGCTTTCAAAAGCAGAATCGCAGCAAAAGCGGTACAAGCAGACACCTCTTCAATCCCCACTCGTGCTGTTTCCTGCTGTGCCTCTACCTCCCCGATCCCCGTGAAAACAGTGCAGGGGGAACCAGCTTTTAAGCCAGTGCCCCCCAGCACCGGTTCCTGCTCCTCCCTTGCTGCCTCTCTCTGACAGAGGCAGCAGGGGGTGGGGGGAGTGACTAATCTCATCCCTAGTTGACTATCCGATAATCTTCTGGTTATTGGATAGCTGACTAGTCGATTGCATCTCTACTCCCCATGCTGATATCACTGAAGGATGATAGTCTGTCTAGACTTCTCCCTACCCGATTCATATGTAACTATGTGTAAGTTCTATAGTTAGCATAGGCAACTGACTGCACTAATATTTAGAGTGCAAGCATGCGTCTCTTTTCAAACTTTAGCCCTGGTCACATAAAGAAGCTACAGTTTCTCGGCTATCTGCAGTTCAGAATTTATTAGCAGTACTTTAGTATTATGTAGTTAGCAAATTCTTTAAATTCTCCTTTGAAAAAAAAAGAAATATTTGATTATTCATTTTAGAATGAGCAGACATAAAAAATTTAGTTACACAATGTTATAACCAAGGGACTTACATGCTTAAAAGGCGAACTTAAAGACCTTTTGTACAAGGAAATATCACTAGGTGTGCTATGACACAGCTTCTATACACATCTTGTCCTACCATCTACAATTAGTAGACAGCCTTGTCAGCATTTGGTTGTTTAAAATCATATTTGTCAAGATGCATTGATAGTGCAACCAATGTAGCTCGGTGAATTATTGCAAGTGTTCAGTGATTTATTCAATAAAGATCACAAAATTAATCAGATTATTCCACATATATTATCTGACTAGCACTAGTTGTTAGCATTTGAAAGAGGAACTGGAGTTATCAGGAATTAAGACAGTGTCACCAAAAAAAAAAAAAAAAAAAAAAAAAAGGTTGATGCCTGCAAACAGCTTTGACAAATATTTTAAGCAGAGCATTACTTCATAACCACCTGCCTTCATATATTCTCCACTGCCCAGTGACCCACCAGTACAAGACTTAAATCATAGAGTTATGCTTTACTGCATCAAAGGAAAAATAAATGTATTTATCTTAAGTCAGTCAATGAACAGTTGCCTAGCAACATTTCCTAGCAACCCCACTGCAGAGAACCACACAGAAAGAGCATTTCGCTACAAGTCAATTAAATATGGTAATTTTCATGAGAAGATACCAATGTCCCTTCCAATTAAAAACAATTCCTCTCTCCTTTCTATATTTTATTAACAGCTTCCTAAATGTATAGCTGACCCCATTTTGGTTTTGCCTTGGTTCATCCCCTCCCTCCTCCTCAAGTTACAAAACTTTACGTCAGCGGCAAGTCAAGGTTGACAGTATTAAAAGCAACACCTTAAAATACAATACAACCCATTCATTTTGGTTTCCAGCTCAGTGACTGATTTCTTCTGTCATACAAAAGAAACACACAAGAAGCACAGCTGGCTCCTCCGTACTCTCATGATTTGGGAACATTTTCAAAGGAAGACCCTTGGTGCAATTTCTAATCCTAGTATGAATAGATGCATTCTGCTTACCTAACTTCCCCATGGGCAGTTTCAGCAAGACACAATTTTCTTCACTTCATGTTCTGATCTGTAATAAAGTTGGAGAGAGTACTTCTGCTCTACTAAGCTTTAGCAGTGCTACACTCCATAGGTGCTGTATTCAATAGGAATGGGTAAAGTGACTTTGGCAAAAGAGCTTATTTGCATAGCACTTTAACAGCTATCTGACATCATATTCTAAAATGGAACATAAAAACTGCAGGGTTCATTTCTGGGGTTATTTTATTCTTCCAATACTAGAAGCTGGCAGTTTCAGAAAGGACAGGCCAACATCTCAAAATAAAATTAAATGGAGAAAATAAGGATGTAAGAAAAAAAAAGGTGGCTACTTTTATTCCTAGTCAGTCAGCTCCCCTGCAAAATACTACTTTCTGATATTTACAAAACAGGATCAGCAGAAATCTATTTTTGATACCAAAATTAACACAATTTTCAAGTTCTTTACATCTTTCAAGAAAGATGTGGAGAAGCGGGAGAAGGTCCAGAGAAGAGCAACAACAATGATTAAAGGTCTAGAGAACATGAACTATGAGGGAAGGCTGAAAGAAATGGGCTTGTTTAGTTTGGAAAAGAGAAGAGGATATGATAGTAGCTTTCAAGTACCTAAAAGGGTATTGCAAGGAGGAGGGAGAAAAATTGTTCTCCTTGGCCTCTGAGGATAGGACAAAATGGGCTTAAATTGCATCAAGGGATGTTTAGGTTGGACATTAGGACTTCCTAACTGCCAGGGTGGTTAAACACTGGAATAAATTGCCTAGGGAGGTTGTGGAATTTCTGTCATTGGAGATATTTAAAAGCAGGTTGGAAAGGCATCTATTAGGATTGATCTAGATAGTGCTTGGTCCTGCCGTGAGAGCAGGGGACTGCACTTGATGATCCCTTGAGGTCCCTTCCAGTTCTAGTATTCTATGATTCTCCCAGTGGTAACCATCACCCCCTTTTTCATAGTACGAAGTGGCTTTGCACTGACTCCTCGACTCAGTGTTTTACATATTACTACAGCCGCTCCCCGAGTTATGACCACCTCCACTTACGACCAAAGCAGTTGTAAATGCGGATCCGAGTTACAAATGACGATCTGCGCTTACGAACAGCGCGGTAACCATGTAACGCTATGGGATCTGAGGTACAAACACTTCGAGTTACGGACCAAGTGTTGGTCCGTAACTTGTTCGTCACTCGGGGAGCGGCTGTGTACTAGTAATTGAAATGGAATCTGTCATCAGTTGCTCTGCTCCCTGCTGGATGGCACCACCTCTCCGTGGTTCTTGGTGTTAGCTCAGTCAGGTTTCCACCCTTTCCAGTGGGTACACACTGAGTATCTCCCCTTCCTCTCAGGCATTGCAGCTATTCCCTGTACCTGGCTGCAGCTGTTCCCCGAGCCTCTTCCCAACCACCTGCTCTTCCCCACTCACCTGGGTTTGTCAGTTTTCATTCCTTTCTCCCAAGGAATATCTTTAGGCAACTCATCTCGGCAGCCTTTCAGACACCCCTTTCCTTCTTCTGGGTGGGGGCAGACTGTTTCTCTGTAGGTCCCCCCCCCTGCTTTCCATCTCCTGTCTTTTATAGGCGAGTGGTTCTAAATCAGAGGTATATTTGCCTAGTGTTACAACAGGCTTCATGAAAAGCATTAGTGAAGTTAGTACAAACTAAAATTTCATGCAATGACCATTTATACTGCTCCACATATTATACCCTGAAATGGAAATACAATATTTATATTCCAGTTGATTAAAATTATAATAATATGAGAAGCACGAGAAAGCAAGAATTTTTTTCAGTAATAGCGTGCTGTGACGCTTTTGTACTTTTATGTCTGAATTTGTAAGAAAGAGGTAAAACTTGGGGGTACTCCTGAAAGGGATACAGTCACCTGGAAAGGATGAGAAGCATTGATATAAGCCATGTCAGTCTCTTGCAGCTGAACTGCTCTCTAATTAGCGGTCTCCAGGCTAAAGCGGTTGTCAGCCTAATTAGCTGATTGGGCACACGTGGCCTAATTCACCTCTTGCAGGGCCAGAGTGGGAGCAGACTCCATCACAGAGTCCTGTCTGCAAATTAAAGATGTGGGAAGGGACCAAGACCTAACTCTAGTTTACAGAGCTGACTGGAAACCCTGTCATTTCTAGAAGAAGCCCGACATCACAAAACTTATTTCTCTGCTCTTAATGGATTTGTTAGAGGTCAGAACTTCAGATTTTTCAGGCATCTCTTTTCCATGTCGAAGATGAAGAATGCCACCTATCTAGCTTGCCCGTGCGCTAACACATTCCTAGTAGGCAGAGATAGCATTTCAGTAACATGCATCATGCTGCCAACATTTGAAAAGACCTGTGGTTTCAGGAGATTTGAAAAATATAATAAAGATAAAAATCAAATCAGTATGTGCTTTTGTTATTAAGGGGACTACAATTTTTTGTTGTTGTAGATCATCTCAGCTAGCAAGACAGAGATGATAAATGGACTACTTACATGAGCAAGGAAAGTAAAATTTCACATTATTGTCTCTTATCATATTACAAAGAGTTATCTTAATCACCAGCAAAGTTTCTAGATGACACTATTTTTACGGCTAATGAGTTAATCCTGCAAACTTTTTAAAGCAACAGAGCTCCCATTGGAGATGAATATTCTAATTCAGTGGTCACCAACCAGTCGATCGGGATCTACTGGTAGATCTTGGAGCCTCTGACAGGTGATCCTGACTGGTTTGGCCAAGAAGCTATCAGGTGCTGGTACTTCAGCTGCCCCTCCCCCCACTGCTGTGCACCTCCTGCCCTTTGCCTGGGAGCTGCCCCCCGCCCTCCCGGAGCCTCCTGCTTACGGAACAGAGCAGGAAAGGGAGAGGAGGGGTGCTGATGTCAGGGTGCCCCTTCTTCCACCCTGTATTATAGCTCCACAGAATGGGAAGAGGGGGACAAGAGGGCCTGGGATGGAAGGAGTTGCTGGCTGCTTTAAAGAGTGGTACAGGGCCATGGCAGGGGTGAGCCTGCCTTAGCCCCACTGCACCACCACCCAGGAGCCACCTGTGGTAAGCGGTGTCCAGATGGAGCCAGCTCCGAACCCCTACCCCACTCATGTACCCCCCTCTACACCCCAAGCTCCTGCCCTAGCCCTGAGGCCCCCCAGACCCAAACTCCCTCACAGAGCCTGCACCCTGAACCCCCTCCTGCACCCCAACTCCCTGCCCCAGGGTCAGCTCAGAGCCCCCTCCAAATCCCTTAGCCCAAGACCAGAGCCTGTGCCCCAACCCTCTGCCCCTGCCTGGTGAAAGGGAGGGAGAATGGGAGGATGGAGTGAGCAAGGGCGGAGTCTTGGAGAAGGGGCACAAAGCAGGCGGGGGCTAGGGTATTTGGGTTTGAGGTAGATCCTGGATTGCACTTCAATTCAAAAAGTGATCTCGTGCTTGAAAAGGTTAGAGACCCCTGTTCTAATTCCACAGTCCTTAAGCAAATTAGTTACCCACAACCTGAAGTTCCTCAGGGTACGTCTAGACTACAGGCTTTTGTTGACAGAGGCTTTGTCGACAAACACTGTCGACAAAGCTTCTGTCAACAAAGAGCATCTAGACTACATCCAGTTCTGTCAACAAAGCAAGCCACTTTGTCGACATGACAGTGTAGACGCAAAGGACTGTGTAGATGCAATAACACCTTCTGTCAACAGAACTCTGTCGACAGAAGGTGTTATTCCTTGTAGAATGAGGTTTACCACCGTCAACAAAACTGCTGAGTTCTGTCGACGTTATGTCGACAGAACTCGGCGGTACTGTAGACGCAGGTATAGTTTTGTCGACAAAAGTCCACTTTTGTCGACAAAACCCTGTAGTCTAGACATACCCTCACAGTTACACCATGCTATCTCTTCAGCGTCACGCCATTTTTTAAAGGAGGGTTGTACCGTATAAGTTAGTTACATAGTTTGACATATTGTTGTTAAATAACATAACATTCTGTTAATTAACATAACATTCTGTTTCTCAAATATTTTCTGAAAGCATAGACAAAATGAGGTCAAGTTAAGCTCGTATGTACAACTTGAACTCCTGCATTTCCTGTCTTTTGAGTGCTTATCCATGCAACCACAACCTTAGTCTTTATCTCAAACTTCGCATGATCAGTTGCTGAGGGTGTTTAGCTAATACACCCATATAAGAGGCTTACTTGGTTAAAAAGGCTCTGAGTGGATATGGCTGGAATATGTTTGACAGGTAGTAGTGTTATTGATGGATTCTTCCCCCCCTCCCTCCTGAACACAAGCAGCTCTGTAGACCACATTAATAGAAGATTTCATCAGTCTTTAGAGCACAATTTTATAGCAGGAAAGTATAATCATCAGGAAAAAAAATTTCCACAGAATTCACATTTGACACTTGCTAGACATTGATGCAATTAATAGATGTTAAGAGTTGGTTAAATGTTTAGTGATTTTTTGTTGTTTTCAAGTTATTTGAGTACATGTAACTTCTCCACTAAGAGCACGGGAAGCCATTTATAAAGCAAGAGCCTTTTACATCAACTGTGAGGCTGAAAATTAATATTTTCATTCCACTGAAGGACAGAAATGATGGCTTCAAAAGAAATGGAAAAGGTAAGATGTGAAAGGTAATAATTACCTTTGAATTTATAATTTTTTGGGAAAAGTCAGTCTTCAGCCCTCTGGGCTAAACAGAGGGCTTAAATCATTTTCTTACAGCCAGTCTAATTCAGCTGTCACAAAAATGGGAGAGAGAATAAACAAGATAAATGCAACTTTTCTATACTAAAAGCAACACACTGCTGAGAGCTTGGGGAGCTAGAAAGCCTTGCCCACAGGAACACCAAGCAGACAGGGGAAACTTTGAAGACCATGAAATCAATCATTGACGAAAGTCATTTAATACTGGACTAGAGAAAGCACTAGAAATATATCCCCTAAGGAAGCACATGGGCAAGGTGCAATAGATTACTGTCAGTGCATCCCAGCCCTTCTTGGTTCTCCATTCACACCCATTATTGTGACAAATAGCAACTAGGCCTCTTTCCAGGCTTCAGCTGAACTAATCAGTACTGATTACCTCAGTTAAGTCATATGGGCTGTAATCTGCAACTGGTCTTCGAGGACACTGCATTAGGCTACCGTCAAGATCCACTGTGACTGAGAACCGACATGGAAGGCTACATCTAGACTACAGGCTTCTTTTGGAAGAAGTTTTTTTCGGAAGAGATCTTCCGGAAAAACTTCTTCTGAAAGAGAGCCATCCACACTGCCAAAGTGCATCGAAAAAACGATCTGCTTTTTTGAAAGAGAGCATCCATACTGAATGGATGCTCTCTCGCATGTAAGCAGTGATTGCTATGGACAGAATGGCCACCAGGGCACCTGTGCTTTTTCCTCTTTCCTCTTCTTCTGAAAGAACTCCCCCTTCCCTGCCCACACAGGCCTTTTTCTGAAAGAGCTTTCTCTCAAAAAGGCTTCTTCCATGTAGAAAGAGAATTACCAATGCCAGAAAAAACCCTCTGTTCTTTTGATTTACTTTCAGAAGAACGCAATGGCAATGTAGATGTTCCTCAAGTTTTGTAGGAAAAATGGCTGTTTTCCCAACAAAACTCTGTAGTGTAGAGATACCCGAAGAGTCGGACACAGGAAACAAATAACGTTGGGACCTGTTGCTGAGGTTGGTCATCAAGACAAGAGAAAGAAAGCCAGCCATTCAGCCAAATACGGAGTACGGCCACTGAGAAACTGACAGAAGAAGTCACAGGCCTAAAATACAGTAGGTCTGACCCCATCCTCTGCCATCTGTCCTCTCCCCCTGCCATTCTACAATGGCAGTTCCCCACTATACCTACTAGCAAACTGAATAGAGGAGGGAATTCTTTGTGAAAGCAATAATTTGATCCCATTTGGTTTATTCGTAAATGGACACTGGAAAAATTCAGTGGTGGAGATCATAAGGAAAAACAGACAATGGAGATCAGGACAATAAAAATGATCATCCCTGAACAGTTTTGGCAGAGAACTATAACATAAGCTCATACATTTTCAAGCACTCTAGGCGCTATTCCTGAATAGTAACAAGGCAGAAAGATATCAGATTTTCTAAGACAGATGGAAGATGTCTGTTTTATTGCAGCTCTTAGACCACTTCCATCACTGCGGAATATGAGCATCTTACTAGTTATTTGCATTACAATATTGTCTAGAGCCATCAACTAAGATTAAACCATTTGGTGGTAGAACCTGTACACAGGAGATTCCTTCCTGAGTTTTCCAGCATACCGACAGAAGAGATGGAGCAAATCAGAGGAGAAGCAAGGGTATGGAGAGGTGAAGTGCATATCAGTGACAGAGCCCAGTTGTTTTGACACCCAAGCCAGGGCCCTTTCTGCCAGACAAAACCACTTCTCGTAGTGCTAAGCAAGACTAGAATGCAGAACCTTCAGCATCAAAACACAGGACTGACATCAATACACCTTAAGGAGTAATTCCACTACCTGGAAGAAGTAGTAGGCAGCTGTCTTCTGTGGATGAGCCACAAAGGGGAGAGGGGGAAAACACTTGATTCGCTACTATGCAAGCATGTGAGACTTTGGAAAAGAAATAGCCTGTTCCCATTTGCAGTTCATACTGTTGCACCAAGCATTCACTCAGATTTGAGTTGGTTATATAACAACTAAAACTGTAGGGCTGTGTCTAGACTGACAAGTTTTTCCGCAAAAGCAACTGCTTTTGCGGAAAAACTTGCCAGCTGTCTACACTAGCTGCTTGAATTTGCGCAAGAGCACTGACTTTGTAATGTACAAAATCAGTGCTTCTTGCACAAATACAATGATGCTTCCGTTCGGGCAAAAGCCCTCTTGTGCAAATGTTTTTGCGCAAGAGGGCCAGTGTAGACAACCCAGAATTGTTTTGCGCAAAAAAGCCCCGATGGCTAAAATGGCGATCGGGGCTTTCTTCTTATAAAGCACGTCTAGATTGGCACGGATGCTTTTCTGCAAAAGTGTTTTTGCTCAAAGCGTCCATGCCAATCTAGGCGCTCTTTCATAAATGCTTTTAACGGAAAAACTTTTCCGTTAAAAGCATTTGCAGAAAATCATGCCAGTCTAGACGTAGCCTAGCTGTATAGGTAAAACTATCCATTTCTCAAAATGGAGACCTATCAATTTCCACTTGAAGTTCTTAAAGAATTAGTATTCAACACAAAATGGAAAGTCATGGAAGATGGGAGAGATTCCAGAAGACTGGGAAAGGGTACCCATCTACAAAAAGGGAAATAAGGACAATCCAGGAAACTACAGACCAGTCAGCTTAACTTCTGTGCGAGGAAGGATAATGGAGGAAATAATTAAGGAATCCATTTGCAAACATCTAGAAAATAATAATTTGATAAGTAACAGCATGGATTTGTAAAGAACAAATTATGTCAAACCAACTTGATAGCTTTCTTTGATAGGATAACAAGCCTTGTGGATAAGGGGGAAAGCAGTGGGTGTGGTATACCTAGATTTTAAAAAATAATTTGATATAGTCTGGCATGACTTTCTTATCATTAAACTAGGGAACTACAACCTAGATAAGGTGGGTGCATAACTGGTTGGATAACCATTCTCAGAAAATAGTTATTAATGGTTCAGAGCCGTGCTGAAAGGGCATAACAAGATCCCTGATTCTGCAGGGATCAGTTTTGGGACTGATTCCCTTTGATATGTTCATCAACAATTTCTATGCCATTCTTTCGAGTATGCTCATAAAGTTTGAGGATGATACCAAAGTGGGAGGGGTTGCAGGTGCTTGGGAGGATAGTATTAGAATTCAAAATGATCTGGACGAACTGGAGAAATAGTTTAAGGTAAATAGGATGAAATTCAACACAGAAGTGCAAAGTCCTCCACATAGGAAGGAACAATCAGTTTCACACATACAAAACAGGAAATGACTGCCTAGGAAGGAGTTCTGCAGAAAAGAATCTAGGGGTCATAGCGGACCAAAAGCTAAATATGAGTCAGTGTGACACTGCTGAAAAAAAACCCAAACATCATTCTGGGATTTATTAACAGGAGTGTCATAAGCAAGATATGAGAAATAATTATTCCACTCTATTCTGCCCTGATTTGGCCTCAACAGGAGTATTATCTCCAGTACTCGGTGCCACATTTCAAGAAACATGTAGACAAATTGGAGAAGGTCCAGAGAAGAGCAACAAAAATGATCCAATGTCTAGAAAACATGACCTATGAGGGAAGACTGAAAGAGCTGGGTTTGTTTAGTCTGGAAAAGAGAAGACTGAGAGGGGACATGCTAGCAGCTTTCAAGTACCTAAAAGAGTGTTACAAGGAGATGGGAGAAAAAGAAGCAATGGGCTTAAATTGCAGCATGGGAGGTTTAGGTTGGACACTAGGAAAAACTCCCGATCAGGGTGGTTAAACACTGGAATAAACTGCCTAAGGCGCTTGTGTAATCTCCGCCACTAGGGATTTTTTAAGAGCAGGTTAGACAAACCCCTGTCAGGCATTATCTAGACAGTGTTTGGCCCTGCCATGAAGACAGAGGACTGAACTCGATGACCTCTTGAAGTTCCTGACAAATCTAGTATTCTATGATTCTATGTACCGTTTCATGAGACAGACACATACTGAATTATCAGCCATACAAATCTGCACTTGTATTAGAAATTAAATATAGTGATAGGTTCCAGGGATATGGAAAAAATCATACTTCCCAACTCCATATTGATAAGGGTGTTTAAAACTAAAGATTATTGATACAGGTTGGACACTCCCTGGTCTGGCACCCTTGGAACCTGACCAGTCCTGGATGAGGGATTTTGCCGGACCAGGGGAGGTTATATCTGTCCCGCTTGCTACTGGCCCCCCCAGCCCTGGAACAGCCACCGGGCTCCTGACCGCAATCACCACACACACACACCCACCCCACTGCCAGACTCGCTGCCCCACCAGTCCCCCCATTCTCTGCTAAGCCAAGCAGCCCAGGTCTAGCCCAGCTCCCTGTGCACCAGGGAGTACCTAGCAGCACAGATGTGTAGTGCTGGGCAGCCCATCTGCAAGGAGCCCAGCCACCAGCCATTCCCCCAGGACTCTCTGGTCCTGGAATATCTGTGGTCCAGTTGCCAGACTAGGGAGTCCCGGTTAACAGAGGTAGAATTAAACTGTGCCTTCAGTGGAGAAAATGACTTGGGAATCTAATACAGTCCTTTAGTCTTCACGCACATTTATATAGCATTTTCTGTCAGAAGGATTCTAAACTATTTTGCACAAATACAAAAACATTATAAAAATCAAACAATTGTTCTGTGTGAATAAACTTTAGTTATATATTTTCTGATTTTTTTTTTTGCCAGCAGATCAGACATTTTCAGAACAAAATACAATGCCCACCATTGCTCAGGAGATAAAAAAAAATAGTTTAATAGCAGAGGAAGCGATCTGAGAAGGGTTTTATATGTCTATCCAGTTCCCAGTGGTAGCCAGTGAGTTAAGAATAGCAACTGCAGCTGAAGTAAGTTTGAATTAGTGAACTGTGTGATGAGGTCATTCATTCAGTTTGTCTCTTAACTCACTTCTAACTTGCCCTGTTCACTCATTACTCAACATAGAGAATAAAAGCAGAGAGTAGACTTTACCATTAGATTAACTAAAATATTGCCCTATTCATAAGAGAAAGCCTAGGTCTACAGTACTAGAGAAAGTTGACCTAAGATATGCAACTCCAGCTATGAGAATAGCGGAGCTGGAGTCGACATACCTTAAGTTACATTTCTGCCACATGACCACTACAATAGGTTGATGAGGGAAATCTCCCATCAACTTCCCTTACTTCTCGTGACACCACGAAGTATCAGGGTCAACTGGGGTGACATGAGCAGTTGATTTAGTGGGTCCTCACTAGACCTGCTAAATCAAACCCCAGAAGATCAATCTCTGGAGCATCGATCTCAAGATACGTGTAGACACAGCCAAAGAACATCAGAGGCAGAACAATGTACATTTTTCTCAGTTCAAAATCTGTGCATCAATCACAATTGTAATTTTTACAAATAGTTTTTGAGATGAAGGATTTATGCGGATGTTTGTGTCACTGTAGGATTTTCCACGACCTTCTTCCAGAGGGGAGGCAGCAGCAGCAGTTTAGCGTATCACTCCCAAAGCTGCAGTAAAGGGGATTTCCAAAAGTGCCATAACTAGTAAACAGATACAGGGCTCAGGTAATTTTAAATCCCAAGTTAACAACTGCCTGGCTGCATGCGCCAGAAAGTTTCATTAAATGTCAGTGAAAACCAGCCTATAAGAATCCACAAGAGTTGAAATGCTGCTAGGGGATTGGCATTGCTGTAACAGCTGAAAGACAGATATCCACAATGACTACCTGCAGAGGAGAGGCAACTAGGAAACAGTGTGTGAGTATACCAGCTATTCCTTTGAAAGGACACTGCTCAGAAGAACAGAGAGACTACTGGGCTTCCAGATCAATATCGAATGGATGCCCCCCAGGGATTTGACAGGAACTGAAAGCAGCATGGCAAACTGGCATCCATAAATAGAGCCCTGTGCAGATACATTTGCACCCCATCTGCACACATGGTCCGCATCTACATCCGCAGATGTAAAGCAGATATGCGGAGTTTCAGATGGATGGCTCTGTCCATAAAGAGTAAAGGAAATGCTTTGCCCCATCTGTGGAGAACAGTGTTCTGCCCTCTTTCTTTTCCCGTAGCAATTTTTCTCGGGAGGATAAAGGGGGGGGCATGTTCAGAACCAACTCTGCCTTTCCTCCACACTCCTGTTGTTGGGGGCAGCTTTTAGGGAGGGTCCTTGGATCATTTCCTTCCATCACAGCCTTGTGAGATTTCTTGGGGTTCAGGACAGCTGCCTGTCTCAGCACCATTCTCCCCCAGTGAGCAGGAAATCAGTCAGCCCGAAGCTCCTGCAGGAGTGTGGGAGGCTATCCGTAGGTTTTTGCTAACCGGCTTTTACAAAACCTACCATTGTGTGCTACTCAAGCACATCTGCTCAGTCAGATAGCTGCCTAGAAGGCACAGGAAATGTTATGGCGAGCTGTGACCAGACTGCAAATGGTTTATGAGCAGGGAAAAAAAAAGCAGGGGAGGAGGCTAAATGCACCATGAATATTCATTAGAAGAAGTCATTTTGACCAGCTCTGCTTTGAATGTGGCACAGACTGAGGTTATTTAACTGCACGTTGTCTGTCACCTAAGCAATAGGTAAAATTGTATGTGCTACCAACAACACTGACCGCAGGTAAGCTAACTGGGCCCCTGTTGGCCACTCTTACTACCGTGTGCAGTAGCAATGCTGGGGAGTGGTAGGGGCAATGAACGTCTTCCATTACCCTAAGCCAGGGGTGGGCAACGATTTTTTGCCGGGGGCCACTTCGGAAATTTTTGAAGTGGCCCCAGACCACACAGGAAGGGGCGGGGTCAAGATATTTCTGGGTTCCTCACCCCCAGACAATGATTGGTCTGGGGGTGAGGGAGTGCCTTTGCCCCCACCCCATGTTCCGCCAAGGTGCCTATGCCTCTGGCATGGAAGGAGACTTCCTAACTCCCCTGCCCCAAGGCCAATTAGGGCCTGGGGGCAGGGGGAACCCGCAAAGCCTCCTCCACTCTCCCCCCCACCCCCACAAGCAGCGCAGGGTGGGGGGCAGAGTGGAGAAGGCCACGCGCATTCCCCGGCCCCCCAGCCCTAATGGCCTGGAGGTAGGGGAGCAGCAGGGCCTCTGTGGGCCGGATGCACCTGCTTGGTGGGCCAGATCTGGCCTGCGGAGGTCCTTTTGCCCATCCCTGCCCTAAGCCATGGCCGGAGTCAGTAGAAGAGCAGTTTTAAAAGATAGTACAAGAGACAGCCCATGCACTTACTCTCTGGAAGGAAGTTGTGCGGACAGAGAGAATGGAAGGGCACAGACCAGGAATCTCAAGACTGTGTGTGCCTAGTCCTGACAAGACAATAAGGGTGCGTCTACACAGCAACCTTAGCTCGAAATAAGCTATGCAATTCGCGCGCTATGCAAATTGCGTAGCTTATTTCGAGTGTATTTCAAAATAGCTTATTTCATAATCTGGTGCTGTCTACACAGCGCCCAATTTTGAAATGACTCGCTATTCCGAAATTCCCCTTAAGCCTTATGTAATGAGGGCTACCGGGATGTCAGAATAAGCCACCTGTTCTTTCGAAATCTATTCCAAAATAATGGGTTGCTTCAAGAGACGCAGAGTAGCTGTTTCGGCATACTTCCGGTTTCCCAAGAATAGCTCCACTGAGTGGATGTACCCTAAGGTGCATTCTTTCTGTGAATGATCATTACTATGTTCTCTTCCTCGCAAAACTAAGTCTGAACGCCCGCATGATGGCACACACAGTAAAGTGAGCTGGTTGAAATGGTATCACAACATGTATGTGGAGGGAGAGGGGCACCCCCTTCAGAAACACCCGTCCTACCTCAATCTGTTGGCATCAATTCTGAGCTAAGCATCTCAGCCCATGTTAGTATACCTGAACCTCTTTAATGTAGCAATCCTGGGACACAGGGTATGTCGCATTAAAGATTTGGCCAAGCCAGGGAGGTGCTGTGGGGTCTGGGTGGAGTAGCTACCCACAGCTCTGCTCCTGGAGGCACACAAGGAACTGCGTACCCCCACACTCCCAGGAAACCCCCACTTTATGGGAGCGGGGAAGGGGAAGCAGCTCTGCATGCTGCCGTTCTCCCAACACACACATATTTTACTCTAATAGAACATACAAATGAAGAAGAGAAAAGGAACGAGAAAATAAAAGGAACGAGAAAAGGAATGTTATGGATAGCTGTCTCCCTTTTCTGCTCCTTGCTCTGGCCCAGTTTTAAGTTTTTTTTAGCTGGGACAAGTATCTTTGTTAGCGATTCCTGAATTGCCCTGAACAGAGTGAAAAGCCTTTCAAGGTTTACCTGGCATAATGAGAAAGAAGAGTATCCTTGAGTAAGTGTCCAGAAACGAATGTTCTTTCCCATTTCAGAAGCTGCAGGGCATCAATTTTAAGAAGCACATTTGTAACATGATTAACAGAGAAAGACACTGATCCTAAAAAGAGAGATGTAAGCATGAAATACAGCTGCATCGGACTGATTTCTAAATGTGAACTAGCGAGTCCTGCTCCTAGACAGTTATTGTGTCCTCTAGCACCTGGATAGATAACTTTCAGCCATTTTGCATATTTCACAAGGTGGTACATTAACTTGAGAAGCTTGGTGCAAGAAGTTGTACGAAATACTCTTTTCTGCCATAAGAAAATTGTAACTTCCCACATGAATTAGGAAGTGAGTTTCAGATGTGTACATAGGTTAACATCTCTTTAGCCAGAAATATTGCATGATGGCTGGATGCAGAACCCTGTATACCTATCAGAAAGCACCAAGAATGGAAAGGAACCTCTAAAGAAAACCCCATATCAGAAAATATAAAAATACCAGTGAGGCTGAAAATTCTGATTGGGTGCATCTCAAAGCAATATTAATGAAGCCAAAACCCTTGTAGGCATTAACTTTTTAACAATAGTACAGTGCCTGTGATAGATTATACATCTGGGCTTTGGTTCCCTATGGAGGCTCATCAGTAAACTGTTTGTTCAGAATCTAATCACCCCCGTAGGGAAAAAATACAAGGAATAGAAGTTAAGGATTTTATATTGAGATTTAATTGGAGAAAGAGGCTCGGTTGTGAAGAAAAAACAACTTTATTCCAGTGAGAAGTGGACATATTAAGAATCATGATTTCTAAAGAAAAGACTCTAAGTTTAAAGTGGTCCCTCATTGACCCAGGCCAACAGGAATGCCCCGCTCTGTGTGAGGGGAAACAACCTAAGACGAGGCATTCACATTGGTGGTTTTCAGTTTTTGTACAGAGGAATCATCTGTGGATAGTGTTCCCTGTAAGATGAGCGCTTGGTCAACTGCCCAGGAGAGGTTCAAATGGTGCCCAGCAAATTGGCAGAGTGCCCACAGCCAGGAGTATATGTTTGTAATGGTAGTGCACATCTGCACATGCCTTGGGGCACATAATAAAATTTATTCCACACACGGATGGAAAAAATGAGAGGGAACACTGTGGATGCTTAGTTCTCCCAAAGCAGTCTTAACCACCATCACATCAGGCAGCAACTCTACAGTGATGTAGATCATTACTGTATTTTTTTAAAAGAAGCGATCCATTTAAAAAGGGGCCATATTGGACTCTTATCCACATTGGGTTGACTTCCAAGATCAAAGAGTTCACGAATGAGCTACAGGGGAGACTGCAGTACAGTCACATATTACCATAGAGGAATCTATATAGCCCATAAATACCCACACATGCTATGAACACCAGGGAGCTAATAGCCTCAGCTAAATTAAACAAATTAAAGCAGAAAATTACACATCTGCACCTACACGTCTCATAATTTTAGGATGACCTAGGGAAGGGGGAAGCCTGGATTCACTGGAACCAGCTTTAAAAATTAGAGTGTTCAAGTAACTCAGATGCAAAACAATCCCTCGTGTTGAGAGACTAATAACAGGCTGTTGCAAAGCAGCATGCAGAGACACACACATACGGGTTGGAGGTTAGTCTATTAAACAACTCACCATGGAAGCGGGGGGGGAGGCCGGGGGCAGGTAAATGAAGAGAATAATACACAGCCCAGTGCACTTCAATCTGTGGAAGAGGAGTATCCACAAGCAGATGGAATTTGTTACCAAGCTTGTTGTGGATCCACAACTTCCTTAATCTCCAAATTATTGCCTTGCCTTCCCCCGTCACCACCCCCAGCTACTTCTGTGCTACGAGCATGCCAAAATTACTGCCAATGGGCTCCGTAGCCCAACCACACAACGAAGTGGGAGTGGCCAATTTGGAAATAGAATACTCATCCAGTAAAGCAACATCTGTTTAAAGACAAGATGGCCACTGAGAGACTCCTTTAGAGAAGCAGTTAGTGGAAAGTACAGATCTTCTCTGCAGGGCTATCTAGACCATGAGCAATAATATAAACTGAGGCCCTGTTATCACCAATATGTTTTAAGCAACCCTCGGGAGAGGACTCAGTCACTCTGGATGACGGCAGAAGGGAAGAATTTATGTACACATTACCAAGTCTCCTCGAGGCTCGTTTTGCCACCAGCTCTTCTTTGCATCCACCTCCGACTCTCAGAACATTTACTTCTAAAAGCTGGCTTCCAAGACTTGCCCAGACTCCTCTGGATGGCGAGAGAAGATTTCCTTAAGCAAGCACTTCAGGACCATAGGAAAAACCTATTTTACACTGCATACTTTGACTCCACACCCATAGATCCTATACTGTGTTCATCCCTTATGGTTTATTTCCCCTGCAACTACTCTCCACATGCCCTTCATTCCTTAGCCTTTCACACGGGCGGCGGGGGGTAATGTAGGCAAGGGAAGGCATTGCCTTCCCAAAACTGCCCATGCTCCCAACTGCCCAGGAGGGCTGGGCCACAGCAGGGCTGCCTGGCTCTCCGGTCGCTCGGTTGGGCTTGGGCCATGGTGTGACTGCCCAGCCCTCCAGCCGGTCCAGAGGGCTGGGGCCACACCACCTGCTAGGATGGTGAAACTAATGGGTCTTGGGATGTTCAGGGGGCTGAGGGCAGTAACTTGGGGTGGGGGCTGGACTTGGCTCCATAGGGGTGGGGGTGGGTTTGCCTTCCCCAGCTGGGCCTTCACCCACCACCCATGCCCTTTCATAATCTACAAAAGCCAGTGTTCCCTGTAAGCTGAGTGCTTGGGCAGCCTCACAGGAGAGATTCAGGTGGCCACCCCATTAATTGGCAGAGTGCCCACAGCTGCCCATAGCCAGCAATGTGTGTTTCTATTGGTGGTGCACATCTGCACATGCCTCGGTGCACATAAAATTTATTCTACACCTGGATGGAAAAAATTAGAGGGAACATTGACAAAAGATTTCAAACAAATACCACCACCCCTAAATGCCAATTTGCTTCTTTAAAGATCCAGAATGAAGTTCAATTCAGCCTCGGAGAACCAATATTATACTAGGCTGCTGCTACTATTAACAGGAACCTGGCTGTGGAAAGGGAAGGAGAAAAAATATATATAATGCATGACTTAAATGAGGCAGAGGACAGAGACCCAGGAGAGAAGGGGAACAACATGCAGACCTACAGGAGAAGGAGATGAGTCAACATTTCCATTAAGACAAATGACAATGTAATTCTCCACTCCAGTGCCTCAAGGTATGTCTAAGGCAGGGTCTCTGTGACCCCCACCTGCCAACTTTCCAAGTCTGTAGCTGAGCATTCAGATTGTAATAGAAATCCAGGCATCACAACTGTGCAGGCACATCTGTGAAGATCAGAGTCAATGTCAGCTTCAGATGCCATCCCAACAAAGCTCTTCCTCCATCTCAGTTTGATGAGAAACCTTGGTTAGGCAGCGTACACAGTGCATGCCAACAATTCCTCCACTGGGCTCTTCACAGAGATGGGTTGAAGGCTCTGTAATCAAGACACAGTAGTACCTTACTTGCGCTGGTTGCCATCTATATACTACAGCCTGAATCGATGCTCTGAGAATCAATCCACTGGCGGTTGATTTAGTGGGTCTGGTGAGACATGCCAAATCGACCACAGATTGCTCTACAGACGAGAGGAGCAAGGGAAGTTGATGGGGGAGTTTCTTCCATTGACACATGCACACCAGTGTAGAGACCACGGTAACTCGACTTAAGGTATGTTGACTTCACTTATCTTATTCACTTAGCTGGAATTGCATTGCTTAAGTCAATTCTCTGTGTAGTGTAGATGTAGCCTATGGTATGTAGCTAATCCCTATTTGTTCTATCATCTTCTAGCAGCTGACCTGCAGTCATCCAGCCACCTCATTTGCAAGTTGCATTTGAGCAACAAATACCATGGTAGGTTTCCCCATCAATGGACGCTTTTTGCCCATGCCATTGGTTATGTGCCATTATCCTTCCTAGTTCCCCTCTCCCACCTATCCCACCTGCACTACCTCATTGTACACAGGAGGATTTCCCTTTCATTTGATAGGGCAGCAAATGCTAAATATTTTGTGGCAGGCAGAGTTCTGGAGAGTAGGATTGCCAGATACTTTCCCAAAAAAATACCAAACATGGCAGGAAAAAAAATTGGTTGAGGAAAAAAAAGGGGAGGGGGGGGGGATGGGACCAAAGTTATTGAGAAAAAAAAACAAAACAAAAAAAACCCAGGGGAACAAACTTGTTGAGCGCAAAAAAAAAAAAAAAAAGCAACCACACACAAAAAAAGACATGCTGCGCCTTTAAATCCCCCCGTTCCCTCCACCCCTGCCAGATGCAGCAGGGGAAGATTGTCCCAAGAAAAACAGAAAATACCGGACATTTTACGGGCCAATGCCGGACACCTGGCAATCCTACCGGGAGAGGACAACTTTGAGGAAGCTCGTTTTCTGGTTTGAAATGGCAGGAACTGAGTTTTCAAGAGGGACAGATGTTGTGTAGCAGGCCTATGAATCCCCAAAAGGTTCATAATGGAAACACCATTAAAACCTTAAATCAATACAGCATACCAGAGTACTTTTATTGCTTCTTGTTCTGTGATATCAATGTTCCCACAGAACTCATGGAATGACCTTGGGTACAAGTAACTTCAACTTTGTGACTCAATTTATTCAGCTGTAACATGCCGATAATTTTCTGTACCTGTCTTACCCAGCTTTTAAGTTTCCAAGCCTTGAATTAAAAGTGGCATATATTGTATGTGCCAGGGTCTGATTATTTATAACAAAGAATCAGATATATTATAAGTGGGAATGTAGTCTACAAGATCCTCACAAACTCAGTATTCTATTAATTTGCATTTGAGGTCAATTGAGTTAAATTGATTTTTATGTTTGCCCTGCTTAGCAATTTTTTTTTTCAATGTTGATTGTTAAAACTGTGACCATCCAATGCTCGTATAAGAATGTATGGAAGCCTGCCACAAGAAATTATGCCTTCTGGACTAAACGGGGATTTTATTACTTTTAGACTACAGCATGAAGTAAAAATCCATTGCAATCTTATTGATTTCAACTAAAGGTAGGTAGTCACAAGCAACTGATAAAGTGAAACACTCTAACTGAGAATAAATAGGTGAAATGACAACTCTTTGAATCCTGTTTAAAAAACAAAATACAAACAATTCCCAAATAGAAATAATTGAAAACATGAATAAAATATTACATGGCATCTGTTTGTTACGTATCGATAGGTCATTTTTATCTATTTAAAATGTGATTAAAACAGCAAGGCAATTACAGCATTACATTTCAGCAGAAATTTACACCCGAGCCTGAGGGTAAGTGAAATGGAAATGGACAAGCGTTGTGCTAACACTGAGAAAAGGAGAACAGTTTGATATGCAAGATGCCGTTTAAGTGATTTTAGCTTGTGCCTAATAGAAAAGCTTAAAGCTTTGCCAACTTTCCTCTCCAAAAGATGGGGAATTAAAGGCCTCCATTTTATTAAAGTGTGCCTCTCTAACCTCCAGATGAAGCGTCTGAGGGAGAAAAATGTAATTGTGAAGCAGAAGTCATCTTCGCTGCATGAGATCTACCCCACAAGTTCAGGTTCAGGGAATTCTACTTGTCAGTCTTCCTTGATATTTCATATAATTGGATCCCACTTACTCTTAGCAATATTATTCAGACCCATATTCCTAAACAATAATTTGAATTTCATGCTGTCCTTTTTAATTCCCAAGATAGAAATACAGCAAAGAATAAAATTCTTATTCCAAATGATCTCTCACATCCAGATTTTGCCATTAATATTTACGGTGGCAGGAACAGTTTTACAATAATGTGATGTTACCCACATACAGAAGTAAGTTTTGCAGGTAGGTACCCACTCCAAAACCCAGTTTAGCTTTTCTCTGCTTCTGAAAAAACAAAAACAAAAAAACCCTTCATACTTCATCTCAAATTTATTTAGAACTGTGTTCTTTGAAACAGGTGCATTAGTTGGTAGGACAGTAACCTTGAATCACAAGTAAATTCTCCAGAAATGAATTAGAAACAAGCTTGACATTTCTACACACAGTGTCAAAAACATTTCAGTAGCACTTCCCACGGCTGGATGTGTTCAGACAGTTCCTCATCAGCTGCCATTTGGAGGAACCATTTCAGATCTCAGGTGATGTTAAAGGGAGTTCAATTCGTCATGCAAAGTAATCATTTGCTTTGGTTGCATTTATGATTTTGGCCCTGATCCTACAATGAGCTCTATACAAGCGGAACCCTGTATCTATACCTGGCCTCATTTAATTGAATTTAGGACTACCGGCACAAAGCACAATCCTGCACTGAGATCCTAGAGGTCTGTCTGCACAGCAAAGCCGACCCCAGCTGCAGTGCTGTTTCATTGCTGCATAGACTTCTGGGCAGCGATTGGACCCTGAGTTCTAGGGCCCACCGGGGTGTAAAGGTCCAGAGTTAGGACTATAGCTGAAGTCTACCCAGCTGCACAGCAGAGTCGGGCTGCACGAGAATTTGTTAACCTCCTGAGTATTTTGAGCAAGACAATTGCTCTCCAAGCAAATTAGAATTTGCTTTTATTTGCCTAGTTATGCTGGTCACATGATTACTGTTAATTTATTATTGATGCGCAACTTGATACTTAGTTTCTTTTATCTCTTTGCACTTCTCCTGTACGTGTAACATTCTGATTCTTAATATGTCAGTGGTGGCTCTTAAATTACTACAGGTATTAGCTTGAAAGGCTCAGCTGGTGTAGTGTTATCCCTTTGCAGTTAGTACGACAGACTGGTTTCCTCTGCCTAGAGAAGACTGGCCGTCTTAGCCAGCCAGGGCTGGATTACCCAATAGGCAGACTAAGTATGTTCTTAGGGCACCAGCAAAGAAGGGGCACCAAAAAAAAAAAAAAAAAAAAAAAAAGAGATTTTATGATATAGTATTGTTTTTATTTTGAATTACATATGGGGGAGCACCATAATCTTTTCAGTGCTAAGGGTGTCTAAAGGTCTCAATCCGGCCCTGTAGCCAGCAATGTAATATCCATGTGCTACAGCTAAGTTTTACTCAAGGTTTTGCTTTTCAAGAGCTTATTTTTTTCCAACCCATTTAAATTCGATGGAGATGTAAACTGGTTGGCTACATCAGATCTCATCCCAACTACAGGTACAACAGACTCTTCTAAAAAGTTTAGATACAAAACAAGCCAAAGCCACATTACATGGGTGGTCCCTCCTAATTTTTAAAGGCCTACTTTTAAAATGGCACTTCGCAGATAAGGGCAATTTTTTTAAAAACTTGTGCGCATAAAGTGTGGCACCAAGTGACTATTTAAGTCTTTGGAGATGTGGCCAGCTTTTCAGAGGGGCAGCTCAAAGAGCAGCAAAAGTCACCCATCTGTAGCTGTAACTCATAGAATCATAGAACCATAGAGCTGGAAGAGACCTCAGAAGGTCATCAAGTCCAACCCCCTGCTCTAGGCAGGACCAATCCCAACTAAATCAACCCAGCCAGGGCTTGGTCGAGCCGAGACTTAAACACCTCCAGGGATGGAGATTCCACTACTTCCCTAGGTAACCCATTCCAGTGCTTCACTACCCTCCTAGTGAAATAGTTTTCCTAATATCCAACCTGGACCTCTCCCACCACAACTTGAGACCATTGCTCCTTGTTCTGCCATCTGTCACTACTGAGAACAGCCTCCCTCCATCCTCTTTGGAACCTCCCTTCAGGAAGTTGAAGGCTGCTATCAAATCCCCCCTCACTCTTTGCTTCTGCAGACTAAACAGACCCAACTCCTCAGCCTCTCCTCATAAGTCATATGCTCCAGCCCCTAATCATTTTGGTTGCCCTCCGCTGGACCCTCTCCAATGCGTCCACATCCTTTTTGTAGTGGGGGCCCAGAACTGGACACAATACTCCAGATGTGGCCTCACCAGAGCCGAATAAAGGGAATAATGACATCTCTGGATCTGCTGGCAATGCTCCTCTTAATGCAACCTAATATGCCATTAGCCTTCTTGGCTACAAGGGCACACTGTTGACTCATATCCAGCTTCTCATCCACTGTAACCCCAGGTCCTTTTCTGCAGAACTACTACTTAACTGGTTGGTCCCCAGCTTGTAACTGTGCTTGGGATTCTTCCGTCCCAAGTGCAGGACTCTGCACTTGTCCTTGTTGAACTTCATCAGATTTCTTTTGGCCCAATCCTCCAATTTGTCTAAGTCACTCTGGACCCTATCTCTGCCCTCAAGCGTATCTACCTCTCCCCTTAGCTTAGTGTCATCCGCAAACTTGCTGAGGGTGCAATCCATCCCCTCATCCAGGTCATTAATAAAGATATTGAACAAAACCGGTCCTAGAACCGAACCTTGGGGCACTCCGCTAGAAACCAACCACTAACCTGAAATCGAGCCGTTGATCACTACCCGCTGGGCCCGGCCTTCTAGCCATTTTTCTATCCATCTTACTGTCCATTTATCCAATCCGCATTCCCTTAACTTGCTGGCAAGAATATTGTGGGAGACTGTATCAAAAGCCTTGCTAAAGTCAAGGTATATCACATCCACTGACTTTCCCACGTCCACAGAGCCAGTTACCTCATCATAGAAGCTGATCAGATTGGTCAGGCACACGACTTGCCCTTTGTGAATCCATGCTGACTGTTCCTAATCACTTTCCTCTCTTCCAAGTGCCTCAAAATGGATTCCTTAAGGATCCCTTCCATGATTTTTTCTGATGGATCCTGGCTAGGCTATGGACATACTGCAACACAATGGACGAGGTGTTTGCAATGCTCACCACAGCAGTTTGAAGTGGAACATAGCTTGCCCTGCTATGGTATCTGCATGGATAACTAGGGGTGAGGAAGGGTGTGGAAGAAATTGTTTGCCATTGCTTTCCAGCAGGAGGGGAGAGAGGAGAAAATTGCATTATGGGGCGCTGATGACATCTACCCAGAACCACCGGCTGCAATGATTCTGGCCCATCAGGCACATGGAGCCTACCCCAGAATGCAAAGGAGTTGCAGGGACAGTGGGATTGCTACCCACAGTGCATTGCTGTCAGAGTTTAAGGTACTCGCCTTACTAGGGATGCACTCCCGCCGAAATCTTGTGCCCAGTGGGGACATGCACCTTCGACTTTGCAAAATCGGGTGCTAAAAAAAACCTTAATAAAATCAACCTAATATCATAGCATAGTTATGGCCTTACAGCCCTCCAGCAGCTGGAAAAGTCAGCTGACTAGGTTTGAATGTCGGATATAGCTCTGCTATGCATTAAGAAGGAAAACAGGGACATTTGAGGGTTTGACTGTAGTTTGCACAGTATGTTCTGAGCAATGCAATTTCAAACATAAGCCATGTGAACATGGAAGTTCTTAATAAAGGCGTAACAGAAGCTTAAGTAGCATGTTTGGCCCTCCACAGAAATGAATTTTACCCCCTGTGAATACGTGTAATAGCTAATAAACTCTTGAGAAGTGTTTGCCCGTTAGCTATGGATTGAGCATGGTTTAGTTAAGGATAACAGAGTTCTTGTTTAATCTTAAGCCACCAGAGCATTAGCTGCTGTAGCTCCCTTGACTTCACTGCCAATTTATATTAGATGGAGAGCTGATCCAGTATTTCCACATCCAAGTTCTTGCCAAGCAAGTTTTTAAAAATTGTAGGTAAGCTATTGCCAGAGACAGCCCCAGTTTGTGAATTCGGGTTTTTGAACAAGCCTTTGTTTTCTTGTTTATTTGTTTGAGAGCAATACCATTTAAAACTAGAAAGCCATACTCATCAGTCTGCCAGCACGGAGTCAGTGATCTGATTAGGAGATGCTCCAGACAAGTCATCTGCAATTAGTGTGTGCATACATGTCAGGCCCTGCTTGCACTCACAATCAGTCCTCTGAAGTCTAGCGCCCACTTGCTGGATCACATGACCATGCCAAGCCATGGTTACAGTGCCTACATTTCTATAAGTTATTACCAGTTAAACCTCATTCCATGGTAATTCGAAGTAAGGGGTTTATTTCGGAATCGCCCATCTCTGCTGCGTGTAGACTCAGGCAGTTCTTCCGGGCTAGTCAATTTCCAAAATGGCGACCACCCGGGAACATGCTAATGAAGCGCAGGATATTTAAATCCCGTGCTTCATTTGCAATTTCGGTCGCCCTCATTAGCCTCCCTAGTTCGAACTAGGGGGCTAGAGTAGACATACCCTCTCTTCCTCTCTTACACCAGTGCAACCATTCTGATTTGGTAGCCTTTGTAGGCCCACAGATGCTGTTCTTACAGCAAAGTCTCCTAACTTTATAAGCTAATTTTGATGTAAAAGGCCCAATTCGTCACTGCCCTGCACTGTGCAAGTTTATTCATTCCACAGCAAAGAGCAAGATGGACCTAAAAAGGCTCCCAAATCAGAATGGTTGCACTGAGGTAACTGAGGAACGAGGTGCATGGTAAAAGGTGGACCCATCCCACATAACTGCATACAAAATGAAGCTGTGAATGGTTTAGGGGGAAGAGCAAATACGAATGAATGGTCTAGGCAGATGTCATGATCATGAGGGTTAGCCAGCAGCCTGGGGACTAAGGGGTCAACTATGTCCCTTACCTAGCCAGATGGAGTGGCCAATAGGAATGTAGGTAGGAATTTCAAACTGGGACAAGGAATTTTTGGTTTTTCCCTCCTTTGTTCTGGGCAGTTCTCTCCAGCTATTGAGGGGGACAGACACTATGTCTCCCTCCAAGAAAAGACTCCTTCTTCACTTTCTGTAAGTAGGGTAAAGTTTAGATAAATCCATTAGGTTTCATTGTTTTATGATTTGGGTATGGGATCTGCTGTCTGTGCACTTTTTAAAAAATGTTTTGGCTTCCCTTTGTAACTAAGTGCTAGGCCCATGGAGTTTCTCCATGGCTGCGTCTAGACTGGTAAGTTTTTCCGCAAAAGCAAGCGCTTTTGCGGAAAAACTTGCCAGCTGTCTACACTGGCCGCTTGAATTTGCGCAAGAACACTGACGATCTAATGTAAGATTGTCAGTGTTCTTGCGCAAATACTATGCTGCTCCCATTCAGGAAAAAGCCCTCTTGCGCAAATGTATTTGCACAAGAGGGCCAGTGTAGACAGCTCAGGACTGTTTTGTGCAACAAAGCCCCGATGGCGAAAATGGCGATCAGGGCTTTCTTAAGAAACCGCAGTCTAGACTTGGCACGGACGCTTTTCTGCAAAAAGTGCTTTGCAAAAGCGTCCGTGCCAATCTAGATGCTCTTTTCTGCAAATGCTTTTAACGGAAAAACTTTTCCGTTAAAAGCATTTGCAGAAAATCATGCCAGTCTAGATGCAGCCCATGAGTATATTATTTTGTTACTTTTCCATCTAATCGTTATGCTTGCAACAGGAATAATGTGGTGATAATAAAAGTTTTCTCTTTTCCTTTTATTAACCTGGTATTGGTTAATGGTGGTGTCCTGCTTTTTACTTTAGGGTTGAGATTTTCCCAAATGGTCTCTCCCCTGGTTTCTTTATTAATTTGGGTGGTGGCAGCGGAGATTTTATCCCCAAAATCTAGGGTTTTAAGATTTTGGGGGGAAGTTTTATACCAAAGCCTGGTAGATAAGGTTTTGGGGTACACTTGCTGGCCCCCACTTCTGCATTTATCATGCCAGAGTGGGGAAGGAGCCATGACAGCAGAAAAGATTTGTGTTCTAGGCACAAATGTTCCAGGCAGGAGGAGAGAGCGATGAGAAGCCCCTTGTAGCAATAATGACAAGAAGGAAAACAAATGTCAGGTGATGGGTAATATGGGGGGCAAGGCTGCAAGCCGGACCAATGAAGGGCTGTTTCACTGCAATACTTTGCTGCTCTTGCTCCCAACCTTCAATGCTCATTCAGATCATACTGAGTGTGCGCAGTCCCAGGAGCTGTCACTATGAAAATGAGACCCCCCGCAGCCTATCCACAGCCCCACTCAGAATCCTAGGGTGGGAAGAGACCTCAGGAGTCATCGAATCCAATCCCCTGATAAAAGCAGGAACAACCCCAACTCAATCATCCCAGCCAGGGCTTTGTCAAGCCAGGACTTAAAAACCTCTAGGGATGGCGATTCCACCACCCGCCTAGGTAACCCATCCCAGTGCTTCACCACCCGCCTAAGGAAACGGTTTTTCCTAATATCCAACCTAGACCTCTCCCACTGCAACTTGAGACCATTGCTCCTTGTTCTGCCACCCCTGAGAACAGCTTCTCTCCATCTACTTTGGAACCCCCCCTTCTGGTAGCTGAAGGCTGCTATCAAATCCCCCTAACTCTTCTCACTCAGACCTGGCCTCCAGCTCTAGCCATTTCTCTTCCACCAGCTGGCTTTTCCACTCCAGCATCCGTAGCTCTTGACCTCTCACTACTGCTGTTGCCATCTTGTACTATATTAGCTTTCTGTATCACTGTGGACCAGGCGGCATATGTAATTCTATGGAAGGGGGGTGGGCTAGGAACCAAGAACAATGCTGGGAGATTGGGCAAATTTACTCCAGTTGTAACAACTCCAGAGAGTTGGAAAGGTTCAAACAGCTGTTTAGACGGGATTGCCCAGTGACCAGCTCACAAAGAAATGAGTCTTGGATGAATAGCCTGAGAGTAAGCCGACTCAGGGTGTTGTTTCTGATCCAGCAAACAGACAGGAGGTTCTGTCTGAGGTGATGCTGGCACTCCTTGATAGAGGGGGTTAGTAGGACTTTGACTTTTGGACACTTCCTAAGGGTGTGTCTAGACTACAGGGTTTTTTCGAAAAAAGTGGCCTTTTTTCCAAAAAAAACTTCCCCTGCGTCTAGACAGCTGCCACGTTCTTTCAAAAGTAAATCGAAAGAACGCGGCAGTTTTTTCAACTGTAGAAAACCTCGTTTTACGAGGAAGAACGCCTTTTTTCGAAAGTGCTCTTTCGAAAAAAGGCTCTATGTAATGCAAACTGCTTTTGCGAAAGAGAGCATCCAGACTGCGGCTTGCTTTCTCGAAAGTACTGGTTGTAGTCTAGATGCTCTTTTTCGAAAGAGGCTTGTAGTCTAGACGTAGTGTAAGACTGTTGGGAGGACCTCCACTGAGCTTCTTAGCAGCACGTGTGTAGGGTCTTCGGATGGTTTTGAAATAGGTGCTCTCTGTAATGCATTCACTGTTAGACTCCAGCATGCTTGCTTACAAAGAGATGTCTGGTATCTTATTGCTGAGGGCAATACTGTGGTTCATAGCTGGAGAGAAAGCAAAGTCAGGATTCTGGCCTGTCTAGGCAGTTTGACTTGCCGGGAATAACAGTGTAGACAGGGAACTGTGCAGCCTGGAAAAAACCCAGTCAGGAGGGAGGGAGACGCAGGTCTCTGCCCAATAAAGGTGATAACAGCTGAGAACTGGGGAGCACAGAGGTGGTGCCCCTGGGGGAAACACGGAGGGGAAATTCAGTGCAGCTGTGACAACACTGTCCTTACTCAAAGGACCTCTTTCAGCCAATACCACCAATCCAAAACCCTTTCTCCCAGGGCCACACACTATGCTCCCACACTAGGACCTCTTGGCTTGCTTTCTACTTCAGTCTCTCTGGTCCTGCTTTGCACTCTCTTCCCTTCCCCCCACCCTCCTGTATCCAAATACCACCCAGCACAAAGCCCTCTGCCCAATTAGTTCAAACACCTGGGTGGACTCACGCATGCCTTTGTTCAAAGAAGTGCTTAACTGTTAGGCTTAACCTATAACAACAAAGTTTACCCAGCTCCTATCACTGTGTCTTGTACAGGAACCTAACTCAGGGGCATTGGTTCCACTAGGAAGCAGGGCACCTAAACACTTACAATACTGAGACTAAGACCTCTTTGTGGATCTAGCTCCTAGTCACCCTGTGTCTCAGCTCCTCATCTGTAAAATGGGTATAATGGCACTGCCCTACCTCCCAGGTGTGTTGGAGGGATAACACATTAAAAGATTGCAAGGAGCTCAGATACTACTGAAATGGGGGCCATGTAAAAACCTTACATTTCAGAAAACTTTTCTATTTATACCTAAATGCAGGAAGACATGAGGGGCTATCTGTATATTCATGTTGTAACCCATTCCAAGGAGTTTCAAAAGGTATGTTTACACTACAGAGTTTTGTCAGAAAAACTGCTGTTTTTCCGACAAAACCTGAGTTACATCCACACTGCAATCGTGTTCTTCCAAAAGTAAATCAAAAGAACAGAGGGGTTTTTCCGGCATTGGTAATCCTCTTTCTACAAGGAAGAAGACTTTTTCCGAAAGAGCTCTTTCGGAAAAAGGTGTGTGTGGATGGGGAAGAGAGAGTTCTTTTGAAAGAAGAGGGAAGAGGAAAAAGCACAGGTGCCCTAGTGGCCACTCCGTCCATAGTAAACACAGCTTAAATGTGAGAGAGCATCCATTCAGTGTGGATGCTATTTTTTCGAAAAAGCAGATTGCTTTTTCGATGAGCTTTTGTGTGTGGATGCTCTCTTTTGGAAGAAGTTTTTTTGGAAGATCTCTTCCGAAAAAAGGTTCTTCTGAAAGAAGCCTGCAGTCTAGACATAGCCAAAGGGAGATTTGAGGTTCCGACCCAGTGCTACTGCAAGTAAAAATAAAAACAAAACACTGCAGTCCTCAAGTTTTAGCATAGAAATATTTTTCCTTAAACTTATGAGCTAAAGTGAAACTGATTAATCTTCATACACTATACAACCTTTCTTCTCCCCTCTCAATTTCATCTTCCTTTGTTACTTCAGTCTGACAGCTTTCCCAAAAATCTCTTGCTGGCAGCTTGTTTCTTCTGCTCTGTCCCTCTACTTTCTCCTTGCAATACAGCATTGGATTTAAAAAGAAAGGTGAGCTGTTGGTATTGAAAATGAAAAAGAAATGTATTTTGTGTGATGAAAATAGGGTGCTTATGTAGAAACTGTCAAACCGATGAAATGTCTTATATCTGTCACACTATGAGAAAAATATGTCTTTAAAATTCCATGACAACTGCAGAATGAGGCAGAACGTGAAATTGCCTACGCTGGTAGAATTGATTATTATTCAGGTAAATCCTGCTTAAGAAATCATTAACCTCTGCCAGACCATACTGCTGTGTGGCCACAGCCAGCCTGCATGGGGAAACACAGGATAAACTCTGCTTTCAAAATGTTTTGGTGCAGATATTAGCAGACTGCCGAACAGATGGCAAACATCTCCCCCTCTCCTAACAAAACAGTGAGTTAATGTCACAGAGTGAGTTTTTGGAGGAACGGGGTGAACCTGTCATTGGGAATGTCGTAACTCCTGGAGGATCTAATCATCAACTCTTAAGGTATGTCTACACTTGCAGCCTATTTCGGAATAGGGCTGCAAATGTAGGCATTCGGAATTGCAAATCAAGCCCGGGATTTAAATATCCCGTGCTTGATTTGCATCTTCCCGGCCGGGTGCAATTTTTGAAATTTACAAGCCCAGAATAATTGCCCGCGTCTACACGCGGCAGTGAAACGGGCGTTCGAAATAAAGCCCTATTTCGAACTACCTGTTATTCCTCCTGCAATGAGGTTTAACAGGTAGTTTGAAATACACTACGCGCGTGTAGACGCGGCAGTTATTCTGGGCTTGTAAATTAAAAAAAAAAAAAAAAAAAAATGGTGCCCGGCGGGGAAGATGCAAATCAAGCACGGGATATTTAAATCCTGGGCTTGATTTGCAATTCCGAATGCCTACATTTGCAGCCCTATTCCGAAATAGGCTGCAAGTGTAGACATACCCTTATATAGTTGCACCTTTTAAGTCTCTGCTGGTACGGGGGAGTCGGTCCTTCACAGTACAGTCTCTGTTGGTGTGGGGGAGTAGGTCCCTCACCAACTGGAAGTTCAGGTGAGGCCTCCTCTCCTGAACAGAGCAAGCCGACAGAACTCAACAGTTTTGTCGACTGCTGTAAACCTCATTCTACGAGGAATAACGCCTTTTGTCGACAGAGTTCTGTCGACGGAAGGCGTTATTGCATCTACACTGTCCTTTGCGTCTACACTGTCATGTTGACAAAGTGGCTTGCTTTGTCGACAGAACTGGATGTAGTCTAGACGCTCTTTGTTGACAGAAGCTTTGTCGACAGTATTTGTCGACAAAACTTCTGTCGACAAAAGCCTGTAGTCTAGATGTACCCAGAGAGGCCTTGGTCCAACTGAAAGGCCCTCCAATAGGAGACGGGCATGTGTCCCTCTCGGCAAGGAGAACAAGGCATGGCACCTCAATCCAGCCCGGAGAGACAGGCACTGTTGATGGCTGGTTACATCAGACTTCCCATGAATAAAGATGGTGAGGTGAAACCTCTGCAGAAGACAGGCATGTCTGAACCCACTCTTGGCCCCGGCAATCAGCAAGGTGGCTGTTCTCCGCCACATACCATGACTGCACTGCTCAAAATCCCTGCCTCCAAGGTGTCTTTTTAGAGACGCAGCATCAGCGGCCGATGCAGGGATTCTGCTGATGCGATGAGCCCTGGACAAGCAGTCAATACCATCAATGGCTGGACACAGGCCAAGCTTGCGTGCTCAGCGGCTGACGACTTCCCTACTGTAGGCAGACCAAGATTTTCACAAATCGTTTCATGACTTTGGATATTTCACGTTATTGGGCGACCGCTGTTAGAGAGCAATGAAGCAATCTAGGCATTGGCCCTTGTGGCAGACCGAAGGCAGCGGCCTGCAGGAGTTTGGTGGAGGGTAATTGGGTGTGTAGGTTGATGTTCCCTGAATAGGCTGCCAGACATTGCTGCTCAGCCATCTGGCCAGGCAGGCACCTGAAACTCATTAGGAGCTGGCCTCCAGCGCCGCCTAATGGAACACCTGCCGCCAATGAAGGCCTGTTGGCCCACTAGAAAAGGTTTCCCCTCAGACAAGGCAGGGGAAGGAGAAGAGGGAAGGAATGGAGAAAAGGAAGCACTGAGTGGAGGCAAAAGACTAAAGGCTGCAAGCAGGAGGGTTTTCCTCCTCCAGGGAGGAGGCACTGAGGGCGTGGTTGGGGAAGTGGCCCAGGAAGGGGCTGCTATTCAGTGGGGACAAGGGCAAGAGCCCCACTAGTGGCTGCTATATAGGGCACTTGGCCAAAGCCCAGAGTAAGTGGGTGAGACCCTCAACCCTCAACCCTCCCCCTGGCCAGTGGGTCGCCAAGAGGGGAAAAGGACCTTTGGACCGTGGAGGAGTTTTTCCCTCTAAGCTAGTGACTGGCCTATGATGCAGGGTACCCTCGCCTCTGAGAGAAACAAGAGGCTGTGGTAGGGTCACCATGAGCCTCTGAGACAGACAAAAATCCACCAGGAAACTCAGGACATCCGCCACAACTGGTGTCAGCGGTGGGATTGTTCACAGCACAGCAGATTAAAAGAAAAGGAAAAGGAAAACCAAACAAAAAACCCACAAAAAAACCCCAAACAAAAAAAGTGCACCGTGGTGCTGGTTTGGGGGTTCCCCTTTTTCTTTCTTATATGTGCTTTCCCCCTGCCCCGTTTGGTGGAAGATTTGGGGTATAGCACAATGGAGGACTTGGTGAAGGCTTTAGTACAGGCCACAGCCACCCAGCAGGCGGCTACCTGGCTGCAACAGGAGACAACTAGCTACTTATTGACCAGGTGGCCTCAGATCGAGCCCTCCTCCGAGAGGTGATAGAGAGTGGAGTGCCAGCTAAGGGCACTCGTTGTCCAACCACCCAGGATAGAGGGAACAAGAACTGTGAGGGCCACGAATTGCCTCCCTAAGATGACTCAGGGAAGACGAAAGACCTCTACCTATCCTGGCCTTTGAGTGAACTGCTCACAACGAGGCTGGCTGGAGGAACAGGGGGCCAGCATACTAGCCCCATGCCTCTGTGGGGAAGCACAGAGGGCCTACTACGATTTGCATGCTGAGAATGCAGCCAACTATCCCTGACTGAAGGGGGAAATCCAGGCCCGGGCAGGGGTGACTACAGCAGCCTGGGCTCAGAGTACCAAGAGGAAAAACCCCTGAGGGCCCAACTATTTGATCGGGTCCACCTCACACGTAAATGGCTGTGCCCCATGGTACATAGCCCAGAGGAGATCCTGGGGACCCTGATCATCATGCCATTTATATGGAAGTTGCTTCCAGACCTTCGCATGTGGGCAGGCCAACCCAACCCAATCACCTACAGTGAGACGATCACATTGGTAGAGCAGCAGGTATCAGGCAGGGTGCTGACACTCACCCCCCCCAGGGATGGCCCCTGTGAGATAGGCTGTCAATTCCACCCCCAGGGGCCCAGGCAGCCAGGCAGCCCTAGAAGGGGGAAAAGAGGGTGTGAAGGCCCATAGGGGTCCCAGGGGAGGAGAAGGACTTTAGGAAGGCTGACCCCTCCTCGGAGCCAGAAGAGAAACTCTAGGTGCAGGGAACTGGACCACCCCAACCTCAAGGAGCTGATGCAGTGCAGTCTCAGGGGGTGGGACAACCTGCTCTCCCTGCTCAGTCTGGTGAGAGTTGTGGTTACCCCTCACAACTATACCAAGCCAGTGAGGGTAGACGGGGTAGAGACCACGGCCCTCAGTCTCTGGGAGCGTAGTCACCCCGATCTCCAGGAAAGTGGTGAAGCCCAGCCAGCTAATACCGAGGTCACCTGTGTACATGGGTCCCCCAATTATCACCCCCGATGCAATGGTGAAGGTGGAAGTACAGGGCACTAGCTCTAGGATGCGAGTTGTGGTGGTCCCCCATCTCTCCAGTGCTCATTGGGAGGGACTTCCTGGGGTTCAGCAGCTTACTTCCCCTTCCCCCCAGGAGCTGGAACCAGGGCAGTCCTCTAAACCGAGGGTGGCCAACACCCTTAAAAAAACCAGAACTTCACTACGTAGCTAAAGCTGAGGGTACCCAAAATTACTTGGCACTAGTGAGAATCATGGCATCAGAACCCAATTCATTTCACCACACTTTGCCTCAGTTTTCCCACATATAAAATGGGGACTATGAAATCGCTGTCCTTTGTATGGCCCCTTGAGGTCTACTGATGAAAAACATTATGTGAGAGCTAGTAGAATTTATGGGGGCTAATTTGGCTATGACAAATCAGGAAAGAGATCTTGGCGTTATGGTGGATAGTTCCCTGAAAACATCCACTCAGTGTGCAGTAGCAGTCAAAAAAGCAAATAGAATGTCAGGAATCATTAAAAAAGGGATAGAAAATAAGACACAGAATATCTTACTGCCCCTGTATAAAACTATGGTACGCTCACATCTTGAATACTGTGTACAGATGTGGTCTCCTCACCTCAAAAAAGATATTTTGGCCTTGGAAAGGGTTCAGAAAAGGGCAACTAAAATGATTAGGGGTTTGGAGCGGGTCCCATATGAAGAGAGGTTAAAATGACTGGGACTTTTCAGTTTAGAAAAGAGAAGACTGAGGGGGAATATGATAGAGGTATATAAAATCATGAGTGGTGTGGAGAGGGAGAATAAAGAAAAGTTATTTATTAGTTCCCATAATAGAAGAACTAGAGGACACCAAATGAAGTTAATGGGTAGCAGGTTTAAAACTAATAAAAGAAAGTTCTTCTTCACACAGCGTGTAGTCAACCTGTGGAACTCCTTGCCAGAGGAGGCTGTGAAGGCTAGGACTATAACAGAGTTTAAAGAGAAGCTAGATAATTTCATGGAGGTTAGGTCCATAAAGGCTATTAGCCAGGGAATAGAAATGGTGTCCCTGGCCTCTGTTTGTCAGAGGCTGGAGAAGGATGGCAGGAGACAAATCGCTTGATCATTGTCTTCGGTCCACCCTCTCTGGGGCACCTGGTGCTGGCCACTGTCAGCAGACAGGCTACTGGGCTAGATGGACCTTTGGTCTGACCCAGTACGGCCGTTCTTATGTTCTTATTCCAGTCATAGGAGCCCTCAGTACCATGCCCCAATCTTCACTCCAAGCTCTGTGAGCCATAGGTGCTCTACTCATAATAGCCATAATCCTAACTCCAAGTACCCTATACATAGTGCCCTAACTCTAGCTCTAAGTACCCCAACCACAGGAACCCAAAACCTAGCTCCAAATACCCTACCTGTAGGAACGCTAACCCTAAAGCAAAAAGTCTCCTGGCTGATCACCCTACCCATAGGAACTGTAACCCTAGGATGGGAAACCTTACACAAGGGAAACCTAAACCTAGGGAAGAGAACCCGACACGTAGAAACGTTACCTATAGCTCCAACTATTCTTGCCATAGCAACCCGCACCCAACCATTCTGATTTGGGGGCATCTGTTATCAACTTTGACTTTCATTAAGTAACTACACAAGTGTACAAGGCAGTGGGGAATTGGGCCTCCTTTGTATTTAGCAGGGTATTTTTAACCCTGTTGACTTTTTACATCAAGTGCTTGTGAACAGTGTGGAAAGGGCACGGATGGAAGACTATGGAGCAGAAGTGTGCATGCAGCAGAAAGGGGAAACTGAAATCTAACAGGGCCATCTGGAGTAATAAAGGGTAATAAGAAAATTGACAGTAGAATAAAGTGTAGGGATTATCCAATCCATCATGAAGGATAAACCTACTGGGTTTCGAATCCTATTCCATTAGCTGAGTGGATTAAGATGAGTGTTGGGGATGTTAGTAAAGCCAAAGACTTCAAGGGGCTAATTTGCTGGAGAGGTGTAAAAGTGAAGGGAAAGCAGAGGAGTGAGATCACTAATGTGGCCGTGGGGCAGGGCAAAGAGAGGGGAATGCTTCAACTCAACCTGACTTGCAGTGGCCTTATACCACAAGTGACTAGCCTCACAAAGAGAAATAAAGCCGATGAGCCCAGCTTCAGTGGGCGAAGATAAAGCCACGTAGCTGCGTATGTTGCAGACAGTTTGCATTCAACGTCCAGAGCAGGATCCGGGAAATAGTTTGTCTTCCGTCTTGTCAAGAAGATAGAAGCATTGCCAAGTAGATCCCTGATACTGTCCTTGCTTGTACGCCTCCTGCTTTGAGTCCTGCACATTAGCACAGTGACTGTTGATTTGCACTGCATTGAAAAGAACAAGACCACCCCTGACGGGCTGGTTGCCTACAGCGTATTTTATTATGTTGTGCCCAGCCCACCTGTCCCTGACAATTACTCAGATGTATAGTCAGCTTTAGCAAGCAACTGTAAAAAACGAGGACAGTGAGGCTGGGCTCAGAGAAATACTACCAGCTGGACTGGAACCAGGCTCTCAATGAAGTTGCCAATGTTTAAGACATAAGGGTTGACTAATATTCCATTTCTCCCCCATAGTGTCTATTTACATTGGCCCATGCATTGGCAGATGTTAGATATGCACAGTCATCAGTGTAGCAGCCTGTAACGGCTTTATTACCAACGTGATGCTCTGCTATTAGGCAAAACTCCCTCTCCCTGCGTGTTGCTGCAGAAGCAACCAAAAATTAACTTAAACGTAGAGATGATATAGTTTCCCCGCCCTGAGCATTTTTGCTTTTATGTTTCTCCTGTCACTTGAAAGTAAAGCAGAAGCCAAAAGGACATTATTAAAAGCAGCAGCATCTCTTTAAAGGATTAGGAATTAAGTTAACTGCACTTTTGAGATAACACAACAGAGCATTTGCCTTATGGTTTATTACTAACAAATAAGGCCATGGGGCTACAGAGTCAGATTAACTTCTTCTAACTTCTGATCATTATTGCTGAAACAGCAAGAGGACGGCCTTATTAAAAAAAGAGCGATTAAGCTCAACGTAAATGAATTTAGGGTTGGTGAAAGGTGCCAGCCTGCCAGTCTTGGAGGCCGAACGCCTTCATTTTACTGCAGAGCAAACAGCATGTGTGAAGGAGTTTACCCACACACAGGGGTGACGTGCAAGGGGGAGTCCAAAGAGGCATGTGCCCACCCAACGCCATGGTCAGGAGAGGCAAGGGGCAGGCTCTCCGGGCAGCCTGGGGGACTAGGAGAGAGGCCTGGTGCCCACAGCAGGGGTCAGGTCCCTCCTGCACTCACCGGCAGCATCACTAGGGGGAGGGGCAGGACGATCCCCTGCACTCACTGGTGGCAAACAAAACGATGTTGTTGGGGAAGGGGGGCTGGGAGGAAGAGGCAGGGCAGGGGCGGGGAGAGGTGGGACAGGGATGGGGAGAGGTTGGCCTGGGTCAAAGGGGGTTGTCCCGGCCCTCCCCCAGGCTAAGGGCATAGGCTGGTGTCTCTCCCCTCCCATCCCATCCCCCGCCCCGTGTCCTCTCTTACCACTGCCCACAGTACCTCAGCTGTGACTGGAAAAGATCCGTTGTGGCGATGGGAACTTCCTCAGTGACCCCTCACGGCCTTACCACAACTCAGCACTGACGTGTTGTAAGTGACTGTAAATGCCAACCCAGGCACTTCGCAGACATTCGCTCCCGAGCGTGGCTCCAAGGCCCACCTGGGCTAGGCCTGGCCTCAGCCAACAATATTTACAGTGAACTGGGCAAGGGGACGATGGCTCATTCAGTGGTTAGCGTGCTAGCCAAGCCCTTCAGAAACCCGGGTACCATTCCCTGCTCTGCCACGTGCAGCTCCCGTCTCTGTGGGCCTCAATTCCCCATCTGTACAATGACAATAGTACATCACAGGGCTATCGGAGGATAAATACAGATACGATTGGGAGGTGCTCAGGTATTCCAGCTGCCATGGCTATTCAGTACCTAGGCAGCCAGAATTAATTAATCTCTCTTACCTGGCAATCCACTAATGCAGGGCTACTCAACATGCAGCCCGTTTATTTGCGGCCCGCCGTGCGGTTTGGGTTTACACGGGGCTCAACACGCAGCCCGCAGGTGGGGTTCTTTGAACATGGCCTCCACTGGGAACATGCTCCACAACGGCGAGTGAACACGTCTTCTGTTGAGATGTGTTTTAGTAGTTAAATTCCTGGACCGTCATTGCTCATTAAAAAGTGCTGTCGTGCGTGGAATGCGGGTGAATGTTGCATTTTATTAATAGCAGCAGAACACACTTAAATGGGGCCTGCGTGTTGTGTAGTCTTGCCTTAATCTTTGTATTCATGCCCGTCAGTGTGAAAGAAGCTAATTGCATATATATTTACATATATACTCGCATGCATATGCAACCACGCTTAAGTTGCGGCCCTCGGCATGTGCTGTGAGTATCATTGTGGCCCCCAGGGCTTCGAAAGTTGAGTGGCCCTGCACTAATGCATTATCAGATGTCCAAAATCTCCACTCTCCCCCCAAAAACGCTGACACTGGTAATGCATGTAAGAGAGACACATTTGCCCACTGGGTACTGAGCCACACTATATTTGAAGCTGTGAGTTAAGAGGTGGGAGGGAAAGTGACTCCAGATTCTCTTATCAATTCCTTAGACCATCCAACCCAAGCCAACCCAGCCTATGTACCTAGCGTCTGTAAGAGGCAGACACTGAGGATGGCTAGCCCCATCTACCTCTTGTGTTGCTGCAGCTACCAGAGCCGGTCTTAGGGGTGAGCGAGCCAGGCGGTTGTCAAGGGCCGTCATTTTCAAGGGGCTGCCGACAAATTTTCCCTGACTTGCTTGCTTGCTTTTTTTTTTCCTTGACAAACTTTTGTCTGGTATTTTTTTTTAAACCATCTGGCAACCCTACGGGCAAGTCGGGCAGTCGCCTGGGGCCACCAATTGCTCTGGTAGGACCAGCTCTGGCAGCTACACTGTACTTCTAGCACAAGAGCTCCCATTGACCTAGTGTGGCAGCGTCTCCTCCAACTGGGTACCACACCTCAGCTCAGAATGCAGACAGCTGCGGTCTCTCACCCTTCCTACAATCTCATCACAGTTATTTCACAAACCTTCCCCTTTACAGCCTCCCTATACCTATTTCCAGGCCTCTCCAAACACGTTCTTTAGCTTCTCTCCTTCCCCCCATTATTGTTTTTATTACTGCACCCTTTAATTGATCCGCCATTCAAGGGATATACACTGCTGCTCTCTAATTTACACTCATCCTCCACTGTTATTCAACCTAGGCATAAAGCTTGCACTAAAGTGGCTGCCCAGAATAAAGTGGCAATGTGTTGTCGATAGACTACTGTGGTCTGTAAGTAGATTTGTCTCTTGTGCAGTCACACAAACATCTATTCCCTGCTTTGTTTTGTGTATGGACACAAACTTCCATAGCTGTTCCTGGGAGTTACACAGAAGAAACCAGGGGAGGCTTTACCTAAGGGCTTGTTTCCAGTATGCTGGGAATCCACAGTTCAGCAATAAATCCACTGGCTGTTGATTTATCGTGTCTGCTTAGACATGATAAATCAATCTCCGAGCACTCTCCTGTCGATGCCCTACTCTACTAGGATGGGAAGGGTAGCCGGTTGTCAATGGAAGATCAGCCTCACTGACCTTACCGCACGCAAGATGCTGCAGTAAGTACGTCGACTTTAACCCGCTATTTGCATAGCTCAAATCACATGCATTAGGTCGGTGGCAGGGGTTAGTATTGACAAAGCCTTAGTCATGCAGTTTTAAATGTAAAACAGCTATTTGTGTGCTGGCCAATTGCAGCACCTCAGTGTCAGGGGCATATTTTCTTTCAAACAACCCTAAAAAACTGTGAGATCAGCAGTTCCCAAGCTTCCACCATCAATTGCCCATAGCTTAGCAGGCTCCTGAGGTATCCAACTGGTCCTTATAATGTGAGGACAGTATTAAAAGACATCTAGGGGAGGGATGGAGGAATGGGATGGGAAATAAATCATGACCCACGCCGTGGTTCTCTCATCTGTAGTGCTGCTTGCAATAGCATACCATTAGCACGCCTTCCATGTATGGAATTTACACAATTCCCATTTGTATTGCAAGAGTATTGAGAGATCACAGTGTACTAGGTGCTGAACATAAGCAGACGGTTCTGCCCTGAAGAGCTAACTAGACAAGACCAATACAAAGAATGCAATATACAGGCAGACGGCTGCAAACCATGCCCAGGGAAATTACATGACTTGTCCAAGGTCACACAAATTCTGTGTCCAATTGGGAACACGAATCCAGCTCTCCCCATTCCCTTTCCGGTGCGCTGGCCACAAGACCATTCATCTCTCTCTTGTCCCCAGCTTAGAGTCTAGAAAATAGCAGCTGTGTAGCAGGGATCAGAGAGGGCAATTCTGCCCTAACTTTTCCGACAACATTGTAATAAATCTTTTATAGCTTTGGCAGATTCAGAAACTCCAGGGGTTTCTCTGATACCCAATAGCCAAAAGGTATTAATATTATTTTTGACAGGTCGCCAGAATTAACACAGTAAATTCTTTTGACAGAAGTTTCTCAGCAAGCTTCAGTGAGAACACTTTTGTACTCCTTGGCTATTTTTTTTTAACCCGGGTTTTTTTATACGGGCTTGCAATTCAGAACTTCATGTTGCAAAGAAAGCTTATTTTGCATCCAAAGGCATCTACCACAGCCTGACTGGTTCCCATGTACACCTCCTCCCCAGATCTACTGATCCTTTAAACAAGTGCTAGAACTTGTTATGAAATCAGCAGCCATGATGGACCAAAGAAACAAAGCCTCCTCTAGTAACAGCATTACAAAATCCTCTGCTGCCGGGTTGACGTCTAAGGAATCTCATTTTTTTAGCGCTCTGGATAGAGCCGGTTCTTTCATAGTCTTTGCAAGCCAGCAAGTGGCCATCATTCCCGCGAGGGGGAAGCGTGGAGGGGGTGCTCCAACGTGGCAGCACCACACAGAGCCCGGGACCAGACCCAGGTAGTGCTGCTTCTTTGAAATGCCATGTGGGACTCCCAGCTGGCCTTGGGCTCCCTGCGGCATTTCAAAGCGGCAGCACCGCATGGAGCCCGGGTCAGAAGGGGACACGTCAAAAGCAGAAAAGCCACCACCAGCTTGGTGATGGATGGACCAGGCACCCTTGGAACAAAGGAAGGATAAGGGGGGCCCAGAATGCAGGGAGATTGGGGGGGCTCCTCCAGTGGCACAGTGGATAAGGCACCTGCCTCCAAAGCCAGAGGTGGAGGGCCCAAGCCCCACCCACCCAACCTAGGGTCACCCAACACAAGCATGGCAATGGATGTACCTGGCACCCCTGGGACATAGGACAGATAAGGGGGGTCCAGAGTGCAGGGAGGCTGGGGGGCTCCCCCAGTGGCACAGTGGATAAGGTACCCACCTCTGGAGCCAGAGGTCAAGGGCCCAAACCCCACCCTTTCCACCCCCCAAGGACAGCCAATTGCATCAACCATTCATTTACCCAATTATTCAAAATTTTACATCCCTATTTATAATATTCAAAGACACTAGTGAAATAGTTTTAAAGCAAATTTTAAACTCAGGTCCTGTCAACTAACACAGTAAATTCAGAAACTGACAGTATGTACCTGGGGTTGTCAAATGCCTGTTAAACAGCTTCATTACCCCTTGAACCACTCTTTCAGAGGTTCAGGGTTCTGCTAATAGCTCTGACAGGCTTTCACTTCTAGTTAACTAGGTCCTCTCTGGAGGAAGCAGAGCCACAGAACAGAAATAGGAAGAGGCAGGTGGGTGGACATTAAGACCCAGAGGTGGCCTCATATTTTCCAATGCAGCACACTGAGGTATATTCTGTATATGGGTAAGGCCAGCTCTAATGCTCACAAGCCAACTGATAATGTAACCACCACCAGACAGATTTGAACTTGGGACCTCTGAAGCACACTGTAGGAGCCTCTACCCTCTGAGCTAAAAGGCAGCTAGCGCCCAGACCCCGCTATAGAAGTCTCTTGGTCTTAACTATTGCTGTGGTCTAGGTACTACCTGCATTGCTCAGTAACCACACTGGGGCTATGTCTACACTGGAGAGATCTTGCGCCAGAGATATGCAAATGAGGCTAAGCGTGGAATATCGCTGAGCCTCATTTGCATATCTAATGAGCCACCATTTTTGCGGAAGAGGCTCTTGCGCCAGAAGGAGCTGTTTACACTGCCCCTTCTTGCGCAAGAAAAACCCTCTTGCGCGATGCCACTATGCTGATTATTTTGGGGAATAACAGCATTGCGCAAGAGGGTTTTTCTTGTGCAAGAAGGGGCAGTGTAGACAGCTCCTTCTGGCGCAAGAGCCTCTTCCGCAAAAATGGCTGCTCATTAGATATGCAAATGAGGCTTTGGCAATATTCCACGCTTAGCCTCATTTGCATATCTCTGGCGCATGATCGCGCCAGTGTAGACATAGCCTGGGTGTGTGGGTTACTCTAACACCTCTTCCAGTTCCCAAAACAAATGCTAGCAACCTAGTGCAGCAGAAGCCTCAGAACTTCCTCCTATTACAGTATGGCTGAAAAGGAGACATGAAAAATATGCCCTGGTGAACAGCTTTCTGTTTTACAGATAAACCAGTGCCCCTACAGTTTCAAAGCTCTCTCCAAACATGTGTGACGTAAAAGAGAAATAAAATAAAATAAAACTGGCTGCTAAGGAATGGGAAGGAAGGAACTTTTAGGGCTGCCAGCTGGTTTAGTCAAAAATACCGAACCCCTCCCCCCCCAAAAAAAAACCGGGAAAAATTCTGTTGAGAAAAAAAAGGGGGGAGACCAAAGTTGTTGAGAAAAAAAATCAGCATGGCCCCTTTAAGAAGTGGCTTTTTTTTTGCCAGCGGCCACTTTATTTTTCTGTTCCAGCCACAACACAAACCCCTGCAGAACCAGGTAAGCAGGGGGGTGGGGGAGCGTCCGGGGGGGCCTGGCAAGGGGCCAGGCCCAGTTGCTGAGTGTGTTGTAGGGTTGTCAGGTGTCCGGTATTTCCACCTCCTGGCAGGGAAAAAACCCAGAAAATACAGGTCAGTTTAGGTGTCTGGTATTTTCTGAATTTTTTACCGGACAGGAGGCGAAAATCCCGGACTGTCCGGGTCAATACCAGACACCTGGCAACCCTAGGAGCTTTCCCAGTAGAAAACCCCAAACAAACCACCGCAGAACAACATGATTTCTCAGGCTGAGTTCTTGTCTGAGGAGTTGATCTTGGATTAGGATTGCAAGTTTCAGTCTTTAATTAGACACCAGTACCCACAGTAATTCTATCACCTGTAGAAGAAAACAAGCGTACAGTACTCATTCCTTGCTCCTACCCCAATTAAAATCAAGCCTATAGGGTTTTGATAACGCACATTGGGATGACAGGGAACTAGATAAAGGCCCTATATTATTGTGTGTTTCATGTTGCATTTAAACTTCTAGTCCAACACAGGTTTGTAAGTTGCACCCGACAAACATGCACGTATAGAAATTTGGTTGAGGCAGGGATTTCTGTGTAAGACAGACCACAAGCGCACTCATAAACTTGCCATACATAGACCAGCAAATTCAGCTCTGGAATATGCATAATTTGAAGTTAATGCCCCCCTGCCAAGGTTCTGTTTGGCCCAGAGCAAATGGTGCAGGGGTGGCCAAACTGTGGCTTGTGAGCCACATGCAACTCTTACCATTGAAATGCAGCTCGCAGAGCCCCCTGTGTTCCCCGCCCCCATTCTCCATCTGCCACACTGGGCTGGATGCTCAGGACCTCTGCCTTGCAGCTGGATGATGAGCTTGGGCCTTCTGACCACTGGGGAGAAGGGTCTCAGGACTTCTGCCCAGTAGGGAGAGGGGGCTTGGGGCTTGTTCTGCCCAGTAGGGTGCCAGGACTCCTGGCTTCGGCAGGAGCAGGGCTGACGCCCCAAACCCCGGCAGGTGGCCCTAGCTCTCAAACGTCTAAAGGTTGTCCTATGTGGCTCAGATGGTGGGTAAGTTTGACCACTTCTGATATAGTGCATGAGTACCTGGCCTCAGGAAACACATGACAAATCATCTAGGTGTTCAAATAGAAACGGATCTGTCTGTTTCATGCAATATTTAATGGAGACTAAGTATGCGTCCTTTTATTATGCAGACAGCAATTTGGATGCCAATTAGAGTAAACTGAAAACTGTGATGAATGGGACCAAAATGACACCTCCGCTTTAAATAAGCATTCTATGACATTTGTCTAGTGCAGAATTTTACGTCACTGATTTTGTGCTTTGCAAGGGATAAGTAGTATGAACGTATACAAATCCTTGCAGAGCAATGCTTAAAATCTGATGCTCACCCTGATAGGCCATCCTTACAAGTAAACCAGCAAACCCAACCTCAAAACACTGACTAACTGCATCTCTAGTCAAAATCGTTCAGGTCGCAAATTGGGCAGTAGATATCACTCAAACCTCCAACAAATTCCACCACTGTGATTTTATAAAGCACTTCTCAGGAGCAGATTTCAAAGCACTGCACAAAGGAGATCAGTATCATTATTGCAATTATACAGATGGAGAAACTGAGGCACATAAGAACAGCCATACTGGGTCAGACCAATAGTCCGCCTAGCCCATTATCCTGTCTGCCAGTAGTAGCCAGTGCCAGATGCTTCAGAGGGAATGAGCAGAAGAGGGCAATCAGCTGAGGGAGCTACCGCATTTGTCCAGTCCCAAGTTCTGGCAGTCAGAGATTTAGGAACACCCAGAACATGGATTTGTGTCCTTCAGCATCTAGGCAGAGACTCATTTTGCCCAACGTCACCCACCAGCCAGAGGAACAGCCCAGAACTGAACCAATGTCTCCAGTGTCCCAGTCCAGAACTTTATAACGCTACTTCATTGTTCTCTGTCTTCTATCCACCAGCAGATCTCTAAGCGTGGTCTACACTAGAGCAGACAGATCGGCTTAAGGTGCAAAATGTGTAGCTGGATTCGGCTTACCTTCAGCCGAGCCACCATGGTATCTATGCTGTTTCCCTTACTCCTCTTAGATCAAGGAGTACCGGACGCCGGCGGGAGCTGCCCTCAGCGTTCAACTTGGGGGTCTACACTAGATCCGCTAAATCGAATGCTAGAACAACCTCCGGAGAGTCGATCTTCTCTGTCGTGCAGACATGCCCTTAGTGCTTTATAAAGATTATTCGAACCTCAGCACCCCCAGCGAGTAGGCAAATAACATATTCGCTTTACAAAACCGAGTTAAACCACAGACCTCATTTAGCAAAGCACCTCTGCGCTGCCGTCGCTTTATATGCATGAGACCGATCCAGTGGCTGCAAGGGGAATGGAGGGGGGATAACAGCTTTTGTCGACTCATCACTGCGGCGCCTCCTTCTGGTAGCTCCAGGGAATTAGTTCTTTAGTCCATAGCATGCCTCCTTCTGGCTGGTGTCTTCCCCCCCTCACTCCACACTCCAGTTCTGGACCCACATTGCTCCCCGACCACAGCATCCTCTTCAGGTCACTCGTAGGGTTGCCAGGTGTCCGGTATTCTACCGGACAGTCCGGTATTTGCGCTCTCTGTCCGGTAAAAAAAAAGTCAGAAAATAACAGACATGTGCAATGTCCGGTATTTTCTGATTTTTCCGGCTGCGCACTGGACGGAAGCCTGGCGTGGGCGGGGGGAGCGGCTGGAAGGCGGGGCCGCGATTAGCGCTAGGAGCCTGTGATTGCACAGAAGCCTGGCAGAGGCGGGGCTCCAAGGCTTCTGCCAGGCTTCAGTGCAATCACAGGCTCCCAGTGCCGATGGCAGCCCCGCCTCCCAGCCTGGGAGTCCTCGCTGGGAGGCAGGGCTGCAATTACCGCTCTGGGCGCTTCAGAAGCCTAGCCAGGGCGGGGGGAGTGGCTAGAAGTCCCAGCCACTCCCCCCGCCCCCGCAAGGCTTCTGCGCAATCACAGGCTCCCAGCGCCGATCGTGGCCCCGCCTCCCAGCCTGGGGTCCCAGCTGGGAGGCGGGGTTGCGATCGCCACTCTGGGCGTGTCAGAACGGGGAGGGGCGGGGGGAGTGTCCGTACTTATTCTCCCTTATTATCCCGCATTCCTTTTTTTTTTTTGCTCGACAAAAATACCGTGTGTCCGGTATTTTTTGGGAGACAATCTGGCAACCCTAGGACACTGCCCTCTGGCAGTGCCCACTCCAGTGATCTCTCATCCCCCTTCCGGGGGTGGTATTGGCAGTCCTTAGTCTCTACTACCACTGTGGTCTCCCAGCCAAGCCCCTCTGCACCAGGGCAAGCCACAGTCTGTATGGGCCACACCTTCCTCCCAGGAGGGGATCAGCAGTCCCCCGATTCACCCGCCAATGTGGCCAGCTGTGGCCTCCAAGCCCAGCCCCTCTGTCTCATAGGCCACACCCTGCAAGGAGGAAGTGTGGGGGGGGACCCAGGCCCATCCACTATACTGGATCCCGACCCAGGGACCCTCTGGTGGCAGCCTTGTCCTACCCTCCTCTATTCCTCTTCACCGCCTCCTGTTCCCTGGGCCTCTTCCCCTGTGACCCTTTGCACCCTCCTGGCAAGGCCAGCAGCCATCAAGCAGGACCTGCCCTCTTCCCCCCCGCCACCTGCCTAGCACGGCTCTCCCAAAGGAGCTTCTCCAGGAGCCACACCTTCCCAGGTCAGAGCCTAACTAACTATGCTCTCCTGAGCAGCTCCTTTTATACAGGGCTGCCCCCAGCAAGCTACATTCTGATTGGCTCCTTAAAAGCCTCCCACTAACTGGCTTGGGCGCTGTGCAGGCTCCCTCCTGCCTGCTTTAGCCCCTTCTGGCCAGCGTGCAGCAGCTTTACATTCAGAAAGTGGCCTGTTTTCTAAAACAAAACACTTACGTGGAAATGTTTCACTCTTGTCATTATCCAGGAAAACCATTCAACCTTGGAAACAAATTTGGCTGGTTTCCCCCTTGCCCTCTCCCTGCTTTCACCACAAAATGGAAAAGGGAGAGAAAAGAGGGGGGGATATTACAATGAACAATTTGGGACTGCAGATGTTTAATAGAAAATGGAGAGTTTCTTTTAAACATCCTTTCTCCCACCCACTCTAAATGGGGCTACTTGTACTTGTAGCAATACTTGGGTTTAAGCATTGCACCGTATCTAAGGCCTCAACAAATTGCAGTCACGCAAGCAATCTATGGCAAGGCTGAAAACCGAGACATGACTCCTTGACCTCTGTTTCGATCACTTGCCCTTGCTTCCCAGAAACGCAATGCATGCCAGTTTGGAAATCCTTCATAAAATATCACATAGAAGAGGGGATTTTCTGGTCGTTTTTTACTAACAAAAACAATGGCACTTGGCATGCCTTTTCCTTTATTTCCTCCAAAAAGAAGGGTAGCTATAGATTTTAGCAGCTGGATTTAGTGTGTTCAGAAATGTGACCAAGACACTTGGCTAGATAGGCATATTTGTAGCCAATCCTAAACAAGGGGTAGTACTTGGATGAGGTTCTATTCCAATCCCAAGAAGCCCGGAAGTCAGAAGAATGGAATAGTTCAGGCGTGCCTGGCTAGGGCACAGATAACCCGCCATGTTTCCTACTGGGCTGGAGTGGTAGCGTAAGTGCTGGTCAGAGAAGCAGTAAGGAATGGTCTAGATCAGCAGATCCCAACCACCAGTCTGTGGACCGGTGCCAGGCTGTGAACCACTGGCTGCCAGGCCGCAGCAGCTCTGGGAGCCAGGGCTAGGATACACCGTCCCTCCTGCCATGGCTATGGAGGGAGGCGTGTCCTGTCTCCCCTCCCAGCCAACCAGCACCGGGCAGGGGCAGGGTCTCCTTCCAGATGTGGAAAAGTGGTTCACTGCGTGGCACGGCAGCCTTAGAACAGCTGTGACCTGGGCAGCAGAACTCAGCTGGTGGCTTGGAGGCAGCACAGGGCAAGGTGAGGGGGCCGGGGCAGGCACTGGGGGTTCTGGGGATGAAGCTAATACTGTGAGGCTCGGGGGGCATGGCTAATACTGGGGAGCTCTAAGGGGGTCTCTAAGAGGCAGGGGCTGACATTAGGGAGGCACTGGGGCATCAGGAGTGGGGCACTGGAGGCTCTGGGGACAGGGCTAATATTGGGGACTGGGGGCTGGCACTGGGGGAGGCCTGAGGGGGGTTGGGTGCAGTGGGGCTCTGGAAACAGGAGGCTGGCACAGGGGGGTCTGGTGGTGCGGGCTCTGAGGAGCAGGAGCTAGCAATAAGGCATTTGGGCTGGGGAGTGGCACTGGGAGGGTTGGGTACAGGGGACTCTGGGGTCAGTGGCTGGTGCTGGGGGGGGTAGTGGAGAGGTGGGGGGCTCTAGGGGTTAGGGCTGGCACTGGGTGGCTCAGGGCCTCCACCAACAGCCTGTTTCAGCCGCAGCAGCTGCCCGCCATGCGGCGACTTCCGGAGCTGAAGCTAGCTGTTTGTGGTGGCTCCGGGGGCCAGGGCTTTTGGCGGCCTAGTAACATTTTATTTTATTTGCATATTCGTTATTTGCATAATGAATATGCAAATATGTAAATAAATGTTGCTGGTCCGCCAAAAATTTGAGAGTGGGTTTGCTGGTCCTCAGTATAAAAAAGGTTGGGCACCACGGGCCTACATGGTGCTTGGTCCTGCCGGGAGTGCAGGCGACTGGACTTGATGACCTCGCAAGGTTCCGTCTAGGTCTGCGATTTCACACCCATGGGGGGTGGATTTCAGTGAGTACGACAGGTGCAAATCAACACAGGAGCAAGCCCATGGAATGTAGCCAAGAGCCTGAGGAGGGGGCATGTTGCAAACCGGTGTGTGACCGGATTAAAAATGAAAAACAAAAGCCAATACATTTGAAAGATTCCAGATCTTCCACTTCAAAATCATTCGCAGAGCCAGGAGAAGGGATTCGCTATGGTAAATGAAAAGTACAAGCTATGAGCAGGCTGTGTTATACGCAGTAGTGTAATGAGCAGCTCCTCCCGGCCGCAAGTCTGGGAAGTGGACGCCCTCTACTGTCTGAACACTTCCTGCAGGGCCCCTGCAACTGGCACACGCCCCATACGCTGGACCTGAAGACATACTGCTCTGCACAAGGACATTTTTAACTCGTCCACGGTGCCCTCTGCAGCACATCGCCAAGTACTGCATGGCCAAGCATTTCAATGAAAATTTGGGCCTCTGACCTACTGGGCTTCCAAGCAAAAACAATGCTCCCTTTTGAACCATAAAATGCCTATGCTTCATTGCAGCCCAGCTGGAGAAACAACCGATTTCTAGCAGCGCTTTTACAGGAAATACATGGAAACACTTAAATGTAGTTTTAGCACGGGACGTGGATTCTCTCTTAGTTGCAGGCTGGATCCGCACTGAATACATATCAGCATAGGTCAGTTCTTCAGGAGTGTGGAAAAACACCCTTGACCAACATGTCTAGCCACACGGCAATCCCAACAGCAGTGTGTTGAAGTCAGTATAGCTAATGTCAATCAGGGTGTTTCCTTGTGCGGGGTGTGTGCTAGCATTGGTTCCGTAGCCGCGGTCACTTACAGCTCAGAAATCCTCACATTTATGGGACAGCAGTTATTTGAAATGGAAAGAAACATAGCCTCCCTTCTGAATCCTGCAAAAACATTCCCTCTGGCTTGGTACATATGGGGCCCAGTCCCTTGAAACTTTGATCCTCAAGGACAAAGGACAAGTACAATAATAACTGCAATGAGTTGGAAAGGGCCTAAGTTTAAGAACATTAGACTGCACCAACACCCGTGACCCTGCCGCCTCCTGTAGTCATGTCTGTGGAAAAAACAAAGATCAGCAGGGAACACAGAGTCAACCAAGAGGAGACTCCCTGGATTGTGGTGAAGTCATAGAATCATAGAATCCTAGGGCAGGAAGAGACCTCAGGAGGTCATCAAATCCAGCCCCCTGCCCAAAGCAGGACCAACCCCAACTAAATCAACCCAGCCAGGGCTTTGTCAAGCTGAGACTTGAGTCTGGGAGCAACAACACTGAACTTCATCATAAGCTTTTGTGCAGATGTCTCAGCCAGTGCAATGAGATGCTACTGTAATGCAGATAGTGATGACTATTTGATACAATAGTCCAGAGTTTCTCAACCTTTTTTTTATGAAGTACCCCTTTTTAAAAAAACAACCAAACCAGTATCTACAGTTTTCAGACACACACCTTTTTTTTCTACCATTGCAACACATTTGTGTAAACAACTTAATCATAGCTGGGCAGGTGATGACATTTGTGGGTGTAAAATGTACAAAAATAATAAAGCACTGTAAAACTTAAAACAAAAATTCAGTTGTCTCCAAATTTCAGTTATGTTGACATACCTTCCAGACTTCTTCCAAGTACCCCTAAGGGTACTCATACCGCTGGTTGAGAAACACTGCAATAGTCTAAACAGACTTAATCAAGGAGTCCTAACAGGAGCATGGAAACACCATGGAAAGTGGACGTGTATCTAGTAGGTACTCACACAAATTTCTGCTTCCCCAGTATTTTTGCTGAAGATAATTTCCAAAGAAATGCAAGTAAATGTCACTGATGTATTCAGCAGAGCTCATCGCAAAGCTCCAAGTGCTCTATAAGCAGTGAAAATAGAGTTAAGTGGCATATGAGTCAGTTAAAACCATAGGGAGTCTAATAATGTCGCTCCGACGATAAACTACTGCTTCAGGAAACAGCCTGAGCGCATCACTGGGGTGCATGCCCCAAGTCACCACACTGATGCAGCAGTTGCCATGGAGGGTACCTGGCTAGGTGGGTTGCAGTAATGGCGGTGCACGGTGATGCAGTCGTAATAGCCACATCCACTATATAGAGTCCAAAGGGCTGAATCGTGAGCTCTATCAAAGCTGAAGACTGGAGCTCAGGCCTTCGAGGGCTGTTCCTGGCTCTGCCATTGGTGTGCTGTTGCATTTGGCGCATTACTTCTCTGTGACCCCAGTAACCCAGCTATGAAGCAGGGATGGTTCTTGTCAATTTCACACAACGTGCTGAGGGGTTACGTTTTATACAAAACCCTTTTGAGACCCTCTGCAAAAGAAGTGGCCCAGGCCAAATACACATTCCTTCGGCACGGGAGGTGGACAACGCCGTTCAAAACTGAGAGCAGCTATTTGCTCTCTATAGTCCAACCACATGGATTGTTGCGGCTGTCTGGATTTCCTGGCTTCAGAGATCACTTTTTATTCTTTTGGCGCCATCTCGTGGTGATACGAGCATATAACGTATTGCCAAAGCTGGTGATGGCACACACCTTCAAGGCTGCATTTGCCAGAGATTATTATTAAGAAGCTGCTTAAATGGGGAGGAGAGGAACAGGAGCGCTGACAATCGTCACTGATGCGCTTACAGGGTGATAGCCCAGGATTAGGCCTGGCAAATTTACCACATCCCTATTCTCAGCTGCAAGGTTGGGATAGTTGGGATTGGTCCTGCCTTGGGCAGGGGGCTGGACTTGATGACCTCCTGAGGTCTCTTCCAGCTCTAGGATTCTATGATTCTAAGATGTCCGGTGTTTTCAGATGGTCAGAGTCCAGTCTGCTTTCACAGCGTGTCTGTCCAGCCAGCTGGCTTGCACAGGCCTGTCTGAAGGGCGTGAGTGGGACAGATTAAGAAGTGGGCAAAGCACCTGGTCACATACCCTGACAGGCGCTAGCCTGGAAAGGAACAAGGGAGGGTTTGCCTGGCTCCCTAGCACAAATGTTGCCCTCCTTGTACCAGATACCGCAAGGGAGGACAATTCACCCTCATTCCTGGGGCAGGGCAATGAGAGAGAACCAGGGGCCTGTTCTCCATGCCCCCGGCAGCAAACTCAGCAGGGGAATTCACAGCTGCAGCTGCTGGCTAGGGAGAGGCAGCACTTGCTCTGGGGAGTATCAGTGCCCTTGGGGCGGGGGCTGCCTCTGGTGTGTGGGCCAGTGAGGCAGTGGAGGGAGCTGTGAGCCACACACACAAAATGCCTCTCTCCAGGGAGCCCTGTTGGGTTCATTCTTCCCCAGGACGTGAACCCACCCTCCTCCCTCCAAGGAGCTGACTGACACCCCATATCTGCTGCGGCCTTCCCGCTTTCTTCCTCGGGCGCCCTGCAGGCGTCTCCTTATTGCATTCCCCACTCAGGCCACAGCACTGTGAGGAGAGCACAGGGCGGCGGCTGCCCACCCTTCAGCCTCCCTCCCCCCTTAACATGCAGGGGAGACACCGAGGGAAGAGCGACACCGCTAGAGATATTTCAGGGGACCCCCAGATCCCTGGGGGCCGGGAGCGGGCAAGAATTTGGAAAGTGGTCAAGGGCCGCACCCTCCCATGATATTAATGAGGAGGTGCGGGGCTCTGAGATGGAGGTTGGGTGCAGAAGGGAGCTTGTGGTACGGGACTGAGGTGCAGGAGGGAGGGTGGGGGCTGGCAGGGGGTTAGGGTGAAGGAGGTGGTTGTGACCTGGGACTGGTGTGTAGGGGGGGGCGTGTAAAGGTTTGGACCCGTGACCTAGGGCAGGAGAGGGTTGTGACCTGGGGCAGGGGAAAGGAGGGTAGGAGGGGGTTTAGGGGTTTGGGCAGGGGCTTGGGAAGCAGTGTCTGGTAGGGGGGCTAGGTGCAGGAGAGGGAGACAGAGGGTTTGGATTATGTGGGGTATGGGTGCAGGAGTAGGGGGGGTAAAGGGCGGGGGAGGGAGGTACGGGGTGCCAGAGGCATGCTCTGGCTGGATGACTTACCCAAGCAACTCCAAGCCAGCAGCCCTGCAGGTTTCTCAGGCAGGCTCCTCTCCGGCCCCCCCCCCCCCGCACTGACCGCAGGGGCCATGTGCTTCTTCAAACGGGCAGCTCCCATTGGCCGGTTGATGGTGCTAGGGGTGGGGGCAGTGCACGAAGCCTCTCCTCCTCCCCCCGGGCTTGCAGCTGTTCAAAGGCAATCAGGGCCCCCAGCCGCTTTTCTGAGCTGCGTGTGGGGGCAGGGCAGGCAGGGAGCCTGCTGCATCCCTGAGCCAGATTCGGAGGCTTGGCAGGCCAGAGTCAGCCCAGGGGTTGTATTTTGCCCAGCCCTGCTGTGGTCAAAACCCGCCTGTCTCCTCCCTCACACCCTGCAGAGCCAGCACCCTGAACACAACTGACAGCTAGCACAGTGTGGGTATCCCGGCCTGGTACCATCCTGCCCTCTTCAGTCTGGGCCCTGGAAGATTGCTCCTCTCCCGGTGCCTCACGGAGGGAACTCAGTCCCATTCCAGTCAGTCTTCTCTCAAGTCCCTCAGTCCCGTTTCCCACCTGCCCCCGAGCCAGGCAGGGGCAGATTTACAAGCTCTGGGCAGTGTTGCTGCTTTCCTGAGGTGGGCCAACAAGATAGTCAAGGGGCAGAGTGAGGGGTAGCGGGGAGGGCTGGTGCAGAGGAGCCAAATGCCCTGCTGGTGTAAAACAGGCAGCCCCCGGGCTGTGAGAGGAACAGTGGCACAAGCCGGTAGAGATTTTGACCCCCTTTTTCCTTACTCACAGAGGGCGGGCCAGATTTAGCCCTGGGGCAGCCCTCTCCCCAGCCAGGGAGTGGATGCAAGCGTGGGCGGCTCTTAGGAGCTAGTAGCTGAAGCTGTGGAGGGTTTGAGGAGCACAGACGTACTGGGTCAGGCCGCACGCGCCGTTTGAATGGAAAGACACGCCCTGTTCTTGAAAAGAACGCTACCGGCTGTTGGTAGCTGGTAACCACTTATGCCCGGGGTGGCACAAAGCACATTTCAAGCTGGTTGAACTGCCCAGGAGAGGAAGTCCCTTTATTTTGGGGAATTCCCTTCTTAGTGGTTCCTACATTACTCCTTCTTGGTGCCTGCAATAGACGGCGGCATGGCAAGGCGACCCCAGTCTGGACGATCGTTGGCTGCCACTGCAGCCTCACTACTGCTTTGTTTTATGCCAGGGGCATGGAGGGTTCCCCCAGGAGCAGGAGAACTGTAACGGTAGCTTCCATCCACACTCATTGTACCCCTACTGAGTTTGCATCGGCATTGCATGTCGACAGTCCTGCTCCCACCCCGGCTAGAGTTCAATCTCTGCTCAAACGCCCCTCTTGTGGTGTCTCTGAAGAATGACACCTTCCTTCAGGAGGACAGGATAAAATCCAGCTGTACGTGGGCGTTCTGCTGCACCAAACTCAACTGAAACGTTGATTTCCGAGGGAGCGCAGCCTGTGAGCTCTGGGATTCTGCCTCAGGCAGGCGGATGTCCTGCAATACGAGCCCTAGTGCACTTTCCATTTCCATTGTCTCTTCCACTCAGACACACAAAGGGCTTTCAGGTACCTGTGAGTGACGTGGTCTGCCAGTGCGACCTGGCCACTCAGTTCTTATCCTTGGGCAAAATTAGCAACTGCTTCTACTCGCCAAAGCTCTAAATGACTTAGGATCTGCCTTCTTCCAGCAACAACCACAGTCCCCCTGTGGCTGTCCCTAGAGCAGGGGTCACCAACCAGTCGATGGGGATCTACCGGTAGATCTTGGAGCCTCTGACAGGTGATCTTGACTGGCTTGGCCAAGAGGCTGTCAGCTGCCCCTTCCCTCACTGCTGTGCAGCTGCTGCCTTTTGCCTTGGAGCTGGCCCTCTCTCCCTCCTTCCCCCGCTTGCTGGGAAGGGAAGCGAGAGGAGGGGGCACTGATGTCAGGGTGCCCCCTCTCCCACCCTGTAGTCTCTCCCCACAGAATGGAGGGGGGGCACAACAGCGCTTGGGATGGAGGGAGTTTGCTGGCTGCTTTTGAGAGGCGGTGAGCCTGCCCTCACCCCACTGCACCACCTGAGGTAAACTGTGTCCAGATGGATCCTGCATCCTGAACCCCTGCCCCAGTCATGAACACCCCTCTTGCACCCCAAGCCCCTGCCCCAGCCCTCAGTCCCCCCCAGACCCAAACAGAGCCTGCACCCTGAACCCTGCCCCAGGCTCAGCTCAGAGCCCCTCTCACACTCCAAATCCTTTAGCCCAAGACCAGAACCTGCTCCCCAACCCTCTGCCTCTGCCTGATGAAAGGGAGGGAGGATGGAGTGAGCAGGGGGCGGAGCCTTGGAGAAGGGGCACAAGGAGGCGGGGCCAGGGTATTTGGGTTTGAGGTGGACCCTGTATTGTACTTAAATTCAAAAAAGTGATCCCATGCTTAAAAAAGTTGGTGACTCCTGCCCTAGAGAGGCTCTTCTGGGAGCCTGATTGACATCAAAGAAAGGGACTGCTAGCCCAGCGTTAGAAACCATTCCCCACTGCTGCCACCACGCAGGGACTGGTGATGTGGCATGACTCAACGTGAGAGACTGTGAAAGAGTCTAATACTCAGAAAGTGGGGAGCACCCACTCCCTGCAAGCCAGGCCCCTTCGAGGCATCTCAGGGTATGTCTAGACTGTATCCCTCTGTCGGCTCAGGGATGCAGATTAAGCAGGTCGACATTGCAAACGAGGCAGGGATTTAACTATCCTGCGCCTAATTTGCATAAAAATGTCCGCCGCTTTTTGCTGACTCAGCACTTTGTTGGCACAAAGCAGCAGTCTAGAGGGGGATCTGTCGAGAAAGAAAGCCTTTTTCGACAGATCCCTTATGCCTCCTGCAAGGAGGTTTACAGGATCTGTCGAAAAAGGCTTTCTTTCTAAACAGATCCCCCTGTAGACTGCCTCAGTTTGCCGACAAAGTGCTGAGTCAGCAAAATGTGGCAGCCATTTTTATGCAAATTAGGCGCAGGATATTTAAATCCCTGCCTCATTTGCAGTGTCGACCTGCTTAATCTGCATCCCTCTGCTGACAGAGGGATGCAGTCTAGACATACCCTCAGGTTGGACAGGGCCCATATTCAGAGGCAGGCAATGATTTTTGGTGGGGGCCACTCCACGAGTTTGGAAAGTCGTCAAGAGCTGCACTTTTCTGTGGTGGGCGGGTGGGGTCTAGGATGGAGGTTGGATGCAGAAGGGTGCCCAGGGTAAGGGGCTGGGAGGAGAGGGTGTGGGGTCTGAGAGGGAGTTTGGGTGAAGGAGGGGTTGTGACGTGGATCAGGGTAGTGGGGTGCAGAATCAGAGAGAGAGTTTGGATGCAGGAGAGGATTCTGGCTTTGGGAGGGGCTGTAGGAGGAAATGCAAAGTCTGGGAGGGAATTGTGACCTGGGAAAAGGGGGTGCAGACTGCAGACGGTTTGGGTGTGACCTGGGTCAGGGGATTGAGGTGCAGGGTCTGGGAGGGAGTTTGGGTGCAGGAGAGGATTCTAGTCTGGGGGAGAGGTGTTGGAGGGGGTACAGGGTCTGGGAGGGAGTTGTGACCTGGGGAAGGGGGGTGCAGAGGGTTTGGATGGTGACCTGGGGGAGGGAGTTGGAGTGCAGGAGGGGCAGAGGTGCCAGAGACAGGCTTTGCCTGGGAAGTCTCCCAGCCAGCAGCCCTGCAGCACCCACAAGGCAGGCTGGGCTCCCTGCCTGCTGCAGCCCCAGACCGCTTGAAAATGCAGACTGCTCCCTCCATATGTGTCTCAGCTCCAGGATGGAGAAAGAGGCTTGTGCTGCTCCAGTACCCGAGGCCAAACTCTCAGCTCATATTGGCTGGTTGTTTCCGGCCAATAGGAGATGAGGATTGTGCTGGGGGTGGGAGATCACACAAAGTCTCCCCCTCCCTCCAGAGAGGCACACAGAGCAGCCCTGCATTTAAAACAGTGGCAGCTGTGTGCCTGAGGGTCCCGGCAAGTTGTCCGCAGGCCGGATCCAGTGGCTTGCCAGGCTGGATTTGGCCCGCAAGACATATCTTGCCCACCCCTGCCCAAATCCCTAGCCACAGTGGAAAATTCAGGCCTTTAGTCTGAAATAACCCTCAGACTTGGTCTTTCCATGTGCCCAGGGTCAGATTTCTAAAGACATTTAGGTGCCTATAGATAGATAGTCATCTCATTAGATGCCCAGCTGCATTTTCAGACACCTTTAGAAATCTGCCTCCAAGGCATTTAGGGCTTGATTAAACTCCCACTGAAGTGAAAGAAAATCTCCCACTGATTTTAATAGGAGCTGAAGCTGAGCTTGAAGGGGGAAATAGGCAAGCAGAGGGCTCTTCTTTGTGATGAGAATATCCGATACGCTATATCTGAGTTTCTGCTTAACTGTTGCTAAATTATTTTCTGGTTCTAGAGTGAAAAGCGGCTTGTCAATCCAAACAAGTAAATCATTTCGACCACTCTGATAAGCTTGGCATCTACTGTGTGATCTTCTTTTTAAAAAAAGAGAGGAAAAAAGAAGGAATGATCGGACAGCCTTGATCTCCATCATACTATTTCCAGAAGCAAATCCAGAGCCAGGACCCCTTTACACTATTTTAGTTCTGCTGGTAATTTACACCATTGGAGCCCATTGTCTTTAAATAAATAAATACTCTTCCTTTGGTTTTAACAGTTTTCTTGTAAAAAATCCCTGTAATCCAGAGAGAAGGAGAGAGACGGACGGGTGGGTGGATAGGTAAGTGGAGGGGAAGTAAAGTGGAGAGGAATAAATTCTGAATAGAAACATAGACCCCAGTAGGAAAACAGAACTTCTAATGCTAACTCCTGTCTGTGTCTTAGGCTAATCCCTTACCGCACCTTCCAGCTGTAAAATGGCAATAATGGCACAGTAGAATCCCCTTTACTTGAAGAGTCTGGATGACACCAGATATGATTGTCAGATAAGCAGGAGCCAACAGCATGGAGAGGCACTAACAAGCAGCTAGGAAAGGAGGATGTGGGCAGGAAGGAGTTTATATAGTCCTATGTTCTGCAGCTTATTGCATAAGTACCCATCACTACTGCACCCTACTGGGTGCATTTAATATAGACGCCTAACCGACTGCACTGTGCAGTGGAGTTTATTCTCTCTGCCAAGTAACTATCGTACATTGTACAGTAATCATTTTAATGGCCAGAGATTGGGCTAAAATCAAAAGCACAAGAAACCTGAGTAGCTTACATATGAATCGTGCTGAAAACGGAATGCGATTTCCATTGCACAAGACTCTTTCCCAGTTAGTGGGGGTGGATATGTAATTTCTACAACAGTGGGGCCCCAAGCTTCACTAGAGTCCCTAATGCTGCCTAATTATTGTCATTTATATCACAGTAGCACATAGGTATTCCATTCACAATTAAGGCTCCATAGTGCTAGATACATAGTCAAAGAGAGATTCTACCCTAAAGGGTTTATAATCTAAATAGAAAAGCCAAAGCACGGGAGAAAATAAATATTATCTGGAATTTGCAGATGGAGAATTGGGGCATAATGTGATTAAGCAAATCAAGTATCTTAAAAATGGAATACTACTTAGCCAGCAACTTCAGCAGCATTCAGCAGAGATCACCTGCATGTATAGAGAACTAAAGTACTCCCACATGGTATCAGTGTGTATATTTATGTAACAAGCCCCATTCATAGAGAAGGAAAACACTAGTTAAAAATCTTACTAAACTTTCAATTGTTTTTCCTTGTTTTCACTACCCTGTCTAGATGGGGGCAATAAGGAATAAAAAGCTGCAAAGACCTAAGATCTTTGGGAAGGGGAGAATCACCCAAAATTGTAATTATTGCATATCAATGGCTTTAATTGGGGTGAGGTATTAAAGAAACCATCAGCAGCACAAAGGCCAAGAGGAAATTACAGTATTGATAAGGTTTGGGTAGCAGCAAACCAGACTGGAACTACATACTTAGTAATCAAAGACAATGAAGAGAATTAGAAGGCAAAAAATTATGTGAGGCAAAAGATAAACATTGCACCAGGGACCAAATGCTATGACCGCTCTCAAAGAATCAGTTCATACACACATTGCATTAACTGGCATCCCTGTTGGGGGATGTGAAGAAATCTGCAAAACAGAAACTCCTGGGTGGGAGAGAGGTTTGACAAATGAATCCAACACAGTGGATTGTGGGGCCGTAGTAGGCCAACAAAACAAGGATGTTCTATACGTGGAGTGTTTCATGCTGTATGATACATGACGCCCCTGTGGTCCATATACCCCGGGGTCAATAACTATTTCTACTGGGCTTGGAATAAACCTAACTGCTTTAATGTTACATATTTAAAGAACAGGATTTAAGCAAGATGGGTCTTGAACGGAGAAACGCTGCTAAAACGATTGTCAGCTAACGTCTGCATTTCAGACTTTTATTTTAAAAACATGTTAAAACCTTGTAATGGCACATTCTCGTGTATGCCACACCTGAGAAGGACCGAGAGTCCACTGGCTTCAGAGGAAAGGGAAATCCATAAGCAGGAACATATTTTGCTAAGAATCACGGGAGCTTTCTCAATGAATAAAGCTTGACCCCTAGTTGATTTATATAAATTATGGCCCCAGTCATGTGAGGTGCAAAGTGTTCTGGGATATTTCTGGAAGACAGACTCTACATAAATGTATGGTCATTAGGCAATGTCTCCTCTGAAGTCCTTTCCCCATGGATCTGCTACTGTAGATGCTTCAATTCCACAAGCTTCCTTCAGTAGTTTTCATTCCTCCAGATCCATCTATGACTCTGGCTTCCTTCAGAAAGTCAGAACAATTTTTAATTATACTGATCCAAAAGACCTTTTCCATACAAAAAGAAAAGGAAGCAATTTTGTTTCATTATGCAACAACTGTACATGCTGCTGAGAATATGCAGGGTTCACACAAAGTTGAATGTTAAATAAGTGATAGGGCTTTCTTTTACACAGATGAAAATCTAGAGTGAGATGTGCTAAACATCAGATTTACATGAGCATAACAACGGAGACAATATCTTTGGACAATAATGTTTCACGGAAGTAAAGATATATGAGTATAATTTGACAAGCAAAACAACTTGCATGTAGGCTTGTCTACAAGCAATTAGGCTTACAGAAAGAGACATGTTGTGTGTATAAGGGAACGTCTAGACTATGGAGCTTTTCTGGAATACCAGAGGAACGCGTCTGCTTTTCTGAAAAAAACGTCGGAAAAGTGGATGCATTTTGTCAGCATCCCTATAAACCTCATTTCACGAGGAAGAAGGGATGTTCCGAAAGAAGATTTTTTCCCGACATTTGGCCCCACGTAGACAGGCCAAACGTTGGAAAAGCCTCTTTCGGAAGAAAAGTGGAAAAAGATACGCAAATTGTGGTTCGCAATTTGCGTATCTTTTTCCGATTTTTCTTTGCAGTGTAGACATAGCCTTAAAGAGGGAGAGGACAGATTACTTAGGTCTTGTTCAAGATGACAAATTTCAGCATCATAATTCCTGGCAAAAGTTGCCTGGTTAAAGGCTTCCAAAGGGCTTATAATAAATGCAGACTAAAATACTGAAAGTCGCACATCAACAGGAGTGGACATTTCTAAGCAGAACAGCCGCAGGAAAGAGCAGGGATAAATGGGACTGACTAATTTTTTAGCCATAAAAATATTCATAGACTAATTAAAAACAATCTCCTATGAACTGACATTTCTCATGCAAGAAAGCCCAAGATGTTGATTTTAATGGAGGAAAAATGTTTAAAGCCATATCCTCAAGTGGTGTAAATTGGCAACACATTACTGACTTGAGTGGAATTGCACTAATTTACATTCACATTTCAATTCAGCAAGGTCCTTAGGCACATGCCTAACTTTGAGCACCTGGCTTCACTTAGATAAGGCAGGCATTCAAATACCTTGCACAATTGGGACTCAACTAAAGATTTGTCCTCCTCTTTCTTTTCCCCTTGTTATAGCACCATGGTTATTTCTACACTGTGGCCCATAGAGGGTTTCTTTTATATTTTTCTCATGGCTGCTTATTTCTTAGGAACAAAAGTCCAGTCTTAGGAAGAAATATGATTTCTTCCCTGTAGCAATGATGGGGCACTCCACACAAAGAAGCACCTGGCAGTTTAGTTCACATTTTTTAATAACATGGCACAATTTACATTACACAAGTCTTCGCTGATGAGGAAACATGCTGAAGATTCAGAGCCGCTTCACTTTTCTTTTCACATAGGATCTAGAAAGGACTTTTATTACATACAGGATAAACAGCAAAAAGGTTTGTATATAACAATCTCTTTACAATACTGAAAGCTACCACTACGGTTCCAGTGTACATATTCTTCTGGGTTGGGTTTTTGGTTTTTGTTTTTTTTGTTTGTTTTTGTTTTTAATTTTTTTCCTTTTGTTCTTTAAAAAAAACACTGCACAACATCTGGAATTCACAAAATCTGAAGCTCACAACTAAACCTTCAGTTTACTACTAAAATAGATCTCTGATCATTAGAAACAACTGTCTGTAGTTAGACTTTTTTTCTTTTCTTTTCCTTTTTTTGCCAAAACAAGATAACAACTTCAGATAGCACTTTAATACACTAGAAGACCAATGGAACTAATTTTATTTCATACATATATTTTACAGTCCAGTAGACAAGATATTGTATTCTTTCTGATAAAGTCATATTCTCTCCAAAGATTTAGACAAGAAACGTAATGCATTATAAGTTAGTGTGTTATGAAAAGACAGAAATTTCAGAAGATCGATGCATTTTTTTTAAAAGTGCCGTTTTTCCTGTGATCAGGGAAAAACAAAGCTGACCTATTAGCTGTTCACAGATGTTATTACCAACTGAAACACAATAAATTCCATTATGAAATCTGCATTGGAGTTCAGACTAAACTACTGATCCAAAGTGAAAACAGATCCATCACTTTGGGAAAGTATTAGCTATCTTATAGGATTTGTTTCAGTGTAGCTAAATTCATGTACCCCCCAAAAGTGTGTATAGATAAAAATGGCACACTGATCAGAACAACAGACTCAAACAGCTATAACCAGACATTTTTTCCAAAAATAAACTTGACATGTTAAGTGACAAACGTTTCAGGAAGTCTCTCACATTTGATGTTACTCTGTTTAACCCAGGTTAATAAGTCTGAAAAAACCATATATCATATTAGACACTACAGTGTCGACGATTATATTTTGCTAACCTGCACAAGACCTAAGAAATACATGAGCTACAGTAACATTAGCATCTTGGTGCCAGGGTTCATATGGAGAAACTACACCTCTGATGGGTCCTTTCTTCATCAAAACAAGCAAGGAAAACAGATTTGTATCATGAACTTGTTCAGGGAAAATATGACTTTATGTAGGTTGAGTGTTGAAAAGGCTCCTTTCAGTTATACAGGCTTTTGTGAAAAGCCTTAAAATTCATTGCATAGTTGAAGGGGTTTAGCTGTCTATAACAATATATGTAACACAGTATAAGCAAACTGTGTTGATCAATATTAAGTTTGCAAATAGCACAGTTTAAGAAGTATTAATGTTTTATGTTACTTAATTTTATCTATTTACATTTGTACAAAGTAAAGCTTTCATCTTACCCTTTTTGCATATATGAACCATTAACCCATGAAGCAATCTTTTTACATAGCTATCTACAATTGTCTTCACTTCTGGTCTGAAAGAACTTTGTACGGTTGTTGTTGGCTTGTTTTTAACCAAATTATGATGTTTTGATGCTTGTTCTTCAGTTCAAATTTTGAAATTTTTAAACGAGAAATAAAATAGAGTAGGAGACACAAGGTACGTATGGACTTAGCTAAAAGATCTGGAAAATTTCAACATATAATATACAAAAAACCCATTTCAAAATCTTTGCGCTTGGGTCTGTACATTTTATACAGTGGGGTATCATCCACAGTCTGTATCAATGACTAGCAAGAAGGTCTTTATATCATGTTCAGTCTCTCCTTATATCTTATTCTGTTTATCGTGCTTCAATGTCCTTAAGGGTGTGAGAAGGAGGCCTCTCTCTCATCTCTGTCGACAGAGGAGTAGTCCTTCTGGGAGACCCAGGCCGAGGTCCCAGAGTGGAAATAAGAGGAGGAGGGGCGCTGAGAGCTGCGGTGGGAGGAGTTTTATTGAGAATGCCATTCTGGTGTCCTGTCGGGGGACTGACTCTGGGATAGTGCATGCTGGGAAGTCCCGGGGTGATTAAACTTGGGTGAGGCAGATGACCATCCAAGGCGGCAGAGTGAACTGAGTGCAGGCGTGCATGTTCATAGTCCTCTCGGAGCATGTGTAACCGTTCCCTCTCATCCAAGTGGTTGCCCCTCTCATGCTCACGTCGAGGATCCATGGACAGAGAATGGTGGTGATGGTGGTGGTGGTGATTATAATCATGAGGTTCCCTGTCCCTGAATGACCTATCGGCTTCATATAATCTTGGCGTGGAAAGACGATGAAGAGGATCATTTCTTAGCAAGAAGTCTCTGCCCAGAGGGTCTCTCCGATGAATATCAAGCTCTCTGTAAGGATCTCGCAAAGGATCCCTCATTGGATCCCAGTGGAAAGATGGGTAGGGAAAACGTTCTCCACCTGGGATTGGGCTTATTCCCATAAAAGGTGTCATCATGCGTGTCCTATCCAGGCCACTGATGCTGTTCATGGGGTGTATGCCAGTTACGCCTACAGTCATGGGCATAGACACTAAAGGACCTGGATGGACGTTAGATGTAGATATTGGTGGCGGTTGGTCAGATGACCTATGAGTCTGAGGTCCTTCATGTGGAACATCGTGGTCTTCTTTCCGTTCCTCCTTCACTTTAACTTCACTGCTTTTCTTCTGATTATCATACGCAGGCTCGTTCTTCCTCTCAGCCTCACGGTTGGAAGTACTATTAGGCCTGGTGCTCTCCACAACAGGGGGCCTAGCATAGGGTGAAGGTACCCTGGACATTTGTTTAGACTCTTCCACCACCCTGCTTTCATGGCTCAAGCCTTCTTTCTCTGAAGCATAGTTGTCCTTCACCTTGTGTTCTTCCACATTCATGTCCTTTCGAGATTCGGAGTGGTCCCTGTCTCGTTCTTTGGGTTTCTCTTTCTCTCGAATCTCAGGATTGAGATGGCTTCTGATCTGCTCAGCTGAGCTGCGGTTATGTCCGAGGGAGTTCGATGGATGAATAGGTGCTGGCGAAGGATGACTGGAGTGTCTCTTCTCAATACTCTCCCTAGAGAGAGCAAAGTATAAAGGTTTAAGGTTTGAGAAACTCTGCAAATAAAACAAAGTACCAAGGTCCTGACTCCCTGTTCCTTGTTGTGCAAAAAGCTAGACACATGCTATTTTAATGCATTATTTTCTTTGGCAGAGGCATACGTGTCATTGTTAGAACAACCCTTCTCTACACCGTGTTTGTTCTATTTATTTAGACCCAGGAGAAAGAAGACCCCTAAAGCTGCTTTACAAATCATGTAACCAAATTCTCGACACTCATGTTCAATGCTCCCTTCTATCCTGCCTTTTTGGAGAAGACCATAGAGAGGGTGGTAGCCATGCATCTCTGGCATTGCCAGAAAGTCTCCACATTTCCTGGACCCATTTTATTTTCTGTCGACATATGGTACAGAAACAGCATTAGCCAACCATCTCCTCCTGGCGACAGATGAAGACCAAACAGCTGCACTGATCCTTTTAGCTCTACGCTATCAGCTGTCCTTTGGTCACAAGAATCTTGTGGGCCACTCAGGTAGCCCACTCACTAGCCTAATTTTCCGTTGAAACCAACGACAAGAAGATGTAGTTGACATTGCTACCGTTTCTGGCTGTGATAAATGAAGTAGCTTCGCTCTTTACTCTGTGTAAAGCCTAATGTTGGGAATTCTCTTACGTAGGGCACTGCAAAATCCAGTTCTGTTATTAGGAAGGACAACAAGGTAGCCGCAACAGTATCATCATCTGTCTCCAGCCAAGGGAGGCCTCCTCTCCACTTTCCCAGTGTCTAGCGGTGACGGAAGCTTTGGGGAGGCTAGTTGGTTGAAGCTCAATCCGAAAAGACAGGAAGTGCCACCTTGGAGGTTGGAGGGCACAGCCAGAGGGGATGTTTCAGTAGTAACCCTGCGCTATCCATTCAGCAGCTTGACTTGCCTTTTGTTAATAAGTGACACTATCTAGGGCTCCTGCTTACAGAACGCAGCTGCTTTTGGAAGGGCACTTAGCAGCAGCCAAGAGGAAGACATCCTTTCATCTACGGGTAACCTCCTGGATATGGCTCTTGCTGATGCCTCCAGGCCTTTGCTACCCCCAGACTAGATTAGTGCAGCTGTAACTTCATAGGTCCACATCAGATGGCTGCTCAGAAATTTCAGTCATAGCAAAATGGAGCTGCCCAGCAATGTGTTTCTAACAGCGTTGGGACCCTGGATACTTTAGAGACAGCGTCTCTCCTCATGCTCTGTACCAACAACTGAGATTAGCTGAGGCATTAAAAGCTGGATTTGAACAGCTGGAGGAGGAGCATTTTAATGAACATCCCTCAACTTGGAGTCATGAGTCTCTTGTTTCCCCGGAAGAGCCTAAGTCTGTGGACTTTCATTGCCCTCTGCAATCACCACCTATTAGATAATCTTTTGCATGGGGGAGTAATTTAGGGACTTCTTGGTATTTTTATTTTAAGTGGAAGCTATAGAGGCCTCAGCTGATGCTAAATCAGTTTGTTTTGTAATTTATATATTTACAATTGTGCTTAAAAGAAATGCTTTCTGTAACCAAGATGAATAAATGTGTCCAATTACCAGCCTTTTGGACAAATGAAATAACCATTTTTCTCTACCAATTCTGTCCTATTCAATTAAACCACCAGCATAAACTGATGAAATTCCCTCAAGATACATTAAGAATCTACTGTTACACAATAACTCAGCTAAGTAAAATGTAGTCTAGTGGGTAGAGCTGGACACAGGGAGTCATTTAAGCTCAGATTTATTTTCAGGCCTGCCACAGGCTCACTGCGTTAACTTGGCCTAATTTCCGTACACCCATTTCCTGTATATTGACGGGGCAACATTTGCTTTGGGATCCTGAAGTGAACAGCCAAAGTACTGTTATTACTAAATACAACATGTACTGACTGTTGCTGAACTACATATTGCCAGGTGCCTATTGAGACATCTCACTATGATTATTTTACTGCGTTTATGGATATAAAAGGACTTATGATATTTTCTGCTCTGGGATTACATCCACTTGAATGTCATCTGCACAAATGCAGATTGCTCTCTGGTGCCTTTTCGATTACCTATTGTAGCTGAGCACAAGGATTCTCGTCTTGTACTCACTAGCAATTGTTTTCTTTCTACATGCTATACTGCAGTGGTGGATTTCTTCACACAAAAAAGTGACATTGAAGGATAAAGAATGTACTATATCAGAATATAACATTGTATGTATAGAGCAAATTCTGGGCCTGACTGTGATTTTCTTATGCTGTTTTCATATGAATGCAACTCTGCCAGCTTCAGTGGAGTGTCTTGTAATTCACTGGTGTAAATGAAATCAGAATCAGGCACTATTGCCTAATCAGGCTAATGTAATCACTAAGGGTGTATGTCTAGACTACAGGGTTTTTGCGAAAAAAGGGGCCTTGGCCACTGCTGCCGCGTTCTTTCAAAAGTAAATTGAAAGAACGCGGCAGTTTTTTTGACCGCGGAAAACCTCATTTTACGAGGAATAACGCCTTTTTTCGAAAGTGCTCTTTCGAAAAAAGGTGCTATGTAATGCAAACTGTGCTTTTTTGAAAGACAGCATCCAGACTGCCTGGGTGCTCTCTTTCAAAAAAGTGGCTTGCTTTTTCGAAAGTACCGATTGTAGTCTAGACGCTCTTTTTCGAAAGAGGCTTTTTTGAAAGATACTTCCGAAAAAGCCTCTTTTGAAAGAGGCTTGCAGTCTAGATGTAGCCTGAATGTTGTTTGGTAATTATCTGAGCCTATCTAAACCCTTCATAAAAGTAAGGATGGTCTTGTGCTACAGGCACTAGATAAGTCCCAGACTTATGCAAATTAGTTGATTTCTCTGGACTTCGAATTCTCAACCACAAAGCAAAGCTAATATGTTGTGAGAATACATTAATTCATGTACATAAGGCGAGCAGATAGTATGGGGGGCTGGAGCATATGACCTACAAGGAGAGGCTGAGGGAGTTGGGTCTATTTAGTCTGCAGAAGCAAAAAGTGAGGGGGGATTTGATAGCAGCCTTCAACTTTCTGAAGGGAGGTCCAAAGAGGATGGAGAAAGGCTGTTCTCAGTAGTGACAGAGGGCAGAACAAGGAGCAATGGTCTCAAGTTGTGGTGGGAGAGGTCCAGGTTGGATATTAGGAGAGTGGTGAAGCACTGGAATGGGTTACCTAGGGAAGTAGTGGAGTCTCCATCCCTAGAGGTGTTTAAATCTCGGCTTGACAAAGCCCTGGCCGGGTTGATTTAGTTGGGATTGGTCCTGCCTAGAGCAGGGGGCTGGACTTGATGACCTTCTGAGGTCTCTTCCAGCTCTATGGTTCTATGATTCTATGATATGGTGGAATGGTGGCCCCAGAGGTAGCTAGGTTGCTAGTACATTTCCAGAATGGATTTTTCAGCATCTTCAAGTACAGATAATAGCGTTACTGTATTGCAAAGGAAAAGTCTTGAAAAAAACCACATTTTTTCTTTTTGATACATGATCATACTAAGTTAGAGAAATCAAAATTCTACTGCTATAAAACTGTAAAGAAGTATGACATATGAATGAAGCTTAATTTTTTCAGACTCTCAGATTAGGCTGATTGTTAAAAATAAATATGCTTGAAACTATGACATGGAGTTCAGAGTGATGCAAAAGCAGCTAGCAAGGAATATATTTCTGAAAGGGATTGTCTGCAACAGACAACATTGTAACAAAACAAATACCAAATGAAATTTTCATGTAATTCTTAAATCTACACACACCCATACGTAAAATTCTTCACATGGCTAAGTGTCTGCACGACTGACTCCCCAACTTCCTCTGAAACATTAAAACTATAGAGGTGAACAAAATGAGGTATGCTATCACACAGAAAATATTCCAAATTGAAAATATAGTTGAAAAGATCTGTAGCGTGCCTTACTTAAAAAGTGCTTAAATTTTATTTTTAGAATATCAACATGTTCATGTGATATCCTTTAAAAAAAGTTACTTGTGATAACTCAGTAGAGTAGCCAAAAAATTCATCTAAGAAAGAAAGAAAGAAAGAAATATGAATTAGCTATTACTTAGTAAAATAACTATTATGCTGTCTTAACAGGAAATCTGCTAAGCTACACTTGTTGAAAAAACTGAAATCAGTTCTGCATGTTTTTCAAACAGGACATGACACTGACTGACAAAAATCTTAATTTGGTTCTTAAATGCTAGTAAGAATTTTTATTGACGTCATTATAATGGGAACATTTCTGAAGAAAAAAAACTGATCAGGTTTTAATTTTCATTAACCCTTTCCAGCTTGGACAGGTTTATGCTAGAGTCTGAGTCCATGTAAGGCACTGAATTAAAACAATGCTCTGAAATGTATAAAACCAATGCAAATCTGTTGTTTTTTTAAGAACTCGGGGAAAATGTAATGTATTGTACGAAAATTAAGACTTATTATGTCATTGAACCATGACATACGTGAGCGGTTTCCAGTGTTGTAATTGTTTCTTTTAAATGTTGCAAATGAAGGATTAATCCCTTTACAAAATGTTGCTAAATCATGTAAACCCAGATTTACAAAGATATATATGACCTTAAAGATGCAGATAGGTGCCTACATTTAGCCGTTTGGAATGGAAATCCATCAACCATATGAAAAAATCGTGCCAATTTTCTTCCACAATTTGATCTGAGGAAGTGGGTCTGGCCCACGAAAGCTCATCACCTAATAAACCATCTTGTTAGTCTTTAAAGTGCTGCATAGTCCTGTCTTTTGTTTCAGCAAGACCAGACTAACACAGCTACATCTCTATTAAAAAAATTCCTGGCACCTTTGCCAGTAAAAAAATTGCCTGGCACTGGGCATCTATTTATATATTTAGGCCACTAAATACCTTTGTAAATCTGTCGCAAAGGACCGTAAACTCTGTGATTTTAGCCTTGCTTTACACTGGCAGAACTCACCTGACTTCTGTGAAGTTACTTTTCATTAATACTGGCGCAAAGGAGAGGGGGATCATCTAGGCCTTCTAAGCACCTGAACAAAAAGTGTGTACTACCCTAGCACCATCCACATTGACTGTGGTAATTCTGCAAGTCTTAAGTGAACGAGTCAGTCTGTGGAAACTATGTGTTAACAAGGGGCCAGGCTGGGAAGGGTTAAAAGCGGAACAGAGCCCCACGCTTTGAACTAGACAATTCTTGGAAGCATTCTTTCGTACCTTTCTTTGTCATCTTTACTAACAGATGAGTCTCGTTTATCTACATCTCTATCTCTGTCATGAGCTGCAGCAGATGAACTGCGCTCCAGCTCTCCTGGCTTCAGCCAGGGCGGAGGGGTCGGGAACGAAGGAGGAGTTCGGTGCAGTCGGTTCCAGGGTTCGTGAGGGTTGCTAAAACTCTGCATACTGGGGCCATCCTTGTGGCCGAACATTGAGTTGGGTGCTGAAATGGTGAAGTGGAAAACAAAAAGGTTTAAGAAGAAGGTTTGCTTTAGGGAAGGTACTTACCAAACAAACTTTTACAGCACTCAGAGTTAAAATGAATACATATTATGGGAGGCTGGAAAAGGAAAGGAGATTAACAGAGATTCATTAGAGGGTCTCATTCCTGACATGGGACAGGCAACTGACAGCTGTTTGAACTGCAAAATGCAAATTCTGTGCATAAAGGGGGGACGTATCCAGCAAAATCGACCTGTTTCTTATTCCAAACATGTTGGAGGCATCAGGGAATGAAAATTATACCAATTCAAGCTACAGGATTTGCCAGATTCAGTCCAAGACCATTGCAAACATCTTGTATCTTGCAAAACCGCCACATTTGAAACACATGTTGTATACAACTGAATTTGGAAAACAGGCATTCTCAGCTTTTCAAAAGTATACAAAGCATTCATTTCTGGCCGGGGCTGCTCATTACGGAGCAGCTCTTAAAATCATGTCTTTCTGGTTCCCCTCTGGCATATTTCACTTTCTTGACATGATTTTGAGTAGCTGCAATTAGCCATTAACCCACTATTACTGTCTGGAAGCTGAGGGTTCTGATTCATTGTCTTCTAGCTCTAGCTTTTCAAGATGGGAATGCTGAAAATAATGATGGATTTGAAAGTGGGAGAATCATGATAAAAGGAAGACAAGTGTGATTTTAGGGACAGATCTTTTGTGCCTGGCCAAAACTATGGAAGATGTAGATGCAAAGAAGCATATAACCAGTGAACATTTTCAAGTTCACTTTCTGGATAAGGAATGAAAAAGGAAAAAAAATATCCTCATCTAAGGCTAGGTAAAGAAACACACCTTAACTATTTTTGAACATTACAATGAACTCTTAGGAATTTCTCAAGTTACTTAAATTCATGGGTTCCAGGTTACTTTGTCTTTTACAGTACCTAAGGTAAAGCCACCAGTTGGTGGTGTGCTTCACCCAAGCATCAATAATAATAATTTGTGTCTGAGCACAAAATTGCACCTTTTAAACATCTAATCTGTTTTTCAAAATCAGGCCCCTTGTGATGATCTACCTAATTGGTCTTGACACAGCAGATAGTCAACTTCACTTAACATCCTGAGGCACACGATGAACAAAAATAATCAAAAGGCAAATTTCTAGAGAAAGAGGCTACTCACTAACTGTTGGGTTCCCTAGTCCTCCGAAGGCATTACCACCCACTGCAGTGAGACCGGTGAATGTAGTTGGTCTATTAAAAGGCTCTGAAATCAAATGGGAACAGTTGAAAAACACGGACAAGTTGGTACCTGATTTCATGCAAACATACTACAGTTGGAGAGTTCACTAATGCTTCATCACATAGTCCACATCTATCACTGGCTGAACAGGATCCAAAATATGGCAGTGTTCTAGGGATGTGAAAGTGTAGCCATGTACACAGTTAACCGATAAGCCTGGGCTCATCGATTAACCTTCACGATTAAACACAGGCTCCCGGTATGCACAGGGAGCTTGTTTAAAAGCTGGCACTGGCTCCTGGTGACATTTTCAATAGTTACACGTTTACTTGATTAAACTCATTTTAACACCCTTAGTTACCATGGTTTACTTATTAAATGAAAGCACATAACCACTTAATCATTTTAACCGAGCTCTTGTTGCCTGGCCCTGGTATGTCTGCAGGGTCTCGTGGCCTGGCCCTGTTGTGGCCAGGGCTGCTGCAGCCGGGTGTGGCTGGTCACTGCCAGAGTTAACTGGCAAAAGATGGTTAACTGGTTAACGAGGAGGCATGCTGGTAAGCCTCATTCTTCCCGGTATGCTTACTGGCTAACATCCCCACTGTGTTCAGAGAAAAACACAGGGGCTGCTCCTGGGAAACTGGTTAACTGGTTACCCATTCACATCCCCGCTGGTTACCCGGTAAGCACTGCCTTACCAGCATGCTCACCGGGATAACCAGGTAACCGGTGCCTGACCTGGCTGGGCCCACTGGTTAACATTTTAAACAGGATTTTACACCCCTATTACCTATGCCATGGGCTCGTGAAATATTTACCTTGCTAACAAGGAATTACTGGCACCCTGGATTTTAAGGAATAGCCTTAGGTTAAGCGCTGGTCACATCTCCTAAACCAGATGCAGGGCACAGCTAGAATAGCCAAACTGGCTGAATGTCCACATTTACTACGCTATTGAATCATGGGATTGACCTCAGCATTTTCCCATGCTGCAAGGTTATTGTTAATGTTATATATGGAAAAGTAGTTTAGACTCTTTGGGAAATGTTGGATCAGTCTTTTAATTTTCTTTTCCTTTTTCTAATCCAGATACAACACAGGTAAGTTTTGTGGGTCTGACTCTCGTCTCACTTGGCAGTGGGAGAAGTCTAGTGACTTTTGTGAAGTCACTTCTGATTTACCCTGGTGAAAAGGAGAGGAGAACCAGACCTGCTGTTTTCTAAGGGATAAGCTGAAGGATTCCTGATGTAGAGTGACAAACTTTTCCTATGAGCTGAGGGTGTCATTTGTGTGGCTCTCTCAATCCCTGCCTGTCTAGAAATGAAAGACAAATTTCAGATCTGACACTCAGATTCATGAGCAGCATGTTGTATTATTGCAACACTGCTATGTCGACACGGAACATGGCTTTTCATTTAATGACTTGAATTATTCCTTTTTTAAAATCATGGTTGCTGCTTTTCACCAGTGCAGGCAATTTCACTTTATATCATTATTTTAGCAAGAGAGTTTAAATCTCTGGTAGTCATGACTACAGTGAATCTGAATCAGAAGTGTCTGTCTTCACTCAAAATTCCAGGTGGATCATTTTCAATGTGATTTTCCAGTACAGTATTATGTCTGGGTTGCTGTTATTCGTACCGAGGGCTGCAGCCTGATAGAAAAGAGTGAACTGATTGATGCTGTTATTTAGTTTTGTAAATTTTGAATAGCCAGTAGGGCACAAAGAGTCTTTGAGCAGTTTATAGTCTTCATAATCAAAAGGAAAACAAACAAACAAACAAATAAATAAGACGGGCATTATTTTGGAGAGGGGTAAAGTGAGGCAGGTGTTTAACAATACTCTATGTCCACTAGAGCAGCAGTTCCCAATCTTTTATATACCGAGGACCGGCAAACCCATTCACAAACTTTTGGCAGGCTGGTAACATTTTATTTCCACATTTGCATATTCATTATGCAAATAAAGACTATTCAAATATGCAAATAAAATGCTACCGGTCTGCCAAAAGTTTGTGAATGGGTTTGCTGGTCCGCAGTATAAAAAAGCCCCAGCCTCCAGATCTCCCATTGCCAGCCCTAACCCCTACAGCCCCTCACCCCTCCACTGCCCCCCCGTGCCAGCCACTGACCCCAGAGTCCCCTGCACCCAACTCCACCCCAATGCCAGCCTCTCGCCCTCAGAGTCCCCTAGTGCCAGCCACTGTGCCCCAAACGCCTCAGTGCCAGCCTCCTGTTTCCAGAGCCCCATTGCACGAGTTCCCCAAGATCCCCCTGTGCCAGCCCCCAGACCCCAGTATTAGCCTTGTCCCCAGTGCCAGCCCTGCCCCAACCCCTCACTACTAGCCCCACCCCAGAGCCCCCAGTGCCAGCTCCCAAACCTGGATGTCATAGTGCCCCTCAGTGTCAGCCCCCATCTCTTAGAGCCCCCACCCCAGATCCCCAGCACTAGCTCTGCCCCCAGAGCCCCCATGCCTGCCCTGCCCCCCTCACCTAGCCCTGGCACTGCCTCCCAGACACCAGCTGAGCACAGAGCCCACAGCATGCTGGGTTCTTGCTGAGTGCCGCGGCAGCTGGGCCCCTGCTGAGCACAGCTGCAGCACTCGAACATCACACGGCCTCACTGAAGCTCCAGCCGCAGTGCGCCCGGTTGCTCGCTGGGCCACTCACCCTGTTACTGCGTGGGGAACCCCAGTGGGCGGGGCTCATTAGCAGCTGGGGGCGTGCCTGGCAGTGCGCCGCGGCCTGGCAGACAGAGGTTGGTGGCCCGCCTCCGGTCCGCGGACCGGCGGTTGGGAACCGCTGCACTAGAGAACAGTTTAGAATAGAGGGTGAACTACTATAGCATAGAGAGTTGTCATTTCAGCGGCTATTTAGGAAGACGTAACGTAACTGCCCACACTGGAATCTGGCAGGACACAAGCTGTGCTTATCCATTATTTTCCAGCTGTGTTCAGCTTAGTTCTTTACTGATCATCTGTCGCTAGTTCTTGCACTTACCTAAGTGAGCGGCTGGGTTGAGAAAGTTGCTGTGATGGGGTGGAGGGCCAAAAGGGGTTCCAGCTGGGTGAGCAGCACCTGCCAAGCAAAGCCAAAGGAAACCATTTCCTGAATCACTAAATGAACCACCATGCTCTTGACTACAGCCACGGTCGCCTGCTGTGAAATGAATGAGAGCACACGTACAAGGGAGAGGTTATCTTAGTCCCTGGACGCAGCCTGATTCACTCTCTTTTGCAGGTGTTCTCAACCTGGCCACTGTGACCCTCAAGCAGAGATCAGAAACAGATGCCTGGGGTTGCAGCCATACTGTCCTTCCCATATTGTTAAATAAGGGGTCCTAGCTAGATGGAAGGGGATGCAGAAATCTGCAGTCTAGAAAGCACAGAGAGACCCAAATCTGTCATATTTCTAATGCGCTATCTCCATAGCAGATACGCTACAGCCCTGTGGAAGTTTTCCACCATTCAGTGTACACCTGGCATCTCATTGGAGTCCTGCCTTTTCCTGTGGAAAACAACTACAAGATTCACCAGAGCAATCGTCATTCAAGGCTTTGGCCTCGAGCTCCCTAACGTTTCCTGTTAGCACCCACAGCATTGGCCATCCCGTTAGTATTCAATACGCAGAAACCTCTGAGCTTCTTGAGTACTCACCAGCGGCAGAGAAGAGAGTTGAGGGGCGGGCCAAGTCATGGGGGTGGTGGATGGCTCCGAAGAGGCTGGGACCAGGTGGCCGGCTCAGGAACTCGGGTTTCAAGCCAAAGTCCAGCTTGTGTGGATCAGACTGCATCTGTTTCTGAAATGGAAAAAGGAATTCGAAAAGAGACCTTCTAAGTGGGAGCGGTACAAGGCGCCCTCAGAATCACATGGCTCCAGCAACATTGTCACACCAAACATGGAAAGATGCCACATATTGATCTGAGGAAGTGGGTCTGGCCCACGAAAGCTCATCACCTAATAAACCATCTTGTTAGTCTTTCAAGTACTACATAGTTCTGTCTTTTGTTTTTGCCAGGGAATGGCATTGTAACAGGATGTCAGATACTGGGATCCTGAACAGAGATGCAAAGAGATTCTGGTGATTCTTCTGGATAGTCACAACAGCCAGAACCATGGAAGGGCAGAGAGGGAGAATAAATCTCAGGCTCAGGCTGATGTTTTCTTAGGGTACGTCTGCACAGTAAAAAAAAATCCCCACGGCCGCGAGCCTCAGAGCTCAAGTCAGCTGACTTAGGGCTTGTCTTCAAGGGCTAAAAATAGCCATACAGGTGTTCAGGCTTGGGCTGGAGCTGGGCTCTGTAACCAAGGCTTCAAGCTGAATCTCCCACTGCTATTTTTAGTCCTGTGGCACCAGCCCAAACCTGCTGAGTCGGGCGCTGTGGCTTGCTGCCACCGGGCATTTTTGCTGTGTAGACGTGCCTTCAAAGGCTCGGCCCCAGTGAAGCACTTAAGCAAGTGCTGCTTAATTCTCATTGCCTTCCGAGGGATTCCAACGCGTGCTTAACTGGGCAAATCAATTAGGCCTAGCCTAATAATAAAAACAAAACCCAGGGAAAGAGTTAGATTGGACAATATTCTGCCTGTGTTTGTACAAGTCTGAGCTGTTTTATGGATATACCACCAGCTTACAAGTGCATCTTGTCAACTTACGTTTTCATAATTACAGGAATCGCACACACTAATGTTAATTTTACAGCTTAAGCCTACAAATTTAATGGTGAACCTCCCGACCCTATTTGCCAAATCCTAGATAAGGGGTGGGCAACATGCAGCCTGAAAGCAGGACATGGTTCAACAGGGTTCGCCGCTGGCCGGTCACCAGATGATTATTTACCTCAGCGCCCACAGGTCCAAATGCTATAGCTCCCGTTAGCCATGGTATGCCATCCCTAGACAATGGAAGCTGCAGGAAGCAGCATGGGCAGGGCCACCATTTCTCCCAGCTCCCATTGGCAGCAAAATGCTGCCAATAGGAGCTGCAAGCCGCTCTACCTATGGATGCTCAGGTAAATAAAGCGTCTGGCGGCCTGCTAATGGCAAACCCTAGTTCACTACGTCTAGCCCATAGGCCAGTTCTTCCCCACTCCTGTCCGAGATGAATATCAGTCTTTAACAGTGACCCTAGACAGAAAACACAGGCAGAACTGGGCAAGTTAATGATTGAGGATACATATAATGAGGTTTAACAGTTATTTCGAGAGAAGGGTTTTCTCTTGAAATAACGCAGCTACACGGGGCATTTTATTTCGCAATAACGCTATTTCAAAATGGTGGCCAGATGCGATTATGCTAATTAAGCATGGGATATTTAAATCCCACGCTTCATTAGCAATTTTGGTACACTACATTTGCATCCCTATCTCGAGATAGGGAGCAAGTGTAGACATACACACACAGATCTAAGAAGAGACTTCACCAGGCCAGGAAGGGGGAGGGGCAAGCTCCAGGTACCTGCAAAGGGGCAGGTTTCAGGAGGAAGGGGTAGGGCTGGGGACCAGCCTCCCTGATCCAGCCCTTCAGTGCCATCCAGTGCTGCAGAGGTAGCAGCAGTGGTGGTGGCCAGGAGCCCCGGCCCCTTTTAAATCGCTGGCCCAGAGGCAGCTGACCCTTTTGCCCCTCCCCTCATTCCCCTTGTCAGCCCTGAAAACACGTAATATTGAAGGATGTGGCAGCTCATAAATCAATACTTTTAGTACTCTGCCAACTCAGAGTATGGATTTTACAATGATATAAATATGCATATTAAAAAGTTATGACCAAGTTAATGTGCAGGCCTAGTCACTGGTTTTCAAGTGCTAATAACTTGTCCGTGTAGATGTCCGAACAAGAAAAGGCTTTTCATATGTTTGGGTCTAATAGCCTGCAAAATATTAAAATGCAAATGATATCTGATTTAAGGGCACATCATTCCAAGATGTACTATTTTAGTGCTCAAATAATTAAAAACTAGTCACAGAAATGCACACTTGTCAGCCAAGGCCCTGCATGCCAGATATTTAGCCTATCTTAAAAAAAAAACCCCAAAATCCAACCACTCATTGATAGACCCCTGAAGATAGCTGCTCAGAATAGCAAAAGCTGGCAGGTACATTAGCTGCAGCAGTATAGTGCTGCTATAATAATGAAAAACACAAAACACCTCTGAATTGCTCTCCTAAGGGGAACACCACAGATGTGCTGAGAACGAGGCAGCATTTACTGAATGGAGGGCTTTAGCCTTACAAGAGCACTGATGAAGAGCTAATGTACTTTATATGGTGCCCCAGACACAGGCAAAGATCCCTGTTTGGGAACATCCTGCAGAACGCATTTCAAGTTTACTCAATGCTTATGGGCCTGATCAAATGCCCACTGAAATCACTGGAAAGATTCCTATTGATTTTAATGAGTGTCGGGCCAGGCTGCATGGAGGAGTAAGGGAAGTTGACGGGAGCATTTCTCCCATCAGTCTCCCACTGTGAGGACGGCAATGAAGCTTGGCTTAAGGTATGCCGACTCCCGTTAACTTTTTTACGTAGTTGGAATTGCGTACCTTAAGCCGACCTTCCCCCTAATGTGGACCTGGCTGTAAGAACACAACACCACAAGAACAGCCATAAGGGGTCAGACCAAAGGTCCAGCCAGCTCAGTATCCTGTCAGCTGACAATGGCCAATACAAGATGCCCCAGAGGGAGGGAACACAGCAGGTAATCCTCACGTGATCCCTCTCCTGTCACCCATTTACAGACAAACAGAGGCTAGGGACACCATTCCTACTCATCCTGGTTAATAGCCATTGATGGACCTAACCTCCATGAATCTATCTAGCTTTTTTTTGAACCCTGTTAAAGTCCTAGTCTTCACCACATCCTCTGGCAAGGAGTTCCACAGGTTGTTTGTGCGCTGAGTGAAGAAAAATTCCCTTTTGTTTGTTTTAAACCTGCTGCTTATTAATTTCATTTGGTGACCCCTCGTTCTTATATTGTGGGAATAAGTAAATTACTTTTCCTTATTCCCTTTTTCCACAACTGTCATGATTTTATAGACCTCTATCATATCCCCCCCCCCCCTTAGCCTCCTCTTTGCTAAACTGAAAAGTCCAAGTCTTTTTAATCTCTCTTCATAGCCATAACAAACCATATCAGCACAAGTGTTGTGTTTGATGTTAACATTCTAGGTTGCAAAGCTCAGTTGCATTAACTTTGGGGGGGGGGAGGGGCGGGAAGCAAACTGTGTTTTATGGAAGTGATAAAAAAGAGAAACCAATGAAGGTTTTTGGATAACGAAGAGGGCAATTGACACCAGCTAGTCTAAAAAAATAACTTTGTGACTGAACTGAAATAATAAAACATATTTTCTGGCTATGTTTGGAAAGCTAATAGACTCAGCCTCACACAGACAAGCAAAAGCCTCTGCAGTTCTACTCTGCATATTTCAACCTGTGAGTGTAACTGAAGCATTGGATAAAATAAACACCAATGTAAAATAAGCCCTTAGTATGATTTACATAGTTGCCAACATGACCTTTCGCTGAGCATCGCATCACAGAGGAGTCAAAGGATGTGAATAAAATGGAAATGATCATTTCATTTCTAGAAAAAAAATCCTTTACCAGACATATAACTCTCTAGGTCTATAATTGCTTTTTTGGTAATGGGAAGATGAATGAAGATCGCTGGCAGGGGAAACATAAGGAAGCAAAGAGGAGAGATCTGTCTACCACAGCAAATTAAGCTGTCAACATTGTTTAAAAGGATTGTTTTTAAACTTTATTAGCTCCAGGTCTTACTAACTCTTCAACATCTCCATATACCATATAGATCTGCCTTGTTATGCTCAGGGTTTCCAATATGATAGGAACACCATGTTAATTTTGCTACACGTTCTGGACAGTAAGTTTCGAACAGAGAATCAACGCAGCCTACTGTTCCATCTGAAGGTGAAACTATTCACAGCAGAGAGTCTCTATAACTTAATGACTATTAATTACCTGCAGAGATTTATGAATTATTTGGGTTTCCATTATGAATATAATGGAAATATCTTAAAAGTAAAAAACCTATAACAAATCACACACACACGGTTCATATACAACCCCCACTGAGCTCTTCCCAGTCACCAATTTGCCCTGAAAGTTTTTATTCTAGGGTGCGCCTACACTGCACCGTTATTTCGAGATAACTAGCGTTATTTCGAAATAACAATGCGAGTGTCTACACAGCCATTCCGTTATTTCAAAATAACTTCGAAATAACAGACAGCTTGTTCCAAAATCTATGAGAAATAACGCCTCTTCTGAAACAGCTATTTAGAAATAATGCGTGTGTAGACGCGCCACTGCTGCTATTTTGAAATAGTCCCTCACCAGGGCCATTCTAAGTTATTCCTCCCCAGTGCCTCCTGGGGCTCTAAATCGAGATAGCACGTCTACATTAGGGAAGCCTACTTCAGACTAATTTTGAGGCTCCCCTGCAGTGTAGACGTGCTATTTCGAAATAAGCTATTTTGGAATAACTATACCGGAATAGCTTATTTCGAAATAAGCCTGCAGTGTAGACGTACCCATAGTGTCCCTGGCCACAGGCATTTCCCAAGCAATTGCTTCCAGGATCTTCCAGGTTAGTTAAGCCACCAATGTGAAACAGAAATAGGAGACTAAAATGTTTCCGTGCTCCCCACAGCTCGCAATGAGTGGTGAATCCTTTCCACCCCAGATTTGCACTCACCACAGGGGTTTGACTGCCAAAGGGACTGACCTTGACTTTTTGTTGATGATGGTATATCTGCCAGGCGATGTGAACGTGCATCGCGCACCACTTTCCTGGTTTCTGGAGAAACAAAGAAGTGACATTAGCTCAAGAACCCTCAGAGACACACGACACTTTGCTGTGGTTATAGGTTACAAGCTTCACTGATTAAGCTGCCTCCTTAAGCTTATAATAAGGACTCCCTAAAAGTTAGTCACAAAACAGCCAGAGACAAGGGGCCGTTAGGGTGCTGCGTATGGCTCCCAGGTGCTGTGCCAGGTTAGATTTTGATTAGGGGATTATCTCCCCATTGGAGATAGCCAGGCATTCACTCTCGACTCCTGTCACCTGCATGAGGAGGGTCACAGATGCAGGGAACAGGAGTGGCGAATGGGGGCAACTGGGGCCTGGGGTCTCCTGACAGCAGCAGCAGCAGATGGAGTCCCAGGCCACTTTAAATCGCTGCCAGAGCACCATGCAGCTTGCTCCAGGTGGCTCTGGGGGCTAGAGAATGGCAGATCAAAAGGGTTGCAAGGAGTCTCGGCTTCCTTTGCAAAGTGGAGGTGAGATTCTGCCCCTAGATTAGGGCTTCATTTGGCATTCAAGAAATACTAGAATTACTTCCAATCTTTGTTTTATCAACTTGAACAACCTTTTGATGTCAGCTAGTGCTACGCAGGGGGCTGAGACTGCCGCTTACCTCCGCTGAAATCAGCGATGCAGTATTGCTAACCCACACCAGCTAATTTGCACAACTAGCGCACTTCACAAGGCTACATCAAGTGTAATAATTCTAAAACCTCAGCTTTACCAACAAAGAGGTGAAAAGAAATCACTTTTTTTTAAAATCAGCCCAGTGCTTAAAATGATTTTGACTCCCTCCTTAGTCAACTTTGTCTTTGTGTCCTTTCATAGTTTACTTTCAGCTGTGGGATATTTTGCACAAGGTGGCAGGCCAATCAACTCACCCTTGTTGTGTGGGTAAAGTCCTACTTAACCTCACCTTCTGAATCTGTCCTCTAAACCGTATTTCAGATTGTTACTAAAACACATGCTGTAGAACACCTGAGAGCTATTTGTTCGTCTGCTAAGAGTTCAGGAAGTCTCCTCTTTAAAAGACACATCTGGGATTCCCAAACACTCCTAATTAAGAGTATATACTCCACATCTAATATCTGTTCAGATATAAAAATGGTCACAGGGATGAGGGGAATTCGTCAAGTCACATGTGACTTAAAAGCTGTCCACTTGGTAGTATTCTTACAAGCCTGTACTTCACAGGTAGCATAGTATGGCAAGTAGCCCTATGTTCTGTGCAGAGGTGTTTTTAGAGCTTTTATAGAGCAAGCAATTATTAAAAAAACAAAACAAAAAACTCCCAACTTTCTGCACATAAAAAAGGCATCATTAATGCTTTGAGATATCCTTTTAATTTTTGGCTTTCCAGGTCTCGTCCAAAGTGTCTGTCTAAATTTAACTGTAAGCTTCTTGGGATAGGACAGTTGTCTTAGTCCAAATATGATACAGCACTGAACAAGACTGATACTGCAAAATAGATCATAAAAGGCTAATTCCAGCGTTCTTTTCTCAGGCGAAACAACAGTGGAGTTTCGTCTGGCTAGTATGGCAAGATTTGGCTCAATAAACCTTGTGATCCAGAAAGACAGAAAGCTTGTCATATTTAACCTCCTGAATTCATCATGTTAGCAGGTCATGGATGAAGCACAAACAACTTCAAACCCATGCATATTTCACTTGAGCGACCACAAGATACAGGTACAGAGGGACCTACCACGCTATTTAACAAACATGCCACAAAATGTTCCTGCTGTAACAGGGCACTCCTTCCTAATTAGTCTCCTTTTTTAACCCACTGGGAAGAGTGTATCAGAAGAAGGTTTCTTACCCTCAACATGGGCCTGAACGGATCTGTCAACTGTGAAGAAAAAATGACAACTTGGTTACATGCCTGTCACTCAAACAATTGCTCTAATTAACAAATTTGTGTTGCTTCATTAGGAGATAAAATTAAAACGTTATAATTTTACTTTCAAATGAAGTCCTTTTGGAGAATAATTAGCCCTTTTCCTCGGTATTAGAGCCAATCTTTTCCTCCCTCCCCCGTGACTGTTGTACTTAAGTGTTGACAAGCAACTAAACAAGTCTCATAAAGAGTGTTCTGCCCTCCAGCACTATTATTAATTTGTTTATTTAACACTATAAAAATGGAAATTTTGCTATTCTGGAGAAAACACGGCCATGGCCTTTGGGCAAATTTCTGTTCATATTATTTCTAAAGGGGCTGAGTAGGGAGGTGTTTGGGACGGGGATTTGGCCACCTTTCTGCAGACCTGCTGGAAAGGATTGGGTTGGAACTGGCTGGAATGGTACTTTGAAAGTGCCACCACAAACCAGTGGCTGTGTCCATTCAGTGAGTATGGTTTTTAAAAAAGGGCATCTGGCGCTCTACGTATACAATTCGAGTAGACAATACAGACTGGCATGGACCGGTTGTCGATGGTTTCTCTGCAACGGATCAGCTTTGACTTAAAAGAGGGATTTTCACACTGGAACAAATGTGGATAAAGAATGTTTACACAATATGCATTTTTTGTTGGTTTGTTCTTTTTTTTTTTTTTTTTTTGTGGCCGAATATTTTCTGTCCTCCTCCTCCTCTGCGTCAGCTGTTTAGGTTTTGACTAGTTTCAATATTTCACAATGAAAATACAAAATCAATTCATTAGTTATTTCTGGTACGTTTGGATGCCCCTCTTAAAATGGAGTGTTAAAAGGGAAGAGAGGTTTACGGATATAAGAGGATGCTTTGCAGGAAGCAGTGATTGCATAATATAGTATCTTGGAACAATCAAAACTACGCTACAAGCTGAAAGGAAGGATACAGCTAAATGACTTAATGGAAGATGCTCTCATTATCTTTTCAAGTACACAGAATTCACAGAGACCAAAAAGCATACTTTCCTTTGGTACAAAGCCAAAGTGCAGCAACAGCTCAGTTGGGACCCAGCATAACTCATAGCTCAACTGGGATCCAGAGTAACTCATCAATCAACAATTGCAAATAGCCTTGCAACACATAAAAGCCCGGCCATCTATAGCAGCATGGGTTGTTTTGGTTTTTTTCCGTTGCTTTCAAACTGCGAATTTTGCTTAAAAACTGACAGCATAATGCAACTGAGGCTATTTCTACATTACAGGCTTCTTGTGCAAGAAGCTTTTTGGGGAAGAGATCTTCCGCAAAACCTTCTTGCGCAAGAGCGCAACCACACTGCAAAAGCGCATCGAAAAAGCGATGTGCTTTTGTGCAAGAGAGCATCCACACTGCATGGATGCTCTCTCAAAAGAAAGCGCTGATAGCTATCCACAGAATAGCCACCAGGGCACCTGTGCTTTTTCCTCTTTCCTGTTTTTGCTCAAAAAAACTCTGTTGCCCTTTCCACACACCTTTTTGCACAAGAACTCTTGTGCAAAAAGGAGTTACTCCTCATAGAAAGAGGAATAACTATTGTGCAAAAACCCCTCTGTTCTTTTTGATTTTTTTGCACAAAAATGTGCTTGAGGTATGGATGATCTGCGAGTTTTTGAGCAAAAATGGCCGTTTTTTGTGCAAAAACTCTGTAGTGTAGACATAGCCTGATAGTAAGCAACATGTGTACATAAATTCCTAGCCTGCCTATGGCCGTTCAACACCAGGGTTCATTTGGCTGTAAAATGGAAAAATACCGACAGCTAAGCAGTCAAGGTTAAAATAAATAAATAATGGGTGCAATTTGGACTTAAAAATGTAAGCGCGCCAAATGATAAGTGCACCAGTATTTCATCAGCCTAATCAGTAGTACAGTAAATATGGGAATACTATCGAGCATTGCAGAAGAATTGCAGCCTATCAGCATCAATCCTATGGATGTTTATAAACCTTATAATAGATTTTGGACTTTGATCCTTTTACTTCTGAGGTGGGAGGATGTCACAGAAAAGGGCTTTTCCATTGCATGGTCTATGCTTTGTGGTGATGATTAAAGGCCAGGCCTTTCAATTGCTTTGAGCCTGATCTGGCACCCATTGATGTCAATGGTATAATTCCCACTGACTTTAACGGTGCAGGATGAAGCATTTCTAGCACCTTGTCTACACGTATGGCAGTGCGTAGTATATAGGCTTCCGGCTGCCGAGAAAGGCAAGCTGCTTGTCACTGCAGTGTGTAGCTGCATAAGGCCATGAAAGGAAGGGGAGGAAGCAGGGAAAGGTTTGATCTTTTCCTAGCTGCCTTCCAACTGCCAGAACCTCTCCCTGCTGCAGGGTAAAGCCCCAACAGAAGGAAGACGGTGGGAACACTACGCTGCTAAAAATATCTGTATTGAGGTGGGAGGCCCTGCTCGGGCATGTAAAGAGCAAGGTACGGTACATTCCCTAGGGTTCAAATGTGTAGTGCACTCTATTCTTCCTACCTAAGCGAGGCATCACTATCTACTCTGCTGTTGATACCTCTCTCGGCTAGGTGAGCAGTGTCTGTACTCCACAAGCTGCCGTAAGTGTAGACCTAACTTAAGACGCTCCTCCAGGTACCAAGGACGGTTGTGCCTCAGTGCTGGAGGAATTGTACTGTTCCTTCCCACCCTACAATTCTATCATTCGATGACAGAGGCTCTTGTACTCCTAATATTTATCTGGATCATTCATTTGAACGGCATTCCGATCTCAGCTGGCGTAACATTTCCAACATACCCTTGGGTCTTTCTGCAAGAGGGTGTGTGGGACAGTTCCAGGTCTGGCTGCGACATCAATAGGATTGGAAGTCTACAAATGTCACAAGAAAAATATCATTAGTTGTGACAAAATTGTGGGTAAAAGTTCCCCGTTTAGAGTTAATACTCCCTAAAGAATATAGGTGGCATGTTAAAAGGGAAGATTCACATCATGGTTTAGTAAAATATATCATACAGCCTCAATTTCATTGTCTGAGGTCTTCTGGCTATTTACAACAGGGTAAATAGACAAAGAACAGAAGAGCAATAGTTACAATGAAAGTTCAGTCCTTAGTTCAAAACTTGATTAGCCACACTTATATAATGTCCGCAGTGATGTCTGGAGCATCAAGCTTCTATTGTCATGCTCATCAATTTTATCACCTGGAAATAATCCACTGATGGCTCTCAGTGGCATCCAGACACTGAAACAAACTAAGGATTCTAACTTCATTGTCAATACACAATTTATCGGTAATTTTTAATGATTTAAACACCACTAACATGATTGGTTAACACACAGCTATCAAAAAATGGCAACACTTCGTTAAACAAACAAAAAGCCTTGCCCATGGCTTAGATTTAAATATTCAGTCAAATGCATTACTTTGGGGGAAGTACCACCTCTAGGCATTGTAACTTCCCACATTAAAAAAAAAAAGCATAGAAATCAGCTGCAGTACAACTAACAATTAAGCAGCAGAGTTGTTAACAGCCTGATTATCATACATATGAAGAACTCCGCTAATGAACTGCAATCTACATATTCAATCAATAAACTGGATGGGTCTATTTAAGAAAAAAGAGAGGCTCTTCTCTGTAGATATTTAGGCCCTGATCCAGCAAAAGACCATGGGGCTATAGAATCTGATTCTCTTCTTACTCAAGGATACTTCATTAAAGCCAAAAGAATTATACTGGTTCATGACTAAGGCCAGGTCTACACTGGGGAAGGGATACACAAATCCAGCTACAAGAATAGCGTAGCTGGAGTTGACATACCTTAAATGGACTTTCTGCAGCAGCCCCACTGCAGGAGGTCAATGGGAAAAACTCTCCCATCGACTTCCTTTACTCCTCGCCACCTCACTTGCCATCAGTGTTTGATTTAGCAGGTCCTTAGTAGACCTACTAAATCGAACCCCGAAAGATTGATCTCCAGAGTATAACTATAGACACTGATATAAGTGAGAGGAAAATCAGGGTCCAGGGTTTTCGATGATGGAGGAGAACCAGGTTAATGGTTTTCAGTGGCAGTGAAATTAGGAGATAACGATACATTCAAAAAAGGAATTTAAAAAATATTGTTTATTAAATGCCTGAGTTTTCACATTATATTTGAAAATTAGTTTTAGCTAGATTCTGAACTCAGCTACTACAGTATAAAGCTGAACTCGGTTAAATTATTTCCCATTTCAGTTACACTATGGCTATTAGCCAGGATGGGTAGGAATGGTGTCCCTAGCCTCTGTTTCTCTGGAGGTGGGTGACAGGGGAGGGATCACGTGAGGATTACTTGTTGTGATCCCTCCCTCTGGGGCATCTGGTATTGGCCACTGTCGGCAGACAGGATACTGGACTAGATGGACCGTTGGTCTAACCCAGTATGGCTGTTATGTTCTACCAATGTAAAACTGGAGTTACCCAGCTCTCATCTGTGGAATTACTCTTCAGTTACATTAGTGTAACTGATATTTCAATCTGATCCAAACCCTAAATCTGAACCAAATGTGAATGAATACACAGGTAATTCTGATTTTTACCTTGGGCTGAAATGCTCCTTGTAGTGAGCCAAAAGGACCAGTGGGAGGAATCATTGGAGGAATACCTGATACAGCTGGAGGATAGGAGTGAAACAGCTGTAATCAAAAGATAAAAAAACCCATAAGTAGATGCTAAGAAAGAAAGAAAGAAAGAAAGAAAGAGTGTTCCTGTATAACAAGACACAGAGAAAATTGAAAAGAACTGAAGACGTGATCTGTGTGCAACAATGTTAGTTAAAGCAGTCAATGAAATGTTCACAAATGTCATGAATGTTTACTTTAGAACTTAAAAGTAGTTTATAAATCCAATATCCAGCAAGCTATTCCCTGGGTGAGGACATCATAATATAAAAATATTTTTTGCAATTGTTAATTTTTAAATTGGATAGAAGTCATAGATTTTAAACTATATCAAAAAGGAGGGAGGAAGACTAAACCAAATAAGACTCATAGAAAATTACTATTTAATTGAAAAAAAACACACCAAATCTTCATGAGTTCTAGGATTTTACCCCATTTAAACCTCAATTAGTACTTTAGATTTTAATAGTATCTGTAAGAAATGAGAAAATATACACAATTCTTACTTCATTAGCCTGTCTTAGAGGATAACCTGTCACATCTGATATTAGAGATAATTTGATTTGTCAAAGCCCATCATTTAAACAAGTAGTTTCGGCAGCAAAAAAATTCCAAATTTAGAGTATCAATTTCTAGAGTCCTGAAGCACAGAGAGAGACAAATCCCTAGGGAACATATCCCTGAAATATACTCAGATGGCTTCAAGGCACCTTCTTATGGGCCTTGAAGCCACAAAATGCGCTCAGTCATAAAAACTTTTCTTTGTAGTGCTCAAACACAAATTGAAAACAAACCAAGATCAACCCTAACCATCTATTTCATCTTGTGTTTGTGGTCAGACTGGACACACCAAGGAACAGTTCCTCGCATATTCAGTTCCACTAAAGTCAATGAGTCTACTTGGGCGGCTGCCTATTATAGGAATCAGGGGATGACAGCGTGACCTAACAGTACGTCTTCACTGAAGAGTTACCCTGGCATCTTACCTGGGTGTTGCTCCTAATCACTTTCATGGCCACATGTGAAAAAACTCAGATTTGGTGGTGCTTTAAACCCAGACTAGCGGGCACATACATCGTGTATGTCTATTAAAAATCCACTTCCTAACAGAGTTCTTCTAAGATAAAGCCTTGTGCGTGCTACTTTTAAGATCAAAATAAATGCTGTGTTCCATGAGTTAATGGCTAATTGAGCAGAAGTGGGACTGGGCAAAATAAAAGATTGGACCTGCAGAATGGGCATACACTGAGTAAGACACCTTCCCATGCAAACCAAATATTTCAAAAGTTTTGGCCAATTTATTTAATCTAATATACCTTTGTACATGAAGAGACACTTTTTTCTGAGTTCCTTTCCCCCCCATTATCTTCTCGCAAGGTCAGTTAATCATATTATAGTGACTGAGATTTGACAAATGATTTCAATATTGTATCTGTTCCCAAAGGTTTATTATCTAAACATATGGTATGAAGTTTCCTTCTTTCATAACACATTTCCACCATCGCTTTTAACTCTGTTTTATTTGAGTCCACTTTTTTTGACGCTGCAGAAAACATTTCCAGATTAGCTAATCTTCAACTGAAGGCATTTGAAAAGTCATTATTAGAGAAGTGTCCTCCCTTATAATAACGTCTAATGCCTAAAATGTGTTTTAAATATGCTAGGCTATGTCTAGACTACACTCTATTTTCAAAAGAGGATATGCAAATTCCGCGGGAATTTGCATATCTTCTTCCGATCTCACTTTCGAAAGCAGGTCTTTCGAAAGTGAAAGTAGTCTGGATGCGGGGGGTTTCGGAAAAAAACCCCTTTTTCGAAAAAACCGTTCTTCCTTAAAAAACGAGGTTTACACAGGTTTTTTTTTTTTAAGGGTTTTTTCCCCGGAAAAAACCGCAACCAGACTACTTTCATTTTTGAAAGCACGCTTTAGAAAGTGAGATCAGAAGAAGATATGCAAATTCCAGGAATTTGCATATCCTCTTTCGAAAATAGACCGTAATTTAGACGTACCCCTAGTGTCTACTCCTCATTTAATTCTCCATATAATCAGTTAATTCCAAAAGGTGAAGAGAGACATATTATTTAATAAGTTATTGAAGATGACTACAGTTTTATAATTCAATATATATGATTTTTCTTCAAGGTCAGAATTATTATAAATTCAGATGATATTTCTCAATTATCTATTAATCAATCAAACTAGGTCGGCTTTTATAAATAACTTTCCATCCTCAGTGTTTCCTTTTGCCCTTCAATATCATCTATTTGTGCACACTTTTCCTCTTCAGCGTTCCTCATTAGAAAATTCAGTGGCCACTTGTGCAGTGAAATTAAATTCCCCTGAAGTGCACCCTAATGATAATGCAAACCCTACTGGCTGTTTCTCTAATTCTGACCTAACATCAACTGTTAAGGATAATTTCTTACTGGTGTAAAGACCTAAAACAGAGAGCGATACTATAACGAAGGAGGTCAAGAAAGGAGAAACAAATTATTTGAGCCTCTGCACCAGACCACATTACATTCCTTCCCTGTGCATTTTCAGTTCTACAACAGATTGGATTCAACTCCAAAAAGGTCCTTACATTTGTTCTCCTTCCGTGATCGTTTATATGGTCAATGATTCTTCTTTGGCTTTAAGACAACTGCCAGATTTTCTTGAGCTTAGTCTAATTCTCAGGGCAGACCTACACTAAAAACTTCTGCTGGTACAGTCGGGGTGTGATTTTTTAAAAGACATTTCCATAGTGCCAAAATCCTGAGTGTAGCTGCAGTTATAGGAACCTAAAGTGCTTTTGGGGTATAGCTTTTATCGCTTGGGAAATAGGTACAAGCTACATCTCTTTTGCTAGTATAAGTTACATCTATACTGGTAGAATTTGCCAGTATACACCAGCAAGCATCTTTTCTACTGTAGACTAGGTCTTAGCTGAAATAAGAATATGAATCCAGTGACAATATGTGACAAAATGCCTGACAATATCTGTGACAATATGTGACAAAACTCCTAAGGCTAAAAAACTTAACAGACTTCACAGAGCATCAATCAGGAAGGGCAATGATTACTAAGGTTATGTCTACACCAGTGTTCCCTGTAAGCTGGGCACTTGGGCGGCCGCCCAGGAGAGATTCAGGTGCCGCCCAGCTCATTAGCAGAGCGCCCACAGCTTGTAGCATGTTTGTACTGGTGGTGCACATCTGCATATGATTTGGTGCATATCACAAATTTTATTCCACCCACAGATGGAAAAAAATTAAAGGGAACATAGGGCTACACTAGCACTTTTGTTGGTAAAACTTTTGTTGGTCAAGGTGTGAAAAAACACACCCTTGACTAACATAAGTGCCAGGGTAAACAGCGATATATCGGTGAGAGAGGCTTGGTGCAGGTGGTTTCATTATACTGGCAGGAAAGCTCTCTCCTGCAGAAGAGAGTGGCAACATGTGAGACCTTACAGCAGAGACCCACCAATTTACACCAGCTAAGGATTTTGCCCCTGCACAAGCAGATGATAACATGACGCCCTTTGTTACATTTAGAAGGAAAACCTCGTGATTTAGTTTGGTAGGATTTGTAGTAACTGCAGTTTTCATAAGAGAACATGCCATCATCAATTTGAAAAAGCTTATATGGATGATTACTCACTCAATGACTTCCTGTATTCATCATTGGCTTTTGTTCTTTATTTGCTTAATGCACATTTATCTATTTCTCCGGTTCTGCATTCTTGCTTGAATCAACATGCCGCACTGACAACATGTCTTACAAACTGATGTAAAACCTAATGACTAAGGAAGGAAGTCCTGCTTCAAGCAAACATTCAAGCTTGTGAGTGATTTCACTCATGTGAGTAAACTGTTCCCATGCATGCATGTTTGCACAATTGCACAATTTCATATACAGGCCTTGATCCTGCAAAACACTTATATATGGGCTTAGAATTACACAGATGAGAGTTTTATGGAAGGTCAGAGGGAGTATTCACAGACTCAAAGTTAAGTACGTGAGTAATTTTTTTCAGCATCTGGACCTAAACAGGTTCCAGAGTGAGCAAAACAAACAAAAAAACCCCAATCATCTCATTTTTCTTGCCCAGTTCCACTTCTAAACAGAGCCAACACAAAAAGCCAAGTGCTTTACAAATTTCTGAATAATATTGATGCAGTACTCATTCTCTAATCAAAACATCATCAGAGACTTAGAAAGTATCTCCACAGCCAATCAAGTACTTGTTTTTTTCCCCAATATGATGAAGCTTCTTACAATGGGAAAGAGCAACCTACATTTCAGCAGGAAATGAATCAATGATACAACTGTAAAAACAAAAAGCTTGAAAATTAAGTGAAATCTATTGATTTATAATATATTTTGATTTATAACACATCGGTTATTACATTACAATGTTTTTATCTTGTAGCTCTTAACCACAGGGCTACATTTTCATTGCCGTCATAAAATAGAGCTTTCAAAATATAACAAGCCCAGTGGAACGGTATGACTTTTGAAATCTGAAGCACACAGAAGACGAGGATTCCATTTTTATATAGTGAAATAAAATATATTAGTAAATCTATTGGATTATCTAACCCTGAACGGTATGTATGGTGGTTTGTCATTTCATTACACATTTCTTAGGAAGAAATTCAGGCTAATGGCTTATGACACAACTGAAAAATGGTGATGAAATTACTGGTGCATCCTGCTTTATGGGGCACACAGCTCTCCTGCCTCATCTTCACATCCAGTTTGCCTTTAAATGGTTTATATGCAAAAGATCTTTTGATTAAAAAAGATGAGACTGCACCTTTATCAGAAACAAGCACCACAAATGCAAGCCTTTAAAAGGAAAAGCTAAAGTGACTAAGAATGATAATGATCATTTCTGGAGTGATGATTAAGGACAGACTGAAATTTCCACTAGCTACTGAGTGGCAAACCCAGCCCAGTATGGAAAAGCAATTAAGTCAGTTTTTAAACACAGTAATAAAACTCACACTGTGACGGTAGAAGGGGTCAACTTTTGTTGGATATTTGTCAAACTGCAAAGGGATCAAAGCACAAACTAGTTACTTTGTATTTCCTTGTTCATACCTTCGCTTCTGTTGGTAATATCAAAGACTGCCTTTCTATTATTTAGCAACCAACAGTGATAAACAAATACATAACAAGCACATTTTGCATAAGACTATGCTTTGGATCTTGCATCCGTCTGAGGAATATGAGGTCTTCATACAATAGAGGAGGGGAACAGGCACCAGAAAAGCATTACATACTCCAAGCACTATAGGACGCAGGGTCAACAGGCTGAAATCATCAGCTTAAATGCTGCAACTTGGTACTTAAAGTTAGTTACCAGGACACATTTGAGGAAGGAGTCTCTGGCAAAGGGTTATCTTGCTCAACAGCATTTTCTTCCCTTAACACGGACATTTTTGTATTTGTAATAAAGAATAGAGTTGTGCTCTACTTATCCTCACATTTCTGCCTGGGGTACGCACCATGGGCGGTGCTGGCGTTGGCATGATGGCAGTGGGCGGGATGGCGTGGGGGAAAGGCGTGAAGGTATGCTGGTGTGTATGTTGGTGTGTGTGCTGGTGCTGGTGCTGATGCTGGTGGAACTCGGTCCTCAGGTAGGGAGGTGGTCCCAGGGAGGCCCCACGATCTGCACTCTGGGAGGCCAAAAATCGGGTGTTGAGTTCCTGCCGAAGAAGATCTTGCTCTGAAACAAAAAAGAAAGCTGTGAGCTCAGGCATTTGCTGGCAGTCCCTATGGGTGGCTGCTGGGTTTGGCTGCCAAAACTAACTTTAGGTTTCTCCTTATTAGGAGAAAACTATCTGCTACCAATCACTGTGTCACAAACCATGATGGTTTTCCCCAAATGCCCTGGAGGCACGAGAACCACCAATTTCCCCTTTCTCCCAGGTTTGTCTTCACTGCAAACTTAACTCGATTTATAATGGGAGTGTTGTCTCTAAATCAGGACAGGTCTACATGCAAAAGTCCTTCTATCAGGGAATGTGGGGTTATTAACTTGCATCGCCTGGACCAAGACTAAACCAGATAAAAACTGACTGAGCCTAACTTGTCAGCTGCTAACATGACCACTGTGTAATGCTAACATCACTCAAGCGCAGCTAATCCTCCAGCGCCTTCTCACAATTCCTCCCGTGGCTCCAGGAAGAAGTTCTCCCAATAGTTCACAGAGAAGGGACACATCTTACCATAGCACTAAGCATCATGGAATCCACCCCAGACCTCTTAGTGTCATACTCGAGTACAGCACCAAGATGGGTACGGTGCCTCGATTGTCCTGCTCTCACTCTGGGCTAACTGGAGTTAACTGTGCAGTGAAGACAGCTCCCCAAAGGGTCTATGTAATGGGGGCCGGCACGCAAGCACTTTACCATGATCTTACCATGCAGGGGTGGGGGGAAAAGCAACACACAACACTCAGCCTCCCAGAAATATTCTTTCCTGGAGGGGAGGGAATACCTTTGGGAAAGGCTGGACTGATGGTTCCCATTTTAACACAGCCCTGAGCATATCAGCGATGGGCACATCCTCTGTCATACAGCCAGCCCCTGTTCTATTGGCTAAAAAAATCATGTGATGTAAAACCAGGCGCGACGCTGTATGTCTCACCTGGGAAATGTTTTTCTTCTCCTCTTACCTGAGTAAGTACTACCAGCGGGGTGTCCTGGAACCTGCAGTGTCCCTGAAGTCAATGGAGGTGGAGGAGGCAATGCCGTAGGAGGGGCAAACATATTGGGGTGATGCGGATGAGCAGGGGGTTGGAGGGTGGGCGTGAAGGTGTGCAATGGACTGTGGCTAGGTAAAGAGAGGGGGAATGGTGACGCGGAAGGGTGGTGGGCTATGTGTGGAGGAGGGGCCTGAGTCTTGGCTGGAGTGCTGCTTCTGCTGCTGCTGTTAATGAAAAAAGGTGGAGGGGAAATAATTAAGCCAGGAAGGAAAGGAAGAAAAGTCTCATGACGCTCTGCACCCTCCTCCCCTCACACACCTGCCTGAAGTTCCTTTGGGTGCACGCTAAAAACACCAGAACTTTGACATTCCCTGACACCTGCCCCTTTCGTGTTTACGGTATCTTTTACCTCCCATCGACTCTCCCGTCAGAGGACTGGAGGTGGCAAGAGGCTGAGTTGGAAAGTTAAATGGTATCAGCCTGGAAGCAATACGTGAATGACACACAAAGGAACAATCGCCTGTGTACACTTATTACTTGTCAATTCCTTTCTACACAAAGGCTCCTGCACTGTTGTTTCAGGTAACTGAAGTCAAATGAGTGATCTTTACATTAATAAATCCGTTTCAGTTTCTTTTATCACTAAATAAAATGAAAGATTGTAGAAGATGAGAGATGTGCCGGAAAAATGGTGATGTCTACATTCTTATTATATAATTAATGCCTTCCTCTCTCCTCCCACAATCATAGAGCACTAGAACAGGAAGGGACCTTGAGAGATCATCAAGTCCAGTCCCCTACCCTCACGGCAGGACCAAGCACCTTCTAGATCAGTGTTTCTCAACCAGTGATACGAGTACCCTTAGGGGTACTCGAGAAAAGTCTGAGGGGTACGTCAGCACAACTGAAATTTGGAGAAAACTGAATTTTTGTGTTAAGTTTTACAGCATTTTATTATTTTTGTACTTTTTATACCCAAAAATTTCATTGCCCACCCAGCTACGATTAAGTTGTTTAAACAAATGTGTTGCACTGGTAGAAAAAAATGGTGTGTGTCTGAAAACTATAGGTACTGGGGATACTTACAATTTTTTAAGGGGTACTTTATAAAAAAAGGTTGAGAAACACTGTTCTAGATCATCCCTGATAGCTGTCTATCCAACCTGCTCTTAGATATCTCCAGTGATGGAGATTCCACAACCTCCCTAGGCAATTTATTCCAGTGTTTAACCACCCTGACAGTTAGGAAGTTTTTCCTAATGTCCAACCTAAACCTCCCTTGCTGCAATTTAAGCCCAGTGCTTCTTGTCCTGTCCTCAGAGGCCAAGAAGAACAATTTTTCTCCCTCCTCCTTGTAACACCCTTTTAGATACTTGAAAACAATATGAAGCCTTAGGTAGATTACACAGCAATAAATATTTGTATATGTACTGGTTGCAGGTTTTCCAGTTTAATGAACTACTACACAACTTTTTAATGTCTTAAAATAGTTAGTGCTCTGTTTTACTTTTCACTATTTCATGTAGTAATCATTCATACTTTTGCTGCATGGGATCCTACAGGAAAATAGCCTGATTTTGATTCAAAGTAAATCAAGATCTTGAGCACTCTCGGGTCACATTCTGCACCGCCAACTTAAGGCAAAAGCAGCTAGAAAGCTGGTTTAACTGGCGCCAGCTTGGATAGACGGAAGAGGGTCCAGCTGTGGGGACACTAATTGGATTGGGGAGATTTAGGATCAAGTAATTGCTGCACCACGGACTTTCCGTGTGTTCTGGGGCAAAACACTGAGCCCCGCAGTGCCTCCGTTCCCCAGCTGTAGAAATGGAATAATACCTTGCTGGGATGTGGTGAGGATAAATATAGTAAATGCTGCAGTAACAGGGGCTCTTATAAGGACGTAAGATAGATATACCGAGCCAGCGTAGCAACTCTGCTTTTGTCATTAGGTCTTCACCCCAATGCAGCAAAGGGGATTCAGCTCACAGCGGTTCTCAAATAAAAATGGGTCGCAACCCTACTGCAATGCAGGCTGGCGTTAGGCTCACTGGGCCTGGGTCCGAGGTCTACTCCTGAGCTCCACTGCCCTGGGCTGAAGCCAATGCCCCCCTCTCGTGGGGTCTTGTTGTAACTTTTATTAATAGAAGGGGGTTGCGGTGCCATAAAATTTGAGAACCGTTGAGCTAAAGGAAACTAAAGCCACTTTATCACTGAAGGAGCATCCACACAGGGGTTTAATGTGCTTTAACTATGCACCTTTTATGAACTCCTCTGAACTTTCTGGAGTGTCCCTGAAAAGCATGTCCTCTTCTGGGCCTATTCAGCTAACAATATGGGCATCTTCACCACATTTTAATAGGCTTTCCTTTACTGTGGGCCATAGTACAGACGGTACCTACCTTAAACTGTTGAGGCTCAAGCTGCTGCTGTTATACGCTGACAAAGGCTGAGAGAGACTCTGTGAGGAAGGGTGAGGCTGCACCAGTGGCAGGTTTTGATGGACAGACTGCAGAGGGGACTGTGGCCTGGGTGGACGTTGTACTTGAGGCTGAGGTACAGGCGGACGCTGGGCTTCTTCTGGACCTTGCAGCGGCTGTGAGAGTTGAGACTGCGGCGGCTGGGCTGGAACCTCTGTACGCTGACCCAGTACAGGACTTGGGGAAGGCGCTTCAGGCTGGGCCAAAGGCTGAGAAACCTGAGGACAAGTGTCTTTAGGCACCACAGGCTCGAGTATTGGTTCTTTACTGCTGTCCTGGCTCTTCTCTTGGCTCCTTTCTAAGCCTGATATTTTTGGGACAGCCAGCCCCCTAGCACCTTGGTTGTCATTTTCAGGTAGTGTATTGACCCCTAATTCTTGACCTGCAATGTTGAGAGGAAGAAACACAAAATGGCTACGTGTGCAAAGAGGTGAGAAAAACCAAGCGACGCCACTGGCACGCTTCCATTCTAGACAATGTCATAGTTGGCTTTTACAGGGATAACATCAATTGGAAATCGAATCAACTTCAAAAACCATGTTAAAAGTCATTTCCCACAGTACCTGTGCCCTGATATTCCTTTTACCATTCACAATTCTGTATATAGCGTCTCCCTGCCTCTGTTATTTCAGAAAAGATCTGCACAGCATCTAGCACAACAGGATGCTGGTCCATGAACAGAGCTCCCTGGCACTGTGAAAATGCAAATAATAAACGGCAGAAACTGACCACATCCCTGATCCAGCAAACGCTTAGGCACAGGCTTATATCTATACATGAGTAATCACTGAGTTAAAGAGTAGTACTATTGCTAAGACCAAGCGTTCAAAAATCATGTCAGGCCCCCCAAAATCATCCAACTGGTTAAAAGGAAAACATTATTTTACAGTTTGGGATTGGTTTAATATGCCTCTCCTTTTCAGATCTTTCAGGTTCATATTTTAAAGCTTCTCTCTGCAGATGTGAGGGCTGGAAACATTTTTTTTTAAATAAAAGCTGACATATTCATATAATCCCATGGCTCCAGGAGGACCTGCAGGACCACAGATGTTGCTAGACCAGAGAGCCCCAGAGGCTAGGAGCAGGACTCGGCTGGGAGTCCGGCAGCAGTGGGGTTGGGAGTAGGGCTGGGAGCACAGCCAGTCCAGTGGTGAGGCAGGAAACCTGGACAGGTGGGGAGCAGGGACCGGCAGCCGGACTAGCGACCATGAGGGGAGTCCAGCTGTGAGCTTGGTAGCCCCCCCAGGAGAGCCCAGAGGAAGGCAGCAGAGGGGCCAGAATCGACCTCCCCGATACAGAAAATTCCCTCATTCGGGACCAGTCAGGTCCCAAGGGTGCCAGACCAAGGAGGTCCAACTGGAACAAAGTAAATAAAGTGGGGGACACTGTAACCTCTTTCAATAATGCCTATTCCGAAATAAGGTGTGTGTAGACGCTCCACTGCTGCTATTTCGAAATAGAATGGCCCCGGTGAGGGGCTAAGTTATTCCTCCCCAGTGCCTCCTGGGGCTCTAAATCGAGATAGCATGTCTACATTAGGGAAGCCTGCCTCGGACTAATGTCGAGGCTTCCCTGCAGTGTAGACATGAGATTTTGAAATAAGCTATTTCGGAATAACTATTCCAGAATAGCTTATTTTGAAATTGATGTGTAGTGTGGACGTAGCCTAAGGTGCCACAGGACCACTCATTAATAGCAGTGACTTTAGTAATACGTATCGTGCAGTGGCGACCATGCTCATCCATTCTCAACAACAATCTCCCACCTGAACGGTATCCGATTATATTTAATCCAAATGTTCTAAAAAGGTTCTGCTAGAGGGAGAGTCTCAAACGACTGCACTTGCATGTGGGGGCTTGATTTTCAGAAACGCTGAGCACGTGCAATTCTGAGTGCAGGCAACTGGGGCTTAACAATTGTAGAGAAACTGGGCCTGCAATGTCTTCGACGGGTAGGCTGGGGTGCTGTCCCCCCTCCGCCCATTGGGACTGCCCCAGACCCCACCCTTCCACCCTGTAGCTGACCTTTAGGGAGGGTGGGGGACTGAAGAGCCCACTCCCTGATTTGTATGGGGACATTGCTGGCTGCCCCCCTTCATCAGGGAGTGAGAGGACAGTGCAGTTTGCTGCATTCCTCACTCTGGCTGGGGAGTGCAGGGGGCAGGCAAACCGGGACCTGCCCCAGCCAGGGGACATGCACCCCTCCCCCAGCTGTGCCCCCTAGAGCTGCAGCGGCCAAGAAGAGGAGCTACTCACCTGGGCCCAAGCTACTGCGGTGAGAGAGGGCTGGGGGTGTCCTCTCTCCCTAAGGCAGCCTGCATCCCGAGCCCCGCGTTTCCAGCTCCCCCCAAAGCAATGATCCAAAGGAAGCCTGGGCCTTTTCATTTTCTCTCTCGCTATATAAAAAATGTTCCTGTGGGATGACAGAGTGACGTCATCCGTGTCCACCCGCCGCCACCCACCTCCACTGCTTGCTGTGGCCAGCCTCAGCGCCGTCCCCTCCGGGCATGGGCTGCTCTAGCTTCATGCCCCAGGGGGCTGCGCCACCGGAGAGGAGCTGCTGGGGCTGGGTCCTCTCTGCAATCCAAGCCCTACGCCTTCCCCCAGGCTACGCCAAGTCCCCTCCACCATCCGAGCCCGGCCCTCCCTGGGCCATGCCGGGTCCCCTCCGCCATCCGAGCCCGGCCCTCCCTGGGCCATGCCAGGTCCCCTCCACCATCCGAGCCTCCATTGAGGGCCTGCTTATTCATTGGTGTGTGTGGCATTGGCATGCCCCGGGAGCTGTCTGCTGGCAGCACGATGCATTTCCAGTCTGTTCAGTCTCTCCTCACACAGAACCTTTCTGGGTCTGTAACCATTTTCACTGCCTGGCCTGCAAATCTCTCCAGGTTCGGAAGTAGGGTGACCAGAAGTGAACACAGCCGGCACTGCAGGAGAGGGCAAACTCTCAGCTGATAGAATGGCATGAAAACTAAGGTTCTCCATTAATCATAGTTAACTCAAGCGATTAATGCAACACAAATGAGCTAGATTTTAAAAAGCAGCGGTAGGCGGTGCCTGAGCTACGGTGCTGGGAGCCACGCAAAAGCAAGTGGCCCCCGCCCCCACAAACTGAGACCCTTCACTCCCACCTCCACTCACTGTCCTGCTGAGACCCTTCACTCCCACCCCCCCCACTCACTGCCCTGCCGAGACCCTTCACTCCCACCCCCCCTCACTCGCTGCCCTGCTGAGACCCTTCACTCCAACCCCCCCCACTCGCTGCCCTGCCGAGACCCTTCACACCCACCCTCACTCACTCGCTGCCCTGCTGAGACCCTTCACTCCAACCCCCCCCACTCGCTTCCCTGCCGAGACCCCTCACTCCCAACCCCTCACTCACTGCCCTGCCGAGACCCTTCACTCCCACCCTCACTCACTGCCCTGCTGAGACCCTTCACTCCAAGCCCCCCCACTCACTGCCCTGCCGAGACCCCTCACTCCCAGCCCCTCACTCACCGTCCTGCCGAGACCCTTCACTCCCAGCCCCCTCACTCGCTGCCCTGCTGAGACCCCTCACTCCAACCCCCTCACTCACTGCCCTGCCGAGACCCTTCACTCCCCCCTCACTCGCTGCCCTGCTGAGACCCTTCACTCCCCCCCTCACTCGCTGCCCTGCCGAGACCCTTCACTTCCCCTCACGCGCTGCCCTGCCGAGACCCTTCACTCCCCCTCACTCGCTGCCCTGCTGAGACCCTTCACTCCCCCTCACTCACTGCCCTGCCGAGACCCTTCACTTCCCCCTCACTCGCTGCCCTGCCGAGACCCTTCACTCCCCCTCACTCGCTGCCCTGACGAGACCCTTCACTCCCCCCCCACTCGCTGCCCTCCTGAGACCCTTCACTCCCACCTCCACTCGCTGCCCTGCCGAGACCCTTCACTCCCCCCTCACTCGCTGCCCTGACGAGACCCTTCACTCCAACCCCCTCACTTACTGCCCTGTCGAGACCCTTCACTCCCCCCTCACTCGCTGCCCTGCCGAGACCCTTCACTCCCCCCCTCACTCACTGCCCTGTCGAGACCCTTCACTCCCCCCCTCACTCACTGCCCTGCCGAGACCCTTCACTCCCACCCACCCCACTCACTGCCCTGCTGAGACCCTTCACTCCCAGCTCCCTTGCTCACTGCCCTGCCGAGACCCCGCACCCCCTTCCCTGCTCACTTACCTCCTCCGCCGAGACCCTACACCCCCAGCCCCTCACATACCATGCTGCCGAGACCATGCTCACTCACCCTGCTCACTCACCCCTCCACCAAGACCCTGCACTCCCAGCCCCTCACACACTGCCCTGCCAAGACCCCACTCACTCACCCTCCACTGAGACTCTGCACCCCAGTCCCTCATTCATACCCCCAAGCCGACAGCCTGCAGCTCCCTCACCCATAACCCCTGAAGCAAACACCCTGCACCCCCAGTCCCCTCACCCCTTCTGCTGAGACCCTGCACCCCCAGCCCACTCCTGCCCCCTCCCCCTGGCCAGACACCTACCCACGAAGAGAGGGGGTTGGCGAGCATAGTGAGCAGGGGGCGCAGCCTCCTAGTATTTTCCAAAAAAAAAAACTAATTGAGTTAAGGACCCAAGCAACGTTGGGTAAATCTTCTAGTCAGCTATATAGTTTAGAGAGTTTGTCTGTTTGATCAAGAACTCCTCCTAAATAGTAAGAACTAGGACCACCAAATTCAGTCTACAGATTCCTCTTATCATAACTTTAAAGCAACATAAGGGTTTGGTTGTGCCAGGAGAACAGGATGTGCCTGGAACAGGTTTGCTTCTCATAAAGAAAAGAGACACAATCAATAAATCAAGTACAGTCCTCAAAATTGACATAACTGAGCAAATGTTGAAAAAGACTGAACCGAGATGAGCCAGAAAAATGAACCTGAAATAGGATTGCTTTTCAATAGACCTTACAGAAAAGAGATAACACTGAGAAATTTGGAGTAGTGCTCGATTTTGGCACAGCTAAATGAATGCTTAAGGCTTGAAAACTAGAAGAAAATGTTGTTGAAAACCAAATTGTCTTTTCTGTTAAAACACAGCAAATGATAAGCGTGTATAAGGATGAAGAAAATATACACTTGATTTAAAAATGTACTAAAAAAATTAAACGGACACATTTTAACAGTCTTTTTTTTACAGAAATCCAAAATAAAAATTAAGTTCTTTAAAATAATACTATGGCTGTGTCTACATTGGCACCCTTTTTCGGAAAAGGGATGCTATAAGCGCAGCTTAATTAAATCCGCGGGGATTTAAATATCCCCGGTATTTGCATTTACATAACTGCCGCTTTTTCCGGCTCGGGGCTTTGCGGGAAAAAAGCGCCAGTCTAGACGGGGATCTTGCGGAAAATAAACCCTTTTCCGCAAGATCTCTTATTCCTACTTGAAAGGAATTTCAAGTAGGATTTGCAATTGCGCTGTGTCTCATTAGCATCCCTTTTCCGAAAAAGGGTGCCAATGTAGACACAGCCATTGTGTTTGAAAAATACAATAATTTCAATAAAACATGTACATTTTCCTTTTGTTTACATAAAAAAAACCCTCTTCATTGAGTTAAGAACCTGAGTAATGCCAGTAAATCTGCTAGTAATGTATATAACTGGATTATTCAGCCATTAGTTTCATAAAGAGAGCATAGAATCATAGAATCATAGAGCTGGAAGAGACCTCTGGAGGTCATCAAGTCCAGCCCCCTGCCCAAGGCAGGGCCAATGCCAACTAAAACAACCCAGCCAGGGCTTTGTCAAGCCGAGACTTAAAAACCTTAAAAAAAGACAAATGTGTCCCAGTAAGGAGCCTCTACTTCAGTGGCACTGAACAACTTGCTACCTCATCCGAGTGGCAAGCACTTTGGTGGAGTAAGCTAGGAAGAGTCTAGAAAGTACTGGACACTGTATAGAGAGGAAATGGAGAAACAGTTGTCTCAGGGGGAACTGTGAGCTGAGCTGGTTGATACTAGGGATGTGAAATTTAGATTAATCAGCTAATCGAGTTGTCGATGGAATTTCCATCGACGACTTGATTAGTCGATGGGGGGAGTGGCTCGCTATCCTGCTGTGCCTCTGACTTTGAAATGTACAAGAGCCACCTGCAGCTCTTGTACCTTTCAGAGGAAGAAGAGCAGCATGGAACCCGCACAAGCGGGAACCAAAGCAGTCCCCGCTCATGCCGTTTCCCCCGCTGCGCCTCTGCCTCCCCTGCATCTCCCTCCCCCCAAGGAGACGGTGCTGGTGGGAACGGCTTTTAACCCGACTCCCCCCAGCACCGGCACCTGCTCCCCGCCCCCTTGGTGCCTCTGATATAGGGAAGGGAAACAACTAGTCGAGTAGTGACTCAACTAGCTGGTAAGTCAATGCTTATTGGGTAGTTGACTAGTCACTTACATCCCTAGTTGATACTGATGTATTTTGACTACTGGTGCCCCTAAAGTTGACCAACAGGGCACTTTGCAGTTTGCAATAAGAGATCCAGGGAATCTGGCTCAGAAAAATACAGCAGCACCGAGACTCTATAAGAATAACAAGTAGTTACTCTGATGTGTGCCCAAGGCGTATCTCAATGCAGGTAAATTGTAGATTATCAATACCGGAAACTCAGTTTGCATTAATTCTTTGGATCAGTTGTGTTTGATCAAATGCTATTAGAAGTTAAACAGAACAAAATCATGGCATTTGTTAAGATAGGGCCCAAACATGGAAAGAGGGGGGAAAAAGCAAGAGATTGCTTCGGAGGACATGGATAGATGTCCCCAGTCCCCAAAGGGCTAAGTTGTGTTAGCTGAGTTTTAGTGAGAAGGCATGCCAATTATGGCTTTAGGGGATTTGTGTTATCATTAGAAACTGCTTAGTAGGTGAATACAGTGGTGGTCTGAAAACACAGCAGAGGTGACACCTTCAATTCCAGGGGAAATACCTTGCATTCAGAGCCCTTCATTTAACCTTCTTATCTGATATTTTTAGTCTCTCTTGGGTGCACAAAATGTATTCAGCACAGCCCTCTGCTGTGAAGTGATATTCCTTACACAATACCTACTTCTCCCCTAGAGAAAAAGACATTAGAAGTCGTGGTGTCCCCTGTGTAGTTTTTCCATGCTGTTATTTATATCTTCATTGTGCAGCCCCTTAACTACCATTCCCAGGTGCATTAGTTAACAGCTTAGGGGATGCAACATTTAGTTGTTCCCCATTTAATTTATTTGGGAGATGTCAAACACTGAACCTGCTATTTCCTACCAACCATTACATGTATACTACAGCACAAAATGGTATCCAAGGCCTAGAAGTTTTTCTTGTATCCATGTTCCAAATAAATATATCTTTGTATAACCAATAATTAATGTATATAGTCCATCGAGAACAATGTAGTCCACAGTATCCTATTTAGGGAGTTAAAATCCCAGCGCAATGATGAATGTTATCTACTTTATTATTTTTGTGGAAGGTTTTAAATCTTCAGCAGTAGCATTTCAAGGTCACAGATACAAGTTTTCCCTTAATCTTCTAAGACTTTTTATAGGCACCATTATTTTTGAATATTTAATTCACTAACCACTGGAAATTGGAAGAAGGAGAACTTTATTTATTGGCCACTCATTGCATAGTTTTCTTTTCTTTTTCAGACCACACAGAAGTTTCTTTCCAGCCAAGCAAATGAAAAAATATGGTGTGTTCACCAACCTTATTATTAAGCAGCCTCAATATACAGGTTTGGAAAAAGTTGGTTTACCAAACCAGTAATTAGAAACATAATAATTATGTCACTGATACGTTGACATAGATTTCCTCTCCCTACAATAGTGATGTTGTGCCAATTAGCTATGAGAGTTTTATTAAAAGAAGAATTCTTAAAAAGTATTTGGAAAAAAAACCCATCTGCTACAGCATCAGACAAATGGTGTGCATGGGGAATCTGCATTCTATTCTCTCACCCACCGTCTTTCCATTTCTCTAATTTTGCCACTTTTCACGTGAAGCAGAGAATACTGCGATTTCTCAAAATACGGGACACAGATCTCAGATCAATCCAAATGAAGTTACCAGATAGTTTGCTGCGACTACATCAGTGGTTCTTGACCTCTGGCCCAATCAGCACACGCCTGCAGCCCATGTGACATCCTCAGGACCACACAGGTAGTACTGGATGTAGCCTACATAACACACAGGGACTATGTCTACACTGTCCCCATTTTGCGCAAAAAATATGCAAATGAGGCGAAGTGTGGAATATCGGTGTGCCTCATTTGCATAATTAACGAGGCTCTGTTTTTGCTCAAGAGGCTTTTGCGCAAGAGCCGTTCTTCCGCATATGTTTCAGGAAGAACGGCTCTTGCACAAGAGGGGGTTTTTGTGCAAAAACGGAGCCTAATTAATTATGCAATTGAGGTGCAGCAATAGTCCATGCTTTGCCTCATTTGCATATTTTTTTCGCAAAACGGGACCAGTGTAGACATAGCCAGAGGGCCATATATGTGGGTCACAACGGTAAACAGTAGGGATATGAAAGGTTAACAGGTTAACCGCTAAACATCACCCTTAATGGCCAGGGGGCTACTCCAGCCCTGCAGAGGCCTACCATGGACAGGTTCTCAACCTAGACCATTCTCAACCTAGACTGTTTACATCCCTACTAAACAGCCTAGGTTGAGAACCACTGGCACGCTGACGGCCCTCCATCTTAGCAGGCCGCAAGACCACTGTAACCAATATGGTCTCCTGGGCTAAGATAGTTTTGCCAGCTGCGCTTGTGTACCTAGAGTTTGCAGAGTATGCCGATGGAACCGTAGCAGCGTTCTGATTTGACGCATGGCTCTCACAGTCAATGCTGTGTGCAAACAGCATGCACCTCCGTTCAAGTGCCCTTGCTTCACGTGCGTAATGCCAGGAGGAAAAACCTACATGGACAGAAACCAGTGGAATTTGGTTGCCCTGGGCAACAGTAAACAAAAGGTCTTGTGGACCACACATAGAACCCCAATGGGCGGCAGGTTGCCCATGCCTGCTCTGTCAGCTCAAAACCACCAGAGAACTGGGCATAATGTTAGAATACGATTGCTACGCGAGTAGCTCCTCAACCACACTCGAGAAATGAAGACTGTGAAGACTTGTAATACAACTACAGGCCTGCGTGTGAAATACCGACACTCTGAACGTATAAACCTCAAAATGTGCACACGTGTGTTTCCATTAGTCTATCTGTACTGTGTAATGTATGTGCATGCGTATCAGGGATGTGAACAGGTAACCGCTTTACCGGGTACCTGTTAAGCATCACACTTAATGGGCTGCTGACTCCCAGTCTGTGCGGGGCTGGAAACAGCTGAACTGGAGCAGCTTCTGCCCTCCCGCACACACCTGTGTAATCAGTTAACCGGTTAAACTTAACGTTTAATCAGTAACTAATGAAATGGCATTTTACAACCCTACTTTTTATATCTATCAGTATCCATAAAAGTATTGTAAATAGCTATGTACACAGGAAAGAACACACAATGCATCCAAACACACGTTAATTAAACCACCAGGGTTTGTATAAGGAATGCAGTATGTATATGGCATCCTCCTGAAATCACTTTATCAGTTTTCCTAGTCTCCATAGAAGAAAACGTGGAAATATTTTTCTTCTGAAATCTGGATCCTTTGTACCACGCCGGAAGTAAAGGGGAGTTGGAATCTGGACATAACTCAACTGGCCACCTTAAAGTTCACTTTGAAGGGGGAAACTCTTTGTAAGAGCTTTGCAACAGCTTCAAGAGAACAGACTGAGCAGTACCTCCTTCAGAATATCCCATAACCTGGTGGATAGGTCACTAGATGGAAGACTCACATTCATATCCCTGCTCTGCATCACAGAGAGGTGGAAACTGAAACTAGGTTTCCTACCTTCAATGTGAGTCCTTCAACCATTGGGCTAAAGGTCTGAAAAGAAGCAGTGGCTATTCTTCCACCTTTGGCAGTTTCTTCTGATTTTATTTTTACAATGCTCAGATGGGAACAAAACATTGTTTAACCCAAAACATTTTTTTTACCTAATTTTTTGATTCGCCAAAAATGTTTGGTTTCAGATTGACCTGGTTTGATTTGTTTTTTTTTTTGTTTTTTTGGGGGGAGGGGGTTGGAACTGTAAGCAAAGCAAAAAATCTGTTATTCACCTAGCTACAGAGAAGATAGATCCTCAGCCGGTATACATTTTTATAGTTGATGTAAATTTCTCTACCATATTATATCTGGTGTAAATTGCTCTTATTTTGTACATCTGTGAGGATCAGCCTGAAGATATAGGGATATATGTTGCAACAGTTATTCAAATTGAAATAAGATAGAGACAGAAAATTATTATTGGAAAGGACAGATTGTATTAGGTGTCTCAACTATCTCAAAAAACAACAGCCTCGGAGTCACGCATTTGCTGTACTGGATAAAGTACACGCTAAACAGAATGTTTCTGTTTTCAGCATGTAACTGTCTTTCATCCTGAATCTCAAGGACAGTAATGAAATTTTTGATTATCCAAATTAAAACATATATTAGAAAATTAGAATATGATTATGTGCTGCTCTGTCATCTGCTGATACTACTCAGTCCAAATCAAGCACGTATTCGGTACAAGTGAATAGCAAGCCTTGTGACATAAACTGTACTTAAGTATCAAACAGAGAAGAATGTCTTTTGGTACAAAAGATCTTGCTATTGCCTGTTAAAATGTTTGTCTTCTGCATTGAACTGGATTTAATTGTAAACAATAAATGTGAAGATCAATGAAAAGAATCACTCAGTGGAACTGAACAACCTGTTGACACTTCTTCAGACATGGAGCTGTACCCAGCTTGGATTTGAGAAGCAAAATGCTTCAACATTTCACACGAAACAATGTATTTAATTCAGCTGTTAAAAAGAGCACACATCACAAACTTGCCTCTGAAATTCTGTATATTAGGAGTATCAGACTGAAAGCCCTTGATTTAGATTTTTTCTCTCAGGGCACGTCTACACAGCAGGGCATAAGACAAATTATGATACGCAACTTCAGCTATGTCAATTGTGTAGCTAAAGTCGAAATAGCTTAACTTGGCTTTTGGCGCTGTCTACACAGCAGGAAGTCCAAGGAAGAACACACTTCCTTCGACTTTCCTTACTCATTGTAAAATAAAGGTTACAGGAGTCAGAGTAAGACGTCCTCCAGCTCAACATTATTTCAAAATAATGGTTTGCTGTGTAGATGCACATTTTGTTATTTCAAAATAACGTCAGTTATTCAAAAATAATGTTGCTGTGTAGACGTACACTTACAGAGCCTCTTTACTTAGCTTAGGGTCGTAGCTTTACAGAATAGAGGTGATATGCATAACATCTACAACCTATTGCAAAAATCCTGTGAAATGCAAAACAAATAACATGCAATTTCTGAAGAGAAAACATAAGAACGGCCATACTGGGTCAGACCAAAGGTCCATCTAGCCCAGTATCCTGTCTGCCAACAATGGCCAATGCCAGATGCCAAGAGGAAGGGAACACAACAGGTAATCCTCACATGATCCCTCTCCTGTCACCCATGTGCAGACAGAGGCTAGGGACACCATTCCTACCCATCCTGGCTAATAGCCATCGATGGACCTAACCTCCATGAATCTATCTAGCTCTTTTTTGAACCCTTACAAAGTCCTAGTCTTCACAACATCCCCTGGCATTGTAAACAACATTGTAAAAACTCCGTCCTGATCCAACCACCTATAGAAACAAATAACCACAGCAAAAATGATTAATTTCCAGACACACCACTCGACTTTCTAACCTATCCAGCTAAGAAGCTATAAAGAGTTGCAAGGTTAATGACCTAAGTATCCAATAGCTAGCTAAGAGCCAGAGTTTGTTTGTTAAAAGAAACTTTTCTCAAACGAGATGGCAAACTTGCCATGTGGGAAGAAAAGGAAGGCAAATTAAATTCAGCATTAACAAAGGTTGAGTACTCAGTGTCTCCTTTCTCTCTTTATTTCATTTAACATGTTAGTTAAAGAGATATAGGGTCCCTCATAGCCACACTATTTGTAAAGCATATTTATGAAAATAGAAAGACCAGAATTGCCAAACTGGAGCAGACTCAATGTCCATCTATTTCAGTACCACCTTTTAGTTCGGCAGTTCCCAGCTGCTGGCCCACGGACTGGTGTCGGTCCGCAGACTGCTGGTTGCTAGGCCACGGCATCTGTTGGAGTTCAAATGCTGGCTGTTCGAGGCGGCTCAGCTCCGGCAGCTCTGGTGGCTGAGTTGGCAGCAGGAGGAGGTGGGGCAGACAGAGCCTCCCTCCCTCCTTCCCTTTAGCAATGGCGGCCAGCCGGGGCTCCGTGTTCCCCTCCTCTACCGTTGGGGGCACAAGACATGCTTGGGGAGGGAGGTATGCGAAGGAGGAGGGCCACTCCCCCTGCCCATGCGGCAGTAAAGACCACGCTCCCTAGAGGGGGTAGCCTCATTCTGGAGAGTGGAGGGGTGGGATGAGGGCAAAGGGGTGTTTGGGTGAGGGCGTAGTGGGGTCACGGAGCAAGAGGGTATCGGCATGGGCTGTAGGAGTGGGGGTCAAAAGGTGTTAGGTACTGGGGAGCAAGGGGCTGGGTTGGGGCTAGGCGGACAGTAACATTTTATTTGCATATTTGCATATTCATTATTTGCATAGTGAATATGAAAATGTGCAAATAAAATGCTGCCAGTCTGCCAAAAGTTTGTGAATGGGTTTGCTGGTCCGCAGCATAAAAAAGGTTGGGAACCACTGTTTTTAGTTGAATTAAATGTCTACTTGTGTTTTGAGAAAGGGAAAACAAAACCCCGCAATCTCCCACATCTTAGACCAGTAACTATTTTTTATAACTTATTCATCTCCTTCTTAAAATGAACAATCCCAAACTTTTTAATCTCTCTTCAGTCTCTCTTCCTGATCATTCTTGTTGCTCTTCTTAACAACTCCTCCCCCCCTCGGTTAGTGCTTTATTCTTTTAGAGATAAGGTGACCTGTACTACGTTCTCAGCCTATTAATTCCAATACACATTACACTGGAGGGGGTGTGGCTTGAGATAGGGGCACCCTCTCATAACATATACACAATACATCTAGAGAGCATAATACTGTTTTATCGACAAGAGGCTATGGTACTGATTTATGGAAAGACATTATCATAGAATACTAGAATACTAGGACTGGAAGGGACCTCGAGAGGTCATCGAGTCCAGTCCCCTGCCCTCATGGCAGGACCAAATACTGTCTAGACCAACCCTGATAGACATTTATCCAACCTACTCTTAAATATCTCCACAGATGGAGATTCCACAACCTCCCTGGGCAATTTATTCCAGTGTCTGACTACCCTGACAGTTAGGAACTTTTTCCTAATGTCCAACCTAAACCTCCGTTGCTGCAGTTTAAGCCCATTGCTTCTGTTCTATCCTCAGAGGCCAAGATGAACAAGTTTTCTCCCTCCTCCTTGTGACACCCTTTTAGATATCTGAAAACTGCTATCATGTCGCCCCTCAATCTTCTCTTTTCTAAACTAAACAAACCCAATTCCTTCAGTCTTCCCTCATAGGTCATGTTCTCTAGACCTTTAATCATTCTCGTTGCTCTTCTCTGGACCCTCTCCAATTTCTCCACATCTTTCTTGAAATGCGGTACCCAGAACTGGACACAATACTCCAATTGAGGCCTAACCAGCACAGAGTAGAGCGGAAGAATGACTTCTCGTGTCTTGCTCACAACACACCTGTTAGTGCATTCAATGGGAGCAGAGGGAAACCATCCCGTAGTTGGGACCCTCCTCCCAGAGGATGTTGCGGTATCCTCTCGCACTGAGGATACCTCTGAGGGGGAGGGAATGCCAGTTCGGAAGAGGCAGGTGTTAGTAGTGGGTGATTCGATCGTTAGAAACATAGATAGTTGGGTTTGTGATGACCGGGAGAACCGTATGGTCACTTGCCTGCCTGGTGCGAAGGTTGCGGATCTCTCGAGGCATCTAGATAGACTTATGTGTAGTGCTGGGAGGAGCCGGTGGTCGTGGTACATGTAGGTACCAATGACGTAGGGAAGGGTAGGAGAGATGTCCTGGAGGCCAAATTTAGGCTGCTAGGAAAGAGACTGAAATCCAGGACCTCTATGGTGGCGTTCTCGGAAATGCTTCCAGTTCCACGCAGGGCCAGGTAGGCAGGCAGAGATTCAGAATCTCAATGCGTGGATGAGACGATGGTGTAGGGAAGAGGGGTTTGGATTTATTAGGAACTGGGGACACTTTTGGGAGAGGGGAGCCTATACAGGAAGGATGGGCTCCACCTAAACCAGGGTGGAACCAGACTGCTGGCACTAAACATTAAAAAGGCCAGAGCAGTTTTTAAACTGAGAGATGGGGAAAGCCGATTGGTGTGGAGATGCACGAATCGGAGGGAGACTTCTTAGAGGAGAATCCATTGATAGAGATTCTCTAAGCTGTAGTCAGAAAGAGAGGAGGGAGAGGGCAAACCATGGGCCAGAGCAGACAAACAACCGTGTACAAAGGAATCCAATGCATCAGGGAAGGGCAGACAAATAAGCAGTGGCAAATTTTTAAAGTGCTTCTACACAAATGCTAGGAGTCTGACTAATAAGATGGGTGAACTAGAGTACCTAGTATTAAATGAGGAGATTGACATAATAGGCATCACTGAAACCTGGTGGAATGAGGAAAATCTGTGGACACCATCATACCGGGATATAAAATATATCAAAGGATAGAGCAGGCCGGGTGGGTGGCGGAGTGGCACTGTATGTGAAAGATAATGTAGAATCAAATGAAATAAAAATATTAAATGAATCAACATGTTCAATAGAATCGCTATGGATAGTAATTCCATGCTCCAAAAATAAGAAATTAGCAGTAGGGATATATTACCGACCACCTGACCAGGACAGGGATACTGACATTGAAATGCTGAGGGAGATTAGAGAGGCTACCAAAACAAAGAACTCTATAATAATGGGGATTTTAATTACCCCCATATTGACTGGATACATGTCACCTCAGGAAGAGAAGCGAGATAAAATTTCTCAATGGCTTAAATGACTGCTTCTTGGAGCAGCTAGTGCAGGAACCCACAAGGAGAGGCAATTCTCGATTTAGTCCTGAGGAGCGCAGGATCAGGTCCAGGAAATAACCGCTACAGGACCGCTTGGGAATAGTGACCATAATATAATAACATTCAACATTCCTGTGGTGGGAAGAACACCTCAGCAGACCAGCACCCTGGCATTTAATTTCAAAAGGGAATTACACAAAAATGAGAGGTTAGTTAAACAGAAATTAAAGGCACAGTGACTAGAGCCAAATCCTGCAAGCTGCATGGAAACTTTTAAAGACACCATAATAGAGGCCCAACTTAAATGTATACCCCAAATTAAAAAACATAGCAAGAGACCTAAAAGAGTCACGTGGCTTAACCACCATGTAAAAGAAGCAGTGAGGACAAAAGGCATCTTTTAAGAAGTGGAAGTCAATCCTAGTGAGATAAATAGAAAGGAACATAAACACTGTCAAATCAAGTGTAAAAATGTAATAAGAAAAGCAAAAAAGATTTTGAGGAACAGCTAGCCAAAAACTCAAAAGAAATAACAAAATGTTTTTAAGTACATTAGAAGCAGGAAGCCTGCTAAAAAACCTGTGGGTCCCCTAGACGATCGAACTATAAAAGCGCAATCAAGGGCGATAAAGCCATTGCGGAGAAACTAAATGATTTCTTTGCTTCAGTCTTCACGGCTGAGGGCGTTGGGAGATTCCCAAATCTGCACCGTCCTTTGTGGGTAATGAATCTGAGGAACTGTCCCGGATTGAAGTGTCATTAGAGGAGGTTTTGGAACAAATAGAAAAACTTAATGTTAACAAATCTCCGGGACCGGATGGCATTCATCAAGGGTTCTAAAGAACTCAAATGGGAAATTGCTGAACTATTATCTGTGGTTTGTAACCTATCCCTTAAATCGGCTTCGTACCTAATGACTGGAAGGTAGCCAGCGTGACACCAATATTTAAAAGGGCTCTAGAGCGATCCGGGCAATTACAGACCGGTAAGTCTAACTTCAGTACCGGGCAAATTAGTCGAAACAATAGTAAAGAATAAAATTGTGAAGCATGTAGAAGAACATAATTTGTTGGACAAAAGTCAACATGGGTTCTGTAAAGGAAATCCTGTCTTACTAATCTATTAGAGTTCTTTGAAGGGGTTAACAAACATGCGGACAAGGGGATCCAGTAGATATAGTATACTTAGATTTCCAGAAAGCCTTTGACAAGGTCCCTCACCAAAGGCTCTTGTGTAAATTACATGGCCATGGGATAAGAGGAAGGTCCTTTCTTGGATTGAGAACTGGTTAAAGACAGGAAACAAAGGGTAGGAATAAATGGTAAATTTTCAGAATGGAGAGAGTAACTAGTGGTGTCCCCAAGGGTCAGTCTAGGACCAATCCTGTTCAACTTATTCATAAATGATCTGGAGAAAGGGTAAGCAGTGAGGTGGTAAAGTTTGCGGATGATACCAAACTGTTTAGGATAGTCAAGACAGAAGCAGACTGTAAGGGACTCCAAGAAGATCTCACCAAACTGAGTGATTGGGCAACAAAATGGCAAATGAAATTTAATGTGGATAAGTGTAAAGTAATGCACATCGGGAAAAATAACCCCAACTATCATTACCCAGTATGATGGGGGGCTAATTTAACTATGACAAATCAGGAAAGAGATCTTGGAGTTATAGTGGACAGTTCTCTGAAAACTTCCACACAGTGTGCAGCGGTCAAAAGGCAAATAGGATGCTAGGTATTATTAAGAAAGGGATAGAAAATAAGACCCGGAATATCTTACTGCCCCTGTATAAAACTATGACGCCCACATCTTGAATACTGTGTACAGATGTGGTCTCCTCACCTCAAAAAGATATTTTGGCCTTGGAAAGGGTTCAGAAAGGGAAACTAAAATGATTAGGGGTTTGGAACGGGTCCCATATGAGGAGAGGTTAAAGCGACTGGGACTTTTCAGTTTAGAAAGAGGAGACTGAGGGGATATGATAGAGGTGTATAAAATCATGAGTGGTATGGAGAGGGCCGATAAAGAAAAGTTATTTATTAGTTCCTAAATAGAAGAACTAGAGGACACCAAATGAAATTAATGGGTAGCAGGTTTAAAACTAATAAAAGAAAGTTCTTCTTCACACAGCGTGTAGTCAGCATGTGGAACTCCTTGCCAGAGGAGGCTGTGAAGGCTAGGACTATAACAGAGTTTAAAGAGAAGCTAGATAATTTCATGGAGGTTAGGTCCATAAAGGCTATTAGCCAGGGGATAAAATGGTGTCCTTGGCCTCTGTTTGACAGAGGCTGGAGAGGGATGGCAGGAGACAAAGCGCTTGATCATTGTCTTGGTCCACCCCCTCTGGGGCACCTGGTGCTGGCCACTGTCGGCAGACAGGATACTGGGCTAGATGGACCTTTGGTCTGACCCGGTACGGCCGTTCTTATGTTCTTATGTTCTTATGTTCTTATCCCAGAATCATGTTTGCTTTCTTTGCAACAGCATCACACTGCTGACTCATATTCAACTTGTGGTCCACTATAACCCCTATTCTCTTTATTATTCATCATCCCATTTTTTATGTATCCTAACTTCTAACTTGTTTTTTTTTTTTACTTCAGCTGTACACTGAGCAAAGGTCTTCATTGAACTGTCTGCTCTAATACCCAAATCCCTGTCTTCATACCTAATTTAGAACGCTGCATATCTGAGTTTATTTTTCCCCTTCAAATGTACATTTTTTGCATTTATCAACTTGAATGTCATTTCCCATCTTGTTGCCCATTCACCTATCTCATTTAGATTTTTCTAAATTTTCTCATATCCCTCTATGGTCCTCACTAACCTAAACACTTTTGTGCTATACATAAATTTTTCTACCTCAACTACAGATTCCCCCCCTCCTTTCCATATCATTAAAAAATATTCAATGACATAGTACACAGTCTGAATCTTGAGGCTGCCCTGCTGTCAACTCTTTGCCCTGGTGAAAACTGGCCATTTAATCTTATTGCTTGTTGTCTATCTATTAGCATGTTTCGATCAATGAAAATACTTTACCTTTCTCTCCGTGATGACTTCTTGTGTAGGGCCTTGTCAAAGGCCTTTTGAAAATTATGTCAATTGGTTCTCCTTTATCCACTATTGGATTGACATGTTCAGAAGAATTCCAAGACAATAGAGAGACATACATTTACTCTGAGCGAACCATGAAGGTTAGACTCTAGCATACCATGATCTTCCAGATTTTTTATATTCTATTTTTAAATGTGGTTTTGACCATGTGCCACACCTGGCCTATAATTTTCTGGGCCACCTCAATGCCTTTGTTTAAACAGAGGTACATTTGCTACCCTCCACTACTTTGGAACAATAGGTGTTTTAGGGTGTGTCTAGACAGCACTCTTCTGTCGAAATAAGTTACACAATTTGTGCTATGCAAATTGTGTAGCTTATTTCAAGTCTAAATCAAAAAATTTGTCGGACTGGTGCCTTATTTTGAAATTTGACGCTGTGTAGACAGCGTCAAATTTCAAAATAAAGCACCAGTCCGACAAATCCCTTAATCCTTGTGGAACAAGGGCCACAGGAATGCCGGAATAGTGCGCCCGCTATTTCAGGAAAAAGCAGTCGCTTTTAAAGACTTACTGTTCTTTAAATGATTAAGCTGCTCCTCTTCGTTTGACATCTCAACCTCTAAAAGCTCCTCATTTTTATTACCAGGCATTAATTCCCTTTGGGCCTCATAACACCGAGCCATGGTCTACACTAGGGCTTGACTTCAAAATAACTCCCCACTACATCGAATTTATAAGCAGAGCGTCCACACTACCAAGCCCCTTATTTCAAAATAACGGGCTGCAGAATTCAAACTCTGTACCCCTGCTTTTCATCAGGAGTAATGCTAATTCCAAAATAGTTATTTCAAATAAAGATAGTGTGGACGTGCTGGTGTCGCTATTTTGAAATAATTACTCCTGAGAGTAATTAGAACTAATTACTCCCTAGTGCATGGGTTCCCAAATGGGGCGCAAGGTGACCCAGCCGTCCCCCAACCCCGTTAATTTCTCCCCCTCTAAGTTTTGCTGCTGGCGGAGAGGAAGGAGGATGTTGGGAACCACTGCCCTAGTACTTTCTCGGGCTCTAAATAGAGGTAGCATGTCCACATTAACAGAGTTGCCTCGGACTAATTTCAAGTAGGGATGTTAAATATTGCTTCATTGAATAGTCGATTAACCTCATGAATTCTTATCAGTTACTCCACCATTCTATGGTCCCCAGGGGTGGGGTCGGCAGCCAGTGTGCTCCAGCCCCACTCCCGAGGAGCCTCCTGCCACTCCATGCTGCTGCCTGTGTATCAGAGGCAGCAGCGTGGGTTGCCAGGTGGGAGCTGGTCCACGAGGGGAGCCAGTTTAAAAACCAGTTCCCCTCACAAACTGGCTGCCTGTCACCCCATGCTGCTGCCTCTGATACAGAGGCAGCAGCACAGGGTGGCAGCAGCCCCTGTCTGGGGGTGAGCTCCCAGACCTGGCGCGAGCCAAAACTGCACCAGGATGCCTGCCCACCTGGCTCCTAATACACTTTAAATGCAGAGCTGCAGCAGGGGTAGGTCCCAGACCTGGCAAGAGCCAGGAGTGAGCCGGGCTGCTGGCCAGCATGCTAAAAAATGAACAGGCAAGGGAGGATGGGGAGATGCGTGTATTCTATAGCATTAACCTATAAGCTTTTGCTTATCGGTTAATTGACTACACTATTCCATCTCTAATTTCAAGGTGCCCCATAGTGTGGACATGCTAGTTTGAATTGGTTAAATTGGAAGTTATTAAGTTGAATTTACTAATTTCAAAATAGTTACATAGTATAAACATAGCCCTACTGAGCATAGTTTATACCACTGTTAACAGGACAACTGTATATATTTATTTGGAGGCTTTACTAGTGATCCCCATCAACATAATCTCTAAATTCCTTCTGTGCATTAAATGCACGTAATGAAAAAGGCAATTTATCAGAAAGTCTCTGTGAAGCAGGGACCCTTATCTCATTGGATGGAGGGAGGAGTACAGAAAGTCTAAGGTAAACATTTCCCAAAGTGGTCGCTGAATCTGTTGCCTCACTGCACAACTGCCTAATCTGAGACGTTTGGGGCTGAACTGACCTTTACATGAGTCGATGGGAGCTACAGAGGCTCAGCACCTCTGAAAACCAGGTACAATGTGTCCCAAACTGGATATCCCAAAAAACCGGAAGCATTCATAATCAAAACTGTAACAGAGCTGGGAACAGAATCCAGCTCTCCTATGTGCCAGTCCAATGTTATAACCATAAGACCTTCCTTCCTCTCTCAGGGTACCTCTAGACAGCAGGGCTATTTTGGGATACCAGAGGTACCCCAAAATAGCTACCCTGTGTCTTTTAAACGTGCCCGTTATTTTTAAATATTTTGGCACGTTATTTTGGCATCCCTGTAACCCTCTTTCCACAAACGTTAAGGGATGTGTTGAAATAGCACGTTATTTTGGTGCTGTGAAGACGCACCAAATTTCAAAATAAGCTAGTTCAAAATACACTAGAAATAAGTTACGCAATTTGCAGAGCGCAAATTGCGTATCTTATTTCGAATTTAGGGTGTTGGGTAGACGCACCCTCAGAGAGTAGTTAATGCTTACACTATGATATTTTCAGCCTGTTAATTTCCAATAGACATAACACTGGGGTATTTTTGCTTGGCATAGGACTCTCCCTCTCATAACATATATACAATACATATAAATAATATAATACTGCTTACCTACTAAAATTACCACTAAGGAGAGATAATAAGGGAGTTTTTTTAAAAAAAATACTGAACAAAAATTGATAAATAAATGAGGAAGAGGAAGAAGAAACAGACATGATGGTAAAGCTGGATTTTTATGTCCCATTGTCAATAGGTTCCAGCTCACCTTAACATAGAAGTAATTCTCTCATAGGCACCGAGATGAAAAAATAGATTGGTTTTATCCCCCTCTTCCTGGCCCATTGATTTGCTTCAGCCACACAGCTTCCATAAAATGCTCATGACATTGGCTCATCCGGCTTGGATGTGACAGGATTACTTGAATGAGCTTGAATAAAAACTGGCTTTCAAAAGCAGCTTGAAAAGTATCACCTTATGAACACTGATCGAATTTAGCATGACAGCTCAGTTTAATATATGAAGGATAAAAAGAGCTGTGTGATATGTTTATACAGAAGAATAACACATTTATTCCCCTAGAGAGGTGTCATATCCATAACTCACTAGCCACATAACACTGTGTTTCCTTTGTGAAGTTGTTCTGCACAGCCAAGAATTTTCTCCCCTAGGTCTTAGAGTGAAGGGTTCCAAAGCAATTTTTAAAGGCACAGTAGCAATAAAAAAAAACCAGTTTTGAAACTGCTTCGTTCTCTTGCTAACAACCACCTCTATGAAATTAACTGTAAAATATCAAGTGGAAATTATCACAAATTCAGCAGCTTGTTTTTACAAGGTGCAACACTGGTTTTCCACCGTGAAGGTGAGGTGTAATCATGCACTAACTTCATACTACAGGTTGAACCTCTCTAGTCAGCCTTCAGAATCTGACCAGTTCCGAACCAGAGAATTTTCTGGACCAAAGGAGGTCAATATTGTCTAGCATCATTACCAACACTTCTACTGCTTACTGGGTGGTTAGAAGACATTTAGAGGTAAATTAGAGCTAAATAACAGCACCGAACACTGGGAGCTAGGACTGGTGGCTGTAAACAAACTTCATGGGACCACGGGAATCTTGGCCCACGAAAAGTGAATATCCATCTAATTAAAATCATTCTGGATGATGGATGTTTCCAGACCCGAGAGTACTAGACCAGAGAGGTTCAACCTGTAATCTGCTTGGACTTCCAACACTGAAGAGACGTCTGGAATTACAGTAAAACTCTTTCTCCTTAAATTCAGGTGTTCCTGGGCAGAAACTTATTTGCCTAATCAGGTGAGCGGTAAACCTGTGAATTCAATGGGGCTATTCATATGAGAAAGGGGAACAGAGTTAGGTCCCATACAAATATATCTAATCGTATTAGGTTTGTAACCAATCCTGTCTCCAGCCTTCTATCCTATCCCCTTTTTAAATTGTCTCACTTTGGGTTCTGAAGCTACTTAACAGCATCTTTTTAAAGAAATATACGTTGGTAGTAAGTTGAGGCCTATAAATTACATGCATGATTTCTCTGGCTTGCAAGATTTCTTTGGAGCTCCAGTTCATATACCACACATCAACCACCCTGCTTCTCCACGTGAAAGCCTGATAACATTTAAGTGAATTTTTTAAATTCTAATTATTAATGAAAGTTAATGGGGACTCAAAATGACTGATGTGACTGAAGCCTCAATTTCCCTTTGAGCAAGTTTCTTATGTTGGACTATACCATATTCTATGTATGAGGCTAATTTTTCTAAAAGAATAAAGCACCAAATCCTCAGAAGGTGTAAAATAGCGCAGCTCCTCTGAAATCAAATATATGTGCCCCTTGTTTTTGTCTTTTTTTCTTTAATTCAAGAGCATTGATGTGATCATTTAAAGCCTCTTTGAGCATGTAAAAAAAAGGGGGTATGTTGCCATTGACCAAATTTTGTCCTTAGGGAATATTCATGGAATTTAAAAGAGTTTAAGCAAGCAGTATTCTATGGAAATACTAACAAAACACCACACATATAGTACAAATTAGTTCCTTTCTATGGTTTAAAAACAAACCAACCCCTCCATTCTGTAGGAATATAGAGAGGGACATAATGTTCTAGGAAATTCTGTAGAATTATTCAAAAACATCTAGGGTGTGTCTAGACTACACCTCTCTGTTGACAGAGAGATATAGATTAGGCACGTCAAAATTGCTAATGAAGCAGAGATTTAAATATCCTGCACTTCATTAGCATAAACATGGCCGCCACTTTTTTCAGTTTTTTTTTAAAATGGCAGTATAGACCTGGATCTGTCGAAAAATAAACCCTTTTTCGACAGATCCTGTAAACCTCATTTTTTGAGGATTACAGGACCTGTCAAAAAAGGCTTTATTTTCGACAAATCCGCATCTAGACTGCCTTTTTTTTTCGAAAAAGCTCCGTTTCGAAAAAAAGCGGTGGCCATGTTTATGCTAATGAAGCACGGGATATTTAAATCCCCACTTCATTAGCAATTTCGACGTGCTTCATTTGCATCCCTCTGTCGACAGAGGGATGCAGTCTAGATGTAGCCTTACTGAAAAGATCTATTTTTTTAAAGATCTATTTATTTTTAAATAAAATTCTATAAGATTTTCCATGAGGTTACATACACAACTTCCATATAATTCAATAGGAGGTGCATCTGTGTGTCTGAGGGCGGTATGTTGTCCTGTGATCTTTCATTGTCATTCTCCATCTCAATGAGCACCAAGTATCACGAGCAACACAAGGACTTGCTTTGCCTTGACATCTCCTTTCCTTCCACATCTTTCTCTCCTCCCCTGTTCTTTCCGTCTACAGAGCACTGACTGGTTTGTTCTAATTACTGGAGCTGACGGGCAGCATTCAGGCTCACGGCTGTCCTCCGTCACCGAAACCGTACAAACAAATTGAGGGAAAAGTGACTATTTGTTTTAGTCAAATTAATTTTCAAACACTGAAGCCAGGAGATGACGGGAGCTTGGCAGGGCACAGAGAGATTCCATTTTGTGCCTGTCAATTTGTATAAACATTAATCACATTCAGGGAGGTTGCACCGTGGGCTGGCTCTCATTTCACAGACCTCAGAGGGGACTGAGGCTCCTATTACCACAGCCTCCAGTACAGTGAAGAATGCATTATGGCATAACAAGTGCTATAGAACAAAACAAGTCTTATTGCAAGCAGCTGAATTAGCCTTACGAAACAGAATGCGGGGGTTGAAATGCATACAATTATTGTAGAACAGGATCTAACACACAGGATTAAGACCTTTGATTCATCTAGTCCAACAGTGGCCAGGTACTTGTTGCTTGTGATGCAGGAATAATAAACCATAATGTGTCCGGCCAAACAAACCATGCCATACAATACGGGGAAATTCCTTCCTAGCCCCCTTGGGTGATCAGTTTACAATATGAAGCATGGAATTTGGTCCCCATTATAATCTTTAGTATCATTGTCTCTCTCTATGTGGGTATGTCTACACAGAAAAGTTATTTCGAAATAACAGCAGTTATTTTGAAATAACTTTTCTAGCATCTAAACAGCCATTCCGTTATTTTGAAATTAATACAAAATAGCAGAGGGCTTATTTCAAAATTGATAAACCTCATTCCATGAGGAATAGTGCCAATTTCAAAATTGCTATTTCGAAATAAGCGCTGTGTAGACACTTATTTCGAAATAGGGGGCCTCCAGCCCTTCCCAGGGTGCCCTGCTGGCCACCCTGGCCACAAGGTAACTTCTGACCTGAAGCCCTGCCAGAACTGGTTCCAACCAGCCTTAAATGCGATTCAACGTCCACTCAGTGTGGACGCGCTATTTCAAAATAGAAAAACGCTATTTCAAAATGCATTTTGTGTGTAGACGCGTTATTTCAAAATAAGCTATTTTGAATTAACTATTTCGAAATTAGATATTTCGAAATAACGCTGTAGTGTAGACATACCCTTCGAAAAGAGTAGATTCACTTTGCACTGACCGCTGCCAGGGTTAGTTTGTATAAAATGAAGTTTCTGGATCTAATTTTGGGGGAGTGATCTGACAGCAGGGTCAGTGGAGATGAATGGCACCGTTACACTGGAGATGTTGTTCTCAGATGTACTCTAACTTGAGCTCTTCATCCCAAATCTCCATGTGGAGGAAGAAGAGAGCAGCCAAAGCACCGAACATATGCCAGAGTTGTGTAAAGGGGCCATGGCATGACTGAGAATCATCCCTAAACCGCACAGCTTGCTTGTTGCTAATCATTCATGGACTTGTTGGTAATTAAAGTAGCAGAAGGGTACAGTAATAACAGCTTTTAGCTGTCTGGCAGAGTAATCTTATTCCAATAGAAATACACATAGAAAGACTTCATAAAATACATCAGCATGAGTTACTGTGGGGCCTTGGAAAAGTAATCAACTTCGGATAAAGGTGAGTTCAATAGTTGGCTAACAATACACAAAGAAATCGTATGTTCGTTCCCAAGGAAAATAGCATGCAATCCACTCCAGATTCAGGTATGATCACCCACATTTTTACTTCTGCTATAAATATAACAAGGTGTATCAGCTGGCTGGATTTGACGTTTATTTGGAAAGCGACCACCTTGTGTGTAGAAAAGGACACTACCAATGGAATGAGAAGTCTGAATATGGAGACAATATTACCGACTTAACTCCTTTTTCCTTACTACAGATTGGACCTCCCTGGTCCAGCTCACCAGTCCTGAATGAGGGGATTTGCCAGACCAGCGGAGGCCCCTCTCTTCATGGCCCAAGCTGCCCCACTACCACTGGGCTCCAGCTCCAGCCTGGCCTTGCTGCTGGCACAGCCCCCCAGGGCTCTCTAGCTGCCTCTGGACCCGCTGCTGCCAGGGCCGGAGTGCCATGGCTGGAGGTCTGTAGTCAGGGCTGGGGCCGGAGGGCTGAGGCTGGGGTCAGAGGGCTGGAGCTCCCTGGCTATCGCTGGGTCTGGAGCTCCCCGGCCACTGGAGCCAGAATGGGGCAGAGGCCAGAGCTTCCTGGCCATTGGGGCCGTAACTCCCTGCAGTGCTGCATGCGCCCTTGCCCCTCGACAACAGGGCTCCTGGTTGAGTTCCAGTCCCCGCTACCGTGCTCCTGCCCCGTCGCCAGACCCCCTGTTCCTGTGCTTTGTGGTCCAGGAACGGCGGATGTTGCTGGACCAGAGAGTCCCGGTTAAGGGAGGTACAACCTGTTGCTCAAATCCTTAACCTACATATGCTCTAGTATACCAGTTGGCATGTCATCTGCTCCTCACTATGCGGCAGCTTGTGTAGCCCATAGGTGAAACTAATTAGTAACCAGCCACTGGTGTACTTAAGGACACAAGACTTACATATTCTGCTCTCTGTTGCTGTCTCCATTTTGCACAGAACTGTAATTTTTAAAGGATTAAAAGTTTACAACGCACAAAGCAGAAAATGAACGGCTCGCTCTTCTCATCTCTGGAAATTAGATTACAGGTTCCAAGTGAGTTGAAATATGGAACGAGACAAATCCATGTCATTAGCTCGCAGGTGGCCAATGAGCCTTTTCTGTGCTTGCAAGTCGAGCCGCCTCCCATTAATAACAGTAATCAAAGAATGTCTATTTATCCTTCGGCCCAAGCCCTGCCCTGTGCCAATATGGCTGCCTGCTGTGCTAATCCTCATAACCAATATAATCATCCTCAGTGCTATTTCATAAGTTTGCTCAGCTGTCATGTGGGATATACAGTACGTGCGGTAATGAATTTGTGCTGCAATTGTCATTGAGACTATATTACAAAATTCCTGATGATGCTATTAGTGGAAAACAAGATTTTAATGCTAATTCTAGGCAGTTCAGTGCTTTGAGCAGCTGGTTGCACTGCCACTGGAGGCAAGGCTCGCCATATGAATAAACAAGCTACACCATTAATCATAAGCGCTGCCTTTCAATTAATTAATTAATTAATTGGGGGTTTCAAATGTATCTTCTGTCTCAAAAAAGCACCACATTCTAGGCCTGTCCAGGCATACATCAGTCACCAGATGAGACAATAGACATGTCAGATACATATTCCAGAATCTGATGTAGGAATTGGCCATTAGTGTATCACACCAATGGTCCATTTAGTACAGTCTATATACTCCTTCAACAAAGGGCTGTATCAGGTCCTTCACAAAAAGATGTACACATTCCAGTCATGTTAGGCCAGGCCTGGGCAAAATACGGCCCGCCAAGCCACCGGATCTGGCCCACGGACGCTGCGGGGAACCCCAGGCAGGCTCCCCGCTTGCCTGGGCCCGCATGCTTCTCAGAAACGTGGCTGGAGGGCAGTTTTTCTTTAAAAACTGTGAGTCCAGAGGGGAGGGGGGAAGCTTTAGGAGCTGCTCCTTCCCCCAGCACAATCCCATTGGCCGGTTTCTGTCCAGAAACCGGCCAATGGGAGCTGCCTGTTTCAATAACAGGCAGCCAGGAAGCACAAGGGACTCCAGAGCACATGGCTGCAGCCTGTGCCGGGGCAGGGCAGGCAGCAGTATTCCCTCTAAGCTGCGCTGGCAACACAGATTCACAGACGATTAATCAGCCCCGCCCAGTCGGAGGCTCAGGGCTCCCTGCAGGGAGCTGACTGACTGGGTGGGGCTGATTAATTACCTGTGAAGCTGTGCTGCTGCACAGCTTAGAAGGAACACCGCCTGGCAGGGGAGGCTGATTCAGGGACAGGCTGCTGGCTGGTAAGTCTCCTGGCCAGACCCTGCCTCTGGCACCGCAGTCCCTCCCTTCCCCAACCCTCTGTTCCCTTACTCCTGCCCCCTATTCCACGTATCCAAATCGTCTGCCCCCCTCCTGCACCCATATCCCCTCCCTGATCTGGCACCCCAATCTCCTGCCCCAGATCACAGTCCCCTCCTGCCCTAGGTCACAACCCAAAACCCAGCACCCCCTTCTGTACCTCAATTCCCTTCCCTAAGGTCACAATCCAACCCCCCTGCATCCCAGTCCAGTGCTCCAAGTCACAACTGCCTCCTTCACCCAAACTCCCTCCCTTACCCCAGGCTCCCTTGTGCACCCATCCTCCATCCCAGACCCTGCACCTCCTCCATTAATATCATGGAGGAGTGCGGCCCTCAACCACTTTCCAAATTCTTGGTGTGGCCTCCCGTCAAAAATTATTGCCCACCCCTGCGTTAGGTGATAACATGCCTGTGAGCAAAGTTGCTTACTACATTTGTTAGTTAGTGCTTGGCTTATCAGGAACTGTGAAATTGATTTCTCTTACGTAACCATGGAATCATTTTTTAAATTAATATAAAGGCCTAGTATTTTTTGAAACCTCCAGCTCTTAACAATAGCTTATGGTAATAAGCTCAGTGGGCCAATTACATCTTGTGTAATTAAGTATTTCCTTTTGTTGGTTTTAAATGTGTTACCTTTACATTTCATTGGCTGTCCCCTTGTTCTTGTAATGTAGGTTTGCCAGACTTTCAACGATCGGCTTTTCCAACCTACAGAGCTGATGCAGAAATAATGCCTTCTCCTGTCGTGTTTACGGTAGGTCAGGGGTTCTCAAACTTCATTATACCAGGACCCCCTTCTGACAACAAAAGTTACAACGTGAGCCCAGGAGTAAGGACCAAAGCCAGTGAGTCCATTCGAGTCCCACAGCACCAGGTGGGGGGGAGGGAGCAAAGCCTGCCCCTACTGTTATGGGCAAGGCGGGCACAGCTGAAGCCCAACGGGGCCTGTAACCTCAGTCTCACACCCTCAGCTTTGGCCCTGGACAATGGGGCTCAGGGTTTGCCCCCAGACCGGACAAAGTCTCATGTGGCCCTGTAGACTCCAATAAAATGGGGTCTCAACCCACTCTAGGGTCTTGACCCACAGTTTGAGAATCGCTGCTCTAGGGGATTTGCTAACATCAGCTGTGCCAAATAGGGAAACACAGTTGGTGAGACCCTCTTGCATATTTTCCTCTCATGTCAGTCTTCTCAGCAATGTAGCCCACTCCCTTCACAGGTCCTAATTCTAAGAACATAAAAACATAAGAATGGCCGTACTGGGTCAGACCAAAGGTCCATCTAGCCCAGTAGCCTGTCTGCCGACACTGGCCAGCGCCAAGTGCCCCGGAGGGGGTGGACCAAAGACAATGACCAAGCAATTTGTCTCGTGCCATCCATCTCCAGCCTCTGCAATGGCTTGTGAACATAATCAACTTCATTCCTGTGAACAGTCCCACTGAAATAAAAATCTAAACCAAACTCTTTTATTGACCTGCCCCCTCCGTCATCACTCCAGCTGTGACAATACAAAGGTAAGAAAGAGTTAAAGAGTTAGAAGAGGTAAATCTGTGAAATTAGCCAAAGATTAAATATTGTCCCTTGTGTTGTTTCTAAATCTCCAGAAGGAGGAGACATAAAACAGTTTGAAGTTAATTATGTAAATAGACATAGAGGACAGATGTTTAACCAACTGGGATTTTAGGCTTTTTACCATATTCTGTTTGAATTCTATTGGTGCTTCATATTTGTTTATAATCTTATATACTGCCTCTAATACCAAAGCATTTGACAGATATCCACAAGGCTCACTTCACTCTTCCGCAACCAAGTCTGGTGTGGAACGTTGCAGCAGCTTAACAGTAGAAAGCAAAAGTGCTCAACAAAAGTGAAAGGCCTGGATCTTGCATCAGATTGCAGCGAGACCCTTTAGGGCAGTGGTCGCCAACGCGGTGCCTGTGGGTGCCATGGCGCCCGCCGGGGGCATTTATGTGCGCCCGCCAAGTGACCAGGGCCGGCCTATGTGCAGCCCCGCGCTGCGCACCTTACAGCTGCGTGGCACATGATGGCCGGGCGCGCGGCGCCCCTTACAGCTGCCATCAGGTGCCCCCCATACGTTAGAGCTCTGCGCGGCTGCCCGGCTAGCCCCCCACTTAATCCGGCCCTGCGCGCGGTGTGTGCGTGGCCCCGCCCCCGGACGTGCGGTGTGTGAGCAGCCCTGCCCCCCAGGCGCCTGGCAGCCCCAAAAGGTTGGGGACCACTGCCTTAGGGTATAGAAAGCTGTAACAGTTACTCTTGGCACAGGGTTAGGCTCTCTGAAAGGAAGATTGCAGCAGCCATACCTCTTCCACACTGTTTGGATCCTGAGTTTCCCACAGTTAATGTTTTAATTTCTCTAGAACTGAGGCAAGGTAAACTAGGCAGAATGCCTAATTAGAAAGATACCTGGGAACAACACACCTGCATAATCTCCTGTAAGCTGTCAACTACATCAAGGCCCCAGTTGTACAGGAGGAAGCGTCTCAAGTTGGGGACGTCATAACTCGAACCCACATTTACAGTAGGAGCCGTGCGCCGCTGTAAATGCAGGCCAAGAATGTAAGTTGAGGATTTCCAGTCCATTCCACACTTAGAAAAATGGTTGTAAGTGCGGGGGGGTCGGAACTCGGGCGGTTGCAAGTCGGGGGCCTCCTGTACAAACTATTTGATGAAGACACTCCTATGTTTATGCTGAGCCATACCAAAAGTAACTGGTTTCCACATGGAAGGTACATCCCACTGCATAGACTAGTTTGGAGTCCAGGGTCCATAGTTTGCACAGTCATTAAAAACAGACCCCTATATAGAATTAAGTTTCTACATTAAAAAAAATACATCTTAAAAATAACACTCTCTACTTTTTCAAAAAGGCTATTTTAAAATGAGAGAACCTACTGAAAATGTGACACTATTTTAAATTCCTTCCATGAGGGAAGCCAAACTGAAAACAAATGTTTACTGGATTATGGGAGACTGAATCAAGCGTATATGATGTTTCAACAGTGGCCCAAAAATAATCAATATCTTCCAATTCATATTATTGACTTTTGTCACATGGCTGCAGGCATAAAACTTTAGAATAGATGAAAGCATAAAAACCACCAAATTGTCCAATTTGCTAGAGTTCAGGAATTTTCCACTGCACTTTTTTATGATGGCATGGAAGTATGTTCAAAGGAAGCTCTTCAATATCAAAGAGGACTTTAACTCCTTTTGTTCCATGTGCTACGACAGGGAAGTACCCTCTGTACTTCATTTCAGGGCAGTGGGAGGTAACTAGTACAAAGCAACACTTCTTCCTACACAAGCAAGAATGTTGGGTACCCATAATACCCATGTGAAGAGCTTGACTGCTGTGCATTTCTCTTAATGCCTCAGTCCCCTGAGGCCCCAGAAGCTGGCTCATTTTCAGTTCATATCCCCAAAGTAACACAAATATCTCTCATTTCCAGCTGTGTTTAAAGATGGTAAGAAAGATGGGCATCCATGAACAACTGACTCACTATGAGGAAACATTACATTCCAGTCAAGCATGGATCGGCATCACAAATTCTTCATATGTAAACAGACACCTAGTGCGATCAGCTTCCACTTGTACCTGTCTTTTCTTTTTATGAGTCAGTTTCCAGCATATAATGTTGTACTGCACAACGGTAATGATAAATAACCATGCCTGAACCACTGCAAAACAGCAGGAGTGCATTAAAAGTCATAAGAGAACATTTGCATCCATTTTAGCACACGAATGATGTGCTCCAACATAGGAAAACCCTGTTATTTAGCTATATAACTGCCAGAACGATATCAGGTTTAACAGGGAATAGACAATGAAAAGCACACATTTCTTATGAGGCAGTAAATAGTTGTTAGCTATGCCTCTCCAAGATGCACTGGGTAGATTGATATTGCAACACTATCTTCAAATAGATAAGGGAAATAACTTCAGCTACACGAGGCAGCAGAGCAGCTGGTGAGCCTTACATCCCCTTCTCTTTTTTCCATACAAAGCAATGCACAATCTACTCCCAAAGTTACATCCTTCCTCTATAAAATGCATCTGACAAAGTGGTTTTTACCTACAATAGCTTATGCCCAAATAAATCTAAAAACGAGGGGTCTTGGGGCACCTCAGGGTTTTGAAATAACAATGTGAGCGTCTACACAGCCATTCCGTTATTTCAAAATAATTTGGAAATTACAGACGGCTTATTCCGAAATCTGTAAACCTCATTCTATGAGGAATAACGCCTCTTCCAAAATAGCTATTTCGAAATAAAATGTGTATAGACGCTCCACTGCTGCTATTTCGAAATAACCCCTCATCAGGGCCATTCTAAGTTATTCCTCCCGAGTGCCTCCTGGGGCTCTAAATCAAGATAGCACCTCTACATTTAGGAAACCTGCCTCGGACTCATTTTGAGGTTTCCCTGCAGTGTAGACATGCTATTTCGAAATAAGCGTGCAGTGTAGACGTACCCTTAAAGACTAACAAAAAATATACAGAAGCTTTGGGGGTAGCCGAGTTAGTCTGTACAGGATAAACTTAAAAAATAACAAATGGTTGGGTCGCACTTTATAGACTAACAAAATACACAGATAGTATCATGAACTTTCGTGGGCAAAACCCACTTCTTCAGATGAGCTATTCTGAAGAAGTGGGTTTTACCCCCGAAAGCTCATGGCATTATATATATTTTTGTTGGTCTCTAAAAAAACCAAGTAGTCCTGTGGCACCTTAAAGTTATAGACTATAGAGCTACCCCTCTGAGACCAAATAAATTGTTAGTCTTTAAGGTGTCATAGGACTCCTTGTTTTTATAAAATGCAGGATCAAGCAATATATGTGTACCCATGTTTAGGACACGGATTAACTCATATAGACTGACTGCCAAAGCCTAAAGACCTAGCATTATAAAAGTTCTTGTTCCTTCCATCCAGCTCTAACACACCATCAATCTTTGGTCTGCTTTCTCTGAGGCATGTTTTGCACATCAGTGCCATCAATGGTATAAACCTGCCAGGCATGTAGAATTTAATGGTCTAATCCTCCCGTTCTCACAAAAACCGGATTAGCTTTAAGTTAAATACTCTTGTTCCTCAAATTCCCTCCTTGTCAGAATCCCAGGGAAGCTGTTAATCTTACAAAAAAGCCCGAGGACATTTGGATGCCTCCACATGAAGACAGAAAGCAGCCCGGTCTGTCAAGATAAGGTGGAGGGAGGCAGATAATCTCACAAACCTGGGAATGTATATGCAGCAGGGATCACTGCTGTTGATCTCTGTGGTTGCTAGAGGGGGGTCATTAACTGTAATCAGGGCTCTTGTTGTCACAAACCAAATCTCAGCAGTCACTTGCTTTGGGTCCATCAGACTGAGCTACTGACTAGTCATCAACATGTGTAATTGTTTATTCTGGCCTAGTCTACACTAGCCCCTGCTGTGGACCTGCTTCAGCTAGGAAAACAGCGTAGCTGAAGTCGATGTACTTACCGCAGCACCTTGCATGCGGTAATGTCGGTGGGAGCTGCTTTCCCGTCGATGCTGGCTACTCCTTTCATCTCGGTGGAGTCCAGCATCGACGGGAGAGTGTGCTCAGAGATCAATTTTTCACGTCTAAGCAGGCGCGATAAATCAAACGCCGGTGGATCAATGTCTGCAGCATTGATCCCTAGGCATAGGGGAGACAGGCCCTAAGGCTACGTCTACACTAGGCAGCTTTTAGCAACAAGGCTGCGTCTACACTAGACTAGCTTTTACCACTGAAAGTTGGCCTGTAAATGCTATTTGTCAGCACTTTTGTGGACAAAATACTTCTAACCCCCATGCGCGGCTTTGGCTTTGTGGGCAGAACACTCCAGCTGACAAAGTGACCGTGTTTTCCTGCTAAGGGGGTTAAGCACCTGGGAATGACAAAAGTTTTCTTGATCAAATACAAGCATGGGCGTCCCGTAGCCTAGGTATGGCCCTGTCCACACTCCCCTCCCAGAACACCTGCTGTAGGTATTCTGGGGGCTGAGTGTTGCTGCCCCCAGTGCCTTCCCCCTCCCTGGGCTCTGGGGCGGGGAGGCTGGAACTGCACGCCCTCCTCCCTCCCCGGTGCTCCAGGGCTGAGACAAGCCTGCTTCCCTTCTCTCCCTGTGGTTGGAGGGATGCACGTACAACACACTGCCCCGACTCCCCATGCTGGGCGGGGCCTCAACAGAAGGGGCGGGGCTGGAGGTGGGGTTGGGGGCTTGCCTCCCCCAGCTCTACCTTCACTAATCGCCCATGAATATAAGTGTAGACAAAGTTACAAAGTAATCAAGGGAGCTCATCAATTAGCATCCTATCTATGAATTAAGTGCCTCCACCTTGCTGGCACATGGCATGTTAAATAGGATCTTGTACAATTCTGGCGACATGCATCTTGTTGTGTCAGATCCCCAGTTTGGCTCATAAGAGCGGCCACACTGGGTCAGACCAAAGGTCCATCTAGCCCAGTGTCCTGTCTTCTGACAGTGGCCAATACTAGGTGCCCCCAGAGGGAATGAACAGAACAGGTAATCATCAAGTGATCCTTCCCCTGTCATCCATTCCCAGCTTCTGACAAACAAAGGCTAGGGACACCATTCTTACCCATTCTGGCTAATAGCCATTAATGGACCTATCCTCCATGGATTTATCTAGCTCTTTTTTGAACCCTGTTAAAGTCCTGGCCTTCACAACATCCTCTGGCAAGGAGTTCCACAGATTGACTGTGCGTTGCGTGAAGTACTCCCTTATGTTTGTTTTAAACCTGCTACCCATTAATTTCATTTGGTGACCCCTAGTTCACCAAATTAGAATATTGGCATCCCAGTTTTGTCCTGGGGATGTTTCACAGGTAGACCTCGGGCTGCAAACCAAAATTCATTTTTAAAATGTTGAAAATGACAGTCAGATAATGGGTGAATCTATAGCTGATGCCCTGAAATTTTAAAATTTCCCTCACATAAGGCATTCACCATCCTAAATACACAAAGCACACATGGAGACATGAATGGCTCTAATATGCATAGACTAAGCTTTCCTCCTTCATATCAGCTAACATTTAGGCTACGTCTACACTACCAGGTTACTTCAAAATAATAACTCCAAAAATAACTATTTCTAAATAAACTTATTCCTCTTCACAAGCAGGAGTTATTATTTCGAAATAACGAGCCCATTATTTTGAAATAACGGGCTTGGTAGTGTGGACACTCGCCTTGTTATTTCGAAATAACTCTCCAGTGTAGAGATGCCCCCACATGTTTAAAGTTTGTGATGAGCAAACAATAAAATAAGAGAGTAAAAACCTTCAGACCCTAAGAAGAGCAGAAATTATGAAGCATGCAGGGCATCCGCTGAGTGTATGGAAAAGCACGCTATTAATCTGCATTTTCCCCATTTGCAACTTGAAAGAGACAAAGGTAAACAATAACCTAAACCATAGTCGTCTCGTCTTACGACTTGAATGAAATTCACTGTGGACGAGGCTTCAGTAGTTGCTCCTAATTTCTCCATTAAAAATAATTTTTGGGGGGGATGATTTAATTATCATTATAGTTTCTTTTACTCTGCAAACTCCCCAGGAACATTGATGGACAGAGAAATACAAAGATGGTCTGGGTTACAGGGAGCCAAATCCACTTCTCTGCACAGTGAAGATGTTTACATAAAACTGAAGAAAATTTAAAGACCAGTTTGCAAGAGTACGTCAAATCTCAATGAACCACTTCAATCAATAGTCTCTATAATTTTGTCTGAGGATGTGATGAACATGGAAAAAAAATCTTGTTCTTCTCACGTCACTAGCTATAGACTTTCCTACACATTACACAAAACCGCATTTAGCTACTGGTATTTCAACTCCATTAAGGTGAAATTCATATGCACAGTTCTCAATGCTGGCCTCTTCTCTTAAGTCCCCTTTTAAACCTTTGCCTAGGGAGATGATTTAAGACAGAGAACCACCTTAGAGAATACATCAAAACAGAACCAATGCTCAGCTGTTTTTGTTGCTTTAACATTCATCTATTTTTAATGACACCGCAGATAAAAAACAAACATAACAACACAGGCTGTGCAAAGCATTGAGGTGAAAGTCTCTCCCTGTTGCTGTTATCGCTTGCCACCATTTGGGGTAAAACATTATGAATTAGGACTACGCACCAGTGTTTGCATCTGTGCTGAAAATTACATCTACATATGCTAAGGAAAAAAAGAATCCCGTGGTACAAAGCAAAGTAGTCATCATGTTTACTTAAGTAAATGGATATATTTCACAGAGAGGGCTTGACTGATGTGTGGGTGCGGCTGGGAGGAGTTTTATCTCAGCATGTAACTAATGTGGATGCCAGTGCTAAATAAAACGCTTCAGAGGGGTAGCCGAGTTAGCTGTAACTGGAAAAACTTAAAAAACAATGAATAGTCTAGCAGCACCTTAAAGACCGTCTACTTTTTAAAATAAAACGATTAGGGCAGAATTTTCAGAGACCCTGAGCACGCACAATTCCAGATAGGTTGAGTCAGCGGAAACACAGTAACTGAAAATTTGACTTCTACAGTTTTGCTAGTGTCAGGAAACCCAGCAAAATATTATGGGGCACCACAGGTCAGAAGTTATTTACTCAACCTCAGCACTGGCTTTGCTAAAGCATTGGCTGTCAACTAATCAAAATGCAGGATGCTCCTCCCAAAGCTATGGAATGCCTTCTCATTCTGCTCCTCCACAGGATTCGGCTCCTCACTCTTATCTATGGGTCTCTCTTGCAGAGGGGAGAGGTGAGGGGAACAGTGAGGAAGAAAGACTAGGGGCCTGTTCTTATGAGTGAGTAGATCCGTGATGGGCAACTCAGGCTAGTGAATGGGCCGTGGGCTGCAAGACTGTCATAAGCACGGCAGTCTCTTGGGATAGGGTAGTTTTGTGAACTGTGCCCGTGTACCGAGAATTTATGAGGTGTGCCGACTGAACTGGAGCAGTGCTGTGATTGGCGTTAACGTACATATCACTTTAATAATACTGGTAGGAAAAAACCAACATGGGTGGAAACCAGAATTGTCTGGCAATGCTGTGTGTGGGCAACAGTAAACAAAAGGTCTCACAAGCCACACATAGAACCCTAATGGGTAACATGTGACCTGCGGGCCGCAGTTTGCCCTTCACTGGAGTAGATGGTAGGTCTGCGTCTCCTCTGCCATGTTTGGGGTTCAACTGCTTCCTCTCCCCGTTATCTGGTCCCCACAGAACTGCCCTGAAAACCGCAGCAGGTGACGCATGTAAGGGCAGGAGGGCTGCAGGCAGCAGAAGAAACAGCCTCTGCAATTCAGCAGCCCCCACAAGAGTCAACTGTAGCGACGGCAAAGAAGAGCTACCGCCTGAGACACTGGCTGCAACTGTGTGTAACCCCTGGCAAGTATGCCCCCGTTACAGTAACAGGCTTCTTTTGGTGGTGTGCGCTTGACTAAGCTCTTCCAATATTTCCAACCTCAAGCATTTAAATACTTTGAGGCAGGCTCACCAAAAAATCCTGAGTTTTAAATAAACAAATGGCTAAAATAAATGTGGGGTCTTTTTCATTTGCCTTCTGGTTTTTGGTCCTTTAGGTTTCACATTTTTAAGTTACTCTCCAAAACCTGGCGGGCTAGAAAGCCCCAATTTTCACATATTCATGTCACTCCAGGAGCTGGGTTTTAAGAAAAACAACAAATATCACAAGACTAGTGATAAAATGATGGGAGCTGGGAAAACTGAGTCTTTGTGCAGTCTGAGACGTAGTCATGCTTTTGATGCTTTCCTGTAACTCAGGGTTGTTGGGTTTTTTCCAGTCTTGGCAATGCCTTTCATTATAGCAGGTAAGAGTGATAACCCCGGCTAAAATTTTAATGATCTAGCACAGGGGTGGGCAATAATTGTTTTTTTTTGGGGGGGGGGGAGCATTCCAAGATTTTGGAAAGTGGTTAAGGGCTGGATTTTTTCTTTGGAGGCCATGTGGGGTCTAGGATGGAGGATGGGTGCAGAAGGGCGCACGGGGTAAGGCACTGGGGAGCAGGAGAGGGCGTGGGGTCTAAGAGGGAGTTTGGGTGAAGGAAGGGGTTGTGACCTGGATCAGGGGACTGGGATGTAGGGTCAGGAAGGGAGTGTGGGTGCAGGAGAGGATTCTGGCCTAGGGGAGGGTTGTATGAGGGGGTACAGGGTCTGGGAGGGAGTTGTGATCTGGGGCAGGAGGGTACAGAGGGTTTGGATGGTGACCTGGGGGAGGAAGTTGGAGTGCAGGAGGGGCAGGGGTGCCAGAGGCAGGCTTTGGCTAGGAGGTGCTTACCTAAGTATCTCCCAGCCAGCAGCCCTGCAGCACCTCCAAGGCAGACTGGGCTCCCCTGCCTGCTGCAGCCCCAGACTGTTTGAAAATGCAGATTGTTCCCTCCATGTGGCTTTCAGCTCCAGGAGGCAGGAGAAGCTTGAGCTGCCCCCGTCCCCCAGGCCAATCTCTCAGCTCCTATTGGCTGGTTATTTCTGGCCAATAGGAGCTGAGAGAATGTCTGGGATCAGTTCCCATTGGCCAGTTGTTTCCAGCCAATAGGAGCTGAGGATTGGGCAGGGGGCAGAAAGCATCCCCCCTCCCTCTAGAGCAGAAAGCCACATGGAGCAGCCCTGTGCTTAAAACAGTGGCTGTTGTGTGCCTGAGGGTTCTGGGAGGGTGGTCCACTGGCCAGATCTGGCCTCCAAGATGAATCTTGCCCACCCCTGATTTAGATGATGTTAGAGTGCAGCCACTAAATTGCTGATTCTCTCCAAGTGCTTTATTGGAGACTGTAAGGAACATTTTCCTCTTCTCAACTCTTCCACTCTTTCTAAGCCATGGGTTCCCAAACTGGGGGGCATGAAGAAATTCCAGGGGGGGTGTGAGGCCCCCATTAATCCCACCCCCAAAGGTTTGCTGCTATTTTTGTTTTTCGGCCCTGGTCAGTTCCTTTTTTTGCCCAACAAGTTTTGCTGCTATGGGAAACGGGGACATGAGGGTTTCTCAAAAATAAAAAAGGGGGGTGTGATGCCAAAAAGTTTGGGAACCACTGCTCTAAGCATTTACGCCCCTTTTCAAAGTGAATAGAGGGACTTTTCATACTTCATAAACTACAAAGTGCTGCCCTGTAAAATTTAAGTTATTCAAAGAGGTTGCTGTACATAAAAGAAACAAAAATGTCAATAGCCCACAGTGAGACAGGAAAGAAATCTGGGTCTATACTAGACCTGCTAAATTGAATGCCAGAAGACTGACCTCTGGAGTGTAAGTATAGACGTGCCCTAGCTGTGTTTCCAACTTTTACCTGTCCCGGGGTGCTCTTAATGAAGAAAAATTTATGTAAAAAGTGATGAAGTGAAGCAAAAAAAGTTATATTATATTATATTATATTATATTATATTATATTATATTATATTATATTATATTATATTATATTATATTATATAGCAGTGTGATGCTGTTGCAAAAAAAGCAAACATGATTCTGGGATGCATTAACAGGTGTGTTGTGAGCAAGACACGAGAAGTCATTCTTCCGCTCTACTCTGCGCTGGTTAGGCCTCAGTTGGAATATTGTGTCCAGTTCTGGGCACCACATTTCAAGAAAGATGTGGAGAAATTGGAGAGGGTCCAGAGAAGAGCAACAAGAATGATTAAAGGTCTAGAGAACATGACCTATGAAGGAAGGCTCAAAGTATTGGGTTTGTTTAGTTTAGAAAAGAGAAGACTGAGGGGTGGACATGATAGCCGTTTTCGGGTATCTAAAAGGGTGTCATAAGGAGGAGGGAGAAAACTTGTTCATCTTGGCCTCTGAGGATAGAACAAGAAGCAATGGGCTTAAACTGCAGCAACGGAGGTTTAGGTTGGACATTAGGAAAAAGTTCCTAACTGTCAGGGTAGTCAAACACTGGAATAAATTGCCCAGGGAGGTTGTGGAATCTCCATCTCTGGAGATATTTAAGAGTAGGTTAGATAAATGTCTATCAGGGATGGTCTAGACAGTATTTGGTCCTGCCATGGGGGCAGGGGACTGGACTCGATGACCTCTCTAGGTCCCTTCCAGTCCTAGTATTCTATGATTCTATGATTAATCTATTTCCTTTTCATTTTAGGATAATGGTGATCTCCCCAGCCCAGCAGAGAATAAGGTGTTATTCTTATTCAGACTGAAAGCTCATTGGGGCAGGATTCTCCCTTTGTTCTGTATTTGAACAGCACTTAGCACAATGGTGTCCCTGGCCCATGACTGGAGTTCCTAGGTGCCCCATAAAACAAATAATATTCTCCAAGGCTGTCAGAAACTCTGCATGGAATCTATGTTGCTGGAAAGATACATGGTTTCAACCAGATGTTCTTCAATGTTCCCTTAGCAGGTTCATGCGGTCAGTCCAGGCCACATCTGGAGTATTGCATCCAGTTCTGGGCCCCCCACTACAGAAAGGATGTGGACGCATTGGAGATGGTCCAGTGGAGGGTGACCAAAATGATTAGGGCGCTGGAGCACATGACCTATGAGGAGAGGCTGAGGGATTTGGGCTTATTTAGTCTGTAGAAGAGAAGAGTGAGGGGGGATTTGAGAGCAGCCTTCAACTTCCTGAACGGAGGTTCCAAAGAGGATGGAGAGAGGCTGTTCACAGTAGTGAGGGATGGCAGAACAAGGAGCAATGGTCTCAAGTTAGTGGGGGAGGTCTAGGTTGGATATTAGGAAAAACTATTTCACTAGGAGGGTGGTGAAGCACTTAGGGAGGAATCTCTATCCCTAGAGGTTTTTAAGTCCCAGCTTGATAAAGCCCTGGCTGGGATGATTTAGTTGGGGTGGGTCCTGCTTTGGGGAGGGGTTGGACTCGGTGACCTCCTGAGGTCTCTGCCAGCCCTGGGATTCTATAAATTGACCGCTGATCACTCTCTTGTCAACTCTGGTACTCCACTGGAACAAGAAACATAAGGAAAGTTGACAGGAGAACCCCCACAGTGGAGATCATGCAGCAAGTGGACCTAAGTGGTGGGCAACTTAGTTGGGGTTGGTCCTGCTTTGGGCAGGGGGCTGGACTTGATGACCTCCTGAGGTCTCTTCCAGCCCTAGGATTCTATGATTCTATTCTAATCTGTGGTCCGAGGGCCGCACCAGGGTTCTATGTGCGGCCCACGAGACATTTTGTTTACTGTTGCCCATGCGCATGGTTGATGCCTTTCTGCTGGTTTTTGTCCGTGTAGTTTTTTCCCTACTGGTATTACCAAAGTGGCACTCATTTAATGCAAGAGCATGTAAAGTGAGGTGCGGGCTGAATGCACAAAACATTGAGAGAGCCAGGTGCTTCCTCTGCATCCAAAGTGCCGCGATGGTTCAATCGGCTCACCTTGCAAATTCTAGACAGGCGAGCGCAGTTAGCAAAACTACCCTATCTCGGGAGACCTTCTTAGTTACAACAATCTTGTGACCCACTGACATGAAAAAGGGCCACTTATGTGGCCCCTTCATTAGCCTCGGTTACTTTTAAAATGCGTAAAACGTAAACGTGTTGTTCTGGTTAGGGATACTTGTCTCAATGAGGGCCAAGGAGTGCCATAAATTCCTTGTCATCCTCTGTGCCAGCCAGGGATAGAAAATCCCATTTAATCAGTTAACCAGTTAAATGTTAAATTTATCTGGTTAACTGATTAAACAGACGTGGGCAGGGGTACCGCTCCAACGGCCCATGCGCCACAGGCAGGGGCTGCTGTAGCCCCGCTACTTCTGATCCTGGGCTGGGGGGATGCTGACTGAACCGTGGCTGCACTTAGACTGGATGCAGGGGGAGTGCCCGGCTCTCATACTGTGTGCGCAATTAGTGCGTACCAGCAGCCCCGCAAGACTGGAGCAGCCCTCCACCCGAGGCTCCCAGGTAACACATAACCGTTAGCTGGTAAACATCACCCGCTAAGGGTGACGCTTACCAGGTACCTGGTTACCTGGTAACCCATTCATGTTGCTAGTGCCAGCATTGAATATTTGCAACAATATCTTTTTATAAGTGATTTCTAGCATTTATTATTTCCCAGCATATAATGGGAACTTTGTAATAGAAACAGAAAGGCAACACACGAGTACTCACAACCTGTGTTCCTGAGGAAAGCGCAGGTCAGGATTGCAATATTCCTTTCTAGGATGTAATCCTAATGCTCAGTTTTGAAATCCACATTTGCATAAATCCTTTGATTAACAGCAAAGACAGCAGAGCAGCTCTGGGCTAAAATGCTATGAAGTTAATGCCCCAATCCTTCTCTTATGAGGAGTCTGTGGGCTTGTCTACACACAATGAAAGATCAACGCTCTGGCAATCGATCTTCCGGGGTTCACTTTAGTGGGTCTAGTAAAGACCTTCTAAATCCAATGCTGAGGGCATCCCCCGGCAAGGGAAGTCGATGGGTGAGTTTCTCCCACTGACCTCCCGTTATGAAGCTACCCCAGAAAATCGATGTAAGGTACATCAACTCCAGCTACGCAATTGTTGTAGCTGGAATTGCGTACCTTACATCGATTTTCTCTGCCAGTGTAGACCTGACCTAACAACACTGCCAAGTGATGTTGTTTAATTTAGTTGAATTTAATTTACCAATCTGTTATCAGTCATCAAATATCACCATTTAATCACAACAAAAACACAACACCCATAGGAGAGAGAAAGTATTAGATGTCTATTAACATTTCTCCCATCATTTGAAATATTGTGGAATTAAACACGCAGGGAATTAATCTTTGAACTGACACCAATCCTTTCATGTACTGATTTCCTGTCACACATAATTAATGCTCCAGAAAATAGATGTTTTATCTTTTTCCTTAACCTGTAAAACCTTCTTCTGCTAAACCCACTCAGTTCTGAATAAGAAATTCATTTTGCAACATGCATCTCTCTTGTTTTTAAAGGATATAATTTGCCTTTTATATTTTAAACCAGAATAGAGTTAATCAAATTAAACAAAACTCATACTTATTTTTTATTAATCGATTAAAATCACAGAGCAAAACACTTACAATAGATCACCTTCCTGTTGAATTATCCTCCATATACACCAGAAGAGAGTGTCATTTTGATCATAATCATCAGATGAAGATTGATAAAATAATACGACATCTTACATTGCTTATGTTTTTTGTTTATAGTTAATACTGACAGCATCACAGAACAGTTATTGATCACAAATGGCATTGGTATGCCAGCACAATCCCCACTAAGAAGCCATTTAAAAAGGGCCATATTTAACATAGTCTTGCTTTCAGTCAAAAAGAGTGCATTCAGCCACTTAATCCCTTTCTGAGGCACTGCATTTGGGATTTAACAAATTTTTGTTTTGTTGCCATTAACGGATGACAGAGGTCGTAAAAGCGGCCCCTTCCACTCTGATATTACACATCAGAGGTTGTTAATCCTGCCTCAGGGTCAGATTCCGTTTATCTTTTCTGTTCACTTTTAGAGGAAAATGGCAGCTAAGGGAGTAGCCAGAATTCCTCATTGAAATGTAAAACAGCCTGTAATCAGAGAGGTTTGCTGAGGAAACAGGCTGGCGTGAGAAAAAAAATTGATGGCTGAGTTTAGGGTTTGGAGAGTAGCCGTATTTTCCTGGAAACATGGCTGAAGATAATGCTAATCATCTCTTCTTCACTCCCTGTACAGCCTGCCTAGTTGAGAGACTATGACTGTGAGTGGAAAATACATATACACCTTGATTAAGACAGTAGGGAATATTGGATTTGTAGCTAATCACAAGACTGGGAACCAGGATATCTGGATCTTAGTCCAACTCTGTCACTGACTGAGAAGGAGAAAAATACTCCCTACATTCATCGCACACCAGAGCCTACGGGGGCCCAGGCTAATAGATTTTCTGTGCTCCAGCTCTGCAGTGGGATAGTGGGGATAGTGGCAGCACAGGCTCCCCAATGCTGGGAGGGACGAGCCCCAAGCCCCCGGGCCTTAGGTTCCCCACCCCTGGTTTACTCCAACAGCACCAACGGCACTTGAAACAAGGCACTATCTGGTTTGATGTAGGGCTTGTCTTCACTGATTCTGCCGTGATCAATCCACCGGCACTCAATTTGTCACATCTGCTTAGATGCGATAAATCAATCTCCACCAGGATGAAAAGAGTAGTCAGAGTCAATAGGCGTGCAGCACCTGCCGACCTTACTGCACAGATGACACTGCGGTAAGTATGTCGACTTCAGCTATGGTATTTGCGGAGCTGAAGTGGCATAGGTTAGATGGACCGGGGGGTGGGAGGGAGGGAGTGTATACAAGACCTAAGGGTGCCAGAATCGGCCCTCCTCTGGTCTTGCGCAAGTTACATGCCCTCTCTGTACTTTTGTTTTGTTTCCTCTTCTGTATGTTGGGGATAATAGTGAAATTTATCTTACTCAACTGCTGTGAAGCTTAATTAGAGCAACTTGCCCAGGCACTCATTATTGGATCTAAAAGTGACTGTACCCTTACAAAACAATTTCAAAAACCAGCTGGAGAGAGAATCTGTGGAATTTGCCTTCATTTGCAAATTTGACACATTTAATCAAGGTTTGAACAAAGACATGAACTGGATGGGCTGCTATATTCAACACCCTAATGACATCAAAAGCTAAGTATTGGGCACTTACGGCCTACTCTATTAGCCTCATTTAGCATGGACACTCTAGTTGACAAGATTTTTTTTTCTTCTCTTTCCCTCCCCATCTCCCCGCTTTTTCTGCTCTTTATTTGTACCTCTGGACCGCTGGCACCATTAATCGGAAGAAGTGGGTTGTGCCCACAATAGCTCATGGTACTATCTACATTTTTGTTAGTCTCCCAGGACTAGAGACCATTCATTGTTTCTTAAGTTTTTCCAGTTACAGACTAACAGGGCTACCCCTCTGAGACTTTTAGAGTACTTTGACATCCTTGGAGGTTCTATCTGAAAAGCCATATGTATGAGGTTCACACACTTTTTTGTTAAAGTCTCTAAGGAAGAGATTTTCTCAGGCTTGGGCCCAGACTCATCCGTTGTTCTGGGTTAGTGTTTCTCAACCTTTTTTTAATAAAGTACCCCTTTATTAAAAAACAATTATAAGTACCTCCAGTATCTACAGTTTTCAGACACACACAAAAATGTTTCTACCATTGCAACACATTTGTTTAAATAACTTAATTGTAGCCAGGCGGGCAATGAAATATTTGGGTGTAAAAAGTACGAAAATAATAAAGCACTGTAAAACTTAAAACAAAAATTCAGTTTTCTCCAAATTTCAGTTGTGTGGGACATACCCTCCAGACTTCTCTCGAGTACCCCGAAGGGTACTCGTACCACTGGTTGAGAAACACTGAGTTAGACACCCAACTCCCACTGAAAGCCATCAGGAATTCAGCACCTACCTCTCATCTAAGCTTAGCAAACTTCCCCCCCAAATGAGGCAGGAAAACAATAAAAGAGATTCCAGCTAATTAGATTATTTGTTGCTAAATGCTCTAAATGGCCAGCACCAAGTTTTCTTTGGTGTCTCTCTCAGGTTTTCCCCACAAACTGTCCTTTTTCACATGGGGAAAACAAACACGGAGTTAGAAAACAATCACTGTCAAATCTGATAGCAATCTGACACTAATCGCCTCAGGAATTTTGCTGCCAAGGATATCTTGGATTGTTTAGAAAATATAAAGAAAGAGGACTCCTGGAGGAGGAGGAGGGGCATACACAAACAAATAATTGTTTTACATTCCTAAGCCATTTCCCCAAGCTAACTGTAAAAAAAATAGCATATGTCTTCTTGCCTTGCTTAAAACCGCCTGAACAAAAGCTACTTTGAAAACAATTGCAGTTACTGGTTTTATTTTTCTTCCCATGTCCAGTACACATGCGTTACCAGGGAAAAGTACTTTTGCTCACCTCCAACATTCTCTGCTGGTGCTCACTGTCCCTACAGCAGCCTTCAAAGCTTCAACGTGATTTCATTTTCACGTCCAATATCCGTTTACCTAGACAGTGCTGAGTGGGGCAGAATCCCATGTACTGAGATAAAATAAAAATTACTAACAACATCCTCCATCGCCTGTTGTACCTGTATCATGATTTTTGTGCAGGGAGGGAGAAAAGTCAATTGAGCCACAGTACGCAAATGATTAGACCTAACCAAACTAGAAGGACTGAGAGATGGATGTTGGCCCCGATATGTTTTAAAATAAGAAAGGTAAATCCAGCCTACTACCCTTGGCACCTGTCTCTCCAAAGAACAGGCCCAAGGTCCACGGGTCACTAAGGGTACATCTACACTTGCTCCCTAGTTCGAGCTAGGGATGCAAATGTAGTCGACCGAAATCGCTAATGAAGCGGGGATTTAAATATCCTGCGCTTCATTAGCATAATCTCGCCAGCGCGTTATTCCGCTCACCAGCTGATTCGAACCAGGAAGTGCGCTCCGGGTTGCATTAGTTCAAATCAAACCCCTTGGTTCGAACTAACGTTACTCCTCAAAAAATGATATTTAAATCCCCGCTTCATTAGCAATTTTGGTCGGCTACATTTGCATCCCTAGCTCGAACGAGGGAGCAAGTGTAGATGTATAAGAGTCTGGTAGATGTTACCGTGTTCGTTAAATCTTTCTGACTTGACAGTTAATGCTTAAGCAGGGAGATTAAAGCACTTTGGGACTGCTCAAACAGCAATGAGCCGAACAGGTATGCTAGCTCACTGGATTTTGTGATGACATTTTTATCTGCTCTTGACTAGATTTTTGCAGCACTTTGATCTGCAGAGAAAGGTCTTGTCCATGTCAGTGGATTATTTCACTGCAGTAGTTAATTCACGCAAATTTAGGGCAGATGGAGTATCCATAACCACAAAGAACTGACTTCAAATGCCACAGATGCTAAGCGGAGAAACATTACTGCTCTTTAGTAGTTGCTCGCTTAATAGAACCAAAGTAAGATGCGGTCTGTTCTGTCCCCCAGGTGACACATCGACTTGTCTATGTAAATATTAGGGTTATTTATATTGCAGTTGAGTCTAGAGCAGTGAGGGCCAACCTAAGCTAGTGAGTAGGCCATATAAGTGGTCTTTCTTCATCTCAGTGGGCCACAAGATTGTGATAACCAAGAGGGTCTCCTGGGATAGGGTAGTTTTGCTCACTGCACTTGCGCAGCTAGAATTTGCGGGGGATCCTGACTGAACCGTGGCTGCACTTAGATTGGATGCAGGGGGCATGTCTGGCTCTCACGCTGTTCTCTACAATTAGCACGTACCTCATTTCACATGCCCTTGCTTTTAGCGTGTGTCCCTTTTGTAAAAAGGAAAAAACTATGCAGATGAAAACCAGCAGAAGCTGGCAACCCTGCGCGTGAGCAACGGTAAACAGGATGACTCCTGGGCCACATACAGAACCCCGATGTGCCGCATGGGGCCCTCAGGCCGCAGGCTGCCCATCACTGGCCTAGCGCCCCCAAACAAGGACCAAGAAATGATTGTTTTAGGCACTGTACAGCTGGACAGAAAATTCTGAAAAGCTGGATGTTTCCACACAAAGAGCCATATGCAGGTGACATTTTCCACATACACATTTGCCACTCTTTTTTATCAGCTTCCAAACACAGATCCCAAGACTGTATGCTATTTTGGGCAGAGACCATCTAATTAAAACAAGATGGGTATATAGTAAACAACAAAAGGGATAATGAGAGGGAATGAGGGAAACTCTAAGACCATCTTGTGTTTTCTCTGGGACTGACAAAGAGCTCTGACTAGGACTGGTTGAGAATTTTTTTAACAAAACATTTCCCCTTCAGAAAATAAGGTTTCCTTGATGTTAACATTTTCCAAGGGAAAAATTAAATTTCAGAGGAATTTTACATAGGAATATCAAAATAAAACTTTTTGTTTTGGGTCCGGCTGATATTCATCTCTGCATCCAGCTAAACCGCCTGGGATTTTAATTCCGGTCCTCCGTGCCTCCATTCTCCCCATGAACTGTGCTTTCCAGGCATACTGTACCTCCCATGGGGAACTGAAGTTGCTCCCTGTGGCTGAGTCATGTGCACACTGCAATGTAAATCCAGGCTCGCACTCAGGGTATGTCTACACTACACAGTTTTTAGCGACCCGACCATGTTGAGCCAGCCCTGTTGCTAAAAGTCAGGTAATGTAAGCACTGCTTGTCGGCACTAAGAAACTTCCATCCCCTATGAGTGGCGTTTATTTTGTCTGCAGGAGAGTGCTCCTACCAACAAATCACTGTTTATACTAGTACTTGAGCAGCAAAGTTTTTGTCATTGTGGGGGAGGGAGATTAAGCACCTGGGAAAGACAAAAGCTTTGTCTCTCTGGGTGTGTCTAGACTACACCTCTCTGTAGACAGAGAGATGTAGATTAGGCACATCGAAATTGCTAATGAAGCAGGGATTTAAATATCTTGCGCTTCATTAGCATAAACATGGCCGCTGCTTTTTTTTTCGAAACGGAGCTTTTTCGGAGAAAAAAACGGCACTCTAGACCCGGATCTGTCAAAAATAAACCCTTTTTCGACAGATCCTGTAATCCCCTGCTTCATTAGCAATTTTGATGTGCTTGATTTGCATCCCTCTGTCGACAGAGGGATACAGTCTAGACGTAGCCTCAGTTGCTAATATAGACAAAGCCTCAGACTTAAGCCCAGACCCTGGTTCTGTCTACACACCAAGCTCAGAAATTTTAGCTCAGATCTAGAGTCACAGGGTCCTGAAAGGATGAAAAATCAGAGCCCGAATCAAGCCAGGACCTCTGCAACACATATGTAGACCCTGGTGCACTAAGCCTCCCTGAAGTCACCCAGATACAAGAAGTAGACAAAATGCATAAAGACCCCATCTGAAATATGCACTAATTACTGAAATCCCTCTGCATTTGCCAAAGCCTCTCTAATCACTGAAATTTGTAAATACACACATCTGTTAAATGTTTTTGGCACCTGGAATAGGTATTTATTTAAATTGCTCTAAATTTAAGCAAAAGACTAAGGACCCCAGAGACTGGATGTTACTCTACTACAACTACAGTGATCTCTTACCCATCATATTTAAACAAGTGGAAATGGCAGGAAACAAATCGAAAAGAAGCCAGGACTCAGAAGAGTGCACCAAAAAACTATTCTCGTGCAAGGGAAAAGAGCAAAAATACAGGTGTTACCAACATTTTCATAGGCAAATTTCCAAATTGCAGTTACACCCACTAATCCATTATTTGTTTAAAGGGTTTATAAATCTCTCTCTATATATACAAACAATTTCCTGTTGGATGACAGAGTGATGTAATCACTTCACTCTGCGTCGCCCGGCCCCCCGCAGCCTCTGCAGAGTCAGAAGGGGAAGCGGTGGCCATGGCTCAGGGTTTGCCCCCGACCCCTCTTTGAGGACGCCCTGGGCTTCCCACTGGCCCCTGGCTCTCTTGCAGGAGGGCCAGGGGGTGGCAGTGGTAGCTGCCACCAGCCCCGCTCTACTTCCGGGTCTGGGGCTTTACCACTCTGTAACCCAGCAGGGAACCACTGCTGCCGCTGCCACCTGCCTCAGGCCACCATCTGCCTGGCGCTCCAGCCTCGTGGCCCCACCCTGCCACCGTAAGATTAGAGTGCCAGGACCAGCCTCCTGCAGGGTAGGGTGGGGTGAGGAGGAAGCCCCGAGGCACCGTGCTGGACCCAGCTTGCGGGAAAGTGTGCACGCTACTGTGGGGCGGTGAACCCCCAGGATGCTCCGGCTGTCTGGGGGGCACCTACAAAGTTTGCCTCTCAAGTTGGCCCCCATGAGTGCTCCACCACTAGGGTTGCCAGATGGTTTAACCAAAAATACCAAACACGCCCCCCCACCCCAAAAAAAACAAACACTGGGAAAAAAATTCTGTTGAGAAAAAAAAAGGGGGGAGGCCAAAGTTGTTGAGAAAAAAAAAAAAGACCCCAACAGCTGTTATTAAGCCAAAAAAGAAATTAAAAATTAAAAATAATCAGCATGGCCCCTTTAAGAAGAGGCTTTTTTGCCAGCGGCCATTGTTTTTCTGTTCCAGCGACAACACAAGCCCCTGCAGAACCAGGTAAGCAGGGGGATGGGGGACTTCCGGGGGGGGCTTGCGAGGGGTCCGGAGGGGTCTGACTGTGTCGTAGGGTTGCCAGGTGTTCGGTATTTTCGCCTCCTGGCAGGGGAAAAAAACAGAAAATACCGGACATTTTAGGTGTCCAGTATTTTCTGAATTTTTTACCGGACAGGAGGTGAAAATACCGGACTGTCCAGGTCAATACAGGACTCCTGGCAATCCTATCCACCGCCAGCCCAGCCCCGTGCACCGAGACGCTTGGCTTTTGTCCTAGCATGCTGCTCGGAGCGCTGCTCTCCCCCCCGTTGCTCTTTGCTGGGCCCAGCTGCGGCAGCGGGGAAGAGCGTTGGAGAGACAGTAGTCCCCATGCGTGGGGTGGAGAGCACAGCGCCAGCCAACGTGGGCTGAAAGTTCTCTCCTGAGCAAGGAGTCTCTGTGGCCCGAGGTGCCCCTGCATTCACTGCCCCAGAGGGGGCCAGCCCCGTCTCCCAGAGCTGCCTGCTGCAGGCCGTGGATGGAGCCCTCCATGGAGAAGGGAGACCCCCCCACTAAATGCCATCCCCTGCCTTCGCCTGCCCAGGTGCAGCTGCCGCCTGGCTCTAGCAATCCACATGCACTCCCAGGCACTGGCTCCCTCCTCTCCCAGGCTAGCCAGACACCCTACCTCCAGCTCACTCCTGCCCCCTCCCCTCTAGCCAGGTACCCTGCCCAGCCTGCTCCTTCCCTCTCCCCCCTGGCCAGACACCCTGCCCCCAGCCTGCTCCTTCCCTCTCCCCCTGGCCAGACACCCTGCCCCCAGCCTGCTCCTTCACTCTCCCCTGGCCAGACACCCTGCTCCCAGCCTGCTCCTTCCCTCTCCCCCTGGCCAGACACCCTGCCCCCAGCCTGCTCCTGACCACTTCCCCGGGCCAGACACCCTACCCAATTGGGGCGCAGCCCCCATCTGGCCACAGTGTCCTGTCCCAGCCCCGATCCTGGGGGAAGCCCCATGGTCCAGCCCCTATCTGGCCATAGGAAGGGCTGATGGCAGCCCCCCTCCTGCTGTGGCAGGGATGGGAGGGGAGGCCATGATCCGGCTGTGGACAGATGGGTGGTTGGCAAGCATAGTGAGCAGGGGATGCAGCCCTCTAGTGATACTGCAAAAAAATCTCCCTCTCTCTCTCTCTCTCCCTCTCTTTTAATGCGTAGGAGGATGCTTATAGCCTGTGCTACTGAGACAGACCTCTGTTCAACCTCAGGCCATCTGCCCACACTACGAGCTCTCCTCACATTGCTAAGTCAATACATTTCAAATATGGCCAGGAGGAATAGCTCTTGCCTGATGTAAGTGTAAACCATTTGCCAAGTTCAGTTTCATTTTGGCCATGCCTGCCAGGAAGGGTCAGTCGTCGTTGCCATAATCCCGTCCAGTCTCAAAAGATTATAATTTGCCCACTGCCATTCACAACAGGATGCAAATTGGCATACACGTTAGACATGCAAAGGCCTTTTTTTTTTTCTTTTTGAAAAACTGATATTCAGTCATTTAAATGAAGCACAATTTTAAAAGGAACAGTTTCAGACCTTATGGTGAGATGTGACCTACTATCTTTTAACCCTGTCTGTTAGAGTGTTGATTTTAATGGGACAGTCAAACCACCAGGGCACATAGACTTAATTCTATCAAAGAGAAGGGGATGTAACTGACATGTCTTATCAATTTACACAGAGACCTTATGATACCAAGGAAAATAACCCTTATTATACATCCCTAGGAGTTATTTTTTTAACCGCACTTGGAGCCAAATCTGTCCTTGAAATGTTATGTGCTACATTCTGCTATCAGCTATGCATGACAGCAAAATTTGTCCCTTTCTATTATTTTTTTTCTTCAAGACGATAAATAAAAGGTTCCGTTAAAACATATTCAGAATATTACAGCAATGAAAGCAATCCAAGACTCCCCCATTCCCATTCTTTGGATTCTTTCAGCATCCTTAGCAACTGGTCCACCCAGTAGCTACTACACAGGCACATACTGCAAGAGACTGCACAGTTAAGGTTGCTAAATCCAACTTTTATTCCCCTTTTTCTGACTAGGTATTACAGGACACATGAAATTCTCACTCCCAGACCTTGGGCACAAAAGGAAAGTGGTAAAGACAGACTAGCAGCATTAATGTTCAGTTTTGCCTGTTTTTAATCATTTTGTTGGGCTGTTTTGCAGTTGATTTGATTTCTACAGGCGTTTGGTATTTTGCGTTGACATGATTACAGGGTCTTTTCATTAGTTACAGGGAATATGGTTTCCACTTGGATGTAGCACAGCCATCTGAGAAACGCTGCCGTAGATGGCGTGCAATTTCTGAATGTCATAATTAACATGAATGGCAAGCAAGATAGAATCAAAGTGGTCTGCAGAACCACACTGAGAAAGATGTTACTGGGCCACTCCGCTTTGTTTACTTACCGGCTCGAGTCACGCTGCTTCCCGCAGCTCCCCTTGGCTGCAAACAGCAAACTGCAGCCAATGGGAGCCCCGAGGTCCATGGCTGTGGAGCCGGTAAGTAAACAAACCAAAGTGGCCCAGTAGCAGCTTTCTCAGAGTGGGTCCACAGACCACTCTGAGAAACACCGATCTATGGCCTTGTCTCCATTACATGGTGGATGGATGCTGCGGTGATCAGTCCACCAGTAGTTGATTTATCATGTCTGCTTAGACTGATAAGTTGATCTCTGAGCACCCTCCCATCGAATCCAGTCCTCCACCAGGATGAGAAAAGTAGCAGGAGTCGACAGGAGAGCAGCCCCCACCGACCTTACCGTGTGGAAGACACCACAGTAAATATGTCAACTTCAGCTACACTATTTGTGTAGCTGAAGTTGCATAGGGTAGATTGATCGGAGGGAAGGGAAGGTGGATTAGTGTAGACAAAGCCTTAGAGAAAGTCTGTCTATAAGCCTAAATCCACATCCAACCTGGCTCTGTATATCACTAGTAAGAATGGAGCTATAGACTATACTCTATCAATAAACGGTTCTTCAACTTCAACCTTATCATTTTAAGTAGAAATTCTGAGTAAGTGGAGTTTCTATAAGCAATATCCATTGAACAACTTGATTACTCATTTAAACTGTTAAAAACAAATTGCAATTAAAATTATATATATTTGCCTTTAGGTTCTAAAGTACTTGCCAACTCAAACTAAAGTATTTTGGGGTGCAATCCTATGAATGAGTAGTCCATGGGTCTGCTCAGATGAATAAAGATTTGCAGATCAGACCTTTAATTTTTAAAATAATTTAAAAAGAACTGAAGCTTTGGAACATCAAGGACTTGTTGCAAATTGTTCCAGAGACTAAGTCTTATAAAAGAGCCAGCTTGACTTTTTGACATAACAATGGAAGGCTACGTTTTATCAGGAACTATACAGATTTAAAGTCATAATATAATTTCACCTCCGGGTTAGTGGGCCCCACTTCCCTTATCAATTATCCTGTCAGTTGACAGCCAGGTCTAATTAGTTAAATCCTTTTTTAATTAAAAAAATCTGCCTTGAGCAGAATTTGCCCACTCCAGAGCCATTTGACTATTACGAGCATGTCTCTGCAAAATCATTTAATAGCTGTGGAGAACTAAACATCAGCAGCACACTAAAAATCTTTTCTCTTGCTTCAGCAAATAAGTATAACAATTTATTTTTTTTTATGTTTGCATCCCATTACAACATAGGGGCTATTTTCATCTTACTGTATGAAAGGCTAGAGCTGTACATGGTGCTACTGAACCTTTCTGTCAATTGCTTTAGAAGGGTGTGTTTGCAAATCTATAATATTGACGTGCACAACCTTATTAACTAGAAATGGTCACAAACCAACATTCTGGGTCTGTCCATCCTTGAAAATTTCTTTTTTTTAGGACATATCCTGCAAGATGACTGTGGCAATCTTCTTCAGTCTATATATTTGAGAAATGCGTATCGGTCTGTCTATCGGTCTGAGTCCATTTGTTCAAGAACTGCTAAATGGTAAGAGCCAGGACCACCAAATTTGGTAGGCAGCTTCCTCTTATCCTAACTTAAAGCAAGGTCAGGGTTTGGTTGTGCCAAGAAAATGGGAAGTCCTTGGAATGGGACTGCTTTCCATAACGTGGAAAAGGGAGGTGCTGATTGGAAGAGCAGAGTGACCACTGCGGGCAGCTGCAACACCAAGAATATGGCCAGCTGAGGCTGGGGCTTGCCAACTTGACTGCCACCAAACTGGATAACTGGTTCCCCCAGCCCAAACCTCTCCCTGCCCTGTTCTTGGCCACAGCCCCATGGGGGAGGAGGGAGAAAGCCCTGCCAAGCAGGGGGCTAGAGGAAGAGAGAAGGGGCCCCTCCTGGCCAGGGGAGCAGTAAGCTGGGAGGCGAGAAGAAGCACCTTCTGGCTGAAGGAACTGGGAGGAGAGAGGGCCCTGCTAGCTGGAGGGGGGAGGAAGACAGCACAGCCAGATGCAACCTCTACCCTGGGCCCCTCCGCAACCTCCAACTTAAGTTCCCTGTAAGCTGTGCAGCTGCTTGACTGCGCAGCCTTTTAATGAGCCCTGTACAGAGGCTCAGAGCTCCTGTGCAGGCAGGGAGCTCAGCTGACCGGCAGCGGGAGGAGCTACCTGCTTGAAATGGAGATGCTCAGAGAGCAGGTAGGGAGGGGAGATAAGTAGGAGGGAAGGAGGGAATAAGTAGCTGGGGGAAGAGTTGTAGAGTAGGGGAATTTGGGGAAGGGGGAAGTAATTGGCTGGGAGGAGTCAGAGGAGAGGGGAGTTTGGAGACTACTGTCTACAGGAGGGCAGAGAGAGGCAGAGGCAGAAACCCAGCACTCTCCTCAGACCTCCTGGGCTGGGAAGTGGGGGAAGGAAGCTGACTGCATGGAGTAGGTAGGGGAAAGGGGGTGGGTGGGTGTTGGCATTGGGGTGAGGTGGAGGCAGGGGGGTTGCTTTGTGCTCTGTGTCCTGTTCTAACTCCCAGCTAGACTGCTGGTGCCTGAAAATTTGAGAAGCAGGATTTTATCCCAGTCCCCAGCTGGGCTGCAGGGAGCAGATTGCACAGAGGTAGGTGGGGGAAAGAGGGTGGGTGGATGCTGGCATGTGTGCAGTGAGGTGGAGACAGGGGGGAGTCTGGGGTGTCCTGACTTACTGCTGCAGTGCAGATGGCAGCCCTCTCTGTCTGGCTGGGCTGGAGAGAGGGAAGGGAAAGAAGGCTGCATGGGGAGGGGGTGTGCCAGGACATTTGCATGATTCCATTTCAAACAAAGTTGTGATAGGTGTTAATGGCGTACGGTAAGAAAGAAAAAGATTCTTTTAACAGAATTTTTTGGAGTGTTGCATATATATAAAACTCTGAGCTTAATGATTTTTCAAAAAATCCTGTGTTACTAATTAATGCATGGTGAATTGTATTGCATTAAGGCCAGATCTTTGCTATGTGGTACAGTTCTGGCTCTTATGAGTTAGAAGTAGCAAGTATTAGGTGTGAAGAAGAAAAGAGCGAGAGGGGATTTGAGAGCAGCCTTCAACTTCCTGAAGGGAGGTTCCAAAGAGGATGGAGAGAGGCTGTTCTCAGTAGTGACGGATGGCAGAACAAGAAGCAATGGTCCTCCCTTCCCCGATTCATATTGGAATATTGCTGGCTGTTCCCCTTCCTCAGGGAGCAAGGGGAAAATTAGCAGTTTGCTGCATTCCTCACTCTGGCTGGGAAGCACATGGGGCAGATGAACCTGGACCTGCCCCAGCCAGAGGGCATGCACCCTGCGCCCAGCTGTGCCCACTGGAGTTGCAGTAGCAATGGAGAAGAGCTTCTCACCTTGCCCCAAGCCGTTATGGTGAGAGAGGGCTGGGGCAGTCCTTTCTCCCCAAGACAGCCTGCATATGGAACCCCTCATCCCCACTCACACCTAGAGCAATGATTCAAATGAAGAAAAAACATTCACTGAGCTAAGGACCTGAGGAACGCCGGGAAAATCTTCTAGTTTCTTAATATAATAAACTTTGTATGAACTTCCAGCTCTAAGTCTGTCTGCTTCTAAGTCTGCTATTTTGCTGTGTGCATGGCCTATTTTAACTTTAAGATGATATTTTTTAAGTTATTCTTAAGTTCACAATGTTGTATCTAAGGCTTTGTATACACTACACACCTTTCAGAAACAAAAGTCTGGCAAAGTGTGAAAGCTGTTGGTGGGCACTTTTGCCAACAAAATACCCCCAATAAGAAGAGAGTGCTCCTGCCAACAATAAGCCATTCACACTGCCACTTGCTGCAGCAAAACTTTTGTCCTTTGGAGATGGGTTTTTTTTAAGCACCTGTGAATGACAAAAGTTTTGTCCTTCAATTGGCAGCTTAGACAAAGCTGAAATTTAAACAGCTAGGAGCTGATGGCAGCTGTTTCTGGCTTAATGTAAAGCAGAGTTTGACATGATGGTGTGTGTCAATAATGAATCATTACCCACGGAGTTTGTTATGCAGATCTAACATGCAGAACAAGTCTGTTACTGAATGAAATGACTTAAATGAGTATTGTTCTTGTTTAAAGGGCAGGGAGTGGCATGTTACACTATCAAATAGCTTTTGATATATTTGCCTGGAGGCCAAGTTTTCCTGAATGAATAGAAAAAAACCAAATACAACATGTCAAAAGCATATGTGGGTGCTTACACCTCTAGTTTATCCCTCCCAGAAAAAAAGATAAATAGGGTTTAAGCAATTTAGTTCTCTCTTCTGTTTTTAAACTGCCTGATCTAATAGAATCATTTACTTGTTGCCTGTCAGAGCAAGTTATCTGTATGCTTATTCTACATTAAAATAATAGCTTTACACAATATATTCTCTATAAGAGACGGAGTTTAAGTTGCAGAGGGAAAATGAATGTATATTGAAACTATTATCTAAATCTGTGATTCTACCAGTCACATTTTGTAAAGAGTGTATTTTGTAAAGAGTGCATGCGTAGGCTTACCAACCCTCTAGGATTGTCCTGGCGTCTCCAGGAATTAAAGATTAATATTTAATTAAAGACTATGTCATGTGATCAAACCTCCTGGAATAGATCCAAATAAAATTGGCAACACTATGTGCAGGGGAGAGAGGGAGGACAGGCAGAGAGGGAGGGCAAGAACTATTAACTACTATTTACTTTTTTCCTAAGAAGCCAACTTAAAGAATACGTGGCAGATATTTTTGACATGTGCTAATGTTACTTCATCTATACAAGTATACAAAGTTAATTGCCAATCCAACCCTTATTTAAAAATTAGATAGCAGGTTTCTCTGAGCTTTCACACAATCATAGAACTGTTAGGCTTTGTCGATCAACAGTTTAAAGCACAGCGCTTTAAAGAAACTGTGGCCATCGCATGAGCGCTAGGAAACTCTCTCCCAGCGCTCCATGTAAACCACCTCTGTGAGGGGGGAGGAGCTCCCAGAGCGGCAGCCTGGTTCACACTAGTGCTTTACAGCTAGGGTTGCCAGATGGTTTAACCAAAAATACCAAACACCCTCCAACGTTCTCCCCCCCCACCCCCAAAAAAAAACACTGGGGAAAAAATTCTGTTGAGGAAAAAAAAGGGAGAGACCAAAGTTGTTGAGAAAAAAAAAAAAGAAGAGGACCCCCGATAGCAGTTATTAAGCAAAAAAAAAAAATTTTAAATAAAAAAATTAAAAATCAGCATGGCCCCTTTAAGAAAAGTCTTTTTTTTGCCGGCAGCCATTTTGTTTTTCTGCTGCAGCCACTAGACAAGCCCCTGCGGAACCAGGTAAGCGGTGGGGGGATGGGGGGAGCGTCTGGGGGGCCCGGAGGGGATCCGGGGGCTGGGCCCGTTTGCTGAGTGTGTCATAGGGTTGCCAGGTGTCCAGTATTTTTGCCTCCTGGCAGGGGGGAAAAAAACAGAAAATACTGGACATTTTAGGTGTCCGGTATATTCTGAATTTTTTTGTACCGGACAGGAGGCGAAAATACCGGACTGTCCAGGTCAATACTGGACACCTGGCAACCCTATTTACAGTGCTATAACTTTCACACCCCTGAGCCAGAAAGTTACAACTCTGTAAAGTGCCACTGTAGACTTGGCCTTTCTGTAGGATTGGAAGGGACTTCGATAGGTCACCTACGCCAGCACCTGAAGTTTATTTAATTGCTGTCTTGAATTTGCCTTTGCACTTCTTTGTTTTTATTGATAGCTGTAAAATACAAAAGAACCACCAAACATTGAAGAAAAAGTAGTTATGGATGCCTTGTTGTACCCTTGGGTGAATAAAAAAGTTTCCGTGATAGCATTTTCAAGAACTATTTGCTGTGTAGACAGCACCAAATTTCAAAATAGTCAATTTCAAAATAAACTCGGAATAAGTACGCAATTTGCGTAGGTATCATTCCCTCGTTACACATCCAAGGCACTTAACTACAGAGATAAATTTGCATAGGGTCAGCTCCCGCACGCCTTGCTCTCTCAAAATTCCCAATGAATTCAGAAAAAAAGAGCCGTTGAGTAAGAGCTGCACAACTGAACCCAAAAACAATATATGAAGGTCAATGTATTGGCCAATGTAGGAAGGTTTCTACTCAGCCTTTACTAGGTGCTGGTGTGTTGCTGTAGGCAAGGACGTGTTCTGTGCTGTTGCCAGTTTCTAACGCTATTCTGCTCTCCGAGAAGGCTGACCAGGAGAATGAGTCCATGGTTATGCTGGGAAGTGACTCCAGCATCTACCTTTTAGAAGCACATGCACTTCCTCCTGCACTGGATTCTCTCCCTATGAGGGGCCAAAAGGGGACAGAGGGCCCCGGGGCTACCCCTTCAGGTTGCCCAACACTGCTAGCAGCACTCTCCTACCCTTAGTTCTTGCATCCAGGCAGCAGAGGTGGATGCAGGTCCCTGTGCAGATGCACAAAGACTGGCCTTTAACACAGAAAACAGGAACTGAAACTCTTTATGTAGGCACAGCGTGGAGCCTGACCCATAGGCTACTGAAATCAATGGAAGTTTTTCCAAAGCAGTGATCACCAACCAGTCGATCGGGATCTACCAGTAGATCTTGGAGCCTCTGACAGGGGATCCTGACTGGTTTGGGCAAGAGACTGTTATCAAGTGCAGGCATTGCAGCTGCCCTTCCCCCCATGGCTGCACATCTCTTGCCCTTTGCCTTGGAGCTGTCCCCTCAGGAGCCTCCTGCCTGCTGTGCAGCGGAGGGAGAGGAGGGTGCCGATGTCAGGATGCCTCCTCCCACTCTGTATCCTTTCTCCACAGAGCAGGGCAGGGGGCACAACAGGACTTGGGATGGAGTTTGCTGGTTGCTTTTGGAAGTGGTGTAGGGCCAGGGCAGGGGTAAGCCTGCCTTAGCCCCACTGCACCACCACCCAGGAGCCACCTGAGGTGAGCGGTGCCCGGCTGGAGCCCACATCCTGAAACCCTACCCCAGTCAAGAACCCTTCCTGCATCCCAAGCCTCTACCCTAGACCCGAGCACCCCTGCATCCTCCCAGAGCCTGCACCTAGAACCCCCTCTGACACCCCAATGGCCTGCCCCAAACTCAGCTCAGAGCCCCCCTCACACTCCAAATGACTTAATCCAAGACCACAGCCTGCACCCCAACCCGCTGCCCCAGCCTGGTGATAGTGAGGGAGGATGGAGTGAGCAGGGGCAGGGCCTCAGAAAAGTGGCACAAAGTAGGCGGGGCAAGAGCACTTGGGTGTCAGGTAGATCTCGGATTGCACTTAAATTCAAAAAGTGATCTCGTGCTTAAAAAGGTTGAGACCCCTATTCTAAGGGCTTCAGTGACGCCTGATGAACAGCAGCTACATGCCCAAGTTAATGCTAAGATGAGGAAACCTTCAATTTTGGCAATTTCCCGACTTTTTAAATGTTTGATTCCCACAACCTTAGTGTTTCATTAATACACTCACACCCTTGGAAACAAAACAACACATCACGTTTCCTTCAACACCACAGCCCTAATAGCCATTGTTTGTGGTGTTCTCCTGGCCAATCTGATGTTTAACTATTCAGCCATTTCCACCAGGCAACTTTAAGGAGATTAAAATGACAGATTAAAAGGAAAAGGAGGAAAGCAATTCCCTGCCTTGGACATGAACTTTCCTAGAGGACACATTTCTGAATTTTTTTTACAATTAATTAATTAATGTATTTATTTATTAAATGCTATTGTTCCACCTCTGTTCCAGGATGTCAGCCACTCACCTATAGGGAAATGACAGCAACTTGTCATAGCCTTCATAAGAGACCTGCTGACCTGCTGCAATAACTAGCATGCTATTTCCAAAGCTGTCATTCTTGTGAGGCATCCCTATCTGCTACTCAAAGATTTGCTCTGACATGAACCAGTCAGAGCTGTGACTGTTGCTGTCGAGGACTCTGCACACCATGGTCCATGTCAGCTGCACTGTGCTTAGCGTTTGTTTCACCCAATTATTTGTTTGTCAGTTCAAGTCCTGGGTGTCGAGCAGGATTGTCAAGTTATTTTTGGCCCCCCAATGTGTGGCACTGCATAATGAGGCCTTCGGGTGAATACCCATCTCCTCAGCTAGATGCTAAGATGATGTGCTGTTGAAAGACTGGACAGCAGTTTGGTTTTCAGAATACGCTAAGATACTTGGTAGAATACGTAAAAGCAATTTAAAATGCCAAAATCCTGAAGTAGGCAGCTACAAATTCAAAACAAAGCCCTCATATATTACATACAGGACAATTTGAATTTATATTATCCCCAAAGCACGTAGAGCAGAAGATACACGAGGAGTAGGCCAAGCTAGGCAGCACCAGCCTTTCTGTAACAGTTTGCCAGAGCATTAGGAATATTTAATAGGACCAGGATCCTGCGCCATCCTTATGCAGAATACACAGGTGCATAGGGTACCCGAAAATTTAGGGGACCACCCACCTCTTCCTATCCCTGTACCATGGTTCTGCTTCCTCTGGAGAGTATCTCCTTCTAGTTAACTGAAAAGTGAGAATGCCTACCAGAGCTATTAGCAGAACACTGAAACTCTGAAAGAGTACGTCTAGACTACATGCCTCTGGTGATAGATTCCATTTAAATTTAGGGAAAATGAAGCTGCATTTAAATAATCGCCGCATTTAAATTTGGCTGAGCCGATCAGCTGTTTGTCGGCTCAGCGGTAGTCTGGCCCGCTCGACATCAAAGGCATTTGTCGACCTCCCAGGTAAACCTCATCCCAGGAGGTTTAGAGGCATGTAGTCTAGACGTACCCAAAGGGACATTCAAGGGGTAATGAAGCCACTGAACAGGCATTTGCCAACCCCAGGTATGTATTGTCAGTTTCTGAATTTACTATGTTAGTTGACTGGATCTTAGTTTAAAATTTGCTTTAGAAATATTGCATTAGTGTGTCGCTGAAGATTATAAAATTACATCTCTAAAAATCATCATTCCCCCTCGCCTCCGGGCTATCTTTGGGAGAGGGGCACCAGATTAATAGTCCTGCGTAGGGCCCCAATAAATCCTAAGGACGGCCCTGCTAGGGTGCCATGTGCTAGGTGCAACCCACAGACATAACCTAACAGCTTATAATCTAAAGAAGGAAATCTATCAGCAAAAAAACCTTCTCAGACATTTGCATTTGTTGTAGGCAACTTGGCGCTCAATCACGTCCTCTTATACAAACGGGCAAAAACCTTACCTTAGGGCAGGTCTGGGAAAGATGCGGCCCACCTAACACTTTGATCCAGCCCACGGACGGCATCTGGCCACTTTCTATTTGTATCCTGCTGCTTGTGCCACCGAATTTCTAAGCGGGGGCTCAGGCAGCAGGATCCTATTTAAATGGCAGGGGCCGGAGCCACGAGCCCTTTAAAATAGCCACAGCAACCCCAGGCAGCTGCCAGGCAACATGGTAGCAGCGAAGCCGCAAGCCCCTTGCTGTGTTGTTAATTCAACGCCTCTGGCCTCAGACAACTCTGGGGGGAGGCTGGTCCCCAACCCCGCCCCTTCAGGCCCCGCCCTTCCTGGGGTGGAGCCAGCCCATGACCACCTACCAAAATCCATTAAGTGGCCCCCTTGCAAAAATTATTGCTCATCCCTGCCTTAGGAGCTCACCGAAGTCAAAGGGAATTTTTCCATTAACTCCAATGAGCTATGAAGCAGGCCCTTCTCCACTGGAGAACTGTCCGTATGAGTTGGAATGGGCAAGGTCACCATTGTACAACTGCTCCTCAGTGCAGCACCCCACAGATAAACGTGTGTACTCGAAGGCCCGTTCACCATTTGGCAATCGGGCATCATTTTTCAAACGCAAACTGGGTTACAATGAGAAAATTACTCAAAAACCAAGGCCTTCAAACACGTTTCTTCTCAACACAGATGTATTGAGAGAGAATATACACAGCGTCACTTTACTCCTGCTGTTGTCTCTGAATATGCTTTGTGCCTGCCCCATGGGCAAATGAGCAAAAGCTCGTCAGTCAAGGGAACACTATCTCTCCATTAACAAAATGCTAATGACTTGAATTTTTTTTTCCATCTGCTTTGTAATTCTTTATCAATGTCAATGCAACCACAAACTGTCTGCTCATGCAGTGACCAATCCTGCATTCTTTGTGCACTCTAGACTAACACTTGGGACCTCTTAACACCAGCTGACAAAGGGGTTACAGCAATATCTTGATTCTAGTTTGTACATTCTGGTTCACCAAAGAATGTCATGTGCGGTCTTTGGTAAAAGCCAGAGTCACTCTGCTCATTAATATTGTATGAAAGGTAGGAATTATGGCTGGATGCTGAAAATAAGGTTTTCAAGTCTGTATCATAGCAGGGGTGAAAAACAGGTTGTCCTCCAAGCAGTTGGTCTCTTCTATTATTACCATCATCAACTTGAGACACCTCCTGGCCTAATCTGCAGAGGTGCTAGCCCCCCACAGTTCCACAATGGGAGTTCTACGACTAAAATCAGGGGGTGTCGTGGGTGCTCAGATCCTTTGGAAATGAGGCCTCTTCTGCTGGAAGTTGGACATCCAGAAAGCTAGCTGGCACTTGAAATTCTAGGTCTGAATCTTGAAGAAAGAGAAATGATTGAGGAAAACTGTCTTTCAGGTGACCGTAGAAGAAAAAAAAAATAAGGACAGCCACCTCTTGCATCAGTCTATTAGCACATACAACACAAGGCCATTTGCTGTTCAAAAGGGCCCTTAAAGCAATTTATTTGTTATCTCTTAAGTATAAGTTTACACTGGCCATTTAAACAGCTTGTTGAGCAGTGAACAACACTCCTTTCACAAACACAATCACTCACCACTTGATGCATTCCTCCGTGTGCTCCAGACACACATGCAGGGTGCTAGAGTCAAATCCAGTCTAGGAAATAGTTTATTACAGCAAATACATTTCACATGCAGGCCGATGCCGTGTGTATGTCTATGCTACAGCGGCTATAGCAGCAGTGACAGCATTGCAGCTGTCACCCTGTGATGTAGCGAGTTCCTACATGGATGGAAGATGTTTTTTCTATCAACGAAGGTAATCCACCTTTCTAAGAAGTGATAGCTAAGTCCATGGACGAATTCTTCTATCTGTCTACTGTCACAGCTAGGTTGACCTAACTATGTCACGCAGGGCATGAAATTTCTCACAGCTCTGAATGATGTAGCTAGGGAGATCGAATTTTTAGGTGCAGTCCAGGCCTGAGCCAAGTTCTTCCTTCAATTACACAAGTGCAGTCTCATGCAAAGTCAGTAGGGACTGCAGTGGTAGTGAGATGAAATCATGAGAGGCTGAAAGTGCTCAGAACCTCTCAAGATTTGCCACTAGGACTCTAATCCATCGAAGCGCCTATGTAGAGGCTTAACTCTAACAAGTGCTTAAAATTAAGCATGCACTGGAGTCGATGAACTGGGGCCTCAATAAGGACAAAGTAGAGGACCATTCTTCAGCTACCCTTCAATCCACTCTATACTTGGGGCATGCTCGTACAGGGACATATAAGATGAATCTTCTCTCATTTCTTACATGCCTTGATGAGCAGTGAAATAGTTATCAATTTTGACATTTCACTAGTCAGGGAATTAGCTCCCACTGAAATAAATAGAGTAGTTCACACCTCAGAGCCTTGTTTCAGGCTCTTCACACATTCATGCAACTATTGTTCCATTGGGTCACATTTAAGGGTTTCTTCTGGACCTATCTAGACACTTACTTGTTTTCCTTCTCTCTCTTTAAACAAAGAGCTGAGGGCTTATCTACAGTGTCCACACTCCAGGGGTATGTCTAGACTTCATGCCTCTGTTGGCAGAGGCATGTAAAATAGGCTACCTGACATAGTCAATGAAGCGGGGATTTAAATATCCCCGGCTTCATTAAAATTAAAGTGGCCGCCGCGCTGTGCGGGCTCAGCTGATCGTTGGCACAGCGCGCAAGTCAAGACGCGGATCGATCGACAGAGGAAGCCTTTGTTAGCCGCTCCCTTATGCCTCGTGAGACAGAAGCATGTAGTCTAGACATACCCGAAGGGTGTAAATTCTAGTGTGCATTAGAGTGTCACTCTCTGTCTGTGTGGATCCTGCTGACATGCATTACAACAGGGGAACCTATGATCTGGTCACCAGGCTTGCCTAGATCTGGCCCCCAAGGCTTGGGGCTCCCCCTCCAGTATTGGGGAGCTAGTCTCCCACCCACACACCAGAGCTTGGGAATATGGGGCGTGTCTTTCTGCTTCTCAGTCAGGGCCTCATCAGTGAGGGGTTTTTTTCTTCTTTTTCTGCTTCTCACTTTTGTGTGCCTGCGACTGATTTTTCTGTAAGTCAGCAGCCCCCACCCAGAAAATGTTCCCCGCCCCTGCACTAGAAATAAACCACTGCATGTTAATCTGGTCCTGCTTCAAACAGGACTATGTTAGTGTGCACTAGGCACTTCCAGTGCATGCCAGCAGGATCTACATGGACCAGTTAATGAGCACTAGAATTTACACCTCATGTGCAGCATAATACACAGCATAGACAAGTGTAGGGGCTCTGGTCTGGTCTACACTGCAGACTTCTACTAGCATAGCTGTGTCAGCTAGTGGCTAGAAAAGATGTGATCCCCAACCAATATAGCTCTGGCAGCAGTAGGGCTTACACAGATGCAGTTATACTTTGCAAAACTATGCTTTTATAGCTTGTTGGCTTATGGGGAGGGGGGGTGATTTCATTAGTACAGATGTGATCACCCTGGGAGCACTTTGCCAGTAGTATATCAGCATTCCTACACCGGTAAAGCATTCCTAGTGTTGACATGCCCCCGGAGAGCAATGAGGAGGTATGTGTTTGCTACCCTCAGTTCCTTTCCCACACTTTGGGAAACACTAACGTGCATAACCCCACTGTCTTTCCTGGGGCTGCCTTAATGAATAAGTACTGTCGTGCTGTACAGCATTATTTTACATGATCAATCATATTACAAATATGCTGGTGTTATGGCAAGGCTAAATGGCAACTCTGTTCGGGAGTAAAAATAAATAAAAAGCCAATTTGCTTTGTTTTATGGAACAACTTTGAAGGTATTTAAAAGTGCTCACTAAATCTGCTGATATTAAATGTCTATTTTTGCCCAGGGTTGAGACACTTTGCTATATAACAGTAGGCCAGCGTGATGCTGAATCTATTTTTTGTTTAACTGTGGTCGTTTAATATAAAACAGCCTGAGTAAGAGACTCAAAATCAGGCTTTAAGTTAGGAGGGCTATTAAAATCCATAGCGTCCTGTGAGGAAAAAGGTGAGATTCATTCATATGGCTGATACATTAGGCTTAAAAAAGATATGTTTCTCAAGGGACCTTTGGAGAAAGTCCTATTGTACCTCCTTACCAGACAAAAGCCATTTATCAAGTAGAGCACTGTTGACAATCATTTTAATTATTAGGTTGCTCAGTAATGAGTCAGGTTAGTCACTAGAAATAAGCTGTTTTCCCCCATATGAACTAGACTGTACAGATAAAGCTAAGTTAGGATCCATTCCTAATCAGTACTTTTGAGCAGGACACAGGGTAAATCTGCAGTATGGGAGCCTAGTACAGTTACAGGAGATGTTATGCCCTAATCAATAACGAATAGCTGTTTGCAGTATTCTTTGTAGCTGTGCTGGTCCCAGGATATGAGAGAGAGAAGGCAGATGAAGAAAAGCTCTGTATAGCTTTTCTCTTTCACAGACCAGTAAAAGATACTACCTCACTCGCCTTGCCTCTAACAAACAGCAGATCAACTGCATATTTGCACGAGGAGGAGACCAGGATGCCAAAGAGAGTGATCTTTTGCTGGGGTAAGTGCCAACTCTCAAGAAGTGGCAAAAGAAGTGTACACAATAGACTGCAAGTTGGGCCCAGGTTATTTACTTAAAATGAACTGGTTAGTTACATGCTAGCATTTAAAATATAAATAAACGTAAAGGAAATACAGTGGGGGGATCAATTAATATTGTTCAGTGTTTTCTTAACTCACACATGCATTGCAGCTATATATGTGTAAAAGAGGAGTAACTTCATTGAGGTGGGCAGCTCATGTGAGTGTAAAACTGATGAAAGTGGGTAGAGTCAGGCTCATATGCCCAGGTCTTCCAAAGGTATATAGGCTCCTAACTTGCACTGATTTCAATACTAGTTAGGAGTCTAAATACGTGTGAAAATCTGGGCCTACAGTGTCTAGTTCGCAGTCTTAAAAGAACATTATTGTGCTTTTCCAATCGAAATGAAATGTATTTGTTAAGATAACAAACACATGGTAAGGCATATTTAACTTGTGTAAGGAAAAAAGGAGGAGGAAAAATCTCATGTAAACAACAAAACAATACAGCTTTATCTAATCTCAATAATTTATTGCTGCTTGTCTGTGTGTGTGTGTGTTTTACTGACAAAATAAAATAAATTGAATCAGCTCACACATGATAACATGCTCTTTCCTAACTCATACTAATTGCTTGGCTAATTGATGTTTGTTGAACTTTCTCCATTTCATTGAGTGATTAGGTACAAAGCTAACAGTTGACATCTGTAGGCGCTTAACTGGCGTCTGTAATTACTGTTAATGTTAAATAATTGTTAGTTAATTGGAGTGGTAACTGACTGAATAGAATCCAGATTGTGAAGCAAAAAGAGACCTAGTTAAATAAACATACATTTTTTCAGAGAAAACAACGGTTTATTACAGTGGCAGGACTAACAATAGTCTAGATCCAGGAGGTCGGCAGCGCTTTCCATTTCTGAAATATCGTTCCAGAGCCCACATTGGACTCCACTAATCTAGAAGCAGTTCATGTCAGAAACTCTGTAATCAAAACATTCTATTCCAAAGAACTTTTAATCTTATTTTGACTTGATTTTTGTGGCTTGTTATTTTACAGTGCAATGCTGATAAGTCTGAGAAAATCAAATAGAGCTTAATCTACAAAATAAATCCTGGAGCCAGAACAGATAAAATTATGCTTTAGTAAACATTACCGTTTTGCTCACTGATACTGGATTAGTTTGACTTTGCTAAAATCAACAGTTTCAAATAAATTCTTAAAGGAACAGGATCCACTGTGGAGCAGCAGATAGTTATATTAAACTCCAAGTAAAAATGGGCAAGGTCTCTTAAAAGTACATTTGCCAATTATAATTTCGGCACTCCAATAAAAATATCATTGCTCACAGGTACCTGTATTTTCATACTTAATTTGAGAAATTATAGCTGATTATAGCTACTGTCTCTTCCACAGCTGGCAGCCCTGTTTCACTCTCCTGCCTCTAGCAACTGTAGCTGTGGAGAAAGGGTGAGGAGAAAGTGCAAGTGTGCAGAGGAGGAGACTGTGAAGATGGCATACAGGTGTAAATGGGAAACTATGCTCCCTCACTAAGGGCACCAGAACCATCCACCATGTAAACAGCTGGCAGGCAGTGCATCTTGCATGCAGTGGTGCAAAATGTGCTTCCAGATGTGACACTGTACAACAAGCTTTGTGTTCAGATAAAGCCTTCAGCACACAAAATAACTAATTCTCTCATCTAGGAATTAGAGCAAAAGGCAAGCCCCTCCCCCCCCCCCCCCACACTTTTTATTAAACTGTGGAATTATATGGAAGCAAAGCAGCCTTTCTTCTAGTCCACTTGGAAGCACTGCCTCATTGCAAGGATACTGGGGTCTTCAAAACAGGCAGCTTCATCCAATAGTTTGTGATTTTTCAGCCTAGCCTCTCCCCTGGCTGGATGGCAACATTTAACGTCTAGGTTGGGGCCTGCCAAATGAATTTGCCTTTTAATTCTGCATCAGGCTCCTTTGAGATCCAAAGCCCATGGACTCAAGTTACAAGCTCCCCTTTGGAGACATACCTTGGTCATAGTCCCATTTAATGAGTGAGCCGCCTTCAGAAGCACAAAGACAATGATTCCAGGCAGGGAGCTGCTCTTGCAGTTCAATAATTCCTGGGCTTCTCTAGCCAGCTGGTTAGTTTCCAAGGGCAGCAGAGCCACTACACAAGTAGCACAGAAGTAGTAGGCTGGGAACGCACTCTCCACCCATTGTTAGACATGCAGAGTGAGAAGCACTAAAATGTGAAGGTGGCAGCCAAGGAGAAGGTGGTGGGTGAGTGAGTAGGTTGGGCACGGGGGAGGTGTTACTGTTACTCTCTAAGGTGCTGCAAGACTATTTGTTATTTTTACAGGGTTTTTTTTCTGTTACAGACTAACATGGCTACTCCCTCTGAAACTTCTAGGCTCCTGAGAGAGTAAAAGGCAGAGGCAGGGTTATGTGCCTGGCCACTATGGAGGGTTGGGAAGGTAGTTTTCTGCAATACTTAGGTATGTTGAGAGCATGAGCATGTTTTTATATGCAGTGGTGATTTCTAGTTAGTTTACCTGGAGAGAGAAGCCCCTCTCTTCCATCATAGCAATTCCTGTGAATTGGATCAGGGAAGAAAAGTATTTGTCTGTTTCACTTTCCTGCCTGTTTGCAAAGACAGATGTGGCAGGGAATCTGGAAGAAATGATCTACCAAACAGACAGATAGGGATCAAGAACGGATTTTCTGGAGGACAGTATCTCTCCAGAACAACCTAAAAAAGCTAGGCTTTGCCAAAAGCAGCATTTGAGCCATCACAGACAACTAGCAACCCACACCCCTCTATCTACTTCAGGCTGAGAAGCTAAATATTTCCCTGACATCTGGCTTTGGCACTAAGGCAGATGGATTCATAAAGTTTACATGAACATCCTGTAAACAATTTGAACATAAAAAGCTGTAACAGCCTAACTGGGACCCTGATCAAAGGAAACTCCAGTATAGTGTACAGAATAAAACTTTAACAGCTTGAGAATCACTTTTTTCCCCTTCAGGAAAGTCAGTTTTCTGGGCAGAGGGGTTAACATACAACATGGAGGCAATAGGAGAAATTGCTTGCTCCACAACTATGACTTTGAACAGTGTCTGTTATCAAAAGATAAAGGAAGAACTTCATTACTCTGGGAAATTACACTACAAAATTTGGTTAACAACCTTGAGTACCTGGGCCAGGCTTAATGATATTAACGTTGATGCTTTCCAACCTCAAAGGAAAGTTGATATGTCCATTTAAAACACCTATGGGCACACCCAGTGTCTGATTTTTATACTCAGACATACTGATTGAAATCAACTAGGAGATCTGTCAATCTAATCATGGACATACCTCACAGTGTGGCAAATCCCAAATGAGGAAACAGATCTCATGGCTAATCCATTGGACTGGGACTCCGAAAATCTGAGTTCAAACCATAGTTCAACCACAGACTTGTTGTATGCCTTTGAGGAAATCATTTAATCTCTCTATACCTCTGTTTCCTATTTCTAAAATGGCACTTCCTTTCCCGTACCTTTGACTGTCTTGCTTATTTTGATTGTAACATTTTCAAAAGCATTTACTACTTAGGCATCTAACTCCCCACCCAGTAGGTGATGAAGTGTCTAAATACCTTAGAAACTTAAATCCTATTGTCAAAGGCACTCTACATCCCAGTGTCTTTCAATGAAACTTACAACTAAGCCTCTGAGTGGCTTGAAAATTTTGCCCTAAGCTTTTTGTAGGAGGGACCTTGTCTTGTTGTGTGTCTGCACAGAGATTAGCAGAATTGGATCCTGCTAACATTTTGGGTCTGTAGGTGCTACTGTAATACAATAGCTAACTACATGATAATAAAGGGTAATATAATGTATATGACAAAAACCTAAAATGAAGGGCACAACAAATTAAGAATGAAAATGCAAAGTTGGTGGGGGTGTCATTTCTTTTGTGCAAATAACTTTTTCTGAAGCATCAGTGTTAACAATCTTTTGTTTCTGATGCAAATAATTTTAAACCAATTACCAATTTTAAACCAATTTTAAACCAAATAATTTAAACCAAAGGTACGAGAATGCCACCTTTATGTGGTATGTAGATAACATTGAGGGATATTTGAGATGCAGGCCAAGGATGTATGCTTGTCAGTTTGCCATACTTTGTCAGACTGCTCAATCAGCCAAGGGCTTTGAAGAGTTTCGACGTGGTTTACCAAATGCAAATTTAACCTTTCTTAGACTGATTTTTATTGCTTCTGGCAAAAGGAACACTGGACAACACAGGGAAAGAGCTGGCTTTAAAGCAAACAGCCCACTTTGGAAAAAAAGAGAACTTGAACTTGAAATGCATCAAACTGACAGTTCTTTGACAGCCTAGTCAACCATCCATCCAACAGACACTCAGAGGACAGACTAACAACAAACCACAACCTATAATGAGAATCCCTGCACCTGTCTGGAAGCAATTACTGACATTATCTTTCAATAATGGAACTTTCTGAGATTGTTTTCCAGATATTTAGCTATTTGAACATTAATCCCTTTAACAAAACTGTCCCCTATACTTTTTCTACCCTTTTCCCCTTAATCTCTTTCTCACGGGGGGGACCAAAACAAAATACAACCAGTCAGCCTAGTTTTTCAGCACCTGGATTTATACTGATTCTCCCCCTTGTCATTCATGTTGCCAACAGGAATTAGCATATGGCTTGAAGGGGAAACTCAGGAGGAGAAAAGAAAGATGCCATTTTGATGGAAATAAGGGGCAAAGGAATAATCTACCATCAACTAAAAAGCTTATTTGTGTATGGTTTCCCAAGAAAAGCTTAGAAAAGCCTATGTTGATTTTAGGCTACACAAAGAAACCCTAATCCTTTCAAGGGAACTAAATCACCAAAGAAAAGTACCTCAGAAGAAAAGGCTCCCTGTCAAGCAAGGTTATTCACAACCAAATAGATGCCACAAATCAAACTGGGTAAGTAAACAAAAATAAGAATGTGGGCAATGTGTTTGATTCTAGAAAGAAAACGAAAGGAAGAGGAACAGGGGCCTAGTCTTCATCAATCACTTTTCATCCTTCAATTGAAGAGATCCCTTCAGCCTAGTTACAGGCTATCAGTCAGGAATGTTGATTCACTGGATTGGCTTCTATTCTATTCTGGCTCCATCTCAAGAAAGGACTACTCAAATTCCAAGGCTTTTTACAGCAAATTAGCAAAATAAAGATGCAGTCACATGTAGTTTGGGGGCTTTGGGTCCCTGAACACACAAGTCTTCCTTTTTTTTGTGACCTATTTTTTTCAAGGTTGGGGGTGGGGAAGAAGCTGGAAGAAGGGCTGCAAATTTAAACAGAATAGAAAATATACATTTTCCAAGTTGGAGAACTTATTTCAACCAAAATTTTTTTTTTAAAAACCCTCAGAATGTACTTCAAAAGGATGTTAATACATAAAAAGGGAATGCTGATCCATAAGGCAATTAAAAGAGATATAATTCAATATGCATCAAAGTAATTTTCAGAAGTAGTGTATCAGCATGGGAATCCCAAATATAATGGGCTATGTAACGCCCACAGCTACACCCCGCCACCCTCAGCTCCATGGAATCAAAAGAGACAGAAATTGGCAAGATGTGGCATTTTTCTAATTTAAAAATGATCTACCAGGACAAACCAAAACAACAAACCAGCCAACCAAACCCAAAAAAGCTCAATGTGAGAAACACACAGTATAAGTCACCATCCAAAGTATTCACCTAGACAACAGAAAAGGCTTACATTTCAATTTAATCAAGCCTGTATTTTCCACTGAAACCTTGCTCCAGCACTCCAATGAAATTATAATTTAAGACAGTATGAGATTAGAACTGAAAGCACACCTTCTTACTAAGCAATTGGCATGCACTGCCACTAAACAGGTGTTATAGTGGGGGGGGGGAGAGAAAAGATCAAACAGTTTATGTAATTTCAAGCCTTTGAATTATACACCTTGGCACAGCTAGGGATTCAAGTTTCTCTCCCCCGCCCTGCCCCCAAGAAGAAAAGCACCCCCACATTATTTTCAAGAATGCTGCTTCAAATAAGCACTGCACAGAAACCCACTGACACGGATTTAAGGCAAGTATTCCTTTAATGTACTGTTAAATCATTAGCCACTCTCTCTTTACATTGCTGTTTGGGAGAAATGAATGGGCTATTGCATATTTAAATGTGGCCCTCTATATCGTTTATTAACTTTACAGAAAGCATACTGCACAGCAAGCCATGGTTTATTACTATTATCCCGTGAATACTAAATGCTGGCTGGTTATTACTGTCAGCAGTACAAATTGGCTATTCATAATTCCATGTCTATCATGTAGCTGATGAGTAACAATCATGCTAAAACATTTTGAAAACTGTTACAGTTATTTAAATGAACTTAAATTAAAGCCATTTGTAAAATAAACTATTCCCTAATATTGTTATTTAAATTAATTCTGACTGGGCAGGCAATGCATTATTTAAAGTCTTTATTTTATATTGCTTTTGCAAAGCAATTATGAAGCATATAGAACATGTCTGAAACCAGGGGAAACATAAAAAGCACTAACAAGCTGATTGCTACATTCCTGCAAGACAAGTTACATTTTATCTCTCATTGAAATTACCATGAAAAGAAATGCATGTTGAAAAAATATGCTTGTGATGGGGATTGCAGTCTTACCTTTATTTGTAACAGTGTTGAATAGTTTTTCGGAGCTGGCATCAGATGCCTGAAACACCAATGAAAAAGAAGGTACGTATTATACATATTATTAAAAAATGTGTATGTATATTTATATACCTTAGAAAAACCAAAACAGTTTGACAAAACAAGAAAGCTGATGAAAGCTGCAGCTCCAGAAAAAAAAACATCCATAAGATGGTGCTATTTGGCTGTGTTTCACTGTCCTGCAGTGCAGCTATTGATTTGGAAAGATTCTATTTAATACATTTAAAAAATTATTCCTTATTCAACATATTAGCTGCACACAAAATATATTTTTGTATAAAGATACAGGCAACCCAACTTGTTCTGACAATCATTTTGCAGCTTAGGACAGACACCATAATTCTGAATTACTCATTTGCAGTCTCATGTGTTTGCAGTTCTGTGGGTTCCTTTGTTTTTAAAAAATTTCTTCTAAGACCCAGAGTATTGACCTTTCTCATTTTTAGCATTTCAAACTTAGGCCAGTGCTTCTATGAATTGCTATAATGCTCTGTTTATTAAACGAGACATTATTAACCTTTAACAGAAATATCTCAGCATTGGGTTCACCTTGGTCAAAATAATCTAGACACGACTCTCTGCATAAACTGATCACTATTTCGTATTATTCCCCATCATGCCTGCGTTATCTTTGCTTTTTCTTGAAAAAACCCATTCTGAATTATTGCAATAATTTTCACATGAGTAGGCTAATTTTTTTTATCAATAAAACTGAAACCTTATTTAAATTTCATGTAAAATAACTGTGCACCTCTGCTCCAATGGCAAAATATTAACAAGTCAGCAAAGGGAAAATATCCCGATAATAAAAAGAGGTTATTCTTATCCTCAACTTATTTCCCTAAAACTGAAAAGTTCAAGTTTACATCTCTGTTGTTCATGTGTGTACATATGTGGGTATACACACACCACACACACATACCACACACCACACACACATCTGAGCCTACATCTGTATTATATGTGAATTTACAAAATATATGTAGAAGGTATTAAAGTGTAACACTATTTCAGATACAACATTTTGGGGGATAATTGATATTTTATAAAATGAAATGTGCTTATTAACAAAATATTCTATTGAAAGCACAAAATACGATTGCAACATTTGTAAAATATGTTTAGCTTCTTGGTCTTTGGCTCTGATACAGCATTGTTTTCCATTTGGATTCAGTGAACACAGCTTAAAAGCATCCTGTATTTTGAAAGCAAATACTTTTTATTAACACACACATACACACACTTAAATCAGGAAGTCATTTCTTAAGTTATGTCTACGAAAATAAATTTATTGAACGTATATTATATTACAATACAGTATATATAAACTGATATATACACACACACATTCATAAATCAGTTTATATACAATGAACTATAATGTAATAACACATGCAAGTATACATTCATTGAACATCAAATTAAGGTACCTTTTTACACCTGTATTTTTATTTATTAAAAACTGCTCGGTTCGCTCCCAGAATTCTAAATGGATTTGACCAGATTACTGCTCTATGTATTATTTAAAAGCTGGGCTAGGATACTTCTTTCTGATTAAATACCTTGTAAACACTGGATTTATTATCCAGTGATGGATTTATTATTCAGTGATGCCCTTCTTTAAATTAATGAAAATATGGGAATAAAGTATAAATTGAAGAGATCAAGGAAGCCATGTATTTTAAAGAGCAGTTGGACATTATTGCAACAAATTAGGAGATTTCTCCATGCTTTCATAACCGTGCCAATCATCCTGTTCTTTGATTAAAAATAATAGCCTTTCAGGCTGGATCTCATCTGCTACCGCCTTTCTAAATTCAGTTTCCCCTTAAAAGTCAGGCTCTTCCCAAATCATTCACTTTTGAAAAAAATCAAGGTTTAATTACTTTTATTGGCAATGACTGGTTATAGCTTTAGAAATTATTTTATTCCAGCATTTTGAAACAAAAGAGCCTTGAAAATGTGCGTGCTTCCTGATCGCTTTCTCTGCCCTCCCCTCTCCCGCCCACCCCCCCAGAAACAATGGAAAAAGGGGGAAAGATTTTTTCTAAAGCTTGATATATTTTGGGGAGTGGGGGGGGAGACTTTTTTTCCCCACATTCAGAATTTGCAGGTGACAATTTTTCCTGTCCACTGCAAAACACTTTAAGAAACACCACTGAAAAGCCTGTGTGTGACATTAGTTAAACCTAGGTTTAATAATACATTCTGCATGAACAACCTTTACACTTTAAATTACAGATGTGATTATTAGCATGGCTACACAATAACTTAAAGAAAATAATTTTACAAAGACAAAGGCTGCTGGAAAGTGAATGCCTCTTTTGCCTTAATAACTGCACAGTTCAATGTGCCAGTAACAACTTACACATTAAAAAGAAAAACAAAACAACAACAAACCCAACAATGTATGCAAATAATCAGCAGTCACCTGGTTAACTCCAACAGCTAGACAGAACTTTTGTTTTTAAATATGAAACCTTCATTAAGATTAACAACAAAGTAGACAACTAATAGTAAAAAAACCCAATCATTACCACCAAACCTTGGTCCAATAATTAACTAATTCCTACACAATTATTGCTTTCTTTTCTTTATTTTATTCAATTATTAATTAGCCCAATTAAATGGCACCTATAGCTAATAAAAACAAAATGTTTTCAAAAAAAAACATTAAACACGAATGAAAAAAAGTCACTAAAATACGTCTGTCTCTGCACTTGTCTTAAAATCTCTTGCACATAGACAATGAAAATCTGCTAGCAGCAAATGACAATGTTTTTACTTTATTGTCTAATGATTTGAGGAAGTGTTTCAGATCTTGATTTTTTAAGTAATGGAGACTGGCTTTTTGGATATTTGAGATTTCCTTTCCATGAGACAAGAGAAAATGTGTATTAGTTCACCACCATCTAAATCATTTCCACTGCTGGAGATGAGTAGTGTCATCACATGTCTGGAAAACCGTGTTAGTGCATGTTCTATATACAATCTATGCTAATACAATGTATTTTTTTTTCTTTTGAACATCATCCTCTAGCCTGCCTTGGACTGTGTGAGAAATGATGCGGAAGCGGATTATAAACAACTCTCGCTCGCTCGCTCTTTGTACTTTGCTTAGCAAGCACAGCCTAGTCTTTTACAAAACGAACGATGGAAATCAGCGATCGCGGGGCTAACGCAGGACCCGCAGAATAATCTTCTATCCCGTCTAGGAACTGACTGGCATGCAGGGCAAAGGTTTCTAAAATAGTTCCTGTCCAGACCGCGAGGCTGGGCGCCTTCTTGGCTTGCAAAACCGCCAACTCTCCCAGGCAAGACTGTCGAGCTTGGCACCCCGCGCACCTGTGCCCCCCACCCCGGAACCCCGAGATGCGGTTATGGGCTGAGACAGCTCCGCATCAGGCCACTTCGACAGCACCGGGTCACACTTGCAATGTTCTCCCTTTGCACGCAACCTCCCCCCCTCCGCCCCCGCCAAGCCAGGGGCATGGAAACTGATCTGCACCGCAACTTGGGCAGCGAAGCCCCTCACTCTTGTGTTCAGAGGGAGCCTTTGCACCCCCGCTCCCCGCGGTGCGGTCGGTTGCCAGCTGTGGTCCCCAGAACTAGGGGCACCTTCCCCCCCTTCCGCTTCATTCCCTCTCCTTCGATCACCTTCCCCGCGCTCTCTTTCTCTCCCACACAGTCACTCCGCCAAATGTCAACAGTAGGGGACGAGCCGCAGGCTTTAGAACAAACAATGGGGCGAAACACCCAGGCCCGTCCGACCTGCCCCCAGCTGTCCCTCTGGGGCCGGACCCAGAGAGCCGCCAGGCCGAATCCAGCCCAAGTGCAAGCCCCCCTGCCCCCCAACTGCGTGCGCTCCGGGCGCACCAAAGCATGGAGCTTGTTTGGCGAGGGACTCCCCCGCAGGGATCCCCGAGGAAGGGGGCTTCACCGTCCCTTCCTTCACCTCGCAAGGGCCTTTGGGGGGCACCGAAAAGCAAGGAAGCCAGACCGGAGCGAAGCTGCCCGGAACCCCGTCCCAGAGCGAGCCACATCCTGCTGGGAACCGCGCCGCGGCCAGAGGACCCCTCCAGCCACCCGGAGTCCGTCTCTCAGCCGCCCCACGGAGCCATCTGCACCCAACGGACGGGCAGCAGCGATCCCACTAGCGCCAAGCGCAGGCAAAACACTTCGCCGGGCTCCTCCAACCACCCCACTGTGCTCCCCCACCCCAAGGCTGCCAGAGCCCAGCCCGGTCGAACCCCCCCGAGAGCGGAAGGCGCAAAGGGGCGCGGGGCATTTACCTGATGGCGAAGGGCAACGCGCCACTGACAGCCCCAAGTTCCTGCTGGGCGCGCGTGTGGACGCGCGTCCTCGTCTCCAGCCAACTCGGATCCAGCGCGGCTCGGCCAAGTCTCCACGCGGCACCCGAACTAATCCGTCAGAGGCCCGTCCCGCCCGGGCGGGGGCCCCGCAGCGCGCCGCCAGCCATCCCCGCTGGAGAGCGGCCCCCGCTCCCGCAAGACGGTTCCCGGGGCGGGCGGCTAGTCAAGCGGCGGCGGCAGGACAAAGAAAACCATGTGCGGCCGCGGCGCCTCCCCCACCTGCGCCCCGGGCTGGAGACCCGCTCCGCGCCGCGCGCCTCGGGGGCGCTCGGACCCCCCGGCCGGCCTCGCACACGCTCCGGGGCCGGGGGCAGCGCGGGGCTCCGGCTGCGGCTGGACCCGAGCGGCGGGGGCGGCTGGTTGGCGGGTCGGAGTCACTGGGTTTGGGCCCCCGCTGCGCAGACAAAGCGGCTCAAGTGAATTCCATTGGAAGCCGCGGCGCAGGGGGCGACATCCCGGCCCGACGCCCCTCCGAGCGGCTTGGCACCCTGTAATCCCGAGGCGGGCCCCCGCCCCAGCGAGGAGGCTGCGGGCCCCGGGCGGCTGCGCTGCACAAAACAAGGCGCCCGAGCTGCTCCCGATGGGCGCCTGGCCGCATAGGCACCGCTCCGAGTGCGCCCCGGCCCGCCGGCTTCCCCCGCGCCGCGTCTAGCCGGGAGCGCTCCACGTTCAGAGACTCCGCCGCTTGCCGAGAGGGACTTCCCACCCGGCGCTGCTCCTCCTCCTCCTCCTCCCGCCCGCCCTGCCTCCCCGGCGTCCCCGCCCTGCCTCCCCCCGCTCCGCCACCAGCCCCCGCCGGCTGCACCGCTGCCTGGCCTCCGCGCCCCGGCCTGACCTCTGCGCGCCCTGCCCCACTGCGCCTCCAGTCTGCCCTACCCGGGGCCTCTGCCCCCCTCCCCGCCTCCAGTCTGTCCTACCCCGGGCCTCTGCCCCCTCCCCGCCTCCAGTCTGTCCTGCCCGGGGCCTCTGTCCCCTCCCCGCCTCCAGTCTGTCCTGCCCGGGGCCTCTGCCCCCTCCCCGCCTCCAGTCTGCCCTACCCCGGGCCTCTGCCCCCTCCCCGCCTCCAGTCTGTCGGGCCTCTGCCCCCTCCCCGCCTCCAGTCTGCCCTACCCCGGGCCTCTGCCCCCACCCCGCCTCCAGTCTGCCCTACCCGGGCCTCTGCCTCCCCGCCTCCAGTCTGTCCCTACCCGGGCCTCTGCCCCACCCCGCCTCCAGTCTGCCCCTACCCCGGGCCTCTGCCCCCTCCCCGCCTCCAGTCTGTCCTACCCCGGGCCTCTGCCCCTCCCCGCCTCCAGTCTGCCCCTACCCCGGGCCTCTGCCCCCTCCCCGCCACCAGTCTGTCCCCACCCCGGGCCTCTGCCCCTCCCCGCCACCAGTCTGCCCTACCCCGGGCCTCTGCCCCTCCCCGCCTCCAGTCTGTCCTGCCCGGGGCCTCTGCCCCCTCCCGCCTCCAGTCTGTCTCCTGCCGGGCCTCTGCCCCTCCCCGCCTCCAGTCTGTCCCTACCCGGGCCTCTGCCTCCCCCGCCTCCAGTCTGCCCTACCCGGGCCTCTGCCCCCTCCCCGCCTCCAGTCTGCCCTACCCGGGCCTCTGCCCCTCCCGCCTCCAGTCTGCCTCCGGCTACCCCGGGCCTCTGCCCCCACCCCGCCTCCAGTCTGCCCCTACCCCGGGCCTCTGCCCCTCCCCGCCTCCAGTCTGTCCTACCCGGGCCTCTGCCCCCTCCCCGCCTCCAGTCTGCCCTACCCCGGGCCTCTGCCCCCTCCCCGCCACCAGTCTGTCCTACCCGGGCCTCTGCCCCCTCCCCGCCACCAGTCTGCCCCTACCCCGGGCCTCTGCCCCCTCCCCGCCTCCAGTCTGTCCTACCCGGGGCCTCTGCCCCCTCCCCGCCTCCAGTCTGTCCTACCCGGGCCTCTGCCCCTCCCCGCCTCCAGTCTGTCCTACCCCGGGCCTCTGCCCCTCCCCGCCTCCAGTCTGCCCTACCCCGGGCCTCTGCCCCCTCCCCGCCTCAGTCTGTCCTACCCGGGCCTCTGTCCCCTCCTCTGCCTCCAGTCTGTCCTACCCCGGGCCTCTGCCCCTCCCCGCCTCCAGTCTGTCCTACCTGGGGCCTCTGTCCCCCCTCCTCTGCCTCCAGTCTGTCCTACCCGGGCCTCTGCCCCTCCCTGCCTCCAGTCTGTCCTACCCCGGGCCTTTGCCCCACACCCCCGCCTCCAGACTGACCTTCCCCGGCCTTTGTCCTCCTCCTCCGCCTCCAGTCTGTCCTACCCGGGGCCTCTGCCCCCCTCCCCTGCCAACAATCTGTCCTACCCCCGGCCTGTGCTCCCCCCTCCACCCCACGTCCAGTCTGTCCATCCTGTCTTTTCCCATTCTGCTTAAACACACCTGCTCCCCTTCTGCACTACTGTGCACAAGCCTGACCCAGCTGCTCAACTGCTCTGGGCTCCAGCATTTAGTGCAAAGCAGCAGTTACCAGTCCTGTGGCTGTGCTGTCCCACGCTAGGACCAGAAGCAGCTCCCATGAGCGATGGGCTGCTGCATATCTCTGGTACCCAGGCGACTGTGTTTCTGGGGTAATTGAAGCTGGATTTGATACAAGAGAGTATGGTACGGGGATGGCTGCACCAGCTCCAGGGTTCAAATGCCAGGGGACAGTTGCAGGGCCAGGTAGATGCTCACCCAACAGCTTTTGCTTTTCCAGTTCACATTAAGGGATGTAACATTTTGATTAATTGGCTAATTGAATAGTCGATGCTCCCTGAGGCGTTTCAAAGCGGCAGCGCTACATGGAGCTGGTCAGTGCCCAGCTGACCCCAGGCTCCATGCAGCGCTGCTGCTCTGAAACACCAGGGGGAGCCCGCGTCACCTGACCCTGGGCTCCATGTGGCATTGCCAATTTGAAATACTGTGTGCAGCCCGGGCCTGCTGGGGATGTCCACGTGGCATTTCAAGCGGCAGCACCGCTTTGAAGCACCCCCTCCTCTTTCTGATAGAGGCAGCAAGTGCGGGGAGAGGGAGAGGGAAGCAACTAGCTGACTAGCGTGTTGACTAGTCGTTCACATCCCTACTTCATATCAGGCACAACATACGACCAGGGCTAAACATCTGTGCATGTTTCAGTAGAGTTATAAAACCAAGGCCCTGATCACTAGAGCTCATTAAGGATCACATGGCACTTTCAGCAAATGTAGGAATCTTATTCCTACTGTCCTGCCAACATCCACCTTGGAGTTCCCCTTTTGCCTTACTACCTATAGCACTCCAGAATTTCAAGTAGGAAAAGGTATTTGACACCTCCTGTCCTAACCTGGTGTACAGGGCTGCTACCAGCAGCTCATGCCACTCCACAGCTGGCTACATTTTAGCGGTGGGTGAAGTGAACCCATCGGTGGTTATGCCCAGGACAGTTAAGATTGCAGCTGAAGGTAAATGTCGATTTGGTACAGCTTTTGCACCTCTGCACAAGAAATGATGCTAGAAATTGCACCATACATGCACGAACATACTGAAGAAAGGACTAGACGTTTTTATCCCTAAGGCTAGGAGAAATATATCATTTGGTTTTAAAAATTAAACCCAGAATTCTCGAGGGTTGATACATTTTGAGTGCCTCGATTTTTGGGTAACCACTGAGTAGGGATGCTAAATTGCGGTGAATCAGCTAATCGAGTAGACGATGGAATTTCCATCGACTACTCGATTAGTCGATTAGAGGGGGGAGAGGCAGTTACTACCCCAGTGCAGCTCGGGAGTTTAAATGTAGCAGGAGCCAGGCATGCAGCAACCTGGCTCCTATTACATTTTAACTGCAGAGCCACAGCAGGGATAGCTCCCGGGGGCGGTGCTTAGTCCCAGCTTGCGCCAGCCCTGGGAGCTAACCCCACTGCGGCTCCACATTTTGGAGCCCAACAGACATTGACTACATTTAAAATGCAGAGCTGCAGCATCCCAGGGCTGGCACAATCTGGGATTGAACAATCCAGGCTCACGCCGGCTCCAGGACGCTGCAGCCCTGCCCAACCCTGCAGAGACAGAGCTGGGGGGAACCCGCTTTTAAGCCAGCTCCCCTCAGCACTGGCTCCTGCTCCCCCCCCCCTTGCTGCCTCTGTATCAGAGGCAGCAAGGAAGGGGAAAGCATATGCTTATTGGATAGTCAACTCCTCCCTTTCATCCCTACAACTGAGACACTTTGGTCCTTGAGATTAACCAGACATGGCAGGGATTCTTTAGTTTTTGCACAGACTCCAGCTAGTTCAGTTCCAACACCAACTGTTTAGCACCACCAGGAACTATATTTATTAAACTAGTCACTGTACCCCCCTCCCCCGCCAGAGACATGATAAGATCCACAGCAAAAATAAAAACAAATGCATTATTATTATTATTATTATTACTATTATTATTATATCTGTAGCTATTCACTCATGCTACGCAGTAGCGGTTCAGACTCCTATAAAGTTTGCTGCGCTGGAGATGGAAGAAGGGGAGATGCTGAGAGGAATATATCATGTTTCATGGCTACCGTGGGAGTTTCTGTAGCTCAGTGGTTCTTAACTTTTCCAGATGACTGTACCCCTTGTAGGAATCTGATTTGCCTTGCGTATCCCCCAAGTTTCACCACATTTTAAAACAACTTGCTTACAAAATCAGACATAAAAATACAAAACTGTCACAGCACATTACTGAGAAATTGCTTATGTTCTCATTTTTACAGTACAATTATAAAATAAATAATTTGGAATATAAATAACATACTTCCATTTCAGTGTATCGAATAAACAGCAGTGTAATCAAGTCAATGTCTGCATGAAATTTTACTTTGTACTGACTTCGCTGGTGCTTTTTATGTGAGCCTGTTGTGAAATGACACAAATATCTAGAGGAGTTGATGTACCCCATGGAAGACCTCTTTGTACCCCCAGGGATATGCATAGCGCTGGTTGAGAACCACTGCTCTAGCTAGCATCTCTGGTTATGCCTTCACCATCTAGGGACGGTGAGCACTGCAAGCAGCCTGAGTGGTGCTGAAAAGTAAATTATAGCTGCCTCCTACTCATGTATGTTGATGGGGAAGGGAGGGAGGAAGGATTATACATACACACCTTCCCAATACACCCATGCAGGGGCAGCGAGGGGGCAACAGAATTGCTGGAACTCCTGGGCACGTTGTGGGGGAGATGGCTCCATGCTCCCAAAAGGGGCGGGGCCTTGGGCAGAAGGGGCGGGGCTGGGCTGGGGGCAGCCAGCCCTCAAGGCCAGCGGGAACGCACTACGCGGGACTCCAGCGGCAATTTAAAGTGTCCAGTGTTCCAGCCACTACCCCTGCCACAGTGGAAGTGGCAGCAGCCATCAAACCCTGGGCCCGTGTGACGTGCCAGGCCCCGGGGCAGTTGCCCTCTTTGCCCCCCCCCACGTCAGCAGGTCTGAGGGGCCAGGTCAGGTGTGACTTTCGCCACTGAGCTCTGAGTAGGTTCTTGTACTATGTGGGTGCATATGATGAGTATGTTTCCAAGGACACTGTCTAGCTATATTTTGACTTCTGCAATGAGATCATAACATCTCTTCAGTGGAAGTCTAATCAGAAGATTATATAGACACCACAGGTAGTAGCTTGTGCATCACGCCAACACATATTTAGAAAGGAACATGGGGATCAATGACATAATGGAGTCCAGTGGCGTTTTAGGATTAACGACAGTTTACCAGGCCTGTGTCCAGCAAGTCTACATTGTAAAGGTCCAAATGGCTGATGAAGCGGATGTGGGGGGGAACCTAGCAGGAGCCTTGGAGGAATTCTCGTTTTCTCAGCTCTATGAGCTGATGTGTGGTGTTAGCAGGGTCAGTAGGGGCGTCAATGTTTACGGATACCTCTGTGCTTATCAGTTAATCCTGTCGAATACATGCTTTGCCCCCGCCCTCCATGCGGAGCCAGCTCTTAAGCCTACTGTCCTCAAACCCCAGATCCCACAGAGCGCCAGATCCCTCTGATAGAGAGGCAGCAGTGTGGAGGGTGAGGGGGACAGGTGGGAATGGGTACAGCTTCCCACACGTATTGGGTCCCACGGAGCCGCCTGCCCCTGCCCTGGCTGCTTCCCACAGAGGCAGCCAATTTTTAACCTGGCTCCCCTCACAGACCAGCTCCCACCTGCCACTTTGCACTGCTGCCTCTGATAAAGGGGCCTCAGCGTGGGGTGTCAGGAGGCTCCCTGGGAGTGGGGCCAGAGCCCACTGGCTTCTGCCCCCGTCCCCGGGGACTATCGAATAATCGTGTAACCAATAGTATTAGGTGCGGTTACACGATTATTCAAATACATGATATCTAACAGCCCTAAGGATCAGATAGGCCCACGCAGTCTGCCCCTTCCCTTAGAACTGTTATCCACACTGAGTATGGTTGCTGAAGACTCCTTGTACACCTTCTACCACGCTTTATCAAACTCACTGGAAACAGACACACGCTAGCCTAAGACTCTGGGGGCCTGATCCAAAGCCTACAGAAGTCAGTGACAATGTTGCCCTTAGTACCAATGGGCTTTGCATGGGAAATTTGGTTATATGAACAAAGCTGTTGATTCCCAAAATGTAAAATGTAGAGAGGGGCTAGGCCATGCAACCTATTTCAACTACTTAGGAAAAGCCTTCCTACCAGTTTCTGATAAATGATTGTAGGGTTTTATGCAGACATCCCTCAATTCCTGATCCACCAGAGATGACTTTCCCACCAAAATTATTTCTGTGCATTTCCCGAGATTTCATATTTCAGATACACTACATGCCCCCTGGTTTCTGCTGGGACAACTAAGTGGGAATGTGCACAACAACTATACAAATACTGTAGTACTAATAGTAATATTAATATGTTCACAGTGACAGATCCATATAAACACAGTAGCTATAAATATAGCAGAGGGATGGATTATTACATGGCTCTTAAACAGAGGGTGTTCTTTAGGCAATCTGTGAGAGAAATTCTAATCCTTCAGGATAGGATCAGTGAGTCGCATGGTCAAATTCTGATCTGAATCATAGTGGTGTAGACCAGAGTCACTCCACTATAGCTGTGAACAGAAGCTGGCCCTCAGTATTTTACAGCTTTTTGAAGCTCTTCATACATACATATTGTACATGACAATCTTGCATTGGCAATGGAGTGGATTACATGATCTCTTAACTTTTTACTGCACCATATTTCACTTCTAGCTACTTGGTTAAGTTCAGCTGAGCTGGATAACGACCTAAAGTCTTTACTATCTAATGGCTCTTTCATGAGCTAAATGAAATAAGTTGGTGGCCTGAGTCCGCTTCTTAGTAGACTGGTGTCCCCATTACAAAAATATTTAAAAATAGAGCATTTGTGAGCACTATAAGCAAAGTATCCAAGGACTGGATGGACCGTAAGGCCTGGTGTAGGATGGAAGATGTAAAATTAGAGCAAGCTAGCTAACATATTTGAACACATTTGAAAGTTCCATATGGACAAGTCAGTGTATACTTGTTTAGCAAATGTGCCTTCTCTGAACAAAACTTTTCAATTGTGTTAGCCCGGGTCAAACCGGAAATTTGAGTACTCGTCTCCCAAAGGTAGATTGTCAGGGCAGTGGCATGCTGTGCTCATTATACATGTTCTGTAGAGCTGTAGTGGGCTCAATTTTTCCTGCCAGGACCTTCCATGTGCACTTTAATCTTTAGAATGAAAGGGTCGGATCTTAGGGCTTCACCTAAAGCCTACTGAAATCAACAACAAAGAAAAAAACATTGATTTCAGAGGGCTTTGGATCAGGCTTATGGTCTCAGAAGAGTAGGTTTTCAATTATACCAATCCTTTCCATTGAATAAAAATCTGGATTGACTCGGTTTTAAGACATTTCTGTCCCTTGCCCAGGTGGGACCTTGCCCAAATTCTATTTTAATCTATCTGTGGTCTCTGACAATGCTATCACGGTTTCTACAGCGGCACTGGCCTACAGCCATCTGATGAGAGCCAATGAACTTGTGTCAGAACGGACCTCCGAATTTTTTGGCTTGTTTTAAAGATGCCTGGAGGTATCTAGGTCCAATGGAAGTTAGTTAGGAGGACTTGAAACAGCCCAAATGCTGAGCAGTATGTGAACTGCTTTGCTTCCAAACAGTGCAGTAGTTCCAAAGTAGAATTACCCGTCTCTGTAGCAACGTGCAAATGAATTTTGAATTTATGGCAGATTATATCGTATTAAATCATTCATGGCAAGCATTCTCTCACCTGGAAAGCTGCACAGCTTTTTTTCCTGGCCATGTGAAAATTGGATATTCCAATACTTGGGTATTCTGTTGGAAACTGGAAGCTTTTATGGTTCCTCACCATGGCTTATCTTTTCAAAAGGCATTACAGTGTCTGAATTGTGAATGTGATGATACCCTATAAATTCCTTAATAATGCTTTGAAAAAATATATAATTGTATCTGGTAAGGAATATGAGAAGTGGGGGGCTTTATGAGGAAAACATGGATGGAGCTATCAGTGTTTTTAAAGAAATGGCTCCACACAGCTAGTCGGATGTCATAATGTCCCAAAGAGCCAGAACCCGAAGATAATGTGACGTTTTACAAAATAAGTCTGTCCCTATCCCTAGTAACGATCTAGAGGAGCACGATCACAGACAAAATTACAGCTCTTTTAAACATTAAAAGGTGGCAATAAAAAATAGGCTGGATTTTGCCATGGGAATTGAATCCACCCTACCGTGCATGGTTGCACTCTCAGCTTACAAGGTAAGCTACTGCCCCCTCCCACCAGGTGGGCTCTTGGCATTAGATGAAAGGGAAGCTTGCCTGCCTTTTGGGGCATAGGGGGAGGAAAACAGTCTTTATCCTAAGAGACGATGGGGAAAATGCTGTGCAAAGTGTACATTCCTGACAGCAGCAACTAAAAAGCAACAGAGCTGACCTATAATGCTGCAGAATAAGATCGAAATTCAAGAAAAGTCTGCAATTTGGCAAAGCAGAAAACTTTCGCAGGGGAGCATTAATGACAGTGCAACTTTTATGTATTTATTATTTTTCTGCTGCATGGGCAGAACTAAAAACACTTTGTAATCCCTTCTTTTATGCAGAACAGATTGCCGTTTTAAGCAGAGGCCCATAAACTGCAGGTTCAAAGAGACCTGAAACTGAATTAGCATAAAAGCTGGAATTCTCATTTATAGGAGCCGCATCGGCAAGGCAGTCACTCTGCAGGCAGTTTTATGATTTGGGTTTCAAATGGAAACAAAGCATAAAAGCAAGGCTGGGCTGAACAGCAGAGATTTCTTCTCCTCCTCCTTGCGAAGGCCTGATTCTCTGCTGAGTGCTGTCCACTGATTTCAGGGATGATGGATTCTGTCCCCAAACCATCAACAGTCTGGGAAAGGAACCTTCCCTGTCCTATCATCGCTGAGGCACTTTGCTTCCCGACTTCCCTCCCAAACGTCTCCAAATATAGTCACATATTTAGGCTGGAAGGAAGGCAGACATAGTCCTTCTTTTCCTCAGGTTATGGAAAACAAAAATTGCCAAATTTTCCTAGCTATAATTCTCCAGGCAGGGAATATGCACAGTCCCCCATCTCTTTTATGTGCTTTCCTGTGGTTAACATTATCTTTTACTAAAGATAGTACAAAATACTATTTACCTAGCTCCACAGCTTTGAGACTTTGTTGTGGCTTTTAAACTAGATGTTTGCGTAGTTTAATTAATGTAAATTTGTAAAATCCTCTCTCGTTGTAAAAAGATATCATTGAAATCCTCCTTTCCCACCAACTCTGATGTGAGCAGGTTTTAGAAATGAACCACTCATAACAAAATTACACTCCGAGCATTATCACTTATTTTCCAGTTGCCATTTAGTGCTGAAACTAAAAGACCAGTTTAAAAAAACGTTTATGAATATCTTAGTTCATGTATTCAATATCTATTCCAGTCTGCTCCAAAGACAGGGTAAGAGCATCTCTCAAGACACAATAAAGCAGCTATCACTGTGTGCTGTAATCCTGCACTCTGTTAATCAGACCATTTTTAGACAAGAGAATGCTGAGTCAGCACTGGGAACCAACTGAGTCATTTCTTTCATTTTCTAACATGTGAACACAATAATGAAAATCATGCCCAATTTGGCAAGGAGACTAGAAGACATAAATCCAGCTTTCATGGATCACTTTAAAAGTGGTACGCTTGACAAAGAAATATTATTACAAAAACATGTGGCAACTGTTTGAGCTCTTTCACTGATCAGATAAATTTCAACTTTGACTGTTACTTCATCTTTTGATCTGACATTATAGACAATAAAGCTGTACATTTGGTGTCTGTGCACTGTGTAGAAGCCAGCTACCTTGGCAAAAGAATGACCATTACCCTAATGAACAAAACATCCATCTAAAATATTCATGTACAGTGTGATCATATCCAATAGGCAGCATAATAACTTCTGCAGAATTCAAATAACTGAGATGCATCTGAGCAAAGCTGTATTACACCACACATAAAAGGAGTTATTATGGCACCTTTAGAAGAACCAACAAATGAAAAAAAAAGGCTTGGTACATATTTTCCATAACAAAACACAATTGGTTTCAGTGGGATACAGCTCTGTTTCTCATTAGTTATCCTTCACTTGTCAGACAAGTTCCATATTTCACTTGAAACCCACTGAGTATTCTTTTTAGTTTGCTAGGGAAAGTGGCTATACATTTAGCACATTTCCATTACGCTGTGTGTTTTCACAGGTCTGTCTTTAAAACATACTGTACATGCTTTTGCTTCTTTCCCTTAGGATCGCGGGTTTCAACATCCAAGAAGAGTTTAAAAGCAGGTAACAAGTCATCACTTTTGAAGTTGCAGAGGAACTGGAGAGGTGCAATAGCCCCAGCAACCATTATCAGTGCCTACCAGGGTGCCGCGGTATCAAGTTTTATGATAAAGCACTCAGCTGACACCAGAAAAGTAATCATTCTCTCTCCCCTACACCACCCACTTTTTCACAAGGAGGCTTTTTACACTCATTAAATGCAACCTTATCTCTGAAACACTGCAATCCTCAGCAAATGACAAGTGCGCCTAATCTCATTTTCTGACAAGCGATTCTGACAGCACCTTCCTTTTGATTTCTAAGACACGTAGCTAGACATATATTAGTCTGTCAGTCATTGCCCTTAGGTAAGATGAAAAAGAGAGAGAGAGAGATGAACATTTGTGAATGTGAAGAGAACAAGACGAGAAAGAGAATAAGGGACCCTTTCTGGCTATTTTAACCAATGCATGTGCATTTCTTGATTCCTCTCCCCTAGTTTCATCCAGGCATCTTCTATGCTACACAATGGTGTGTTTACTATTCAGAGGTCTTACAACAATTACACCCAAAAGATTGGGTTTGACAAAGATGCATCTATCTAAGAGGCAGTGTGGTGTAGCACTGAAATGAAAATCAGGGTCTGTTCCTGGCTGTGTCACTTTCCCATGCCTGTGGCATTGAGCAAATCACGTCCTCTCTGTGTGCCTCAGTTTTCCTATCATTGAGACCAGTGGATAAAAGCATTAGATAGGAGCCAAGTATTATTCTTATTTCTATGCACACTTCTGTTGTGGACAGGGCACTCCCATTATTGCCATTATAAAACAGAGAAAGTCTTCCTTCAAAATGTACAAGTTTACAAAGTGCTTTGCTCCAGAGAGGTAACCTCAAGCTAGACAAGCCCTTGTTGGCTTTAGGGTACCAAGACTAGCTGGAGGAGTGAAGTGATGCAGATGCTTTTCCAATGGGAATTAGAACAAAAGCACCAAACTACTGTCAGATCATAACAACTGTGGGACACCCTTCTCTCCTCAATTGGTCTAAACACAAAATAGTCACCCGGATGTAAACTCTCACACAGGCCAAATTTCACAATGACACCGAGTGGCATAAATTGCACATTGGGACTAGACAGTGCGTACAATAGGTCTTCAAGCAGGACTCCCAATTGAAATAATCAGAGGAGTTCTGCTTTAAACCTGATGACATTGTATAGTCCTGAAAGGAAGTGGTAAATCTGGCACTGATTTGCCATTCAGCGAGCATGTAAAACAAGTGTACCTCATTTGGGAAGTGTGAGAGGGAAGGAAAATGTAGCAAAAAAGGCAACTAACAAAAGGGTGTAAAATAAAATGGGGAATATAATAAAATGAGGTGGCAGGGAAGTATATTTACTATGCATGCGCCTGTTAGTTACTTTTTCTAACATTTCCTCCTTTTCCCATTTGGCACACAAGTCCCATTTATTTGCATAGCCAAATGCTAATGCAACACAAGTGACTCAGATTTTAGCATTTACGGTCTCTCAGTTTACACCCAACATGTAACATGCAATTTTGCCCAGGGATATCCATAGGCATGACTGCTGCCAACTACAGGCTGAATTTGGCGCTCCCAAACCCGGAGCCATTTGGATCCTTCCCACCCCACAATTTCCTGAATCCTACAGTGCAGGTGAAACTTTACTGTTCATAACAGGATGGGGAAAAAAAGCCCTCAATGAAAGGAAAGTACAAAGAGGCTCAAACCAGTGCTTTAAAGTGATGCCATTTGCAGAGTAATACAGTCATTAAGGACTTGTTTGATGGTGCAAAAAGTAAGCCAAGATCTTTTCTAATACATTCTATTAATCAATACCTACACTAGGAAGACAGGAACAATTAAAGTTTCTCTCCTAGCTCAGACAAAGCAGCATAAAGCTTGTGATCTACTTAAGTAGCCGCCAGTCAATGGAAAGATGAAAAGACTTCTTTAGTTTTACTTAAGAGCTGAAATGATGTTAAGACTTCAAGTGTTTAGGATCTGGTTCTCAGAAAGACAGTAAATTAACATTGACAGGAAAGCTGCCTGACATTGCAAAGTCCCCGTTCTTGCCTTTATACAATGATGTCATAATAACTGGAAGGCTCACAAATACATTCTTGAGTTCACTGAGCTTGAAAATAACACTGGCTATATTTCCTTTGCAGTGGATAATGCTTTAATAAATAAGTCTACCAGAAACCCACATTTACTGCTGATGTGCCTTATAAGGATAAATGCAAACCTGCCACTCGCCTAGTTTATATCTTTTGCCTGCTCTGTTAATAAAGAGGGATTTTCTAGCTGTATCTGAGAGGAAGGGGTAAAAAGAGAGAGAGGAGAGACAAACTAGTGTGGGAAAGTCTCTTCCTGTGCGTAAAGAGTCAGCAGAGATCAGGTTTTCTCAAAAGGACAGGGGTTGTGAGCTCACAATGGGTGACTTTCCTAGGGAAGTCAGGCTGTATTTTTTTCAGGAACCTAATGTCATCCAAGCAGCTGATATTTCCCTCTTTCCCCTCAACAGCATGCTTATTATTATAGTCTGTATTGCATGTTTTTAGTGGCTCCATGGAGTTAGGTACTGTGCAAACACACAGGAAGAGAATTTCCCTGGCTTTACAATTTAAGTAGACCAGACAGAGGATGGGGAGAAAGGATTATTATATTTCCCATTTACGAAACACAGAGATGAAGTGACTTGCCCAGTGTCACCAGGGAGTCTGTTCTGAGCCAGGAATCGAACTCTGATCTGATGCCCAGCCTTAACAAGCACTTCCTTCCTCTCCTGTGAAATCTCCCCAGCCACTGCATTCTCTTACTCAACAGCATCCCAGTATTGCACACCCATTCTCATAAGATATAAAAAGAAGGATTCAGTGCTGCTTGCGGTAGAAAGAAATCAACCAGGCTAGGCAGGGAGCATCCTATAAAGGAGATGTGCTCTCCAGCACCGTCTCCTCCCCGTTGTGACAAGCCTCTGCCTCACCCAAAGAACCTCAAACAGGATACGTTTGCACTGCACGCTTACTTCAAAATAAGCTGTTCAGGAAGAAATACTCTGAAATAGCTTTTTTCAAAATAAGACGTCTACACTGCATGGAAGCCACAAAATGAGTCCGAGGCAGGCTTCCCTAATGTGGACATACTACCTGGATTTAGAGCCCCAAGAGGCACTGGGGAGTAATTACTTAGAATGGTCTGGCGGAGGAACTATTTCAAAATAGCAGCAGTGGCGCATCCACACTACCGCTATTCTGAAATAGCTATTTGGGAATAGGCCTTATTCCTCCTGGAATGAGGTTTACACGTCGGAATAAGCCATCCGTTATTTCGAATTTATTTCGAAATAATGGAATTGCTGTGTAGACGCTCGCATTGTTATTTTGGAAAAACAGCTGTTATTCCAAAATAGCGCTGCTGTGTAGACACACCCACACATCGTTTGCTGTTATAGAATCATAGAATCCTAGGGCTGGAAGAGACCCCAGGAGGTCATCGAGTCCAGCCCCCTGCCCAAAGCAGGACCAATCCCAACTAAATCATCGCAGCCAGGGCTTTGTCAAGCTGAGACTTGCACAGCTGAACAAGAGCTCTCCACCTTGCCACTCAATTGCTTCTTCTGTTTGCTGCGGCAGTGTGATTATAAGTCACCTTGTAAGTAAGTAACTTGGCAGTCACACTTTCAGGCTTGTTCTTACAGCACAGGAGGGGGAAAAGGATGATCACGAAAAAGGATTGTTTAGACAACAGGTATTTTTGGCCCAGCCATTAGCAAAAACAAAGAGAAAAATAGCCCATTTTATTTTGTAACGTCAAGAAGCACTCAACTCCACAATCCAGACACAAAACGCTGTCAGGACCTTGGAAGCTGTGAAAGTCGGTGGGTGACAATGGAACGTTAGCTCACGTCAGCTACCTCTTGGTCTACGATCAAGATATTTTAAAATTCCGCTAGGATTAACTCTATCAATCATCTTCATTTTTCTAAGACACCTATTAAAATTATATCTGAGCTTTGCTAATAAAACCTCCTTCTTCAAGGCTTCTATTTCTCAAAATGCACAGCCACCGCGCTTCCATTGACAAAGAGTACACTCAGTTTGTTGGTTTTTAAGTTTATCCTGTACAGAATAACTTGGCTACCCCCTGAAGCTTCCAAAAAGATACATGGTCTGGTAACACTTTATAGACTAACAAAACATATAGGCTATGTCTAGACTGCATCCCTCTGTCGACAGAGGGATGCAAATCAAGCTCATCGAAATTGCTAATGAAGCAGGGATTTAAATAGCCCGTGCCTCATTAGCATAAACATGGCTGCCGCTTTTTTCGAAACGGAGTTTTTTCCAATAAAAACTCGGCAGTCTAGATGCGGATCTGTTGAAAATAAAGCCTTTTTCACAGATCCTGTATTCCTAAAAAAATAAGGTTTACAGGATCTGTCAAAAAAGGCTTTATTTTTGACAGATCCGCATCTAGACTGCCTTTTTTTTGAAAAAACTCCATTTTGAAAAAAAGCGGCGGCCACGTTTATGCTAATGAGGCACAGGATATTTAAATGCCTGCTTCATTAGCAATTTCGATGTGCCTAATCTACATCTCTCTCTGTCGACAGAGAGATGTAGTCTAGACACACCCATAGATGGTATCATGAGCTTTCATGGGCACAGCCCACTTCTTCAGGTGGCTGTGCCCACGAAAGCTCATGATACCATCTATACGTTTGGTTAGTCTATAAAGTGCTATCAGACCATTTGTTGTTTTTTAAGTTTATCCTGTACAGACTAATTCAGCTACCCCCTGAAGCTTCAAAAAGATACATGTTAGTCATAACAAAAGGTCAGAAAGGCAGGTCTACTTCCCCTTCAACTCCCATCCTTGCATCTAAACCCCTACATCAATGGACCTTTCTAGCATCCTCTGGAAAAAATATCCCCCTAACACTGGATATAATTTTGCTAGCTTTCACGTCTATTTTTCTTTCATTTATGATTCTCACCAAACCCTAGTTCTTTGTGTCTCAAGCATCCTTGATCTCTTTCGCTTTTAGCTGTTGCATAAAGTCAATTGGCTGCACCTCTCTGCTTCACAAAGACATTCTAGAGAACGTCTGATGTGTCCTCACTGTGGAGGCATATAGGGATCAATCTTACAAGGTGCTGAGCATTCTCACCCAGAGCAGGCAAAGCACTTAAGTATTTTCTTAACTTTAAGCAAAAAAATAGCCCCTTTGATGTTAAATGGGACTACTTATATGCTCCAAATAAAGCACGTGCTTAAGTGCCTTGCTAGGTTGGGGCCAGTCCTCTTACTAGGCTGAGTTTATAGTTCGGTACTAAGCAAGAAGTACAGGAAGGTATGTTGTAAAGGCTAATGAAAAGCTCAGAAAAGCACAGAAGAGCTTTTAGATAAATTACCAAAGGTCCCTCTATTATTAATGATTATGCCAATAATGCTGCCATGTACTAGTGTATATTTTTTTGCTATTCCGTTCAAGAATGTATGCTTCAAAATGAGCAGGTTTTGTTACTGTTTTCATATGGTGTTTCATAACTAGGGTGTGTCTGGACTACATGGCTCCGTCGGCGGAGCCATGTAGATGAGTTTACTAGACATAGCAAATGAAGCGGCGATTTAAATAATCGCCGCTTCATTTACATCAAAATGGCCGCCGCGCTGTGCCAACGATCAGCTGATCCAGCACAGCAGGGCAGTCTGGACGCTCTGCGGTCGACAAGGGAAGCCTTTGTCGACGCTCCGGTAAACCTCATTTCACGAGGCATACCAGAGCGGTCGACAAAGGCTTCCCTTGTCGACTGTGGCATGTCCAGACTGCCCCGCTGTGCTGGATCAGCTGATCGTCGGCATAGCGTGGCGGCCATTTTGATGTAAATGAAGCGGCAATTATTTAAATCGCTGCTTCATTTTGCTATGTCTAGTAAACTCATCTACATGGCTCCGTCGACGGAGCCATGTAGTCTAGACACACCCCTAGAATGGAGCCCACCAAGGATTTGTAACAATGAAAGCTCTATATTCACTGGGAAGTAAATTGCTGAATGTCTACAATAGCAAAGGGACAGATAGAACACAAGACAAATAAAAATAAAAGGATAAGACCATGAAGCTGGGCAAAAAGGAAGTAACACTAGGGATGAGTTACTACTGTTCCTGACATTTGGGTAATCAGTGGATCTAGATCCAGATGGGTTTATTCTAGTCATTATTGAAGGTGTGCACAGAGTGTCTAATGTCAAACATCAGAATGGGTATGTCTACACTACAGAGGGGTTTTTTTCGGAAAAATGTCCACACTGCAATGATGTTCTTTCGAAAGAAAATCGAAAGAACAGAGGGTTTTTTCTGGCATTGATAATCCCCTTTTTATGAGGAAGAAGTCTTTCTCTGAAAGAGCTCTTTCAGAAAAAGGCATGTGTGGATGGGGAAGAGGGGAGTTCTTTCAGAAGAAGAGGAAAGAAGAAAAAGCACAGGTGCCCTGGTGGCCACTCCATCCACAGTAATCACAGCTTAAATGCGAGATAGCATCCAGTCTGGACGCTCTCTTTCGAAAAAGCAGATCGCTTTTTCAATGCACTTTGGCAGTGCGGAAGCGCTCTTTCGGAAGTAGTTTTTTCGGAAGAGCACTTCCAGAAAAGCTTCTTCCGAAAGAAGCCTGCAATCTAGACGTAGCCAATGGTGATAAAAATGGAACCCGATTTCATAACACTGCTGCATGGTCTACTTCACACCTACCTCCAGGACAGACTGGCAGAACTGAACGTAGTTGGTTATGAATATTTGTTCCTATAAAAACAATTTTATTAGTGATTTATCAGGGCGCTGATTGAAAGGCAAGGAGATTTGTAACAGATCAAAACATACATGTCAAGAAATGGAGAAGTGGATCATTTTGAAATAATATTTTGCTGTCAAACTAAAGATTCTAATCCCATTCAAGTCAGTTGAAAAAGTCTCACTGATTGACTCCCATGATGGAACATCAAGTCCCTTGCAGGTAAAGCCTAATTCAAAACCCAAATCAATCAGTTGAAACATGTCCACTGACTTCCATGGGCTTTGGATTTGATCCAGAGAGAGAATGCATGATAGTAGAGTTTATCTAAATGAGTTTGATTTAGTCACAATTACCAATAAATCTTATCACCGGCATCAAATTACCAATAAAACTTATCGCTGGCATCAATCCATCAAGTTATTTTGTACATTCTATATACATAACTATATGCATGTGTGAGGGGTGGATATTTTAGGGATACTTTTTTTATTCCTCCACGTGCATGATAGACTAAATGTACATAGTTCAGCAAAGAAAACTGTAACATTTCTAAAACTTCTGCTATAAAATTACTTAAGGAGATTTTTCAAACTTAAAAACAAGATGGCAGTTAGGATTTAGATCCAATACTTAGCATTGCTATAATGCTTTTAGTTTATCTTCAAAGCACTGTACACACATTAACTTCATAATTCGTGCCTGATGTTATCCTCCCCAGTTTGCAAATGAGGAACCCAAGACCAGAGAAGTTAAGTGGCTTGTCCAAGGCCATACAGTTATCAGTGGCAAAGCCAGCATTAAAATCCAGTTTATGGCTCTTGGGCCATGCTCAGTCCTCCTGACCTCAGTGTTTTGCAATACTTATATACCATGTATCATGTGTTTTTCCTCTTTTAGGAAATTTTAACAAGGTTCAGGTTATTGCCGTGTAAACAAGAAAAATAAAATGTTAGCAATTAGAAAGTTCAGCATCTTTTTGTTTACAGAAATACCAGGCAGTAATATAATAAAATCTTTCCATTTATCAGGGTGTTCCCATGTAACAAGGAGTCTCTGCATATCACCCTAAATGTGCACAGATTAAAAGGCTATAAAAAGCCAATTGAGGTTTTTTTTTTAAGAAGGCTTCAAACTGAAAACCTCATGTCTATCTTGGGCCTGGCAAGAAGTCTCACAAGAAAGTCTTCCATTTTTCTATGAAAATGTTCTTCTTTTTCATTCAAACAATGTGTCTAGTGGAAACAAATAAAGCACCCAGGTCATTGGAAATGTATGACAAAGACTTTTGTGCTAGGCACACACAGGGACAACTCCACCAGCTGTGTCAGGGTTTGGTTTGGTTTTGTTTTTTTCAAATGGCTAAGACAAAGGTCCTGATTAAAGGACTTCTAGGAGGGACAAAAGATGGCCCAGGACTTCAAAGTCAACAGACCAGTGGCCAGCAGGGAGGTCTTTTTTTTCTCTTTCAACTGAAGCTCCTGCTGGCTTTGGAAGGGCTCGGATTTGCATTTCACAGAGAATGAACAGAATGCAGGCTTGTCTTCCACACAGCAACCACCCTACTGGAAACAGGACATGATTTGAGACTTCAGAATGGGAACAAAAAGAGTTTATCGTGTCAACAAGTCATGCAAAGATAAGGAGGAAGCCTCTTGGGTAATGCAAGAATGGTGCCAACCGGGCAAAAGAAAACAAAAAGCTGAAGGAAGCTTGTTAAACCTACTACTGGGGTAAGTAAAATGGAACTTTCCGTGTTCGAGATCTCAGTAAACCCCTCAGTCAAAAAGAGGGCAAGGGCTGGGAAGAGGAGAGAAAATAGTGAGTATTGAAAAATGAAGATGGATTTAAAAATGAAAAGGGACCAATCCTGCAATCTTTCCTGCACATAGAAAGTTGTGAGATGCCAATGGAGTGCACGGGGCTTGGCTTGGCTTGGCTTGCAACACGTGCACCTCTGTACTGAGAAGGTGAAGCTTGTTCTGTTTTAAACACTCCTTTACCCGCCTGACAGCCTGGAAGGGAAATGCAACCTTCAGATAAGGAATGTAAACCAGCGGTTTTCAAACTATGGGGCGCGCCCCAGGACTGGGTGGCGGAATGTCAGTAGTGGGTCTCGTTGCTGCAGGGGGATCAAGTGAGCAGTGGGGGAAGGGGGAGGCTAAGGCAGCTACCCACCTGTAAGGTTGCCAGGTGTCTGGTATTGAACCGGACAGCCCGGTATTTGCACCTTCCGACAGAAGGCTGCTTGGGACATGTGGCACAGCTCGTGCTGGCTAGGGCAGAGGGAGGGTGGAGCGTCCTGGGAATTAAAGGGGCCGTGGCTGCATTTCGTTCTTTTTTTTTTTGCTCAACAACTTTTTCTGCACCTTTTTCGCTCAACAGAATGTTTTCCTGGTGTTTTTTTGTGAAACCATCTGGAAACCCTACCCGCCTGTCCTGGCACCACAGACTGGGCTGCACCCTAGCCGTGGGCCAGTAGCAGGCCCAGCTCCTAGGTGGGGGGAGGGGGGAGTGCTCAGGGCTCTGCACACTGCCCCGCCCCGAGCACCAGCTCTGCACTCCCATTGGCTCTCATCCTCAACCCCACCCTGGAGCCCACACTCTAGTCACATGATTTTGGGTCGCGGCATCAACAATTCTCTTCAACTGGGACATGAGAAAAAAAGGTTGAAACCCCTGATAAAAACTGGGCCAGAGAAAGGGCCAGTGTTCCCTGTAAGCCTGGCACTTGTGCAGCCGCTCAGGAGAGATTCAAATGTGGCCCTGCTGATTAGCAAAATGCCCACGGCCACGGTTTTGTTTCCACTGCCGCAGTGCACATACACATTACCCCACCCATGCATGGAAGAAATCTGCACCTGGGAAAGGCACCATTCTGATTCCCTTTACTTGCCTAAATAAGCTTCACGCTTGCAAGCAGTTCCCCTCCTATCAACTTGACCATTCTGGGGAGTAAAAATTATTCACACAGGCAAGGGTTGCAGGGCCTAGCCCTAATTTACCATTGTTAGTAACTTCCCCACTACCCTCAAAGAACAGACTGAAACAGAGCTGCCAAGAAATAGAAACGATTGCACCAAAAATCCCAGAGGAGTCGCCACAGTCAAAACGGTACAAACTGTATTCCGTTTGGTACAGATCAATACATTTAAACTCAGGAAAACGTTTACTAAATCTGCCTCCCAGAGCTCCCCAGTACTGGGGGTCGGGAAGCATTTTCATCTTCCCTTGCTCCCCCACTCCCTCCACGGCCATTCAGTCCTTGTGGAGAGAGCCAAGCTCCACCCACTTCAGGGCGCTGTATTACCCACAGGGGGAGTAACGAAGGAGCATCTCCCAGCACACGGATGCCATTCTGCCTAGGCCCTATGCAGGCAATATAGGGTGTGAGGAGGTTCCTTGTCCTCTCGCTCTCACTGCATGCCAGGCAGAATACCAGCTCTTAGACCGGGGGGGGGGGCGGAGGCAATAATTTTTTGGCGGGGGCCACTTCAAAAATTTCTGAAGTGGACTCGGGCCACACCGGAAGGGGCGGGGCCTCGAGTGGAAGGGGCGGGGCCGGGATACTTCCAGGTTCCCCACCCCCAGACCACAATTGGTCTGGGGGTGGGAGAGCACCTTTGCCCACCTGCCCCTCCCTTCCCCCTAGGTGTCCATGCCGCTGGCTGGGAGGAGACTTCCCATGCTCCTCTGCCCCCCAGGCCAATCAGGGCCTGGGGGTAAGGGAGCGTGTGAAGTTTCCTCCACTCTGTCCCCACCCTGCAAGCAGCACCACGCACTCCTGGCAGGGCTGGAGGAGGCTTTGCATGCTCCCCGGCCCCCAGGCCAATCAGGGCCTGGGGCCGGGGGAGCGTGCGAAGTCTTCTCCCGCCCTGCCAGGAACACACGGCACTCTGCCTGCTCCTCACAGGGCGGGGCGAGGGTGGGGGAAACTTCACGCACTCCTCCGCCCCCAGGCCCTGATTGGCCTGGGGCCGGGGGAGCGTGCGACGCCTCCTCCAGCCCTGCCAGGAATGTGTGGTGCTTCACAATTTGCGTATCTTTTTCTGACTTTTCTTTGTAGTGTAGACACAGCCTCAGTTACAGGAGGATAAAATTAGGAGGAAAATATTTGATATTTTCTCTTTTATGACTCCCTTAGCTAACATTTTATTTTATTTTTTGCTCGTCTCACTGTAGTGCCTAGTCATGGACCAATGCTCCTTTGTGCTGGGTGCTGTACAAATATTACATTCAAATTTGAGCGTGGAAAGAACTTTTTGCATTTTAAGATGAGACAGATCCACAAACATCTACCTATTTTCCCATGCTGCATGACAGCCGGCCCACCTCAGTGAGAGCACAATGGAACCTTTCACCTGCAGCATTAGACCCCAAAAGGAAATCAGTTAATTGCTGCTGATTCATCATGCTTTTGTAATTTGGATTAACAAATCCCCAACCCCCATTGCATTCTGCACACCAAACAGGCCCATATTTCCAATGTGAGTATATTTTTCACTCACTGACGACAGTGGAAACCCTCATGCTCACATCCATATTATAATAAATGCATTATAAATGAGTAAGTAGGAAACAGTAAGGAAATGATGTTTTACTTTTAAATGCTAATTATGGAGCCTTGGTGCAGTTAATGTGCAGGGTGTTCTGTCAATTTTTAATGTTTATGCCAAGTGTAGTCTTCAATTTAACATGAGCTTTTAATCCTTTGAGTATTAAATTGCCTTTTAATGCTTGCAGCACAACATTGTGTTTGCACAAAGTCGGGACTGAAAAATGTACTTAGCACAAGGTGCACGCCTGTGCAGAGGGGCTAAGAGGTATAAAGACCAGGGGGGTGGAGGTTTGTTGTTTGGTTTTGCAATGCTATTAGAACATAAGGAGAAGCAACAGTCTGTCACGATGTTGCTCTCAACAACAGAATTTTGCTTCTACTCACAAGGGTTATAGTTTGCCCCTTTATTGGAGCAGCCTCCAACGGGGAAAAGAAAATAAATTTTCCCATTTGACAAGACAGAAAAAAATGTTCCAACATATGTTGTTCTCGGGAAAAACCAGAACTGAATTGGATACAGTGATTTTTTTTCTTACTGGAAAATGACAGCTTTTGCTAATAGATCTAATTTTTTCTACTTGACATTCTAATATTCTTATGATATGGACTGTGTAATTAAAAGTCTCTCTGTCATATTACACACACCCACCCACCTTTTCAGCTCATATTTGTGCTTCATAATCTTTTTCACAATCTGAACTAACCACGCCCAACAAGAAATCAACATGTGACCCCTACGTCCTTAGGACTTTACAGTGAACACAACAGGCGGTAAAAGTGGTCATGATGAGTATCCTGAGTCAATCCAGTCTCACCCAACCTCTGCCATGTAGATTGGATGTATACACACAACGCTCACCCACTCTTTAAAGGCTACGTCTTTAAAGGTTTGTCTGGCAACATCGGTGGTCGGTGTCTGTGGGCACGCCAGGGCAGGAGCACTCACAGGGAAAAGCCGGGGCCTCCGCTCTCAGTAGCTCCTCTCCTGCTGCAATTAGCTCATCCGCAGTGTTGAAGCTCAGGGAGGGAGGAGGAGGAGCGGGGACAGAAGGGGCACTCGGGAAAAGAGGCAGGATAGCTGAGGAGCCCTCGCAGCCAGGAGCCAGAAGCCCCAGGAGTGCAGCCCTGAGGCCAGGGCTGGGAGCGCAGCTGGGCTTCACTCCTGGCCCCTGGTATGAGACTCGGCAGCTGCTCTGGCTCTTCCCCCAAGCGCCACCCTCAACCCCACTCAGTCAATGCCAGCCCCTCTGCTGCCACTCAAGCAGAGCTCTGCAGCCAGTGGCAACAGCAGAGGGACCAGCATTGACCTCCCCTGGTTCAGCAACTTCCCCGGTTCAGCACTGGTCAGCTCCCAAGGGTGCCGGCCTAGGGCGGTTCAACCTGTCCCAATAATATGAGGGTTTAAAAAAAATAAACCATCTGTCAGCAATGAAGTAGAGCTAACACAATACAGAGTTTGGACTCATTTGCCGAGATATTCCAATACTACGGTGATAGGGTGACACTCACCTAGATAGATTCCAAAAGACAAGGAATAAATCCATCCTGTCATGCTTGAGAGAAAAACATCACATGGATGCCGAAGGTCCCAGCCTGTCCTAACGTTAGTCATATGAAAAGTCTTACCAAAGCCAGCGAGCAACGTGCATGTTGAATGTTAAGCATGAGTCTAAGTGACTGGCAGCTAAGTCAAGAAGATGGAAGCCATCTGTTAACTAAATATCCCATTTTTACCATTCAAGATTGCCTCTCCTTTTTCTGTCCCTTTGAGACATGCTGTACATTACAGGCTACATCTTATTCATTAATGCATCTTGGCATCTCATTTTCCATTATTTCTGTATCGTTATGTTATCTACAGCTTTTAGATAGAGAAATTACAAGGCGTAGTAATTTCCCCCTTATACATATAACAAAAATAATACAGTGCGAAATTACAGCGCTGTGACTGATTCTAATGAAAGTATAACATTTGCAGCAGGCTAAAGAGGTTTTTTGTCTCTAAAAAATTATACATACGGTCAGCCACACCACATTCTGCTGAAAAGCATCACTACACTGTCCTGCTAAAACTATTCCATGAGTGGAAGGACTCACAATGCTACAGCAGAGAGGAATTAAAAGATTAGAATGTGCTGACAGCCTGGAATTTCTCAGCGATCCAGTAGTAGGGACTGGATATGCACCAGAATGTCTGGACAATTATTCAAATTGCCTGCCTCTACAAAACGGAAGATCTAGGGAGAGTAAGTAGTTGCAATGAGCTTTCTGGTTCTAGTATGTGACTAAAATACTAGTTTCTTCCGTGCCCCTTGCGTCCAACAGGGCTGCAGAACCGGACACCTTACATGGTTCCAATCCACAAACTGCATCTTCTTGTAGCACATGAGTGACCTTCATTCTGGAAGATCCTGACAGACACCCAACTCCTATGGAATGCAGTGGGAATGCAGGTTGTTCAGCACATCGCAGGACATACGAAGGCCTCTTGTTATCAGGCATTAGATGCTTAAAAAAACCAACAACAAAGCAACTTTCAAGCAGCGCAGAAAAAGCAAAGTACAATTCTGTATCTTTTAAGATGGATAATTGGTGATAACGAAGCTGTGTCCCACCTCAGGGTTTTCATGAAGCAACAGAGACTGACATTAGCATTTTCTAATTCGTATTAACCCATCCAATATCCCCAGACCACCTGCTGGTAACATGGTACACTGAGAACGTTTTGGTAGCTGTGAGGATCTTCCCCTACATGTCTGAGACACTGTGGAATCAAAAAACTATGGCAAGGTTACATTAACCATAGTGCCATATTTTCCTGGATGCTGCAGCGGCGTTAATGAGACCCTGTAGCTGGCCACACATTCTCGGCTGCAAAACGCACCGTCAGCTGTGAAATTAAAAGAAGCATTCTCGCCATGGGATTTGTACCCGGAGCCAGCTCATTGCAGAACCCTCTCCCTAAGCCAGGATTTCAAAAAGAAGGATGTCCGCATGATGTCGCTTTGGCATAGCAAGCAGCTGACAACTGGCGCTGCTCCCTCCCCCCTCACTCTGCCTCTGAAATGTCTAGCGTCACTCTTACGGTCTTGAGTCTTCCCACCATTCACCGGCACTGGCCAACGACAGACTTGTAGGAGAAACAAATAACTGGAATGTTTAACAGAATCTTCTTCTTCAAGCTTGCACAGACTACTCAAGCTGTGGTGTCTACTGTTAGAATTGGTCTCAGGTTTCAATAATTTTAACACTGGGCAGCACAGACAATTGTTGAAGAGCTTTCAATCACCGTGTCAATTTTCAGAATGAATACACACACACACAGACACACACACACACACTCTACAGCCATCTCTGTTCATTTGGCTTGGTGTCACCTGCCAAGAATGAAGAATCTATTGATGGAGCACAGGCTGTATGACTTTAGCTAAGATTAAGCAGGACTCTATGCACTGACAACGGCTATAGGTCAAAGAAAGCGCCAATGTAACCTCACGCCATCTTTCTTTTCATCATGCCAATTTGGGCTCTGTATCCTCAGCTGATCTGGCTAGGATTTCAAGCGCGTTAATTCAACTTCATGGTGTTCGCTTCCCAGTGCTGTAGTCATGCAATCATTGAATGCAACAAGACCTGGGTGTTCACGTCACACAGCAGTGAAGGCCATATGCTACCAGTCTGTGTTTATTTCAGTGTATTTGTAAATACTCCTAGAAAGTTTCAAGCACACACTCTAGTGGGGTAATATCTTTCAAACACTGAGGGTTTATTAAATCATTTTTACTATCCTAGCTGAGTGAAATATAAACACTGCACAGAAGAAATACGACGCTCATTCTAATAATACTTACCGCGTGCATAGAGGCCGAAACAGCTAAAACAATACATCAGGCAGACTTTTGATCTTCCAAATAAAGTCTCTCCGGCCCCAAAATGTTAAGTGATCCGTAAGAGCATAGAATAAAACCCACTTCTCTTGTCCTGACTCCCAGACATGTGCTCAGTCCGTAAGTCTACACTTGTCCCCAGAACAATTATTACCAAGACTCTATAGCACATTGAGGTTTTTAGTGCCTGACTTTACTCAGATGAATATATTTCTTTTATTCCCTGAAAGCACACCCAGAACTCCCCTCCAAAATCAACCCTAACATTACATTTGAATTAAGCACATATAATAGTTTAACTATCCAAGTTTCCAAAGGAAACAAACTGGTAGCTAGAAGCCCTTTCACTTACAATGCTGCGTGGAGGCTGGATTTTTTACTCTATGATCCTTTTGAAATTACCTGTGCCTATTTTAAACTCAGAGTCAGCACCTTTTAGTTTGTTACACTTCTCGTGCAGGTTTCTTCCGATGACAATTCCCTCCCCATGCAACCCCAGATAACACAGTGCATTTCCTCTTCTGCTTTTGGTGCTTATTTGCAGATGTAGCCATTCATAAGAAGCTTTAAATATGTATAGCACTGAAGTAAAAACCCCTGTGGCCCACCAAGTAGTGGACTGGAAAACCAGTTTAGATTCGCAAAGAAGCTGGTATTAAAATCACTACGGACTTGGTAGCTCATCCTGTCATGCATTTCAAGAAATGTGAATAATAAAAGGAGTGCTAATAATTCTGCTAAAAATGAAATCCCTCCATTTCTGCAGAATAAACAAAAAGAAAACAATGCATTAGCCATGCAATATTTCTCAGCAGCACACTTTGCGTGTGTCATTAAAGGCAGGTGTTATCTATGACAATTTTTTAAAATAACGAATTCATGAAACTTTACATATACTTTTCATTTCTTTCTGACTTTCTCTCTGTGGGAGGTGGACTCCAATTAAGCTAGTACAGCTAGTTGCTCCAATACTTGGGGGTTAGGAGACCTATTTGTTACAGTTCACGTACTTTGTATTGTGTGCTAAACTAAATCCTTGGGTGGTCTTTGTCAGTATAAAACTTCCAGGTCCCTGAATGCAAAACATTTAACAGATTTTGGAAATTGAAAATAACTAAAACAGGGCATGAATATAATCTCACGGAGGCAAAAACAGACCATCAGGTTCTAGGTTCTTAGACTTCCAGTAAGAGTCTGATTTTTAGAAATATTAAGCAATGACAGATGGCACTGACTTCAGCTGGAGTTTGTGTAAAACCAGACTCTAAGAGCTAAAAGGAGAGCTGTATTTGAGCAAGCAACAAAATGGAGCAACACTATTTTTGTGTTACATGGACAGCATTTTAGTGGATCCAGTACTTTCACAGAGCATTCTAATCAATAGGGACATGGCTCCACTAGAAAATTATTTCAAAATAACTTATTTTGAAATAACTCCTGAAATAACTATTTCAAAATAGCATGTGCTATAGTCCAAGGCAGGCTCCCTTCATGTGGACACACCACCTCAATGTCGAGCCTCCGGAAGCACTGGGGAGTAATTAGTTTGAACGACTCTGGGGAGTAGTTATTTTGAAATAGCAGCAGTGAAGCATCTACACGCACACTATTTTGAAATAACTATTTTGAAATAAGCATTAGTCCTCAGGAAAAGCAGAAGTACAGATTTCAAAATAACCAGCTCCTTATTTGGAAATAACAGTCTTGGTAGTGTGGACGTTCCACTTGTTATTTCAAAATAAGTGTAGACCAGGGCTAGAAGAAATGCCTCTGGTTTGGGCTTGGCCTACAAAATGTCCCCTCAGCTTCTAAATGGTGTCACTCAGGGTAAGTCTACACTGCAGAGTTTTTCCAGAAAAATGGCTTATGTCCACACTGCTATTGTGTTCTTTTGACAGAAAGTCGAAAGAACGGAGGTGTTTTTCCGACGGCACTAAACCTCTTTCTACAAGGAAGAAGTCTTTTTCCGAAAAAGCTTTTTTGGAAAAAGGAGTGTGTGGACGTGGAAGAGAGTGTTTTTTCAAAAGAAGAGGCCTCCAGGAAAAAGCACAGGTGCCCTGGTGGCCACTCCATCCACAGTAATCACAAATGAAATGCGAGATAGTGTCCAATCAATGTGGACCCTATCTTTCGAAAAAGCACATCACTTTTTCCTTGTGCTTTTGCTGTGTAGATGCTCTCTTTTTAAAAAAGGTTTTCTGGAAGAGCTCTTCCGGAAAAGTTTCTTCTGAAAGAAGCTTGCAGTCTAGACGTAGCCTCAGTTGACCTGAATGGTTGTGCATTAAATGGGACTATTAGGATGTCCTGACACATACTATTCTCTAGCCCTGGGTGTTACAGATTCTTTAGGCCACGAAGGATTGGTCCAGCTTCACTATACTGATAACCTCCCCCCAAAACACACCTTCACCCACACATACACAACCCAATGGATCTTAATAACTCAGTTTAGGAGAGGACTTTAAATTCCTGTATAACTTGAAAAAAAAACCCACTAAAAGCATCCTAGGCTTGATTAAAAAAGATCATGGAATATAGAATAGGCACAGGCAATTTCAAAAGGATCACGGAGTAAAAAATCCAGCCTTCACTCAGCATTATAAGTTAAAGGGCTTCTAGTTGCCAGTTTGGAAATTTGGATAGTTAAACCATTATATGTGCTTAATAGTGTAATTTAGGAGCGACTTCATAAAAGTCCAGGGCATTACACTGGTGTAAGTGTGAGGAATGCTACACACCTCGCATGTTATTTAAAACAAAGCCTTTCATTGCAAAAATACAATTCAAAATAATCCATCAAGTGCTTAAATACCATGCAGCAGACACATGGTCACATTGAACTCAGCCTTTGGGAAGGGTGGAGAATGACAGTGTATACAGAAGCCATGCTTATCTGTCACGTATCTCCACTGACTTTCCTGGAGTTGAAAACCAGGGAGGAATTTGGCAGCCTGGGCTGTGATGATAGCTGTCAAGTAAGTCTAGTCACCTGATTTTTAAAAACATACAACACTAGCCAAGGATATTGCAAGGTTCCTAATAAAACACAAATCCTTAGGGTAATATTCAAGAGCAATTCCTCAATCAGTAGCCAATTCCTGTAGAGGAATGTCACTCACATAGAAAGCCATGATGTCTTGATAGGTTTCGCAATTCCCCATCAGTTATCCAGCTGCTAGGCTAATCAGATATTATTACCGCCTTTGTGCTTCCCTTCTCAGCTCCCTCTCTGCCGCAAGGTTGCTGTAAAAGGGCTCTATAATGGTATCTATCTTGAGAAAAATCTCCCCTTGCTTCTTAGCAGTAGAGCAGGGGGGTGGGATAGCTCAGTTGTTTGAGCATTGGCCTGCTAAACCCACATTTATGAGCTCTAATCCTTGAGGAAGCCATTTAGGGATCTGGGGCAAATCTGTCAGGGATGGTACAAGGGCAGGAGACTAGACTTGATGACCTCTCAAGGTCCCTTCCAGCTCTATGAGATAGGTATATCTCCATATATTAGCTGAGAGTCCCTGTGCTAAACCACCCCAAGTCAGGTTCTCATAGAGAATTTTATTTCAACCCATGCAAGTCCTGAAGAAAGTGAAATCTGAAAGGTTCTCACTGTGTTACACTGAGATCTTACAGTGTAGGGCAGGAACACTAGAAGGCCATATGAAGTCACATGAGGCACATTTTGGTGGATTTTTAGAAGTTCCATGTTGGCCTAACTGTCCTACTCTGGTGTCGGGAGTGGAGAGGAGGGGGTTACTCTTAACTGCAATAAGAACAGAGCTAGACCAAGGCTGAGCGCCTTTGAAAATCCCAGCTTCTGACTTTATCTCTTGGTTGCCCTGCTTTTGTGGATTTATGAGACAAGGTGGGTGAGGTAATATCTTGCTGATGAGAAAGACAAATGTTCGTGTTACATAGAGTTCTGCAGGTCTGGGAAAGGTACTGAGAGTCTCACAGTTAAATACAAGATCAAACAGATAGTTTAGTTTTTACCCATGAAAGCTTATGCCCAAATAAATTTGTTACCTAAAACAATCTGCAAAAGCAACCAGGAGTCATGTGGCACCTTATAGAGTAAGTAGTTAGCACGTATGAGAGATTATTCAAGGCGAAGTGGTCTTTTAACATCCCTGTAGTATTAGGACAAAAGGGGTATATAGTGGGTTACAAATTGATGTAATGAGCCATAAATCCAGTGTCTCCTTAGGACCATGATTTTTAGCCTCTAGCTCCCAGACCCACGTTTTGAAAGTGTTGTGCAGATTGCCTTTGAAGATGAAGACTGATAGGTCAGATATAGTTATAGAGAGGCTAGCGGTGTCTTGCAAAAACAAAAGGAAAAACTATGTAGCACTTTAAAGACAAACAAGATGGTTTAATAGGTGATGAGCTTTCGTGGGCCAGACCCACTTCCTCAGATCATATTCTGGAAGAGAATTGGCATGACCATACATACCAAAGGAATACAATGAAAAAAGCGAACACATTATAAAACTGACAAATCAGATTTAGTACAGAAGGTGGAGTGAGGGAGAGGGAGGGAGGGAATAGCTATTTATGAGTCAATGGATGGCTAATCAGGGGTGATAAGTGGGGAAGCTATCTTTGTAATGGTTCAGGTAATTAGCATCTTTGTTAAGGCCTATTTGTAAAGTGTCAAATGTAAGCATGAAAGAAAGTATTCACCCACAGGTGATGGTGTTTTTGCCTTTTATAATTTTCCTGTATGAGCTCATTGGAGAGCACCTTCAGGGCTTGTCTACACAGCAGGGCTAAAGCTGAAATAATCTGTGCAACTTGAGCTATACCAATTGCGTAGCTTAAGTCGAAATAGCTGATTTCGGCGTTTGGCGCTGTCTGCACAGCAGGAAGTCCAAGGTAGAGCACTCTTCCTCCAACCTCCCTTACTGCTTGTACAATGAGGGTTACAGGAATAGGCGTAAACAGTCCTCCAGCTCGACATTATTTCTGCATTATGTCGAAATAACTGCTTGTAGTGTGGACACGGACTATGTTATTTCGGAATAACGTCAGTTACTCCAAAATAAGGCTGCTGTGTAGACATAGCCTCACTGTTTTGACTCACCCACATAGTTGTTAGTGCGGCATATAGTGCACTGGATTAAATACACCATGGGTGTGTCTAGACTGGCAAGATTTTGCACAAAAGCAACTGCTTTTGCGCAAAAACTTGCCAGCTGTCTACACTGGCCGCTTGAATTTGCGCAAGAACACTGACGATCTAATGTAAGATTGTCAGTGTTCTTGTGCAAGAACTCTTGATGCTCCCGCTCAGGAAAAAGCTCAGTGTAGACAGGGAAGGAATTTTTTGCGTAAGAAAGCCCCGATGGTGAAAATGGCGGCCGGAGCTTTCTTGCGCAAAATTGCGTCTATACTGGCCACGGATGCTTTTGCGCAAAAGCACTTTTTGCACAAAAGCATCCGTGCCAATCTAGACGCTCTTTTGCGGAAATACTTTTAACGGAAAAATGTTTCCGTTAAAAGTATTTCCGCAAAATCATGCCAGTCTAGACGCAGCCCATATGTTGGACTAAGCATGTACTGGAGCTATGGATTTGGAAAGCTGTGTTGGGTGATGTGCTGGGTGGGGTTGGGACTAAGCATGAATAGGACCTATGGATCTGGAAAGCTGTGTTGTGTGGGGTGTTGATCATTGTAACTATGGAGATAATCCTGCAGGCTTTACTTCTAGGCTACGTCTAGACTGGCATGATTTTCCGCAAATGCTTTTAACAGAAAAGTTTTTCCGTTAAAAGCATTTGCGAAAAAACGTCTAGATTAGCGCGGGCGCTTTTCTGCAAAAGCACTTTTTGCGGAAAAGCGTCCGTGCTAATCTAAACGCGTTTTCTTGAAAGCCCGATCGCCATTTTCGCGATCGGGCTTTTTTGCGCAAAACAATACCGCGTTGTCTACACTGGCCCTCTTGCACAAAAGCATTTGCGCAAGAGGGCTTTTGCCCGAACAGGAGCAGCATAGTATTTCCGCAAGAACACTGACAATCTTACATGAGATCGTCAGTGTTCTTGCGGAAATTCAAGCGGCCAGTGTAGACAGCTGGCAAGTTTTTCCGGAAAAGCGGCTGATTTTCCGGAAAAACTGGCCAGTCTAGACACAGCCCTATTGTTCTGACAGGGTCTGGTGCTGCTTTGAGTTGGTGTTTCCTGGTCTGTAGGGAGCTTGCTTCTGATGCTGAGCTTGGGATGTTAGGGTGGTTTGAAGGCTAGAAGAGAGGGCTTAGGAAAGATTTCTTTCAGGGTGGGATCCCCATCGAGTCTAGGTTGTAGTTGTTTGATGATAGCGTGTGTGATTTCCAGAACGGGTTGGTAGGTGACAAGTAGGGTGTGCAATCAGAGGGGGGTTCGTTCTGGTTATCTTCTGGTATTTGGCAGGCCTGTTTGATGCAATCTACTTCTCTGGTGGAGTGTCCTTGTTTGGTGATGGTGGTTTTGAATATTAAGGTGTATGTCCTGGACCTTCTGTTCAGGGAGATTCTGTGGTATTTGAGTGCCTGGCTATAGACAACAGATTTGCTAGTGTGTTTGGGGTGGATATATATGAAGATAGGTTTGGTGTTCTGTGGTTTTCCTGTATATATTGTGGATTCATATCAGAAGTCCAACAATGTTTGGACTACAGACATGAACCAAGTTGGATTAAGCAGGAATCAACACAAAATGGACATGGACTAAAATGTTCTTTCAGCTTGAAAAAAAGCTTCATCTCCCAACAAAGAACAAAATTCACCTCCTTGATCTAGGGACTGGGCATCACTGCAATTAGACTGCAACTGCTGCCGCAGCAACAGCAAACAATTGCTACAGGATTTAGGCACATCCTCTTGTCCACTGAAGTCAGTGCGGGACTTCCCACTGATTGAACTAGACACTGGATTAGGTCTTAATGCTTACTACTGTGAGCAGTTCAAATCAAGTGGAGGTGACTGTTTATGGTAAATGGTTGAAAACCTGGACCCTAAAGCAAAATAACAAAATAGAAAATGTGTTGTGTAACTTATTTGTAAAAATTAGGTGAGACTTTAAAGGGTCTTTATATGCAATATATCTCAATCTATTGTTATTGATCAAATGCTACTAGTATGCCTGGTGTTTATTCACATGTGCATAACTAGATTGTGAATCTCAGCATACGGTTTCTTAGTAAGACACTGTTGATATCAGATAAATGTACGCCAGTGTAGCTACATCAGTGTAGTTATATTGCTGCAAGGCAGCACTGTAGGTACACTGCACTGGTAAATTACTCAAGTAAAGCTGTACTTGGTGTGGACAATCTTTACGGCAGTGGTATGCGACTTCATTAGGAGTATGTCACTATGTAAAGCAGATGTAGATGTATCAGTGCAAATTTCTCTAACACAAACAGGCCTGATTCTTAAGGCTATCCTAAATAAAATCACGTACTGTTTAGGCGTGAAAAAAACCAACCCCTGTTATAGCTGAGTGATTATCCCATGAAACAATGGGTCTGGACAGCGGGAAAGGTCAATGAAGCTGTAAGTACAGCATCTTGGAAGGCGCCGCTACACATTTATAATGTCAAAGAAGGAGCCATGATGTTACTATTTTTCCATCAAGGACAGTGATAAAAAATTATCCTCACTCTCAGCTCTGGGATTTACAGCATAGGTTTCCAACCTCCAGAGGCTAATTATTTCAAGTCATCCCGCAGTGCACCCTGGGCAATGCTTTATGAAGTTAGCTTCATATGCTTGAGCACCCGTTACTTCATTGGCCTCTTGCTGTCACGATGCAAAGACGGACTACTACTTCATGTAGCAATTTTTAAATAGAAGTGGATGATTTTTCAAGTAATTATTAGCAAAAACGTCAAACAGAAAGGCAGAGGCTGCCTATCCTACTGAGAGGAGCCACTGAGGCAGAAAATATGTGCCAGAGCGGATAGCCTGAGAGCTACACTGAGCTTCCTGTTAGACAACGCATTTTATCAAACAAAACACGATATTCGCCTGCTCATAATACCCTCCTTTAATGAGGTGGCCACAGCAGCCATGCTCTGCTGTATTCAAATAATAAACACAGTGGCTTTTCAACAACTGATTTTCATCTTGTTTCCTGATCTGAGGAGGGCCAGAGAAACCTAACCCTGTTAAAAAAAGCATATGGGGTTGGCAACTTTGTCTGGTATTGTCAAAGGAAAAAGTTAATGATGTCTAAACAGATAGCAATGACACCATCCAGGGCAAGGGAATTGTTTCCATCTCCTTTTCACAAAGGCCCAGTTCTCAAAATACCAGACTCTCTCCCTCTCCCATTCACTGACAAAAGAGACCTTCACACGCGAAACACATCTAAGGACACAAATCAGAGCACTTCTCCACACAAGTATAAAGTGGAGTATTGCAAAAGGCGGCTCATTTATAGAGTGTAGTCCTCCCCATGGGCAGAGGATCCAGTGAGAAGTGACTTATTGAAATGACATCAGTGAACAGAACACAGGCAGGGAGGAGGCTAAAATGCTGAACTAGAATTCAGGAGACTTTGGCTCGAGTCCCAGCTCTGGCACAGATTTCACAATCCAGTTTTGGTGTCCACAATTCAAGAAAGATGCTGAGAAGTTGGAGACGGGTTCAGAAAAGAGCCCGGAGAATGATTAAAGGATGAGAAATCCCACTTTATAGTTACAGACGGTCCATGCGTTGATTTTGTTTTAAGAGGGGTTTGTTTTGATTAAGCTTAAAGCTATTCTTAGTTGATCTAAGCTGAACCAAAATAAGATACTCAGACTGGAATATAAGTGTCCACATGTGGAGTTGCATCAGTGTAACTAAAACTGGTTTAAAATCATACCATGAGTTAGCTCTGAATTAGCCAAATGTACCTTACTCATGGGATGAGTTTTCTACCAATTCCCTTAGAGGATCATTTGCTGGTTCCCACAGTAGTGTCAGCATTTAAATTTCAGCCACATTCTCTGATTTTCCACCTAAAAGTTGAGTATGAAGGTATACACGCTCAACATAACACAATACCAGGTGACATTCAGTAGACCGAATGGTCTGCCAATGATGTGGTACATTAATACATTATTATTAATTATTATTATTTAGGTGCATTGTAGTAGTGCCTAGGGACCCAGTTACGGACCAGAATGACAGGCACTGTACAAACACAGAACAAGAAGGTATCTGCCCCAAGCTGTTTACAAGCTCCTATCTCTCAGACTTCTTTCAAGCAGACTCTCTCACACAAACTGTCACCCCAAAGCCACTACAGTGTTAAACAATACAAGTACAGTTACAATAAAAATAAGAAGAGTAGAGGGAGTGAAATCAAGACATTTAGGCAAGGAAAGAAAGACCTATTGTCCAATGTTGTAGATGAGAACTGAAGGCCAGAGGAATTTGAAGGCTGCAGAAGAGGAAACTATTGCAACTTTTATTGGTGAGACTGCATGAAAGGGCTGAAAAGGTCATTGCAAGATGTGGGGAGGGGAGTAGAGAGCACATTCATGGGCTAATAATCAGAAATGTACTGTAAAGGGTGCATTTCACATCTGCGTTAGGCCCTGGAACTGAAAACTGTTACTTTGCCTTCCTACAATAGTACCTTTCATACTACCATTTCAAAGCACTTTGCAAACATTACTCAAGTCTGAGGAAAACTTCATGATGTGGGGTGAACCGTATGACAGACCTTTACAAAAGGGCAAGATAAGGCAGAGAAATGGATCACAAGGCAAAGCGAAGAAGAGAAACTAGGTGCCTGAACTTGCAATTTGATAGGCTGGGTTCCTCTCTCATGTATAATCCTTAAAGTTATTTCTGCCCTGTGACATCACTATAAAAACACCCTTCTCTTGAGTCCACGTGGTGCTTCCGCTGAGTTCAGGCATGGATATTAGTGGACTATTCTCTGGGGCTATGTCTACACTACAGAGGTGTTTCGGAAAACCGGCCATTTTTCCGAAAACACTTCACCTACGTTCACACTGCAATAGCATTCTTTCGAAAAAAAAATCAAAAGAACAGAGGGGGTTTTTCTGACATTGGTAAACTTCTTTCTACAAGGAAGAAGCCTTTTCCCGAAAGAGCTCTTTCGGAAAAAGGCGTGTGAGGACGGGGAAGAGGGAGTTCTTTCGAAAGAAGAGGAAAGAGGAAAAAGCACAAGTGCCCTGATGGCCACTCTGTCCATAGCAATCACAGTGTACATGCGAGAGAGCGTCCATTCAGTGTGGACGCTATCTTTCGAAAAAGCAGATTGCTTTTTCGATGCACTTTGGCAGTGTGGATCTCTCTTTCAGAAGAAGTTTTTTCAGAAGATCTCTTCCGGAAAAGCTTCTTCCGAAAGAAGACTGCAGTCTAGACATAGCCTGGGATGACAGTGAAACACCGGAAAGATTTTTTTAAATGATTATTTCCTGAGGCAGGGCTTTGATTTGTACAGATCCATAAAACCTTCTGAGGTACGGAGAAGCTTAGTCTTTGCGTGACACCTGACATCTTTGCCGGGATTATGATGTTCAAATCCAGCAGGCCTGAAAAGTGAGATATGACCTGAGCAAATGTGAAGGCAATTTTATCACTGGCGTAAATAAAATAAACTCTAACTGACAGGCCTGAGGCAAGGAGGGGAAAGTGAAGTGGTCTTGTGTTGTCTCCCTTTAGTTAAAAACCCTTTGGACTTTGCCTTCACCTCACTGCAGACGCTGCTGATGCAAAGGGTGATATTTGCTTGTAATCTTTCCCTGGGAAGTAATTAGTTCCCATTTAGAGGGATGACAAATTGATCAGGCAGGAAACTCACCGAGCTCTGAATTGAAGCTAAACTATGGTGGCTTAGGGCTCTGGCAAGTCGGGTTTGTAAGTCTGTCAATGCATTTTACAGTTTCAAAATTCAATCACCCAACAGCAGGCGAGGAAAGACATTGCTCCAAGTGGGGGGGGGGGGGACCCACCAAAGCCAACACTTCCTCTGCAAGTTCATTATCGCCTCTCTAAAGCATGACGGTGGTGTGAAATGGGTTCGACGCACGGATGCCTCTGTTAACGGCCAAAGAAAAAAAAAGTCGCACATCATTAGGAATGGAATAAACGATACCGAGGCACAGAGCAGAAATGATTTGATTAGCAATTTCCAGTTTTGAAAAGACCTGGAAGAGAACCAAATGACTATACAGAAGGTGTGATGGAGTTCTTAATTGCTGTAACTGCACAGGGAGACTCGATGATTTGTGACATATAATACAGCACAGTACGCTAACGCTAATAACTGTTAATTAACTGCAGCAATGATATACTCTCAAAATGCACATACAAGTTACCATAATTTCTAGATTAAAAGCTGCACTGTTAGAAGCCACAGGCAGGGAGAAAAGGGGGGAGCAGGGTGGGGATTTTTTAACCTTCTTTGAGCACGGTTCACATCCCACCCTGAGCAAAGCAGCCAGAAAACACTAGGAAAAAAATACTCCTGCTGAAAAGTGAAACGGTTCCTGAATGAACCTCTCCCCCCAGAGAAGCAGTTATTAATTCTGAAAGGCTGTTGTTGCACCAGGCCATCTGGCTGTGCTGTAAAGAGTTCAGTAGCTGCTGCTGAGCAAAGATTCCTGTCGGACCCCGTTTGCCCCAGCGACACTGTTCTTTTGCAAATGTGAAACCGGTGGTTTGAAATTTCTTTTTGGTGACTGGGCCTGTGTGGGGGCTGTGTTTTGTGTTGTGTTTGTGGCAGAAGTTTGTTGTGCTGTTCCCTGCATGCAAACACAACTCTGTTGGAGTCCTTCAGTAAGCCCGAGATAGCAATACCTTATAAGAGATGCCAAGAAGCTAACATTACTCGGCCTCCTAACAGCAAGGCCGTACAGTATATTGGAAGGTAGCACTTAGCAAAAGCTGTCTAATGGACAGCCCTGGAGAATGACGGCCTCTATTTACCCATCCAGCAGGTCGAGCACAGACAAACTTCCTCACACTGCCCCTGGCATCACTTGGCACTGATCAGCTGTCTGGAAACTGCTAAAAGATTTTCTCTGAGATCAATAGTACTAAAGAGGAATGAATGTAAGACAAGTGTCAGGAAATAAAATTACTAATGCAGAGATTCTGACCAGCACTAAAATCCTTTTGGCTTGTTTCCCCTGCAAACTTCTTTCAGATGCATCAGATCTTTAGAAAGTCTATTTAAATGGTGCCGTCAAAGCAAACAAAACAAACACCCCAATTACCCTACCGGTGCACCTATTCCAATGTCCTCTATCTGGATCTCTCCCAACGGAATAGGTAAGCCATATCTTTCACAGGAGGACACATTCAAATCTGAGCCCTACAGTAAGTATATTGGAAGAATGGAAACAAACTTGGGTAAAGCGCTGGTGATCGCCGGTCTGATCTGAGCTACAGGGTACAGAAGAGATAAGAAACACGCACAATACAAAGGAAGGAGAAGAGAAACACACGCTTAGCCTCACTGTCTATGCCCTCTTCATTCTCATATCTCCTGAATATATTGAGAGCATGTATGAATGGTCTGTCCAGATATATACATTACCCATCTCTGTAGCACCTACGTCAGCGGTGGGCAATAAGCCAGAGGCAGTTTGCCAGGATTAGCCCATGGCAGGCCACCACTTTGTTTACCTGCACGTCTGCATGTAAATATATTTGCAGCTCCTGTTGGCCATGGATCGCCATTCCCAGCCCATGGAAGCTGCAGGAAGTGGTACCCCAATCCGCACTGTTTCCCACAGCTCCCATTGGCCAGAAATGACGATCCGTGGCCAATAGGAGCTGCAAGCAGCCATACCTGTGGACAAGCAGATAAATAAAGCGGCAGCCCGCCATGAGCTAACCCTGGCAAACCATGTCCCGCTCACCGGTCACTTATTGCCCACCATGGTACGGCCATGACATTTATCACTAGTAGATTTGTCTGTCAGTATAATACACTGTAAGACACTTAGGCTGGTGAGTATTTGTAATCAGGACTCGCTTTTAATGAAGAGCACACTGGTCTTTTGGGGGCCTTTTTTTGGTTTCTGTTTTTTAACAAGTGTTATTGCTCAAAGTCCATTGGCGAATGGAAGGTAAGAAGAACAAACCTCCTTTTTGTCTTGATATCAGAGCTCCAGTAAACAGTACCAATGATTTTTATATTTCACAGAATGATAGGCATGAAAGGAAAATATGGCCTGTTAGGTCATACACCTTCTCTGCCTTCATAGCCAATACAGGATTATTCCCCAATATGGTTTCCAGTGCTCTGGCCAAATGACTCATAGGATGGCTTTTCTACCACTTCCCTTAGCGTGACTTTTTCTCTCCTTAATCTCTGTCTCTACCAACTGCTCCTAGTGATCGTATCACTCCCAGCTTTGCTCCATGACTATCCTTGCTCCATAATATTTTCCTTACACACTAACAAGAACTTTTAGCAGACCGATTTCAATCCGACGTAAATGCTATGTATAAAAGGTCCGTATATGAGATATATACTTAATAACCATCAAGGGACAAAAATGCTTCTGTAACCACTAAAATGCATCCTTTGGGGATAAGTCAGCTTTGAATAAAAGATTCTTAAAGACATTTTGTATGACAGTATCACTCCCTTTAAAAGTCTCAGGTGCCATTATTAGGAAAAGAAGGAGGAGGAGGAGGTCTGTAATGCACTTTAAGAAATCAAGAATAATTAGCCTAGTGTATTACTGTTTTGCCATAAGATCTAAGTGATAAGTCATCCAAATTGCATGATTCTGAGCAATCACAAATGTTAGCATTAAAAAAAAGATGAAGTAAAACTGCAATCCACATTTTGCCATGCTATATACATGAAAGCAACCCCAAATATTTATGATCCCAGTATATGATTAAAAATATGGAGTCATAAAGACACAGAAAGAGGAGTAACAAAGGGCTTGATTCTGCTCTCAGTTATACTGGTGTGAATCTGAAGTATTCCTTCTGATGTCAATGGCATTATTCCAGATCAACACCATTGCAACATTCTCTTTTGCACGTCCTTCATTTGAGTTCTAATTATTTAGGTTCCAAACAAATTGTTTGTCCCCTCAGCAATTTTATTGGTAAACAGCATTCACATATAGAATAAAGAATTATGAAGTTATAAAGTTATTCACATTAAAGGAAGGAGTCCCACAACATTTTAAGTATGAATAAGTTGTTCATTTCTCTCCTTTTGGGTCTCTAGCATGTCTTACATTCCCAGCATAAGATCTAAAGGAGAGTTAGGCTCCCTACTGAAAGTCCCAGGGACTTGGGTCTCTAACTTGCATTTCTGCTTTTGAAAATCTCTCCTATAGCTCAGAACAGTTTTCCACTCATAGGATGAAACTCACCCCTGTGCAAAAGACCAATAAAAGCTCTAATACCTAAGTCAGCTCTTATGCAAGCTACATGTATAGGGTGAATTTCACTTATGATCTTCCAATTGGAACTCCTTCGTGCATATCACGTGAAAATGTCTATGGGTCTCAGCAGTGCGTTCTGCGCTAGCTGTACGAAATGCACGGGTTACCTCGTCAAATACAATTCAGCTGTTTTTTTTCTCCAGATGAAAGCAAATATTTTATATTAAGATTTGTTTCAACCAGAAGCATACAAATAAAAGAGAAATACTTGAGGGTGGTGGCGACTGGGGTATGCATGGAAAATGAATGCTGTGACATACATAATGCGCTTAATCTTTTGTGGCAACTTTTTTACATTTGTAAGAGTTATGGATTTTAAAAGTCACAGCTAAGATTGCTTAATGAGCATTCACCACCCTGGCAGTGGAAGCCGGGCTGATGTGGTTTAGTCAGCTGTTAGCTTTATTGCCTCTCTTCTGTACTAAAAGTGACAAGTTGAACACATTATAGAGAGCTCAGATGTGTTATGTAGATGAAGCCTGCAGCAATATCTGCCTGCTCTCTATTATTTATGATGTCTATATAATACAATGGACTGAGATTTAAGCCATTGTGATGCAGTTTGTTTTCCAGGGTTCTAAAGTACAGCACATTTTACAGAGAATTGCATCTCTGTTACATATTAATCAAATCCATCTTACATGCAGCTCTTACACTGTAAACTAAAGGGAAAGAAAGATTAAAGCGCTTGGCTTTTCCTCAGCTGTCAAGGACTGGCAATAAAATAATAATAAGGGCTTCTAAATAATGTGTGTGTGACAGGCCTTTGCTCGGCTGTACAGTCCTTTATGGAGGTTAACTACAAAATAAGTTCCAGTGAGTGATTGGAAACAGGCGCGCATGCAAGACTGTCACGCCAACCCCGGCATAATTCTTTGCAAAGTTCATTTGCAGAATTTCTCCCCCCATGATAAGGCAGAGCTGTTGCCCCCAGTCATTCCGTGGTGGCTGGCTGTCACCAGTACCTCATGCCGAAGTGTACAAATCCTTGTCCTTTTCAACTCACCTTCGGCTGTGGCCCATTAAAGCCGAAAGCTAAACTCCAGTCACAAAAAGGAGGCTTTTTTTTTTTCATTCTGGAAGTCATGGGAAAGTTATTTTATTATAGCATCTATAAAACCCTGTAGAGGTCTGTGGTTTCGAATTTTTCTTTTTCATCATTATTTGGGTTTTGAAGATCAAGATGTGGAATTTTTCACAAAAGCCTGAAAAGACTGGAAGTTTTTAAGATGGTCTGAATGGTGGAATTTATTGGATTGTTTTCCGCCCCCACCAGATTGTTCTGCCAGGCTGCCTTTTAGAAGTTCATAAGTCTGCTCTGCCTTATTATCCCCTCTACAGTTGGGCTCAACATGCCCCAGCTTGCAGGTGGTCTGCCTGCTTCTCATCATGTTATTCAGATGCTATTTCAGTGTGTCAAATGCACAGAAGAGAAACAGCACAGGCAATTGAAAAGGAGCCATTATGGCCATCCCAACTTGCTGTGCTGGTGCGCCACTGTTGAAGTGCAGGACTGGGAGCCAGAAGGCATGCATTTTATTCCAGGCAATGTCAGTGATCCTTTGTGTAACCCTGGGCAAGACACATCATCTCTCCAAATCTTGATCTCCAAATGGAAATAAAAATCCACTCTTTACTTAACACTTTGAAATCCAGAGAGCACAGGTGCTACATAAGTGATAAATATCACAGTTAGTACAAACTGCGTTGGAAAGGGGTCACCGAAAAAAATTAGAAGGCAATAGATTCCATTTATTTTAAAAAGGAAAATGTTTGCTTTGCACACTGCGTAGCTAAGTCAACCTGCAGAATCATCTCAGGGAACTGCAAAATTAGATTGGGATTCGGAATATCTCAAAGTTAGAATGATAGAATCCTAGGGCTGGAAGAGACCTCAGGAGGTCATCGAGTCCAACCCCCTGCTCAAAGCAGAACCAACCCCAACTAAATCCTCCCAGACAGAGCTTTGTCAAGTTCACTGGTCTTCAGAGCTGGGACTTTGCTTGAGTCAATTATGAAGGTGAGACTATTTGGAAAAATATGTATCCATATCTTGGTTTGCATATGAATACCCTCGATCTTCAATGATATTTGGACCTAGTATTTTGGTCCAAGTTCACCTCTAAATCAAATAGTGTGGAAGGAATTTAAAAATGTTTGCTCATTTTATAACAGTTTTAGGATCATTTTAATTACAGGACATCTGTACCGTAGTTATGCACCATCAGATCACCGAAAAGGCAAATAAACACCAAGCTTCAGGGATTAAGATGACCACTGCAGGCCCCAGAAGATGACAAATGACTCAAGTGCATTATTCCACCCCCCACCCTTTCTTCTGAAACATCTGGTTTTGGCTCAATGATCTAATGCAACATGGGACTGCTACGTTCAGCGGATCCAACCACCGTGTTGGGTTTCTGGGCAAAGTGGGAGGGGCAGCTCCGCATGTCTGGAAGGGGCCTTGGGTGGAAAGGGTGGGGCCAGAGGCAGCCAGCCAGCCCTGAGCACTGCCCGGAGCATGCCACACTGGCCACCCCCTTGCCCGTAGAGCTGTTTGGTGTGTGCGGTGTGGTGTTCCGGTGTCAATTTAAAGGACCTCAGGCTCTGGGCACAACCATTAATCATCAGGCCCTGAGGCAATTGCCCCCTTTGCACTCCCCCTAACGCCCTGTCAGTGGGCCTAGCTACGTTTGCTCTCAAAGAACTGCTATATAATGCTGCTGTGCATTTTCTGAGGGTCAAGGCAATATGATGAGGCTGTCGTCATAAGAAGATACTGCTTCCCAGTGTCTCCTGTATCTCTTCTAGTACACCTAGGCTACGTCTGCATTGCATCCCTCTTGTGCAAAAGCCTATGCAAATGAAGCATGGATTAGCACATTGTCACGCTTCATTTGCATAGAATCATAGAATCATAGAACCATAGAGCTGGAAGAGACCTCAGGAGGTCATCAAGTCCAGCCCCCTGCTCTAGGCAGGACCAATCCCAACTAAATCAACCCAGCCAGGGCTTTGTCAAGCCGAGACTTAAACACCTCTAGGGATGGAGACTCCACTACTTCCCTAGGGAACCCATTCCAGTGCTTCACCACTCTCCTAGTGAAATAGTTTTTCCTAATATCCAACCTGGACCTCTCCCACCACAACTTGACATTATGGGCCGTTTTTGCGCAAGAGGCTTTTGCGCAAGAGGCTCTGATGGTGCATTACTACGGTACAGATGTCCTGTAATGTTTTTTTGCGCAACAGCTCCTTTTTGCGCAAAAAAACCCTTTTGTGCAAGAGCCGTTCTTCCTCATTTTTTCAGCATGTGTATATATAGGGTGATATCCATGCTCTGACTCCTCAGCTACCTCAGCATTATCAGTCCTGGCTTTGGATTTTATGCAAAAAAATGAACAAGTCTAAGCGAACGCCTCCATAATTATAAAGAATTTTCTTCATAATTATGTCTTCTATAGTACTGGGCACAAAAAAAAAAAAAAGAGCCCTTAGGAAATAACTGATGATAATGAATGAAAAAAGTCCTGATACTTTAGGCCTGCCTTGCCCAGGATGGAGTCATGAAAGCTTTGGCAAGTGCGTATAAAACAGATCAACCGATGGTAATTTTAGACTAGTGCCTCTAGGTCACTATGTGGCACCAGGTTGCCAATTACCATGACATTTGCTGTTTGTTTGTCTCTTTGCTTGTTGGTTTAAAGTTTCCCGGCCCCTGGATTCACACAGTGAGGTGAAAATCTCAACTTCTATTGAAAAAAATAAAAAGTAAAATGTTCTGCCCTTATGGAGAAAAGCTTGCAAACATGAATCCTAAAGACTTGAAACCCAGAAGGCAAATAAAAAGCATCCCAGAGGAATTATTTGTAAAGACACCTGGTTTTTAAGCAAATCTCAAGATTTTTGGCTTTCTACGAGTTGGCAATACGGAACGAATTTCTTCAGTTGCTGAGAGCTGTCTTAAACCTTCTCCACCACCTGATCTCTCTGACCATCTTCATCAGTATCCACGTAGGGAGAAGAAGCTGTTTTGAAGAGCAATTGCCAAGAAGAGCCACTTTGCTTTTATTTCCGATAAACGCGGAGAGGAAGGGAGCAGAGCAAGTTGTGTCTGAAACAGATCAAAACTGGCTTCGCATTGAAGGGGATTATGCTCCTTCCATTGTGGCTGCTTTCATAACCATCTCCTGTAGATTCCTGGAACCCACCCGAGAGTCACAGGGAGATATTCTCCAAGGCTGGAGATGGTGTCTGAGCGACAGTCATTCTCATTTCTACATGAACCTTCTTGAACCCTTGTACTCCAAGTGGAGCATAGGTCATCTACAAGTCTCCTCCACTTCACTCTGTCTAGAGACAAAACTTCGAGCTGACTCCAGGAGTACCCCAGTTGTCCTTCAATCTCAGTAGATCTTCTCCATGTTGTCCGAGGTCTTCCTCTTTTGCGTTTTCCTTGCGGGTTCCATGTGAGAGCTTGATGGACTATGCTGGATGATGGTTTTCTGAGAGTGTGGCCTAGCCATCCGCACTTTCTTCTCTTGATTTGAACGTCAAGTGGTTCTTGTCCTGCTCTGTTCCAAAGCTCCTCATTTGTGACAAGTCTTGCACTTTAAAAAAAAAAAGAGAAAGAGAGAAAGAACTGGCCACGCGTAGCAGGGGTGTCGTTTATTTCACTCTATTCAACCGCTTTCCAGGTTGAAGCTCGGGGAGTTCACTTGTAAGCCTTTGGGAAATGAGGTAGGAAAACGTGAGCTCCTGTCATTGGTATGTCTGCAGCAGGAGAAGCCTAGAAAACAGGAAGGCAGACACGTCTGTTCTCTCCTTTACCTTGCCTTGAAAAGCAAACGTGGAGCGCTATTCAGTAGGGGATGCCACGGGGCTTGGAAAGCTAAGGGCTAGACAGAGGTCTTGCTCCCTCACACCCCCGTCCATTAATAGGCAGCGGTGCGAAGAGACTGCAGCACAGACTGCCCGGACCAGCCTTGTAAGTCACTGTGCAGGTTTGCAGGAGCAGCCTGGGAGCAGCTGCCTCTCTCTACTCCCTTAGTCCCATACTGATAGGAGCACATGTATTTTCCTGCCGAAGGGACTCGGAGAAGAAATGTGCCTCCCATCCAAAGAGCGATTACTCGGGCAGCAGATGCGTGCGATACTGCAAACAGCAAACGTATGGAGCCCTAATCCGATACAACGCAGTTTCGTTTCATACTAAAGCCTGCAGAGAAAGGATCACAAAATGCTTCCAGCCATAGGAAATGGGAGTCTTGCTCAGTGCATAAAGCACTGGGCAGTTTGGACTCCCCCGTTCTTTCCCCAGCCCAGGATGGTTTTCACCCTGCCTCTGATAATCTGGGCACCTTACTTATGCCCCGTGCTTCAGCTCAGCCTCTCCCACCGGAACACGAGAAAGCCCACAGTCTCACAGGAGGCTCTGAGTCTTAATTCCTGTTTGTAAAGTGCCTGGAGATACCTGGGTAGATGTGTCGAGGTGCTATTAATACAGAGAGCGGATGCTTCACTGCACAAAGCTGGGACCAGTGACTCCCACGCAGGGCAAGCTACATACAGAAACAAAATGAGCCCAAACGAACCCCCAGCAATAAAGATCCAAATTCACGCAGGCTAGTCATGGCAAGGCAAGAACGGAAAGCCGGCTGGAGCAGCGGGGGATGGGAGGGGGTAGCTGGGCATTTCGTGCTGGATGCAGGGAAAGGCAAACCACAAGGCTTTGAGGGAAGATCTGAAGAAAGGATGCGACTCAGGAGGGGACGAAGGAGGAGTTCCAGTTAAACGGGCCGGCACAAGTGGAAAAAAACCCCAGCCCCCAGCTGTGGAGAGTTCAGAGAAGCAGACAAAGAGGAGGCCAAGTCTGGAGGAGCAGCTTGAACAGGCATGGACACCAGCGGCTGAGGAGGTCACAGGGGTGGGTTGGAGCGGATCCACGAGGAGCCCACCAGGAGGGCAAGTTGGCATTTTTATTTGAAGTCGGCATGTGGACCTAATTTTGAAATAGCCCATCCTCATCCTTTGCTTTAAAGCTTACTTGAGAAACAGCACACAGCATTGAAAACAAACACATACACACACACACACACACAGAGCTTAGCATAGTGCAATCCCCACCTTGCTTGATCCTCCCTCTAAGAGTCAACAGCCCCATGATCTCTCTGGCACTGATTATTCAAGGGTCATTGTGATATCAGCAAATGACTGATTGCATTTAATTCAAGGACGTCATATATTTTGAATTCAGTTTACCCCAGCTAGTTTGAGTCCTCCTCCCACCCCCTGCCAAAGTATAATAGATCATTTAAAAACCAGTGCCGGTCACATCCTAAGTTGTGGCACTAACCATATAATTTCCTACTCTCCTAGGGGCTTTAAATCCTGCAACTGCTGACCTGCCAGCAGGAGAGATGACCTCACATTTGTCCTGCTTATCTTTGGCTAATAACCATTAGGGACAATGGCCAGGGCTCACACCTGCTGCCCAGGACGAGTGCGGATCTGCCCCAGCAGGAGGCAAAGGCTGATAATCTCCTCCCCTTTTCATTACAGGCTTTTGTCCCTCTCGCAGGCACACAAAGCTACTCAGGGGGATTCTAAGAGAATTAAGTGTAAGTGACAAAGTGTGTCCTACCCCCTAGCAAGTTAGCAAACACTGGTGAGACTGTGCACAATGTTGTCAAGCATCCATATTGATTAAAAGACATTTATATCATTTTCCCCCTCCAAGGTGTGCAGAAGCGAAACTACACAAGACACATCACCAAAAAGGTTATTTAACACCACATCTTTCAAAAAAAATCATGCAAGCTCTGTGTCTGTAAAGGGTGTGATCGAGAAGGAGCCTTAAGGACTACTCCTTAGATCTGGGCCTGGGGAATTCTTGGAGGTCACCTTAGCCTTCATCTGCACAACCGTGTCCCTTAAAACCTTCCCCCCTCTCCCAGTGCCAGTGCTAATAGCTTGGCTGCCTCTACCACTGAGAAGAGCTGCGATGGGAGAACCCTGCAAATCCACGGATATTCGTGGGCCATTTTTGCAGATGCGGATGCCAATTTTGCATCTAAGCCTCAGCAAATTTGCGGACATCTACTTTATAACCACAGGTATCTGCATCTGTGGATGTGGATATTGGCGGATCATTTCTGCAGACACAGATACCAATTTTGAACCCACCCAGGGCTCAAGCAATGGGGACAGGTTTTAAAGGACAATGCTATGGCAGGCAAGGCGTTGAGTTACGAACCCAGAAGGCTTTCCAGTGCCTTCTGAGGGTGCCACAAAGGGATCAGTCTCTTGGGGGCAGGGACTTTATTTCAGCACCCTTAGTGGTATTCAGATAAAGATGTCATCCCCATGGCACCTCTGGTGCGTAGCACATTGTAATGGAGATTCTTGCCCTCTGCGCCACAGCTCCTGAAATGCAGCTATTCTTCCAAAGCAACCTCAGGAGTAGATGTCTGTAACCCTCCGAGTATACGGCTGGGGCTAACCAGGTGATAAATACATTGCTAATAATAGCGATTCTTTCTACAGACAAATCACACCCTGTTTCTGCAAGGCCACCAATTTTGGTGTCTCGGTACATGAGAGAATACTGTATCCATATTTCTCTGTGGGCCTGATCTTACTGCTGGTGTACCGTGGCATAGAAAGAGTTTCAGCTGCTGTAAAATGGTATAGGCCCATTGACTTCAAGGGAGCGCTGCCAATTTACCTCAGCAGAAGATCTGGCCCTGGCCGGATATATTTTTTTAAGCTGGGCCACTGTAAGTCTTTCCCTTGAAGCAGTAGCGGCAGCAGCGCAGGTCTACACTGCAGTGAAGTATTAACTCATACTGAACACAGTTTGTCTCCGAGGACCCTCTTGGCCCCTTCGTCATCCGGTGCTGACATTTTAATCGCGCTTTTGTGGGAGCTGGCTGGCAGTTTGTCATCAGGAATGGCGCGGCGAGGGGCCAGAACGGGCTGCTAGCTGTGGCGGCTGCCGAGGGAAGCAGCCCATTCTGACAGACTGAGCAATAATCTGAACTTACTGCGCTGAGCCTGTGGGACACCAGCCAGGCCGCTTTATCTTCTTCATTAAAGTGCGCTCAAAAAAAAAATCCATTTTCCTTTAAAGTCTCAGGAACAGATGGAGTAAAATTAATTGCGCCATTAAGTCCCGATAGACAATACCAGAGTGGTTTTCTTTCAACAGTGCATGTGTGTTACAAAGTGCTCTTCGTAAAAGGCAATTACTGCAACATTTGCCATAAAATAAAGGTTGCTTTAATGGGCAATAAACACAGGCTTCAAATTTTGTATGAAATGGGTCTCCAAAGGGCGCTGTTATAGGCAGCTCAAAGGCACAACTGACTTTAGTATTTCTGCTCTGGCTGCAGCTCAGCTAGTTTGGAGAACAATGATTTCCACCCTTGGATATTTTCTGATAGAATTATGTATGCGATGTTAGCTCATCGCCAGGCCTTTCAATCCAGTTTTTTCTGGTCAGGAAACAGCGGCGAAGGGAGACTCCAGCAGCTGGTCTGCTGGCTGCCATCAATCGCTTAAAAGAGACAGTGAGGCAGAGGCATATGGAGAGCGGCCAGGAAGAATAGGTAGGTCCTGGGGCCAGCTCACCGGGGGAGGGCTTCATTCCCCAAGCAAAAAATAACGAGGCCTGATTTCCTGACATCATCTCCTTGCCAATTAGAATCATTATTGGGCTGCGGTGGCATAAGTTACTTAGTATTTATATTTATTGACGATGCAGTTGACATTAAAGAGCCTTGCAAAATGGACATCAGGTCCATGCAGACCCGAGGGTGCAAGGAGGCCAGGGAGGTCATTGGGGAACCAGAAGCAAGGCTATTTCTAAGCTTTTCATTTTGCTAACGTCTCTGAGCCAAACAAAAATCAGCCAAAGCAAATCAACACAAACACCCTCAAGGACACGGTGGATATGTCGTAAAAAAGCCCAGCTGCTCCAGGTCGTCTGGCTTGAGCTCACAGGCTGTGGGAGTGGGACTGAAAAATTGTTGTTGACATCTGCAAGCGTGGGGGGCCCTAGAACAGGAGTGGGTAATAATTTTTGGCCAGGGGCCACTTCAAAAATTTTTGAAGTGTTCCCGGGCCGCCTGGAAGGGGCAGGGCCTAAACAGGAAGGGGGGGCTTAAACAGGAAGGACGGGGCCAATATGCTTCTGGGCTACCCCACCCACAGACCATGATTGGCACCTTCCCACTAGGCACCCACTGCCCTTTTGCCTACTCTTGCACTAGAGCATGGGCTTCAGCCCGAGCACAAATGTCTACACAACCATTCTTAGCCCCATAGCTGAAGAACCCAGAGCCGGCTGTCAGCTGCAGCTGTGCCTCAGGGCTTTTATCCCTGTGTAGATATATCCTGTGAAGGCACGGTTGGCTTCCAAACCAAGGGTATTCAGTGTTCTGATCTGTCACACCCAACCAATTCAGTACAGGTGACATGAGAAATAGTCTAATGATTGTCTTTCTCCATCAGCACGCAATGCCTGCCACACCCAAAGATTAAAATAGGGAGTTTACACTATTACACAGCCCGCTTTGCCAAACTGCATGGGACCAGCAACCACACATACACACAAATTCTCAATGCCCTCTTTTTAAAATGACTGGCCCAAAACAAGAGTAAATGATAAGTTTAGCATCCATCCAAAATTATCTCGTTCTAGCTGAGTATGCACATAAACTTTTGCATGGCTTTACTGAGCATGTGTGCACACCCAGACACATAGGTGTTGGACCTAGGGTGCAGGGGGTGCTGCAATACCCCCTGGCTTGCAGTCGTTATCATTAGGGGCAGGATTTACAGTTTGGTTCAGTGGCTCCCAGCACCACCACTGTGAAAATTGCTCCAGCACTGCTGCCCAGACACGTAATAAACGGTTTCTATCCGATCCAACGTGCTCAGATTTATTTGAATGAGAGTTTGGGAAATAATTTCAGTTCATTGTATTTCCACATTCCAGTAATTACAAAGTGAACATGACATAGAAATGATCCATTAATTGAAATATGGGCGTCATGAACTCCTATATTTATAGTGTAAATCCATATTTAATTAAATAAAGCCAATAATGCTCATTTCAAAGGGAACATTGAAGTATTTTCATTTAACCATGTGCTTTATGCCATATGTGCTCATTTCACTTTGACCATTCCTTATTAAATCACAGCTTGCAGGCAAGGCGGGGTGTAGGTGTGCACACCAACTTGCGATAAATCCAGGGCACCCAGCCTTTAATTATCTGCATTCATACCGCTACCTCAGATCACAGGCTATTGTAGGCTGCTGGCTTTTTAAGGTAGCAACATCAGTCAACACCTCTGACTGAGCAGCATTAATCACCCACTTAATTGCCTTAATCACCTTCTACATAACTAAGAAATCACCACACTGCAGTTGTCTGAACCTGACACAGTAACATCACCATCACCCACTGGGTGCTAATGTTTCTGGATTCAAGAATAACAAGGTCTAAGTAAGAACTCTGGAGAGCTGCTGCTATTTGTGAATATTCCCAGTGATCAAGGGTTTGCACTGCTGAGTTATAGACTGGGAGAATCAATGAAAGGTCTAGTTAGCTGAGGTTATCTAGTCCTGATCCCTGCCGGCACAGGACTTGTGCCCTGATGTATGTCATCCCATTTTCTCTTGGCTTGTTTTTAAAAGTCCCATATATTGGTGAACTCAACCCTTCCCTTGAAGATGTTCCACAGTCTTCCCAGACTTCACCAGAGAGAGGCTGTGCTTGTACTTCCCCTTTTTTAAATTCCAGCCCGTTTCTCCTTGTGAGGCCCTCTTTTGGACTGTGTATGAAGAGTCTTAGGCATATGTGTGATTTTTAGCAGCCAATCAGACCCTTCTAGTCTACTTTAACTTTGCCTGTGAAAGCTTATGCTCCAATAAATCTGTTAGTCTATAAGGTGCCACAGGACTTCTCGTTTTTCTTGCAAATTCAGACTAACACGGCTACCCCTCTGATACTTTTAACCCACATCGTTGATCTAATCTACATCACTTCAGCTATGCAAATAGGTAGCTACTCTTCTTGGCCTGGGGAATACCAGCATCAACGGGAAAGAGCTCGGAGATCAATTTATCAGGTCTAAGCAGACATGATAAATGGACAGACGGTGGATTGATCACTGCGGCATCAGTCCCTGTTGTAGTAGAAACAAGCCCTCAGCTTTTGTCTTAGGTTTCAGTCTTACTCCTGACCAGAAGAAATTTTGTGGCATTTCAACAACATTCTCCTTAATACAGAATGAGGCAAAGCTCCAGCTCCTGCCCATCAGTTAGGATGTGTCTACACTGCAGGGCTTAACTCAAAATAAGCTACACAAATTGAGCTATGTCAATTGTGTAGCTTATTTTGAAATAGCTGATTTCGAAATGGGCGTGTCTACACAGCACTTATTTCGAAACAGAGCACTCTTCCTCCGACTTTCCTTACTCCTCATACAATGAGGGATACAGGAGTCGGAGTAAGAAGTCCTCCGGCTTGACAGTATTATGCCACTATTTTGAAATCACTGCCTGCTGTGCAGACGCGGGCTAGGTTATTTTGGAACAGTGTTGCAGTGTAGACGCAGTTACCTGGCACTTATACATCCAACATGTGGCACCTGCTTTGGCAGGATTGAGTCCTGAATCTCTCCTAACCCTCCTAATAACTTCTGTTTCTCTTCTTGGAGTTCATAATGGCACTCAGTGCCAACCTAACTCTGCTCCCAATGCATTCAACGCTAAATCTCTCCTGCCAATCAAGTCCCTGGCCTGTCTTGAGCAAGCCCTTTGGTAAGTTTAGCCTGTGGCACACAACATTTTAAAGCCATAGCAGACACTGAAAGGTCTAAACTGGCATGAAACAACAGCCCTGCTAGGTGGGCAGTATGGAACAACTGCTCCAGTGTGACCTTTTGAGTGGCACTGAGGGTGTGTCTACACAGCAAAGTTATTTCGGAATAACGGCATTATTCCGAAATAACAATGCGAGCGTCTACACAGCAATTCCGTTATTTTGAAATAATTTCGAAATAACGGACGCTTAGTCCGACTTCTGTAAACTTCATTCTACGAAGAATAACGCCTATTCTGAAGTAGCTATTTCGAAATAAGGCATGTGTAGATGCGCCACTTCTGCTGTTTCGATATAGCCCCTCACCAGGGCCATTCTAAGTTATTCCTCCTGGGGCTCTAAATTGAGATAGCACGTCTAGATTACGGAAGCCTGCCTCGGACGGATTTTGAGGCTTCCCTGCAGTGTAGACGTGCTATTTCGAAATAAGCTATTTCAGAATAACTATTCTGGAATAGCTTATTCCGAAATAACTGTGCAGTGTAGACGCAGCCTCTCTGGGGCTAGGCCACCTTTACAGTGCAGGATTGCCCCACCACAGCCACTTAGCTCTGCCAACTCCCTTCCCCATGGAGGGTATTGTCTCCTGGAAACCCCATGGCGTTCTCCTGGCCCCTTCCGTGCACTCTGGCCCCGGGGTCTGCTGTCAGATGCAATCTAAAAACACTAGAGAGCAGCACTGATGCACCCCAGTGAAAAAAGCTCCTACCTCTGTCATCGCTAAAAATAAATGGCACATGAGATGAAGAAGCCACCTATAGAGCCTTTGCCTAGTGCATGTTAGAAATAAAAAAAATAAAATAAAAAAAAATTCTACTAACACCATCACTATCTCAAGACTTAAAGGCAACCTCAGTATGAATTGCACGGAATAAACAAGATGCTAAGAGGTTTCAGGAAATTCAAGTGCTGTTGCTCATAACAATTAATAATAGATACTAATACTAATAGTTTGAGATACTCCAGCAAAAGGCAGGCTGCACATGAATGCAAAGTGCTTCTTGCCCGCTAATACAGTCTCGCTACAACCCTCTGAGGCAGGCAACTCTTATTATGAATGTTTTACAGACTGGGAAATGGCAGCACAGTAAGAGCTAAAGAGCAAAGTTACCAATGACGGGACTTGAAATAGAAGCCAAAGCTCCTGACCCACAGCCCTGCTCTAACCATTTGGAAATATTGTCCCCTTCTCCCCCTGGATTAAGTCACTAGGAGAGCTAGGTCAACAACATTGGGAAAACAGACACGCAGTGTGATTACAGCAAGAACTGTAGGCTGTGTATTGATATGCAGAAAAGTCTACCATAGAGCACGCAGTATCAGTCCCAATTCTGAACCCAGTGTATGGCCCTGTGTGTAGCAAGAGAGGAACCTCACCTTGGGGCAAATGTCTAAGGCAGATATGCTGTGCCAGCCAAGAAGGACTTGCAGTGCAGTATGTTACTGGAGGACTCCTTGCTTTGCACCTGGGGATTTGCATTGGGGGTAACGAAACAGTTGCGGTTTCATTGGTGCAAATTTCGTTACCGTAGCCTGGGTCTCAATCAGAAGTAACGTCGCTGAAGTCAGTGGAGCTGAATGATCATAAAGCCAGTGGAAATATGGTTAGAATGAGTTCTGTAGGTATGCCGGGGGGTCACACCCACAGCCATCGAAACAGATTTCCTGGCATAACTAATGCTCGGGCTGCATTTTTAACCGTCCTAAGGGAAACAAGGCAAGAGGGCAATCAGTGGTGACTGCAATGAGGACAGACTTTGTTTCCACAACACAGATGTTGTCCACGCCCCTGTCCCCAGAGAGTCTTACGATTTTTTTTTGGAGCAATGAGCGGAGATGATAAAGATTTATTGCCAAAAAGCTCACCCTACTGGACCATGGCAGCGCTTCTGGTCCCACACAACATGTTGAGGTTTAGAAGCTGGATAACAAGGCGAAAAAACCATAGCTACACAAATCTGCGCACACAAAAAGCAGCTGAATCTGTCAAATTCCCCAGACTCCAGATGGGCCTGCATTGCTGGATTCACAGCTGTCTCATTCCGCTCCCTCTGAAGCGAATTGTTATTTAACGGTCGAAATGAATGGCCTTGTGCACACACAAAACTGGTTTTAGAATTTTTTATTTAAAACATCTTTAATGTACATGATATTTTGTGATTATAATTATGCACCATCTTGTTAGTCTTTAAAGTGCTACATAGTCCTGTTTTTTTTTTCCCCCAGACAGTTTGCAACCCTTTGGTTTAATTATGTACTAAAAAGATGATGATCGGGCAAGGGAAAGAATCTGAAACTCATGCCACTTCAAAATGGAGCTTCCCGATGAACCGAAACCTGCCTCTGATGTGAGATAACAAGTAGGAAGAGAATGTCAGCCCCTACGGGATCCTTTAAAGAACTGCTAAAAGAAAGGAAAGGAAAGGCTAAAAGGAAGACGAAAAGGGGGGCTGTGGGGGGAGGCAGCCCACTGACAGCAAAGAGTTAACAGCCCATTAGAAACGTCCTTTCAGTTCCGTATCTGTTTTTCCTCACAGAACATTAAGCTCAGTGGGGCAGTCAGAAACCCCCGTGGTGCCCCCATTAAAAAAGAACAAGTAGCACATGTCAATATCACAGCTTCATCCATACTGTAATTTGTTTGACAGCAGCTAATGCTGTTGGTTGTGACCAGAGAAGACCGTTTGGTCTTTTAAAAAGAGAGGCCCAAATCCCTTTAAATATTTTGTGGTCAGACACACTGCTTAACAATATAAAGATGCAATAAGCTTTTCTCCCACTCCTCCCCTCCCACTGGAAACAGGATAAAACCAGGCACATCACATAATAATCCTAGTAAATGCACTGCCAATGCACTAACAAAATCCTGGGTTGCAGTCAAAGCATTTTTTTTAATGCCAAAGGCATTAAAAGAGATGAAATCCACTCCACAGAGCTAGGTGAAACGTTAATCCATTGGCCTTACTTTGCTGGGAAACCTGGGTTTGAACGAGGCCCAAGGCATAAATGAAATGAGTTTAGTGATCTCAGTTTAATTCTTAATAGGCCACAACAGGCACTGCAGATATGGAAGATACAATATTAGGAAATCAAGCCCTTTCAGAATTGGGTTTTCTTTTTGGCTAATGAGGATCAGGAGAGACGCTGTAGAAACTGAAACACCAGGCAAACCTAAACAGCTCGCTCTCTGTCAGGGTGAACACGAGAGAAGACCAAGGGCGATGTTGCTCACCAGATGGCTGAATTTATTCTGCAGCACTGCTGATGCTAGAGGGCCTGATCCTGCAGAAACTGAGGGTCTGATTTGAGACTTTCCATTGGTTTCAGCCACAATGCATAAAGCCAACGGACCCAGGTCGTCAGCAGGCAGGATCGAACCAGGGACATTAGAAGCTATAGACACGTAGTTTTTAGCTAACGCTGTATAGCAGACTTTGCTCTCCCTTCTCATTGGTTTCAATGCCTCTGGGTAACCATGGATCAAGCTTATATCACCCTGCATAGTACTCGCTATCATGAATAGTCCTGCCAAAGCAATATTAGCAGCAAATGTTGGCAGGATCAGTCCCTGGTTATTTCTCATAAGACATATCTATCTGCAAATATATCAGGAGGGGGAAACAATTACAATTAATTACTGTACAATTAATTAATTACAATTAAACAATTACAGTAGATGAACTCATACTTGGGAAAATGGTGCTAAATATTGGGCTAAAGAGACATTTCCTTCCTGTTTCTTTTCCAAATTTTCTTAGGTCTCAGCACTGCAGCAGATGAGAACAGGGATGGGCGATAACATAGTAGCGGTGCGCCAGGGTCTGTCCTTGATGGGACGCCACCACTGTATTTATCTATACGGCCGCAGGTAATGGCGGTTGCAGTTCCTGCTGGCCAAGGATCGCCGTACCTGAACAATGGGAGTATCGGGAAGCAGCATGGGCTGGGACTCCGCTTCCCATAGCTCCCTTTGGCCGGGAACAGTGATTGACAGCCAATGGGAGCTGCAATCACCAGTATAGGTAAATAAAGCAGCCATGCAGGTAAATAAAGTGGAGGGGGCCCATCAGGAGCTCACGCTGGTGGACCAGATGCAGCCCGCAGGCCGATTTATGCTCAACCCTGGACTAGAAGATAAACCATACACACACAAAGGTATTTTAATGTGCAACAACAAAAGCCCTGGGTCGAGCTCCTTAAGAGCCTAATGCTGAGAAATGTTGCAAGGGCTAAATCTTAGACCCATCGAGCCTGTTTCTCTGTTACCCTGATCTTATATGATCATGACATCAATGGAAACATTAGATGCCATTAGAACCGAACGGAAGCATTTATAAACTCTTTACGGCAGTGTAAATAATCACACAAGGCACAGAGCACCAGAGAATCTGCCCCGTTGATGCCAGGGGAGTTATGCCACTCAGGATCAGTTACAAACACTTCATCGTTCCCCTAGATTTTTTTTTTCCCACATTGAATGTGATTTCCCTGCTGTGTGTTTTCCCACATGCAGCTTGTCAGGAGCTGATCTGCTGACTTTTCAGCAGACTCAAACAACCGCAGGGCCTCTGTTCATGAGTCCCCGCTCATGTCAAAGGCAGCTTTGTCATTAGCATCAACAAAAACAGGCTTCATAGTGGAAGACTTTGACCAAAATATTTTTAAGTAGAAAATAACACCCCTGGGGGCCCTATTCCACATCGCTCCGAGGCCCCTCGATACCAGCTGGCCACCACCCGCACCAGTGAAGGGAGTCCCTACACCTGGTATTGGGCCTCAACTTCAGCATCTGCCCCAGAGCTGCACAAAGGCCATTCCAGGGCAAACCAGCTAGAGTGGGTGTGAGGCAGAGGAATTGCACAGGCAGGCTGCAGGAGAGCCGGGGATGTGCCACAGCAGAGCTGCCTGTCTGCAATCTTGTGCCCTGTCGTAGCCAAGCTGTAACTTAGGGCACCCCGAGGGCTGTTCTAACCTGCGCCAGGGTCTGGAGGGCCCTCCATAGTCCCTGGACAGAGGAGGTACAACCTGTTCGCCCCTCCCTCATTCCTTGGGCTGACCCCTGCATCTCCAGGGATAGATAATCTATTCTAGACCAACCAATCTGCAACCAGAGTGTCCCTTCACTGTATGGGGCCAGACCTGTACTGAGGTTTGTTTTGTTTAGGGTTGCCAGGTGTCCGGTTTTGAACCAGACAGTCCAGTATTTGAGCTTTCTGTTCGGGAAACAAATTGAGAAAATATAAATGACAAAATATAAATATTCGGTATTTTCTAACTAAGATGTAATGTAGATTGTGATGTAATGTCAAGTGTGTCCGGTATTTTTGTTGATACCGTCTGGCAACCCTAGTTTTGTTCTGTTTTTAATAAGCATCAGTAAGTTACAGTTTCCAATTCTTTACATGGGAAACAGAAAATAAAGCCAAACATTAGTCCAGGGCTACTCAACTTCGGAAGCCCCGGGGGCCACAATGATACTCACAGCACACACTGAGGGCCTCAACTTAAGTGTGGTCGCATAAACATGCAAATATATATGCAAATGTATGCAAATAGCTTCTTTCACACTAACAGGCATGAATACAAAGATTAAGGCACAACTGTACAACACGCAGGCCCCATTTAAGTGAGTTCTGCTGATGTTAATAAAATGCAATATTCACCCAATTTCCATCCATATGACAGCACTTTTAATGAGCCATGACAGTCCAGGAATTTAACTACTAAAATGCATCTCAACAGAAGACCATTATATTGACTACTTTTTTGTTTTGGCTCCCACCCGTGAGGCCATGTGCTGAGCTCCACGTAAACCCAAACCACACCGGGGGCCACAAACAAACAGGCCACAGGCCACATGTGGCCCAAGGGCCTCATGTTGAGTAGCCCTGCATTAGTCGGTGGGTCATTAATGGAAATGGATTCTGATTGGGTAGTCTATTTTAACATAACGGGACAATACTTTGCCCTTTATCTATCACTAGATAAACACACAGTAATTATTCTTCACAATGTCCCCCAGAGAGGTACATCAGTAAGCCCTGCTATCCCCATGTTGCAGAAAGGGAAACCAAGGTAGAGAGATTATTTCAATTGCCCAAAGACATTGGGTGCCAATCTTTTTTGCAGGCTCAGCTCATACTGCTGCTCTTCTTTGATTCCATGTGAAATGCTAACTTGCTTAGCCATTTACATTTGCTATCCCATTTAACCTTTATAACCTCTACTGACTCAGCACTGATGCACGTTTGGATGGCGTATATAATTCCACCTTTCGCTGATCGGAGCTAGTTCGTTCTAAGACTTATTTCAAGCTTCCAACAAGGAGTGCAATACAGTGCAAAAATACTGCAATACAGCTCTATTTCAGTTCATCAGGATAACAAAAAGACTTATCAAACACATCCCCTACAAAGGTTTTATGAGAAGAAACCCTTTGGAGTATTATCCATATCTCACTACCCCGGATTTATTCATCCAACTCCCAATATATCAGGATGGCTACGTACATCTTAGTTATGATGGCTGCAGAAAGTATGCTCTTCTTTTAAAAGGTGGTAGCAGGGACTGATTTATAGATATTATGTAAGTTTACCAAGGCTCTATAAACCCACAGTATTTTCAACTTGTTGGTCTAATGAATGCTTACGATTATGTCTACTATTACTAAAGCATTAAAGCTGGCAGTGAAATGTACAAAATGTGTTTCATTACCACTCAGTCTGGATTTCAACAAGGGACTAGGAATAATTTAAGAGTTTACCCAACAAATGATGGCAATGCATTTACACTATAAACTGGCTAGTCTCTAAATTGCTGCATTGAACAAGCTACGGGTTTGACTCCTGCGTCTGTTGGATACAGTGAGAACTGCAAACATGCTACTGGAAGAGAGTTTGTTCAGCCTTGACATGCAGCTGGACTTGCTGTTTCCTTGGGGGTGGAGATGTAAGAACAGATTACTGATTCAGTTCAGTGACACTGCCATGGTCCCGGAAGGGAGAAACCTTGCAATGCAACCTCACTTCAGATATATCAGGACCCGAATAAATGGTTAGAGACTTGAGAGCCGGGACTACTCTATTCTCCTTAGCTGTCTTAGGTTTTCCATAGCAACGATCACCATAGAAATCAAGGGTTGAACAGCATTTAAGAACCATAAAGCACTGTTCAAAGGAATGTCGTAATGGATTCTGTTCTTTACCTCTTTTAGACTGCTAGGTTTTTGTTTAATCCTCTCTCTTTTTCCTTTAGCATTCCCTAAACTGATGCTACCCTATGCTTCATGGAAATATAAAATCTCTTTAACTGAAGAACAGGCTCTGCATTTAACAAGGACACACTCTATGCTGAACCTATATTCTTGTGACTAATGGCCTAAAAGTGCTATTTTCCTATATGTGTTTTTTCTAAGTTATTTAGTCAAGTAGCTCATCACATAAGCACCAGCCATTTAATATGTTTGAAAGAATTCTTTAAATTCACGGGCCTGATTCTTCTCTCACTTGGATCAGGGTAAATAAGGAATAACTCCACTTAGTGGAGTCACACCATGGTAAAACTAGTGTGAGGGAGAAGAGATGCAGGCCCACATCAGAAACCTGCATTTTTCTCAGCTCCAGCTCAAGAGCTTGTGAACCTATAGTCGTTGCAGCTGTCACATCACAATGGGTTGCCATGGAGATAATTACAATGTCGTAACTAAAGACTAAGGCCAGAACCAGATTTCTCAAGAAAATTACTGAATAGTAATTTTAATGTATCCAAAAATTACTACAACTTCCCCAAATCGTGATCGAAAATCAAATTTGTAATTCATGTTTTGAAAGCAACATATCATAATTTCATTGTCTGGGACCTAGAAGAATTCAGATTTTTGCATATGTATATTTTCTTGGGTATAGCTCACTATGACAGCTAGATGAATACTCAGAGATAGCTAGATATGGGAAATCAGGATTATCTGTAAGTAAAAAAATATGCATACACACATTATACATCTATTATGCACCCCTGTATGTATGATGCATGTGCATAAATGTGTTAAGTTGGTCCATATGAACTTGGTTGATATTCCTGGTTTTCTAATAATGTTACTAGTCAATAGTTTGAATATGCACGCTGGGTGGTCTGGTAACAACATTCCTATGAGTCAAGATGAATTTTACATCTTGGGATTTGAAAAGCAATAACCTCATCAACATGTATTTAAATTGGTTTATTCCTAAATCTAAAGCTTTTAGATCCCAATCCTACAACTGGCAGAGTGTGGGCAGATCATCACTTAACTCTAAGGAGCTCCACACAGATACAGCCTCTTGCTGCCCTATGTCAAATGCAGGATCCAGTGAAAATAGTAGTGAAAAATAATACTAAGCTGTAAGCAGGATTTAAGTTCTTATAGAATATTTCCTGAAGCCCCCTCCTCAACATGCTATGAAAACTCCATGGGGAGGATGACAAAATTTAGTGGTGCTCAGCTCTGACTGCAGTTAAGCTCTGATTGGGAGCTCTGTAGGGCAGGGACCATGCTTTCCAAACCACCTAACAGCAGCTTCATCAGGAGAATGAAGGCCCTAAGGACATGAAATCAGAGTTGTTGACTCAAGTCCCACGACTTGAATTCGAGTCCGACTTAAGTCGCCTAGGTGACTCGACTTGAGACTCGACTCGGGTTCATTGTTTATGACTTGAGACTCAACTTGAGACTTGCTAATTTTGTTAAATCGACTTGGTGAAAAAATTGTCAGAAAATGCTGATATTGATGGCTTGTACAAAAGTGACTTGACATTTTTTAAATTAAGACTTGAGACTTAACTTGGGACTTGACTCGAAAGTGACTTTAGGGACTTGAGACTCGACTTGAGACTTGAACTGTAGTGACTTGAGACTCGACTTGGACTTGACAATGATGACTTGAAGACAACACTGCATGAAATTGGGATAGTTGACACTGATTGACAACTAGGATGACCACATGTCCTGATTTTATAGCGACAATCCCAATATTTGATATCTTGTCTTAAATAGCTGCCCATTTTATCCCTGCCCCTGATTTTTCACACTTGCTGTCTTGGTCACCCTATTGACAACATGCACCTTTGATGAACAGAGATCACACTGCTAGAATGAATCACTGCACAGACCCTATATGTAGATGTTGGCTGTGCATATTTCTTAGCCAATCTGGAACCTAAAGGTGACATGGCAAGTCAGATTCTGACTGTCGATTGATCAGATCAGCAATGAGGAAACCATTCCAAAGGTCGTTAGCTGATCATTCATGGTTCCATAGGGCTGCTGCTGGAAGATTCTGATCTGGCAGTTGAGACCAAAATGAGCACCTCAGCATAAGACGTGCTCTGGGGCAACACACACACACATAGCAGAAGACCTGGATCAGAGATGGTCATTTGCTCAGTGATCACATCACATCCTCCCTCACTACAGTAAAACCTGTGTTATCCAACATGCTCGGGGATTAGGGCATTCTGGTTATCTAAAAATTCCGGTTATCTGAGGGTCCCATCAACCTAGGAAAAACCAATGGACACTAATAGTAAAACTCAAGTTTTTAATATTGGTAGTTTTGTAGTGTGAGGCAGTTGGTCTCACATTTCTATTTTGAGTTAAAGATGATTAGTACTTCTTAAATAAAAAATTGTTAAGCCAATCATGGGAATCCAAGCCAGGCTAGTGTGCCTGAACATGTGACAATATTGTGGCTGGGGGCAATGCCGGATAACAAAGTTTCTGGTTAACAGAATGCTGGATAACAAAGGTTTCACTGTATCTGGCTAACCCAACCTAGCGGACTGAATTCAGTGAAGCCTGGTCACTTTCTAGGCCATTTATGGTGCTACATGCACATACAACATACCCTCATCAGGGAAGTGGTTTCAGTCTTCATGGGGTCACATAATGCCATGTGGCAGAGTGCAACATTCAAAGAATCTGGTGCAAAATTTAAAGTAAGAATTAAATCACCCTGTAATCCTGTAGGCTTCAAAATCAAATAAAAATGTGCATCATAATCTGCTCTTATTAGTGGCATTCCTCAACTACCAAGAAAATGATGCAATTTAGGTAGATTATCAAGAAAAATTTCTGGCTGTGAGATGTGTTAGCCTGTGAATAGTCTCCCCTAAGGAACCAATGGAAGCCACATCACTTGGGACTTTTAGTAATAGAGTGGACAAAGCATTAGAAAATGTACTGTTGGGAATAATCTTGCAATGGCAGGGAAATGGACTGGATGATCTAATAGTTCCTTTCCACCTCTAACTTTTACGAATCACTGATTCAATCTAAATGGCTCTCATGGTCCACTTGTTAGTTTAGTAGCTCATGCAGAAGTTGCTTGCATTGTGTCCCTGTTAAACAGTCCACTGACACCTCACAAAATCTTGTTAGAGATTATTCTTCTACTAATGCAGCAACATTCTTTAAGGATCTCTTTTCTGTCCTAGATCCCTTCAACAGCAAAGATCCTATTTCCACAAAAACGAACCAACTGACCAACCAAAAAGAGATGAATGCAATGAACTTGTAACATGAGAGAGAGATCTGGTAGATTTTTTTTCTCAGTTTCACAGATACTTTTAAAATCTTGGTGAAAGGAGAAAAATATTCTCAAAACTATAGCAATTCCATCCTCCCCACCCTTTTAACAGCTGGACCTAGCAGCCACTCCTTCTTAGCCCTGTCACATGGAGTGTCTGTCCCCTGAGGCTGTATCTAGACTGCAGGCTTCTTTCAGAAGAAGCTTTTTCCCGAAGAGATCTTCCAAAAACTTCTTCCGAAAGAGAGCGTCCACACTGCAAAAGTGCATAAAAAAAGCGATCTGCTTTTTCGAAAGAGAGCATCCAGACTGAATGGATGCTCTCTCGCATGTAAGCTGTGATTGCTATGAATAGAATGGCCACTAGGGTACCTGTGATTTTTCCTCTTTCCTCTTCTAGAGGAAAGAGCTCTTTCACAAAAAGGCTTCTTCCTTATAGAATGAGGTTTACCAATGCTGGAAAAACCCCTCTGTTCTTTCCATTTTCTTGCAGAACACAATTGCAGTGTGGACGTTCCTCAAGTTTTGTCAGAAAAATGGTCATTTTTCCGACAAAACTCTGTAGTGTAGACATACCCTGAGTTGTACCCCAGGATCTGGACAGGAGAGTATCACTGGAGCAGAACCTTTTGTCTTTGGAATTTGATCTCACTTCAGATCCCCCACAGCTAAAACCACAAGATATACAAGAAGAGCCTCTTTACCCTGGCATTTTCAATGACAGGGGATTTATTGCTGGGTATTATCTGTGATGGGCAGTATATAAATTAAAGTATAACTGACTGCTCTAGGAGCAAGAACAGACCCTAAATAAACAAGAATGGTTTTCATGAAGTGCCATTTGCTCTTTAAGAAAGTCAACTATTCCTTGTGATCACAACAGTACCTCTTTGTCTCACATGGGGTCCCTAAAGGGAAAAGGAAAATGTTCAGAGACATACAAATTATACACCATAGCCACATGACCAAACAAGAAGGCACTACAGTATGAAAGCAAATTACCAAGAAGTAATCCAAGGGCTTCAATAATTCAATAGAAACATCAGGACGTTCCTTGATGCACAGCCAGAGTATTACAGAAAAAGATTGTGTTTATAACAAACAGCTTTGTTTGACATATTTCCCACCAATATGCTAAATTACCCTTTCATCAGCTGCAGAACTTCCCCTCGATCATCTTTCGCTATCTCTTTTAAGTTGGATCAGATTCTCTGTATGAATCACTTTAGCCACTCATTGAGTCTTCAGGCAATGTCCCCTATACAAATGTGTTCATTTTTATAACAGCTTGCATGTGGATGTGCATGACAGAGCAATGAGACTCACCACACATAATTAACCTCCGGTACTCACTGCCACAGGTATTTCCAAGGGCAAGTGGTGATCAGATGAAAATAAGGAATCAGTATTTCTAATCTATTTGCTTTAATTAGTTATATGTGCTCCAGTACTGTGGCACTGAGCCCCTTGGAAGCTTTAATGTAGTTTCTTCTCACTACCCCTATCAGGTAGGGCTCCGATACAATGCTGTTTTTATCCCCATTTCACAGATGGGGCACTGAGGCAGAGGGAGACTGTTTCACACAGGCGATCAGGATCTGAACCCAGAACTCAGACTAGCGGCTGTCCTCCATCTCTAGAGCCCCTCCATGGCTAAGGAACTTCCATGGTTAATTTAGTGAGTATACAATTGTGAAGGGTGCATTAACGATCCCTTGCTATTATCTATCATTTGTATTCTGACAGTGCCTAGAATCAAACACCAAGATCAAGCGCCCATTGTGCGAGGTGCTGTACACACCCATAGTGAGCAAACAGTCCTTGCTCGGAAGAGCTGACAATCTAAATAAGAGGCAGCAGGTAATCGGTTATAGTCAAAGCTCCTCTCTCTCCAGCATCCAGCTTCTTTCCCAGCCAGCCCCAAAAGGGGCAAGTCATTATATCTCCACCACACCTCTCACACGAGCTGAAAGCCCTGGCCTGTGTACAGAGAGGCTGATGCCAACCAGTATTTCATAGCAAATTCACCCCTCAACACCTCTGCTGAGCATCTTTTTACATTGTACTCGCCCACCATCCAAATATAAAGAAACCATCATGCAGTTTGAATGTTGTTTTTTTAAACAGACAACCTCCCTGTATCACAAAGAGAGACTTTCCCTGTAGAGCCAGAACTGGAAAAGGGATACTGCATTGTTTTAAGGAAGGGAGGGGAAAAAAATCCATGTCTCTTCAGGCTTTTTTCCTCCTGCTACTTGGGCGCTAGTCTTTAATGAGCAGCTCCAAATGACAGCTTTAATCACTGCCTCTGGCCACTGAAAGAGGCCGCTAATGATAGGAAAGAACAGAGGACCATTTGCATCAATCAGCTCCAGTCTAAATCACTTTTTATGATAATGCACCGAAGCGAAGAAGAACGTCTCTGATGTCTCCTGCATGATGATGTACCACAGTGCTGTCTCCTCATCTCAGACCTCCACATAAATCTCTTAAAGATGCACATGCACCCCACCCTGTGCTGCCAGCACTAGCCCTCATTTTCTACACCATTAATGATCTACCACCAGGGTAGAGTCAGGAGAGGTTAAGCAATCAGTTCATTCAGCTCTCACTTTCTGTAGGGAATGCCCACTGCTTAAAAAAGAAGAAAAAAAAAAAAAGAAAGAAAGAAAGAAAGCAAAGCAAAGGGAAGTACAGGAAAAGGGAAAAAAATACCCACAGATCAGAAAATATCTGATCTGTCAAACAAATATTATTTAGGATCAGCATAACTCCATATTTGCAACTGATTAATATCAAGAAATAATACAGGAGAAATAATGGACTAAATTCTCTGAGGGGTGCTGCATGCTCAGCACCTCGCAGGACTGCATTTCTTCTCTCTACTATAGTAAAAGGCTCGCAGCCTCATGTTAGTGTGCCTTATTCACAGGCGTGACTTCAGTGATACTACTCACATAATTACACAACATCCATGAAAGGAGGACTTGTGGGATCAGGTCCTGGTTAAAACAGAAGGCACAAACCTGAACAGGATAGTGATGTGGTTAGGGCACTGGTGTGAGACTGCAGAAATTGGGGTTCCATTACTAGCTCTGCCACAGACTCCATGTGTGGCCCTGGACATGTCACTTAATCTCATTGTGCCTCAGTTCCTCATCTGTAAAATGGAGCTATAAATATTTCTCCCAGTTTTCAGTTATCTTGTCAATTTAGTTTCGAAGCTCTTTAGGGTGAGGCCTGTCTCTTAGTACATATATGTGGACTGCCTAACAAATGAGGCTCTAATATTTGTGAGAGTCTTCAGGTAGTCCTTTTTCAGGATCCAGCAACTACAATTCTATGTATTAAGGCTGGGATTGTGAAAAGAGCCTACCGTCACTCGGCATTCAAATCTCACTGAAATTTAATAAGAATTGAGCAACTAATTCCCTTCGATGCCCTTGAAAATCTCAGCCTTGTGGTCTGAGACTTTGCAAACCTTTACTAATATGAGTGTCACCATTGACTGCAGTATGATCACCAGCAAAGTGGACTAGAAATGTGAGCCCCTGCTTGAAGGCTCAGTTGTCCAGAAGAGCTTTTTTTTAGGGTGAATAATGCCAATTTCTCTTGTTCTGTCATGCTTCTAAACATCCTCTTTTTGTCAAAGAGAACTAATAGATGCACCATCAGATCTACTAATGATTCATGTGGAATGAGTACAGAAATACAATTTTTTTTGCACTTAAGAGAATGGAAAAATCCAATTCCCAGATGTCACAGAGTCTAAGGCTTTGTCTTCATCTCCAGAGTTCGATCTCCCAAGGGTCAATTTAGCAGGTCTAGTAAAGACTAGGGATGTTAAAATGCCTGTAATTTGGTAACCTTGTAACTACTAAAAATTTCAGTGGTTACAGGGTTACATGTGGAGCAGCAGCCAGCTCCCAGAGCAGCAACAGCAGCAATGGGGGGCGGCAGTTGGGTCCCCAGGTGCCAGCTTTTAAGCTTGCTCCCCGTGCATACCAGCTGCTGCCTACAACCCTCCATTGCTGCCTCTAATACAGAGGCAGCAGCGCGGGTTGGGAGGTGGCTTCCCATGGCTGGTGCATGGTAGGAGCTGGCTGTTAAGCAAGTACAGGTCAGGCTTGTCGCCCCACTCCCTGAGGCAGAGCGTGGGGCAGCAGCTGGTTCCCTGGGAGCGGGACCAGGAGCCACGTGTAACCGTTTGGGTAACCGAAAAGCTCCACCAGGTTGTGAGGAGTAAGTGGAATCACTGGAAGAGTTTCTCCCATTGATCTCCCACAGTGGGGACACTGCAGTAAGTCAAACTAAGGTCCGTTCAACTTCGCCCTCTCATGTAGACCTGGCCAGTGTAGACTGGTTCACCAGTCTGACCTACTGTATAAGACCACCCCCATCATAGACCTGCCTACTGAACCCGACAATCAAAATTAACCTAAGGCGATGACTGTTTTGTGCCATAGGCAGAGCACAGAGTAGACTGAAGGGCACAGTGCTCAATCCCCAATACAGTACAGCCATCTAGATTCCAGTGCCTGGGAAAACCATTTGCCGTGTACAGTCTGATGGGTTAAGAGAGACTATTTTTTTATAAAGGCTGGATTCAGCAATCTGTGAACACTTTCAACATTTGGTGGCTTTCCTGGTGCTGCCTGGGAAATGCACGGCACCTTGCAGAATGAGAGGGAAGAATAGTTCCGCCAGCAAGCTGTTTGATTGGGCCTGCTGATGTCCATGAATAGGGTTGCCAGGTGTCTGGTATTGAACCAGACAGTCTGGTATTTTCGCCTCCTGTCCGTTAAAAAAATTCAGAAAATACCAGACACCTAAAATATCTGGTATTTTCTGATTTTTTTCCCAGACAGGAGGTGAAAATCCCGGGTGCTTACCAGGTTCTGCAGGGGAGCTGTCCAGCCCAGCGCAGGAAGGCAAGATGGCAGATGGCCGCGGGCAACCTGTTAGGGCCAAAAAAGCCTCAAAAGCGTTTCTTAAAGGGGCCATGCTGTTTTTTAAAATTTTTTATTATTTTTAAATTTTTTTTGTTTAACAACTCTCGGGGGTCCTTTTTTTCTCTCAATACTCAACAACTTTGGTCTCCCCCTTTTTTTTGCTCAACAGAATTTTTTCCTGGGTGTTTTTTTTTGGGGGGAGAGGAGAGGGTGTTCAGTATTTTTGGTTGAACCATCTGGCAACCATGTCCATGAAAGTGTGTGTCTATTGATGTTGGTGGTCGTCTACAGTAGGTCAGACTGGTGATCCAGACTTCCGATGTCCATGAAAATGTGTTATTACATAAGGAAACATGCTGTACCTTTTAAAGTCTCATTGTCAGAAATGCTGAGGACCCACAATGCCAACAGACATGAGTGGGCCAAATTCTGTCATCCTTACTCACACTGATTTCAATGGGGCATTTTGAGCAGTATTGGCAGAAGAATCTTGCTCGTGGGAGCTTTAATTGCTCTGAAAATCTGGATGCTATTTGGAAACTATTAACACTTAGTAAGAGACAGATCCTGCCGACTTTCTTTGCATCACACAGCACGTTATGTGCCAAAAGGACTACTGGAGGAGTATCTTTACAGCGTAAAGGTGGCAGAATTCATCCTGATAGTCAGATCCTATGCCCACTGAAATCAGTGGAGAAGCTCTCATTACTTCACTGGGCTTTGCGTTGAATACAAATACAAGAGTAGAATACAACAGATATAAATAATGTTCTTACTTTTTTAAAGGTTTTCCTTAGAGGTTTTATTTCATTTTGTTATAAGAAACGTCGAAAGTTACCTTTGATCTGCCGACGTATTTTTCACTGTCCACCAGGAGTTCATTTAAGCGGCACATTGTAGCAAACCCTGTATGTTAGGTTAATTTTCATGTCAGCCATACAATGTACATTCTTGTAACGTTGCTTGGCTGAAGTTAACTCCTGGTGGATATTGTCAAAAACATACCAGCAGATCAAATGTACCCTTTGAAGTGTTCTGCGATGAAACATCTTTTTTTTTTAAAGGAGGAAGAAGCGTTTAATATGTTTAAATGTCTTTTGCACAGCATATTTTAATTTTTGGCCTTTACTTACTGAGAGTTAATAACTAGGGGTCTGATCCTGTGCAGACATTACTCAGATGAGAAGCCCCAATACCAATGACATGAAAAAATAATGTAACATATAGTATTTGCTACATTGCTTAGCTTAAACGAACTCCTGGTGGACAGTGAAAAACATGTTGCCAGATCAAATGTACCCTTTGAAGTTTATTATAATGAAATGAAGAAAGCAACTGTAGTCAGTGAGACTTCACTGCAGGATCAGGCCTCAGAACTGTGCAAAATATTGGCAAAGAAATCCAAGCAACATGTGACACTCTGCTGGTTTCTGACACTGGTAAAAATCTCAAGCTCTTTGAAATTGGGACTAAATAACCCAAGCCTTTTGTGCTAACCTGGTTCCAGATCCACACAAACCTTACCAGATTTAGTTTCTGCATTAAAATTATACACAATTGGGGATCTCTCTGGGTTTTGACAAACTGTATCTGGCCCTTGGAAAGAAAGAGGAGGTTTTACAAAAGGCTTCACTTGAGGATTTAGAAAAACAACAACTACGCTCCAACATGCTTGAAGGTAACTGGCTCATAAGCCATCTACTGTACTTACTTTGAGAAAGAATTTAGCTTTTCAAATGCCATTCAGGTTTATGTCAAACAACATCCCAGCTGTCTTCTACATGACTACTACCATAAGGTGGGAGCATAACTAGTTGGATAACCATTTTCAGAGAGTAGCTATCAATGGTTCACAATCATGCAGGAAGGGCGTAACAAGTGGGGTTCCACAGGGATCAGACTGGGGACCGGTTCTGTTCAATATCTTCATCAATGATTTAGATAATGGCACAGAGCATATGCTTATAAAGTTTGCAGGTGATACCAAGCTGGAAGAGGTTGCAAGTGCTTTGGAGGATGGCATTATCATTCAAAATGATTTGGACAAACTGAAGAAACAGTCTGAGGTATATAGGATGAAATTCAATAAGTACACATACAAGGTACTCCACTTAGGCCAGGTCTACTCTAGACCTGGAAGGTTGGATTACGGTACTCAACTCCAGCTATGTAGAATATGTAGCTGGAGCCGGCTTATTTTAAGATGAGGTTGGCCGTGCTCACAGTGGGAGGCCGATGGGACCAGCTTCCCTTACTCCTGGGGACTGGAAGGAGTACAGGCACTGGCTGGAGTTGCCCTCAATGTTCAATTTACAGGTCTAAACTAGATCCACTAAATCGAATGCCAGAATGTCGATTTCTGGCGTGGCAAGTGATGACATGCCCTTAGGAAGGAACAAACCATTTCACACATACAGAATGGGAAGTGACTGTCTAGGAAGGAGTACTGCAGAAAGGGATCTGGGGGTCATAGTGGAGAAGTGTGACACTGTTGCCAAAAAAAGCAAACATCATGCTGGGATGCATTAACAGGAGTGTTGTAAGCAGGACATGAGAAATAATTCTTCTGCTCTACTCTGGGCTAATTAGGCCTCAACTGATGTATTGTGTTGAGTTCTGGGCACCGTATCTCAAGAAAGATGTGGTGAAATTGGAGAAGGTCCAGAGAAAAGCAAGAAAAATCACTGAAGGTCTAAAGAACATGACTTGTGAGGGAAGACTGAATGAACTGGGTTTGTTTAGCCTGGAAAAGAGAAGACTAAGAGGGGGCATAGCAGCTTTCAAGTACCTAAAGAAGAATATGTTTTCTCTCTCCTCCTTGTAGCGACCTTTAACCTCTAAGGATAGGACAAGCAGCAATGGGATTAAATTGCAGCATGGGAAGTTTAGGTTAGACATTGGGAAAAACTTCATGTCTGGGTAGTTAAGAACTGCAATAAACTACCTAGAAAGATTGTGGAATGTACATCACTGGAGATTTTTAAGAGCAGGTTAGACTAGCCCCTGTAAGGGATGATCTAGATTGTGATCATGAGTGCAGGGGACTGGACCTGATGACCTTTGGAGGTCCCTTGCAGTTCTAATATTCTATGATTGTATGTCACAAGGGATATGGAGTTAGTGGTCTCAGCAGTGTTCCTAGAGCACATTTCTCCACACTGCAAATCTACCACATAACAGGATGCAGAACAGCAGTCTCTACTGTATTTAGGAAAGGCCCACACCACTAATCCTACGGTGCTGTCTCTGGTCAGCATCCAGGCGCGTTGGCAGAGCTGCAGATGAAAACGTACAGAGTATGTGTTCTGTGCGATGCTCAGTTTTAACTACGAACGTGAGCCTCTTTTATTCAAGAGATTCTGTGGGTTGGCCTGTGCTTACAACCCACACCAGCATAGTTTTGTTGGTCAGGGGTGTGAAAAAACCACACTGTATAGCACAGTAACTATGCCCACGAAACCCCAGCGTAGCTGCTGCTATGCCATCAGAAGAGCACTTTTAGCCTTCGGCTGGTTCAGCTGGTGGCCTGGATTCAGCCCGTGGCATAGTTCTGTCTGGCCCTCAAATACACCCTCCTTGTAGACCATCTTTATATCATGGCGTCCCATATGGGACAAGACGCCTCACGGTGGAGGCCATTTTGTAGAGCACAACAATGTCCTGCATACACGGGTGGGGGCCTTGCATGCACTGCATGCACAGAGGACACCATTTTGTTTCCGGAGAGGACCCACGTAGGTGCTGCCCGTCGATGCATGTGGCACACATCACTGAAATGGCTGGACCGTGGCTAATGTGAGTCAGAGAGATGATATTTCAAGACTGGCAGGACAGCTCCTCCTGCGGGTATAAGCTGAGTCTACATAGTGGGTTACATCTGCAGTGCTATGAAAGCACAGGATCTGTGGTGCCCTACTGCCTCCGCAAGTTCTCCCCTCTTGTCCCCTGCATGCGCGTACACACACACAGAGCAAGTGGCAGCCTGTGCGTCTAGGGCGACAGACTTTAATGGCTCAACAATAACTATTTGTGAGACGTCCAGTGGGGATACATAAAGCTGTGTTTCTTTCTGCTATAATTCCATACCAAGATCCCATACTGGACAAAGTAATGAGTGTTTCAAAGGAAACAGTCCCCCTCCTACCCCAAAAGTAAGAAAAACAAGACACTTTGTGTATTCTTGGTTTTACGTGTCTCAAAGCAATTCCCCTGTAAAAAAAAAATTCCCACAGCTCTTAGTTCACTTTGAACAAATACTGCTGGACTTCTGATGAATAGCACAGCTCAAAAAACAGTGGAGTGCTTTCTTCTTGCCATTTTAACTCACAGCAAACCACATACAGTGAGGCTAATTGTATTGAAAATTCAGAATATTGAGGAAATGTTTCTTGTGATAAATATTTACCTTCAAAGGTTCCAAAAGAACCTGTAACAACTTCTTTCGAACCAATACAAAACAGTTTTAAATTGCATGAAAATGCAGCCTCAAACCCAATATTTTTTCTAATATGTACCAATCATTCTTTGTGAAAAATGTCATGCAACATCCACTCACCACCTAGCTGCATATAATAATAATGTGAAATTTTATTCTCTTTGAGCACAATTTATCTTCAGACACTTTATGAAACAATGAATCGATTCACTGGTTCCTTATACCAGTTTTCCACTGGTGTTAACTGGACCTCTTGAGAATTACTCCTGATTTATATCAATATAAGGAAAATCAGTCCTGAAAATTCTTACTCAAATGTACGGTACCATTCATATTCATTCACACAGCCCTGGTGCCTTTGATTGTGCTGTTAGTGGAACTCTGGATTCACATGGAGTGAGCATGTGTAGGCTCGAGTCTGGACTATATACAGCCTCAGTAAAAGGTAGTCACTACTAGCACATCCTATAGCAAGAGTACACAGTACATTGCACAATGATGGGCTACGTCTACACTGCAGGCTTTTTTTGCAAGAACAACTGTTCTTGCACAAAAACTTGCAGAGCGTCTACACTGCACATGCGTTCTTGTGCAAGTAAATTTACAGTACAGTGTCGGAAAACAGGGCTTCTTCCGGAAGAGTTATTCCTCTCCCCACGAGGAATAAGCCCTCTTGCGCAAGAGCTCTTCCACAAGAAGGCAGTGTAGACAGGCAACATGAATTTCTTGCACAAGAAACCCCTGTGGCTAAAATGGCCATCAGAGCTTTCTTGCGCAAGAGAGCATCCACACTGCTATGGATGCTCTTGCGCGAAAGCACATCTCTTGCGCGAAAGCACATGGCAGTGTGGACGTGCTCTTGTGGAAGACCTTTTGCAGAAGAACTCTTGCTCAAAACCGTTCTTGCAAGAAGCCTGCGGTGTAGACATAGCCATGGTGTAAAGAGAGAAGTGCTAGACGCCTTAACTTATGTGGTGTTGTAGCTAAGTCAGTCCCAGGATATGAGAGAGACAAGCGGGGGGGTGAACTAATATCTTTTACTGGAGCAACTTCTGTTGGTGAGGGAGACAAGCTTTCAAGTTACACTGAGCTCTTGTTCAGCTCTGGAAACAGTACTCAGAGGGTCACAAGGTGGAACAGATTGTTTAGCATAAGGAGTTAACATTCATTTCAAGGGGCCATTCAAGGTGCAGTGGCCTTTTAACACCTCTCCAGTCACAGAGGCTACGTCTAGACTACAAGCCTCTTTCGAAAGACAGTGTCTAGACTGCAGCCACTTCTTTCAAAAAAGTGAGCCGCTTTTTCGAAAGAGAGCACCCAGGCAGTCTGGAGGCTCTCTTTCGAGAAAGCCCTGTTTGCATTCAAGAACGCCTTTTTTCGAAAGTGCTCTTTCAAAAAAAGGCATTCTTCTGCGTAAAATGAGGTTTACCACAGTCGAAAAAACCTCCACGTTCTTTCGATTTAATTTCAAAAGAATCGCAGTGGCAGACTAGACACAAGGGAAGTTTTTTAAAAAAGGCCACTTTTTTTCGAAAAACCCTGTAGTCTAGACACACCCAGAGTCATAGAATCCCAGGGTTGGAGTCATCGAGTCCAACCCCCTGCCCAAAGCAGGACCAATCCCAACTCAATCATCCCCGCAAGAGCTTTGTCAAACCGTGACTTAAAATCTCTAGGGATGGAGATTCCACCCCTCCTAACCAACCCATTCCAGTTTTTCCTCATATCCAACCTAGACCTCCCCATTTGCCACGGAGTGTCATAGATTGCTTGGATTTCTTTGCCAGTTTTCCATAGTTCTGAGGCCGGATCCTGCAGTGAAGTCTCACTGACTAAAGCTGCTTTCTTCATTTCATTTGTCCTCATCCTTTCACCGGGGGGGGGAATGCAGGAAGGGAAGGAGGAGGGAACTGGACACAATACTCCAGATGTGGCCTTACCAATGCTGAAAAGAGGGAAATAATCACTTTCCTCAATCTCCTGGTAATGCTCCTACTAGTGCAGCCCAATATGCCGTTAGCCTTCTTGGCAACAAGGGCGCACTGCTGACTCAGATCCAGCTTCTCATCCACTGTAATCCCCAGGTCATTTTCTGCAGATCTTCTGCTTAGCCAGTCGGCCCCCAGCCTGTAGCAGGGGAGCAGCCGGCGGACGGGCCTCGTGGTCCTCCAGCCCGGGGGAGCAGCTACTGGCCACCCCTACTCCCTGCCCTGAGCCCCCTATTCCCTCCACACCTCCAACCTCCCTACCCTGACTTCTGTACCCCCACCCTCTGCCTTGAACCCCTCACTCCCTGCTCTGACTCCTGAACTGCCCAAACCCTGCCCTGAGCCCCTCCTCATCCCCCAACCCTGACTCCTGCAACCCCTCACACATCCCCAGCTCCTGCCCTGAACCCCTCCTTCCCCCCACAATAGAGCCGCAAAGGGGTAACCTTCTGGGGGGCCTGGTCCACGCAGCCTCTGCCTGTGATGTGGTAGACTCGGGCCGGCCTTGCTGGAGCAGCTCAGGGTGTGGGCCCGGCCAGGCCAACCGCATCACAGGTGGGGACCTACCTTCTGGTTAACCAGTTAAACATAGTGTTTAATCAATTAACTTTTAAATGACAGTTTACATCCCTACCCCCAACCCTGACTCCTGCATCTCCCAACACCCCAGTCCCCTACCCAGAGCTCTCACACCCTCAGCCCCCACCCTGACTCCTGCACCCTCCCTCTCACCTCCAGCCCCCGGTCATGAAGGACCCTAGCAATGCCAGGTCAGTCTTCTACTACCGAATAAAAAATAGTCTAAGTAAAACCCGGATAACCTGAATCACAATTCCAGTGCCCAAGCTTCCACCTTGTATAAAGTCTGGTAAACCAGCGGAAATGTGCAGTTCAGTTGCCATTTGCAAACATTTGAGAGGTTCACACATCAGACAGCCGTACCCACGTGGATGCTGTAAATACACGCCTTACATACTCTGTGGTACCTACTCAGAGGTCAGCAACCTGTGGCTTGTGAGTCAAATATGGCTCACTTAGGAGCCAAGTATTGCTTGCAGCTCAAGCTCAGCCCCCTCCTTGTCCCCCCAGAATGGGGAGCCTGCGCTGGCGATCCAACCTCATGCCCCCTCCCAAAGATTGGAGCCAGTGCCAGCTTCCTGTGGGGAAGGGGAGTGGAGAAAGCCCCGAGCTTCCCTAGATTTGAAAATCATCTTTTAAATCTCGGAAATGTGGCTTGTCTTGGAGGACATGAACATGGAGATCCCGTGAGGGAGCGCCTCTGGCCGCAGTGGTGATGCAAATTGAGCACACTGGGACTGGGTGGGAGGGCAGATAAGATGGTGGCAAAGGAGCCGGGCTTTGGATTTCCTGAAGGAGCGGCACGTGCACCTCTTCCAGCAGTTCATGCCCGAGAGATACTCATCCCCGGAGACCAGCAGGTACTGGCCAAGCTGGGGAGGTGATGGGAGCAGGATGCTGCTGCTGCTGCTGCTGCTGCTGCTGCTGGGCTGGCACCTTCAGGGCCCCCTTTATCCTTCCTGTGTTCAAGGGTGCCAGCTCTGTCCCTCAGGAAGCTGGTGGTGGCTGTCCCTAGGGGGGCACAGCTGGAACCCTGTACCTCTGGCTCTGGAGACAGGTACCTTATCCACTGAACCACTGGAGGTGCCCCCCCCCAGGCTGAGGGGGCCCATTGGAGCTGTCTCAGGGCCCGTCCCATTGAAACTCCTCCAGGTCGGGTTCTGCTCCCAGGCTGGGTATCCGGCCGTTGCTCCATTGGCCAGAATCCAGCCAATGGAGCAGCAGGAAGCCGTGTCTGGGACAGGGAGCCTGAGAGCAGCGCGGGGTGAAAAAGCAAGTAAGTACCACCCAGACCCTGCCCTCCCCCGCCTCCCTGCATCCCCCACTTGCTCCAGCAATGCCCTTGGCCAGACACACACCCTGTTCCTGCCCCCTTCCTCCTGGTCAGACACCCAACCACCCCTTCCTCCTGCTTCCTCTCTCTTGGCCAGACACCCTGCTCCTGCACCTTACCCCCCACCCAGATCCTGCACCCCCATCCCTATCCCACTCACTGACAGCTCTGTCCTGCCCCTCATTTTTTGCCCCACCCCAGAGCCTAAGGGGGGCTACAAAATCATAAGAACATAATAACGGCCGTACTGGGTCAGACCAAAGGTCCATCTAGCCCAGTATCCTGTCTGCCGACAGTGGCCAGTGCCAGGTGCCCCAGAGGGGGTGGACTGAAGACAATGATCAAGCAATTTGTCTCCTGCCATCCTTCTCCAGCCTTTGACAAACAGAGGCCAGGGGCACCATTCCTTACCCCTGGCTAATAGCCTTTTATGGACCTAACCTCCATGAATTTATCTAGCCCCTTTTTAAACTCTGTTATAGTTCTAGCCTTCACAGCCTCCTCTGGCAAGGAGTTCCACAGGTTGATTATATACTGTATGAAGAAGAACTTTCTTTTATTAGTTTTAAACCTGCTACCCATTAATTTCATTTGGTGTCCTCTAGTTCTTATATTTTGGGAAAAAGTAAGTAACTTTTCTTTATTCACTCTCTCCACACCACTCATGATTTTATAGCCCTCTATCATATCCCCCCTCAGTCTCCTCTTTTCTAAACTGAAAAGTCCCAGTCTCTCTGGCCTCTCCTCATATGGGACCCATTCCAAACCCTAATCATTTTAGTTGCTCTTTTCTGAACCTTTTCTAATGCCAAAATATCTTTTTTGAGGTGAGGAGACCTCATCTGTATGCAGTATTCAAGATGTGGGCCTACTATAGTTTTATACAGGGGCAGTAAGATATTCTTTGTCTTATTTTCTATACCTTTTAAAATAATTTCTAGCATCCTATTTGCTTTTTTGACTGCCGCTGCACACTGCGTGGATGTTTTCAGAGAACTATCCACGATAACTCCAAGATCTCTCTCCTGATTAGTTGTAGTTAAATTAGCCCCCATCATATTGTATGTATAGTTGGGGTTATTTTTTCCAATGTGCATTGCTTTACACTTATCCACATTAAATTTCATTTGCCATTTTGTTGCCCAATCACTCAGTTTGGTGAGATCTTTTTGAAGCTCTTCACAGTCTGCTTTGGTCTTGACTATCTTGAACAGTTTAGTATCGTCCGCAAACTTTACCACCTCACTGCTTACCCCTTTCTCTAGATCGTTTATGAATAAGTTGAATAGGACTGGTGCTAGGACTGACCCTTGGGGAACACCACTAGTTACACCTCTCCATTCTGAAAATGTATCATTTATTCCTACCCTTTGTTTCCTGCCTTTTAATCAGTTCTCAATCCATGAAAGGATCTTCCCTCTTATCCCATGACAACCTAATTTACACACGAGCCTTTGGTGAGGGACCTTGTCAAAGGCTTTCTGGAAATCTAAGTACACTATACTAACCTGGAACCCCAGAAGAGTGAATCTGGCCTGAGGCCTTGAACCTCAGTCCTCCCTTCCCCTGATCCTCCCCACCACGGGTCTGGAGCTCCTGGGGGGTGAGGTTCCTCAGTTGGAGGCCACATTAGTGAGGGCTGGAAGTTTCTGGAGAGGTTGTTTTTTTGCTACTCACTTGTGTGGACCCCGACTGATTTTTCTGTGGGTCAGCAGCCCCTGACCCAAAAAGGTTCCCCCGCCATAAATAAAAACAATGTTGGACATAATATTTTACTTTATTTAAAATGACGTTTGGTAAACTAACATGAGAAAGTAAAAGTGCCCAGCCCCCATCTGGCCGCAGCGTTTGTCCCTGGCCCCAGTCCTGGGACAGGCCCCACGCTCTGGCCCCCATTTGGTCACAGGAAGGGCTGGCAGCAGCAGTCCCTCTCCTGCTGCAGCATGGGTGGAACGGGAGGTCACGATCCAGCTGTGGTGATTCTGGTCCGGCCCCTCATCGAGCTACTGCTGGTCAGGTACAGTAGCTCACCCCGGCCAGGTAAGATAATTCAGCCCTGGATCCCCCTGCATACTCTACTTCCCACCCCCAGTGCCCTATCCTGCCTCCTGCACCTCCCACACACCCCAGCCCCCGCCCTGAGCCTCTCATATGCCCCAAGCCTGACTCCTGCATCCCCACAGCCACAAACTGCACCCCCAGCAGCAGCAGAAGTCTCATGAAATAGTCTGTGAGTACATTCCTTCATTTATGCTGTTATTAAAAATGAGGTTTACAGGCTCTTTCGAAAACGGCTTCTATTCTCGAAAGAACGGCCTCTAGACTGAGGTTTCACGTTCGAAAGAGCGCTTTTTCGAAAGTGCGCCATGATGCGATTATGCAAATGAAGCAGGGATTTGAATTTCCAAGCATCTCATTGACATCCGTCTGTCGAAAGAGGGATGTCGTCTGGACACAGCCTCAGAGGGGCTGACAGTTTCCACCGGCCCCGGGGTGAGGTGTGGGGGGGTGGCTCAGTGCCCCGGATGGGACAGGGCTTCAGTGGAAGGAGCAGAGCCAGAGGCAGCCAGACCTCAGAGCCATGCAGACCACGGCACTAACCCCCCTCAGCCCTCAGAGCCATGCAGATCACAGCACTGAGCCCCCCTCAGCTCTCAGAGCTATGTGGAATGTGCGGCATGACACTCCGGGGGCGAGTGAAAGGACCCACGGCCACAGCCGCCACTGCCACAGTAGCAGTGGGAGCCCTGTGCCTCTCTGAATCACTGGCCCGGGGCATTTGCACCTTTTGTACTCCCCGTCAACGGGCCTATATGCTATTCACGTAGCTGAAGTTGCATCGATGGGCCGCTGTAGCGTGGCCCAGGCGTAACTGCCTACACGACAGCGTTGCTCCCCCGATGTAAGTCACCCACTACACCATCCGAATAACCCCACTTCTGTGACAGGCATCGCGCGTGGGTTGCTGTCGTTAGGGTGATGCAGTGTCTGTGTGGACACTGTATTACTTACATCGCCTTTTGGCTGTCAGCCCCACGCAGACCTGGGGCTAAAGCGCCTGCCCCACGTTTCCTGGGGCTGACAACCCAAGCTGTCAGCCCCGCACTGAGTGCACAACGTGAGCTTCCCACCCTGAGGCCAACAGCCTTCACGTCTAGAGGAAGCATTTTACAACAGGAGATAACACAGATTCCTCATGCTGTCCGTAAAATCGCAATTTCAAGGGTGAGCAGCTATTTGAGTTTCACTGAGCTAAAAACTGGCCTCAGTGTACGGAAACCTACACAGCACTGAATGTTGTTTTTTATCTTTTGCACAGTACCAGCATGCACAACTCTGAACGGCAGCTAACCTGTGTTAAATACATAAAGTCAAACAGCTCCCTGAACTATACGCAATGGCCAATGGACATTCTAATAACATCCCAGTGACACTTCCAGAAAAGACAACACGACTCTCTGCACGGGAGTGAAATTTCTGATGAAGTGGGTTCCAGCCCAAATACATTCATTAGTCTTTAAGGTGCCACGGGACTCCTGGATGGTTTTGAGCCTATACAATGTTTTTCACACCTTTTTCTATCTACCACGAGCATCTTTAAGGAACCTGTATACATGTATTCTGAAGATGCTCTGTTGCATATTGTTAAGATGCTGTTAAGATGCTCTGCTGCATATTGGGCAGAGTCCATGAAGTGTAGCAGGAGTGCTGAAGCCCTAAGTCTCACATGCAAAGGTGGCGAGGCTGCAGGGCCTACTCTGATGGAAGAATCAGAGCCCGTAGAGGACTGATACATCGAAGGAGCTCTTCAAAGAGACTGTGTAAAAGTTGGGATGTAGCACCAAACCTGTGGATCCCTGACAGCTTCTGATTAGTTTTCTAGCAGCATTGAGGTGTTGGTTTTGATCTACAAAATCCTGAATGCTTTGGGCATTAATTACTTGAAAACTGGCTGTTCTCTTTGGCTGATAATGTGACATATTGTGATCTACATATGTTCGTGGGCTGCCAGTCCCATGGGGCTTATCTTCACTGCAAAGTTAACTCAAGTTATGACTCGTGTTGCCCCTAACTCAAGTTCCCCCATGCGCCCCAAAAGGCAGACTAGTACTCCCCCAATTAACTGGAAAAGAATGGATAGAGGAGGTCAGCCTACCACTAGGTTCGTATATGCCCCCGAGGACTCAGCTCCACACATGAGAGCATACAGCACCAGTGTGGACACAGAAACTTAAGTGCTATTTGGTAGTAGGACTGCTCCTCACGCGAGTGAAATAATTTGAGCATAGACATTAAAAAAGTTAGAGACCCTGTAGCTGGGCATTAGTCATGAGGGTGTGTTTGTACACATGTAGCTTGACAGAATCCTGGTCTATGACCAGGGCTTCCAGGCATTATGAGAACACAAATAATAAATAAAAATAATTAGGGTCTTTTTCTCTGAAGCATAAGTCCCTCCTTGGTCTGACAAAGTCTGGATCTGGTAATCTTCTGCGCCTGCTGAAAAGACAGGAGATTTAAGGTGGTTGGTTATGGGGATCTTACTTGACTTTCAACTGTTACTGTTTTATTACCTGGGGTATGCTATGAAGTCGTTCACTTGACATAGTCTGTTGCAATTTGTATAATTTTGTTATAATTGCTAAAAATGCATTTAAGTAAATAAACAAAGCAAATTCAACATCCATTAGATGGCAATAGATATAAAGATACTACAGCACAGTCCTGGACCTTCCTTTGTGATACATGCATATTTTACATGCACCTGCTTAAGAGAGCAGTTTTTCACAGTGTCTGCCTTCCAGTGACCACCACTGAAATGAAAAAGGCCAGTAACAATCTTAAATATTTCATTGATGCAAGGAAATATCATCCTGCCATATCACCTGTTGCTAATCACTTCAATTTAGAAGGATGAAACCCAGATGACATCAGTGGAACAAATTACCTCAATGGAACACCCACTGCTCAGAAACAAAAACACAGTTTCATAGTATCTTGAGACTTGGAGCCACATGGGAGGGAAAAGTACTCAATGCTTTTTTTGCCTCTGTCTTCACAGACAAGGTCAGCTCCCAGACTACTGCACTAGGCAATGCAGTATGGGAAGGAGATGGGCAGCCCTCAGTGGAGAAAGAACAGGTTAAGAACTATTTAGAAAAGCTAGACATACTCAAAAATCCACAGGTCCGGATTTAATGCATCCGAGGATACTGAGGGAGTTGGCAAATGTCATTGCAGAGCCTTTGGCCATTATCTTTGAAAACTCGTGGAGATCGGGAGAGATCCCAGATGACTGGAAAAACGCACATGTAGTGCCCATCTTTAAAAAAGGGAAGAAGGACAATCCAGGGAACTACAGACCAGTCAGCTTCACCTCAGTCCCTGGAAAAATCATGGAGGGGATCCTCAAGGAATCCATTCTGAAGTACTTGGAGGAGGGGGAAATGATCAGGAATAGTCAACATGGATTCACCAAGGGCAAGTAGTGCCTGACCAATCTGATTAGCTTCTATGATGAGGTAACTGGCTCTGTGGACATGGGGGAGTCAGTGGATGTGATATACCTTGACTTTAGCAAAGCTTTTGATACGGTCTCCCACAATATTCTTGCCAGCAAGTTACGGAAATATGGATTGAATATGGACTATAAGCTGGATAGAAAGCTGGCTAGATTGTTGGGCCCAATGGGTAGTGATCAACGGCTCGATGTCTGGTTGGCAGTCGGTTTCAAGTGGAGTGCCCCAAGGATCGCTTCTAGGACCGGTTTTATTCAACATCTTCATTAATGACCTGGATGAAGGGATGGATTGCACCCTCAGCAAGTTTGCGGATGACACTAAGGTAGGGGGAGAGGTGGATACGTTGGAGGGCAGGGATAGGGTCCAGAGTGACCTAGACAGATTAGAGGATTGGGGCAAAAGAAATCTGATGAGGTTCAACAAGGATAAGTGCAGAGTTCTGCACTGGGGACGGAAGAATCCCAAGCACTGTTACAAGTTGAACCGACTGGCTAGGCAGCAGTTCAGCAGAAAAGGACCTGGGGATTACAATGGATGAGAAGCTGGATATGAGTCAACAGTGTGACCTTGTAGCCAAGGAGGCTAATGGAATATTAGGGTGCATTAGGAGGAGCATTGCCAGCAGATCCACAGGAGTGATTATTCCCCTTTATTTGGCACTAGTGCGGCCATATCTGGAATATTGCGTCCAATTCTGGGGCCCCCACTACAGAAAGGATGTGGACGCATTGGAGAGGGTCCAGCGGAGGGCAACCAAAATGATTGGCTGGAGCACTTGACTTACGAGGAGCGACTGAGGGATTTGGGCTTTAGTCTACAGAAGAGAAGAGTGAGGGGGGATTTGATAGCAGCCTTCAACTTCCTGAAGGGAGGTTCCAAAGAGGATGGAGAAAGGCTGTTCTCAGTAGTGACGGATGACAGAACGAGGAGCAATGGTGTCAGGTTACAGTGGGGGAGGTCTAGGTTGGATATTAGGAAGAACTATTTCACTAGGAGGGTGGTAAAGTACTGGGATGGGTTACCTGGGGAGGAGGTGGAATCTCCATCCCTAGAGGTTTTTAAGTCTCCGCTTGGCAAAGCCCTGGCTGGGTTGATTTAGTTGGGGTTGGTCCTGTTTTGGGCAGGGGGCTGGACTCAATAACCTCCTGAGGTCTCTTCCAGCTCTAGGATTCTATGATTCTAAAAGTAATCTTAGACTAAAAACCAAAACATTCCACAACTGGTCCCTAACAAAGCAGTAAGCTGAAAAACATCAACACCTACTCCACAGAGACAGTGCCGAAGGAAAGCTGTCTAACAGATTCCTGGCTTCTATTCTTTAACATTTGTTTTCAGAATTGATACTCTCTGAACTTTCCATGTTTCATGGGTTTTGCAGTTAACCCCTTGCATTTTTCTAGAGGTACATGCTCAGGGCTTACACAATTTTCCATGAAACTTTACATACCCCAATAAAATAGTAAGACTGAACAAGGAACATTATCCGTTGGTCCATGCAGTTGATGTACAGTTGGTCCATGGACATATATTACCTGCCCATTGAAGACTGATGGCAGCTAACTTCTCTTTTCTAGAGAGGCATGAAGAATTATATTGCAATTAAAATGTCATCTGTATATTTGGCTGGTTGAAGATAACAATGTCTCTTGTCGATGTGTGTTTGCAGGGTAATAACTCAACCAAAAAAATGTCATGACTCCGTGATTCACACATAGTTTCCAAAATTTGGGAGAATAACCCAAAAGTGTATGCTTGGACAGTAGGTACGGGAGGACAGTATATTTTAGTGTTCTGGGCACAGGACTATGAGCCAACAACTCACTAATTCTAATCTCACAGAAATGTCAGTCTGGAAGTGACCTTGAGAAGTCATCTAGTCCTGTCCCTTGCACTGAGGCAGGATTTAATATTATCTAAACCATCGTGGATATGATGTGTTTGTCTAACATGTTCTGAAAAACTTCCAATGATGTAGATTCCACAACTTCCCTAGGTAATTTGTTCCAGTGCTTAACCACCCTGACAGTTAGGAAGATTTTCTTAATGTCCAACTTAAATCTCCTCTGCTGCAGCCTAAGCCCATTGCTTCTTGTCCTGTCTTCAATGGTTAAGGTGAACAATATATCAGCCTCCTCTTCACAACAACCCTTTGCATACTTGAAGATTGTGCTTCTCCCTCTCAATCTCCTTTTGTCCAGACTAAACAAACCCAATGTTTTCAATCTTTCCTCATAGCTCATGTTTTCTAGACCTTTCATCATCGTTGTTGTTCTCCTCTCGGGACTTTCTCCAGTTTGTGCACATCTTTTCCCAAGTCCAGAACTGGACACGGGACTCCCGCATGCCGATGAGGGTGGGGGAAAGTGGGGGATAAAGGGGACACTTGCCCTGGGGCCTGGCAATTCAAAAGGGCCCAGGGCTCCTGGCCACTATAGCCAAGTCCCTTTAAATCTCCGCCGGAGCAGCTCGCTCTGGGTGGCTCTGAGGGCTGGGCATGTATGGCTCACTCTGGGCAGTGCTGAAGACTGGCTGCCTCGAACCCACACCTTGTGCCTGAGGTCCCATCTCTTCCAGGAGAGTGGAGTTGCTTTCCCACCTTGCCCAGGGGCCCAGCAAATCTGTCAGCCCCTCTGATTCACTTGAGGCCTTATCAATGCTGAGTAGAGTGGAAGAATTACTTCATGTGTCTTGCTTACACACTCCTGCTAATGCATCAGCTGGTTATTTCAAAACTTTGTACTGGACTATAGAATACAATAGGCCAGATCCTTGACTTCTTACATCATTTGAGATTCTGACCCCTTCTGGATGTATTTTCCTACATAACGTATTATAAACTATAGTCCTCTATATTAACAATCATGATTTCATGGTTTCTATTTTACATTCGGCTCTAAGGTTCCCATAGCATTTACACTTTACAGCACCTATACAGGATGCACATGAAGATGCAGACATCTCTGGGGTGAAGCACGGCAACAGCATAACATAATGGGACATTTGTAAATGGTTATTGAATAGTTATTGACATAGTAAAATGTGACAGTCTAATGGCAAGAAAATGAAACACTGCTATAAATTTGAGGTTACAATTATCTCAGTCAATTTAGCAAGAAAACTGAGCAATGGTTACTTTAAAAAATAATGAACTAAGGAGCTAGACAAACATAATGAACAGTTAAATGACTATTCAAAACCTATACTGAGAGTGTATTTTGTATAAGCAGCATTCTTTGAATACGGAGTTCAGATTTTTCCCAAGCTTTAGTGAAACTCAGACCAAGTACTTATTCTTCAGAACATAATAGAGTGTACAGAGAGAGGACCACAATCTAACAAAATATAATTACAGATTTAATCCTAACACACCCAATCCATGCTTCTCAGACTCAGAATGTTCGCCCTAGAAGCTCAGCAAGTTCTCGTGATTCACATTTACAGATTCACTGTTTACGAGAGACGATGTTCCCTGCACACAACCTGACAGCAAAACATTTTGAAATTCAGGTTCTTTGCCTTGAATTAGCTTGTCGCGCTATATGGGACCAAATGAGAGAGAAGTGAGTGACTGTTGCTCAAGACACTGAAAGTTGAACTCATAAGGGTTTATCAGGTTCTATAGATTGCATTGTCTTTTAAAGAAGTAAACTCCCTTTAACAACAGCTAATAAAGGTATGTACTCGAAAGTGGTCTTTCCTTTTTCAAATCGTACCACTGGGAAGCCTCTTAAAGCATCAGCTTTGGAGATTTCCAATGACAGTTTTGCAAACGATATGAATTAGATTATTGCCAGAGTCTGACCCACCATATCTTTTACTTTCAGTCATGAAACCATGCAATCTGGTGCATTTTTGCAAAGAGACCGCCCTAGACCTAGTTTTAGTACATCATACTGTTTAATTCCTCTCACCCTTTACTGCGAAACACGTGAAAAGTACACTATAATTATACAAACTCTTAATTAAACTGAAGACCTGAATGCATCTTCAATGTTTCTATTGCCATCGGTAAATCCACTCAATTAGGACAATAGACTTCCATTTATTACTGCACTCCTAATTGCTAACCATTTTCTCAGTTAGTAATTGCTAAATGTTATCGGAGAACGTACTTAAACATATATATTGTCACAAAATGATACTCCTACTCCCACCAGGAAAAAAAGGCATAATGTGCAAACATTAGTTTGGATAATATGTCACAGTTTCCTCACCCCCTTGGTGCTTAAATAGCTGATTTTGTAAAGGATAATCTTCAACGAGTCCTGCAGCTATTCGTATTTGTCGAATAATGGACTCACCACAGAAGAAATCAATGTTCCAGCTGTTTAAAGTATCCAATGCCGAGTACAAATGGGTGCCAAACAATCCTGAACAACATGGGAGTCCAGTTATTCTGCAGCCTGAAAAAGTTACATGTCCAGAAGAAAACAGCAAGCTAGGGCTGATGAAGTGAGCTTTATATCAGAGAGACAGAGTCAGACATGCAAAACATCCCTCTCTGGACAATGGAGGGTTCTGTAATTGCTCTTGATGGCTTGTGGCCAGAAAAAACCTCTGCAAGTAAGTCGGTTTTTCTTCCCTTCCCTTGCTCTCTCTGTCTCTCTCTCTCTCTCCCCTTTGCAGATGTTTCTGAGCATATACAAAACCAGAGAGATGCTGTTTCTCCAGTAGTCCCTTGGCACATAGATGGTAAAGCTGGTTACTGCATTTGCTGATCATCACCAGAAGTCAAACTGAAGCCATAAAAAGACTATCCAACATTAGACTCTAGCTTTTCCTGGTGCAGAGGCATCTAATTCCCAAGGAAAGAGAGTATGAAACTTGAACGGTTTCTTCCTTCTTCACCCCCTCAGCACTACTCCCCTTTAAGCCCCTACCTACCAAGTCTGCTTTGTGCTAGTGTACTCTGCCAGACTCTGATACATACACTCTAAGAGATCTGACAGGCAGCCCACTGCTAGACTAGAGCAATCTACCAAAGACACATTGATTCTCTTTTCCTTTCAAAAGAGGGCATCCACCATCACCACTTGCAAACCCAACAAACCCTTAAATCGCTAGATTTCTGCATCCTTTGAACTTAGCCAACAATCAGGGGAAAATCTGCTGCAGGATTGAACGATTCCAAGCCGACAGTCGAACAACCACAACGACTATGGAGAGAGAGAATTCCACCCAGCACAACCACAAACTTTTAATGCACAACCCAAGTGCTTTAGGATATTGGCTAATCCACTTTCCGTCTCTTATTTCATCTTGTTTGTTGTTTATTTGAACTCGAAGCAGCACAATGGCGGTCGCCGGGGGCACATGGAGGATTGTGCAACTCAAAAAGTATCTGCACTGCAGCCTTCTTGCAAAGTGCACCCTCTGTGGCTACAGAGCATCCACACTGCTGAGCAGTAGCCATGCACCAGGCAAATGTGCAGACGCTCCACTTACAGGGAAAGCTTTTCTCCGTCTACCATGCTATTAAAACAAAAAGTTGACACTGGCCTGATGGACTAAGTCTAAGAAAAAGAGAAGCAGAAGTTTCCAAAACTGGCTGGGGGGGATCTAGACACCTAATTTCCATGGCCAATGAGGATATGTCTACACTGCACATTAAGCACAGATTCTCACTCCCATTTGTGCCCAATTGTCCCTTCTGTCCACACGTGATCGGTGTGAAGTCTGAGTGCTGCTGTGAAGTGAGTCTAAGAATAGGCACCAATGGCCATGGTGCTCCAAGGTTGGAGCACCCATAGAGAAAACTTAGTGGCCAAGCTCCTGCCTCTGCTACTCTCCCCTCAGCGCCTCTCACCCACTGGTGGCCCCACTGCTCTGTGTCTCCCCCTCCCTCCCATGAAACCAGCACCACCCTGAGCTATTTCGCAGCATTCAGAGGCTCCAAGAGGAAGGGAGAGGAAGGAGGATGCAATGTGCTCCAGGGAGTAGGCGGACAGAGGAGGGGCAGGGGTAGATGCTTGGGGGAAGGGTTGGAGTGGGGGCTGGTGGGAGCAGGCATGGGAACAGGAAGGGTGGAAGTTTGGGAGAAGGGGTGAACGGGTAGAAGGGTCTTGGATGGAGAGTGGAGGGGTCCAACAACCCCTGGCTAGAGCAGAAGTCGGTACCTATGGGTCTAAGCCCCATCACTCTACAGTGTGGTCACCGACTGGACTCAGACTCGTGAAATTTTTTTATTTCAAGTCTCACGGCAGCTGGTGTTTATCTTAAAAGCTCCAGCTCCTGGAGTCAGTGAGAATCTCAGCTTTCATTAAAAACAAAACAAAAAACCCCAAAAACAAAAAACCAAGCCTCGAGCTGTAGAGAAAGGCACTTAAAGGCTCAAGATTGAGAAGATAAATTTATTATTTTCAAAAGCTCATGATTTTTAAGCCACTTTAATAGTTTTTCTGGGAATTGGCGCATGCTTTTTTCAATGATTGGGTTTGACAATACTGTTAACTCCACTTATTTAAGTGGATTTAATCTGGATTTAAAGCAGTGTACATGAGAGCAAATTTAGGACCTTTGAAATCAAAGGAACTACAACAGTGCTCCTTGTGGCCTAGTCTACACTAACCCCTGCTGTCAATCTAATGTAAGTCACTTCAGCTATGCAAATAGCACAAATGAAGTCGACACACTGACCGTGGCATCATGCGTGCTGTAAGTTCAGCAGGGGCTGCTTTGCCATTGATGCTGGCTACTCTTCTAGTCCTGGTGGAGTACCAGCATCAATGGGAGAGCACTTGGAGATCGATTTAGATCGATTTATCGTGTCTAAATGTAACCACCACCAGGCAGATTTGAACCTGGGACCTCTGGCGCTTAGTATAGGAGCCTCTACCCTTTAAGCTAAAAGCCAGCTGGCGCTCAGCCCATGCTGTAGAGGTCTCTTGTTGTTATCTGTTGCTGTGGTCTAGGTGCCACTGCATGGGACAGTGACCCACACTAGGTGTGTGGGTTACACAAGCAGACGTGATAAATCAACAGCCAATGGATCAATTGCTGCAGCGTGGATCCCCAGTGTAGAGGAGACAAGCCCTCATTCTCTTCAACTACGGACTGATCCAAAAGTCTATTCAAGCCAAGATTAATCTTTCTGTTGACTTAATGGGCACTGAATCAAGGCCTTCTCTCAAAGTGAACTTCTAGTAACAGAACTCTGCCTCATCTTCAGCTACATCAGACTTCTGGTGCTTTAATTATCAGGGGGCAGCTAGTGTTTCTCCTCACAGAAGATAACCGTGGTTAGCATTGTGTGTTGGAAATAGTCTCAAAACCGCAACATTTACTTGGGATTTGGCTAGTTGGAGGATCAGGGTTTTCTTTTTCTGCACGGGCCCACAAAGAGTAATAAAAATATCTCATAAAAACCTTCAGTCCCATTGTTTAAAAGTTGCCTTTGGAACAAGATTTCTTGAAAGGAAGGAAAAAGTTTTGATTTTTTTTTTTTTTTTTTGGCAGAAGGAGTCTGACCTCCCTCCATCTCCATCCCCTAAGGTTTAATAAACCCAACTTTACTGCATTTGGCTTTCAAGCAGTTACATATTCACTAACAGAAAGATTGCTCATCCCTATCAATCTGGGACGTTCACATGATGGTAACGGCAGTGTCCTAGTGAGCTGTCACTGTGCCTCTGACCTCACCTCTTACATGCCAGCACTAATGACTAGGGATGTGGATTTAACACGGCAAACCCAAGACTTCCGTTTCTTAAATTTCATCAGACAAGTGAGGAGTTCCCTCTCTTTTTACACTGCAGACGCAGGCCGACACAAAGAGAAGAAAGCCTACGGGAGGGTTTGACCAGCGAAGGTTCTGAGCGATGCTGTCGCTCCGTGCTCTTTTTGGCTTGAGTTGGAGGGGCAAGCGTTCCACATCTGTCAGGCAGCAAACTAGACTTCACAGGATAGAGCTCTTATTGAAAAGGCATGTGGTGCTACACCCCGCTCCTGCTCAAGTCAAATGGCAACACTACTATCGACTTCAATAGGGTTGGATCCTGAGGCGGCAGCCGATGTTAGCAAGACATTCCGTTTGAAGCACATATCTCAGTTGTTCTGTCATTAACTACTCCAATCTCCTACCCAAAGCTGACACTGCACATTCAGTCTTAAGGGGAATGTTGTACTTTCAGAGGTGCAGTGATTCAGATGAAATGTAGAATTGAGGCCCTTTCTGTCTTTCTGTGGTGGACGTTCAGGTAAAATTGAAGGCTCCATAGTTGAATAATGGGGGGAAACAACTCCATTTAAAAAAAGCCGTCTAATATCCAAAGCTACCATGTAACACCCAGCAGACTGAATAATGACAAAGTCACTGCATTTCCCCCCTCACCTAACTTCTGCCTTTATGAAGCACTTTCAGTTAGCTGAACAGAATGGCTTTGTCTACACTGCCAGTTTTTCGGCAGCAAATATGCTGATGAGGGACTCATTAGTATAAGTCACGATCTCATTAGCATATTTTCTGCCATATCTTTTTCCGCAAGGGCTTTTTGCACAAAAAGAAGTAGCATGGACTTTTTTTTTTGGCGCAAAAAACCTGTTTTGCTCAAGATCCTTATGCCTGTCCTGGACATAAGGATCTTGCGCAATACGGGGGTTCACATTGCTTCTTTTTGCTCAAAAACCCCATGCGCAAAAAGAAACGGCAGGAAATATGCTAATGAGATCACGACTTATGCTAATGAGTCCCTCATCAGCATATTTTCTGCCGAGAAAACTGGCAGTGTAGATGAAGCCAATGATAGGAACTACAGTGGGGGTGTATGGCCCAGCTTGTCTGGATCCAGCCCCTAAGGATCAGCCTCCCCCCCCCGCCCGCCACATTGGGGAGCCCATGCTGGCATGCTAGCCCCTCTGCTGCCCCACTGCAGGGCTGGAGCAGACAAAATCTATAGACTGGGCTTAGGGTTGCCAGATGGTTTCAACAATAATACCGAACACCCTCCCCCCAAAAAAAATTCTGTTGAGGGGGGAAAAATGGGGTGGGAGACCAAAAAGGACCCCAAGAGTTATAAAGCAAAAAAATAAATAAATAAAATAAAACAGCATTAAAACAGTATGACCCCTATAATTGCATGCAGAGTCGGACTAGGCCAGGGATAGGAAGAGGGGAGGTTGAGCACTAAGACCCAGGGGAGGCATTGCTTCCCCTTGCTCTGGTCTTGAGGTTTTTTGCCGGCAGCCATCTTGGTTTTTTGGTTGAGCAGCAAGAAGGGAGTTTCCCTGCAAAACCAGGTAAGCAGGGGGGCTGGGGCCCAAGGCAGAGGGAGGCGGGGGGCTGGGCCCAGTTGCCGAGTGTGTAGGGTTGCCAGGTGTCCGGTATTTTCGCCTCCTGGCTGGGAAAAACAGAAAATACCAGACGTTTCAGGTGTCCGGTATTTTCTGAATTTTTTACCGGACAGGAGGCAAAAATACCGGACTCTCCGGGTCAATACCGGACACCTGGCATCCCTAGCTGCGCTGCCCTAGGCTCTGGTGTGGGAGAGGAAAGTGGGGAGAGTCTTTCTGCTTCTCAGTCGGGGCCACATCAGTGAGGGGATGTTGGGGTGTTTTTTGCTTCTCACTTGTGTGTGGCCCTTGACTGATTTTTCTGTGGGCCCAAAGAAGGTTCCTCACTCCGGCACTACAGATTAAAATCTACTCTAGTTTATTGGCTGAAGAACAAGGCTACTTCCTGAATCAATGCAATCCTTTGCGCAAGATTCAGCCTATATTAGTCTACTTTTATATTGTTGTTTGTTAACCTCACAAGAGAATTAAGAAACCGAAGGAATACGGAGCCACATTTTCATATTTCCAATCACATCGATTTCTGCTTTGCTAGCTTTAGACACTTGGATCATTTTCTCTCCACATTTTAAAAGGTCACTGTTCTGTAGTAGACAGAGGTGCAATTGCAGAAAGCTGCTTAAGCCCCTGCCTCATTTTAACTGCAGTTGCCTCTGTAGGGAATGTTCTTAAGGGGTTCTGGAGGCATACAGTTTTAGACAAATGTTTCAAAGCAGACTCATCACTTTTAGCGAATACACGCTTTTGACTGATATAGAGGAAGAACTCTGAATAAGCTCAGATCTGAGCAATGAAGGTTTTTCTAAAGAAAAAGCTCTAGAAATGCCTGTGTTTAGACGGTGGAAAAATGAGCGAGAACCAAGAACAAAGGCATAAGAAGCAGAGGGAGCGAATAACCTTTCATATCAAACTGCTTTCCCCACTAGACATAGTTCTGGCCTGTACGTTACCATTTGATGCAAATGTCTGTCAGAAAAGCACTGGTGGATAATAGATAAAAGATTATCTGTGACATTATGAAAAATGAAAGCTTAAAATGGCTACAAGTTCCAGGAGGAAAAAAAAAAAAGAGTCTTTCTTGAAAGACAACAATAGCCCCTATGCTTTATTCAACACTGATGCCCTGCTGCGGTCCACCATTGTTCTAATGACTTACACCGGCTCATCTGTTTTCAGAAGCCTTCCCTGCTGGTTTCTCTTTGCCAGAAACATAAGGCCCAAGAAGCTATCACAGTTATGATTCCTTTTCCCCAACTTGAAACTGGTGCTAGAAATTCGACTGGAGTAGCTCTACATGCTAGTCTCCCTCTGTGCTAAAGCACTGTGCAGCACACTTGATTTAACAGACGAATTACTGATTCAAGGCAGGGATTTCAAATACAGGCAAGAGTCTGATTTTCCTCCTAGTCTTTCTTGATTGGCCCAGCATGTCAGCCTTTCATTTAATGGGCCAAGCCCTGTTGAGAACACCTTTGCCATTCATCACACAGCTTTGCTTTCTGAGCTCATCATGGAGAACTAAACAGGAGACACAAGTCTACGGGCCTAATTCTGATCTCATCTATAAGGGTTTAACACCAGCCTAAGTCAGCTTCAGCTGGTGTAAATCAGCATAGCTCTACTGAAGCCAGCTGTCACCAGGTGAAGATCTGGCCCATTGATTTCTGTGGCATTAATCCTTATTTACAGCAGTGTACATGGGAACAGAATCAGGCTGTGTGCATGGGAGTGTGTGTTAATAGATTAGCTCTTCAGCTGACTTCCAACGGAGTTGTGCCGATTTATACAGCTTGATGATCTCACCCATTGTAATTTTATGTTATTTAATATCTACAAAAATGTCCTATTTAAAGAGTACAGCAAGTTCTTACTTACTGGCTTTATTTTGCTTGCAGTTTATGGTATCCAGTTCCTAATGGTACAGGTACACAATCTATTCGACAATGTGACTATGCTAAGTTCCAAAGTGCAACACACGATATCTCCGGGACCACACAATGATTTACCTTTCAGATTTAATTTACCTACACCACATTCATATACACAAATTTTATTAAATGAGAAATGGATGGAAGTCAAATAATACAGACACCATTCAACAGCTACATTTTCATTGTCCAATAATTCTCTGTTGTACTGTGCAATTGACATTTTGGCAGTCAGGCTGAAAAAGCTGTGAAATTATATTGAAATATGAAAAGCAGGCCCTGGCTGGTTCTCAGACACTACAATGAGGGATAAGCCTGCCACCTCATGCAACCTATAATGAGTACTCCTCTATGCTGTCATGGAGGTAGATTCCTTGAGGGCACCCTTAAGGATGAAGCTTATGTCTTGCCTCCATTTCTGGCTCACACATATGAATCTTTTCTGCAACAGCCACCACCCACTGAAAGACCTGGAGCCTTTACTAGTGGAGGGAAAATGTTACTCAATGAGTGTAACCCTCCTTTCTTACACAGGTGCTCATTTCAAGGACCAATTCTACAAAGCACTGAGCACCTCCGGAGAAACACTGAGCTTACTCAGCTTCCACCCAATGAAACAGGAATTAGGACACCGAGAAACTTGTAAAAATGGGCTTTAATTTAAGAGCCCTGCCTAACACCTCTCTCGGAGCTCTGTGGTAGCTGCAAAGCTGTTGAAAGGCTACGTCTACATTGCCCAGTCTTGCGCAAGAACATATGCAAATGAGGCATGGTGAACGTTGCGCAAGACTGGGCAATGTAGATGTAGCCTTCTTCTTCAAGTCCTACTGCCACTTGGGAGCATTACACAATTTGGGGGCATTAAAGCATCTGCCCCATCTAGAGTCTCATTCATGAAGATGGAAGCAGTTTACTATTCAATTAACAGCTATGCATGGTGCAGTTTGTGGAGCTGAGCTGACAGGAAAGGTGTCTAACTTTGCTCATTTCGTTTTTCAGAGAGCGACAGCACTCCAGATGCCCTCATGGAAAAGACACAATTGTGATCTTAGAGTCATAGAATCCTAGGGCTGGAAGATACCTCAGGAGGCAATTAAGTACAAACCCCTGCCCAAACCAGGACCAGCCCCAACTAAATCATCCCAGCCAAGGATAACCCTGAATAAGAAAAGTGTTTTGTACTGAAATCACCTATAATCATGAAACCAGGTATATGGTAAGGTAAGAGAGCGATACTTTTAATTATCCTACATATCTATGAGCAGCAATATGCTGAATTGATCCAAAATCTGTTGTGATTATTCAGAGATGGGGGGCTGAGGGGGAGATGGAACAGATGGCTGCATAAAACCAGTGGACAAATTCTAATCCATGCAATCTGCCTAATCTGTGGAAAATCAAAATTGGGATGCGTAGTTTTTTTGACCCTAACAACTAAATTTAAACCTGAAATCATAAGTTGAGGTTCCACAAGCAACTTTAATTAATACATTCTCTGAAAGCCACATTGTTCTGGCTGCTATGGAAACGCTGATATTTTGATTCTGGAAGAAGCTACCCTTGGCTATGTCTAAAGTATGTTCTATTTTCGAAAGAGGATATGCAAATTCTGTAAGATCTCACTTCCTGATCTCACTTTTGAAAGCAGGTCTTTCGAAAGTGAAAGTAGTCTGGACGCGTTTTTTTGGGAAATCCCCCTTTTTCGAAAAAAAATGCTCTTCCTTAAAAAATGAGGTTTACACATTTTTTTCGAAAAAGGGTTTTTTTCCCGAAAAACCCCGTGTCCAGACTACTTTCACTTTCGAAAGACCCGCTTTCGAAAGTGAGATCGGAAGAAGATATGCAAATTCCCACAGAATTTGCATATCCTCTTTCGAAAATAGAACATAGTTTAGACCTACCCACAGTCTCGGTATAAGGCTCCTCTTTTTTTTTTTTTATCCCCTTAGTTTAAAAATGAGCCTCTAGCTACAAATGGGATGATTATAGACAGTATTATAGAAGAGCAATAAAAAAAAGTGCTAATGAGCTGCAGGAAATCAGAAACAAAAAAGAAAATATTTTCCCTCTAGGCCAAACAAAATTAATTTTAAAAATTAATGTAAACCACTAATGCAGCAAGTGCCTCCATTAAATTATGGGGCTACAACATATACAATGGTATATTTTTGCCATTGAATTTTTTATCTAAAAGGTGCCCGTTGTTTATTATGGTGTGAAAAGCTGTTTTCCTCCAGATAGGCTGGTTCATTAAGAAATTGGATCCTTGCCATAGTCCTATTTCTTAGCAATGAAGCGATGCCCTATAGCAAAAACACAGAGACCAGCTCTCTATTTAGTATCTGAAAAGTAAATCAAACAAGTTTAGTCTGCTTTTTAAAATGGCTTTACAGAGATGAAATTCAACCAAAATATTTCACATTTTTGCCTAGTCAAAACTGTTTAGGCAAATTCTAATCTCTGAAAAATTATTAGGATCACACTACAATACTACTAATAATAATTAAGTAAAATATTCCTCTTGTTTTTTTAGTGAGAAGTTTGCAGCCTTCCAGATCATTAAAACACATTTATTTCTAGGGTTTCATTCATCACGTTGTGACAGATTTGCTTTTAAGAAGAAATAAAACCTGTGTTTTAATTGTATCTGTGTGGAAAAATCCCCCTCTCAAACTAAGCAGGATAAGCACAATTGAAAGAAAAAAACCCGATGGTGACGCAATATGTTCACAAATGCACGGAAAAAAAACAACGGGGCCACATTCTGATATTCCGATGTCTGTTGAACCGTACTCTACCAGAAGTTCCAGTCATTCAACGGGATTAATAACAATTAGTTTGAGGAAGAGCATCAGATTTTGGGCCAGTGTAAAGTATGGAATTCAGGCTATTGTGAACAGCATGGATGTATGTGTGATACCCAATGAGGGAGCTAATGAAATGATAGAGGTTAAGGGGCAGAGAGGAAGAGAAGAACAATAGATATTTTGGTTACTAGGCACAGAGGAAATATGGAAGCTTTCACCTCCAAATAACAGTGAGGATGGGAAAAAGAAAACCATGCCAAGAGCCCGCTACATGTTGGATCTCCCTGGTCCAGTACCTTCGGGATCTGAGCAGTCCTGAAGCAGGGTGTTTCCCTCCCAGCCATATACCCCTCTGGGGTACCGTTCCTGGCCCCAGCTGGGTCTGTGCTCCCCTTTGTGCTGGCCCTACATCCACCAGCCCTGGCCAGGACTGCGCTCCCTGCCAAGCTGGCCTGGGCTCAGGGCCGGCCCACAACATTTTGCCACCTGAGGCGGGGAGCTCAAATGATGCCCCCATGTCCCCTCGCTTGGGCCAAAACAGTGAAAGGTCTCAATTCTGCCTTCTTCCTGTTCTACTCCTCTCATGGTACTGCAGAGAGAATACATATGCACCAGCAGCAGACACAGTTTTCTACACTCTGGGTCCTAGTGGCGCTCCCCCCAGTCTGGCACCTGCAGCGGCCACCTCAGTTCACCTCATGGTTAGGCCAGCCCAGCCTGGGCTGTGTTCCTGGCCAGTGGCCTGGCAGGGGCTCTTAGTCGCTGGACCTGCTGTCACCAGCCAGCTCCTGACCCTGGCTTGCCCCTGCTCCCAGCCGGGCTCTCAGGTCCGGCAATATCTGTGGTCTGCCAGACCATGTATGTTACTGGACTAGAAAGTGTTGGATTTCAGAGGTTCAACTGTATTGGCAATTTAAAAAAATTACTCTATTTAATAAGATCAGATATTTTGTTAGCGTTCATATATGAACCAAAACACCTAGGCTGTGTCTACATTGGCATGATTTTGCGCAAAAGCGCCTACTTTTGCGCAAAAACATGCTGCCTGTCTACACTGGCGGGGAGTTCTTGCGCAAGAACACTGACGTTCTAATGTGTGAAATCAGTGCTTCTTGCGCAAGAACTATGATGCTCCCGCTCAGGAATAAGCCCTCTTCGCAAGTGTTCTTGCACAAGAGGCCAGTGTAGACAGGCAACATGAATTTCTTGTGCTAGAAAGCCCGATGGCTAAAATGGCCATCGGAGCTTTCTTGCGCAAGAGAGCGTCTACACTGGCACGGATGCTTTTGCTTTAGCAGGTCCTTTTCTGCTGAACAGCTGTTTAGCCAGTCAGTCTCCAGCCTGTAACAATGCTTGGGATTCTTCCGTCCCAAGTGCAGGACTCTGCACTTATCCTTGTTAAACCTCATCAGATTTCTTTTGGCCCAATCCTCTAATCTGTCTAGGTCATTCTGGACCCTATCCCTGCTCTCCAAGGTATCTACTTCTCCCCCTAGTTTAGTGTCATCTGCAAACTTGAGTATCTCAATAAACTGTTAGCAGCACAGAACCTTTGACTCAGGCTACGTCTAGACTACAATGATCTATAAGAAAAATATATAGATTTGCGTACCTTTTTCCAATATTTTTTCCCACAATTTGCATACCTTTTCCCAATAGTTTTTTCGAAAGAGGCTTTTCCAAAATTTGGCCCATCTACACAGGGCCAAATTTTGGAAAATCTTCCTCTTTCAGAAGAGCCCTTTTTCCTTGTGGAAGGAGGAAGACAGGGCTTCCAAAAGAGACCGTCTGCTCTTCCTCAAAAAAAAGCAGAAGAGCAGACGCGTTCCCTGGATGCGGCAGAGTTTTTCCGGGAAAAACCCTGTAGTCTAGACGTAGTCACAGATGACTTGCTGCGATTCCATCCAAATGAAGGAAGTATTGTCCATATACACCTGACATTCATTATTTATGCTTACTTCTCTGCATCATGCTCTAGATGCCTTGGCAATGGTCACACTAAATATTGCTAAATATATTGCAGTAAACAAACGGTGCTAGGAAGGAACAAACTAGAAAACAAAATCATTTTCAATCTCCTTCATCAGCCAAAGGTCTAGATTGGACAACACATAGGGTCATTCTGGAGAATTAGCCATGAAACTATAAACAAACATCTCTTCCTACTCCAGTTACTAAAACATTCAACTTTTCAGCCCAAAGAGCACGTTGACAAATAGCTTCTACTCTCATCCAGAGTACTGTCTACTTTGCAACAGTTTTATGAATTCCAATGTGATATTGTTTGCCTGTGTTAACCGAAATTCCCTGCTTTTATATTGCAAGAGATCTGAACAAGCAGCGTTCAGTAGCAACAGCATTCAAAAAGGGACCAAACGATGAATTTAATAGCTTTGTTCTGACACAGATCACATGCACAAAAAGAGATATGCTACAGCTCTTGGCTACTCATTCAACGAGCATAAAAACAGACACCCCCTCTAACTCACAACATTATGTGCTGGAATTTCACTGGTTTCTTGCCTGTTATTTCATTGGTGGCCCACAAATACCGATCAATAACGGTAGGATATTTTTCAAGCTGGCAAGAACAGGGCCAAATTCTGAGTCCAATTACATGGGTGTAAAACCAGAGCATGCCTTCAACGTGGAGCTACCATGGATTTACACCAATGTAACAAAGCGCAGAACCTATCCCCTTGACTATACGATGCCTCTCAGGAGCTGACCTACATTGTAAGAACAAGAAGGGCAGTGCGAGCATTTGGAAGTGATGCTCCTCTATTAGGAAAGAGATTAATTAAGACGCTGCTGGATGCTTCTCCACAGTCAGGCCTGACCGCTAACAGCCATTGATTTTTTTTAACAGCATGTACAAGTCTAAATGTTGTAAACTCTCCTAGATTCCATTTCTCTGGATTCCTCTCCCCTGTTAGGGGTTAACTATGCTGGAGGGAGGGGGAATAAGCCCAGTTCCCCCCTTCCTTTGCCTGGGGCACTGAGATCAGGAAATTCACTGCTAATCACTGTGGTTGTGATTTCTGATTTCAGCTGGCAGCATGGAGAATTGAACTCCAGTCCCCTGAGTACAGCAAGCTCCACAAGGTAGGCCTTGAGCTTGTTAAAGCTGCAGTGCTGCCATGTAGTTATCAGTTTTAAATTAGTCCCCCTCCCCATTTCTTAAAGGGGTTGCTAAAAATATAAGTTCCAGGATACCTCAGTTTAAGATGTAACGAAAGTAAAAAATTGGAATGATATTAATTGCTTTTTTCAGCCCAGCTCCAGGAAAACTGGATTTTTCATCCTTTCTGGGATTTGGCTAACTTGTTTCCAGCAACCAAACCAGACTGGGCTCTTTCAGGCCTGTCCTGAAAATCTACTCTCATGACGTATTTCTATTCAGGTGAACAGTCAGCATGACCACATACCAGTGTTCCCTGCTGTGAGCTGAGTGCTTGTTCAGCCACTCAGAAGAGATTCCAATGCCACCCAGCTGATGAGCAGTGCACCCACAGCTAGGTTTTTGTTTCTACTAGTGGTGCACATAGGCACATGTCTCAGTGCATGTTGAAAAATTTATTCTGCACACGGATGGCAAAGATTAGAGGGGAACATTGCCATGTACTATGTATCCTGACTGGCTTTACAAACGAAACCAAACCAAACCAGTGTACCAAATCCTCAGTAGATGTAATTTGACATAGCACTGCTGGAATCAACAGGGCTACAGTGACTGACACCAGCTCATGATCTGGCTTGGTGATGTGTGCTGGTTTTTGTAAAGCTCCTGTAGACTGGCCACCTTAAAGAATCATCGGTCACCAGAAAAGGACCTGGGGATTACAGTGGATGAGAAGCTGGATATGAGTCAACAGTGTGCCCTGGTAGCCAGGAAGGCTAATGGCATATTGGGGTGCATTAGGAGGAGCATTGCCAGCAGATCCAGAGAAGTGGATTTCCCCTTTATTCGGCTCTGGTGAGGCCACATCTGGAGTATTGTGTCCAGTTCTGGGCCCCTCACTACAGAAAGGATGTGGACGCATTGGAGAGGGTCCAGCGACGGGCGACCAAAATGATTCGGGGGCTGGAGCGCACGACCTACGAGGAGAGGCTGAGGGAATTGGGTTTGCTTAGTCTGCAGAAGAGAAGAGTGAAGGGGGATTTGATAGCAGCCTTCAACTTCCTGAAGGGAGGTTCCAATGAGGATGGAGAGAGGCTGTTCACAGTGGTATCAGACGGCAGAACAAGGAGCAATGGTCTCAAGTTGCAGTGGAGAGGTCTAGGTTGGATATTAGGAAAAACTATTTCCTAATATCCAGTGGTAAAGTACTGGAATGGGCTACCTCCCTCCCTAGAGGTTTTGAAGTCTTGGCTTGACAAAGCCCTGGCTGGGATGATTTAGTTGGGATTGGTCCTGCCTTGGGCAGGGGGCTGGACTCAATGACCTCCTGAGGTCTCTTCCAGCTCTATGATTCTATTATTCTAATCTGGTGAAATGCATGACACACGAGTGCCTTTTTCTCTGGGTCTGGCAGAGGCTGAAATCCTGCTCTTGCTAAGCCAGCCCTTCCATTGATTACCCAGCTAAAACCTCCACAAGAGTCACTGAATTAGCCCTTTAGCCAAATCCAAATGATGGTGAGGCAGAGAGGGGGTTGCTTGGCTTTGGCAAAGGAACAGTGAGCCTCCTTTTCTCTCTGATCCCTACTACTGAGCTCATCTGATACCACTGAATTCCATTGCAAGACTGCAGGAAGGCTTCAGAAGGCATCCCATAACCAACTGCTAACAGCGGAGTCTCTTTTTCACGTTGAATATCTGTTTGCTCTGCTTCAGTGGAGTTACTCAGGTGAGAAACGTGTGCACTGCACACTTGGGCATCCAGTCTGGAGTCTGTGCTCTTCCGATACCTGTTACAGTAGACTTCCGATAATCCGGAACCTATGGGACTTAGGTGGTGCCGGATTATCAGATATGCCGGACTATCAGGAGGTACTATAAGCAGGTTATATATATACTGTATACATTATATACTGTATATAAAGTGTTCTTAACCCTCTTTATTGTACATACTGTATACAGTATACTGTAATGTTTTAGTTTTTAAGCCTTTTTACCCTTTTGCTCAGTTCAGCTGCTGCCGCTGTTACCTTGTGACTCATTTTTTGCCGAAGCTCACTCACTAGGCTCTTGCCATTTTGATGCCGGACTATCAGGAGTGCCGGACTACTGGATGCCGGACTATTGGAGTTTTACTGTAGTACTTTATTGGTAACAATGCTGGAACATTGTACTTTATTGGTAACAATGCTGTACTGGCAACAGATCTTTTTCCTTTTAAAGAGTGGAAATACTCAGCATTGAATTGCAGAACAACTATTTCTCAACTATCCATAATCTCCAAAATTATAGAGGGTGGGGTGGGTTGTGGGATAAAATAGAAAAATGAGAAAAGGTCTAGACGTGCATGCCTTATGCTCACTGGGGAGTCATTTTAAAATCATTTTACAAGGAAATAATTTAGGTGGTATATACAATAACCCCTTTAAAAATAGTAACATGTCTGTCAATCTTAAAGAGTCAAAGGGTTCCCTTTCAGAAGAATGGCTCTCTGTGTGGAAATGTAAATGCTAGGTGGGTCTAATTCATAAACAGTTCTGATTTCATAAAAGCTAGCAAGAATGAAAGAACATGTAGTTCAAGAAAAAGAAGCCAGCGCCAACAAAAATCAAATGAACCAAAACCACCTCTTTGCTTGTGCCCTCAAACGGTTCCTTCCAGTGAACCACAACATAAAAATACAATAGTATACCTCGTTGTGCAATAAGATGGTATTCATTCCAAAATCGTAATGCCTAGCATGACCTCACTTGATATTATTTAGTATTATAATATGATCACACTAGCATGCAAAATATAGCAATCTTCTTTGTAACAGATCCTTTTCCTCAAGACAGTAGAGCCAGAAAACTTTCTTTATTCTGCATCTGCTTATTAGTGTAGGACAATCAAAGTAATTACTGTCTCCTAAAGACACTGATCAATCCCTTAAAACCAATTAGGGCATAGTGGCACATCTCTCTTCTTCTTCTTACTATATATTTTAGAAATGTGCATCTGTCTCTCCATCCATCTGTGAGTCCATTTGTTCAAGAACTTCTCCTACACAAGCTTTAGGGGGTAGCCCAGTTAGTCTGTACAGGATAAACTTCAAAAACAACAAATGGTCTGGTAGTCCTTTATAGACTAACGAAACATGTAGATGATACCATCTACATGTTTCATTAGTCTATAAAGGGCTACCAGATCATTTGTTGTTTTTTAAGTCTCTCCTGCACAGTAAGTGCTAGGACCACCAAATTTGGTATGCTGCTTCCTCTTAAAACTTAAAGGAAAGTCAGGGTTTAGTTGTGCCAGGGTCATGGGATATGCGTGGAATTGGATTGTTTCTCAGAAAATAGAAAGGGAGGGGTGAGGTAAGAGGGAGTTATACTACAGAATGACCACAAGGGGGCAGTAAGAGGCCAGAGATGGGAACTGGGACAGCTATAACACTCTGGGCCAGCAAGGGGCAGGGGTGGAGAAAGGGAACAGCTATCTACTATATATTTCAGAGAGTATTGTGTGTCTGTTTGTCTCTGTAGTGTCTGTCTGTCCTCCAGCCAGGAGTTATGCACCTCTCGCCCAGCTGTGCCTCCTGCAGTGGCAATGGACAGGCACTTCTCACTTGACCCGAAGCTGATATGGTCAGAGAGGGCTGAGGTTATCCTCTCTCTGCAGGGCAGCCTGCCGACTGATCCCCCAACCCATCTCCATCCCCACCCTAGAAAAACGTTTGAAATGAAGAAAAAATGTATTTGAGTTAAGGACCCGTGGTACGCCGGGTACATCTTCTAGTAGAAAATAAGAAATACATTTTTAGAAGAATGGGCAGATCCAGAGAAAATGGCAAAGCTCCAATGTAGTCAATGAGGCTACCCCAATAATATCAATTGCAGATAGGGTTGTCAGGTGTCCGGTATTCACCCGGACAGTCCGGTATTTTCGGCTCCTGTCCGGTAAAAAATTCAGAGAATACCGGACACCTAAGATGTCTGGTATTTTCTGAATTTTTCCCCGGCCAGGAGGCGAAAATGCTGGGCACCTGGCAACCCTACAAACACTCAGCACCCGGCCTCCCCCCCACCCCGAGCGCCCCGCCTGGCCCCCAACACCCTCAGCCCCCCGACCCCAGGCCCCATGCTTACCTGGTTCCCCAAGGCTGCCCGCACAAAATGGCTGCTGGCCAAAAGACCTAGGGGAAGCAATGCTTCCCCTGGGTCTTAGTGCTCAACTGCTCCCTGTTCCTATCCCTGCACTGACTCTTAAAGGGGACATGCTGTTTTAATGCTGTTTTATTTTAATTTTATTTTGGTTTAATAAGTCCTTGGAGCACTTGCTCAACAACTTTGGTCTCCCCCCCCCCCCTTCTTTTTCCCTTCAACAGAATGTTTTCTGGTGGTTTTTTTTGGGGGGGGGGGATGTTCAGTATTTTTGTTTCAAACATCTGGCAACCCTAGTTGCAGATCTGGCCTGGTGTTACTTACTTCCTACTCTCCTGCAGTCTTCTAAAAAAAAACGCTCTGTAGGCATGATCCAAAGTCCATTGAAATAAATGGGAAGAGGTGCACTGACTTTAACATGCTTTGAATCAGGCCCTATAATAGCAAATGAAACAGCTGAATTTCTCACATAGTTAGTCTTGTTTGCATGTTTGATACTACTAATTCTACCAGCTCTTCCTATGTGTCTGTGTAATGTGAATAAAATGCAGACTCATATTCCCATGAAGTATGGTGACCTAAGGTGAACCAATGTACCTATAGCAGTCTGACTTTTTCTGTTTGACTACAACACCACCAGACATGAAAACTTCCAAGTTTTTCCATTGTGAATTGAGATGGGCCCAGACAGTACTCCCCCAAACATATACATCTAGTGTCTTTGGAGGACTCTGGAGGGAAACTAGATGACTGGACATTATTTCTATGGGATCGAACAAAAATTTCAGTTCTGTGCACACTCCAACTTAAGGAAAGTTCAGATCCATACCTGAACTTCATGGCTCAGGCCCCTTTCTAATTGTGACTAAGCACGTCACTCTAGGTAGCATGAACTGCCTTTTTCCTGGCCCAACTCAGCCACCTTTTTGACCTGCACACCCAGCTGAGGAGCTGAGATCAAGTAAGTTAGGTCTACTGAGTGTGAGGATTAGTGAAAGGAACCCATTCAGAATGTCAATGAGGTGGGGGCATCACACACTTGTCACATTAAAATTCAGCAGGTTTTCTAGTCCTTTTGGCCTTGGTGCATTTGCATAGTGTAGGGTCAGAGAGGCATCCTGAATCCACCATAGCTCACTGTTTAAAGGGTCATATATGTGACATATGAAAATAACCCAACTTTAATTGATACCCGGGATGCTGGCTGTTGAATTTGAAACTTCCACTGGCCCCATCTCTTGTATGTCTAATGTGCAATACATTCTATACAAGATGCCAAGAAGGCAGTGTGGTCTCCCAGTTGCAGTAATAGAGTTTTAAAAATAAACTGTGAACCTTCCACAAAATGTCCACCAGACTTTCCAAGCCTATGAATCTCTCAGCAATGCAAACTCCAGCAGTAAGGTTTTCAAAGCCCTCAAGTTATTTAACTGTATATATCCTAACCTCACCATAGCTAGAAAAGAACTTTACAAACCCCTTGTTTTTTCATTCAGTCTTCTTGCTAGACTGTTTCCAATTATTTTAATATTTCTCTCAGTCCAGTTATGGCTCAAACTTTCAAAGGAACAGCAGAAACTTAGGGGCATATATTAAGTTATCCACATTGCTATCCATTTCCAGATCAAACAAGCACAAATACCTCTCTTGACAATTACAAACGAACATTTAATTCGGAGATGTTTGAGCTCAGTCACCCACAATGGAAATGCACATAAAACACAAGCCTGGTTTTCCTATTTATCATATTGCCAACAAGAAGGACAATGGTTAATGCTTAGGAAGAAAAAAGATGGAATCATAGGGTTGGAAGAGACCTCCAGAGGTCATCGAGTCCAACCCCCTGCTAAAAGCAGGACCAATCGCAACTAAATCATCCCTGCCAGAGCTTTGTCAAGCCAGGTCTTAAAAATCTCTAGGGACGGAGATTCCACCAACTCCCTAGGTATTACATTCCAGTGCTTCACCACCCTTCTAGTAAAATAGTCTTTCCTAATATCCAACCTAGACCTCCCCTGGTGCAACTTGAGACCATTGCTCCTTGTTCTGTCATCATTCACAATTGAGAACAGCCTCTCTTCATCTTCTTTGGAACCCCCTTCAGGAAATTGAAGGCTGCTATCAAGTCCCCCCTCACTCTTCTCTTCTGTAGACCAAACAAGCCCAAATCTCTCAGCCTTTCCTCATAGGTCATGTGCTCCAGCCCCCTAATCATTTTTGTTGCCCTCTGCTGGACTTTCTCCAATGTGTCCACATCCTTTCTGTAATGAAGGGGGGCACAGAATTGGATTCAGTGCTCCCGATGAACTTCAGGGAAAGATACAATAATGCAGATACATCTGCATCAGTGCTTAATCACATACTGCCACTTGTGTATCACTTAAAATGCATGCTCTGTTATTAACTCATCACAGTTAGGGATATAACAGAAGAGAAATATAAATGTGCTGTACAGATGAGTTCACAAGCATGTTAGCCAACTGACTAAAACCTTGAAATTCTGAAAAAAAACCCAATTAGCTATGCAACACTAAGGCTGTAAACAAGGAGATATTGTGCTTCCACGTTATACCAGCAATGCAGAGATGATGCACTGTTGCACTCATCTGCATTACCAGTCTTGATTAAAAGAACATCATTTAGATTCTTAGTGTTGCCTAAATTGTTCCAAAGTTCCATCCATATTTTCCAATTATGGTAAAATTGCTATAAAAATTAAGTTCTGTGGACTGTTACAATGTTCAATGTACTAAAACAGTACGAAGAATAAGGGGATTAAATTAAATATAAAGTCAATAAAGCTGGGGGGGAAACCCTATGAATGATCTCTGTTTCAGAGTGAAATGCTGACCATGGTACAGTTACATGATTGTTCTCTTAAATAGCTACACATTTATTTGGCTGGCATTTAAAAGTCTGCCTGGATTGCTTTGCTATACCCGAGATTTTATCAAAATGTCTATTTGGTGTGGTTGATCTATTGGCTTGCTGAACTTTTATCAATGTTTGTGGAAACCAGAAGTGTTAAAGCTAATCAGGTTCAAAACACTGATGTTCTAACTGATAAGGGATAAATATGAACAGACACAGACAGTACTTCTTGATTACTATGTGGTTCATTTATGGGAATATTTCCAAAGGGTTTCCCACTTTACCTCCACCTTTCTCTGAGAAAAGCCCTTTGAACTAAACAAATATGTAAGGAGTGCTGAAGAAGGGGACTATCAGCAACCTTATTAGGTGCTATGTTTGCAAGTGAGATGCACAGTCGGAGAGTACATTACAGCAGGTTATTGTGAAGTTGTAGTGATATGCTCTTAATGGGTATAAGGATGTGCTGACATCAGAAGTGAGACTGACAGGCTCACAGTGAACTGTCATTTCCATCACCGACTTAATAGCTTTGCCAGGCACCCTTGAAGCAAATGAAGAGAAGAAAGATTTTGCTGTGTGACAGCATTCAAAAAGAATGCATGTGAATGCCATTATACCATTGAAAGTGTCAGGTGCCAGCAGACGCGCCCTGATCAGATAGACAAGCATCGTGCTGGATGCTTGAAGGTTATTTGAAGCCTGTCATTTCTATTAGCAAGCTAGCTACAAGTGGAATCCTTCATTAGTTTGTTTTGCTTGGTACAGATGCACAATGGGACGGAGGCCTGGGCCCTTTTGGCTTCTTCCTTATTAACAGCTCATGATAGCTGGCGAGTGGAGGGGGAAGCACACGAGCGTTCTTCCCCTATGTGCCTGCTCATTAGTGGCTGGCAGTAAAGAGCAGAGATGAGTGGACATTGGCACGGGTTAGCTTTCTAGTTCTTGGAGCAGGCCAAGAATAATCTCAGTAGATTTAATTAAAACCGCAATGAACAGATGGGGAAGATGGAAGAAAATGCAACTGGAGACTGCTCATCTGTCTAGGTCTCAGCCTTTTAATGAAGCCTTCGCTGCTTGCCTGTGCTGAAGCTCGGCTTTCTGGTGAGGCAACAGAGTAAAGCCATCAGTTTCAAGTGAGTCTCCTTAAAGCTACAGTGCCGTGGCAGCACTAATTCTGTGGTCCAATTTACACGAGCAGAATTCATTGGTTAATAGAGAAGAAAGAAGTTATGCTGGTTTAGAAATCTTCCCACGGGGGAACAAGGAATGTAAGGGGAACCAATAAGCAGCTGCCCTGGATAGGGATGTGGATTTGGGCGACGATGGGTGCATCACAGAGATGGCCAACCTAGGAGAGTGAGTGAGCTGCACGAGTGGCCCTTGTAACCAAGATGGTCTCCCAGGCCAGGGCGCTTGCATAGCTAGAATGTGCAGGGTGAGCCAATTGAACAGTAGCAGCACTCTGACTGGGATGCGGAGGGAGCCCACAGCTTCCACAGTCAATGTTGCAGAGCGTCCACACTACAAGCCCGTTCTTGCGCAAGAAAGTTTACAGTAGATCGTCGGAAGAGAGAGCTTTTTGCGCAAGTGTTATTCCTCTCCCCATGAGAAATAAGCCTTTTTGCGCAAGAGCTCTTGCGCAAAAAGGCTAGTGTGGACGGGAACAGGGGTTTCTTGTGCAAGAAACCCCTATGGCTAAAATGTCCATTAGAGCTTTCTTGCACAAGAGAGCGCCCACACTGCCATGGACACTCTTGTGCAAAAGCACATGGCAGTGTGGACACGCTCTTGCGCAAGAACTTTTGCGCAAAAAGTTCTTGCGCAAGAAGCCTGCAGTGTAGTCATAGCCATAGGGAAAAATTACACAAATGACGCCAGCAGAATCTGGCAGCCCCCCACGTGTGGAAAGGTAAACAAAATGTCTTGCAGGCCCCACCCAGAACTATGATTGGCCGCATGCAGCCTTTGGACCATTTGTTGCCCTCCTACAGTAAATGTCATGTGATAAATACAATATTTATTTCAATGAAATATTTCTTTCTTTCAATTAAACAGAAAAGCTTGAGATTCAGGGTGTGTCTAGACTACCTAGTTTTTTTGAAAAAAGTGGCCTTTTTCCAAAAAAAAACTTCACTTACATCTAGACTGCCGTCACGTTCTTTCAAAATTAAAATGAAAAAACGCAGTGATTTTTTTGATATTGGTAAACCTACTTTTACCAGGAAGAATGCCTTTTTGCGAAAGAGCTTTTTCAAAAAAAGGCGTTCTTGAACGCAAACAGGGCTTTTTTGAAAGAGAGCATACAGATTGCTTGGGTGCTCTCTTTCAAAAAAGCGGATCACTTTTTCGAAACCCTTGTGGCTGTCTTTCAAAAAAGGCTTGTAGTCTAGATCAGGGGTTCCCAACCTTTTTCGGTCCCCGTACCCCCTTGGCTTTTAGTAAACCTTCCCGTACCCCCTATTCAATATGAAAGG